>CM040744.1:28738217-30061550 GCA_022829145.1 Albula goreensis | reverse complement strand
GCTCCACCCATCACAGAATCCATAAAACCTTGTTCTACCAACACTAGTGCAACAGACTACCCTCCACCCCTTTTATAGGGGAGAGACAGCAAGAACTCAGATTAAAGCAAATAAACAGAAATTTAATCTGGATTTCCTTCCCTACCTGCTTTTTGGATGTTCCCTGCGCTATGGAGAGGTCAAGCTAGTGGGCGGAGCTGGCAGATGTGAGGATCAGATTATAGCCTTGTTTATGTAACGACTCATGCCCATCACTGCACAGATAATTCTACAGCAGATTTTACCATCATTAAAACTGTGTACAGGCTTCTGCCTTCACATTTTGTTTTGTCAGGGACACAGCAGCACAACAGGAAGACCATAACCAACTTACTTTAAGTATCTAAAATCTAAAGGGCAATTGTAAAATGGTTTCTGAATTATCATTTAAAATGTTTAAACTGTCAACATTTTGCAGTTTAAAAATGACTAGTCAGTACTGTAATTTTGCATATGTTGGTTGCGGAAATCCTATAGTCCTATGGTTACCGCTGTTTGTGCATTGAAACAGTGCAAAAAAGAATACGAGCGCCATCTAGTGGTCAAGTGGCAATACAAAAATAAATAACAGCAGGTAATTCGGATTGGTCAGGGTTAACCAACTCATTACTGCAACTCTTCTCTATACCTCACCCTCAAGGGATGGCTGCCTTCACCCACACAGGTGTTTAATTAATCCAGCAGAGAATAATTTAATCATTTGACTGATGCTCACTTTTAATTACCTTTCTCACCCATTACTCCATGTTTGTGATTTCCTTGCTTTACTTTGAACGACACTCATTTAATTCTTGATTAAATTTCATTAGCCTTGTCCTTTTGAGATTTAAATGCTAAAAGGTGTGAGGTAAGGTTAGGAAACATAAGGTTTTTGTGTAGAAAAGACCTAGAACAATCTCTACACTGTTTACTCGGTGTATTATTATTCACAGCCGGCCAGGTAGCTTGCAGCTGCACACCATTATCCTCAAACACAAAGCTCCTACAACAAGATGGCTCTTCGTAAATTATAAATGCTCCTTTGGCCAATGGCTGGAGGTCCACACTGGCAAAGCAACAATTGCCTCATCGGGATAAAAGAGTTTGTGAGTCTTGTATCTTTTTAGTGGCTGCTTTTGGTCAGCCAGGTATCTTTTGGTGAGTGCTATATAGCTGGTTCCTCTTGAGTCCGCAGGACAGGAATCCCACAGGAGACTAATCAACCCAGCTGTTTGGGTGTGATAAAAAATGGTTCTACAAATTTGGTATGAGCCACATGAAGGGGAGTAAGACATCAAGCATTCAAAATTTAAAAAAAAAAAAAAAAAAAAAGCAATCTGGCTGGATTACATAATTTCACTTCAACTGGTCACACATGAGAGGGGTACTAATGCATTTTGGCACAAAAGCCTTCATCTTTGGTCTACTCAGTCTTACAAATGCAATTACCTGATTCCTTGTAAAGATTTTTTTTGTTTTCATGCCAGAAACATGAGGCTCAGGCTGTATTGTGATCTATATTTTCACAGGCAGTCACTAGTAAAATACATGTGCCTGAATGTGAAAACATGGTTATTCACATGCATGGGTGCATGGGTGAATACAGGGCTGGGGTAGTGAGGACACTCCTGTACACAACTTCTGCGATCAAATCAAAAGGCAGCCAAGTATAAAAACAAGGTACCTTTTTGGCAGTTGCTCCATGTTGTACCATACCCGTTTATTTTTTTATACATACCATAGTTTGAAATACTCTAGTGGCTTTGTCTAAGCTGGTAAATGGAGGTTCAAACTGTACAAAATGAGTAGTACTGTCCTACCACCCCCAACAGATTAAACCATTTTCACATTAGCAAGACTCAATTCTCAAATCAAATTTAGAACTGAAATTATGAAGTTGGAAACAGGAAGGATAAAAGGACATGCCAACCCACTGAAATAAAGCCACCCACATCCTCTCTCGTTGCACTGAATTTGAAACAAAAATATCCATGACATTTAATACCATGACAAATGACAGGCTGAGATTCAAATGGTTTATTATTGGGCATTTGGAGAATACAAAATTGGGTGGCAAAAAATATTTACAGTTAATATATCTACAAATCTTGGGTGAGTGGTGTACACAGAGGGGGTGGGGAAGGGGTGAGGTGAGGAGGTGGGGGAAAGATGGCGACGGAAGTTTAATTTGGGACAAGTGCAACCCACCTCACATGAGTTGTGACTATACGGTCACAACATGCCAACAACCAGAGCTATGACATAGAAACGTGATCTCCCCTGACCACCAACCATACTGATGTATCTGTTAAGTGCCCAATCAGTGCAGAGGTCAGCAGGATTTCCTCCTGTCCCAACTGGCCCATTGCAGCACGGTGCACTTGAGACTCAATTTCATTTGACACTGTTGCGCTCTAATGGCTGAATACCCTGACAGCAGCAACTAGCACTTTTTCAAAAGGCCACACATTTTACTTCCAGTTACATTGATCCTGGAGAAAACAATGGCAGGAAGAAAGATGGGTTTTTATAAAAGAAAACAGGAACAGGAGGCCAACAGTCAACCTTTAAAACAGTCATGCTCCACTTTCAAATGCTACCCCAGAAGTGCCCACACCACACTCCTAATCTCCATCTTTTCAGCTCTTTCTCCGTCCATCCCCAGGTTTAGGAGGCCTCCTCATCGATTTTGGGTGCCAAGTAATATTTGACATGGCCCATATCAGCAATCTTGTATTCAACCACTGCGGAGAAAGGATAATTGAATAATTGAAAAGCATTAGAAGATGCAAGCATTTCAGTTTGAACAGAGAAAAACAAGTTGAGAGACACCCCCCCTCCCCCAACACCACATAGATTGAAGCTCACAATCATACCTTTCCCCAAAGACCCACTACCATTTGGCATTTGTGAAAACTTCTGGTAAAAATTACAATGAAGTATCCCTTTATTACATTTCCTCCCAGCTTACATGTAGCTGTACAATCCTAAAATTAGCTCAAATCATCTTTATAGATTTCCTTTAGTGTTAGAAGTAGCTACAAGCTAACTCACCCCTCAGATATACTAGACTATGAAAGCCACTTCCAAAGCCAACATGATTAGCCTGTTGACCTGCCATACACAGCGCTCATGCATAAATGTATGAAACCATATGGGGCTTACCTAGGGGGATATCTGCAGACATGCTGAGAATCACAGTCTTGGAGAGGGGTGTGGCCTTGGTGAAGAAGTTGAGGTAGTTGAGGGCGAAGATGAGCTGTACTGGCTCGTTCATCTCAATGGTTACCTGAAACAAGAAAGGATTTTTTAAGAGCTCAAGCGCTCAGTCACCCACTGAACTCACCCACGCTGTATTTCAGGGAACAACTTTAACCACTGACCTAGGATCCAACTCTATACCCTGTGTTGTTGTTTTTAATGGTCTACAAAGTATTGACAAAGAGATGCTGAATGACAACTTATCTGTAAACAGTGCTCAACATCAAGAATGATCAATTTATTGAACAGGATTCCCCCCAAAATCACACCATGACCCCACCCTCCTGACACCCAAAACTAGGTTATTGAGAGAGGTGAAACTCACTGCCTCCTCCTCCTTGTCCACGTTGCTGGTCTGGGACAACTTGATGTTCCCAGTGCCTAGCTCCCCACTAGCGGAGAACTTTACTCCATCCTTGGCGCAAGAGATCATGACTGCATCCCCGATTTGGGACAGGTCCCGGCAGATCCGTGCAAACTCCCCTGATGGCATCTTCACCACACAGCTGTACTCCTGCTCCTGGAGGGAAAGACCGAGAAAGCAGTCAGGGTATACTGATGTTAAACTGGGCCAAGCCTCGAAATGACAGACAAGCAGGTGCCAGGCCACTTACAGGGATGCCCAGTTGCTCCACATCCAGGTCCATCAGCTTCATCTCATAATCTGATACTTTCTCCTGATCTGAGAGGGAGAGAAAGTGTCATTCACAACAGCAGTGTGATTTACCAAACAGTCATAAGAACCAGAAAGAAAGGGAAAACAACCCAAGTGACATCAGATACAGAATTACTGAACTGATTGCTGCATCTTGCTTCAGCTGGGCTGTCAGTGTAAAAAAATCACAGGTGTTTTGAAGCCCATGCAAAAAATAAAAGGAAACAAAAAAAACTCATTAAATGCAACAGGTTTAGTCAGTGTTCTGAAGAGTCAAGCAGCCATGAAACATTGACAGTACAGCAGTGATGGAAGTTCTTGATCCATGCATCAAAATAAACACCACAATTTCACAATTTTTTCCCCATGACACTGACCATTTAATATTTGTGCATTTTCTTTAGAGTTATTCTTTGAAAATGAATAAACATATTGGTCCCTTAAAATGTCTATAATCTACACAGGAAACTTACTGAGGGTCTCAAACACCAGGGCCAGTGTGTCTGCATTGTCCTCTGCGCGCAGGGTAATGATATCTTCATTTCCAGCACACTTCAGGATCTTTGACATGCTGTGGACAGAAAGGCCAGTCAATCACTGGAGACAAATTTCCCTACAAACTTTACACTTCCATTATTTTGATCAGTTAAATGTAGCTAAACTAGAAAACCTAGCAATTGACATGAAGGTTTATAGCAAACATGTTGCCAGAGGTTTAGTAATGGTTTAGTGATAGTAATTGGCTTGCCAAAACAACATTGCATACAGCGAACTCCAGTTAGAAATGAATTAGAATTTCTGTAGATGTACTGTTATTAAGAGATACTTCGTAATTCTATACATGCTCATGAGTATACTACATTATAAATTATAAACTTGAATGGGAAATACACTGTATTAACATTTGACTAGGTACCACTTTTGTGAAAACGTATTGGGTTTGCAAACATTTTTTCAAATGTCCAATTTCCCAAGGTGCATGTTAACACTTTTGTATGCAATAAGCCATCACTACTTGAAAGCAATTACTACATGTAATATACTGTTAAATACAGGTAACGCCGAATCAAACAGATAAATCACTCACCCCAACAGCTAACAATTACATATCGCTACACGTGAATGGCCATTTCCCAATACATTTAATTCATGACTTGCTAAATCCCGTCAGATGAACGTCTCCAGCATGTTTAGATTCCAGGCAACAGAAATTCCCGCCAATAATAGCGTGTGGTTGGCGCCGAATTTACGTCAGAGGCTAAATTCAAATGGCGCCTTTTCTCAGTTAAGTGACATATACTACAAGGCTACTCGAGTAAAACACATAGGAACAAAAAAATCTTCCAACGTTATAAAGACGTATTTCAATTCGAGTCTCATGACTCGCAAAAAGAGACAATGAACGACAACCATCCACTTTGCTGGCCAGTAAGAAATTGAATTTAGCAAAAGCATCCAACTATCCAACTACAGTTAGACAACTAAAAGTTACACTCTATGCGATTTACTGCGAATGGTTATAAAATTATTGTAATTTTCCGAATAAAGGCAGAGAACATAAATACAAGAAATTACACGACACATGAATGATTACTTAACTACACTGATCAGTTTGTTCGCTCACCTGCTCAAATTGACGCCCATGGCGAGATTGCGGTCACAACGGTAGGAGTCGAATCCGTCGCTGCGAAGGGTGAGTTGTACCAGGGAGACATGAGATGAATCCATACTCTGCAGTGAAATTCCGGAGGAGCTCACATCCCAACAAGCCTCGGTAATCAGGTCCTTCAGCGCCTCAAGAACCTTCTTAAGAATCGAACCCTGAACTAACCTAGCCTCAAACATGATTGCGAAGGTTTTTTTTACCAATACAATAAAAATTTAAAGCAAAAGTATGTCTTGCTCCCCAATGTGCTATGATGATTAAAATTAAAGCTTTTACAAAGCACCCGGTTCGTGCAATAGCGACAACAGGACTTCTAACTTGGGGGTAAAAAGTCTTACTGCTCAAGCGCGCGCATTCCACTTGTTTTAATGACCCGGCGTCTCTCTTCCGTCATTTCCGTTTAGCTCCGGGACTCCTCCCATAATGAAACGATGGCAAGCTCTTTGGGCATTTTGGATCTTTCTGTTGCGTTTGTCATTTGCTCTGAGCCAACATGAAGGCTATTTCATAAAGACTTGTGGACTGCCCACTTCTGTTACAGGAAAGGATGAGCAGATGGAAGTTAGAAAGGGCGCCAAAATATGTAAAACCAAATAGTTAACATGAAGCTCCGCTCCGCCAGGAATACGGAGCAACAGCTAGCTGCACTAAGCCCCCGGTGAACTTAATTATCATTATAGGAATCGTTATCTGTTAACGCGGTTATCCTCATTATTGAACATTTCGAGCTCAAGTATTTTGCACCACAGAGAAAAGAAAAATCTGTAATACTTGTCTCAAGAGACGTAAGGTGCAGGATACTCCGAATCATGCCTAGTATCCAAAAAGAAGTGAGCTTGATGTCTTACATACTGCTCGACCGCTGTTTTGGAAGTGAGAATATTCCAAAGACTTGTTGAATAATATAATTTTAAAGACACTATTATTTTTAAAACGTCAATTTTAAGTATCGGCTCACACCTCACACGGACATCGAGGCAACGCAACCAAAAAAAGTTGCATACTTTTGCCGTTTATTACCCAGAGGTAATATCTGATTACCTATCCTGTGTGACTAATGAAAGTTTGTTTCTTCATTAGTCTGAGGTGAGCAGGGGTGTGGTGGCTGAGATGAAGCTTACACCACAGCAGATTTAATGTTAAAACCTAATAGTGTGATACACAGTCATCTTTTAATGCTCAGTTTTGTTAGTAACGACGCATGTTTGATTGATGACAGTACAGAGTGACAGGGGAACTGCTGCTACCTTGGAGCCAACCGCAACTGGAGAACCCTTGTTTTTACCGTATGAAACCCTAGATGGCACTGTACAGCGAAAGTAAAGTTATGATTACTTACATTTTAAGTGTAACACTATAGAATTCGGTCATTTTAGGGGTAAATAAGGGTAAATAATGTCTCTACATCTCAGATAATAAACAAAATGATGTATTTTTATCATTTTAAGAGGAAGGCTAAAAATGTAACAGTACCTCTCATCTCAGCACAGCCAGAGTTTGGCCTATCGTTTAACGTTTCCAACTGCCATACACATACTTTCCTAGAGGGTCTGAATTCCATTCTTGCAAGCTCTGCCCTATGCTCACTATTCCATGTTATTTCTGGCCGTCAATAAAGAATCAAAAGAGTAAAGGGGACCAGCTGTGAGAATAAACTGCAAATGTTCACCTTGATAAACTAAAACAAACCGGTCAGTACAAAGAGGGTGAAATGTTCACCTGGGATCCCTGAGGTCGAGTGTCCACACTGGCAAGGCAAAATTAGTCCCAGCCTTCCTGGGGATGGTAGGGGTGTACAGTCAAAGTTTCATCACTCGAGCAACCGCTCCTGGTCAGCTGGGTGCCTGTAGGTATATGAACCAAACATGCAATGACTTCCTAATCCTTCGACAACATAGGCAGTAGGTAATTGGTGGTGCACCTGCAGTGTGAAAAGAAGTGAGGGGCAGTTGTAACTTGAGTTGGAGCAATCATGGCATCCTGCTCCCAAATCAGTGGGAAAAGTCTGGCCATGTTCAGATTGGGGAAAAAAGGGAGGAAAATTAAAAAAAAAAAAAAAAAAAAAAAATGACAATGTCATGATGTTCCTTGGTGACCCCATATATGACTTCCCACCTCATATTTCCAAGCTGAGAGAATGTAAAATTAGAGAATCTAAAAAAAAAACATGCAAATTATTTCATACTCAATTCCTTCATTTTACACAATTCTTGTTCAATGCACAGGCCTAAAACAGACAGAAATCATATCTGGTCCAATACTCAGAGCTACACCAGAGTTTAAATTATGGCAGGTCCCCCCTTCAGTCACTGTGTTCTGAGTAACAGACCCATGGTGTCTGCAGTGAACAGGAATTCTAACCTGTTTATATAAAGCACTGCACTTGTGAAACGGCAGAAAAGTGTGCATGGATCTTTAAGTCTTACTCCATCTCCAGAGATGCAGCAGCTGTGTCTCATGACCTTCCAAAGGCAGCTGAAGAATCTTTGCATGCCTTTCTTCATCTTTTTAACTTCTACTCAAGATCAGGGGGACTCCTTTTAATACCTGTATTCTGGATAACCTTGCATTGTAGCACTCTCATGAGTTACAATGTTTATAGCGCACTTCGAACAGATAATCCTCCATGAGCAAATCTTCCATTGAAAATAAAGAGCAAAGGTATTCAACTTTTTTAGTACAGGTAAGCTGTACTAAGTTTAAAAATGGTTGAGAATCTATTAATAAACATCTTACCTTGCAGATTTTGGATTTATATGGGAGCTGTAATATGGGAGGTATTAGACCATCTAAATAATGAATACATTCTGATAATTTGCTAATTTGAATTAATTACATTGGAATAAAACACAGGTGTCTAATAATTAGTCTAACATGAGTGAGACTGTGCATTGAGGCCCAATTTTGTACTTTATGACTTCAGATTTGCATTATGCTGCTCTGCTTAGTGTACCCTTTATTCATTAGTCTCTACGATTATTAAAGTGTACAGGTATATTTTTAAGATTTTTTTTTTAATATTAAAGTGTTATTCTATGACAGACTAATAATAATACTTGGATAGTAATATGAGTATGCAATTTATTTTTGAAAAGTACAGACCCCTAGTCGTATGTTTATAATATTTCTCGATAAAGATTATGACTTTTGACTATAAGAGATTACGTAACCTCCTAACGTAAACGTGGCCAAACTGGCTTGCCTGAATCATTGTGAGCACTTGGGAAAAATCAAGAGTGCTATAACATGCATTCCAAAATGTGAGCACTTTCTGTATTCCTTTACATTTATAGAACTATCTAATGAAGGGAGGGTGCCAGGTAGACTCAAAAAAGCAGAAATTGTACATAGTATTTGTCATTTATTTATAATTTTTGTCACAAAAAATATTAAATTAACCCCTTTCACTTTTGAAAATAATGTGGCTATGGTATGAAGAGTTGACCAAACAGTTTTTGTGGTAAATGTTTAAAAAATAGTTATGACAGTTTCCAGTTTTAATATACACTGGTATTTCTTTAGTTAACACTAGATACATAAAAAGTGCCATTGTATGGCATCTTGTCACATGTCTTATTTTCACTCATTACAATCCATTAAATGACATTCACCCATTCAATGTTGTCAAAAGTGAGCTGGTTGAAGTCTCATACTGTGTACCAGGACAGCTTTTCACTGAGAAAGATAAGCTGTGTGCATTGAACACTGCAAAGCCTGTAAGTGCTGAAGGCCACTGGTACTCTCACTTGGCAAGTCAAACAACCTCCACTGGTATTGCCCTGGTGAAATTAATTAAAGTGTCAATCAAACAACCATGGCATCACTTCTTCTTGGGTGTTGCACGGGTTCGAGCATTGTTACGTGCTCTGGCGTAGGTTCTGGCAGCTTCATCATCTGGGGGAGTGAGAGTGCAAGGGTTTGCTGATGCAGTATTTTTGAGGATGAGGCCGCAGAAACTAATGACGGTGCCGAGGCTTCATTGCCCCAGAGTCCTGCTGCCTCTGTCATCCTGCTGAAACTACTCCCATCCCCCAGCCCCAGCTGCTTCTGACCACGAACACCAAACATTTTACTGCTGTGGAAAGAGGTGGTAGACACAGGAAAGGTACAATGTGAAGCTCAAATGATCACAAGCCACATATTGGAAGGGAGGACTGGGGTATCATAAACTGACAGTAAAATCACTGATAGTGGGAGAGAGAAAAGTCCTTAAACACCTATCATGGCCTGTGTGTATATTAAATATGTGTGCAAGGAAGTGCAACAAGAGACTGTCTAAGTGAAATTCCAAAAGTTTATGGAAAACAAGGGTCAAAACAATTTAAAGGCAAAGGTTCAAAAGGTGATATAAAAAGACAATGAAATGAAATTGAAATTTATTCAGGCATTCCAGTGGAATACTGTACATTTAAAAGTGTTGTGTGGTGGGCTTCTTTTTCCTTCATATTTTCATTTTTATCTTCCTGCGTTGGCATCTTATTCTTTTTCCTCATACTATACTAAGTATTGTATGTGTCTGTGTTAGTGTCACACGTGTTTGCCGGATGGTGTTGTACGAGTGTGTCATCGTCAATGTCATGAGTATCACATCAAATCAAATGTGTTTGTATAGGAAATTTCACAAACATTTATCACAGTATGCATTACCATGGACCCCAGCCAAAACCCCCAGAAAAGCAGGGTTTGGTATGCTGTGTTGTGCAGTAATGACTTACTTTGAAACTTGCCCAGTGGCAGGGGAGGGATTTCTGTGGCCACCTCTTGGCACAGAAGGGACTCCCAGTTGCTGGAGAGAGATGTCCTGCTGACGGGGACCAGGTAACAAAGCAGAGGAGCATTGGCGTGATTGAATGATGAAAAGAGGAACAGAAGTGGGGTTTAGTGGTTAAACCAGCCCAAAGGTTGCAGGTCCAGTTCCACAGTGGTGTAACCGTGATCAAGGCGTGTAGCTTAGCTTAGTTAGTGTATGTTAGGCATTATTTTGCTGGTTGTATAATGAAATTTTAAATGATGCATTTGTAAGTATTTCATCAGGTTGGGTAGCTGGTGGGCAGTGATGTGTATGTGTTGGAGGTGGGGGTGGAGTAAAGTGGTATCATGAGGTGGAAAAATAATATTAGGTATGGAGGTGAGGGGTTACAGAATGGAAAACTGCAACATTATAATTTGTGTTATACATTTTTTCTTTATAACACCTGTTCAGTGTGAACTACTGCTTACCCTGAGGTCTCCATGCTCTGCTTTCTGCTTCAGCTTGGTCAGGCTGCTGCACAGTGTAGCATTCTGCTGCTCCAGAATCCTGATGCGCATGCTGTTTGCTAGCAGCTGCTGCTCCATGTCTTTAAACAAATCCCCCGTACCTGCCGGAGAAAACAGGGAGGATCGATGAGAAGCACCGTGTCTCATGGCACACACTTCACCACTACCTGTCAAAAGGAAACAAGCCCCCTTTGGCCTCCCAATCCTCTGTCTGCCCCCTTATTCCTTTACACGCTGTGGTTTTTTTATTTTCTACCAATCCACCATTTCAGCCATGGAAATAAAAGAATGAAGAAATATTTATTGGAAAACAACTGTAAACAGTAAACTGTTCACATCTACGAGATGTACAGTAGTGAAAACAAATTAAAAGAGAGCAATGCATTGTCAGGGAAGATACAGGGACAGGTCTTACTCTGTGGAGGTCCATGTGCCAGAGCGCTGAGCTCAGGGTAGGCTACCAGGAGCCTCTCTCTCTCATTCATCTCCAGCATCTCCTCCTGCAGCTCTGTCACAATCTTCTGCAGCCCCTCCACCTGGCTCTCCAGTCCCTGCTTTTCCTCTTCTGCTCTTGCAACCAGGTCCTGAAGGTGGACAAAAATTGTGCTGCTGAAAACTGGACAAGATTTCAGTATCCTAGTTTGCATTCTGGCATAGAGTAGGAGTGGTAAACTGCAGAATATTCTGATATAGTATAATTTACTGCGCAATAATTGTGCAACAAAGTGCAATATTCTTAAATGGTATACTGTCACAGTATCTAACTTGCTAAGGTGAGAAAGTATCATGGGGCAATGCAGAATACATCTTACATGTTGCTGTATGGTATGCTGTACAGTCAAATTATTCAGTGTGAATCATTGTGGGGGGGAGATGTTAGGTTTACCTGCTGCTCTGTGAGTGTAGTGTTCAGTTGGTCCCTCTCCTCTGATATGTGTGTCAACTTGTCCTGTAGCTCCTCCTTAGCCTCCTCACTCTCCCCCAGCCGTCTCTGTACCTCCTCACATTCTCTGTCCAGCATGTCCACTTGCTCCAGCATGGATTTCTGCTTCAGCTGCATTGACTGTGGAGAGGCAGGAATGAAGCTGACATGAGAAGGTGGACATACACAATCCAAATGCCACAGTCCAACTGTGACAAGAGAAGGTGACTGCAACACATAACGGCTGAATTGTGAAGCAATATTGAAGCAATAAAATGTCCTGTTATGCTTAGGGAATATTTAGATGAATATTCATTAGTTTATAGATTAATTATCCAGGCTTTACCTCATTGATGGTGTTTGTGTGTGTGTGTGTGTGTGTGTGTATGTGTGTGTGTGAGCAAACCTCCTGCTGACGACAGGCATTTTGGTACTTTGCACACTCCTTGTCAAGCAGAGTCTGATTGGCCAGCAGCTGTGCCTCCAGCATCCGGATCTTCTCCTGCAGTTCTCCGATCATTTGCTGGTCCTTCCCTCTGGCATTCACTTCCTGCTGCAGGTCATCCCTCACACGCTCTGTTTGCAGAGAACAGACAATCAAGACATTTCGATATATAAGGAACCTGTGAAGACTATAGCTTATTATGGGAGCTAAAGCTTAAGCAACAATTGTGAGCCTGACTTAGAACTAAGTAATTGCCATTAAGTTAAAACTGAACACTGACTGTTTTTTTATATCTTTTATATGTTTTATATTTTTTATATTTTTTATCAAAGCATTTTAGTGTAATCCGATCTTTGTTATAATGCAAATGTTTTAATATGTAAAATAATGCTAACTGCAGAATCTTGCATATTGTCAACTACAAAGTGATTTGGCTGTTGAGAGGTTATCCTTATCTAAGCCAGTGCGCTTGATTACTCTCAAACATCTGAAAAGATTCAGGACAGTCTGCAGATTACATGTAGATTTTTGGCCTCCTTCAAGATTGCACGGTTCTTTAAGTCTCTATTGTCTTTTTAATACCTCAATAAGTTTAGCTAAGTTGAAATATTTATCTAATAATGAGGTTTTCAGTTCATTAAATAAATATAAATGAGACCATGTCCTTACCAAGTCTATGTATATTAGCCAGGTGCAAGTCAAGTTGTGCCTGCAGTTTGGAGTTTTTCTTTTCCAGAGATTTGATACCTGAAATGTAGCAGAACCCATAACATATAGTCACTGACACAGCATGAGGTATAAAAATTCTGTCCATGATTTACCCAATCGCTACCACAAAACATTTCAGGGAGACAATAGAAGGTTAACATAGTGATGAAAAACAGCAAACCACGACTAAATTTGTGGGACATCTATATTTCACAAAGAGAGACAGTAATTTTTGTCTCTAACTTTTAATGGAAACATTTCAGCCCCAATTCGAAACCTGAGCAGCATAAACCATCCTTCCAACCCCAGTTTATTAAAGATAGTCTCAAGGTAAATTGAAAAGACTTTTTACTCTCCCCACTGAATCACAAAAAAAAAACTCACCTTTCTTCAGCTCCTCTTGCTGTTTGCTTAATGCTTCCTCTTTTCTGGACTGGGCCTCCCTGAGCCTGACATCCTGCTCTTGCAGGCCAGCCTGGTGGAGTGTCCTCTCCCGCAACAGCAGCTCCTCCATCTGCACCAGCTGCTGCCGCAGCTCCTCCCGTGCCTCCTCTAATGCCACCAGGCTCTCCCTAAGAGGCTGCACAGTGTCCCGCATCTTACACAGGTGCTTTCCCACCCGCCCCAGGTCCCGGCTCTGCTCGGCAGCCCACTGTGCCACATCAGCTGGAGACAACTGCCCCTGCTCAAGGGATTCATCCAGTGCAGCTAGGAAATACACCAAGGAGGAGGGTAGGCCCTGGGACTGGCACATTCCCACCAGGGTGTCGCTTACATCCCTCATGCTCGACTGCACCCGAGCGCAGGCAGCGCAGGGCACAAGGGCTGACTTCACTGTCTGGCTGCTCACAGTGCGTGTGTCCACAGAAATAGGAGGGGGTACTCTAGGAGGGGTGCTGGTTCTAGATTCTGAGGAGCTCTGCTGGGACACAGTGGAGGAGGATCGCTGGTTAAAGTTACCCCTGGTACTTTGTAGAGAGGGTGCTGAGGAGTTCTTCATCTTACAGCCAGGTTTCAACTGCTTGCTGGCCTTTTCTGCAGACGCCTCTTGATTTTCTTTTGGCTTTTCCTGAAGGGTCATAAATACAGTATACCCGCAAATACCCTTCTTGACATTGTGAAATACTCCCTCTATAGATCACTGTTTCTTAAATGCTGCGTTGGGTCCCAAAAAATGTGTATAAGACTTCAGGATGAAAATGCCTTTTATGCTGCAAGTAAATGTGTATCAACTACAAGTCAATGCTTCTGATGAAAATCATTGTCTTATCTGAATGTCTGTAATAGATCTGAAATTTACAACATTGGACCTATCAGAAAAGTGTGTGCATGTATAAATAAATATGTATACATATCCATTCAGACAGAAAAGATAATTGGGTACTGACCTTCTGATGTAAGACGGCTAGTTGAGTAAGGTTACTCCAGTAGCGTTTGGCCATTAGGCCAATGGACACTGAAGGGCCGGTTTGTAGGCGTGAACTGTCCTTGTGGTCATGCAGCATGAGTTCAGCATGGGTATTAAAACTCTGCAGCAGCAGCATCAGTCTGGTGCCAGAGCCCATAACATACACGCAACCAGAAAAATATATATACACGGGATAAGAATTTTATAAAGGATGTTTGTTATCATTATCTTCAGACAGACGAATATTCTGCACGCAACGTAACTTTGAAAAAAAGTTAGCTAAATTACCAACCTGTCAATCACCAACTCGAGTAAAACAATGTGAGAGTGCTGACTGAACTCTTCATCCCCTTCAACGAAGTCATACTGATCTAAAAGCTCCACCAGGTCCAAATTGCATGACAACTTGTCAGGGAACTTCCAAGACGGGTAGCGGATGGGCCCAGTTCTAGACAAAACTTCCACAACTGCGCCTTGAAGATCTGTTAGATCTCTACGAAGACTTTCAACGCAGTCCTGACGTCCCAAAGTGTGAGTCATTTTGCTATCTTCTAATAACAATGCAGTCCAGCAAACATAATTTATGACACTTAATGGGTTGACAGATTTTTTTCAAAGTACTCTTCACACGCATCCCGTAACGTCTGAAAGGTTATCATTTTAGCTAAAGTTCTAAACATTTCTTCATTTTGTTCAACGAGCAAAGGTCTTTGTTGTCAACATGTTGCCATAGCGACAGAACAACAATTCCCATAATGCAAAGCGAACGTTACGTTACCGGGAATTGTTTTGCTTCCTGTGGACTCCTCGAATTTGGAGCGTAGAAGAGCAGCACCACGAAGCAGCAGCTAAGTCCATGAAATCCGTCAAAATAAAAGCACGCGATGAACTTAATCATGTTTATTATTTTCCAGTCGTTAGAGAGTACAATGGATTTTCTGTAAACATGCAACGCAAAACCACGACCATGAATATTTTAAACCCACAAAGACAGACAATATTAAACATCTTAAATCCAGTCCAAATACGATAAATGACTACTTAAGCATATTACAGACTGCTGCTGGCAATTAATTGGCACTATACGTGTAAACCGCATGCACTGGACTGTATTTCATATATATAATATTCATATATTTTGGACTGAGGACAAAAATGGTACTATATGTGTCAATGAAAGTGGGGTCCTGGTAACTTAGGAGCATTCCCTCTATCCAAAACAAGTGAGTTTGGTAGGGACAGAAAGTCTTACTTTTTATGGCATTTAACTGGCAAGAAATGGAAGAAAAACATACTGCATGGCACATTTTTGGTCAACAGAAAAAATACTGTACTGCATGTATGAATGAAAGTGGGGTTGGGAATACTCAAGAACATACCTAGTAATCAAAACAAATGAGTTTTAAGCTGGTGTGATATCTTATGGATTTCTGCTGGCATTTAACTGCTACCATATATAGACAGTACAGTACAACGTATATTGTACCAGTTAAATACCAGCAGCAGTCCATAGGACGTTAGATTCACTTGTTTTGGATACTAGAGGTGTTCCTGGGTAGCCGGAACCCTACTTCCATTGAGACATGTTGTACAGTTTTTTCTGTACTGTCCACAACAAATGTGCCATAAAGAAAGGTGTGCAGCAATCCTTAAGGCATCCCACCATTGTCAAACTCATTTGTGTTGGATACTAGAGGTGCTCCTGAGTTTTCCAAACCTCACTTTCAATGATCCGTTTTTTTTTTTCTGTGCAGTCCAAATTTGCCACTTCAGTATTTGAGTATTGTATTTTCATTAACGACTGAATAAGATTTAATATTTTTTTATGACATATTACGAAATATATTTCACTTTAAAATATACTTTATGTTTTCATTAGTATTTTATGTTTAAAATTGACATTTTATCGTTTTGTGCAATTTCTCCATTTTGTTGAGGACTCTTATGATGATAACCTTAACCCGGAAATACTTTTCTTACTGCTGCTGGCGGAGCACAGGTAGGAAGAGTGGAGTTGAACGTGCATTCGTTGTTCCATTGTAAATACGTCTTTCCCATACACAAAGTTGTGTTTTATATCACTATCGGAGTTACAGGAAAACTAATAAAAAAAAGGGGGTTTTCATTTCAGCAGTTGGAATTTCAAGGTTGAAAAACACCGAGGTCGATAGATCCTGACGAAGCCATGCCGCCCGGGCCTGTTCAAATAGTTCAGCCGGAGCCCGGCAACAATAAGGTAACGAAATTTTGTGAACCTATTCTCGGTATTTGAGGAATAAACTGATGCAGTTGTATTTGTCTATTTTTTTAATGAGAAGTAAGATATTTCTGTTGAAAAAAAAATATTTTTGTAGCCATTCCACTAGACTTACTGCTGGACAAGTTGACGTTAGGGAATCGTTGAGTCTCGAATTGAGTGTAGGCCCCTAGCTACGGGCTGGTTTCAGACAGCGTTTGTACCGCAAATTGCAAGGTAGTTGGTTCTGTCTTGTTAAATGAATGCATAGTTAAAACATTCAGCAGTCTTATTAATTTCTCCCATTTCCAATGCACGGTAAAATAATAAAAGTCTACACAGAAAGTAAGCGTTGTTATAAACACTTCATTGTTACACGTAGACTGATGCTGTGGCAGTTATTGAAGGACAGTGTATAAGCATTTTGCGCCAAGTCTCTGCGAAATGGATCGTCATCCGGTAGTTATCAAAAGAGCAGCCACTCTTGCAAAAGTAGCAACACATTGTTTGGCTAGCGCTTACCAATGTTAACTGTGAATTTGCAGGCAGATGAAACGAAGGATGAAACTCCAGCCACAAAGCCAATTGTTGGGATCATCTACCCACCTCCTGAAGTCCGGAACATTGTTGATAAGACAGCCAGCTTTGTTGCCAGGTCTGAACATATTTAATAGTTTAATAATGCTAATTTGCTTTTTTTTTTTTTTTATGTCGGAAATGGTTAGTCATATGTTCGCCCATTGAAGAGTGGCAGTTGTGTCGTTTTGTGCAATAGCAAATAACGCAGACGTTCAAAGCGTTTACAGTATTCCTCTTGCATTAGTATTTTAGACACGAAGTTTTGAGTTGTTCTCTCTCCAAAGATTCCCCCTTGTAACCTATTTTTAGAAATGGACCAGAGTTCGAGGCCAGGATCCGACAGAACGAGATCAACAACCCCAAGTTCAACTTCTTGAACCCCAATGACCCCTACCATGCCTACTACCGACACAAAGTCAATGAGTTCAAGGAGGGCAAAGCGCAGGAGCCCTCTGCAGCTGTGCCTAAGGTCATGCAGCAGCAAGCCATGCAGCAGGCACCTCAGCAGCAGCTGCCTCAGAAGGTGTGCCCCCACTTATGCCCACTCACACACCTACAATTATAAATGTACCTATGATCGTCTTTCACATGTTCCAATCACACACCTCATTCTGTGACATTTCACTGAATAATGGCATTTATACCAGGTCTGACTTGCATGCAAGGTAAAGAACAGATGGTATCTAATCCTTACTTTGTTCCTCTTACCCTTGTGTGCTGAGCAGGTTCAGGCCCAGGTGATCCATGAGACCGTTGTGCCCAAGGAGCCCCCACCTGAGTTTGAGTTCATCGCTGACCCACCTTCCATTTCAGCATTTGACCTTGACGTGGTAAAGCTGACCGCCCAGTTTGTGGCCCGCAATGGCAGGCAGTTCCTCACGCAGCTCATGCAGAAAGAGCAGCGCAACTACCAGTTTGACTTCCTGCGGCCTCAGCACAGTCTCTTCAACTACTTCACCAAGCTGGTTGAGCAATACACTAAGGTAAAGGGTAGTCTCAGACATGCTGAATGTAAATGTACCGTCCTACTGCTCCAAATTAATTGTCTTTAATGTGTAAGTTCTTGTTAAAATGGCCAGTGTTTTTTGAGTATGTAATATACATGTTGTGCTGCAGATCCTCATACCCCCCAAAGGACTCCTGATTAAGCTGAAGAAGGAGGCTGAGAACCCCAGGGAAGTGCTGGACCAGGTGGGGAGCCCAACAGTGCCTACACGATGAATATATATATATCTATCTATCTCTTCATAATAAGCCAAACATGAAGCTATTCTATTGTCCATTTCAAGTGGTCAATCTTGTTTGTTGTTAGGTAAGGTACCGTGTGGAGTGGGCCAAATACCAGGAACGTGAGAGGAAAAAGGAAGAGGAGGAGCGAGAGAAGGAGCGTGTAGCCTATGCCCAGATTGACTGGCATGACTTTGTGGTGGTGGAGACAGTGGACTTCCAACCCAATGAGCAAGGTACTCCCAATACACTGGGATTCTCAGTCCGGAAGACAAATTGTGTTCAGTAGTTCACTGCATAACCATGAATATTTCATACTGGAGCTGGTGTGTAATTTAACAACTATCTAGAAAATGTATACAACCTCAAGAATATGTAGTCTTGGTATAGTAATGAAACTAGAACCAAATTATTCTTGTTTGAAATTTTGGCCACTTTAATTTTTTGGACTGGAGGAAGAAATTATTGCATGGGTCAATAGTAACTGAGGTGGGCAGGGAGAATCTGGGGACCTTCTTTTCGGTTTATGAATTTGGGTCTGTTTATACTTTTTCTTGATGTTTTTTGTGCTGTTGTGATCAAGCTTCGGGAGCTCATTTATATCTCATTCTGTCGGGGCTATCTAGGTCATTTCCCTCCTCCCACCACACCTGAGGAGCTAGGGGCACGTATCCTGATCCAGGAGCGCTATGAGAAGTTTGGTGAGAGTGAGGAGGTGGAGATGGAGGTGGAAAGTGAGGATGAGGAAGATGACAGGGAGGACCGAGATGAAGGGCACCCGTCACAGCCTGACCAGGACACACAGCTGCAGGATATGGACGAGGTAAAGGGGCCAAGAGAAAAAGACGCTTAATGTTCAAAAATATTGAGCAAAATAACTGTACTGTGTCAGTCAGGGAAATTACCTCAGACAGACATCACAGTTCCAAGCATCCTTATTCTATGATATCCAGGAGTCCACAATGGTAGGACACATTTTGCTTTGGCTTGGTTTGTGTTGGCCAGGGGTACTCTTGAGAACTCATGCATGAGCTCCCTTTGAATTCAGAGCCCAAATGCACTTAGTTGTCTCCAGTAAGAGGTTTGTCTCTGCTGTGATCGGTGCTCAGTCTGCTTTCGCATTATGTGGCATATGACATGTTAAATAGTAACTGGCCCATGAAAAAGTGTATGTGTTGACGTTTGAGCATATTAAAAAGCATTTAATATTAAAACGTTGGGGGGGGGGGATGGTAAAGATGTGTTTGTCTGTGCTGAAGTGAGCTCATGAATTATTCTCAAGAAACTTTGTGTCGTCCCCCTCCCCAGGGCTCTGATGAAGAGGATGATGGCATGAAGGCACCTCTGCCCCCAGACAACCCCATGCCACCGCCCCTGCCACCAACCCCAGACCAGGTCATCATTCGCAAGGACTATGACCCCAAAGGTACAGTTCACTGCAGCTGATGATACCAGCAGAGAGTGATTGTCTTATCTCAGTAACACTAGGAATCGCGATAATCTGAAATCAAGATAGAAATTATTTAGTAATGCACTCCACTGTAGTTACTGTGGAGAACTACATGACTGTACAATTCCTGTATCTTGTAGTTTAACTGGACAGTCGTTAATCCTCCTTTATCCCTGTGCAGCCTCCAAGCCTCCGGCACCAGTGGCGGCCCCAGACGAGTACCTGATCTCCCCCATCACGGGCGAGAAGATCCCAGCCAGCAAGATGCAGGAGCACATGCGCATCGGGCTGCTGGACCCCCGCTGGCTGGAGCAGAGGGACCGCAGCATCCGCGAGCGGCAGAGCGAGGACGACGTCTATGCCCCAGGCCTGGACATCGAGAGCAGCCTGAAGCAGCTGGCCGAGAGGCGTACCGATATTTTCGGTGTTGAGGAGACAGCTATCGGAAAAAAGATTGGGGAGGAGGAGATCCAGAAGCCAGAAGAGAAGGTGGGAGGGGCCAGAGGACATCGGGGAGGGGGGCATGTCCTTAGTTGAGATAGAGATGGAAATGCAAAAGGTTAGAGCTGGAGTAGTATGAGGTAACAATGGAAAAGTGAGGTTTTAAATTTATAATGGGTGTTACTACCATAAGCTGGCAGTTTCTGACTTGTAAATTACCTCACTCTTTGTGGCAAAAGGATTTGAACTGCATAAAAATATGTATGCAATGATTGCTTAACATATACATGTAGTGATTGAAAATATTGCTCCACTGATATGACACCATATGGCAGTTCTATTTATTATTGGTTTCACAAAAAATGTTTTCTCATCACAAGCGTGAAGACAGCTAGGAGCAAAGCAAACTCAAAAAATGTATGTTCAGAAAAGATTGAAGTGTATTAAATGTGCTTAAAAAGCATTTTAAAGTTTAAAGTTAAGAGTTTAGTACATTTCCTGCCAGTGTCTGTCCTGTCAATATCTGTATTATATTACGGAGTCACAGAAAAATCCTCTCCGTGAGTGGATTTGAATAATAGTGACATGTTCACTCCATTATGCTAGTTCATGTTGGTGTTGATGTACTGTGTAATGCCCTTTCAGGTGACTTGGGACGGGCACTCAGGCAGCATGGCACGCACCCAGCAGGCGGCGCAGGCCAACATCACCCTGCAGGAGCAGATCGAGGCCATCCACAAGGCCAAGGGCCTGGTGCAGGAGGATGACAGCAAGGAGAAAATTGGGCCCAGCAAACCCAGCGAGATTCACCAGCCACCCATCCCATCTTCTGCCCCTAGCCTACCCAAGCCCTCCCCTCCCATCACCTCTGTGCCACGCCCGCCTCCAGCGGTATGTTGTCCTGTTACATTTGGGTGCTTGGGTGACAACTGGTGTGTTATCACAATTGTTTAGTCTATAGGGTCCTAACCATCAGGCTAGCGTTAGCTGTCTGAATGTAGCCTGACTTCATAGCTAAATAAATTGCTAATTGTTCCCCTTCTGTATGCTACCACTTTTTATGTAGGTGTTAATTTTAACAAACTAACAAAGCAAAGGTTTGAACCTGTTGTTTTGGGCAATGTTTTTGTGTGAGTATAACATGGAACATGACTTTGTTACAAAAGCTTCTTAGGAGGATTATTTTATTTACTTAGTTTATCTGGGTGATTTTTATAGCTGACATAAAGCTTGTTATTTGTTGAATCACTTCCGGTTAAGAACCTTGATTAAGGGCAATGCCTCTACGTTGGCATCAAAGCTGCTACCTGCTAAATCGGTGACCAGTACCTTCACTACTTGGCCATTTTGTTGGAGGATATTGCTGTTAATTGTATCATGCTCTAATCTTGATATTTGTCTGGCTGCACTGCACATTAATCTCACCATGTCTGCTCTGTGTGTGTACAGATGCCCCCTTCTGTACGTCCCACTCTCCTGTCGGCTGTTCCTGTGATCCCACGGCCTCCCATGGCCCCTGTGGTGCGCTTGGCCCCTGGGCAGGTTCTAACCCCTATGCCACCCATGCTGCACGCACCCCGAATCAACGTGGTGCCCATGCCCCCCTCAGGGCCTCACATCATGGCCCCCAGACCACCTCCCATGGTGGTCCCTGCTGGTGAGGAAACAGTTACATTTCTTCTAATGGCCTGCCTCTCTTTTCTGTTGGATTTCTAATGACTGTGGATGTACTAATGAGTGTATACTGCAGCTTATCTGTATCATATTTATGCATGGTAGTTCAATGCTTGATGGTGGGTGAAGGCTCAGACAAATTTCCATGTCCAGGTGGAAAATGCAGTCATGTTGAGGAGAGGTCATAGCTTGGTATTTGTTGTCAGTGTAATTTTGTGAGGCACAAACTCATCTTCCCATGTCATGTTAATTTTGTTTCTTTCTATTTCTCCAGCCTTTGTTCCTGCTCCTCCAGTCCCACAACCTCCCAGCTCAGCCCCAGCGCCCCTGCCCCCTGCACACCCACCCCCACCCCACGAGGATGAGCCTGCAAGCAAAAAGATGAAGACAGAGGACAACCTGATCCCAGAGGAGGAGTTCCTGCGCCGGAACAAGGTGGGCTGATTTGTTGGTTAAACGCACAACTGTGGACAGGGACTGCAGAAATCGCTAATCTATCCTGCCTCTGATGGGTTCAGGGTCTCCACAGCCCTTTAAAATCCGCAAAAATTACAAAAATAAAATCAAGGACTTGAACTTTCTTCAGAGCTGAAATAATTTGACAGGTGCTCTTGTATCTATTTTGTTGATACTTTGTAAATTGTCTTCAAAAACTCTTTGTTTTCATTTTAATTTGCTCAACATTCTACTCAGTGACTGGGGTTACAAGACCCTACCACTCAATTGGATTCATATTATGGGATATTGAGGCTGTGTTTTTATGGCTTTGTAGGCTGTCTGCCAGTGATGTCGTGCAGATTTTATGAGTCCTTGAATTTTGGGGAAAGGAATTTTGAATAGGTGGAGTAGGAGAGTGGTGGAGCAATGCTGACTGATCCCCCACCTCTCTGTTAGGGCCCCGTGGCAGTCAAGGTGCAGGTCCCAAACATGCAGGACAAGACAGAATGGAAGCTCAATGGACAAGTGCTCAACTTCACCGTTCCGCTCACAGATCAGGTAAGGGTCATTTGACCTACCCTCCACATCCCCCCTTGTGTAGAATTCTCGTATGAATTAATACATTGGTCCTCTTGGTTGACACTGCTGGCTTGCTCATTTGTAAGATTTAGACCAGTTTTCATCATTCTTGCACTGGTAAATCGTACCCCAGTGATTTCAAATCAGTGAGCAAATATGCACTTGTATGTTGCATTTGTAGATTTTAGCAGTCACAAGTCTGACTTGATTACTGTTTGATGACTGTTTTGTTGAGTACCAATTCCTCATCTTCCCACAGGTGTCTGTAATAAAGGTTAAAATCCATGAAGCTACAGGCATGCCAGCAGGAAAACAGAAGCTACAGTATGAGGTGAGACCAATCATGTGAATATTATTCTGCTCACGGGTATACAACATGACACATCTACAGTATAAACACATTATACTTTACTCCGATTGTTTAGTTCTGACTCTTTCTTAGTTCCAAGGATTTGCATAAATATGGTTTTCTTTGGAAGATACTTTTTAAATCAAATACTCAAAAACAAATAATCTGTTCATCTCCAGGGTATTTTCATCAAAGACTCCAACTCTCTGGCCTACTACAACATGAACAATGGCTCTGTTATCCATTTGGCACTGAAGGAGAGAGGTGGCAGGAAGAAGTGATTGCACTTCATACTCGAGGAGGGCTCTTATGTTAGAAATTTAGTATTCAAAGAGCAAGTTCAAGTTAGTGACTGTATCATGCAAATACAAACCACTGATCAGTTTTTGTTATTGTGCTGTAGAGGATGCTGTTATAAATCCACCAGTAGTGACAGATTAAAAAAACTTGTCTTCATATCCACCGTGTAATTTTTGTCCCCCCCCCAGAGTTGCTGGTTTTATGGAGAATGTAATGTGGTTTAATGAAAAATTATAGGCCGCTGATGTTAAATTGACTTTGGTTACAAAAAAATGCTTCTGATCTTTAACTGTGTAATGTTATGTCTGCAATATCAAAAATAAAGTCAATTCCCTTTCAAAATGTGTCATTGCTGCATTCTTGGTAAGCATTGTTATTGTACGTTTTAAAAGAACAATCTCTGACTGTGATAATGTATTCCTCAATTTTAGTACAGTCTCATGAATACATAAACAATATTAGTATTGTATTGGTCTTAATTTGACATAATTTTGTATGATGATACGCTTTACTTTTGCTGCACTTTCTGTCGATTCCAGGTGATGGCAGCACTTTCGGGCTGTGGGACGCTCAAATCAATCCATCACTAAACTACGAGTATTCATAATGATAGCATAAAATGAGTTGTATTCAATTATTTACCTATTCTGTTTGACGTGGTGTGTGTCCACTAACTTAAAACTACTAATTTAAAATAAAAATTAAAAACGTTGCTTTTTCATTTTGTAGCATATAGTACCGACTTGAAAGAGCTGAAAATGAAAGGGACTGAGGGGAATCACTACCCCTGGAGACCTACCGATAGAGTATTGATTTGCAGTTATTCGCGAAAGACTATTTGACAATATAGCCTGACCACATTTCACTACCAATACAAATTTGGGTGCACCTGGAATCAAACTCAGTTGCACCATCCTGCCGTTATCAAATTTATTTAATTCCTGCTTCCTGTCCACAAGACATTAATCGGCGTTGTAAATCAACATGAACGGACCAGTACATGGGAGTAGACCCCGCTCGCCACCCTCACAAGGTCTGACGTGACTACTGCGCAAATGCAAACAACTGAGAGCTGATGTGGTTTGGGAAGGATGTTGTCAGCTAGCTGGATAACGTTAGTAAAGTTGACGACTTGCAACAGCAGAAGCTCTTGACAACAACATTCAGATGACAAGGTTAACAAAAGGAAACAAGTTGTGGAGTGATAGGTATATTCATAGAAGATCAAGTGTTCTTAAAATCGAAGGACCAATTCAATCACAACACACCACTCCTGCCTTCGTCAGTATTCCAGTGGAAATGGATGGATAGCTATGCGCTAAACTAGCAACAAGAAGAGGAAACAGTCTGAGCAGAGGACAGCTGAAGAAAACTTCGTTTGGATTAACGATAGCAGTTAATCAAAAGCGCATTTAAACCACGCTGTTCTGCATTCAATGCTAACGTTGTTGAAACGTCAGACAAATTGTTCAATCGCTAAGTAATCGCAACTAGATTATTCTACCTCGCTTGCTAACGTTAGCTGGCTATACATGCTTAGAACTGTACCTAGCTACTAATGTTACCAGCTAACAATAATCAACCGGTCAGGATATGTTTGGCTAAACAACGACATAATCGGCCTTGAGAGGCGACCATCAAGCGTTGCTTTCTTAGCTAGCCAATGTGCAGCAACAAAAGGTTGGTATTGATAATTTAGCACGCAAGTACTACAGCACACTTGAACACAATGTTGGCTAGCTAGCTAAGTTTGAATGTATTTTCTTGGTGTTTCTTTCTTGCTTGAAATGGTCATAATTTCTTAACACGGCCAATCGCACAGTGGGACTCATCCATAGAAGTGGCAAATCGCCAACTCTGCGAAAATCATAGAGATATTGTTATCGTTTACTTTGTTGTCAGAATAGTATAGTCCTACCCAGCTACCTATCGTATCGGTAGTCAACATTAGCGGTCTGAATTGTGAATGCGCCCTGACATTGTACCTAGCTAGGAAACTAGCCACGTAATGGTAGTTATGTTGCGTTTGTCATCTTTCGATATTCGCTTTATTGCTATCCTACACGGCTGGATTCTGAAGTAGAGTTGTCTAATACTGCCACGCTAACGTTACCGAAAGCGTTCCTGAACACGTGCTTCTTAATTGCCAACCGAATGTTGCTTAGCTAGCTGGCTATCATCTTACTTGCTTAAACACTATGCTCTGAGGACAAGCCGAAGAAGTTGAAAAGAGCGAACGTTGCCTTGATAAATGTTACACTAAACTATTTGAATAGTGACTGCTTCTCAAATTGCCTACCAGGCAGTCAACCGTAAATATCTGCATTAAGTTGCGAATGAGAGTAAGAAACTAGTTATGGATAGTAAACAAGAAGAGAATGGTCGCAAGGATGGCGATTCTGGTAGCCTGCGGGGGACCACGGAAAGCCTGGCCGATGGAGAAAGCTCAATCGGCTCAGACTCCGAGATCAACGGCTTTACCGTCGACGGGAAGCAACCAGATAAATATGGATTCATTGGAGGCGCACAACAGCACAGTGATGCGTAAGTATGCGTCTCGCCCTAGATTTAATATTATTCTGTAACGTCAGATTAGCAAACAACTTGCTTGGGAACCGCCTGTAGCTGGATAGTGACAGATCTCAGTACCCCACAACATTCCACAACGCCCCTCCCCACGTGACCAGCAAAACGTTGAAAGGCAGCTCTGACATTCCTATGTTACCTAACTGACTCAATGTGTATGAAGTTGAAATGTTTCATTTGCAGTCATGGGATGGTACCTTCATGGCATCCACTAGCTGTTTTACTGGCCATTAGAAACAACGTCCCTGGCAGGTTGTTTTGCATCAAGAAGAGTTCACTTGTATTGTGCAACATGTTACGAAGTCAATGACTTAACTCAACTGCGAATTAGTTGTAATAAATTAATTTACAGACAATTCCCGCTCTAAAGATCCACACCTTTTAAGCATGCACAGAAACATTTTCCACTTGCATAGTTCTCTGTGGTTTGTAAAAACATGTCTTTAATATGGCTTATAAAAACACCGTATCCTCATAACATAATAATCCAACAGTAGACCCCGGTAATCTTTTGTCCGTATGCGTACTTCACGGTAATTAATTGGCAATGTTTCCATTACGTCAACAAAGGCAAAGAAATTTGTGTCAGTTCTGTACTACTTTTGAAGCTAAACTGCGCCCTCCTAATTTACTGCCAACTACATTTTTTCTAAGTTTCACAGTTTTTATCAACTTAATAATTCCAATGGAATCTTTAGTGATGGTATGTGTTTGACATCCATGTCCACATGAATTGCATGCATTAAATACTTTGAATTTTATACATGATATGAAGTATAACTTATGGAAAATCCATGTTATATTTACAAAACCCATGTCGGTTTAAAGTTACACCATGTGCATAGAATTGCAAAAAATGCACCTCCCTGAAATGGCATTAGGAGTTAAATGCAGAAGTCTAGAATGTATTGTACCAAGGAACTTGGCAAATGTCACACCGACCTTTTCCTTGGTGTTTGTTTTATTTTGTGTAGTCTCTCCTCCTTTTCCCTTGAGCCCAGAGCTCAGAACCTGCACCAACTGTTTGTTGAAAGAGTTACAGTCAGATCTCTTTTGTGTCATTGTCCTGTGACATTCTCCTGTGGTGCACTTTGTGCTCACATCCAAGCTGACAGATCAAGGCCTGTTCATCCCTCCTGAGCTGCACAGGGGAAAATCCTTGGCACTCAAGGAAGTGTGCAGATTGTTTGCTTACTTCCATCGTGCAGCCTTGGAAAGAGCAATAATGGCCAAAACACTCTAGGGGAAAGCTAGAATCATCTCCAGGGTGTGAATGGCACCATTGAGCCACTCATATCTGATTTCCTGCTGCATCTTTCCTTTTGTTGCATTTTCTTGCTGCCATGTGCTCTGCACAAGGTGCTGTCAAAGCTGGTTTTCCCTTCCTCACTCAGCTTCTAAGGTTCCATTAGCGAGTGGACACAGACCTTCAGTATGATACCATCTTTTGCAAGTCCTGGCCTTTTGTCCTAAATTTTCTGGGTGATTTGTAAAATGGCTAGAGGGCCAACACTTTTTCATGGCTTCTATCCCATCTGATTCAATAGTTGACTCTTTTTGTCTCCCACTGATGGAAAGGGTCAGGAGAACAGCATTTTGTGGCGTTGGCTTGAATAGTCTTTGTACCAATGGTCAGTGCAAGTGTTTTTTGTTAGAAAATTACAATGAGGGAATCAGTGATTTTTTTAACCACATTTCCTCTTCCAGATGCTGAATGGTCTGCTGTGGTGGCTATTTTTGTGTGCCTGTGAATTATAAAGAAAACACTTCATGGGCACATCAGCTTGATTACCGTAGTTATCTAATGATAATAAGAAAGAAACCATATGAAAGGATGCTGAAATTAATTAGTTTGTTTCATCTTTCACTTTATAATTCTTATATCACACTGTGTGTGTAAAGACAGTCAGAATTATAAACACACACATGCATATAGCCATTCAATATTAATAATAAATAATTTCAAGGATGCATGACATTTTCTTCTGAAAATAAAATCAGAAAGGGGAGGGTTTATGCATCATGATGGGTTGTTTGAGAAATGAAGAATTCATTAAATATTAAATGGCCAACATCCAACAATAAGAAATGATCTTAATCATCCAGCATTCTTTAACAGTTCAGAGTAAGCATAGCTGCATTGTCCATTGTAGCTGTAGACTCATGGTGCTGCAGTTTAAATATGTTAACTCTAAAACCTGTTCTTCAGCCTGAGAGATCAGGGGATGCCTGTACCTGCCATACATAAAGAAATGGTACTCTGATGTTCAGAGACCTAGCCACAGTATGGGATTTTAGTTAAAGACCATTTATATGCTCTTAGCAACCAAGGCAGACCAAGCAATGGGTGGCCGATACTAAAATACCTGTTCCTTTGCACTGCAAAGCTTCGTTGGTCTGCATCACATGACTTGTGTGTAAACCATGAAACAAACAGTTCAGCTGGTCTGGTTTAAACTGGCCACCAAATGTCAACATACAGAGCAAAGTGCTTATGTTGTAATAGGTAGCTTCAGGATACCATTCCAGTTTTAGATCTCACATGCAGGTTTTTTTAAAAATTTTTTTACAAGTGTTACAAGTGTTCTGTGCTTCTCCCTCAATGTCTCATTCTTTTGCAGACTGTGCAGTGACAGGATAAGTTTTTAGAGGTGCTGGACTGCATTGTAACTGGTTGTAACAGACCCTGCACATGGGTGGTATTATTAGTCTTTGGAGTCTGTCACTGAAATCCCATTTTATCTGTTTTGTCAGAGACCTAGGACTTTTGAGCCCACTAATCATCTTGTGCCAAATGTTGTATGCCGTGATCACAAAATCACAAGTCACCTTAAATCCTGCATGGTCATTCTGGGAATTATTTTAATTTTATTTTGGCATAATAAACCCAGCATTCTGTGTCTGCTTCTTTGATCCTGTTTACTATCAACTGTTTGCCTACCTGAAGATCTAGCTGTGGAGTAAACTAGCAGAGAGCATAGGACAGATAGTAGCTGTTAAATTCCTATTTATGAGTAAGGCAAGACAAGGGTCTCTGATCATAAATACAACAGCACTTGGAGAGAGTCCTTGGTTCTTGTCAGCCCAAGAACCTAAACATTCTCTTAGTGGGTGCATGGCTGGAACAGAGTAGACTCATGAATTCCATTGTATCTTAGCTCAGTCAAAACAGAGCCGGGTTGATTTTGACATTGGACAGTGCAGTGTTCCATTTTAGGTTGCAGTTCAGTGTTTTATAAAGCAAAAGAAAAGGTTGGTAAAATATCAGGCTATTCAGAGCTTCAAAGAGGTAATTGCTATCTGTGCTTTTGAAAGTGGCATATACAGTTTGCATTTGTCTATGTTTGTGTGCTGCAAACAAGAGGATCACTGAATAGATGGAGAATCCTTCATCCTAAAATGTGTGAAAGTTCATCAGAGTGGGAGATATGTTACAATTTGATACTGCTATGTGAATGTGATTGAGCAGGTCATTCATTAAATAACAATTATCAGTCATTAACAGAGGTATTCCTATCAGAGATGAAATAGAGTGTGTATTGGAGACCATTGGTGAACTCTGGAGAATATTTGTGGACTGCGTGAGTGATTGAATATTCTGAATTGTGATTGTAAGCCAAGGACACTCTGAACCTTCGTCTTTACTTTTTTGTCAGTGTTTGTTGCTTTTGTCTTTTCTGCTGAGTTGACTTGTTCAGTCAGTGACAATATATAAATTAACCTGTGTCTTTTTCTCTTAATTACAACTGTTTTATACATATACATACATAAAACCAGTTGTGACACTGGAATGTGACCTTTCCTTTCAGGTTTGCTTTTGAAGGTTTCCCTCAATTCATGTGATACTTGTTAATAAAAACCATAAAATCAGACAGTGTTGGGCTGTTTGGGAATGCCAGGTAGGAGTAGAAGCACTATGCAATGCCCTGTTTCTCTTACTGCCCCGAAGTCCCTGAAAGAGATCTTGGTCTCCAGTCAGAGGCTGATGGAATGACAATGAATGATCATACCATACTATGATTGTTCTGTTCAGAGAATTGTTTCCCTTAGCCTTTCTGTGAACATTTGGTTCTTACTTGTTCATGCATACCTTTCAATTCAGTGATGTCATTAATTGGAGCCATTCTTGTGAAACAAAAACCCTTGCACAATCTATGGTTTTTTTCCCTTCCTCCAGCTGACTTGAGTTTTTGGAAAAGATAAAGTCTGCTCTGCAGCTGTTGTTCAAAATGTTATCCTCAACAAATGGCCCCTTTCATCAAAGAAATAATGTGTTTGAGATCAAGGTATAAGGCTCAAATGGCCCAGGAGAGAGCCATGTGCTGACTGTGCTGGGAAATGCGGCCCTTAGGTTTTTGTTGGGAAGAGAAGGACTACTTTCATTCATCTAACGTCTTGTCCATCTGAAACTGCATTGGTACATGACCACATTTCCTGAATGAGTGAAATTTGTTGTGTGTGACCTCAGCAAAAACTTGTACAGCTGGATTTGGCCACAGCTCTCTCATTGTTCACAGATGCATCAACCATTCATGGCCCAGGATATTTTGAATGACATTGAGGAGACAAATGAAAGGTTTGCACAACTGTATATGCCTCTGAGGAGTTGTGTTTTGTCAACAATAGAGAATGAAAGGTGGAGCATTGTTCATTTTTAGGGACAAGCCCAATTATTATTATACTAACTTGTGTGACAACCTGTATGTATGTATGTATTTGCTGTATGTATCTATGGTAATTAACCTCTGTAAATATCACAATTCATTGAATGCCTCCAAAGTTTGTCTGCATAGCATATCTTCAGTGTTCAGTTGCACTAATGAGAAGCATGGGACTGGCTGTGCGCTGAGTGCCATGCTTTACAAATTAGGCCCAGTGACAAAGCCTAATTTCATTGTTGTGTTGGAAAGGGTGTGCCATCAGACTCTCTGCCTATCGACATGCTGTCTCTTGCCTTGTGGGCCTGTAGTGCTCCGTATTAGCTTTTTCCGCCCTTCCGTGCTCTGTGCTAGGAAGGGAAGAATTGAGGGGAAAGTCCTGCCAAGCGCTCGGAACTTCCTGTTTTGCGAGGTTTTGGCCGGCCGCATGCTGTAGAACACGGCCCCGGGTGTGTTTGAGTGGTTTGTGTGGCTCCTGCCTTTACAAGGAAGTGGATAATTAGGAGGTCTAATCTATTTACATAACTTAGTGTATTCAGTTTGACAAAGAAAAAAGGGGTCTCATTTATACAATATCTCAAGTTTTACTACATAAACCCTTACTTATTGTCTTATTTTACTTTCCTTCCCTCTGTAGTGAATGTTGTGGAGACAGCCATTTAAGCTAAATGGCCACCCAAATTTTCTTGCTGAGTATATCCTGTTTCTTTAGGGCTTCTTTCTCACTGGAGATGGAAATAGACGGCATGGTGGATTGGAGGAGACAGGCAGCTGTATTTACATTTTACTGCGGCCTGATTTTGCTGTCCTCCCCTCAGACAGTTGAACCCAGTGTAAAGGATGAGGGTGCGTTCACCTCAGGCACCCCTCTTTGAAGGCGGTTCTCATATTCTTTGATTACAAGGCTGTGGTGTAGAAGCTAATGATACACCAGTGGAGGACTAGAAACTCCGAAAACCTGTCTGCATATCTTCATATGAAGCATTTTCTGCTCCTGGGTGTATCCCTCTCCTTTCAGTTCCTTTTTACAGATTTTACTTGGAGTTGGTATGTCGTCATATAGCTCGCCTTGCGTTCTGTTACAGTCGCATCAGCACAGAAGTCGGTTATGAAACTGAATACTATGGGTTTATTTATAAGATCAATGCTGTGAAGGAGCTGTAGGGTTTTTCCACAGATCTCCCTCCATTCTGTGGTATGGCACCAGCCCTATTTTGTCTAGGAATTAGTGAGGTGCGGATGTGCAGTGTGTAATTAGGTAGGGATAAGATATTGCAGAATGATGGGGTTTGTGTTGGTGTAAGCCATCAGTCATCTGTGCTGCTGCTTTTACCGTTATGGCTGCTTGAGGACTGAGGTTCCTCGCAGGGTGACAGGCTAATGGAGCTTTGGCTAGTTAGCTGATACAACTAGATGGCCAGTTACGGGATCATTTAACTCAAGTCAGGCTGACAAGTTTCAACAGATATTTCAATGAAGTCTTAGAAACATAGAAGTTGAATATTGAAGTGCATTAGGAAATGGCAACATGGAGTATTTCATTGTAACACTTCACACAAGCTGAAGCCTGGACAATTGATGTCATTGGACTCATGTTATGGCCTTAGAAAATGACAGTACACCAGCTACAGGTAGCATCCTGAATGAAGCTTTTGTATGGCCAGAGGCCGTCTTGACACCTGACCTGCAGCGGATGGAGCCATTTGTACAGAATGATGGCTAATGGCAAAACTGCCCAAAATCCCCTTCATCCCACTTTGATAAAGCTACCAGCAAATCCAGTGACACGTCTTTCCTCCATAGCTGTTGTTGGTTCTGATCATTTGTTTGTATGTGTTGTGTTTACCCATTGCGCTTGGATTCATAGTTGGTTGGTTTTTCTTTGCAAAACCTTTTTACTTCTACTTTTTTAATCAAATATTTTCTGATTCTATTTCTGTTATTGAGCTGGAGACACACCTCTCTCACACAGTGGTGTGTGTGTATCGCTTTGTGTGAATGCGATGCAATAATTTCACACCTCAGGCCTCTCAAGGGTTGAAAAACGCCATCACTTTCAGCTGTAGGTAGCTTGAAAGGATGTGAGCATCACCAAACTGCTTCTTGATACTCACATGTTCTGTATTAGTATGATGCCATTTTTAAAAATCCATTTACATAGAGAGTGTCTGTACTAGCCTCTCTGGCCCTGTTGTTTTAGTTACACTCTACAGTGTACAGACTCACCTACTCTCTCAGTATCATTAGTTTCCTCTCTTTGTTTTGTAATGCAGTGTGAGACTGTGGGCCTTGGCTCTAAGGCCTGGCAACCTGCTCTGCAGCATTCTATTCGTTCCTGTGCGTAAGCAACAGTCTTATTACTCTGTGTGATGAGAGACATTAGCGTAATGCTACCACTGAGTACACTGCAGCCCTACCCTTTTATAAACATGGCAGTTAAACAGTACTTCAGAGCTTCAATAAAAGCCCTGTCATACAGTCACGACTGCAAACACATGGTGCAAAGTTGTCCGAGCCAGAGGGTGTTTGATCTCTTTCAGTGTGGGCGATCAAAAACACGGGAGGCAGAGACGCCAGTTACTGGCTGTCACTCCAGGACAGTCAGGCCAGAGGCCTACAGGAAGTGCAACCAAATGACCTGGAAACTGAGAGGCAGGATAGCTCTTTGAACATTGACAGGCGTATATATTTTTATTTGAAATGATTGCATTTATAATTGTTCTCATTTTTAATGCAAAGACAGATGTGTGTTAAAAACAGACATAGTCGACCATGTAAACATTTAATATTTAAGTTTATTTATGTATTTTAAAACTAACAATGTTGGTTTTAAATTATGTACTATTTTACTCTTAAAATAAATAGGAATGATATTGTGAACTTGAAATTTGTGAAAGAAAAGTGATAACAGCAAGCACAAAGTTAAGTGTCAGCATGTACCAACTCTCTCAAAGCTTGCTGGTGATAATGCAAGCCGACAACATCTGTATCTTCTGATTGAGGATTTTCACATGCAAGTGTCATTCTACAAATGCTGCAAAGCCAAATGAATGCCTGGAATCATCAATAGTGTTCCAAAACTTTATTGAAACATGCCAGATCATGTCATGTACACTTTATTCATGCATTTATTTTGAAATGCCTATCAGAGTGCTGTTGCCATATTTGGTATGAATGTATTTGGTGTTTTTGTTTTTCGTGGTTTAATCGTGCACTGGTTTTGCTTTCAGTATTCCTGTAAATGGATTTGTGAATATCCAATCCACATGATTTTTTAGGTCTCTTTTTTGAGGAATGAGGAATTTAAAGTATTATGTGATGATCATTTAGAACAAATTAAGTAATGGTACTTATTCATTCCTATGTATTTGTGTCTGTTAATATTACTGATTCTTTTCAAAAGGTGTTTCCTTGCCTGCATTGTGTGTGTGTGTGTGTGTGTGTGTGTGTGTGTGTGTGTGTGTGTGTGTGTGTGTGTGTGTGTGTGTGTGTGTGTGTGTGTGTGTGTGTGTGTGTGTGTGTGTATTATGTACAGGGGGCTCCCTTTTCCTGTTTTGAAGCTCAGCATGCTTTCCTCTCTGCATCATACCTTTTGTCTCTATGATCCTTTCAATTGACAGCATACCACAGCTCAGTGATCTGCCAGTGCAACGTGCTCCACCGCTGGTTCACCATTCAATCATCTGTCGGATCTGTGCATCATTTGCATTGCACTGAGTATCAGTCTTTATACAGGGCATTTCCTCTTCATTTAAATAAATACAAAGAAAGGGCCTGTAATAAATTGACTCCCATCTCTTGATCACACCTGTCATCAGGTTTGATCAGTAGCATAGTTGGCAATGACTGCAGATTCCTTCTGCGTGACTGAGTGGATATGGAGTTTTGCATGGGGTAGGATGTGTTTCTATGGTATGTACACATCAGGCTTTTTTATCATTGTCCAATCAGTATGAAGTGAATGTCCATTGTGTATATCAGCCCAAGGTAGGTGGCTAAAGGGATGTCCCCTTTACCCCTCTTTCCCAAAAATATAGCCTGCTCACATCCTGTATGTCACCCCCTGCAGAGTCCCCACATCTCCCTCTCTCTGTTCATTTTTACTGATTTAAAATATATTTACTTTTATTTGGTCTCATATATGTTGTCAGTCCTCTTATCTGGGAACTACACAGCCATCTGAAGAGCTGAATGTCGGTGTGAAAAGCTTTATGATGTATTCTCTGCACAACTGAGCAGCTAGCATTTAAATGTTCTCTCAGATCTGAATGCATGGCTTGATATTATGCATGCATAATATCAGATGTTAAGTAACATATTTGTATCAATTAGTGCAACCAAATTCCATAATAAATTATTTTATTGTTCTACTTCCTTTTCCTCTAAATGTGAAATGACAATCAGTGTGCTCACTTCTGTTGTTTCACTTTTTAGGTTCAGTTAACTTGGAAATTACAACATTTCAAGTGTTTTAGCAGCTGTTTTATTGTTTATTAGCCTATAAGGTGGTACCCATAATACCTTTCATCACTTGAAGCCAGATTGCTCACCACAAGGCCACAAGCAGAAGTGACATGGCAGAGATGAATGTCATTTGCCCCTGGTGCAGAGAGCTGTGGCTCAGGCCAGTTCGGGCTGGGATATTTTTTGTTGTTGTTCTACACACACCGTTTAATCCCAGCTTCATAAGCAGAGTGTGTGTTTACCTACATGTTGGCTGTAACCATCACATCTTTTTTAGTTTAGCTTCCCCACTAAACCCAATCAGCTGGCCTCAGTCAGCCTTGCTTTCTTTTGATTTTGGCAGTACACTCGCCTGCCTCTCTTTGTCAAGTTCAATTTGTCAAAGCTTCATTTTTTTCCATGCCAGTGTCTAACTCTCTGTGTGACCAGCAAGTGCACTGTTCCTCTTGCAGCCTTTAAATCTGGAGATTTAAAGGAGAAAGGAGAAGTGAAACCCCTGCCTCATTTTTGTCTGAAAGGTTTCTATTTCGTGTCCCCAGCCCAGTAAATTTAAAGGGGGGGGGAGTAATTGGGGTTTGAATTCTCAGTGCCGTAACCCATATACTGCACCGCGGCATTGCAGCATGGCTCCTCCAGCCCTCTGTGATCACGTGGGCCTCACTAGCAACCGCTCCCTTTGAGCAGTGTGCTCACCCTGTTGAATGGTGTGACTTCATCGCCTGTGGCTTCACACACCACTTGCTGCAGCTTGTGAACAGTCAGTATGTGTCATTTTTACGGGATGTAAATTTTGCATTCATGTTGGCTGAATTCCCCTTTTGCCAGGAACGCCGAGATAAAGTAGATGCTGTGCAATCGGGGAAAGGACAAATTGGTGTTCACTGCAGGGACATGCATGTCATTTTACAGGTGTACTGGCATTGACCTGAGACTAAACAGAGAGCAATCTGTGGTACTAAACCTCATGGCAGAGCTTGTCTGGGCAGCTATGTTCATGCTAAATGTTTCCTGAGTTAGGTCAGTCACAGGGCATAGGTGCTAGGTTCACTAATCAGGGCCCTGACTGCTTTTTAGTGTGTGTGTGTGTGTGTGTGTGTGTGTGTGTGTGTGTGTGTGTGTGTGTGTGTGTGTGTGTGTGTGTGTGTGTGTGTGTGTGTGTGTGTGTGTGTGTGTGTGTGTGTGTGTGTGTGGGGGTATATGTTAGATCTCAAGATTGAATATTTGTATATTGGGTGCCCACTTTTTCCACAGGCACGCAATGACACTTAGACATAGTCTGCATAAATAATGACTCATGTTCCTGAGATTTGCATTCACTCTCTTTTCGAGGCAGGGAAGTGAATTATATTATTTAAATGTTCTGGTATTTTATGGCAGGCTCATATGGCAACATTGATGTAAAACACTGATGCAGTAAAATATATTTTTCATATTATATATCAGCACTACCAAGTACACTAATGATTAAATATTCCAACAACTTAGTATTAAGTGTCATACTTTATAATAATGTTAAAGCACATGCACACTCACACACACAGACACAGACACATGGTTTGTAGTCGGTGATCAGGCGATGTTTTGGATTTTGCTGTGTAAGTTAACCAGCCTTCTGTCTCTGCTGTGCGAGACATTTTGGTCCTGATTTAATTACAGCTAGGGCAGGGCCAGACTGCACCTCACCACATCATTAGTTTGCAATAAGTATGACTGTGCAGGACAAGGCTAATGAGAGAATGGCACTGGCCACTGAAATGTGCTACACCCAGAAGTATTCTTTCTGACAGCATAATTGTCCTTCTCTCACCAAAAATGGTCAACTAAACCTGTGTAATTCTGATGCTGCCCGTTTCTCTTGGAGCGTCCCATCGTTTGTGGCACAGTGCAGGCTCACACTCTCAAAAACCCCAAACCCCTAGACGTGCTCATTCCCAACCTTTGGGCCAAATGTACTGCATAACCAGTCCACCAAAGTATAACTGAAGTACTCTTTCAACATCTTTTAGGTAAATTATTGTTTGGTGAGTCTCAGGGAGTCATGTGCACCCCTTGTGGAGAAGCCCTCATTGACTCATGAGAAAGACTGAGTAAGGGAACCCATAAATAATCACCATTCTGCCACAGACCCCTTAAGGCCTTGCAAAGGAATTTTAGGAAGGCATGACCTATGGAAACATAGTGCTGACAGACTCTTTTTTCTCTTTTTGTCTTTATCTCTGTTCTGGCCCCCATCTGAATCCTTCCAGCGCCCAAGATATCCCGCCGGAGGTCCTGAGGCAAAGAGAGGGGAAGTGGCTGGACATGCTCAACAACTGGGACAAGTGGATGGCTAAGAGACACAAGAAGGTCAGGCTTCATCGCTTTTCCTGTTGTTTTCATTGTCTGCCCCTTCATCCACAATATGCTCTATTAACACGTACAGCTCTCTTTTTTATTTACCACTTTTTGGATTTGCCTGTTGGTGCCCTGCACTTTGAGCAGGGTGGCCCTGGTTTTAACCCACCATGTTCAGAATTTGAATGATGTACACAAACACACCCACTAAATCCCAGCTTTGCTGTAGGTGGAAAAGTTCTAGGCATGTGGCCAGAGTCAATGTTAACCAGTGATACTTCAACTCCAGCCAATCAGGGTCGCTTAAATGTGTCTTTTATGGCTCTACACTTCATTGCTTGTTGGGATTAGTATATTGTCCTGCGCTGCCTGGGCATGCCTGTTGTCTGAGCACCACGGAAACAGTCGCCATTATCCGTTCACACCCACACCACAATACAATTCGGGTTTACAAGACCAAACAAGTTGCCTCGTCTCCTGTAGCTTAAAAATGGAGCTTTGAATTGCTGGCAGAAAAATTACAAGCAGTCAAATAAATTTAGCAAATAACCAATGATAAGATGCAGTCACATTTAGGACCTTTTAAAATTATTTTAAAAGGACAGAGATTTCCAATAATAACTAACAAGCTAAACTGAAAAAAATGGTGACTATCTATAGTATCCGATGTTTTGACAGAAATAAAATTATACCCTTGAAGATTTACAAACTGTTCAGCAAACTGATGATCTTACAAGAACACTTTGTGATATTCTAACCTTGTACATTTCAAGGCGGTGTCGACAGAAATAGATAAATGTGGCCATTTATTTTCCCAGATGTGCTTTCATCTAAATACATCTTTGTCCTACTTAGTGTGAAAGTGAATTCATTAATTTGATCATGAAAAATCTATTCATAGGTATGGTAACTACACCAATAACTGTTTTCTGGATCTACAAGAAAAAACTATAAATTGAGTTCAAGATTTGATGAATTGCTTTAAAGTAAATTTGAGTAAATCTAATTTCCCACCTGCATGTGTTTTCTTCTCACTGATTTGGATTTCGTTTCAGTTCTGGGGCCCCACATTGGGTCAAATTTGTATTTTTATTATATTAATATTACTGATTCTTTTCAAAAGGTGTTTCCTTGCCTGCATTGTGTGTGTGTGTGTGTGTGTGTGTGTGTGTGTGTGTGTGTGTGTGTGTGTGTGTGTGTGTGTGTGTGTGTGTGTGTGTGTGTGTGTGTGTGTGTGTGTGTGAGAGAGAAGTAGGAGGAGGTGCAAAAAATAAGAAAAGTGAAAAATAAGCACCTTTGTAATGAAGCCCAAAGAAGTTATCAGTATTTTTAGTCGGCAGATTCATATTGTAGATGCATAACTGTATCAGTAATGTTTGTGTAACTGCACTGTACTAACTGTGGTTTGCAGCAGACATAAGTGGATATGTGACCACACCAGCTGTGTTCACCCTTTATGAAAACACATGAGCTGAATTATGTTATCCAGAGTATCCAGCAGTATAAATGGGTATATTTACATTGTGTTGAATATGAAAGTCACCTTGAATAAGGCAAATATTTAGACTGCTAAAAGCTTGCACACCAAAACTCTCATTCACTATTGTTGCCTATCATCCAAACATGTCTAGCAACCTAGTGATAAACCACTCATTCTACAAGGGGGAATATGTATGTCCCAAGTCTGTTAGGATCTGTGCGAGCCTTAACCTGTGCTTTTGTGCTGTGGACTATGCCTGTTTTACTGAATGTAAGGCCTGCTGGTAAGGTTGGATCGTCACTTTTGAACAAGCATATTATATCTTGTGATATGTAGTAATGATGTGTAGTTAATATTTGAATCTCAAGCTCCTTTTTGAAATATGGACTGTTAGCTTTCGGGAACGAACCCCTTCCTCATTATTACTGCTTATATGAGAATCTGATGTAGAGAGATGTGGAGGGAGTGTCTGTTTTGAACTTCTCGTTATCTTCTGTGTTAGCCATGGTTTGCGTCACCCTGTGTTAAAGCTCACAGATGATACCTTATGCTTTGCTCTGAGTCAGTAGATGGTGAGGCATTCCATCCTAGCACCACAAATTGAATGTTAATGCCTGTGGCACAGACAGAGCTGTGGTTGCTTGCTGCACAGCTTGCTAGATGCTGTTGTAATCATTTTGAAAGTGGCGTGAATAATAAAAATAAATAAATAAATAAATAAATAAATAGTGAGTAACCACACATACACACATGTGCTCAGCACAGTATATAAAGTGTATATCACCTTGCTTAGTGAATAATTCAGTGTTTCTCTAAAGTCTAGCTGTAGTTGCTGTGTTTTTATAAAGTGCAGATGGAAGACAAAAATACAGTCTCTGTTTTCCATGGATGAGGAGGGACAAGATTATAAGGTGGCCGCTTTTATCCTCTACCTCATATTTCGTTAAGATACATGCTGCCAAACAGCAGCTTCCTACGTGTCTATGATGTCTGCCTTGTGATTTCACATGTTGTTTTAGGTAGTACTAAGTGTTTTTTTATCAGGTGACTCCTTTGTCTATATAGTTGTTCCACAGTTTCCTTCATGCTCTGCCCAGTGTTTTCCAGTATGCAGATCCTGACCCTCTCTCAAAGGCTAGCCAATGACATCATATCCTCCTCTTCCTTTTCTAGCAGGTCATTCTCCAATTACACAATGAGGTCACTGATTGTGTCTGAAGAATGAAATGCCCTGCCAATTTATAGTGACAGGAGTGTTTCATTAGAAATGATAAGCTGTGAAGGGCATTTTTATTTTAGTTACTTTAGGTTCAGTGATACAAACCATGCTGTACTTTGCCTTTGTTGTAAACCAAGCTGCTGGGGCATGACTTAATTACGCCAGCCTAAAGCAAAAGGTCATAATTCAGAATGCCTAGATTGTTTGTTAGAAGAGCTGTCCTTCATCTGCATCTTATGAGGTTTGGAAATATAAATAGTCACTAATATGTTTTTAATACTCCTGGATCTGGCTTATATGTGTCTGCCCATTTTTTGTTTTTTTTTGAAAATCCATGGTTAACTGATTGTGGGCTGCGATGGTGAAGGTGAAATAAGAAATCTCTGTGTGATCTTGGTACTGCACACAGGAAGATTATCAGCACTGGGCCAGCTTCCATTTTGTTGTTGTCTTGTCCAGAATTAAATAACGAATTTAGACAATGACCGATTTTTTAAAAAATTATTTTTCTGTTTTTGCTCCAGTGTTTCTCTTGCACATCCATACTTTCAGTCTAAAATCAGGAGTGTTTATTTTCTGCCAGGGCAAAAGATTGGCTGCTGTATGCTGAATGGTCTTTTCTCATTCTCTTTTTCTCCATCTTTGGCTCTCTCCTTCAGGTGAGATTGCGATGTCAGAAGGGGATCCCACCTGCGCTGCGAGGCCGGGCCTGGCTCTACCTGTCCGGCGGGAAGGTGAAGCGGGAGCAGAACCGTGGCAAATTTGAGGTGACTGCTGCTGTAATAGTGTATTAATATTGGCTCAGAGACACAGGTGGTCCTCAGGTTACGACGGTCTCGAGTTACGTCATTTCGTGGTTACGACGCACTCGTAACGTCCAAAATCAGCTTATGACACGTTCTAGGAACGGAACTCGATCGTAAGTCGAGGACCCCCTGTTTATTGTATTGGGCACATGTTGTTGTGTTATTATAGTAGGCAATACATGTATTACTGGTACACAGCATTTCCGTTTGATGCAATCTTTCATTACGCAGTTTGCTTTCACTCCACAGTCATCATCATAGATCTATGCAATGGACTCTGTGCATTCAGTTTGGAGTTACTAAAAGGAGTAATTGTTGTATTTTTTTGGGGAGGGTGACAGTGAGTATTTTACGGTTTCTCAGAAGCATTACAAGTCTACTGGAAATCATCCAATTACATGACAGTGACTGTTTTGTGTGAATTTAAGTCTTACTGAAAGCATTGCATAGCTGCAGGACCACTTTCTGTTGCAAAGCCATTGAGCAGCATGAGAATACTGGACATTGTGGTGATTTATTTTACTGTATGTGTGCTGTGACTGACTGTGCTTGGTTTGTCCTTTCATGGATCAGGAGCTGGACAGCCAGGCAGGGGACCCAATGTGGCTAGATGTGATTGAGAAAGACTTATACAGGCAATTCCCCTTCCATGAGATGTTTGTGGCACGTGGAGGCCATGGGTGAGTGGAACAACATCTGCTCTCTGTTGTCTTGCACAGTCACTCAGTGGAATGCTGTTTCAAAGTACTTTTGAATGTTTGCTAATTCTTAAACATTTACACTTGCCACTGTACATTGGGGTAGGGCTCAGTTCCAAACTAAATGAAGTGTTGAACATGTAATGAATTACAATTTAGAATGGCCACAATGTTTGGTGAATTTGATTTGAGAGCTTTGGAATTTAAATTCAATTAGAATTAAAGAGTCTCAATTAGGATTTTAGGAGTTAGTTACTCTGTATCCTTTTTATGTAATGGAAATGTAAATTCTATTTCCACTCAAGAATTCAACTCAAAGTACATAACTTTTTCAAGAAATAATTTTCTTGAGTTATTTTAAAACAGAAACTATTTCTGGTGTGGTCTCTTAGTTATCTCAATCAAAGAAATGTTGATGTTCTGGTGTATAGTGTAAAACCCCAAAAGACCTCAACATGAGATCTTTATTTCCAAATGATCAAAAGTTGTGTATTGAAAAACAAATATTTGTTTGATGTGTATATGTGTAGTGAATCCAGAGGAAAGCGGACTGATCATTCATATGACTGGCATTTCAATCTGGCATTTCATGACTAATTTTTTGTTTTCATGCAAATACTTGCTTTTGTAAGATGTGCTGATTAAATTAAGAAAGGAACATGGAGTTTTTCCAGAAGTGATTGGCTCCTTCTCCGAGTGCCTAGATTAAAAAAAGTGTAGGCAAAAATAGAATTGTAAATGTGATTGAAAGGGCACAGAATATATTCAAGTTTTGAATCTTAAATTACTAGGCAGATTTTTTTTTATACTGAATTGGAATTTGAATAGCAGGACTTGTGGAGAGAACTGGATTGTACTCTGGTTTGATGGTATTGACATGGAGGAGGGTACTGTAAACTGAGGGAACTGGTAATGAAAGGATATTGAATTGTTGGAATTAACCTACATTTAAAATTGACTAAAATCGGAATTGAATCTGTGCGGAACAAACTGATATTGAGCGAGGGAGGGAATTAAATTGAGCTAATTGATTTGAGAGTGAGAAATAAATTGCTGTTGATTTGGTTGAATTAACTCTTGGTCCCTGTGCTGTGCAGGCAGCAGGATCTGTACCGTGTGCTGAAGGCTTACACACTGTACCGACCGGACGAGGGCTACTGCCAGGCTCAGGCCCCCATCGCAGCTGTGCTACTGATGCACATGCCTGCAGAGGTGAGTGCCACGCTCGTGCGCTGTACCTGAGCCCATGCATCACATGTGATTACTGTTTAATCCATCCGCGTTCTGGGAGCAAGAGGATATCACTATGTTTCCCTCCTCAGGATGCTTTCTGGGGACTTGTCCAAATCTGTGAGAAGTACCTTCCTGGATACTATAGTGCAGGCCTGGTGAGTCTGAAACTTCACCCTTGACCCTTAACAGTCTCCTCAACTGTTGGCTATGTACTTTCAGATGTTAGGTAAGATCTAACAAGGGTTCACATAAAACCTCTATTTAGTTTATGAATCAAGTTTATGAATCACAGCTATGAGCCTGTTTCTTGTTGGACTGGAAGTTTACATAAATTGGACAATGACGATGGAGAACCCATTTTATGTAAAAAGCTACAAAGTCATGCAACACAGGAAGCTACCTTCTGCTGCCTCAATGACCTTTCATTGCATATCATGGTTATTTGCCTACAACTGCTTAAAAATAAATAATTTAAAAACAAAAAATTAGGCCAATAAAATTACCAGAGAATAAAAAGAGAAAGAAAGTATGGGTGGAGGATAACAGCTGGATTAGCTGATAATTGCTTTGTCTGTGAGGAAAAAGTTAAAGGCGCCGGCATGTCAAACACTGCCCTCTGTTGGCCGGAGGTGGAACAGCCACTTGCACCTCTGTATTTGGGCTGAATGTCATGGGAATTCTGTGTTGTCATGGCAATGACACAACAAACAAAAGTGTGTTCATTGAGGTTTATATTGGACAGCATTCCCAAGTGTTGGCATTGACAAAGGGTCTCTTATTTTTTTCTACCAATTTAGGCAAAAGTTATTTTGGAAGATTGGAGTAGTTTTAATAGCTTTTAACCACTACCCTGCCAATCTTATGCAAAGCAAGGAAAAAGAACAAAATCACGCTTAAAATGTAGAAATTTGCAGGAACTCTGAAAGCAACCCGAAACTGAACACACTGTGCCAAGACACTATTTGCTATGCCTAATTAGCTGAAAGCAACAGAGCCATTAACTAGTGCTGATTGGGATCTTTCGTCTTGCCCAGCCCTTTCTACCCTCCAATCCCAACAAGTCACATTCTCACTCTGTCATACAAATATATGAATGTTTAGCTTTCATCTTGCAGACTTATTTTTGCTTTTCCTTGAGGCCATTCCTTCCCTAATTTTCCTTGGGTGCAAATATGTTGTAACTTGAGTGTCCCATGCACCCAGACAGGTGACTGTCCTGAATGTGTTTCATTTGAAGGAGAGAATGATTAAATTAGAGGGGAAAACAAGGAACGTTATGTACTGCATTTCAGAGGAATGGTCTGAACGGTCTCCTCTGGGCAAATATGAAACAGTGGCTTTGTGCTGTCAGTGCTGCGTCTGAATGCCTTAGAGAGCACATTGAGTCTAGTCTTTTACTCCTGTTATTCTCCCCTTCTTTTCACCCCCTCCTTTCCCTGTGTCTTTGTCACTTGTTGTTACTCAGCTCTTTGTCCATGTTTTAGTGATAACATTATGTTCCTTTCTCCTCCTGCAGGAGGCTATCCAGCTGGACGGGGAGATCCTGTTTGCCCTGCTGAAGCGTGTGTCGCCCCCAGCCTACCGCCACCTGAAGAAGCATAAGATTGACCCCATCCTGTACATGACGGAGTGGTTCATGTGTGCCTTCTCTCGAACCCTGCCCTGGGCATCAGTGCTGCGGGTCTGGGACATGTTCTTTTGTGACGGTGAGAATTGTGCACAAACATTACAGTGATCTCCGATCATATCTGTGATACAAACTATCGTGCATGCCCTACATCTGCTCACTCTCACTCACTGTCACACACATTCAGACACTGTGGCTGTGTGTGTGCATAATGACTATTAACTGGTCAACAAACACAAAGTAGTCACTCTATAATCTATGGTGAAGGCATCACCCACTGTACACAGACACAAGCTTTAGGGTGATGTACTGAAACACTAGTATGGACACAGGCCTTCAGCCTGCACTCCATCTGACTCCTCCTACCCCCTCCCCTAGGTGTGAAGATCATTTTCCGAGTGGGGCTGGTGCTGCTGAAGTGCATGCTGGGATCTCAGGAGAAGCTGAAAGCATGCCAGGGCCAGTATGAGACCATGGAGCTGCTGCGGAGCGTGGACCCCAGATACATGCAGGAAGGCTTTCTGGTCCGAGAGGTATGGCTTTACGCCACCCACGGTCAGGATCTCCCACAACAAAAGACATCTGCAAACTCTTTAAAGATGTATATGCCTGAGATCTAAAACAAACCTTATTTTGGCTCCCAAGTGGTTCAGTTCAGAAAGGTCCTTGTTAAAATTTAAATTCAGTCGTGTAGCCGGGCCATTGTAGGTCTATGATGTGGAATCCACAGTAATGAGTTTACAGGCAGAGTCACACTTCCAGCAGTGGGGTTGGGGTGTAATTTTTGTGGTCTGCCGGAAACTGCAGCATGTTTTTTCACATTGTTAGCGTTTGTTGCCGTTGTTTGGTTTATTGGAGGATGTATGTTTAAGGTTTGGCATGCATTTTTCAATTGCATATTTTATTCTGGATCCTAAGTACTCCTATGCTACCAGGCACAAGGCCACTTTGGCCAATTTTTTATTTTCCAAATGAAAAAAATGTGATGACAATGAGCTTGCAGAAGTCTCTGCTTAGAAATGGCTCTTCAGGCTCCACCAAGGGGCATTTTTATGAGGACCAGTGGCTGTCTGTCCATATACCTCTCTTTGCACTTCTCTTGGGACCAATGTAGTGTCTGTTTCATTACTAATTATCATGGCCCTCAGGGGAAAGATGATGAAATTGCTGTTACCTTGTGGCTCCATGTGCACAATAGCTGGAAAACCTGCAGTACAAACATGCATTGTAGGTTTTTGCACTTTGAAATCAATGCTATAATGAAAATGAGACATGCACAAAGTGCAATAATGCATCATAAAGTCTGTCAAAAAAGGCCAAAGGTGTTGTATACATGGATGAATAGTCTACTGTCATTTAATCTTTCATAGTGAATAATAATAATGAATCTTATTTTTCACAGAATATTAAGAAAAAGCAGAATAGAAAATGTTTTAAAAAACACCCTAACCTTAGCTAGTTCTTTACTTTGTCCCTTATTCCTACGCCCTCCCCTGTCTTTAATATATCTCTGTACTCCTGTTTCTCTTCCCATTGCATGGCTGTCTAGGTGTTGGAGGTGCCAGTGTCGGAGCGGGACATTGAGAAGGAGCACCATACACAATTGAAACGCTGGAAGGAGAGCAAGGGTGAGCTTCACTACAAATCTCCTCCCAGAATGCACGGCGCTAAGGCCATCATGACTGCAGAACCCCCCAGCCGCCAGGACCTGAGGCAGAACCCCACCATCATCGTGGAGCTACCACCAACATCCACCTCAGCTGACCCCGCCAACCTACAGCCTGAGAAGGAGAAGGAGGAGAAAAAGACCAAAGAGGACCACAAAGAGAAAAAGAGTGAGAAAAAGAAAGAGAAAAAGGAGAATACCAGTAGCAAGAAGAGCAACCAGAAGAAAGCACTTCTACAGGACATCCCCAACCCTTATGCCCTGCCCACTGACCCTAAGCCCCTCCTCGAAGACACACCCCTTCACGGGTCCAACCATAGCCTGAGCAGCACTGAGCAGGACACATACCTGTAGCTGGCTCCTACCCTCTCACCTGTGGTGGCGGAGTGGAAGTGCAACTCTAGAGTTGCCAGGGGTCATAGTTGACATGGGTGGGAGGAGCAAGTCTGGAAAACTGTACTTTCATTCATTCCTGTCTCAGCATCTCAGACAGACCCCTCCTACTGCCTGTGTTCCATCTGCCCCCATCTCCATGCCCTGTATGAGATTTCACTCTACCACTCCATTTCTCCTAACACTCCTGTGTCTGTTCTTTCTACCCGTATTGGCCACTCACACTGTGAACCTTGGACCAGAGCTCACTTTAAAATGATGGAATTTATTTGTTTTCACACACACCCTTCATTTTTGCTGCTTAAGAGGAGACTGCTTCACCTTAAGAGTATGCATTAACAACACTGGCTGCAGCTTAAACGCCCTCACCAGCTCTCTCTTGGATGAAATGCTGTTGCCATTAATTGGTGTATTCAAAGAGGACCGATAATTTACACCTATATATAAATCTGTCAAGCTTGTTTAGATCTCTGTACAATCATACACACCATCTTAGCACATTGACTAAGATTTTCTTTATATTTTGGATGTTAATGGAGTATGGTGCTCATCAGGGACAATTATGACTTCCTCCCTTGGTTCTTTTGCACTAGAGATGTGTTGGTCAATATTTTTCTATCAGACCACTGTTGTTTCTTCCTGTGGCAGTTTCCTTGCCAGTAAAGGTAATACACAATAGGACAACATTCCAAACCTATATATTTAACTTTCAGTGTCTGTGTAAGCATGCCATAAAATATATTTTATAATGTGAGAGCAACATTCCATAAGACTGTGACACAGTTTTTACACCCAAGCATTGGGGCAGCACACCACTCTACAAGATAGCATTTATAGTTTCACATTGTCATCACACATATTCTGCACTTCAGAGGGGACAGAAACCCGGAATGCGACATTATGAGTCTGCAGCAGTAGTCTGCCAAGCACTTATAATTTTTTTGCACTTTTCGTTCTTAGCGTGAGTTCAGGGCATGTTGGAAATTACATCACAGTCTTCCATTTGAGAAAACATCCTGGCTTTAAGAGCTGACTGCAGAAGTTTCAAAACTGCTTTTTTGGTTATGGATCACTCATTTGTCTCTGTCCCAAATGTTCAGGCTATTTATTGTTGTTTTCATAGTGATCAGTTGTTTGTAGTTACACAGTTCCCTGGCCAGTGGCAGTGCCTTGGCCATCTGTGACTTGGTTTATTTGAGGGGGATAATGGGAGATTTGTGGTCCACTATAGGTGGATCTGAATGTACCTGTGGCTCTCTCAGAGAGGAGACAGAGACTTTTGAGTACTATGGCTGTTCGTCCTGGATATCCAATGTATATGGAAAAGTATAAAAGGGCAAATGCATCCTCCACTGAGGAAAAGCAAGTCCAAACATTATAACTGGCAAGTCACGCCTGAAAGAAATGCATGAACGCAAGCACATGAAAATATGCGTTTGTGTGAATTATTTCTTCAGTGGTCTTTTCTTGCCAGATAACTTTGCCAATGTAAGCCAACATAAACGGGTACCACAAAGAGTGAGCATCTGAATCTTCTCTGATGTATAAAGAAAAATTATTTTCCTTCTTTGAATTATTCAGATATCACCATTTTGCATTCCTGTTTGGTGTGCATTTGCCTTTGGGGTAATGTTACAGTTTGTTTTGCACATTTGCAGGCATACCACAAGCCAAGCCAGCAAACATGTCGAATTAATGATGTTTATAAAGTAATTGGGATCAAAAATCTTAAATTTTGTATTATACATTTTTCAATATTGTAAAGACATATTGTATATAGCAATTTAAATACTTAATACTGCTTTGTTTTTAATTTGGAAAGTTGACTGTTAATGACACTATAATTTAGATTTATAAATGAAAGAAGTGCTTTTGTACAGCTTCAACAGGCAAATATTTGGGAGGGATATATATATAAGCTGTTTGTTGATTTAGCTTCCCCTGAGAAATTTGTGGTGTTCAGAGTTATTTAACCCTTTGTATTACTGAACATATTGCATGCATGTAAATGGTCAGACTGGATGAGGGCTGTTTTTATGGTCTCATTGCATTGTGAGGTCTAAGGTGTACATGTCCATGTTGACTGGGAACAATATATGTATCAGAAACTCTGAATTGGACCCCCTTGTATATTGTGTTTGTAATATAACAATTAAGGCCAAGGTAATGCAACATTGTATTATTACGATCATTTTTTAAAAAAAAAAAATAATCAGCCCTTTTGCTGAAGTGATTGTAACTAACTTTTCAGCCTTATTTTTCACTGGGAGTCCCAGAATTTGTCCTTTGTGATAAATGCAGAATTTGTACATTAGTTGCTTCTGCTGAGAAAACCAGCCAAATAAGTGCAACAGTCATAAGGCAATAATGTAAATGGGGGGTTAATAGATCATTCCAAATGTGATTTAAAAACAATCAAACACAGAAGCAAGGACGGTCCATTCATAAAGTTTGTATTCATCAGCATGATGTAAATCTCACTAGACTTCATAAACCAGTTTAGTCATTCTACACAAGGAGTGAGTGCATATATTGTTGACGGTTTACTGACTGACACATGTGTATGTGCTAAAATAGCCTGTTCTTACAAATGCTTTACTGGTGATAAGCCAAACAATCATGTAGCGCTGATGACTGGTCACATGACAAAATTACCTTACCTGCTGCCCACATGCTGCACAACTAAGACCTGCTCAATGTGTAACACTCTTAATAAAATGTTTTTTTTGCTTGGTAATTGATCCAGTGGAAGCTAATTGACAGATGGATGTGAATTGTGCCCGGGTGTGGTTGTGTATTCCATACCCCTGAGGAGTTTGCCAAGGGACTGAGTTACTGTTTTGGGTGTTTCTCAGTGGACCGGGTCTGAGGGGCTGGAGGTAGGGTAACTAATGCAGGCTGTTCTATGGTTGAATCCTGAGTGCTACAGCTTTGTATGGGGTTATGTTCCAGAGCACACTTGCTGTGCTTTTTTATTTTTTAAAAACGGATTACATTTTAATCAGACCCCTGACAACTTCGACTGGCCTGGAGTGAGCAAGTACCATGAATGTCACATTCACTTAAAGCTTCTCTCTTGAGCTTTGATTCAATGGCAAAAGTTTGAAAATGCTGTTTAAACAGTATCCCTGCAAGCTGTATTTGGGTGTCACCCCAAGCCCTGCAAGTGTTTTTTTTTTCCTTTTTTGAATGCAGGTGGGTAGGGGAAGGGTGTTTTGGAATTTAAACATTTTTAGTAAGTGTTACGTTGTTAGTAGTAGTAGTGGTAATACTTGCTCATCCATTTTGTTTGAGTGAGCTGGTGTTGTTGAGTTGTGAGGTTTTTCCATCTGTCAGAAAATAACTATTTAATATACATGTGTGAAGAGAACACACTCATTCTTGTGGAAGCCGTGGGAGTGCTGTGGCTTGTAAGTCCCGTAGTTTGCCTGTAGAGGGAGTTATTGGACTGTGAGTTTGTAAGATGACTCATATGGCCATAGAAATTTGACCCAGCACTGATTTGTCTCACCGCAGCAAGTTGTGCATAAAACCGAGCTTAAAGCAAAACATGTTTTCCTGAAATACGAAGAAGTTCAAACCTCACAAGTGCTTAATTGTCATTTAATGCCATGTTTGAGCTTTTTGGCAAGCCCCTGGCAATTCCCATTGTGTGGAACCAACTCATTCGGGCAAAGCGACTATGCGCTTACTGCTAATTATGGGCCGTTAACAATTAGTTTAAGGTTACATGGTCTTTTATGTTGCAATACCTACAATTACAGCCAGCCACGACCAATTCTCAAGGCAGAATAGCCTAAAATGCCAAATGCAACCTGTACGCCCCAAAATGAAAACATATTTTCCGGAATTATGTTCAGTTTAGGTAAAAGGTTTTCGTTTCCTCGGGGGCGTCATAGCCCAGCAATGTTTGCCTCAACTTGAGCGCTTCATTTGAACACACATACCTTCAACATGTTAGTATTTGCCATTTTGGAAAGGCAACCTGTCTATCTTAGGCCTTTCCTCTTGCCTTACGAATCAGGCCTCATATTTTTATTCCACTATTAAGGTGAGTATTTGTCTTTGCAGAATGTGAGTCTTGAAGTCTATAATTTGATAATGATGCGATTGAGGGGAATGACCAAATTTCAAAAGAACATGCATTTTATGTATTTTTTTTTTTTTTTTTTTTTTACACCAGTCAATAATCCCCCCACAATGCTATGATTGTAAGCTGTCAATTTATAAGCGTACTTCCCTTACTTTTACTGGTTATATTGCCATTTAAACATTCTGCTGATGCTTAGAGATTTTTGCATTAAACTACATTACATTACTGCTCGCGCAGTGAACCACCTTCTCAACAATGGTTGAGAAGACTTAAAAGTTGACAAAGATCTGCTTTTTGTCTGTTTGTAGTAGGTGGTGAACAAAGGGCATGGAGAAAAGACAACTCAACCTCCATGCTGACATAACAACATAAATCTTCACCTACCCACTATCCTCAACATACACTATTCTCTGGAGAAAGACTAAACAAAACAATGCCTTGTCTTTCTCCACATCCAGGTGGATCTGCAGTGTGTGTGTGTAGGTCCCTATGCTCTCATCAGGAAAGTTTGCCAGACTTGTCCAGTCTGCAAGTTTATGTATGATACTTTAATAATGTTTTTGCTTGAGCATATCTTGATGCTCCATGATCACTGAATATTTACATATATAGATGAACCAACGCATATAACAGCAATTGGTTCTGACAAAACAAAATCTCAAATCCAAAATTGTGTGGCTTCTGCGTATTTATTTGTTCATTCATTTATTTATTCTTGCTGAAGAGACATTGCTCTTGCTGAAATTGCTTAAAATTGTTTCAAGTGCAGGACAAGTACTTTTGAACATATAGTTTTTGCAGTTTGACTGACCCAAAGTAAATATAATATACAAGTCTCCCGTGGCACCCAAAATGATCCATAAAAAAAAAAGTTCCTAACTCCTGCTTCCACATCCTTTTCCAGAATACTTAATGAGCTGATGTCTGCCATTTTCTAATCCACATGGACAGCCATGCTGGGATGTTCATATAAGGGATAGTCTCAGCTGTCTTCTGTATTTGTCTCCTCTATTCCATTTAGGGTCATTGCATTTCAGCACTATACGCTATTCCCCCATGTTTGCTATTACACTATCGAACCATCCCTACACTACAGAACAGATGGCCAGTTACATTTATTACTGTCGATGTAGGGTCCTGGTGAGCATTATTTTTGCAAATTATTTTTCCTGGAATACAAACTCAAGTGAAAAAAATGTATTTGTCATTACATTACAGGGTTGCTCAAATATTCTGTATTGGTGTGCATATCAGAGAGCACATCATTTTATAACTGTAGGAAAAAATAGTAATAAATTTGCAACTGTGCCAGTAGACTGTCTTGGGGACGTGAATGCCTCACTCTCCACCAAAACATTTCACCATTTCTAAACTTTTGTGTAATTGTTTGTGTTCACATTATTTGATTTGAGCACAACTAAGCCTTATCAAACCTCCAGAGTCAAAACAACCATTGTGCCTCAATATAAGAAAGAGCTTAATGACTGTAAAGGTGTGCACTTTGATCACTTGAAAGAACACCCATAAATATTAGATGGGTTAACAGAAAATTGGGTGGCAGGTAACCCCAGATGGAGCCGGGATCCTTTTGAAATGCAAGGAAAGAAATGGGAAAGGGAGGGGAGGAATGGAATCTCAGGCGGAGAGATGGATAGCATGAGAGACACATACTCAGCCCCCCCCCCATCCCCCTGTGTACTGGACACCTGCCTCCCCTTTCAGTGCCACCGTGCCATTTACATCTCAAAGGCATCAGTCAAGATGAGTCCCCCCACTCTCTTCTACCAAAAAAAATGATCTGATTTATCTCCTCATCAACGGAAATCTATGCCTTTGGAAATCTATCGCCTCTTTTTTCCCTCTACCAATAAAAAGAGGGGCAGAGGAAAAGGAGAGTAAGAAGTGAACGGGAGACTTGTGATCCCCAGAGTAATCCCATGGCCAGGCAGACACTTGTCACAGAGGGTGATTCATGCATTGCGGTTCACTTTCTGTGCTCCCAGATCCTGGTCTCTTAAGGGCGGAGGGAGAAGTGAGGTTTGTGGATTGGGGGATTGGGGGTCGGTTGGTGTGGCGCAAAGTCATTCATGTTTCTCCAGGATCCAATTTCTCGATTTTGATGGACCATGACAGCTCGACACAGTCCATGTTCAGAGGGTTCAGTAACAAATGTATATGGTCACTTTTAATGGGCTCCACAGGTCACCTTCTTAAGCTGAGGTGAAATAAAATGGTTATTTATGATGCCCAAGAAAAACATTTGTTCATGAGGAAGACCTACTTGCCCAGGGGGTCCCGGTGTCTGGCCCTATAATTGAATTATCCCAGTGCTTCTGCCTCCACATGGAGTTCCCATCTTCATCTGTCAAAGTGAACCCACATGCTTTCATTTAGGTGCAATGTCACTGGTTGTTCCTCTACTCAAATGTTCAGAGTCAGAGCAGTGGCCATAAACTAGCAGTCCAAACTTTGTTTTTGTAACGTAGTTCACTTTAGACATGGCCTTCAGTGGTCACAACCCAGACATACAAAAGATACGGCACTAATATCTGATGAAATATGATCCCCAGAGAAGTGCTGTCAATGTGTTCTGTCTAGTGATGAGGAAAGCTTTTGCTAAAAGAGATGACCCAAACATTCAAGAATTTATATTGGCCAACATTTGAAACATCATTTATTTTGGAAAGACTATTTTGGACAGAAAAGATTGTGTTCTCATTTTAGCACAATGGGCCATTAATATCAAGGCCCTGGGACTGAGTGGCTTTAGTCAAAGCAAAGTCCATCACCCCAAGTGCATGATGGGGTGTGTTAGATGTTGATAGTGGTGGTGGTGCAGTAGACTGGAACAGCTAGGGCTGAGGGGGAGCATGGCAAGTGCCCCAGCAGACCCAGGGTACTGAGTTTTTTTATGTGGACTCAGCTGTCTCTAGCCTCGCCTTTTGCTTTCCTGTAAAAAAACTCAGAGCCTGGGGATCACTCTGGTCTGGACAGCTCTCCAGAACATTTTTCATCTTGTTTGTGTAAATATTCCCCAAACTCCTGTACATGGGTTTATAAACATTACCAACAGAAGCCTCCTTTCTGTTATGTTATAAATTGATTAAAAAAAGTGTTTTCAGTCTTGAGCACTGTCTGCAGACTCAAACACTGTACTTTACTGGCTCTTGAAATAGAGTCTCTTAAGAATATGAGACCAAAATCTTGGCACCTGTTTTAGATTTCCATGTTATTATTATCATTGTAAGTGGTCTATATATAACATTTATTTTTGTAGGTGGAAAATCTTGCTTGTAATAACATGCAGGGCTGATTTAACCTAAGTCACTCACAACTACTTAACAATGATGGACTCGTATTTGGATTAATTGTTGGTTATTAAGGCTTGAGAGTTTCTATTGAGGTTATAGGGATTTGATGTTGTCAATGCCCTGGTACCCTCTTAAATACCTCTTAATACCCTCTTACAACCTTAAATAATAAAATTTGGAAGACATCAAGCCACAAAGTATCAAGAAATTTCTGGCACAGTTTGTGAAAGAGAAATATAGGAGGAGCTTTTTACTTTGTTTTTAAATTGCATTGTAGAGTTGAATTGCACAGCTCAACATAGAAATGTATTCATTTTAAAAGATAAGTCTTTACAAAGAGATCTTGATGCATGTAGTCCCCACTTGTCCATGCCTTATGGGGCTGAGGTACTAAACATGTGTTGTCTATGAGGACAAACAAATATGCTGTCTTCAATGTATATGATGATGGATGGTGATGGTGATGATGATGAGCAGTTTAAGACCTGCCGTATACATGAATTGAATAGCTTTAACCATGGAATGATTTACAACAGTGGTAGGGCATTAATATGTTTAGATCTAAATCGGGTTGCAGTATGACCTGCAGGTAAATATGGCTGTGCTGACAGAGAGAGGGCATGCAGTAAAAACCCCCTGTGATCACAGGTATGCCCGGAGCCTGTAGGATATTCAGGTAAATGAGACAGGTGTGTGAGGGCGAGTCCCCACACCTGGGTTTCTCCTCTAGGCTTTCAGGGAATTTTTAGGAATTTATATCCAACCACTAATCCCCCATCCCTCTAAATCCCTCCCATCACTGCCTGAAGAGTCTATGAGTGACAGGACCCATAACATCTCCTAAGAGCTTTGAACAATACCCTCACTTGCCCCAGACAAAGCTTAAGTCTAGTGTAACGATTCACAACTCTCTGCATCTGAGGTGTGAAACTTTTGACTGTATTACCTCAAAAGAAGTGGAAACTCATATGACCGGCAGTTAGTTGAGAGACATCTGCACTTCAATATGAAAATAATTTGCATTCATTAGGCATGTGTCAACATTCTTTGAGTGGATAAAACTACACCCTTCCATGCATCAGCTTCAATTGAATGTCTTTGTAATTTTAGTTTTGAATTAAAGTTAGTTTTCTGCTTTATTTTCAATGAAAACTGTATGTACCCCTGAAAATTTACCATCAACAGCAAAATGTGAAATGTGAAATTAAAACCTAAGGAACGTTAAGTGCAATGTGGCACCTAAATGGTAGGGCGGATTGGTGGAATTTCACCCTTGTCTAATTGGTTTCCACATTCAAAGATAGCTCCTGAAACAATTTCCACTTGTAATCTCTGGGGTTCATATGAACTAGACTAATCTAAACCACATTCCTCAAAATGCTCTTTGTTGACAAGGATTATGAGTCTCCATAATTACTCCACTACCCCTCCTCCCCATCCACTAAGGTTGAGGGTCAGAGATTTTGGGATGCCCTTTAAGTCACCCAAAGCTTACTTTAATTGATGGGCCGAGAACCTACACCAACACACTTTTTGATCTTTACCAGTTCTTGCATGCAGGTAATGGTACAGCAGTAGCTGCTTGTGTGGTTGGCCACACTCAGTCAAGCAATTGTTTAGTCAGTGTGTGAGTAAAGAGAATTACCATGTCTACTATTGATTCTGTCATTCACAGCCAAAATTAAACCCGGAAATAGCTGGACTCACTGATTTGAAGCTATCATAATGTGATGTTGTTCAAGTCTTGTTTTACTGGTTTGTATGCAACATTACTCTTTAATTCCTTGTAAAAGTAAACAGATTTCTGCAAGTTTGTGTGTCTGTGTGCTTGTGTATTTTGGGGGTAGTATTTACCTGGTGTACTTGTGGAGGCTCCTGGGGCTCCTGGCTGATGAGTTAGGCACAGATGGCCGGCATCAGGCAGCAGGAGAGGGCCAGATTAGGTAGTCCCCTTTGTCCACCCCCTCCCCCCTCGTCCCAGCTTGGCTCTGTCTCTGGAGGTGCTGTGGTCTGACTGTAACCTTACTCTGCCCCAGGATACCAGTGATGATGGAGGCAGAACATGGGGGGAGGAGGGGTGCTCAGTTTATCTAATCCCAGTACCGTGTTTGTGGGATAAAGGGGCCCAGTGTTCTGATAGGGCTGGAGGCTGTAGGGCTGCTCAGAAATTGGTAGGCCCCTACCTAGGCAAATGACAGGAACCATCCAATAATCTCATAAATTATTTAGTATTGGGTTCTCCATGTTTTAAGACTGAGGTCATCAGCCATATCATTCCATCTGATCCCACTATGACATCATTGAATTGATTTTCTGTATTTTGATGTGCATAATCCTTCATAAAAATCCCTGCTTTTGCATAGCCCTGCAGGGGTTTTCACCACTTTGTAAAGAAGTTAATTTACCTTTATATCTTTGCAATGTTACTCTCCATAGTTTGTCCCAAACAAAAAGCTGATTGAAGCTGTTTTTGTTCATTTTTGTTTTTTGTACATTTAATTGTACATGCATATCATCACTTTTTAGCTCTTTGCCTCTGGGCTCCATAATGTTTAACCAATATCCAATGATCTCTAATCTCTCTCCTGTTTGTGATGTTGCAGTGTAATTAATATTTTGGACAGGCCTGTTTTGGATATAGTGAGACTGGCTGGCATTGATTCTGTTCATCCCACCCCTGGCCATGGCGCGCGCTCTCACAATAGGATACTCGTCGTAATGTCCTGTTCCTACTGTGTGAAAAGTCTTGGCGGCGCAGAGATTTCCATAAGTCACATCCACCCATGCAATGGACAGGAAGCCCCTTCAAACAGGCTGGGGTCAGAGGTCAGCCAGATGCTTTTATTGGGGACACAGGAGGGGAAGCAGAGCAGGGCAGTGGGTTAGCATGTGTGCCTTGTTTATTTTGCAAACAGTAGGGCAGATTAACGCTTGAGCACGGCTGTCCTAATATGAGCGGGGTATTCTCGTTGTTTGAAGCGAGGTCATTTGGCACATCCCTCACTCACTCATTGGTGACTATGATTTCTCCTCAGGCAAAATTACAATACTACTTATCATTTTGCAAAGTATTGGCTCTCGCAATATGATTGCAAAAATTCCAAATTATTTGGCACACTGTAAAAAATATGTATCTTGTGCAGCCAACAGTCATGAAAATGGCCATAAATTCTGCATGCTAGAGTAGGCAACATCCTGTGTTTCCTTTTTTCCCAGCCATACTGATGAAGTCTCAAAAATATTAAAAATGAGAGGTGAAAAGTCCAACTGTCTTATCATCTCACATAAACACACACAGAGTCACATATCTTACACATGCACCAGAAACACACACACACACACACACACACACACACACACACACACATACACACAAAGTAACTTATGTCACACAAGCACCCACGCACACAAACCTCAGAGGTGGTCCATAAACCCCTCAGGTCAGATGGTTTGGAGGACAGACAACAAGCTCCTGAAGCTTCTAGCTATAGCAGGGGGTCCAGCATTGCCATGAAAGAAAACAGGAAGCTGAGTGCAATCAGGGACCACCCCCACCCTCCCCTTCCCGTCCAATGAGGTCTGCTGTAAGATGAGTGTGTTTTGTGTATCTTCTCTGGATCAACACTCACTTCCTTGCATTGTTGGATGGTTTCTTTTTGTTGCTGCATTTGCCCCTCTCAACCCCACTCCCCCCAACTCCCACCCCTATACCCTACACTCCTTTCACAATGGAAAATCTGTCAAAGGAATGAGCACCAAATTCATTTTGTTTTTCAATTGTACCCCCATCTTCTGATGCCATTGTACTGAGTGATGATCATTTCACCACCGCCCACACTTCACACACACAGAAACCCACATTTTTCAGCTATATTTATCAGCCTTCCACCCCCCCCCCTTCCATGTTTCTAAAATGGCTCACTAAAAACATGCTTAATCTACTGAGGGAGTTGACATCAAATCTAACAGACTACCATCATGCATTGCATCTTGGTCTAGACTATGCAGGTTGGATTTGGCCCATTTTTTGACGTTATGTCTTGCATTGGTTTCACTGGTTGTCTGGATATGTTTGTTGAGAATCAATGCTGGAGGTTTCTTGGTGGGTCAGGCCAGGGCACCATTGCCCGGTGGGACGGGAGGAGGCAGATGCGATGTCTGCTCCGCTCACTGTCAGGTCATGAGGGAGTCAACAATATGACCTCCTTACATTCCAAACTAGCTAATGCAAAACGGCCATGATTCTGGCCGTTGGCCCCACTGCTATCTCTGAGCTGGGTCTGTCTGACATTCCTGACAGCAGGGGAGAACTTCTCCACCACCAACAAACCCCCCCACCCACGGCAGCACCGCTGATCAGTCTACTCCCAGTGTGACAGTTTGACAGCTCTCAAGAAGATGAGTAAGACATTCAGCTGTGCTGCAAATTTGACCAATGAAAAATCACCCTGTCCTCCATATTTGTACTATGTGCTGCGTAGATGTACTGCCTGGTAAGTCTCGGCAGAGGTGGGGTATATGGGGGAGTGGGGAGTTGGGGATGTGGCGCGGTGGGTGTCTGGAGGCCCCTGGGAAAGCAGCCCCGGGAGTGGCCATCCTTGAATCCGTGAGGAGACTGAGAGTAATGCGGCGGCTCGTAAATCAGACAGCTGAGACAGTCCCAGCGGGGAAGGGTACTGTACACCCCTGCCCCCCCACAAACCCTCCGTTATGGAGAACAGATGGTGGAACTGAAATATCAAAAGGTGCCCTCTCTCACCCAATGCCTCACTTATTCTCACAAGCATTCTCTCACACTCTGTTTCTCACTGAAACTTAAATGATTCAATTAAAACTACTTTACTTACTTTAAACGCAAGGCATTAAATACACAATAATAGTATGAAGAGTATTTGATCTCTCTCTTTATGAATACACTTGACTGAGAATCTGATGCGCTCATATAGTCAAAGCACAGACTTCAAACTGCAAAAGAGTAAAATACATATAACTTTTCCCTATACTCTTTTTCTTGTCTTTCTCCTTCAGTGAAGGATAGGGGTTTTGATGTTGTGCAGTGTCAGTGGGGCCCCACTTCAGACCAGCCCTAAAGCACTTTGCAGGAACACTTCACGCTTGGATGGTGCAATGTGAAAGCAAAAACATTTTTTGTTACTGTATGTCCTTTCCCTTTGGAAAGAAACAGCATTACATTTCAACCCTCTTTTGTCCACTTATTTACACACTGCAGAGACAAGAGCATAGTTCACATGTCAGTACTAAGAATGTTGTGTCTTTCGGCCTGAGAGAACACTGGTTGGGCGTTCACTGAGAGCCAGACTGAGGAAGATCAGAACTGAGCTTTGGGCCCATTAACACTGTTGTTACAGGACACTTGGCACAGGGAAGGAAAACAGCAATGAGGCCATTTATCCTGTGTTGCCTCTGGCCAATAAAGTGTTTTAGCTTAATATTAGATTAATAATGTAGCGTGCAAGGAGGCCCCTCCAAATGAGTCTGACGTGGCAGACACCTGTGGGTCATTCCTGGCTTTGACTAAACGTGTTGCTGTTGCCGCGGGATCCAATTGTTCTAATACTGCTCCATGTTTTTTCAAAGGCTAGAGTAAAGACGTGGTTTTCTTTAAAAACACAATCAATGGCTTCCGTCTGCGCTTCATGACAAAAGGTTGATTGGAATCAATGAGGGCTCTGTGCACATTCCCAGCGCACATCTGTTTGGCGTTTAGGCAGCATGCAGCGCACACATCTGTGTCCATCTGCTGCGTTTCATTCAGACTTTCAGTCGCGATTTACGCGAAAATCCTATGTCACTGCCAGTGAACCGTCAGGGCAAAGGGTTACTCCTTAATTCTCTCACTTCCACCAGCAGAGTTTGGTCAAACTGAAGCCTCTGATACGATTCCACGTTTGATCTGATGCTACCATTAATGTTATAGGTATGACGACTGTAAATGTGTTGATTGTTGGCGGGAAGTTTGCAGAGAAACTTACAAACCCCTTAGCGCTCCTTAGCCCTCAGCTGTCAGCATATGTTATTATGCTTCCCCTTTTGAATCACAAATTATTTAAATCAAACAGAGGGCGACAGTAAGGCAAAAATGCAAGCACTGTTTGGCAGGCTTGATTGGCTCGGGAACAGAATGTGAGCAGCTGCCTTACATGCAGTCAGGCTGAGCTCCCTCCATGCGTGACTGCAGCCTACTGAAACATTATCTGAGGAGACAGGGTGGGAGGGGGAAGCTGGGGATGCGGGTGGGGGTCGGGTGAGGTTTAGGGTGGGGAGGCATGTTCAAGGCCTGAGAAAGTGCAGCCGGGCCAGGATGGCGTGCGTAGCGCACTAGTGGGGGGAGATTAACAAGGAGGGAAGCATGGCGGTGCTGCCAATGATTACAGCAGGAAAGATAATGAAGGGAGAAGGTGTTTCCTGAGAGCACTCCCTTGAGGTGCATTTTGCCATCCATTATTACTGTCTGACTGGAGACACAGGCCTGAGGAATGGCTGTATTACTGAGAGTAAGAGCACGGGATGCACAGTGCAAACCAAATGGCAGCATAACCTTTCGTTAGAATGGATGGGTTTGAGGGTGGAGGAAGGTAGTGGGGATGTAGCCTTCTGTGTTGTTAATATATCTTACTCATACACTGTTCCTCCCACACACACACACACACACACACACACACACACACACAGACTCAGCTCTTCAGCTTCTGTCAGACTAAACAATGGGCTTTTCACACGATGACCTGACCTGTATGAATATAATAATGACTTAACCCGTTTTATTACATGGGGCATTGTGTTTGGTTCCGCTGCTCTTGTCCAGAATCATGAGCCTCATCTGGGTTACAGCTTCAACAGATGTCCCAGGTGCACATGGTCAGCTCACTCTCCGGGTTTTTAGGTAGGTCATCTTTTCCTTTGAACTCCAGCCTCCAAACAGAAGATGTTGTCTTTGTGCGTTACTCGAAAAATTGCAGAATTGTAGGCCAGCTGCCCCATGCAGTCAGGTGGGTACTGTGTCGATGAAAGGGAGCCATTTCTTCCTCCTTTAAGGACCTGTAATTAAAAACAAAGGCCCTCTCTGGTCACCATCTTGCTTGCTGGCCTGCTGCCGGGTCATGTTGCTGAAACTTGTGAGTGTGGAACACATGGCCATGGTGTAAGGCAGAAGAGAGTGGCATGACATCAGTGGGAGGTGCTGTAAATTGGTGACCATGATCCCCCAGAGGATCATCTGTCAGTTGATACACTAGCATGGTGTGCAATTTCTGAGACTAATTGCTAAAACATACAGGCAGAAAGACTTTTGGCAGGGGGCACAAAAACCCATTATGCTCTGGGCGGTTTAGTCTCGGGTTCACACGCAGAGCCACTCCCAGGCAGCGTACACAACTCTCATTGGATCGAGGCTCAGAGTTAGGAGCAGAATCTTTCTGTATGAGGAGTTTCTCCTGCTCATCACATGTGGTTCCTGCATGAGTCGGTTAATGTCAAATTCTGGTCTGCTGGTCATAATTCTTATGCTGTGGCAGCCAAGTTGCAGCAGGATTACTGAAGAGGAGCTTGTTCCCTGTTTCTCCACTCTCTGCCGTGTTGCAAGAATCTGTATAGCGCACTAAAGTCAATTCATTGGGGGGGTGGAAAGGCTTTTGTATCTGGGCCTAGTGTTATTTGAGATTTTAAGGGGCTATAAGCCACATAGCAGCTCATAAATCCACATAAATCTTTCCCTAAGCTAAATCAACCTGAACTCTGACCATACAGGAGAAGACACATTTGACAAGAACAGAGTGGTCCACATTGAAACACAAGGATCCCACAGTGCAGAAACGGTAGCTTAATCAAGCATGAATAATCCAGTGTTCACCGTGAACCACGAGCTTGGATGGGGAACGGTGGCTGCTGCACACGTGTGCGACCTGCTCAGTGGGGGCCCAAGCAGATGTGGCGTGGACCTGTTCCAGCTAGATCCCTGCTCCTCCACCCCCATGCCCTGCCCTGATGCTGATGTCACGGGAGGGTCATTTTCCTCACCTCTACTCTGAGTTGGAGATATCTGAGATTTTGAAAGCAGTAGTTTATGAAAGAGAGGTGTAAGGAGAAGCTTATGAAAGAGATCTGTTAATAGCTGACAGAGAGGGAGGAATAAAGTGAGTGAGAGCAGATGACAGGGGGATAAGGCCTCTTGAGTCATTGGGACCAAATGTTCCCCCTGCGCTGAGCATGGGATTTTTAGTTGTCTCAGTTCTGCAACCCACCCATCCCACATTGCCCTTCTCCCTTAAAAGCAGAGATTTACAGTATGTGTAAAAATACCTGCTTCATTAATCATTTTAGACCCCCCTTCATAACATAGTGAGAAGCACCTGGTTTTTTAGTGCAATGATCCATAAACCAAATCCAATTGTTTCCCAAAATGAAGGGACAGGACTGCTATATCCTGGATTTATTAATTGAGGAGCTGCATCTCCCAGTTCTGTCCATAACTCTTTACTCAGTATAGGAGCAATGAACAACTTTCACTTACAGTGTGGGATGATAGATTCTGAATAAAAACATGCCTACTGTCATCAGGAAAAAAATATGTTGCTTTTAAGAATCACCACAGAGATTAATCACAAGTCCTAAGCATTTAGACCATCATATTTTAAGGTTTATGTGACTCCCCTCTATGCTGTCTGAGGAGGTGAGGGGAGAAAAAGGGGGATGGTTTTTAGCACAGAGTCCATAACTGCATAGCTGACTGCTGAAGAGAGCTGCAGTCCTGGTGTGTCAGCGCATAGGCCTCACAGGAAATTATTGCAGCCGGGAGTCAACATGGCATGATGACAGCAGTGGCCTGTCCAACTGCTGAAAGACTGAGGTGCACCCTTCTCCTCTCCCTCCACCCCCAAACCTCAATACACAACCCCGCCTCCCTGTATACTGGGATAATTTACAGTGTTGTTTTACCCCTGGACGATGTCATCACATGTGACTCCACTGTACTGCAAAAGGCTCCCCTGGTACCAAGAGACTGCTGCCTTCCAGCGCCTGTTGATGAATCACACACAGGCACATGCATCAAGTTTAAAATAATATCAAATTAATTACTGAATTACTACATTACAAAATTAATTACTCATCATTTTACCTCCTGTGCATTTGTGTAAGTATGTGTGTTGGCATATGTATAGCATCTGTGTTTGTGTGTATGTGTTTGTGTATGCTTGACTAAATATGTGTATGGGAGGATGTATGGGTGTGTGTGTATGTGTGCCATTTCCTTCAGCAAAAGTTTAAGTTCCTCTTGTGCAAAGCAGGGAAAGACACTGACAGAGAGGCATCCCACAGGAAGGAGCTTTGAAGTCAGCCTTGCAGCTCATTTTTCTCACCTCATGCGGTGAACAGACACATTCGAAGGTCGTGGGACACCACAGATCCACTGTTGCATAAGCTAACTCTCACACACAGATGCACATGGGTAGCATCGGGACAGCGTATGGCCACAGCTCCACCCAATGCAGCTGTCGCACAGGGCTTGGTGCACTCACATCGACCCCCACGCTGTCTGGCTCTGCAGTGCTCCTCAAATCTGTGAGTATCTTCCATGGTCAGTGTGCTTCATCTCAGTCTGAAGGCCATTTGCTGTTAAAGTAAAGGCTCAAAACCTGAGACTTTTTTACTTTTTTTTACAAGGCCTTACCTTTATTCTACTCAACCTACATTTGCATGTTTTTGATGTAGGCTGGTATGGTTCCTAAACCTTGAAATTTGTCCAGTCCATCATCTGGCCCAGCCTCAAAAAACCCATATGACCATCCCCTTCCCCCCCACCCCTTGATTTCCTGCCAGCATCATTCCTGCTCCTACACAAACTCCTCCTCTTGGCGTCTTCTCCCTCTCCATCTCCCAGCACTGGTCCAGTTTTCTCTTCCTATGAAAACAGGAAGTGGGTGTGTGTGCAGAAATGTGGACCTCAGGGATTTGGGCCCTGTGCGGCCTGGCCGTTACACCACTGTGTTTATCTGCCGTGTGGGTTAATTACTTTCAGAGGGCCACCAGGTTCTGACCTGCCCTCCTGCATTTTAGCCAAGCTGTGTGGAGAACTCACACCTTGGTTATTTTATGCCAAAGATAACATCCCAGACTCATGAACCCACTTACATACACGCACACAAGTGCAGGTGCGCACGTACTTAAAAATGCGTGGTTATGTACATACATATGCGCACACACATCCTTACAAGTTATGGTATGCATGAACAAATGAACATTGTCTCAGACATACACATTTGCATACACATACACACAGATGCACATGTACAGACATGCACACACATGTACAAATTTACACACAAACATGTGCGCATGTAACAAGTGCTGAAGTATATATGGATACAGACCTACAGCTTTATGCTCAGAGACCCCTGCTCTGTGGCATTTTGACCTTCTTTTAATTGTTGTATTTACATGTTATTATATGTAAATTATTTCTTTTCCATTTAATTTATTGAAAACTGTGGGTTTTAGCTGTTTCTAATGTCTTGATGCAATTGTCATACTTTTCAATGGATTAGTTGTGAGCCTGGAACTACACTGAAGCATGCCTTTATTACCGGACATTGCCATGCATGTCTGCCTGTGCATACTTGCCTGACCTAGCCTTGACCCAGTGTGCATTTGCACATTAAACATTTCTGAGATAATGCCACATTGTGTGATTCATTCTAAAATTTTAAAAATGTATTTTGATGTCTTTCCCAAAATTAGCTGTGAGCTAATTTCCCTCAGTATTCCCCTGGCAGGTAGCAGCAGCCTTGATGGGACAGATGAATGTGATGGGTGGGAATGTGGTGGGGGAGAGAGAGCAGGGCGGTGCCCCAGGCAAAGGCGTGCTCTAATGGGATTATTGCTTAACGCCCCAGTGACCCCTCACTGTGGGTGCTGTCATGTCAGCCCCTGTGCTCCTGGCTGGAGCTTGGCCCTCGGCACAGGGTCAGCATCGGTTCACCTCTGCATTCCATCCACTGTTCACTAAACCCAGGGTTCATTGCAGCCCTCCGTTTCACCCAGCGCACCTGAAGAGCTCATGTGGTTATAGTGTGTCTCAGACTCTATCCTTTAGCATTGCTTTCTCAGGGCTGTAACTTATTAGTAGTTAAATGCTTGTGCTTGTTAATCAGAGTGCCCTGACCAAGCATTACATGTTTTAAATTTGTGGTGTGGGAAACCCTGTGTGGGAGATTCCAGAGGGTTGTAGTTGTAGTCCACATCATTAGTTTTTGGATTTGCCTAGGAGCTCAAGAACCTGCTGCCTTCAGTGTTACTCAGCTGCTTAGCTACAGTGTACCACTCATCTACCTCTCAGTCCTACATTTACATATTTTATTTGTTTATTTATGAGGAACAACCAATTGACAGTCCCTTGACAAATTTAGCTATGTGGCTACATTTAATCTGTAAGTCCTGTGGACCCAGTGAACCACGATTGTTGTGGAGACAGCTTGTCTTTATCAGTGTTGTAATCAGGCCCCACCCACTGTTTCTCACAACGGTGTGGTCTGGCCAGTCAGCCAGCGTTTGGCCCGGTGCATGTTGTGCGTCACTCCGTGTTTACTTCCATCAGGTGAACCTGCGTCGTTCAGGATGTCCTGTAGCGTATCCTGTACGAAGCGAGGCTCCCTCCTGTTACACCCTCCCACCTCCCCCGTCCACCCCCTTCCACCCCCTCCCCAAGACACCTGAATGGGGTTACACCATGGTGTCAGGATACCCCAACCCAGAACAAATCACGGTGGAGTCTTAGTCAGCAGATATTGCTTCCCCTTACATAATCCAGGTACATCCTCCCCATGTGCCTGTCCTCCGCTGGCCCAGGCGGAATTCCTCTGCCACATCCCATCCTGCTTTATCACTGTCATGGCATCGTTCAGCCCACTGAATGACTGACTACCACTGTACTGACACTGCAGTCCTCTGATGAGCCACAGTCTCATCTGTTCCAGTATGACATGACCCACCATAGCTGGGACACTGCTAACATCTTTATTTCACATTGCGATTTAAACCAAACGAGGGAAGCAACTGTATCGTCACTCTTTGATGATAATATCCATTCACAAAAAAGTTGTTTTCTATGAAAAAAAAAATGACTGATGAATGAATGAATGACTGAAGGAGTGAAAGAATTCTTAGCTTTATGACAGGAGAGTAAACAAATGCAGATATGAATGATGGAGGATGTACCCATTTTAATGAGTCTGGATGTGTGAGTGTGAATGAGGACAGAACATCTGAGAATTAACACAGAGGTCTATTTTTTGTCAGACACCCACAAAGCAGGCTTAAAGAAATCTAAAGAGGACCAATAGCTTAAAGACAACATTCCTGTTCCTGACTTCATGGTTAAGCACTCTGCTTATTTAGGGGCCACCATGTCCACACTGTGTGTGTGTGTGTGTGTGTGTGTGTGTGTGTGTGTGTGTGTGTGTGTGTCTGTGAGAGAGCCCTACAGAATCCAACTTGTGTCTGAAATCTGAACCGATCTGGTTCAGATGTAAGACATGCATGCGTCTGCTATCAGCAATCATTATAGTTTTTTTTTGCTAATTTCTGTTTTCCTGTATCAGTACCCTTGTCTGCTCTGCGGGGTGTGTTTATGTTTGTAATAATTGCCGATGTATGTGTGTTCTGGTGTTATTTCTCTGATAAGCGCTGGCCAATAGGCAGGTTACTATCTTTCACTCCCTGTGGTCTGGTCTTCATTAGCTCTGGAATCTCTGGGAATCCATGAACGTTCTAAACAGAGGTGGAATGGCAAGCATTACAAAACCTTTTCCTTGGGGAAAAGAATATTGTGAAGGAAAAAAGGTGGATCGGGTTATAGTTAGAGATTTGTCAAGCTGATTTGTTTACATAGCTGAATTAATGGGCTAGAGAGGACCAGATCTACTGTGCTGGGCTGTGGCTGCCACTGGGGAGAGAGCAGGGAGTAGCAGCTGGGAACTGGCAGTGAGACAGACAAATGCCCAGTACACTGTGTTAAATCACACCTAATTAATGGAGAAAAGTAATGACCCTGAACAGTATCTGTAAATTAAATTTCACTTTAATATTTTAGGGAGTGCGCAGGGGTAGCTCTCCATAACAACTCCACATATTTCATGTTGATACAGGACTGCTGCACCACCGATTCAATTAATCTTAGATTCAGCATAAATTCAGTTTTGAAGATGCAGATTTCATTTTTTGTATGATTATTATTTTTATGAACTAGACTTCAGGGAAAACGAGGCCAGCTTCTCTCTTCACTTCATAGGTTTGGGAACTTTCATCCATGCTGCACATTTCAAAGCCCTGATGATCGAGACAGGAACCCATGTAGCAAACGGCCCCTGAACATCAATGGCCTGTGTGCTTTCTCACGTGCGGGGAGATCTGGCTCAGACTTCTGAGAGGTTGCTAATGATCTGGGCGGGCAGCAGCTGGGCTGCAGTGGGAGAGCTTCACCAGGCAGTTAAGGGCCTCCTTTATCTTCAGCCGACAGAGAAGGCCAATTCAATCTCCCAAACAACAAGACCAGCATGGGTCTAAAAACAGTAGCCTCACTCTCTGCCAAGTTGGAAAGGCGTAGTTTGACGTTCCCCGCGATATGTCTAATGGTGTAATCCTCCTGTTTAAACGTATTAGCATTACTGTAAATCTGTTAGGGCCGGTTTCCCATTTTCCTCTCACTGTGTGTGGGTAGGAACAGTGTGTCCCTTCTTCCTCTGACATGCATGGCCTGTTTCAATGCCCTACCACCCCATAATTCTTAAATAACTCTCAACTTAGTTGTTCAGTTCCCGCCAGGGCTCTGGGTCATCTCTCAGCCTCCTGCCAAAACCCACTTCCTGTCTGGATTCCTGCCAAACAGGAAAAGGTACCCTGCTGCCACAAGCACAAAGGAAGTTTGGGAAGACATCACAACTCTTCCTCTCCTAAATGTGGTTAAGTTTAATTTTCATCATGTTTACCATTGCAGTACCTGATGCAGCTGTAGAGAAACAGTCCATGATGGTGGGTTATTCAAGCAATACTTAAGTTACTTAAGTTATAAATTGCCTATTTTTCAGAGAGTAGGATTAACTGAAAGTCGAAAAGGAAAATGACAGAACCAACTGAATTTTTCCCAAGAGCCAAAGCAAAACACATTTTTAGTATTTCATCACATAACAACATTAACTAAAAGCTTTTACACAAGTTTATAATAATAATCACAAGGTTTTTTTCACATTTATAGAATGAAGGAAGAAGTGGTCTTCACATATTAAATGATCATTATCAGTGGTAAATCCTTCATAACATGACAAGCACCTGTTGTGCTAACTGTGATGAAGTGCAGCTAGCAGCAGCCGCAACTCTTCCCACACACTCTGTCTCCCAGCAGGTTTTTATCAGCCATATATCTTCTAAAACCTTTCCACGATGTATTTTTCCATTCTGCATACATAAATATTCTCTTCCTTTACTCCAGATGAATCTTTTTGATCCAAGAGAGTACCATTGGCGTGTTTAATCAATGGCATTTTTTTGAGTAGCAAGTTAACAGGTGTGTGACCATGAAAAGTGAAGTAAAATGGCTCTTCATTAGAATTTCTTTAATGCAGAAGCCTTTGCTAATTACCTAAGGACGCACACCACACTTTTGTGACAATAAAAACATTATTAAGCCAAAAAACAAAAAGCAGGCGACTAACTATCTACCTCATATTCAGGGGTAATAACTGAAAATGCTTGACTGGCTTGCTGTGATATCTAGCTTTGTCTATTAGCTGTAAAAGTTGTGGCAACTGGACTATTTAGTGTCACTTCAGATCATATGGAGAGTCTTAATGTCATCTTGACATGCATCATACTACTTTGGTTCTGTGTTATCACAATTGTTTGAGAAATAGCTTGAAAGTGAATTACTGGACAGTATACAAGGACACAGTGGCATACACTCATGCAATAGCTCATGCTGTTGGCTTTAGGAAAAGTAGTGTGATTTTATGTTCATACAGTCAGGCTTGTATTCTTGTTAAGAAGTACTGTAAATTGCTGGCTAGATTATGGTCCCTTCCTCTACCAAATATATTTGCATATCACAGGATCATTAGTGAGGCTGTGGTGTTTTTTCACCAGCCAGGTACTAAAAACAGCAGATCAAAATGTAATCTATTACATTAATTTGTAGCTAATGACATCACATGGATCATCAAATATATCCACATACTGGTATAACATTGATTTTTGATTGAGAGGGACTCAACTTTGACTCAGTCAGTTTGATGCCAGATTAATATTCCCTTATGTGAAGCACTGACCAGGCTGTGGAGAGAATGCCACTGCCTGGGCATGTTGGTCCCTCATTGTCCAACCTCATTCAGATTTACTCCAATCCGTGATGGTCAGTGATGACAGGGGAGATATTTTTGACCTATAGCTTTGTGTGAATGGCCTTGAAACAATAGCTGAATATGGCCAGTTAGTTCTAAAGGTTGTTTCAGAGAAAACAGTGTGTAGTCAGTGATATTTAGCCTCTGCTTTCTTTGACGTTCTGCTGACTGACAAATTCAACAACATGAACAAACAATAAGAGACCAAAGCATGGCAGGACACAACATGTCTCCCAGTCTCTAACTCTTTGTAAGCCTCACCAAGAGTCTGTTTGACTTTTAGCTTGTTCACCCGCTGATAGTTTGAATAACTTGTAACTGACACTTTTAAAAAGATGTACACCCAAAAATGCATAAGCTCACACAAATAGGTCAGCCTCAGGGTCACTGTACATAATCCAAGGCTTCTTATGCCTGTCATATGCTTTCATTCTAAAAATAGTACTATAACGATTGGAGTCAGTACTCTTTTGATACACTGGTAGTGTTTTTTCTCCAAATAATCATGCTGACAGTCTCTTCTGTCAGTGAACCTCTGGCCCCTTGAAGACATGCTGTGTCTTCCCTGGTGCGGTCGGCATTACTGTAGTTATTATTCTAGTCCAATGATCTGAACCTCAATTACTGGCTCCCTGTCTGAGCAGTCAGCATCGTACCTGGACGCATGCCTGGCATTCCCTACCCCTCACTGTCAGCTTCAGAGCCAGTGAGAGGCCCTGACACACATCTCCCTGACAACTCCTGATGCATTCCAAATTAATGAAAGGGGGCGTGTGCTAAGACCACGGACTGGAGGAGAGAGAAATCATGGTGAATCTTCGATTTATGGGTCTTTACTGGTTACCTCATGCATCATTTACTTTCATTGGTGTTTAATGTAATTTATTACTGTTGGGATTGCTAGGAGCCCCAGAGACACATTGCCTCTCCCCACACACACAGATACACACACTGGTGAGCAGGCACCCAAATACATTACAATCATACATAAATGTACACCTGAAAAATCACACAGCATTTTTAAAACACACATAAAATACCATTAAGCAACTACAAGACTATCCACAAAGTGCCTTTATATGATATAAGCAACAGACTCAATACCAGCAAGTAGACCTAACAGACTGAGAAATCAGCCAACCAGGGAGTATCTTGAAGGATCCCTTTGAGAATCTCCAGATCGCCTGCTGTTTGCTCTCACAGAGCATGGAGAGTACACCACTTGTTTACTCCTCTCCCTATAGACCACAAGCAAAGCTCGGGGAGAAAACACAACAACAAGAAAACGAGAGGGAAAAGGACATTGTTGGCTGTGCCCATCCTGTCATTGTGCTGCTGATGCCCAGAGGTGGCGGGGTGACCCCTCTGATGACCCTCTGCCATTCTTGCTGCGTGTAATCGGTCGCTGGGGGTTCAGCTGATGAGGGTTAATTCCTGGAGAGGGAGTGTGAGCTGGGGTCCATTCCTTTGGGGAAATCTGGACACAATGACCCCTGCCTCCCCAAAGATCCTTTTGCAGATTACAAGGCAACAACTCTTTTTATGACTATTTTCCAGTGCAAGACAGGCCTTTCAGAATACAAACTTGTGGCACAATGTTACAAAATGACCACTGTATGTTATACTGAATAATTGGTCTATTATTTATTACATATATGTCCGGGCAAACTTCTTCACTTTATAGCTGTTGGAATAGACTGTAACCATTGCAGCAACTGTTTCTTTTTACTTGTGTGGAATTGACACAATCTTGTTTTGAAATACTCAAGGTACCAGGTATACAAGGTATTACATTTTGAGTATTGCACAATTTGTTTGTACTGTTAAAATAGAGCTCTTTGTATTTGTCTGTGTGTGTGTGTGTGTGTGTGTGTGTGTGTGTGTGTGTGTGTGTGTGTGTGTGTGTGTGTGTGTGTGTGTGTGTGTGTGTGTGTTTATATGAGTTAGTGTGCATTTATGTATGTGTCTGCATGTGTAGAGAGAATGTACGTTTTTCCTTAGTAATTTTTCGGTCATGCCAAAGTTGAACTCTGTCACACCCAAAGAGACTTAACTTCACAGAGTTGGAGCTGAATCAGCTAAGGCCTCATTCTTTGATTCAGTCATTAGGAAAAAGATACGATAAGAACAGCCATGAGTGCTCCTCAGAGATGTCTCATAAGAATGCAGAAAATAGCTCTTGGCTCCTTGCCCATCTCTGTTCACTCTCTTTAATGGTGTTGCCACTCTGCCTGAAACAGGGTCTTGCTGCTCTCCTCAGGTCTTCACCATACCCCAACCCCAGTGCTGTCGCTGTTCAGGATGTAGCTGTGTTTCTTGCCTTTTTGGGTATTGATCCTGTCTGTACTGAGTGCCCCCTAAAGTGAGGGGGTCCTGCTGATTGATGGGCGCTAATCACTGGCTGACATACGTGCGGGAGGAAACATCTCCTTTCTGTCTTTGCGAAAGTCCACCCCTCTCCAGAGACCCGGCTAGCTGGGAACCTTAAAAGAGAGGAGGAAATCTACAGGCATCTCAGACAAAGCGCTAAGAAACCTTTAAGGATGCAGATATACTGGCTATCGACGCCCAGTTCAGGTAGAGCAGTGAGGTTGAGGGGTTCACCTGCTCTCTCCATCTGCAGACTCCTCCCTGGCAAGTCAGTGAATAACATTAAAGGAGAGTGAGGCATCTCTATGTATATGTGTATGTATGTTTTTGGTAGGGAAAAAGGGGTGGGTGTGGAGGTGGAGACACTTGTGAGACAGACTGATGTTAATGTTGCGGAATATGGAATGAACATGTTTGTCAAAGGAGGCCCACTGAAAAGGTCTTCCGGCACATTCTCCTTGTTGTTTATTTTTTTGTCCCAAGGCTTTCTCTGTTAACCGACAGGTGAAATGTCTCCGTGAGAGACAAATCCCCAGAAATCCCATCAGCCATTGAGGGAGTGCCTTGGGTGGGTGGCTTGTTGGAAGGGGGGATCAGCTGGTTTCTGGCTGTGAATGAAACAATGAGCTCCAGCCATTCCGGAGTGAGCCCTGCTACAAAGGTTGTTTGACTTTGGGCTGGTCAGAACCTGCCTCCCTGTACCCCTGAGCACAGGGCTACCAGAAAAGATCCATTGTGAGTGTCTTGGTGAGCTCTTTGCGGAATAGCTACTACCTGCCTGTCTCACCACCTTTTATGCCTTGACCCCCGGGGTCATTGTCATTTGCCTGGCTTTCAGCATCTTGTTCTTGAAGGACTGTCAGTCTTGTTTTCAAAAAACTGTCTTTTCACTCATCTCTTCCTTTGAACATGTTTCACTATCATAGCCGTTGTCCTACAGGAATGTCTGTTGGCTGCTTCTGTCTGCAACAAAGTTCTAGCCATGTACTTATTGATGAGATTCTTTTACTCTTAGAACTCTATGGCAAATAACTGTTGGATTATAGGAAGTGGCTTGAGGTCACAGTCTTTATGGAAGCAGAATTAGAGCAACCATAAAGAGTTGTGGACATATTCTGTGAATTAATGGCAGGAGGTTGGAGGTCACTCAGCCTCAAAGGTGCAGTCCACCAATGCTGTCCATATCTGTAAATCGGTGTTAGTGAGCCCAATGCCTTGTCAAAAGGCCATATTAGTTTTCGGGCAGGTTGTAACCTGCATATGGAACCTCCCTATATGAAAGATAAATCTACAGAATACCTTCCCCTATCTTCCTGCCCAGTGTGGTGGTGAACAGTGACAAGCCATTTTGCAGGTGTCTCCCTTAGTGGGGTAGTAGCAGGAGCCTTGGGAGGGGCCCCTGCTATGCTGTGGCACCACCTCCAGCAGAGACTCACAAAGACAGGATGGACAGTGGGGTCACTTACACCCCCCTGCTCTCTCTCCCCTACCCACCTCCAATCCACCCCCCACCCCCCATCAGCCACATATGGGGAAAAAATTTGTGGCCTGCTCCAGCCAGAGTGGACACTTCTTCCTGTTTGGTGATCTCTCCGAGCTGATATTTTCTCTGCAAGAATAGGAGGTCTCAGCAGGCGTTTGAGGAGGAATGCTAAACACATAGCTGTACACATGGCAGAAAGCACAGAGTTTTCGATACCTTCAGCAGAGGATGAAAACAGCAGGATTCCTGCACCTGTGCTTAATAAAAGGATGCTGCAGGTACCAGCCATCTTTCTAAGCTGATGGAGATAGTAAGTGCAGGAATGAAAAAACAATGAAAAACCGATTGAAAAATAACATGTGCAGTTAACAGAAATATTTTATGTTGTGGGATGGGATTTGGACCATAATACAGTATGCAGATCAGTGGATTGTGCTAATGAGGAACGTGTTGCCATAAGAAACAACGAGATTTGAAAGAGACCAACTCTGCTATGTGCAATAAAGCAGAGTGAGTTGTCATGCAATGTGCACATATGGACTCAAATGTGCTTTATCAAGATCAGAAACTGTAATGCAACATTTCATAGTTTATTGCAGTTTTTGAATTGCCATGAAATTACCATTGTATTTTCCTAAAAGTCTGCATATTGTCAATATAAAGCTGTGGTTATCTGAAACCCCCAGATGCCTAGAGATTCCATTTTCAGCTGTGAGTGTTGTGCTCTGTGGGGTGTAGTTAATGATGCTATCTCTCAAAACCTCTTAAAACTCATATAAATCAAACTACTAACCCTGACATTTGCACTCCCTGGTATCCACTACACCCCCTTGCCACCTCCAATGAAATCTAATAAAGTTAATTCACTGCTTGGCTTTGGCATGCTGTGATCATTCCTTTGTGGGCAGATTTCCCCCATGAAATTGTGGCGGGTGTTTCTTTTTAGGAGCCAGGAAGAGATCAAAAGTGGAGGGGTGTGAGGGGTGGGGCGGGGCGGGCAGGCGGCGGGTGCGCCACAGCTGTTGGGGTCGGCTTCCAACGGAGTCAGCTGGGCTGCCACGAAGGAGAGCCAGATTCCTCGGTACCCAAGCCAGCCTGCACGCTCACCACTCCTCCGTCTTCCTTTTGACTCTACTGTGGTCCTGTCCGCTTCAAAACTCAAGACACTGTGCCTGCCTGCTGTCATTCAGTGCTAAATCTTACTTCCAATATGAACTCAGCTTTCTGTTTTTTCAATATCATTTAGACTTGGATAAATATCTAATTTCCTATTTATAGTGCCACTGTGGCTTTCTTTTGTACGCAGCATATAAGGTGATTGTTTTGCAAGTACCCCTTAATCGCTACATTCTTGCTCACTCCTCACTCATATGCTGTGTTAAAATGTCTTGATTTTGTTAGAACCCTCCCACCCACCCCACTTTTTGGGCAGGGGAAAGAGGCAGAGAGTTTATCTAAATATTTTTACAGAGTGTTAGAAGTCGTTAAAATCCCTCCCCCGAACAGGGACTGTTAAGGGACACATGGCTTTGACATTGACTTTGGAGCAATTAGGCATCATTTGACGGTGATTTGCAAGTTGCCTTTCAAGACAACAAGAAAAAACAAACACCCTCCGACTTTTTAAAGGCCCTTTTAGACCTTTTGTGTTTTAAGAGCAGCTCTGTTTCCCTTTTTGGAATTCCCTTCCCAAAATCCAAATATATTGACTAAGTCCATTTTCACTTGACAGCCTGCTGGGCCTATTTCACAGGCGGCTTTCAACACTTGACCAGATTCTTGTTTATACAGAAGGCCCCCTTCCCCCCTGTTGCTGTTCCAACCTCTCCATCAGGTGTTATTTCACTCCCCAACATCCTCCAGCTCCTGTCATTTAAAAGGCTTGAGTCTGACTTAATAATAATAATCCCAGAGAAAAATGATGGTGATTAAACAGCTGTCCATCTGGGAGCTGCTAAAAGGTGATTGAGAGGAAGTCCTATCGGTTTTGACACGCGATGCATAGGAGAGCAAGGGGAGCCAAAGGGAGGACTGAGGTCAGTCTGCTCCAGCAATCAGAGAGAAATGACCACTCACACCTCCTGATTAAAGGAAATGAGCTGGGAGGAAGTGGTGTGCGAAAAAGATATATGTGCCCAGTGCATATCCTGGACATGTAGACATGTTCATCTCCTCTGCTTTCAGGAGCAGAGGAAGAGACATCAGTGCCGGCAGATGTAAAAACAATTAGGGTCTAAGTTGTTGATGTTTTTATTCCGTCTTTCCCTCATTGTGAGTGCACATCAAAGTCGCTGAGTAAGTGTTTGTGGGCCTGTGATTGATTTTATTGTTTGGTTCCCTGAAGTGCTCAGTGCGCTTGTGAATGAATTCTGGCTCCTGTTTGCAGTGGGCTGTGGCCTGCTGGGTGAGCCCAGTTGGAACTCCTTCCAAGTGGGATGTGTTTTGCCCCAGTTTGGACTCTGAGATGCAGGCCTGATTACCCTCTGTTTCCATCAATAGAAAATCTTCTCTGTTCATTCACTTACTCATGGATGCATTAATAATTATACTTTTGCACACTCTTACAAACTTATGTATGAAGGTTCATGAGTAGATTAAGCTGTAACATAGATCAAACTAATTCCAGCTCTAGAATGTATTAAAAAGAGACCTGGTGAAACTAAAACTGTCTCTATGAATTCATTTCAGTAACTGAAAGTACAACACAGGTCTCCACTTTCAGCATAGATTTGGAATGCTTGTACGCCTGTCCTATGATTGGTGCATAGAAGGTTAACAACTACAATAAAAGACTAATCCTGGAACTATAAACACTGAACATTCCGGAGCTATTTTACCAAGCTGTCCACCTGTCTCGCCAACAGCTATCACATCATTTCACAGCTAAATGCCACTTTAAGGCTTAAACACTGGGGGCAGACAATTACATTTTGTACAAGCAATTTCTGTTAAAGTATCAAATAAAGTGTCTGATTTTATCTGTATTCAAAAGAAATTTTATCTCAGGCCCACTTAGGACAACATGTGAAACAGACAATTTTTGAGATAAACTATTTAAATTGTGGCAAAATTGAATTGTGGTCATCTGCTCTAAGGTAATTTTTCATGGAATTATTTATCTGTTGCAGCCCCATTTGTCTTATTACCATCAGTCAGAGTTCTTGTGTTGTTTAATGCCAGTGAACTATTGTGCTTCTGTGACTCCTGTACTTTTCAGTCATGAAAGCCAACATTATTATTACTCTGGAGAGATAATTCAAGTGAAACCTTTGTGCCCCACTGTGGATAAGATAAACATCTAACAATTATTTATTACTTAAACAAAGTTTTCTCCTTCTTTTATTTAATGGTTTGTTTTTAAAAATATGTGTTAATCATCTGGCAATGCCAAAAACGTATTTCAAAAACTAGACTCTATCAGTATTCTACAATAAGAAAACAAACAAGAGTTTTCACTCTTGTTATTTATTTAAGAGTTATTTACAGTATTACATATTTTCCCATATGAACTGAAGTGTGTAATTAACCCTACTGCAAACATCCCCAATAAACTCATGAGGAAGAGGCCATGCAGACGAATACTCTGGTTCTCAAGGTGGCCTTCACTGATATATGAATTCATATATGGCCAATGCTGTCAAAGGTATGTGAAAACAACTTAATTTACCAATATTGCAGTTTCCTGACAGACCAAGGGAGATTGCCAGAGAGCAATGACACTGAGTTTATGAGACTACGAGGCTGAGTTTATTTACCTGCTATTTACTTGAGCAATTTTTCCTCACCTCTGCCAATACCTGGTACTAGTGAAGTTGGGATTCCTACAATGTGCACAGCTGTTCTTCACACATCTGTGCACATTATGAACAAGCGCTATCCAAAGTTATTTTAAAATCCTTAACTAGCACTTCCATGGCAAATCCATGGCATAATTTTGAACTGTCTTCACCAAACTGAATTAATAAGTAGAATCTATATTCAAATGTTTCAAGTGTCCTTATCAAATTGAATGAACCATTTATATTTACTAATCATTCTGTCTACTGCTCTGTTTCAGTGCATTTAAAAATGTTTTGTTAGAGTGCCGAATTGAGTTGTAAATAGCATTTTCTTTCCTTGGCTTATTTCCCTTTGCCATTTTCCAAGACAGATGCAAAATGACATTCTCAAATTGAAAAAAAGGGAGGATCAATGACAAAATGAGCCTGGGGTGTACAGCCAGAATAGTTCAGTGAAGCCGAGACACAGGCTGATGTTTTTCTTGTGCTCAGTCTGGACCCAGGGTTTGTCTGGACGGGGTTTCAGAGGGGAAGAGGCTGGGATGGAGCTTTAGTTCTTCTGGGAGGTATCAAGTGACAGACCAAGGTTCCAGGCAGAGATAAGAGCTGTTTTTGGAGAGTCTGAGAGCTGCGTGGTCCTGTGGACAGATATTGGGGTGGGGGGAAGTGGGGTTCCCTGGCTTCAGTTACAGGGATACCTGTGTGGCTCTGAGCAGACCATCTGAGGAGGGAAGCCCTTGGTCTGCATTTTGGCTGATGCCCTTCTTTTGCTTCCCACCACCCCCAGCCTCTTGTTTAAGCCTTCCCTGTTTGATGTGGTTTCCCCTTAAAAGAGGAGATCATGAATAATGAGCACACAGGGATATTTTGGGCTGGAATTGAATCAGTCTTCTTTTGATTAAAATCTCATCTATGCCATGGAACAATATGACGTACCTTGTTATTTAAACCTGGTTAGGTCATCATGAATGGGAATGATAGAGCTGTGCTCCCAACATGTTAAAGGGATTTGGGGTACGACTTGGGGGTGGGCCTGATTCCTGCAGCAGGCACATCTGAGCAGCATATTTGAAGAGTGTCTGAGTAAAGAGCAGTCACAGTTTACAAAGGAAGGCTGGATTAATTTAGGTTTTTCAGTGTGAGATCTGGCATCACAGCATAGCAGAGCAGGTTACTGCTGCCGGGCTATCCAAATACAAAATAGCAACTTTCTCATTCCCTGATCAGAGAACAGAGATTGGGGCAAAGGAGAGGGGTAGGGGTTGTAACTCTCTGGGGCCGGATTGCCTTCTTTCCCCAGGAGGGAGCGGAAAGTGACCTTTGACCCTCCCCCACAGTCTCTATACAGCACAGTGTATCCCAGCAGTCTCCAGTCTCCAGCAATCCACCTCTTTATCTGCACAGAGCTGTTCCTCCAAATGGGTAAATACCACTCAGTTTCCACCCTCTCATCACCTTTATTTTCCTTTGTCCCTACCCCCTCTTTTTTCTCATTTTCACTCTCCTCTTGTTTTTGTTTCTGCTGTTTTCTCTTTGGCTTCCTCCCTCCTGCCTTCATCCTAAACCCCTGGAGTGGGCTCACTCCCACAATCCACCAAGACACATGATACTGAAGACTGCCTGAAATCCATTATGGACAGCAAGCTGAATCATAGAGAGTCCCAGGTAGAAATACACATACATGGATTTATGCTTGAGATGAGACTCCAACATTCAGATGAACTCCAACATTGGCTTCATTCTCAACATTCTCAATATGGAGACATATTAAAAAGTAATCCATTTCCAACTGATTCAAAAATTGCAAAAACCATTGTCCTTGATGGGCTCATTTTCAATCCAATTCCATGTCATGTGGGAGTTTTTAACTGAGTCTCAGGAAATGGAGGGGATCTTCAATCAAATACACTGGGACCAGGTGCACGTTACATTACCCAGATACCCAGTGACTGACTGAAGTATATACAATCATTATCATTTACTGCATAGAGTTAAAACGTGTCTCCGCTGTAAAACAAACTGCTAACTGAGTACTCAAATAGTTATACTGAGAGACAGATCTAATTGACTAATGGCCCGGTGAATGCCTATAAAGACCAAATTATAGCCTACAGCTTAGAAACTTAGATAAGCTGCTCCAAGCTTGAAAAATCAACCAATCCTTTTTGAGACTTTGAGGGTCTCAGTGAGGCTGCCTGTAAATGTAGAGAGGCAGTAGTGGCTGGTGAGCTTAAAACAGGGGGGGAACAAACTTTACCTTTAAACCTATCATTACTTCCAACCAGTTGCCATTTATCCCCCTTGATTAACAATAAGTCTGTTTATTCACAGTGTAAGCAACACCAGCTGATGTAAATAGAGTAAATGGTTACCAATTTAATTTTGTAAAAGAATTGCTGTTATTTGCAAACTAGTGTTACATGTATTATACCCATGGGTGTTTTTTAATCTAATTACATCAATTGGTGTTGATTACTCTGTGAATTGCTTGTTTTTTGTTAATTAAGAAGGATAAATGGGAACAGGTTGAACATAATGATGATAGGTATAAAGATAAAGTTTGTTCCTCGCCTGTTTTGAGTTCACCTGCCACCACTGTGAAGAGGGTACACATTCTTCTTCAATGACACCTGGGTAGAAATATGACCTGGTGGCTCTTCCTGTGGTGATGTTATTCCATGCTATTCCTGCTGCTTTTTGACCATTGCTGATGAGGACGTCACACACAAAGTCATCTCTATATCCAGATCCCATGCTCATCATTTCAACCTAAAGTCCACAGATACAAAATATCCTGTTTTGACCCTTTCTTCATAGCTTATATTTTATTCACTAGGCTACTGAGAGGGTGAGGAATTGTTGTGTTCCTCTCAAGTCATCACTACCTCTCTACACCACCTGTGCTGGGGGTAGAACAGCTGAAATGTGTGCACTCCGGGAGTGGATTTATTCAGGAGCCTGTAAATATTTTTACAACATACAGACCACACAAACCTACAGCTGGAGAGATGTATCTCTCACTAGCAACAGCTAGTAGCTTGTGGACACCGGAGGCTTCATTAATCAACCATGTGCTCAAACAGGCTTCTGAGTACACTGCTTGTGTTTATGCTCAATTTCATGCCAACCTCCTGATTCAGCAACTTTCAATTTAAATAAACCAGCACATAAGGCAAATCATAGGTGTTCCCTGGAACCGTAAGTGCACTCTCATAGTGTTGTTTGTAAGTGCATACATACTACAAGTGTGTTTTACCCATGAAACAATGTTGTGAAGTGCAACTTTTGCAAATGGCAATTTTGTGAGTGCAGAGATTTGAGTATGCACTCACATTTACAATGGAGTTTAATAAAAAAGGATATATTAGGCCATGAAGTGTTGTGAGTAGACACTCATGCAGTGGCTAACTCAAATAATCGTGACTGATGTAGACCCACCCTTCCCCTGGTGTTACTGCAAACTCCTAACCAGACTGACAGGGCCAATTCTTGGGCCTGCTTCCCTGGGGTCCAGTCCGCACATTTTTGGTATGTTTACAGACTGGGCCACTTTAGACCACAATTCTTTTAACATCCTTTTAACAATCCAAAATTTTTACTTTGAACTGAAACATGTACAAGCGATTGAGAGAGACAATACAATATAAAGACTGATCGATTGATTGTGGATATGTTTCTGAACATTACATCAGAGCTGGATTGTTATTGAAATTCTGTTTTTGTAGCTTCCTTTTATGAGAGCTGTATTCTTGCTCACTAACATAAGCGTGACTTAAGACATTGAAAACAACCACTTCTCTGGCACCCCCTCTGGACTCAGGACTGAGACACTTATTTTTACCATACTGTACAAACAACAAGCTGCGACATCCAAAGCAAACTTTCTTTAAAAAACATTATTTACATTACTAACTCACCAAAAACAGAAACAGAAGTATATTTTTCTCTCTCTAAACAAAAACACTACCGTACCTAGAGTGACCCATAAACAGAAATATAAATGTTAGAGGACGAAATTGTCCCATAATAGAATATCCTGTCCAGCCGTCTGTTTTGTCCATTAACAGTGGGCTTGTTTAGGGAAGGAGGCGTGGGGTCTTAAGTGGAGACAGAAGGGAAACACCTTGTGACCTCCTCGTTCATCCCCTGACACACAGGTTCTGAGGAGCAGGAGACAGGGAGACAGGGATATGTTGGGATCTTACGCTCAGCTGGGTGTAGACCGAGTCTGTCACCATAAAAGGATATGAAGGTTATTAATGCGCTCAGTGGAGAGCCTTATCCACTATTTTACGGTCACTACACAACAAAAACAAAGTGCTCTAGTCTGAGTGCTCAACTGTTACAAGGCAGCAACCCAGTGACTGAAAGTTTGTAGTGATATCAGGAACAGACAGAGACAGTGAGATCACGCAAGGTCCGCTGCTCAGTTTGTGCTTTGCCTCCCTTGGCAGCAGAATGGTGGGAAGACAGATAAGTAACAGATAAATAAACATACTAATGCCATGGCAACAGCAACTACAATGGAGTCTCCGTCTTTCACCCTGTCCATTTCACTCAGGAAAACCACAAGTGGTGTTGTTTGGGTTCTAATCACCAGTACCCATTGTTCTGGGTGGGGGTGGGTGCAGTGCCATTGGCCTGGGATTGCCTCTCACAGATCCTGGGAGGGAAACAGTCTCTCCAGACTCACTCAGACTGTCTCCCAAAGGGTTAGCTCTGTGAGAATACTGTGCTCATCTGGACTCACTGGAGTCAGAGGAAACTGGGTCTGTTGTGTTTTGCTACTGTTACTTGCCCTATAAACAATGATCAATGCCTGCTGTTGGTATCCCAGCCAAGGACAGTGGTGCCCTATTATGGTTATGGAAAAGGGCATGTGACAGATATCAGAGGTATTGTCAATTGGCATGCTACTGATGTTGCACCATTGATAAAAGCTAATTTCACTCAATTAAACCAGCTCAGCCAAATGGATTATGTGTAAAAATGTGATGCAATGCTGAATATATTTAAGTGTATTACAATCCCTAAAATTTCTAAACCCATGACCCATAGTGACTCACTTTGCTTGTTGCACTAACTCTGAGTTTTGACATGTTTTAGGCATTTGTCGAATAAAAACTACTTTAAAAAGTCCATGGAGTTAGAGAAAAGGGAGGATATCACACTGACATCATTTTTATGAGGACTGAATGATGGAATGTTTATCACTAATGAACCTAAACCAAAACCTTTGCATTTCCTACCCTGTTGCCCTTTTGAACCAATCAGACTAAAGCTCTAACATTCTGTGTCAAGGATATCTCTGTCAGGAAAATCTCTGTTTTGCTAAACCTTTGGCCTTTGTCTTGATTGCAGAATGTTTAACTGCGGGCCCAGTACAGCAGTGTCAAGTGCCACAGCCTCATTTCCTGCCAGCGGCAAACATATGTTTTTCCAGTAGTGTTGTTATCATTTAGTTTCCACCTATCAACAGTTATTTGTGAAAAATAAAAAATGTCTGACGTGTAAGCTGTAGAATCACCAGGGAAACACATGAAATGGTGTGAAGCAAAAAAAAAAAAAATTGGGAAAGTTTATCAAAAACTAAAAACAAAAATGTTCAAATAAATAAATAACCATATGTAATTTGCTATGTCCAGCTCCATAAAGCAAGGCGGTCCAAGCAGGACACATCTGGGAATATGATACCGTTTTCTATTACCAGAGGATTAATACTGAGTCCGTTAAAAGGGGTCCTGTCTTTCTGCCCACAGTTACTTGCAATTCAAAAGAGTTACACAGTTATAATCAATTGTGCCCCAAGCCCGCTCCCTCCAGTTTGACCCCGAACTAACTGAAAATTGACTGATAGGCCTGTAAGTCATTATTAGCGCATACCCTGAGCTAGCCCGGCAAGGGCGGGCTCCCCCTCTTAAATATCATTCCTTCCCAGGTTTCTTCCAGTCACCAAGAGAGTTTTTTTCTTGTATGTGTTGCCTTAAGGGTTGCTTATGATTTAATTTAGGCAGGGGTCTGGTGTAAAGTGTACTCACATGATTTGGAACATATCAACAACCCTGTTCTAATCTCAGCAGTAGGTCTCACAGTTAGTAAACTCCTGTGAACTCTTGAAAAAGGTAAATGTCATTCCTAATAAAAACTAACCTCTGTCTGCCAACACCAATATGACTAACATTAATTTGGTAGGCTTGTGAATATTGTTAATCAGAGATAGAACATTGCATAGGAATGCAGATCTCCTTCCAGTAACATGTTTCTTCAGCACATATGCGAAAATATAGGTAGTGGCCACAGTCAGCTATTAATCAGGTCACTGAATGTGTCACCCTGGTACTATTGGGTGTGTTTGTGAAACCATTTAAAACAATTGACACGAGTTGCTGTATATTATATATGTAAATAAGAGCGGAAAATGTATCTCATTTTCATTGACTGTTGGTACGTATAGGCTATGTTAGTTCAATGTTCAGCCTTTTCAAGTAGAGGAAGGAACAGGGTGGGAGAGTTTTTTACACTTCTTGGAGATAAAAGGCCACTAACTATGCTGTCAGCATACATAAAAATAAACTCTGCGTGGCCACAATTTTGCATGGGGAACCTACAAGGAAATCTGTCCTTCACGCCTTTTTTCTCAGCAAGTTCTTTGTGGTGGCTGTTATTTTGATTCTTGTATAGGGTACCAGAACAGCATGAAACAGCATCTATCAAATAAAAAAAATATATTTTAAAAGACTTACATCCATGTTGTTTGAGGAAGGGGAAGGATATCACAGTAACAGAGTTTTTAATAGGACTGAATGATGACATGTTTATCTCAGATCAACCTAAATTCTCATACATTTCCAACTCTGCTGCCTTTTTGAAGCCATCAGAATAAAGCAGTGTTCTGTATCAAGGATATTGCTTTCAGTAAAATCTTTGTTTTTATGGACGTTTTCATCTTGATTGCAGAACATTTAATGGCGAACCCAGTACAACCATGTCAATTGGCACAACCCCACTTCCTGTCAGCAGCAAACTTATGCTTTTCCAGTAGTGTTGTTTCCTTTTTTCACACAACACAAGTTTGCTGAGAGACACAAAAAGTCAGGTGTAAGTTGCAGAATCGCCCAGGAAGCACGTAGAGTGGTCTACGGCAAATAAAACAATAGGCAAAGCTTATCAGCACTGAAAATGGTAATATCCACATGCAATTCTCCACACCCAGCTCTGTAAAGCACCGAGGTCAAAGCCGGACACGTCTGGGAACAGGATAGCAATTTCTATAAGCAGTGACTTAATTCTGGGTCGCTCAATTAACAGGGGTCTCTATCCCCAGGAAGCCATCAGGAAGTCATGCACTTCTGTCACTCTTTACTATATTCTGCAGTGCCTGAACTGCAGTCTGTTCTTTGTAGCTTTTTGGATCTTGCATTATGTCATAAATAATTTATTAAAGGTTTGAAAAATCTGACTGACTGGGTAGATGTTTAGTTTAGCTGTTATGTAAAATCCTTTTGTCATGGAAGCTATCACCCTCCCCACACCATGCTTGCTGTCATCACATTTAAAAACTACAAGCAGGGGAGGAGCAGTGGTGACTGAGCGGCAGGGAAGCCCCTCCTCCCCCCACTCTGTCACAGATGACAGGCTTGGTCTCTCGCTGTGCAGGACTTGTGTCCTCGCAAGCCTGTCAAAGGTGTGTGGGGGCCTACAGAATGGAGGTGTGATCTTCTCCAACAGCATGGCCCCGGTGCTTAGCAGCCTCGTGCCAACTGCCAGAGCCCTTCATTTACCGTGGGCAACAGGAGTACCCTCTCCCCCAGCCTCCAGTCCCCTCACGCCCCTTTCACAGCAATGTTTGTGTCTGTGGGGCCTTTATAAGTACCCTGACCACTCTCTCAACTCAAACACTCCTTTCTCTGGAAGCCATAGCTTCTAAGATGCCTTTAATTTGTCACAAAACAAATGGTGAAGAAAAATGCAAAACTCTGATGATAAAAAACTGAAAAGCAGAAAAGAAGCAACAAAAAAATTAAATGATATGATTTTTAAAAAATAACCACAACTGAACAATTAATATGTAATATAATTGTAACGTATGTGCAGTTATTAAGTAATTACAAATATGTAATTACAAAAAGTTAAAAAATGTAGTTATAAAAAATTCTGGGAGCATTGCGCAGATGAAGAGGGGTGGCTGGAATGAGTTTAACCTCTGTGTAAGACTCTCTCCACCCTCCCCAGAATCAGACACACACTGCGGGAGACACCCACGCGCCCCATGTCTCACCTCACCTCACTACTGACCGGCTTGGGGCGTGTCAACACGCTGATAACACCTGGCAGTGACCTCGGCCTGGCCCGCACCATGGCCCGAGGCCCTGACACCAGGTCTGCAGGATCAGATTGGGATAGACCAGCCCACAAATCACTGAGCAATGAAACTGGTCTCTGACATCTTTACACCTTAAACAGCCAACTGGTCACAAATTTCAGCCCTTATCACTTATCTCTTCTGGAGCCTCTTCACTGGGGTGTGTGTGTGTGTGTGTGTGCCTCTAGTGTGAATGTTGAGTTTCACAAAAAAGACATTTATCTGGTGTCTGCTGATTTGAGTCATAGATAGGATAATGCTAAAGCCCCAAGAAATGGTCCTCAATGTATCAGCAAAAATTATCAAGCCATATAACATATAAATTCCAAGTTGCGTGAAAGGCTTTTGTGCAATTATTGAAATTATAAGGCTCATAAAATGTGTATGTTAGTGTGGACTGACATTGCACCACTGCTTCTGCTCCATCAGCTGATTCCCACTCATATGTAGCTCTAATTGGACTGCTTTCGCAGTTGTTCTGAATAAAGTGGTGAAATAACGCTGCATTCCACTACCCTGTCACAATCAATTTTCAGAGGTTTTCCCAGAATCCACTGTGAAACAGGCCCACAGGGACAGTAGCAGTAAGGATGTGAGGCTGGGTGTGGGGGAGGCAGAAGCTGTCATTTCACATAGCCAGACAATGGGAGTATGAGCCCAGTCAGCTGTTAAAAATAACTGGTGTGACAAGTCACAGAACCAACATGTATTGTTCCCGCTTAAATAGCTATGGGTTCAGCCAATTGCAGTGCAGATCTCATGGATTTCTCTGCTGAACCACTTTCCCAGATACTGGCAGGAGTCAACCAGAGATATCATAGACTGCCAAATAACCAGTCTTAAAACTGGATGCTCCAAAAGAAAAACTCAAGGCAGACAGAATGAATAGGCTTCATTTCTAATTTATTGGTAGAACTTTATGCCAGCATCCAAAAATCTACCATCTTTGCAGGTCACTGAAATATATGGTGTCAATGCCAGTCTCAGGCCCACAGATGTGATACCACAGTACTGTTTCTTGATTTTAAAACTTGTGTTGTGTCTACCCCAAGTCCTCTGATTTTCCAGTGGTCTGTCTGCAGTGTATCAGCTTCACTTGTACTATTGTAACACGCACATGATTTAAGCGCCTGCATTTAAGGTGCAAGGCTCTTAAACTTCTTGTATTTAGTATGCCTGAACAAAATGGCGGTTGTGATTTGAACATGGCTGCTCTGCAGCAGTGGGCTTCGTGTCCTACTGGAGAGCTCATCTAATGCCAGATCAAAAGAATACACAGCTGCCTCCGGGTCACGTATAAACCTGCTCTCACATGTGTGGTCCAGCCGTAATCTCTGCCCCTGAAAGGCAAAACAAAATAGGGAAGAAAAAAACATTCAATTCTCTCCTTTCTGCAAGTTTGCAACATCAAGCCTATGTCAAAAACTCAATGGTATCATAAACCAGAAATGAAAACTAAAAGTACAAAGATGAAAGTGAGGCAAATCCACAGGACAGATCCACCCTGAATAAAATGTCCTGCAGGGACTGCAAAAAATCTTACAGAATACTATATTAAAACAATCTCAGCTACACTGTAGGTCTTTTTTGTAAATCCTCCAGCGCTCTGTTATGCACTTAAAGTATATTTGAGTAACAAAGTGGGGTTTTCAGAGTAAAGATGTCTCTTAGATGTCTGGCTGATTTGACCATCTGTCTCTTATCTGTCCTGATTTGTTTTTTAAATTTGTCTATTTATTTATCTAACGGATTTCTGGGGCAGGAAGCAGCAGGAAGGCAATCCTCTCCCCTGGGGAGGGAGATGGAAGTGGAGCCTAGGTGTGTGTGTGATGTGAATGTGTGTGAGTGATTGTGTGTATGTGTGTGAGATTATGCATGCCTGTGTCTGTGTGTGTGTGTGCATTGTGTGTGATTCTGTGTATCTGTGTTAGATTAGGCTTGTATACACCGGCATGTGTGAACACTTGTTTGTATGTGTGTGATTTTGTTTGTATGAGATATTTGCATAAATATATATGGGTGTTTGTGTGATTGTACATATATAGGCGTGAATGCATATGGCTCTCTCCAAGGGTTGTTTTCATCTTTGGTTGTGCCTGTGTACCCGCAATGAGTGGGCACACTGTGTGCGGGTGGGAGGAGCAGAGAGCAGGGAAGGCCTGAGTGGTTTGGCCAGCCAGTACAGTCTTGCACAGATCTAGCTTCACTTCAAAAAACAAATACACACATTTCAATTTTAAAATCAAGTGAAGCATGGTTTAATTCGCCATGCCAGGTCTTCCTGTCCCCAAACAGCTAAAGGTGATGGGGAACCTTCTTCAGAGGAAAACACAACATGGCAAAATGTTTCCAAGGGCTTTGATTCACAGAGGGAGAGTAGGGAAAGAATAGTGGGGGAGGACGTTTGGAGACTTGCTGGAGCTGAATGGTAGTTTTGTCTGCTCAGGGCAGTGTCCAGGCGCCACTGTTGCCCTATTGCTGAACGATGGATTGGAGTGCCGAGTGAGCCCAACCGTCTGTGTCTCCATCCGTCCAGCTTTCCCTCCATGCGCCCAACCCCCTATTTCTGTATGCTCCTCTTTTTGCGAATAACAGGGATGGCGTTTGTTGAGGGGGGTTGGACATGACTCTCCCATTCTGACCTCTGTATACAAATATTTTCCTATGTCACTATCAGGCTGATGTCATCCCTCTCACAAAGAGCCCAATTCAGGGATGACTGGTAAACTGGACTCACGAGTTAGGCAGTGATAAAAATCTCCCATCACCCTGCCCCACCCCCTAAACCCACCTGATTCTATACCTGAGGAGCATCTTTAGCTGTTGCTCCTTTTTTGGCCCACAGATTTATAAGACAGTTTTGACCCTCGGGCAAGCAGCTTTACCTTAGACCTGCTTCCAGCTGAAACCCAGTTCTGTGCAAAGAGATGCTGCTTGCAGAATTCTCTTGATGCAAGAGTCTCTAGACCCAGCAGGGGTTCTGGCTGGTTTTAGTCATATGGGACAACGTGTAGTGCAGCCCTGTGTGCCAAGTGTTGGCTCTCACCGTGTTTTCCAAACTTAGTGACCCCCACCAACACCACCCCCACAGAGCGCTGCCAGCCCTCCCGCCCTGCATGCGTCCTGGGACCTCTGCAGTGTCTGTGTCTGTGGAGGATGTCTCCTTGCGCAGCCCCTCAGACTCCTTCAGGAGTAGGACATCCTGCTGGCTCTCCTCCAGGCCCCAATTTGGCTAGGAGGGATTGCTTTGTTTTTACCCTTGCTGTGCAAGATCTGCTGAGCACATTACTTACCATTTAGTATATCGACTGACAGCAGCCAACAAAAACATTGCACAGAATTAAGGGGCAGGTTAGACGCATTTATTACCGCTCCATGAATTGTAGGCTATCTAATGCTTCCTAAATTACCTGCTAATGAAAAATGAAGGGAATCTTCATTTGGCGCATATAAGTTTGACCCTATATAAAATAATCAGTTACTACCTTAAGGTCATTAAGGAAATTAAACATTGGCTAAAACAAATGAAAATGAGAAACTTAAGGAACTTGCATTTTATAATAATAGTATTGTTGTTCCCTAGAGTTACATACCGAGTTCAAATTTCCAGCGGACAACCAAAGCTGCAATAGCCCAGAGAAGTATCTTGCATTAGCGCTCCCTACCGCAAGTACGTGGGACGACCACTTATTTCCAACGCGCATCCCTGTGTACTCCCCTAAGCGTGTCGCTCAGATGTTCGTGATGGAGACAGTAAGACGAAGTGATATTTAGCTATGCTGTTAAATATTCTCTGTGCCCTTGAATTTTTTTGTGTGCAAAATCATTCACTGTATTTTATTATTTTAAAGTCTGCTTTTAACCAGCCATATGTTCACTCGGGGAAGGGTATATACACAGTACACAAGTATGAACGCACGTTTTTTTACTTTTAAAAATCGTTATACACGTGAAAATGTTTCAGGTACTATGGTAGGTTTTAGGGGGTATTTGAAGTAAAATCCCGAAGAACACCAGGAGTCCATGGGTTCTTTAATTCAATTTTCATTAACAAGGCAGATATGATAAGTGGTGTTAAAGGTGTTTTACTTGATTGGTAATCTGACGCCTTGTTTTGTTTTCTCACTGGGAAGCTAATGTCCAGACGTAAGAATTCACGACCTGGTATAAGCTCATTACTTTAATGTGCATTATTTTTCAGTCCCAAACTAAAAGTTTTTTTTTTTTTTTTTTTTTTTTTAGCGCAGTGTGGGCTATCAACAGTTAGCCTTTTATTGCGCGTCAACGCTGGCTGCAGTCAATCCTTGTTGAAGTATGTATTCCATTTATCGATACAGAAAATCATTAAATCGAAATAGTCTAGAATGTTTTTTCGTTGTATTACCCATTCCGGATTTGAAAAAACATATGACAGACGACGCATAATGACGCCAAGTATTCAAATAAATGTACAGAACAGAAGACAAATCAAATAAAAAAAATAAAGTTTTAATATATTTAGGCATTTAGCCGACAGATCATTAAATATTGTAACCTAGACTCAAATGCAAAATACGATTTCATATTCAGAGTTTTTTTTAGGTTCATTGTAAAATACACGATTCTTCGGTTTATTGACTGAATGTAAAAGTGTTCCTATTTTAGCTCTGGAACACTGTCAAATAGTTTACTTTCGCCAGAAATGTATTTGCCATTGCAAATGAGCCATAGCGGGGTGTTGTGATAAAACCTCTAAATACCTCATGTAACATAGGCTTGTAATTACTGCTATGAACTGTGTGATGGCAATTTCCATCACATTTAGTCTAAACGATGTATACTTGCAAGTGTTTCATTCTTCTCAGGTTAGGGTATTCCAAAGAAATATCACTTGCTAGTGTAATGTTTGATCCAGGCAGGTACGGTTGTTTATGATGTGAACTCTCAAAGTAGCGACAGTTAACACCGTCGCTTTAACATTATAATTTACCTCCGGTGGATCTATTTGGACTGCATTCTGCTTCAAGCTTGTCCGGACTTGCAGTTTAAAGGGGAAAACTGTCATAATATGTGGTCCCGAGAAATTTCACCGTTTAACTATTTTTGAAGTGGAAATGATGGGTTGGGTATAGAACCTGTGGCGACACAAATCTCTCGTTTGCTTCGGTTGTGGTTAAAACCCAATTAAACACGATTTGTTTACATTTTTGGTTCATTTAATATTGCTGCAAAACTGAAAGCTTTCACTCAAAACACAAAAACAGTGCGTCTCGCTAAAACGCAATTAATGAAATGCACTCAAATGTATTTACTGTTTATTTGTGTTTACTGTTGACTTCGCAGGGCAGTTATACCTCACTATGTAGCATCAAGTCTGAGACTAGTGTAGTTTCCCATGCAGTTCGCTGCGAATGGATCATATTTGCCGTTTTGAAAGATTAGATTGTGTATGCATTTTCAGTGGGGTTAGTTTGGCGTAATTGTTCATATTATCGTTCAATTATACATAATATGTAAATATACATAATACATAATGTGTAATTCGCTGGCGACGTTAGACTATGCATCATAACTACTGACAGTTATACTTATTGACACGCGGTTTTTGTAAAATTATGACTTCACAAATTAAGAAAGACATATCAGAACCAATCAAGTGTCCTACCAGAAAACGTTTCAAACATTTGACGAGGAAGACTTTAGGATTTGCAATGGAAATGTAAACTGGTAGTGTAAGCGAGAAAGAAGGGGGGCGGGGGTTTGGGGAGGTGAATGATGGGGAAGGGAGGATTCGCCCTGGGAGGAAAAAAGGGGTGTGAATGAGCGTGAGTTTAAAAAGACAGGCTGCCCTGTGCTGCAAACTCAGACAGACGCTCCGTTGTTGGTGAGCTGCCCGTGCCCGACCTTTGCGAAATTACGATTTTTTGCGCCTCTGCTTATATTTAATTTAGCTCTTCTCCTTCTTGGTTTTGGCAAGTTGAGCAGCATTGGACTCGGGAGGGATAAAAATCTTTGGACTTTAGGTGGATTTAAAAATATTTTTTCCTGCAAACTCAAGAGAAGACAGCCTCTGATATGGATAACCTTGATGAATATGGAGACTTGCCATTTGACTATTATGAAGACAATGACACTATGTGCGATTACTCAGAGTGGGAGCCTTCATACTCCCTCATCCCAGTCCTTTACATGCTCATCTTCATCCTGGGGCTGTCGGGAAATGGCGTGGTAATCTTCACTGTCTGGAAGTCCAAATCGAAGCGCCGGGCAGCCGACGTCTACATTGGCAACCTGGCTTTGGCTGACCTGACCTTCGTGGTCACCCTGCCGCTGTGGGCAGTCTATACGGCGCTGGGTTACCACTGGCCCTTTGGCGCAGCTCTGTGTAAGTTTAGCAGCTATGTGGTTCTGGTCAACATGTATGCAAGTGTCTTCTGCCTCACCTGCCTGAGCTTTGACCGTTACCTTGCCATTGTCCACTCACTGTCCAGCAGCCGTTTGAGGTCACGGGGCACTATGCTGGCCTCCCTGGGGGCCATCTGGCTGCTCTCTGGCCTACTGGCTGTGCCCACTCTCCTATTCCGTACTACTGTGGATGACATCAACAGCAACCGCACCACCTGCGCCATGGACTTTAGTCTGGTGACACCGAGCCGGCAGCACGAGTCTCTCTGGATCGCTGGGCTCAGTCTCTCCTCCTCCTTCCTGGGCTTCCTCCTGCCCTTCATGGCCATGACCGTGTTTTACTGCTTCATCGGCTTCACCGTCACCCGCCACTTCAACAACCTGCGCAAGGAGGACCAGAAGAAGCGGAGGCTGCTCAAAATCATCACCACCCTGGTTGTGGTCTTTGCCATCTGCTGGACACCTTTCCATGTGTTGAAGAGCATGGATGCCCTGTCCTACCTGGACCTGGCACCCAACACCTGTGGGTTCCTGAGGTTCTTGCTCCTGGCTCATCCCTACGCCACCTGCCTGGCATACGTCAACAGCTGCCTCAACCCCTTCCTCTATGCCTTCTTCGACCTGCGCTTCCGCTCACAGTGCCTGTGCCTGCTCAACCTGAAGAAGGCCATGCATGGCCAGATGAGCTCCATGTCCTCCACCCTGAGCGCCCAGACGCAGAAGTCCGAGGTGCAGTCGCTGGCAACCAAGGTGTGAAGGAGACAGGGGGAAAGGTGGAGGCTTTGCTCCGGCTGACCCCTGACATTCCTGAAACACCGCAGGTAAATCAAGTACTTTTGATGCCTCATCCTCCCCCATTTTTTTGCATTTTTGTTTTTCAGGTTTGTGGGGATGGGAAAATACCAGAGACCTCTGGGGTGAACTGAACCGAAGAAATATTTACATGTTCATAGCTATGTGTACACATCTCCCACTAACAACACAGCTGATGCTACCCAAGGGGGGAAGGTAGCCAGTGTGTTGGGGGGGGTGTGAGGGTTCCTGTGCTGGAAACTGCATTTGTGCAGTAACTTACATACATCTCTTGTGCTCAGACACTCTGAGACAATCCATTTCCTCCTTAGATTCCAGCTTTGTGGTCAGCTGGCTGAACCCACGACTGCTGGTGTCTCCGTATACCTTTTTGACAGAGGTAAAGAAAGAAAAGACTTCTCTTTTTTCTCTTGCTTTCTTCAAATGTTTTAAGACAGGCACTGGTGATATTGGGGAGTGGGAGTGAAACCATGGACTTTGGAGGGGGAGGGAGGGGGTGGAATGGGGCTTTTGCTGCATGTCCCCCTTCCATTCTAATTACACTGGTAAAGAAAAATGTACAGTATTTTCATACTATTCTCTGTCATGTTGTCCTTGTCGGGTTTGTTTTTTTAGCACTTGTATAAAGATGAAATATGAGGGGCAGTGGGTGGCCTGTGAGCCCATTCCTATACTCCAGCTTATTTGTGTTTTAGTCAGGGCAAAAGCTGAGTGTTGTGATGGGGGCCCAGGGGGTGGGGCGGGGGGTGAGGGCAGTGTAAGTCGAGGAAAGGTGTTGCAGCTTAATTAAATAGTTTGAAGAGGAGACAGACAGGCAGATGGCAGCTGACAAATGTTTTGTCAGGGAAGGGAGGGGAGGGAAGGGGGGGCGGTCTCTGTTAAGAGGTGGCAGCTCTGACAGTGGGGACTCTGTGCACTGGGGATGCTGTCGGGGGTTGGAAATGTAATGATTTTTTACATATGTATGTAACTAACTACTGTATAATACACTTACTGATTCATCTGTAAATAAAATTTTGTTTTATAAAATAAATCTGTTTCTCATGATATTTTGAATTTTTATCATCTTATCCTATAACAGCAGCTGAATTCTATTGGGTTTTTACTGGCAGGTTCCTTTCAGATACAGAGAAACACATGCACACTACACATAGATACATGACTATTCATCCATGCATTTTCACTTACCTACAAAGAAATCTACATTTTATCTACTCCTTTTGGTCCATGCTTTATTTGCCTGCATGACAAATGAGTGTGAATTTTACTGCAGCAGCAAATTATTGATGTTAGGCACAAAGTGTTCTTTTTCAGCTTGTAAACATCTGTGTTTTGTAATCCATGATGAAGCATCCTCAAACACAAATGTGGGGGGTTGGGCATTAGTGATCTGCTCATATTTACATGTAAAAAAGTCTCCTTTCCCAACTTTAAAAAAAACCCTTTCAAATGTGAGGGGAGGTTCAAAGTTCAGAGTGAAGTGGGATGAAAGAAGTAGCTGACAGGCATTACATCATTTCATATGCATGTTAGCCTCTACATTGAAAATAAATATCCTCAAACTTTGCCAGAAACATGTCCTACTCAGGCCCCTGAAGCAGCACAGGACAACCTGTTAGAGTCCTGAGGGAGTTGTGTATGTGCGTGTGTGTGTGTGTGTTTGTGTGTGTATTTTTCTGCTGTACAAAGCCAAGCCAGGAAGTTCCAGTTGCACAACAGCCCCATATGCCTCTTACAGCGTTTGAAAGTACAAAATGAATGATGGATATTGAGTGGGACAGTGTGTTTCCCCAAGCACTCTGGCTACTGTGCACAGAACCCTCAAGCTGTTCAATAAAATCAATCAATGTTCAGCGGTCGGACTGCCGCTTTAAATATCTCAACGGTCTTTCTTTTGTTTGCGCTCATCATTACCCATCACTGTTTAGTCTGCATATGTGACAGGCAGGGCTGCCCTGAGCTGTGCCCCCTTGCTCCCCTTCCCTATATCCCTTTCTCTAATCCTCCATGTTTGCAGGCTCACCCCACCCCCCAGTTAGCTTGCAGACAGTTGTGTCCCCATAAGGCAGAGATGCTGCAAGCGGGTCATTTGTTCTGTGAGTGATTTGTGAACAAACACCCAAATGCTGAATTAATACAGATGAATACAGAGCTATTTCCTGTGTGTGCCTCTTCTTGGGAGCCCTTTGATTTTTATGGTGAGACAGTAATCTTTGGACAATTGCTGGCACTGAGCCCCAAGCACAAGTCAATATTTGTCACAGTCGATGGGGGGGGTGATGTCAGGGGGTTCTGACAGACATGTGGTGGACAAACACGGGTAGATGCTGTGGAAAAGATGACCGATAGTTTGGACCGAATGACAAGGGAGAGAAAAAAGGGACCAAACCCAGGTACTCTCCTGTCTACATGACAAGCATTTCATGAGCAGCTCATGTACAACATAAATGTTTGTACTTTAAAGCCGTGAATTGTGGGTCAAGATCCAGTCATGGGTTTTAGGAGGGACAGATATGGATAACCAAAATTTATATAACTCATTTCCCCATTGACATACATACCAGTCAAACTGTACACTTGAAGCTGTTTTAACATAGGGTAATGTTAAATTGCACACCTTAATTGAGCATTTGGACAAATGTCAGGCTAATAAGTGATAATAAAATCCAAAAATGTTGCCGTTCATATTGCCTGATACACCAAATATTCCATAGCTCTTACTTAACAAATGTATAAGCCAAATGAGAGTATCTGTCCTCCTGTCCCCTGTTACATTCTGTCCTTTGAGTCCCATTTGTGTCTTTGTGTTTCATTACAAATAATATGTCCTGAGCAAATTCTGTTCAGGAGAGGGAACACTGCAAACTGTATATTGCCTTTATATTCCAATTCCAATCATTAAAACTCATCCTGTCTCAGGTCAGTGACTAGAGGGATGCTTTTGTCTGAGATACTCAGTGTCACAAGGAGACACACCAAATGCAATAATGAAATATTGCTGATATTTTTCAGATGTTTTTCATTTTTTCTAATAGACTATCAGTTGGATACAAATCTTCATTGTGTCTACATGACTGGGCATTTTCTAAATAATTAAGTAAATTCAATTTACTTCAACTTAAATTTCAGGAAAGTACTTCGTAACATTTGGAACTGCTGGAGCATTTTGTCTACTGAAGATACAAAAACAACCATGGCATTTTTCTCATGCTCCCTGTGAAAGTAATTGTGAGTCATTTTACTCCATTATATGTTGTTAATGTGGGAACTGCAAAAGGATCAGAAATTACAAGTTTTTATTGTATATGTGAAAACATTATTTCACAAACACAATAAAACAATAATCCACTTTATTAATTTGTGAGGTTTATATACAGCACATATATCATGTATACAATAGTCATACAATAGTCTTGTGTGTTTGCTTTTACATAATTTTCCCCATAATCTGCCTTGCCCAGCCCTGCTGTCTGGGCAGACTACTGAAGCTGCAAAGCTTCTGTATCGCCTGCTGCAGGTGGTGATGAGATCGCATGATTCTACCAAGAATGAAAGGCAAGATTGTGTGACTACTTCACTTTTATCAGCTGGTTCCTGAAGCATGCATCCTAGCAAGATATTACAAAATAACAGTCATCTCAGGTCAAATTTGCCGATCTCATGTGCACATTTTCACAAATAACAGGCTAACTAACAAAGTCTTTACCAAGTGGCCACAAATGTTGGAGCAAAACTCCCATTGCTCAGCTGCTCCAGGATTAAAATCGAAATGAAATTTCTGAACAATTTTGCTAATGTATGTATTGACACATATATAGGTAGAGAACACACTGCCAAGACATAACTCCAATTGAAAGTGATTTTTATATATGTGAATTTTTGTTCAAGTGGGTGCACGTGTGTGATGTTTTAATATCTGCATTTTCCTTTTGGCATTTGGCTGATACAAAAAAAAAACACTCTTGAATGCATTTATTGGCATCTGCTTTATAATCAACATCACCCACTCCTTGTAGCTCTAAATAATGGTTTTAGTAAAGAACAGGCAATGGAATGGGAACAGCAGGTAAACTGACATTTGTTTTTGTTTCAGGATGAACTAGTTTTATTATTCTAATTGTACCCCAGAACTGACCACCCAGTTCAGACCAACTTTGGGACTCAAATGGGAATACGCATGTTCCTGATGTGTCAAAGTCCAGCGTATCTGAGAAAGTAAAAATGCACTTGGGTTCCTCAAGTCAGAATCATCCCCTTAGCGTGCCAAAAACAACTAAATAGAAGACCAAGTGTTACACAAGGGCAGGACAACCATATCATTTGTTTTTAAAATATGGTCAGCTTGCTCCTTGTGTGAACCAGTTCCATCATCTGGGCTGTTTTTTGAACTCTTTCTTAGTGATTAGTGCTTGGAGCACTCACTCGCAGCAGCATGAAGTGGAGTGAATAAATGAGCTGAGGTCTCCTGTAAGCTGATTACTCAGACAGGCACATTCTCTGGGTAAATGAACCCTGACTCACTGCTGCGCTGAGATCCTGTGGGCTCACCCGGGGAGAAACCATAGGTATCAGACAGAGGGAGTGTCTGGGTGGGTGGGGGGGGGGGATTTTGGCATACCCCTCGTTCCCGCATGGCCCCCCATCCTCTCCCTGCTTGCACTCCATCTCCTACCAGCGTCCCAGGCCACCCAGGCATAAGTGTCTGTCGTCAAGCGCTCGGCGTCGACAGGGGAACAGCCTTACCCAAATGCAGCATCTGAACACCCAGGGACTGAGCCAAAGCACAAATGGAGCCCCCTACACTTGGACCCCACAGATCTCCCTACTGTCCCACCCACACACTCACACTTTGTACACTCACATACCAGAACACACACTCACTGCTACAAACTTACACATGCTCTATAAACTCCCCCCTAATCACAAACACACATATCACACACTGACAGGTGAATGTGTCAGTGTATAAACAGAAATAACATTCCTCAGCTAGCTCGCACCAACCCCACTTTCTCCTTTGCACCCTGCCACCTGTCTCATCGCCAATGTAGTCACAGATACTCTCCCACACACATTTGCATGCAAACAACTCATATTCACAAACACATTTACTCATACATACACACGTACACATTCACAAACACATTTCATTTGAGACCACATGTTATATATGAAACAAGAACACATGGATGGACTCATCTGTATTCATACAAGTGTGGGGTAATGGACTTGTGTTCATTCAATGGATAAGACAAAAAACTTCAAATTCTACAGCATCAACTAAAACGTGGGTTCACACACTCTTCAGCCGCATTTGAGACAGATAAAGTGGTAGGTAGACTGACAGGCCATGTATTATGCATTATTAAGCATCTCCTCCACAAACACAGCCATTAAAACAAGTAATATGTTGTGCTAATAACTGTTGAAATAGATAATAGATAGATAGACTGCAGCTAAAATATGAGATCAGGGAAGAGCGTGATCAGAGGGTGAGGATAGACAAGATTGGATTGGGACCCATTCACACTCTTAAACACCCCTCCCCCCAACCAAACTCACACACACACACACACACACACACACACACACACACACACACACACACACACACACACACACACACACACACACACACACACACACACACACACACACACACACACACACACACATCCCCTGGAACATCAAAGAGCCTGGGAGTGTTGCCCTGAGATACAGAGGCACAATCTCAATTATAGTCCACCCTACCTGTGACCAGGGGTGCGTTTTGGTCCTACACCAGAAGGGGAGAGAAAAGAAAAAATGAGGGGAAGTGGTTGGTGCTAATTAAAAGGTCTTCGTCCAGCGCCAAACAAATTGTTGGGTGAGCTGCAGTCAGGGGGCGGGATGGTCCGGCTAAGTCAGTGCTAGCAGGAGTCTTTCCTGTCTGAGCCACCACTGTGCTCTCACCCAGTCACCAGACAGTGGAAGCCCAGGCACTCCTAGCCTCACAGTGCTAAAGCATAAACAACCAGCAAACTTCCAAACAGAAACCGCCCACAAATCAATCACATCATACTCTGTTGAGTGTTGATGATCTTAAGGGGTGATAATATTGTGCCGTTAGCATCTTTGGGAGAAGAGTGATCAAAACAAGATGATCCAACAGTGTCCCACATGTCTGTGAAAGGTGACCCCGTCCCGACCACGGATTAGGACTGACACAACGCTGCTAATAACTTAATGTGTCTGTGAGGGGCTCCGTGCCAGTCTAGACAAAAGAGCCTCTTATCCACCAGAACCAGTGGCCTGGCTGCAGGTTTAACATACACAACAATGAAAACAAAAAAACATTCTGCTCCGCCTGTCCTGAACATATGTGCACATTCGTGTGTCTGTGTGGGCATTATGTGTATATGCCTTACATACATATATCCACATATATACGTATATGCTAATTTGCTAATAATTATTGAACGCAACAACTGAAAAGCACAGAAAACTTCCCAAGTTGTCTTAAAAATACATGGATGCTTTCTTCCCTTTTTAGCTGCACCTTTTAAAAATTGTGATGCTTGGCGCCAGACTCTCAACAACACAGTGTATCATTTGGGACTCTGTGTCTCTCTCTTAACTCTGCACCCCATGTGAAGGGGACTTTGATGTTTTTAATGTGCTGCCTCCCCCCTCTGATCCTGGGGTAATGAGCGGCGTCGACACAGGAGTGTGTATTTGCTCCAGGTTATATAGCATTTGCTGCACTTCAGATCAACCTTCCTGCTTCAGACTGACGATTACTAGGACCCAAGAAGAATGCCTCTACTGTGAAAGCTGGATATAGGATAAAATAAACAGGGGCCATCCAAACTAGAAACCTAACCAAGCCTGATAGAAAAGTAGGTCTGGCATTGAATTCCCCCAGGGACTTCACAAGCCTAGTTAAGATTTAGAGGTGTAATCCAATCATTTAACAGCAATTTCACAGTGTATACTATTGCGTGTGCTGAAAAATCAGTTTCGCTCCGGTTGTGGTGAGTCTAAGTTTCACTGGGGCAGAAACTGTTGTGTAATACCCCTGCAGCTGAGGTCTTCCCCTGGATGGACTTGCACTGGAAAACGTGCTGGGCTTGTTACAGGAGAAGCTGGCCTTGATAACTCGACCAACAGCCCAACACTCAACCCAGGCAAAGAGCCCCCTCACTGTTTGTGCAGCAACCGTGCTGTTTGCCTTTTCCCAAGACACTACCAGCATTCCACTCTAATAGCTGTCTCTGGGATGCAGCTGGAAGTCACTTGGGGGGTGGTTTCCTTGAAATCCAAAACTACTTCTTTTTCCATTGACTGAGGGGTTAATTTAAGGTGAGAGAGAGAACAGAAAAGAGAAGAAGGAAATAAACATCACCTGACAGAGGACAGGGCACTAATTGTTCTTGAAAAAATATAATTAAATAACCCCTTCCCCAATCATTTGCTCAGGATGTGTTGTGAGGAGTTTGGAGTGGGTATGGGGGTTGGGAAGGGATATGCTAATCCACCTGGCTGCTTCCAATCTGCCTGGATCAAAGGCCAGGCCCTACAGGCCCATCCGCAGCTCTGGGCCCCTCTATCATGGCCGCCTCATAATCCTCTTATAACCACTGCGCAAACGTTGACCCTGCATCTGACGGCCTGCTGGGTCTAACCTCAGCAAAAGGCTAGGCCCATTGAGGCCCCATGGACCAAATTAAGCACCTTTATCACCTTTGTGAGGGTGGAGAAGGCTGTGACATTATTTGATCTAGATTATAATTGCTGATCAATATCACAAGTTTCAGTTCTGCCATCATCATGGTCCCTTTCTTTGGAAAGGGGAAGCCCCCCCCCCTACTTTATTTGTTTTGCATAATTGTTCCAGTCTTCATCACTCCTCTGGCTATGTTGAAATGTGTGATGCATAAAAAGAACTTGGTGAGTCGAGATGGTGAGACGGGTTGGATGACCTGAAGTCTCCTTCCAGAAATAACCTTTGATAGATTTTTCATTTTACTGCAGATAAAGGCTACTTGGAACTGATCATTCTAGATGAAACGTGCTTGAGGAACAATGTCTCTTGAGAGTGTTAATTTTCCCTGTGGGGGAATATGTTGTCTTATACCCATTCTTTCCTAAACAATGTAATACATTGCTGCTGCGGCTGAGTCATATCCTGCCTCTGTTGTCTCATCTGTGTCCCCTCATTTGCTCACTGTCCTTGCTGTGTTTTCAGGTAGTAATGCCTAATGGCAAAGGCGCTGGCAAAATTATCTCAAATACAGGAAGTTAGGGCTTGATGGTGATCCCACAGCATTGCAACAGCGGTGTTCTAAGGTAACCCCGAGTTGAAGGGTCCACACTCTTTGAATAGTTGTCTTTACTACAGGAATGTTCCAGAAACCTAACTGATTGTACTTCTTTATTCAATTCCCCTGCGGGCTGTTTCTTGGTAAGAACAGTTTGCCCATTTCCCCCACCCTTAGCTACTACAATTTGCAAAATGTAAAGTTACACAATACACAGTATCAACAACCAATGACACAGATGGCCTGGAACTGGTTCTGTAAAGGAACAGTGATAGCATAGCGGCTAAAATGTGTGAGAGCATGACAATCACTTTGTTTCTCTGTGAATTGTAAAGCTAAACCCAACTGTTGTCTCTGAGTGGTGGACTTAATGCATACAAAAATTTTGTTGTAAACCCAACAAAGACTGCCCCTAAAGTGACACTAATCTGAGCTAAATGGGAAAACACTGGCCCATGTGCATCACAATGGAAAGAGAGTGGCCAATACACTCCTGCAGTAATACACTCTCTCACACAAGCACTGCAATGCTCAGCAACCATAGCCTCATAATGTTAGGAAAACCCTTTAATGTTTCTCTATTTTGGGGCAGTATCTTTCTACTCCAAAGCCATTCAGGATGCTACTTGTTGTACAGTAGTGTGCCTTTGCAACTGAAGTTACACTGTGGAAAAGTCAGTATATTTTTTTTTCCTGTTCTCTCATGACTCATGACCCTTATCATCACAATGCTGTAGACCAGTGAACAGGTTTGAGCACCATGTGGAAGCTGACAGGCAACGTTTGACCAATGCACCAGAGCCACCATCGTTTTCCCTCGGCTGGAAGGCACCTGGGGTGGATCTACGGGACAAGAGACAACCAGGGAAAGTGTTTGCTTGGAGGTACAGAGTAACCATAAATCAGTCCTCCAAGGATCATTTTCTTAATGTGTGCTTGGTAAGTTCAAATAAACACTTTCCCATGCCTCATTTTTTCACCCTTCTTCCCTCATGAAGGATAAGACATTCCGTAAAGCTCTACAAGATAAATGATATCCGAAAACAGAATCACTGATAAAAAATGCAGGGAACACCCCATTTTGGCCCTCAAGGGGCCAGTAGAGGTAACTATAGGACCATGACACAGAGAGATGACTGAAGAGTGCCTTGTGATCCTTCCTTTTGGCCTAATTCCACTGGCAAGTGAAAAGCTGCATTTTTATACACAGATATCCAGGAAAATTTACAGGCTGCATCAATTGCCTTTAAATTCCATTTTTACTACTTTTAAATGTTACAAAGTAAGACTGCAAAAGCAACTCCATGCTTAGCATGCTTACAAATTTGAACTAAAAATATGAATAATCTCAGGAACTATGCAGGTTTTTCTTTTCATTTGACTGGCCAGTCCGGTGGATTCTCCCATTTTCTGTTTCTGTCCATGATCAAATAATTAGTTAGAAATTAAAATCAACATTTGCAATGCACATAGACAAAGCACAAACAACAAATGCTACTGTCAGTTAATGATTTTGTTGTGATTCACAAGTGTGACTCAAGGAATATAACAAGTTAAAAATATTTTATAAATGGTTAACAGGATCTTTAGGATAACTTCTATAGCATACACCCTTCCATGAGGAGCTACTTTAAATATATATTTCATACATCCTGATTAGAATGATTAACATCATGTCTCTTGTGACAAGAAGCATATTTGAGATTTGGTACCTCAGTCAGGTATGTGGAGCAAGAACATTACCCATCCTGATCCTCTAGTAAGCATCTGTCCCTCAGTAACCTGTCACACCTGTACAGAGGTGTGATGAACCAGCATGAATATTTATGTTCCTTGTAGGTGTACTGAAAGGTGTGCTCATTGTTTATATGGATGTGGTATCAGGATTGTGATGTTTTTGGCCTCTCAGGTGGTTACAGGGCAGGTATTTTACTGAAAGGTACGTGAACATTTGAATAGAATAAAACGGCTGTCTCAATTCCCCATGTATTCATAGGGATGATCTCCTCAGATTAGCTGGTCACGCCCAGCCAAGCTCACTGAACTGGCTTCAGTACAGTCCATAGGGGAATTGAATAAAGAAGTACAATTAGGGAGGTTTCTGGAACATTCCTGTAGTAAAGACAACTTTTCAAAAAGTGTGGACCCTTCAACTAGAGGTTCTATTCCTTGCCATGCCATCATCAGCCATGGCTGGAGATTTGCACTGGCCAAGCCTCACCGAGGAATGATAGGGGGCCAGCAGGAAGTGGATGCTTGTGAGGAATCAGCTAGTTTGGTTTGGGGATAGCGAAAAAAAGGGGATAAAAATAAAATAAAAATAGGGGGAAAAAAACATGAAAAAGTACATGCAGTTTAAGAAGAAGCTGACTTTTTGGATCTTTTGCTTGGCATTTAGATCTAAAAATCAACAAAGTACAGACATAGCTGAGTTTATAACAGAAGTTTGGGAGGAGGTAGGGACACCTGTTGAGGAATGTACTAAAATGGTTCCAGTAACAACTCCATTTGGCAGGTGTGAAGCTATATTGCATGTCAGGCTGAATGAGGGTGTCTGTAAAGTGTATGAATAATATATTAAAAAGGAGTGGGAATTCCAAAGACCTCACACACCTGTTCCTTATCCATTTAGTTACTGACATTACATAAACTCCCCAGACTATCTGCCCCACATACAGCCATATACATTCCTCATGTTATTTTCACAGCTCTACTCCACCTTTCTACCCTATTCCCTCCTGCCTGGCCTGTCAATAAGACTTCCACGGCACCCGTAGAATCAAATTCCACAAGTCAGGCTGGCAACCTTTCTTTAATGGCGTCCCATAGCTGACATCATCTACTCAATGCAATATCATCTTTCTGTGTTGTATAATGGATACAGATCCGTAATTGCCTTCAACAACCTGGAACACTGTTACACAAAACAGTCAAATAATTTTACCATTGAACCACCAAAAACAGGTCACTCTTGGCACATTACAAAATAACCAATCCTCAACCTGCCAGTTGGTATGCAGCAAACATAGACTACGTGTATTCCTGGAGTAACAGTGCACTCTGCCCCACAGTGTAAAAATGAAGGGTGGGACACCCTTAACTTGCGAACAAGGGGAACTTCCTCCTTCATTGTCCCACTAATGGATTAAACATTGAGTTTCCTGCAGGAGCTGTTAACTTGCCTTGAATTCCCAATTGTGACAGGGGTGTGTCCATTAATAATGCAGGCTTTCAGACTTTTCGGGTTCTTTGTTCTACCCGCATTAATAATGAGGCATGATCTGAAATCACCACCCTAGATTGCAAAGTCCTGTATAAAGCTAAGTGAGCGTGCATACTTCCCCTGAGAGTGGGATATACAGATCTCAAGCGATAACATGTCAACCTTCATCTAATGAAGTTGGATATTGCATAGGCTATCAGAAAAAGGTGAGCTCCTCCTTCATATCTGAGAAAGGAGATTGATATTTATTTAATAATAGGTCTTTTATGAGTTTTAAACCTCTATAATACATGAAATATTGGATATTACATTCCTTCCATGAATGTAAAATTTAATCGGAAGGTATCATCAACAAATCACGTTATACCATTAGTGTCAAATCGAATTAATGGAGGGCCACTACATGTGATAGTATTGTCCCAGTCAATTCTTTTGTTCTAGTCATTTGATGCATGTTAATTTGTTTGTTAATTAGCACCTTAATTTGTCTCTTAATTAGCTGCGACCAGCCAGCTAACAAATAACATCCCTGGGTAAAAGGTAGAAGTACACATTTAAGCAATACTTTTGATTATGTAATTGTTCCCAATTAATTGTAAAGCTGGGGATGTATATGTTTATTTATGACATCAAATAACGTGAGGAGATATATTATCTGATATACAATACATACACCTTGTAAACCAAAACAAGACCTAATAAATGGTGATGATAATTAAAAATGAAACAAGGTTGTGCATGTGTAAATGCCTGAGTGTCATAGAGGGACAGAAACTTTGTAGATGTTTGGCCTGGAATGAGACCTGGCAATAGGCCTCAGTCTGGATAGGCCACAATTTGTGGGTCAACAATGATGTCTTTACCTTGTTGTGGCGCAGCCTGGCCTTCCTGTGGTATCACTTAGCCTTGATGGCACTGGGTGTGGGTGCAAGGATGATTGCCTGGGCAGACAGGATAAAGCTTAAGTCTTAGGGAGCCACATTGACTACTTGGATTCACTTCACAGAGGATCCGAAGAACAGGAAAGAAAGCCCCTCCGTGGCACAGGGTGAAGTAGTGAGCAGAGTTGGTCAGGATTGATAGAGAATTTAAGAACCCCTTGAAAGCAAAGGCTTAGCAGGCCCTCTGCACACTCATCCAGGGTGACATACTACCTCACATTTCACACACTATCCATTTATGCCACTGAAAGAGAGCTTTGCACATATCTGTTATGGCAAAAAGATAAGATAACTGCATGCTTACAGATCTGAATTCCTCACAGAGACAGGGCAAGCAGGGTTTTTTGCTATCATTCAAGGCAAAGTAAAAATCTGAGCATGCACACAGAGATTTGCATGGCCTACGGACAGGGTATCGTTAAGTGAGACACGTTGCTTCCGATGACAGCGGCGCTTGGCGGCATCTGAATGGGTTGGGCGCGTAGCCCTCCGGATTCGGGCGTGGAAGGGCTCATCCCGCCAGGAACACAAAGCTCCTCTTCATGGCCTCCTCTATCCCCTCCTTTGTGAGGGGGGCCGCTTTCAGAACACGTACCCATGTCCTTGTTAGAGACCTAAATGCAGCTCCTGTCATCTCTCATGCTGTGTGCCAGTTCAGCTGGGCACATTCAAGAGCTCTGAGAATCACTCAATCTAGCATCTCACAGAGACAGGGGTAGCCTGAGATGCGCTAACTGATAAAAATCAAAACTGATTTAGACATATAGATTAGATGAACATATTGCATAATGTATTTCTTTAGCATACCTGCTTATGTACTCCCCTAACAATCATATACAGATCTTAAATCCAAACTCAACACATCCATGTATATGTTCAATGACAGACTGCGTCCCCTTGGAAGAGCAAAGACAGATGAATGAAAGAATGAGGACGAACTATCCGTTTTATATAAAAACAAGGAACAATAAAATTAGTTAAACATTTGAATAAAATGAATAGGGAGCAACACAAATAACAAGGTCAGAATTAGGAAAGGGGGGCACGGTACCGTCAGTGTTATGCCTTTCACCATCTGTCACCCATAGACCACCAGGGCTTGCCTTCGATAATGTTCCCACGTGCTGGGGACACTCGACCCAGCTTCCTCTGAACACAGTTAGGGAGTGCATGAATGGAAGCCATTGCTGCAGTGATAACCGGCGAAGAGATGCTTCAATAGTGAATGGTGTATGTAAGGCAAACCTCCCGCTTCACCTCCTTCCTCCCTCAGCAACCCCCCTACAGAAAACACCCCCATTCTCCTGGTTCATCTGGCCCATGTTGTGAATCCACCGCCTGCAACAACAACCAACCGCCACCATACACCCCCCCTCCCCTTCCTGACAGGTGCCCCCATGAAAGGACCTCCAGTACAGGACCATGGCAGGACGTCAAAGCCATAGAGTTAGAGAGAGGGAGAGAGAGATAGGGAGAGGGGGAGGGAGGGAGACAGACAGAGAGAGAGGGGGGGAGGGAAGGAGAGACCAGCAGAGGTGATGTGCAAGTGATGGATAGAAAAAAGCATGAAACTGCGTAGCTGCTCCTCAGCAGCCTGTTGTTTTCCTTTAAAATAAATACAGAAAAAAGAGAAAAATAAAACAAATATGCTTTCCTAAAGCCTCACAACTATAGTTAAGGAGAGGCAGAGGAGAGCAAAGGTAGGATGGAGGACAGACAGCTTTTCTTGTATTCTCTGACAGACATTTTTTCAGTGAGGAGCAGATGTGAGCCTGTGCCGCCTTGAAAATAGTTCTCGCATTTGTAAATTGCTTTGAATCAAAGAGGCTGTTGTGGCTTGTAGCAAACAGATAGAGCCCCTTGTGGTGGTCGAAAAAACAATATGCTATCACAGTGGGAGACACTGCTACCTGCTGTTCAGAATGGAGAACTACAGCTTTTTACAGTAATAACTGCATAAAACGTTAATCCAGAACAAAATATTTTCACCAGTCGATATTGGAGATTTGGGCATCCTTTTCACTGCAAGGAAGAAGCAGCACCTACTGATAGATAGGGCTAACCCTAGAAGAATTCAATAATCGTCACTATCAGACTTTTCACAGTTGATCCTAAGGTAATTTTTCTTGTAGAATCCATTCCTGCTTGGGACATTTTTGTATCATGCCTATTTAATGTGATAATTTGTACATTTGAATAAATTAGCAGAAATAATAAGTACAGATCGTCAAACTTGTGTTTTGTTGAAGTTTTACGGTAAGTGAATGAATATTGTATCCCTTTCAGGTGTAAGTATATTTGCAGTGCAACCTTTGGGCATGTTTATGATGGTTAATTAGCATAAATTATAAATGTGTAACTAAAATGCATTCAGACTCAAAGCAAACACATCCATGGTAATTTTATGTTTAATGTTATTCCAAGTAGTTCTTTTTAGAAGATATATAATATTCCTGCACAACCGATCACTACAGAGGCAGTACATACCACAGGAAACTGTTCTTTGTCGATGTAATAAGCTAATATGGCCATAAGAATAATAAAATATAAAGAAGCTTGCCAAGGAAGGGGGAAAGAACATAATGCTGTACTTTCCGAAAAACTAAGAAATATCAAAATAGATACACCAGAACAAACATGTCAAAGACCTTTGTGTGTTACTACCATGTTTTACCTGTTTAGAAGTGTCTGTGTATGCAATAAATTACATAAGGATACTGGCAGGCATCATGTACAAATACATATGAGATACACTAGCAAAAGTATAGAGTCAGGCAATTCAAAAAGATATACTAGTAAATTTATAGACAGATAAACTGACAGGTCTTATTCCAAGTCATCGGAGTAGTCACTCTCTCGGTCTGATGACTCTGGATCACTGCTGAGTAGAAAACCACTGTCACTTGTAAGTTAGACCTCTTCAGATGGTCCTGCGAGCTATGTTTGTCAGGAAGAAGACCCAAACTTGATCTGTCCCCCTGTTGATCATACATTCTGATTTGTGTTTCCACATAGTCTTCTCCCCCTTTTCTTAGGTACATTACTGTCTGCATGAGGATGAGCATGTTCTCAAGGTGTTGAAATGAGACCAGAGGAATTCCCACCAAAGTCAGCAGGTTAAACTTGCTCTGTGCCATCATTTTCCTGAATGTTTCACTGAAGGTTTCACTTTTCCAACTTTGAAGGGATACATGGTTGTGTCACATCCCGAAACACTATAATAGACAGGCAAGTCTTCACATACTTCACATACTGCTTTACAAACATCAGCTATGTCCACATATCTCTCCTTCTCTATTTTCATGTACCATTACTCAGCAGGATCAACTTGTTAAGGCATACACAAGCAAAACAAATATAACAGTATCTGCAGCAACAGCCACAACAGGTCTGTCTAATAATGATGAATGCCGAGCAACTCTTGTATCTGCTTCATTGTGGTTGCATTGCTCTTAGAGAAGTACATCTTTAGATGTGATTAACCAAGCATTGTTGGATTCTGTAAATACTAGTGGGATGTCAAGCCTTGATCTTTCTGAGTTACTTTTGTAGTAATTAGCAAGAAAGTTGATCAGTTCTATCTTGTTTTCACCACTAAGCAGAAAGGTATTCCAGTCTTTGCCCTGTGGCACAGATTGCCCCTTTTCTTTGATCAAAATCTTTCTTCCTTTCTTTTCTTCCTCTGACTCTGGGTGCCCTAGAGGTATCCATGACTTTCACTAGTTTAGCTGGATTCAGCATCTTAGGTGGCATGCAAAATCAAAGTAGACTATCAGCATATTTCCCCCATGTCTCCTTTGGGGACACAGACTGAACAGCAGCCATCAATTATCCACTCTACCCTGATGGGGGCTCACACATAGCCTCGGTGGTCATATGGCTCTGTAGCATTGCTTTTGAACACAAATTGGTATCCATGTTTTGATCACATTGTTCACAAATTGATAGCCATGTTTTTTTATTATTATTTTTCAATTAGTTTCGCTTTTCACATTAAACAAATAACAACTACATATGCAAATTGATTAATAAAATGACATACATATGCAAAATAACTGCACAAAATAATGCACAGACTACATATTTAGGCTAATTCAGTAAAAACAACATTTTCTTTGCTATGATGTTCTTATAAAGAATATCTCAGAAGTTTATTTACAATAAACTTAAAGATTTACCTAATTTGCATAATTTGTCTGCAATATCTCATCTAAAGGCCTCTTTTTATATAACCATGTTATATTTGATAAACTTTGAATATTTTGTGCCCTAAAGACATTACTCTGTCTACCTACAGCCAAATTATAAATACATTTCTTTATTATGTAATTATTTCCACTAATTTATACAAATATGCAAATGATTTCATTAAATATGCACAATACAAAACTGTCCCAAGTAGAAATGTTTCTATGTTCTACTAATGTTCTTTACTAAGATCCCAGGTTTTGGCCCTGTACTCTGTTAATGTAATAGGGGTTATTATTTATGAGGCATTGAACTATCTTGCAACATATTCGCCCAAACATTCTCTACAGTCTAAGTGTAAATTAATCTTGACATATTGATATTTTTGCCCCTGAATGTTATTTGAATTTCTTAACAACATCTTAAATTAAAACATCTTAAATTATTGGGAAACAAACATAAAACTTGTTTGAGTGGTTCGATTGATTCAGTTTTCTCAAATGTATTGCATTATACATGTGTCATGTCTTCTTATGACCACTGGGTGATAGCAAAGCATCGAAATTAAGAATGCACATTTTGCAACCTTCTTGATACTGTATAAAATTAATATTTAAATTAAATTCGGCCTCTTGAACTGACTTATTTGACAACTGGACGAAATCATAATCATTTTTAATTATTACAATAATTAGTTATTACAATAATTATTCTCCACAACATCCGCAATATTCTACCATCATTTTCCAGTGACTTTGGGAATCCCCGCTTCATTTGATGTCCTTTCATGAAATTTTTATTGAATTCTATCACTGAACTCCTTCTGTTTGAATGGAATTCTAAGATTATTTATCAATGTGAAATCGACACTGATCTGGAGAAAAGAAGATTACAAAAGCAGGCTGCCGTAGTTCAATCACGAGATTATGATATAGACCGGTTCCTCGACTGGATTTTAAAATGCAAGTGATTTTAGAGTTAATAAAACGCATCTAAATGGAGGAGGAGAATTTATTAGAAAATGAATTAGCGGCACAGTAATACATTCAGGGAATGTATTTGACAGTCCAGATTCGTAGCATAATGATAAAGCCCGCATTATATTGAATAATTGTACCAAATTTATGTTGACTCCCAGATTCGTGAGATAACTCTGCCAGCGGACAGTTAATTTTGTAGCGGTCTACCCATCGCAACTACGTATTTTATAGCAACTTATTTTATCCTTGTTACATTAAACATTAAAGCTCTGAAATAGAAATGGCAGCAGTTATTGAAATACGCCACATTCTGACCGTAGCGCCAGGTAATAGGTTTGGAACACAAAAAGTATTTGGTTAATACACATCTTTAGTGTAACATCAGCAATATGAGGTCTGGGCTGTATTTTAACCTGATAGAATACATCCCAGGTCTACGAGTTCTGTTACAAATAGGCTAAATGAACCCTGCACATTTCACTGTGCGCTTGACACGCTCACTTCCAACCGCATTATGATAAATTAGCATATGAACAATGACGCTGGAAAAAAGATGTTACCTGCACCCTAGGATAGCATGCTTGAGACTGACCGAAGACCAGGCTGATTTTTGATAGGCTAGTGGAGTGGATTAACCTCAGCACAGCATTTACCCAGTAGCCTACTTATTTCAATGAGATAATGTAATTATTTATTTTCCGCTGTGTAATTCCTGCATATTCAAATTTTTTACATATGTAATGTATTTACATTTGAATTGAATCTACTTTATGGTAGCCTACCTTGGCGACCACAAGGAAAGGTTCAGTTTGTATGCTGATCAGCGGTGGGCAAAGATACCAATGCAGTAAACCCCGCCTCTCACTCTTAATCTGATAGGCCGAATGGCGTGTTTGGAATCGTGAGACGACGAGGAAGCCATCTTGTGTAGTCAGAATCTAGAGTAACATATTTGGTTGGACAGGCAGTTAGTGGGACAGGTTATTGACTTGTAATAGCAAGGGTGCTAGCTGTTATGCAAGTCTGAGTAAATAATCACTACAAAGTAAAGGGATAAATATAGCTAGCGCACTACGGTGTAGTCTGTGGAAATGATATTTCTCGGCGATACATTAAACTGAGGAAAATCTCTTGACCCAATACGAGCTGATCCCCGTGAGAGAGTGGGGAGCGAGGGTTGGTCTCAACTCTGGCCACTTTGTTTATTTTTTCTATTTAACGTTAGGGTATGATGAATGGCTGATAAATGTTTCCTAAGGCTGACAGCAGCAGTTTCGCTCTTCTCTCTTTTCTCTTCGCCCTGACTCTGACAGATCCACCACGGACAGGTAAGTAAAGAAGAGAGCGACACTCTTTTGGCTTAACTAGCTAACGTTTGTAGCCTACGGTGCAGAAGCAAACGCATTTCTTCAAACTGGTGTATTGCACCCAGTCTAGCTACGTTGTTAGTCTGCATGTTCACGGTATCCTTTACTTCTCCCGTTATTTGGATTTTTCTAGCGCAGTGTATTGTCAACACTAGTAGGCTAATGTATATATAATAGATAGCTTTTTAGCTAGCAAAACATAGACGACTTGAGTCGGGTGTGTCACAATAGAAATGAAATGCTGAGGGTTCTGTACAACTGCTATTTGTTTGGGTGACCCGCGCAGGCGAAGCCCAGGCCTTTAATCGGCCCTGTCAACAACAGCTGTGCTTAGCTCTAATGCTCAGGCATTCATCCTAATAAGATAGGGTAGTTTTAGGAGGCGGAAATTCGTCGTATCTTTGTAACATAACTTGGCTGTTCTTAACAAGTCATCCAGTTAGTTGGCTGACTAGAGGATATACAGTGACTGTAACTAATGTTTGTTGTCTAACCGTAGATTGTAATCTTTAGGATTATAAATCACAGTGACCTGGCTAGGAACGTGTCTTATCGAAGTGACATTTGACTTGCCAGTTAAGATGAATACTTGCTTTCTGTTCCTGACATGCATTAGAATGGTCGAAATGACCTAGTCACCTGTTAACCTATCCCCACCCACCCCACAATCACAATCGCACCCGCACCATGGATTGAATTAGCTAGAGCGAGAAAACTGATGAACTGTTATGATAGTTGATGGTCGTTTTAGGTAGTTAGGTAGCAAGTGCTTGGAAGTGGAATATGTCCACTTACCATTCAAAAGTATTTTAAGCATTGTCTGGCTGGCTATCTTCATTTTAAAAGAAGCTGTTGCTCGGCACTCAGTACAATGATTTTTCCCCATCCAGTAGTCCCATTTTGACTTCTTAGCTTGCTTATCTACAGCAGAGACATGGGATTGTGATTTCAGTTTTGGTAATCTGACATATAAGCAACCAATCCAGATGGTTACCTCAAATTCTCTGAAAAACTGTGTTTTGTTCAATACAAAGTAGTTATTTCAAAGTCAAATAAAGATTTTTCTTGTGCACTGTATGTATGTAGTGTTCATACAAATATTACAGTTTGTGCTTATTTTGTTTAACTGTGACTAAGTATGTATAAAGACTTGTCATGAAGCAAGCCAGAAAAATAGAATTTTACTTAATGGATCAGTTCTTCAGCTTATTTTAGATGTGGTCTTTGATGAGAACAAAAATTCTGAGCGTCTTGTTGATTCAGGAGGGTTTGTCTGTCTTCCAGCCTCAGATAGATTAGGCCTGCCTGTAACAGGTGTTACAGGGTCAAAGGATTGCAGTCTGCAGGTTTCAGTGTCTAGCCGTTTGGAGGAAGTAAATCTCCAACAGTGTCTGCATTAGAGAGACACAGAGACTTCTGGTTTCAGCAAGGAATTCCTTAGTGTTGTCCTCTCTAAAATTACCTTAAATTACCTAAAATTCCTTATATCCTGATGTTTTTATTTGCTGGTAATATAATTAATTACCTTCTGCTATGGTTCTAAACATCTAATACCTAGGACACAGGTCCTCTGATATTCTGAGCTTTATATGAAATGCCAAATACAGTTGGCCTATATGGCCAAGGAAAACAAGCACTGTAGGAATGAAAGAAGTATTTTTTTATTGTGGGTTTCACGCAAGCTGTTTTTGTACTGACACAGCTTGCTGACATTCTGCAGGCAGACAGCAAACTAGGGTTATGTGTCAGAAGTCTCCTGTTGGTTGTCTGCCACTCCCCAGCATCATGACCTGTGGGTCTCTGCCAGAGGGAGGCTGAAACAGGGTTATCAGTTTGCCATGGCCAACGGCCAGGATTTGAAAGTAAAAAAAATGTTGCCACAGAGAGTGGTTTCTGTGAGGTCACACAGGTTCCACTGACTTCATGTTTTTTTTTTTTTGGTGGATAAATACATTTTTCTCAATGCACACAGATGGCAGTTGGTTCCTTCTTAAATGAATAGGCCTACTTTAGCATCTTGACAGTTAAGCACTTGTGCCCGCTTTACCTGAGTAGAGCATTCTGCTGGTACCGTTTTCATTTCTTCGCATACTTCATGCTCATATACATATGGGGGTGGCAAGTGAGGGCATCTACCTAGCTGAAATACCATATGGAATGGTAACATAAAATTGTTAGTAATATGGAATGTCTGTATAATTTTCCAAATTGCCTAACCAGACTAGCGGTTAGCTTTTTGCAGGATGAGTATTAATTATGTGTGTAAGTTAAACACAAATGACATTATAGTTTTCTAGAATGAGTTATGTCAGAATAAATGTTGACACTTAATGTATTTTATGTATTTTCTGTGAAAAATGATTTCAGGTTGCAAACAGCCTTATAAATCTGCCAAAATATGTGGTTAATCGTTTTTTCTGATATAGTTGCAGTTTATCACCAGGTATTTCTGAGCATTCCTTTGATATGTAATATTGCAGAACCATCACAAGGCGTCATAGTGAAAGATTGCTCAGTGGATGATGCCATCTCCTTTCTAATAGGCTCTGTATTTAGTGTTATGCTGTTTATTTAATGTGACTTATTGATACAATTGGATCAACTGAATCCAATACTCCTTTATAGGAAGTACCGTAAACTGAAATGCTTTGTGTGTGTTATAGGCATTACTGTGATGGCTTCTCTGTTACATTGAGGGTGTTTGATAGGGATTGTTTGCTTTTTATTTTTAATGTTCTTCCTGTTTATATCTGTATTCTATAGTGATGGATGACAGACAGTATGGCATTGCATTCATTAATAGGCTGCTTAGTTTTATAAATCACAGGGGGTGTTTGTGTTTCATTGCAGGTCCAAGACTAGCTCTGGCACGACTGCTGTCAGGTAAGCAGCGTCTCTCTTCCTTTTGAACCTCATGGCTCTGAAAGACATGAATCAGAGGTACATTTATGTAATGTAAATCACCCTTGTTCAGTCTGATTCATCTTTCTCCATGCGCTCCTTTTATTTTAAATTCCAGGGTTTTTTTCCTCCATCTTTCCATGAGTTAAAACAAACTGCACACTTATTGTACCAAGGTCCACACTGAAAATTATTAATTCAAGATCACACACTGTACATCCCCCCACTGGCCATAATGTCATGATACTGCAGCACAACCACTTGCTTTCTTCAAATACTTGAACCTCACGTTTGGAAAAGAATTATAGAATTGTATAATGATGGTGAGCTGCTTCAAAGAATAGACAAAGATTTTTTGAGAAGCTAGAGTCAAAAGTTGTGTAATTCATGTTGGGAATATTTTTAAATGAAGAACAAGCACTTCACACAGATTGCATAGTTTTTGTAATTTCCATACCCTGAAGGCTGTAGATATTTGAGCGATACTGTAATGTAGTCTATCTCCTTACTTTGTTACAGATATCTACATTTCCTTTAAAAACTTTGTAGCTTTTTATCTCCTCAAACTGTAGACGCGTCCTTGTTATCATATTAAGACTCTTGTGTATTCTGGTTCCTTAAAAGTCTATGACTTTTTTAATATGCCTATATTTGTTGTTGGATGAAGATGATGGCAGATTGCAAGCTTGCCTGAATTGTGATTGTATGACCATGGATGTGGATTTGGTAGGCTGGTGGTCGGCAAGGCTGGACTGAGATTATTGCGTGTGCATTTGTGTGTGTGACACACATCACTTAAAAGCATTATGTTACGGTCCTTAGTTCTTGTTCATTTTAAAGGCTTTTAAGACATCTTCATTTCTCCTGCAGTTCTTCCTTATTTTTTCCTCAACACCTTGTTTTTGACAGCATCATCTTGTTAATTTTTTTTGCCTCTTATTGGTCAGATTCTTTAGATCTAAAACAGCAGAGATAGTGGCCATCTAAAAAAACTCAGACGTGTTTGTTCGCATTATTATTATTTTTTCCTAATCAAAATGTAGCAGATTCAGTGCCTTATCTGGCTCAGCCAAGTATGAAAGTTACTCCGTTCACTTGAGTTACATAATAACATCTTCTGCCGCTGATTTGTACACAAATGTATTAGCATTTACTCATCCAAACATATGCCGAATGTATCAGACAATGTCTCTTTATGTACCCCTTGAACATCTCAGCCATCATCCATTTGGCTTGAAAACCTTGTGGTTGACTGAAGCTCTTTTCCTTTTTTTTAATCTGCTGTTCCAAATTTAATAAAGACAACAGTGGCTGGATTTGTGCAGAAGAAATTTCATTAGCATGTTCACCTTGTTTGGCAAGCTCTGAGCATGTATGGCTTCAGAAGAAGATCAGTTTATTGTTGGCAGTATGAGAGCAGTCTTGCGCTTTTGTTTTTCAGGCGTCTCAGTCTCTCTTGTGCATCTCTCTCCCTGTCTTGTGTCTCTGAGCTATGGAAAGGGCTAGTATAGGCAGTGCTGATGGAGGGGGAAACATTCCGTTTATGTTACACCCCAGTGCAGTACAGTACAGCAGAGTGGGAAGATGAAATGTGGACTAGATGTTTTCTGATATTTGGGTGAGGGGAAATATGTATACAGAATTTTAATGATCTCACAAGAATAGGGGGGAAAAAAAGGAAAGAGGAAGTTTCATTTGCAAGACTGATGCACACTAAACTGAACTGCTCACTATGTGATTGCACAGCTCAGGAATTTACATCCACTGTTAGATTAGAAGAGAGATGGTAGAAAATATAGTCTAACAGTGCTTGTTCCATTTAAGAAGACAAAGAAGACTGTTTCAGGAGGTTGCCAATGTACATCCCCAGTGCTGTTTTCCCGACCTCCTATGAAAAGGTTTCCTGAGGTTTCCTCTTTTGTGATTGGTGCCTTGCAGAATTGCGATGTAACCCAGGGCAGTTTGCATGTCGCAGTGGAAAGATGCAGTGCATCCCCATGGCTTGGCAGTGCGATGGATGGACAGCCTGTGAGGACAGGAGTGACGAGTTGGACTGCCCCCGTGAGTAAACCCCTTATCATCAGCTATTCCAATAACAGATTTGATCTTCCTCTATTACATTGGTATTACAGTTATTTACCTATGTAGCAAAATAACAGTATCACCCAAGGTGTATGCTTTCATTGGCCTGGGAAAATACAATGCTGCATCAGTTTTTTTATATGAAATTGAAAATGCAATAAATATTTTGAAATGGCCTGGACTTATTATTAGTATGCTCCTAAAGCTTTTAATCAACATGCAAATGGATATCATTTCCAGTGCTTGCAATAAAGCAGTATACTTTTTCACTTGTTACTATTATTAGGTACAGTTTTTATTATTGGCTAAATATTTGAAAGCATTATCTTTAAGAGTATTATTATAATAAATGCCATCAGAGCACTTAAATTAATGGGTGTAGTGAGGTCATTAAAGATAATCCAGTGTTTCTGTCATCAGTAATTAAGACTCCATGATTGCAGTTAAGCTCACACACCTATGTAACATTAATATGTGAATCTCAACCCACCAAGAGTAATATCAAAAGCAGGTGTTGTGCACCAGACACTGAGATGTTTAATGATTACATATCTAGGAAGTTAATTAGTATAAATTATGACCAGTGGTCAATGAAAAGATTTAGGCAGAAATAAATTAAAAATAAGTAACATAAATTATGAAAAAGGCAGCTGAAGAAAGGCGAATGACGTTTAAAACTTCTGATCCAGCCTTGGGCTCATGCTCCAAAATATAAGTACACATATAATGTTCACATTGGTGTTGATTGTTTTGGGTAAGTTATTGTATTTTTAAAAAGTCTAGTCTAAGTATGAAATGTAACAGATGAAACATGTTTACTGTCACCTCAAAACATCTTTATATGAAGATTAAGTTCTTAATGGCCATAAAGAATTATTTAGTTGATTGTCATTAAGTCGGTTTACATTGGGAAAAAATATGTTGTTTCTTCAGTTGTTTGACATGTTTATTAATGTATTGGTAATACAGTGATATTGACTTCCTTTTATTTTGGAATGTCTTTATTAGTAGCAAATTGTGCACTGTAATTAATCTTGATTAGCCACAGACACATTAAGTTGGTTTTTTAAATTGCATAACAACTCTCATTCATATATTGTCCATTTATTTGTATACCTCTAAATTGTACCTTTAGGAAATTTGATCACTTATTTGGTTGCTCAAGTTTCTGGCAAATCTTCCTCATATAGAAAAGGTTCTGTCTGCGTTGATAGATGTGGCATGGATTGTAGTCAGATTTTGAAATACAGCAGGCTGCCTGGTCTTTCTTTGTTGGCTTCAAGCAGTGGACTCCATAGGGACAGAGTGTAAGAATGTTTCAACACATTGTATGTTTTTATTAACCAAATATTAAAGCAGGACTCAGAGTGCCTTGAGCAGGTTGGACAAACAAAAAACGTAACAAAACTGTAGATGCAGATACAAGCAAATAATGATTTCTAAAAACCATAGCGATTGTTTCAGGAACATTTTTGTGTTGATTTTGTGCTAAAGGAGCAAGCTTTAGAGGTTCACAAATATGTGTTTAAAAGTTTCAAGGTTATGTTTTCACATACTGTATCTGGTGAGTGTTGTTGTTTTTGGTGGTGGCATTATCAGTACTAGCAGAGAACTGTGTGTTTATTGGTTCAGCAAGATTTGGGAAGTCCTGGAACGTCTTGATATTAATTGCTATTTCACAAACATAATGAATTTGTTCTGTACCTAAGGACCTGATCTTGTACCTGTTCCTGCAGAAGTTCATTATGTTTGATTTAAATGTGCTGACTCCTCTGAATCTGCCACAGCCATGAAGAAGGAGAGGTTTCACTATGGGAACAGCTTCGATCAGGTGGAGGACATCATGGGTGTGGCTCAGCCCGTGCGTTTCAACAGTAAGACTGCCCACTTTTCTTTCCCTGCTCCCTCTCTCTCCTCATTCTGTCCTCAAAACTGAAGCAGGCTAGGAAATTTAATTGCACATTAGGATAGTGTAAAATGTCTGACTTTATAGATTCCTTTAATGGCAGAATTGTAACTGTAAGATCTACATATATCAGCATAGAACGCATAGCAGCAGAATTGTAACTGTAATATCTTTATGCGTAGTAAGATCTACGCATATCTATGCATATCAGCTTGAGAACTTACCAAGCACTAATTGAGAGCTAAGTTAGCAAGACTGTAACACTGTTGTTTATATTCCTTCCTAATCAGATAGTACGATACAGTGTTTTGCAATTTCAAAGCAGCTAATGCCCCTTGTATCCTGCCCCCTGTAGAGAAGTGCCCTACTGGGTGGCACCACTATGAAAAGACTGCTAGCTGTTACAAGGCATACCTGATCAATGAGAACTACTGGCAGGCGGTTGAGACATGCCAGCGAGTGAATGGCTCCCTTGCTACATTTGTCACCAACGAGGAATTGCAGTTCATCCTAAAGATTGAAATCGATTTCAATGAAAATGTGTGCGAGCGCAAGGACCAGTGCAAGTAAGTGGACAACCATGATCATGTTCTGATTCAAACATGTTTCTCTATGTCTAAAATGAACGCCTAAAATATTCTCTTGAAACAGCCTTACATTGTGCTTACATTGCCATTATCCAGCATCACTCAGCATTATCAATTGCCTTGTTTAATCTTACAAAAATGCAGGGTGTTGTATTCCCCACCACAGCCAATGGTCAATTTGTATTGTTTTACAAACCTTGAAAATAACCAAAACTCAGACACATGTTTGTCACTAATGTATTCTTGTCACTCTCTTCCTATGAATGTTCAGTTGCTTTGATCATGAATTGATAGCATGATTTCAGTTTATTTATGTATTTTAACAAATAAACCTCTGTATTTTGATGTACTGTTGAACCTCAGAGATACAAACCTCTGAGCTAAGGATTGACCAGTCAGCTGAATGCAGTGTGTGTCAGGAAGTAGCAGTCTAATCATTGTAACTTACAATGAAAGGGTTTTACTGCATCTGTAAAGGTTGTAAAATATAGCACTCCTGACTGCAACATCCTTAACCTGATGTTTTAACTATGATAAAAATAGTTTGTCTTAGATTTATGTTATAAGCAGTCAATAGCAGTGTAATTACCTTGATAAGTAAACAGAAACTACTATATAAATTAAAATATAGTATAATTATGAAAATGATGGTGAGGCTGACATTTGTTATCAGTGTCGCTTTTTGATCTCTTGCAAAGGTTCTGGGTTGGTTATCAGTATGTTATCACCAATCAAAACCATTCCCTGGAAGGTCGATGGGAAGTGGCATACAGAGGTCAGTGGTATTACACTTCCAGATCCTGACTTGAAAATCCAGTACAAATACCTCCTTGGTGTTGTGTTGTGTGTTTAAGAAAAAAAAAACAGCAACCTGTCATTACGCAAATGGGACTTTGGTTTTGGCACACAGGATCCATGCAGGTGTTCTTACCCCCAGAGGGCCTGACAAACTTTGGGGAGGCCATGCCCAACCAGGAGAATGTCTTCTGTGCCCAGCTGCAGCGTTTTCAGTTTAAGACCATGAACGAGCGAGGCTTACACAGCTGGCATGCGGAGAACTGCTACAAGAAGTTCCCTTTCCTTTGCAAAAGGAGTATGTCTTGTCTTATCTAATCTTACTGTATTCTCTATGATAAATGCAGGTGATTTAAAGGGTAATCATACTTTTGTTGTCAGACCAATTATGTTTTATATGGGATTGTATGTGAGTGCATGTGTAATCCAATTTCTCCTTTGGTGTGGCAGGGCAGACATGTGTGGACATCAAGGACAATGTTGTGAATGAGGGTTACTACTTCACCCCCAAGGGAGATGACCCCTGCCTTAGCTGCACCTGTCACAACGGCGAGCCCGAGATGTGCGTGGCGGCACTGTGTGAGAGGCCCCAGGGCTGCCAGCACTTCCGCAAGGACCCCAAAGAGTGCTGCAAGTTCACCTGCCTTGACCCAGGTACCTGCAGTGCCTCACCTTCCATTGGAGGCTAAGCTCACTCAGACTCACTTACTGAAGTTTTTGTTTTTTTGAAAAAGTGTTTGGTTTAATGACTGAATAGCACTGGAAAAGCCACAGGCCTATTGATATAGTATATTGATATCTATGGTACTTTCCTTCGGATGTGAGCAGTTTGTTTAACATCTATGGTATTTTCTCTTTGATGGGAGCAATTTGTTTAATGTCAATGGTGCTTCCTCCCAGATGGGAACAGCCTCTTCGACTCAATGGCCAGTGGGATGCGTCTGATCGTCAGCTGCATCTCGTCCTTCCTCATCCTCTCTCTGCTGCTCTTCATGGTACACCGGCTAAGGCAGCGGCGGCGCGAGCGCATCGAGACACTGATAGGAGGCAACTGTAAGCTCTCTCATTCATTCACTTTCTGTGGTCCTCCAATCAGAGCTCATTCAAGGTTTGCACCATTTCCTAAAACCAAGGGTCCCCCTCTCTTCCACAGTGCACCACTTCAATCTGGGACGCAGGGTGCCCGGATTTGACTACGGACCAGATGGTTTCGGCACTGGCTTGACTCCCCTGCACCTTTCTGACGATGGCGAAGGGGGTGCTTTTCATTTCCATGATCCTCCCCCACCCTATGCTGCATACAAATACCCAGACATCCACCACCCAGATGACCCCCCTCCTCCTTATGAGGCCTCTATCAATCCAGACACCATCCTCTATGTGGATTTGGGTATGGCAAATTTCCTTTTTGTTTTTAGGGTAAAAAATTTTACAGTTGTGTTTTGGTTGTGCCTTTTCCTCCTTAAACAGTTCTGTTCATGTCCTAAAATTCTTTTCTGTAATATAGATGTAATTTAAGGTTTCCAAGGTGGAGCTCTAGTGAATCATCTAAAGTTTTTCGGCTTTGCTGCTTGCTCTGTTTTTTAATGTCTTGTACCTCCCTGTTATTCATGCTTCTCAGGAAGGACCAGTGGTGTGGCAACAGACAGTGGTCACGCAGTCACAGAGGACGGCAGCCCCCCACCCCACATCCCAGAGGAGCCCTCCACACTGGAGCAATCCTCTGTGGAGCACGAAGACTCCATCGACAGCAGCACGCTTCTGGTTGCCCCCGACACACCAACCGACAGCACTGTGACAGAGACTGATGTGGCAGGGTGCACCGGCAACTCTTCGCTAAGCACCATTGTATAGAGCCAAGATATGGCCTATGTGGAAAACAGCACTGAACATGTTTTTACCCATGCAGGAAAAGGGGAGAAGCTATCATTGCATTGCTGTACATGGGAGATAAGCACTAAGATAAGTTTAAAAGACACTTTGGTTTAAAAGAAGAAATCTTTTAATTTGATTTGACTTGAACATCATTTTCACATTTGTCCTCATGTAAATATTGTATTGGGTGTTATTTTGTGTCTGGAAGAGGCCAACAGAATGGCTCTTCATCAGATTAGAATGAAAAAAGCAATGGCGAGGGACTATCTTATTAATGTATGTATATAATTGAATATCAGCATCAGATAACAGGGAATCTAAATGCATCGAAAAATAGAAGTTACAAACATTTTTTTTCATTTCTGCAGACATGGGGTCCTTATTGTACTCTTAACTCCTTCAAGTCAGGTTTACAAGCTTAACATTTTACAAAATGTGTATTGTCCTTCAGTATAAATGGTTTCAATCTTTCTGAATCACAGCGTTCAGCCATTTTCTTGGAGACAACACTACAGCACCTTTTATCCACATAAACATTTTTAGACAGCGCAAACACCCACAAAGATACTGAACACTCCTGACTGAATTTTTTTTGCCGACTTGTGTTTCTGCTCTGGCAAGGAGCACTAGAGTACACATTTGTGACAATTGTGTACATTGCCATCTGAACTTTTATCAGGGATAAGCATAAAGTTAAAACATGTGTTAAATAAACTACTGTTGAAAAACAATTATTTCCATCTCAGTATTTTCAAAATGTACAATTTAATCAAGTTAGGTTGAGTCTAAAGTTAATCTGTTACTTTGGTAGCTTTTTCCATTATGTATAACTTTGATAGTGCTTTATTTTGAAAGGTCAGTATTGGCTAATCTATGGCTTTTTTAACTGCAATTTTTGTGCAAACTGTACATTCACTTTAAAGACAGTTTCATTTTTTCATTAGCACTTCACTGTTTTGTGAAGTGGCCTCTATTTTTCTTGTTTGATATGAAATAAACATTTCACACATTTTAAAATTGAGGTAAAATGTGAAAAAACACCTTAACATTAAATCACATCATAATTACTGTTGCACTTCCACCATTTCAGTGTTTGTTTTTTATACTGGGGTTTCTACCAGCTTGCTGCCAGAATGCATATAGGACATTTGTAAGAAACTTTTTTTTCTCTTTTCAGTCAGCTGTCTTTTCTTGGAACATTTTTAGGTAGAGATTTCAGTTGATCCGATTATGGAGCAAAACGGGGGGTTGGGGAGGGGCCTGGCAATACCCCCAGATAATGGGAAATGCATACTATAAGTCAGTGGCCTGTCGGTTTACAAGATGCATGCAATGTGCATTGTGATACTGTCATCCTCAACAAAAGACCTGCACTGTTACTACAGGAGTTCATTCCTTTGCATCTTCTGAATTATTTTTTTCCAACTGAAATGGCTGCTAATGCCAGTCTGTAAAGAAATGTGTCATCACTGTGGCTGTGTGCAGCTCCATTGCACAACAGGTCAAGTCTCTTACTTTTCTCTTTTTTTTGTAGGATTTTTCCAGGACGTTGGGGGGAGGACTAAGTTGATTGTTAATGTTTGCACATAAACAGTATAGAGCAGCATAAAAATTAAAATTTTCAAAAAATCATAATACAGTACTTTTGTTAATATAGTTTGGGGGTGTGGAGGTTGGTCCTGTGTATATGTGCACAAGGGGGTATCAGTATAAATTATTTTAGAGTTTGTTAGAAAGCCTGTTTTCAGTTGGAGGGAGCATTTTCATAATGTGGGATTGACATTCACACATTGCTTCCGGTGACACCATTGCATGTTCATGCTTACTCATACCTTGAGCAATGTTACCTCTGCTAAAGGTTTAAGTTCAAAGTTAATGCTGCCCCAACCCCCAGCTGCTGGATTGACAAACACATTTTAAAGTAGTTAATTTGTGATCAACATAAGATGTGGTGATGTATAAAATAAATACAATTTTGATATTCTATGTATAAATCAACATTTGATGCATTTTTTGCATCTATCTCTGAATTATTCTTAGCTATGATACTTCATTATCATTGTTCTTACTACTGCTTTTTCTCATGGATATGCCATGTTTTCTTTGGAAGTAGTTGTATATGTAATCAAGCGCCAAATAAATTTTACCATGAAGAATGACTCGGTTATGTTTTTGGTTTGCAGTTTGGAGGAAAGGCTGTTGTCTCTTTTGTGTAGATTACAGTTTTTTTTCTTTTTCTTTTTTTTTATTGCTTACACAGACAGTAGGGGGAAGCATCTCCTGGCATGGCAGGATCCATCCATGGTATGCTTCTTCAGCTATATTGCTAGATGTCTCTGTTCCTTCATGGCCTAGAAGGGACATGTGCATGTGGGGATTGTAGTTGTAAAATTCCACCACCATGCTGAGCATAGCTCTTCAGTTGGATTTAGCAACGAAGTACAGTTGGGTGGAGACTTCAATAATTGCACAGTGACCACAGATGTTCTTTCCCCGTTGTTGTCGATTTTGTAAAGTACCACCTCATCAATGTACAAATTCGTGCTCCTTTTATTTGTGCTTAATATCTGATAGCTAATTTCAAGATTCTGCATCTATTGTTTGCACAGCTGAGGTGCTTAGTATTTGTAATGTTTTCCATGTGAACATGGGAGGTTATATTTATGAAGATTTTGCATAATACAATTAATGATTCATCTTGTTTTAAAGTGAGTGATTTATAACTGATCTGAGAAAAAGGCAGAGCGTGGATTTAATCTTTCTGGTTGGTAAAGGGATATGATACATGAGTTTTGGTTATTTTAATCTTACTACAGGTGACGTCACCATATCAATAGCTTTGTGTAAAGTTTTGCGTCTGGCTTTCTTCTGTATGCCCCCATAGTCTTATTAAATGTAGCATTTACGCATTAGCCAAAAATATTCCTGTATTAAATTTTCTATTACAACAGATGTCTACAATCCAGAAGAGGGCGCCCAAAACATTGTCAACAAACGTCACACTTTGACTTGCTGTTTACGTACATCAGCATATCACAGTGATTTCAGCTGGTGATGTATCAGTATTATGTGCACTTTTGGTATTAGAGACAAATGTATTTCTTCCCACAATTAATGTTTTAATACTGTACTGCAAACTGCCCATATCCAACTTTTCTTCATGAAAAGAGCTTACTATCAAAATAACAATCTGGCTATGTGATATGGTAAACTGGGTGTAGCGTTTTCATGTGTGCAGTTAGGACGCATTGATCTGGTATTCACAAGAGACAGGCAGGAATCCGCTAGCATTATTCAGTTTATCTGACCCTGTAATTATGTGGTATTAATCACCGAGCATCATCATTGATTATTTAACTAACTTTGCATTTGGAAATCAACCAATCTTATCAGCACATAAGTAATCTCAGTTTCAAAATAGCTGGAGTTATCTCAGCTCAGCGTCGTTTAGCCAACACATGTTGGCCAAAAGGCTTACTAAATCACATTCTGCATTTGACATTCCTGTCAGTTGATTCTGACAAAAAATGAATATTTGACGGAGGTTCTCAGTAAAATATCTTTATTATTCAAAATAATAAAATAGAGACAGTTAAGTACAGTTAAGTACATATCAGCATATAACCAACTACAAGTGTTACAGTCTACAGCTGCCTGCTATATGTTCACAGATATCTAGTTTACAAGATTTTTGCAGTTTACATGATTGTAGCATTTATATATTTTTTTATATTTACTCTAAATGTACAATAATGTTAAGTTTTTTTTAGATCCATTATGTATGTATGTATGCTTGTCAAATGTGTTTATCATTCTGTCTTACCTCAGTACCTACAAAGAGAATTGCTGGCGCTGAGTAGGTCACTTGTGTTCTCTCTAGACACAACAGCATGAATTTCACTTTCTCAGCACATAACAACAAGCAAAGGTACAACCCTCTGATTCCATCCCCAGAGTGCTTCAGTGTAGCACAGTGCTTGACATCTCATAATTACCTGTCCTCCCAGTTAAATTAACTGTGTACAGAGAGAGACCTGTTAAGATCTTCTCTCAGCATCTTTAAAGGTTTCCATCTGGGAAAAACAAGTCCAGTTTATACATTAGTGTTGCCAGCATTCTAGAGGACAGGTAGACCCCTTATGCTTCATGGGGTAACATACATATGAAATTATAGCAACACTTTTCTGATTAAAAATATAATGAATAAAAACATTACATTTAAAAACAGATGAAAAGCTTGTTTAGACCAGTTTTGGAGATACAAAGAATCTAAAATGAATATTAGATCAATCTTTAAAGTGAGTCCTGTTATCAGGTATAAACACAAACAATTGTTGATTACTAATGGATCTTTCCAGTTGGGACACAGCACTTGTAGCAATTCATCATTTGTTATTCCAGTTTTCAAATATCACACTACACCACTGATTTTCATTAGGCGGCCCGTGGGCCATAACTGGCCTGCAGAGCATTTTCATCCGGCCCGTGAGCGTTTCACATGCCCCAGTAGTTGAGCAGCCTCTTTTCCTTCTATTATTGTGAAACTAGCCCGTGTAAATTCGGTGAGTCCGAGTGCCGCTGCAACAGAGCAAGGATGAGCAGCGCATGCTATACACGTACTGAATAAACTTTTATTTTGACAGTGAACATAAAATTCATATACGTGCTAGTAATTGCAAACATACAGCGGCGCTTCGAGACCAAACACACTGGTTTCAGTGCCAACTTCCTACCCAAGTCTACGGTACGTAAAGGTAAAATTGACTCTGTTACAACCGATCACTGCTTACCATCAACAAAACCTCACCTGCTCAAGAGAACAAAATGGCTGCGTCTCTCCGAAAGGCCTCGCCAAAAGCAAAAAGCCTTAAACTTGGTGAAGACGTGTGTAATTGATTCAATGTTAATCAAAGTGTTTAGTCATGACCCCAAAACAAAAAACACAGTCACAGAACTTATTAGACAAATACCATAGTCAGATTAATTCAAAATTAAATTTTCTCAATCAATTTTATGAACTTGGTGGCAAGTTGTAAGCTATAAAAGTGGCCATTCAACAATATTGATTGAAAATCGCTGCTCTATACCTCTGAACTAGAATTTGGTTATCAGAAACCAAAAAGCAAGGAGAATTCTACTCTAATTCAGCTTAGATTGCTGATAAGTCATTAGTGGTCAGTGTTGGAATTAGATTATATTGCACATCATCTCTCATAGACGCTTTCATTTCTGCCCAGTGGGATAGAATTCTCACAGAATTCTCAATAAACCCCCTCAAAACTGTGTAGAAGGGCCAGAAAGCAGATACAGGCCTAATGTGGGTGTGCTAGCTTAGTCTACTGAGGCTTGGGCCACACTGGTCTGGATTTACTTAGACCCCTGGTTCCATTATGAATTGATGCCAGTGGAATGGTCACCTTGTGAAGACTGCTGCCAACGGTTACATTACGTTCAGGACTGCTAAGGTAAGGCTTTGAAATCTTTGGGACTTCCCTTTCCTCCTCATCATTTTTCAAGTCCAGCCATTTGATTGTGGCTGGATTTTTATCTCATCATGCTTGCTATTTTGTAGTGGAATTCCCCAGTCTAACTTTGCCCCTTACAAGTTTCTTGTTGTGGCGGAGAGGAGGACATGCTGGGGGTAAGTTCCCACCTGCCCTGCTGTACCTGTTACCCTGGGTGGCAAAGACATGAAAGTCTGAGCTCTCCAGCAAAAGCATGCCATCCTTGTTCTCACTGGGGCAACCAAGGGTTTCCGATTTGGAACGGGGCCCCAGGACAACAGGCTGACATGTCTTCGGGTTGAGAGTGGTCATAGTGCGGTTCAGGACCCGGGGCCTGGCAGGGACAAGTGAGGGAACAGAGTAGGACTTCTGCCTCTCATGTGATTTTGACCCAGGCTGCAGCTGCTTCTCTGATGAGTTTATTGGCTGGACCCCTCGGGTCAGCGCCTTGGCCTCCAACTGTTTGACCGCCTTGTCAGTGTGCTCCCGTGCTTCCGCCCTCAGCAAGGCCATCTCCTCTTTAAGCTCATTCCTCAGGGTCTCAATACTGTCCAGCAACTCCACTCTGAGTGCAGCCATCCCCCCCTCCAGAGTGTTGTCACCTACAGTTTCAGCATCTCTGTCTTGCTCTGCCTCCGACTTTCCCTCATCCTCTTTCTTTCCCTCTCCTTCTCCCTCTATCTCCACCTCTCCATTCCCTTCATTCTGGCCAGGCTTCTGCTCTCCATTCTCCTTAACTCTATCACGCGTGACCCTGTTCACCACATCCAGAATACCCTTCTTGTGGAAGTCCATCCCCACCTGTGATCTGATCTGGTTGCGCACCTGAGAGAAGAGGGACTGAATCTTCACCTGTCTGGCTCCTTCGATGTTTGCGGTGCTGTCCTCTGTAGCCTTCAGCTCAGCGTCTGGGCCAGGTGTGTCACTAGGGTCCTGGGGCAATCGCTCCATACTCTGGGGTTTCTCTTCTCTGGATTCTCCTGCACTCTCCCCTTCCTCCCCTTGCTGGAGTTGTGCCACAAAAATTGATGGAGGCTCTGAGTCACTCATGCTGGAGTTCTGGTTTTGGTAACGTATGTGTATGCGTTCGTTCTTCACCTCTCTCCTCCTTAATCTGCACACTATAGAAAAGGATCTGGAAGCTACTCAATCCGCACTCCTCGGGGGATTTTTTCCAGTGCCCAATCAGGCTTGTAGCCGCTATCACCTGAGGTGGCAGGCAGTTCCCCACCAGGGGCATACAGAGGCACTATCTGTCCTCCTCCTAATGATATACACAGTAATGCTCACAGAAAAGTAAAGAGTATATTCTTTATACTACTTTTTTACCTTCACACATGGCTCCCAAGGAAGAAGAGAATCTGTTTTAATGAGCCAGAAGCTTCTGAGCAATTTGCCATCTTATCAAATACAATAATTAATCAAGGACCGAGTTAAGATTGTGTCATTTAAAATCAAGCATCTAAAAAAGAGAATTTAGGACTTCATTGTTTTGTAAAACAAATTTGAAGTTTATTTTTTCATATAACTCCTGTAATGAAAACCATCACATCGGATAGCCGATGATTATTTGCCTTTCAGCCCTTGAAGATAATTCAGCTGACTTGCTTGTTTTCACAGTAAGTACTGGTATGATTTATTGTGCTGCTTACTTTCATAGTTTATTGTGTTAAAATATGCAATATGTTAAACAATTGTCGGTGCTATTTGATTTTATTTTCAGTTCAAGGGTAAAGTTACTGGTAAATGGCAAAGAAGATGAGTGTCATTGAGTAGAAGGTACAATCTGTAGACTGCTTAAGGTTACTTAAAGTGTAAATGCTGATTTACACTTTAAGTGGTCCTCCACTGTAATATCACGCCAATGAATTTTAAATTGCAGTCATCATTTGCTAGACTTAATTGTGCCTCTTGACAGCAGGAGGCCCCTGGGAGATAGAATGAGAAAAAACAAAGCCCCCCTGGGACGCCTACAGCTTGCAGTCAGAGGGAACAGGTGAAGACACTGGCACGATTCTGCACTTTCAGAACGCAGATCACACAAACACATCTCCTTTCATCCATAGTTTTAGAGGAATGGAACTAAACAGATTTTTCTTTTCACCTTTCTATCAAGGATTTTCTATGGTTTTTACTTCCTATATTGTATTACCATTTTTCTCTTTATTGAGTGAATGTGTCGAATTATGGCATTTACAAAACAGCTGTGAGCCTAAAGGGCCCTGTTGAGGTAGATCCATGGTTGTTACAAAAGAATGATGGCTGCCTTGACTCCTAGACGTCTTGTTCCCTATTTTGACTCATTCAGTACCAAGTGATGTGGCCTGAGCCGCAGAGCTGAGCCTTGGATATGCTGTATTATGTATATGTTTGAGATCTCGTTACAGATTTTCAATGATATTTAAGTTAGGGGACTGTGATGACTTTTCAAAATTCTTCATCTTACTGTAAGTGCTTCATGGCTGAGTTTTAGGTATGCTCCAGATCATTGTCTTGCTGAAATATCCATATTTTTCAGTTCCACTGCTTTGTCTGACTCTGGGACATCAACGTCTTTGTTGTACCCATCTGCAAAGTATTTGCTGCTTCACTTGTTGCCACATGAAGTGAAAACATAATAGTTGGCAAAGTGTTTTCTTCACATACTTCACAGCAGTAGCAAACCATGACTCTTAAACCTTAATTGGACTACTCTTCAAGAAGGAATTTCTCTAGTTTTCTGAGGGATAAAGTAGGGGAAATATTTTTCACACTCTGCACTCCAGAGCTTCTCATGAAGGTTCAATGAATTTTACATCTGATGATTGTGGAGGTAATAGTAGGCATCAATTTGGAATATGGGAATATCATGAGGGAACCATGTTTTGTAAAATTGAATCATATTCTTTGACTTTTATAAAACTCAAATTAAATGGCTGGCCATACCATTACAGACCCACCACTATGTTTAACAGTTGACAAGAGACTTTGTGGATGAAAAGCTTCCTTTGGCTTCCTCCAAAACCTAACTTTTCCAGACCTAGGAAAGAGTAAGAGGCATCTTATATATTTTAAATATGAAGAAATATGAAATTGCCAAAAAGGAAACAAAAATAAACAACTATTTTAGTTAGTTTTTATGACTATTGGCAATATAAAAGGAAATTCCACATTTTTCCCACCTTGAGGATTGTCAAATCGTTAGATGTAGCCTGCCTGATGAACTTGACCCACACATACTAAATAAATGAAATTATAAAAATACCACTTTCTTTGCTCCAATACCCTCTAAGTAATTGTTGAATGAGGAAATAACAGTTCAGATATGTTTTGTCTATTGTAAATATGATAGACAAAAATCATCATTCATTTTTATTTTCTTTGTTAATGAGAATAAAGTGACATTCATCTGCTGTTTGTGTATCATTAGAAGTGACACTCGTTTAATTCTGAAGCAATACAAATTTGCATTTAAGACACTCCATGATTACTACCCTTCCGCCTTTTGATTTGAATATGTGAGCATCATAATAAATGTGCTCTTTGCATGTTATAGGGGATGTAATGTGGTCAAACCCCTGTGTTGACTCTATATGAAGTCGCTAGCAGACAGCCAATCGGAAACTAGGATTGGTGTAACTCCTCTTCATACCAAGCCTAGACATATGGAGTTACTCAAGGAATCAGCCGTAATGATTCGCACAGACACGCATGCACGCACGGGGCGTACTTATGGGTACATGTGCACAATATATGTAAACGTTCACCTTTTGGCCGCGTTATTCCTGTACATTTTATACTGAGTTTTTTCCGCACTTGCGTAAAGATGCCTAATTGTGGGGGCACAATAACCTTAGTTGCTCTGGAAGATCTGTGTTACACAACTCCGTCACTAGCTTCCCTCTTTAAAAAAATGCCGGTGGGCGTGGAATTCTCAGTTTCATTGAAATAGCTTATGGTCACAAGTTTATTGTACTGATTGTCTTTGTCGAAGAAGGTCCTAGGCTGGAAAATGGTGAGAGAATTTAGTGAGGACGTACATTTCTTTTTTTTATTTATTGAAAATGTCTTTGTTCATGACTATATTGATTTACTTTTAATTCTATATTGACTGTTATTAAACGGCTATAAGAATTCAAAATTATGCTTTTTACTTTCTATTTTTTTTTTTTTTTTTTGGCTAGATCATTTTAAAGATAATTTTGCATTGTAATGTGTTTAAGTTTGCTCATTGTTCTGAATGATTATGCATATATTTTTTTTTCCAAATTTTAGACGACTTACACTGACAAAGGTGAAAAGGTATGTGGTATTTACCATATTAAACAGAAGTATGCTTTAATTGTATAACATGTTAATATGCTGTTTATTTTACTTTTAGCATGTGTGTTTTAGCTCTATCAATGGTTTAAGTCAGAAATAAGATAGTTATTCATTGAATAGTAACCTTCCCTTTAAGCTTTCCTGTTTTTTTTTTTTTTTTTTTGTATTTAAATATGAATTAAATGCAAGGATACCTCCACTTTGTTTATGCAAATGAAATTAAAAATTCATCCTCTTTTTGTAGCATGAACAAGGCAGGTTCGTCTGCTTTGACCACCTCACGTTCTGGGTTGGCAATGCTTTGCAGGTAAGAAAGTCCATATACCAGGATGCTTTCTTGGACTCTGCTCTCCTCAAATTTAGAGGAGTATTCCCTCAAGAAACTACGATTGGTTCTCTGAAGGGGTGGGGGTAACTAGCATGCAGCCACAGACGCACAGCCCTCTTGCGTTTTAATTGGATCCACATTGAAACCCAAGCCAAGTTCATCTGTAGCCAGTGGGGGGTGAGGCTGCTGTCTCTGTTCCAACTACAATGAACATGGAACACATTCGAACACAAAATAGCATGATTCCACCAGATAGCCAGGATTTTTTTAAATTGGCACATAGAAATGTTTTAATCAATATGTTTTCATGAAAATCTCTCTTCATTGTGGTCACCTTCAACTCTGTCAAACAGACGGCCTCATTCTATTGTAACAAGATGGGATTTGAACCCATGGCATACCAGGGTCTGGAGACAGGCAGTCGTGAAGTGGTGTCGCATGTGGTGAAACAGGGCAAGGTGGGCATTTCTGATTCTTTAAGACAGTCTTGCACACTTATGATTTTGGATAGTATTTAAGGCTATTTGTTGAGTAAGAATAAGAAGTCTAAAGATTCAGGATGAAAGTCAATACTTTCAGCTGTTGAGCCAGTCATGATAACAAGCACATTTAAAAATAAAATGTGAACTGCAGATGACACAAGGCACGCTATCCATGTTTTTGTCAGGTGAAGTTATGGTTAATGAGAACCAACAATATTTAACATTGCTCTCCATTCTGCAGCATTACAAATTATTTTCTTTCACTTTTGTTGCAGATAATTTATGTCTTTTCATCTGCGCTCAATCCAGGAAATAAAGGTGAGGTAGTGGGTGCCAGCGAGACAGCAAAGGGTCAGCGCTCATAATTAAACCATGGTTCCTAGTTGTTTCTGTTGTCCCTACACCATGTTATACTCTCAAACTATTGCTGTGGTCCCAAACAACTGCTCTGCTCCTAAACTATCGCTGTCAACTACTCCTGCTGTCCCTAACTATAACTGTTTTAAACACTACCACCCATTCCTTCTTGAACACAGAGATGGGACAGCACTTGGTGAAGCATGGTGATGGAGTAAAAGACATTGCATTCACAGTGGAGGACTGTGAGTTCATTGTGGAGGTACTTACACACTGTGTATATGAGCTTTATTCACACTTCTTTACCTTCTTCTAACCTGCTTTCATCTTGTTTTGTTAGTTGCCCTTCTAAGCCCTGAATTTATATTTTATTTGATGTGTTTCCCACAGAAAGCCAGACAGCGTGGAGCTGTCATAGTGAAGGAACCCCATGTGCTCGAAGACAAGTACGGTCGTGTAAAATTAGCTGTTCTTCAGACGGTAAATTCTGTTTATCCCTCTGCATTCAATCATACATTCGTGAGGAACTATTTATGACAATCAAATACACGTTGGTTTTCTGCCTGGCCATTGGGGGTGCATCATCCATATAATGAATCCCATTACATGACACTAGATACAGTGTACATAGTCAGCACTCAGACCAATACCACTACAGGTGCAGGTGAATGTAGGCTTGTGCTCAATGTCTCCTCTCCATCTCTAACTATGCAGTGACAGATTTCTCTCACTCTTCGCAGTATGGTGACACCACACACACACTTGTGGAGAGGACAGACTACAAGGGCCTGTTCCTGCCTGGATTCAAACCACCCCTCTTTAAGGACCCTCTGCTGGCCAAACTGTGAGTATGGCAAGCCTAGAGGAATAGAACTTAAGACTGATGAGTTGGGGGTGTTGCAGTCCAGGTGTAAATAGACTTTATAAAGAGTGGATGCATTTTCCGCAAGGTGTATGTGGGTGTAAAATGTCTAGGTTTCAGAAAAGATTTAAATTTGTATGATTAATATCATTTATACCAGATATAAATTAGACCACAGTAAGCGGGTACACTCTTCTTCCCTTGCATCCTTAAGGGTTCTTCATTTGTCCCCCATGGCTCTTCTTAAGATACTGATACCTCTAAAGGATTCTTTGTAGGTCTCTTCAAATAAGGTTTTACATACAGCCCTTTTTAGATATCAATATTTAGAAGAAACCTTTCAGGGTTCCGCCAGAATCCTTTTTATCTGAGAGCATATGCTTTTGGAGAGATATATGACCCAGAGGCAGATTGGTTTGGCGCTGCAATAACAGACAAATGCGGTTTCTCCACAGGCCGAGTGTGAAGCTGAACTTCATCGACCATGTGGTGGGGAACCAGCCAGACAATGAGATGGTGCCTGTGGTGGAGTGGTAATGCACGAGCTGAATTTTGATTCTGGGACTCTTTTATGTACTATTTATTCACCTTGTTCCTCTCACACACCATGCATGCACCAAGCATATAGTACCATTGAGCTTTGGACAGGCAGAGCCAAAAAAGCATGCACACAAATGGACATATCCATGACTGAAAATGGCCTGGAATTCCATACAATATTGTAAATGGATCATGAGACAGGCAGTGCACATATCCTCACAGCGGGATATGTCTTCTGGATATTTATTCTTCATGTCTAATGGACCAATGTGCACACAGCCAGATTCTCTCCTCATGAAAATGATGGAGATTTGGGATTGTGGTGGGAGGGGGAGGAAAGGGAGGTGTGGTCTTGCACAAGACTTGGGAGTTTTGGCTCAGACCATGTGTGGCCGTGACTTTGCAGTTTTTCCACCCAAATCACTTGAGGCGCCCTACATCTGGAGTCAGTTAACTGCTCCACTGTGCAGCACCCAAGATGAAACAGAGAGTGTTACCCACAGCAGCTGTTTTCCAAATGATCCAGGTCAAGGTTCACCCAGTAGGAGCGTAGCAGACCTTCTCTCATTACCATCTGGATGGTCAACGTGCATAAAGTTGCTCAACCTGCGTCCTCTTTCTGCAGGTACCAGAAGAACCTGCTTTTCCACCGGTTCTGGTCAGTGGACGACAAGCAGCTACAGACTGACTTCAGTGCTCTACGCTCCATTGTTGTGGCCAATTATGAGGAGACGGTGAAAATGCCCATCAACGAACCTGCTATGGGAAAGCGCAAGTCCCAAATCCAGGCAAGAACACTCTTAGGAGCTGAAAGCAGTGCATACAGTGTCCTCCAGGATTAGTGGCATCCTTTGTAAAAAGGAAAAGAAAATAACATGTAATTAGTCATATTCTTTGTAAAAAAAAATTGACAATTTTATTTTATGACTCATAAGCATTTTTTTACAGAAATAAGTTCATATCCATTGAGTGATAACTTCAAGTATACAACTAATGGTGGTCAACATTACTGGCAGCCATAGTAGATGCAACGTATTTATTTTATGATGCATCAAGATCATACAGCTCATGGTGTATTCCTTTCAGGTATTTTATCAAGCATTTATTGTAGCCTCTTGCATTTTCAATGATCCTCTATGGTCTTTTCTGAAATGAAATGGGTTTTGCTGTAATTTACTCTGGTGTGGATTGGACTACACTATTTTCAAAATAATGTCAATATATTGAGACACAGGGGGAATAACTTAATGTAAAACCATAACTGTACTACCACAGTGCATTAAGGCACAGACGGTTCATTTTAGGGTAGAGTTTCTTTTGACTTTTCTTCAATTGTTCTCTAGGGGTAATATTACAGTGAGAACCTTACTGTAATGAATCAATCTGGAACTTTATGTGAAGTGGCAGAAAAGTAATAGTATATTGGGATTTTATTCCACAAATCCTCAATATTTTGAAATTTAATTCATCAGCCATGTTGTTCACACTATACCGGAGTGAAAGACAACAAAATCTGAGCAATTACAAAAAGCCAACTGAAAATCTTTGAAACACAAGAGGCTCTAGTAACAGCTTGATAGAGCATCTAATAAATGTTTCTTGAGTGTCATCGTCTTGGGTTATACTTGAAGCAGATAATTATACCTAATTGGAAAAATTACCAATTAACAAAGTTATGAGGCCTTAATTAGTTTTACAGTAAAGGGTGCTAATACTTTGAGACTAAAGGGTACCACTGAATTGATGTATTTTTCTACACAAATGCATATCATTTGTAGAATATATGTTTTTACACTTTTTGGCACAGAAAATATCACATTGTATGTGGTTTTGTATTAGCCAAATTATTTTGGCTGACCTTTACCAAGGTACTGTAGAATTCAAGCTCCTCTCATCACACTTGTTTCTCTTTCGCCCCACACAGGAGTATGTGGACTACTATGGGGGTCCAGGAGTCCAGCACATTGCCATGAACACATCGGACATCATCACAGCTGTGAGTAGATGCTGTATTTGCTGTACCCTGCTTGAATACCATTGGATGAGGCAGTACATAGGTGTGGGTCAAAAGAACTTCATGATTCCTCCTCTGGTCAGATGTACCCAAGTTCTTCTTCCACGATAAGCCATCTTGTCTTTTTTATCTTCCTCAGATTCGTAATCTGAAGGAGCGTGGAATGGAGTTCATGTCTGTACCGAATACCTACTACCACCAGCTGAGGCAGAATCTAAAATACTCCAAAGTAAACATTAAGGAGAACTTGGATGTGTTGCAGGTTAGAATAACTTAAATATTTTGAGCTTTATTTAACCAACACTGGACAAATCCATGTTATCCCAAAATATTATCCTTTAAAATGGTAATACTACAAGGTAAGTACTACATTCTTATAACTCACAAAAATAAACTTACATATGGAAAAAATGACCACAGGATGTGTTGGAAGATTAAAGTAACTAGTAGCACTTGGAACTTCACCCAGGTAAGATATACAGGTCACCTATCCCTTATGCAGTGTACTCAGTCTTGCTGTTGCTGTTCATCTTACAGGAGCTGAAAATTTTGGTGGACTATGATGACAATGGCTACCTTCTCCAGATCTTCACCAAGCCTGTGCAGGACCGTCCCACTCTGTTCCTGGAGGTGATTCAGAGACACAACCACCAGGTGAGATGCAGAAATGAGAACAAGGAGGGGGAGGGGGGTACTTCAGGTCTGATACTTCAGTTGTGCCCTAAAACATGGAGCAATGCTTTTAAAAAATGTTTCTTTAAGTCAAAAGCCATACTATGAATAATACACTAGATTAAGAAACCCTGCATGAGTGATTTATTATTCTAAGATTTCATGTTGGGCAAATAAAATCGCACAAGCTAACACATATGTAGATGTTACTTTAAGCTGTGTGGGAATTTGCTGCCGAATTGATCCTCATGTCATTGTAAATGAGAAAAAGGATTCTTTTAATTAAAGCCTGATGAGCAGAACATTCCAGAATAAAAACTAAGACATGAGCCTAAGTCTTTTGTATGCAGCCTACTTATGTGTGCACCATGGAAATGGCGACGTAATTTTAGGTACTGAGAGTGGGAGAAAAAAGATTCTAGTGGTAAAATGTGGGAAGCCCTACCTTATTATTACCACACTTTTTAACTTTGGAACTCCATGACAAGACATCCTTCTACTTTTTTCCCATGTAACCTTGACCTCTGCTCTCTCTTCATTTACAATTGAGTGACTATGTATAATTACATCTCACAACTGAGAGGTGAGGGTGTGTCCACAGCAGGTTTAACAACATTAATACATTTCCATTCACTCACTTGTGCAGGCGGATGAATATTGTGCCTACAAGTCCTACAAGAATCATGAAACTGCAGCGATTGTAACAGTTATTTCTCTGTGATTACAGGGTTTTGGTGCTGGGAATTTCAAGTCTCTCTTTGAGGCCATTGAGGCTGACCAGGATGCAAGAGGAAATTTAACTGTCCTGACTCCCAACGGTGTGTCAGAAAAGCTCTGAATCCAAAATACATGGTCCTAATACCCTTCTTTCCCATGCTTAAAATTCTCTTCACAAAGCAAGTGACCCTGTATCATATTCAAGGGACAACGGGTTCCCCAGGCTCGGACAGGAGTGGGAGGGGGTCCTTTGTATTAATTCCTATGTATTGATTCGTAAGTTTTGGTGTGATTTTTTTTTTTTTTTTTTTTTAGAATTTACTGCTTTTCATTCCCTAATGACATACCAGTTCTTGTATAGAAATGTGCATTAAAAGGGATTCCACTTACACAGTGAAATTTCCAGTTAAATTTACACTAAGAGTGTACATATGAGTACAACTGGGCTTACATGTACACTGTTAGTGTTAAATGAGCACTGGACATTTTACTGTGTATTAAGTTTGCTCTGGCATGAATGCAGAGCGGGTAATGTGGTAGAAAATGTAACAATTTACTTCAGCCCAGTGCAATTAAGACCTCATTATCCAGACAAAAGCAGAGATGTCAAAATCAGTTATGATAACATGTTACAGTTTATTACAAATGACATACGACTGTAAGTGTAAACATTCTGAATAATTTATTTTGAATCTGTTTTGTGAAATTTGCTACATACATTTTGAAAGTGCTAGGACATGTGTCATAAGCTGTACTAACCTCTCACTGGTTATGGCATATTTTGTGTTGTGCTTTTGAATGTTCAGTATTCTCTGTGGTATACTGTTCAAATGTTACAAAAAATTTCAATATATAAGAAAATAATGAAATATTTCTACATTGCAAATGAAACAGGTTTATAGCAATTCTAGATGCTCTTTGTTTCCTGAAGCAGTGACTTTGAAAGGGTGGTAACATCAGATATAATCATTGTGAATTCCCCATATAAATCCCCAGGGCCATGGGTATATGAACATTTTTCAGTGTTTTAAGGCTCCAGTATTAGATATAATACTGACAGTATAAATAAATGCTTTCAAATAGTCTGCTTACCATACTTTTTACATAAAAGCATATCCAGAATTATCATGCTTAGTCTGAGAGTTGCACAAAGTACAAATAGTGCATTTGACTTGCCCACACTATTTTGAGTCAACCAGTACTACAACAATTGGGACTCAATGCTGTGGGTGCTGTTATGAACTTAATTATTGTCAGTTAATGAATATAAGATATTTAAAGCTATCGGTCACTATTTCATGAGATGTGGCCCACATAATATTAGCAATTTAGTGTAGTGCTCATTTATAATACACAGAATGTAAAAAAATGACATGTAGGCTTTGGATTTTTCACCCATCCTTTTTTTCATTAACTACCCTGCTTTTTATATGAAAAGCTTTAAATGTTATATTACAGTTCTGTAACTTTACCATGCATGCAATAAAACGCAGTATTGGTTTGGATATACATTTGTGTGTGTGTGTGTGTGTGTGTGTGTGTGTGTGTGTGTGTGTGTGTGTGCATGTCTGCTCTATATGCAGTAGCGTAGCTCTTAACAAAAGACACCATTCAAAATTATTAACAAAAGGTCAGTATGTTTATGGTTCGCTTTATAAAAGTTACTATAATACAATGATACATAATCATGAATTCACAAAAGTATGAACAAGTATTTACAGCAAGACAACACTCATCAACAAAGATATTCGGCACATTATCCATCAACACAAAAAAAAATCTCTAAATGTGTAAATAAAAAAAATAAACTATACGTCTCAAAAGCAGGGCTTTAGTAAAATTAAAAACAATAAAAAAACAACTAATACAAATGTCTCAGACATTTTTATTGCAAACCATTTCAATGTCCATATCTCAATTCATAAAGAACCAGTTTTTTCTAAATATGAATGTGTTTAGAAAAATGATTTTAAAAATGGTAAAATATAGTGAATAAAAACAAATTGCAACATGGTAGCTTGAAACCTTCTGTTGGGGCGTTGAACTTTTATAAGCATTGCTTCAACCACTGAGTCGTCTGCAGTGGAAATGGAGGAATTTGTGCGTTAGTGTATGTGTAAAAACAATAACTCCACTTTTAGTTGTGCATAAATACATTTTGAAGATGCCTTTATTTTTTATTTGATTATTTTTTAACATTTTGCTTGTTATAATAAATAGGCAATTGAGAAGTCATTGAAGCTCACCCAGCTCTTTTGCCATTTTTTTCTTTTGCAGAATAATGCTTGTTTTCTCTACACTGCAAACAGATGTACACAGAATTTACAAAAAAAGCTTGACACAAGCTGAATGTATTGCTACTGGCTCTGAGAGTGCTGTATGTGTTTCACACCTCATTTCTCTGAGCGGTACTTCTGTAGCAAACCCCCCAAAAACAAAAACATACACAACTATTTACAAACTACAATTTACAAAGAAAACAAGGGCTGGAAAAAAAAGACGTTTCTACAAGAAACAATCTTTACAAGGGAAATGCCAGTTTGTATGATGTATTAGATGCACCTTTGCTTCAAATAAACAATTCTTATTTTTTGAATTTACATGTTTAATGCTCCCTGAAAATATCGCAATGTTTAAATAGTTATTCTTTTTTCTTTTTAAAAAAAAGAGGAAATAAACTCATGGAATTTTCAGTACCCGCCGCCCGGTCCCCCTGCCCCCACTGAAGATAAAAACGCATCACGTACAAATGAACCTGTACAATATAAACACAATGATATGACTGTTAAAAAAGCCTCCTCATAACCCTGTGTGAACCCTCAGGAGCTGCAGGCAGGATGATCAATGACATGGGTTTTTGGGGCTTTTGATTGACAGACCGGGCCTTTTGGCAAGAAAGGGCTCCGGCCCTTAGTGCATTTGTAACAAAAACCATCAAAACAAAACAAAAAATGCAAAAAGAAATTACACTATCATTTGTGCAACCATTAACTACTGCTGCTACTTGTATAATAGATAGTGAAAATGCATACACATTTTAAATGAAAGCAGAAAAAGCACCATATGAGCAATGGAAAAAAAATGAACAGCAAGTGAAAGGCTGGGTGAAGGTGAAGCCCCTATGTACAGAGGGGAGGAGTTATTTCTGTAAAGAAATTAGAAACAAACACTACAATCTCCCCCCTCCTGGGTGTCTGTAAACACAGAGCCTTGTTCCAAGACCCTGGACAATTCAGCTGTAGCACCAAAGTATCAGTAAAGACCACACACTCACACTCACACTCACACACTCACACACACACACACACACTCACACACACTCACACACACTCACACACACTCACACACACACACACACACACACACACACACACACACACACACACACACACACACACACACACAAACAAAGGTGCTATCCTTAAGTTCAGCAAAGGAGAACTGAGCAGGCACTGTTCGTATTGGCCACTACCCTTCTGAAGGCCCTTTTCGCCCTCTAGAGTTTAAACGCTGTTACTGCGATAGCTGCTTGCTCAATCAGTCAGCCAGTCATCAGTCAGTGAGGAACCCTAGCTACGGTCTCTAAGGCTCCCTCTTCCAGTCACAACCAAAACGTTTTGGGACAAAAGGAGCCATTCAACACCTTTTTACCTGCCTGCATGTTGAAGACAGAGCTTACACTGACTTAATGAAGGGAGAGTTTTGGCTGGGAGGCCATGCTTTTGCATTCTAGCCTTGCACTCACTCAGCCCAAGCTTCTCATGTGCATAGCTACACCTACTGTGTGCCATAATACATCAGCCTATCTGCATCACAGAATGAGTGACTTTCAAGAGAATTTTTGCACAGGGAATAACACACACACACACACACATGCGCACGCACGCACGCACACACACAATTCAGTACCGGTTTCACCCATTTGACTCATTTGCTGATGCAGGGAGCATAGAGGGCATAGCATCAAAACAAACACTGAACTGTATCTGGACCTATGGGTAAAGGAAAGTAACAACTCATTCATTAGGTTTAACTGCAGTAAAGTGCACATTCTCTATAAAAAGCTGACAAACTAAGTACATTTCATTTACAACTGCCTCCACACAAGATAACATTTTGCCCCCACATAAGTTTCCAAATGACACAATGGCATTACACCTGCCTACCTATAAGCTGCTTAAACCATATTAAGATAGAAATGACCGTTTCCAAGTTGATTTAACATTAACTCTACAACTGTGCCACTAGGGGGCAGTAAATACTAACAGCACAGAAATGCATAAGCCCAGCTTGCCCATCCTGGAGACTAGTTCCCTTGGGATGAATGCATACAGTCTGTTACAGTATTGATATTGGACATTAACACTAAGAAGGTAGAATTTAATCTACCACTCACAAGGGTCTTTGCTAGTGATCATCAGTCATTTCTGGGACAAGGACCTTCCTCGTTTTTTTTTTTTTCTTTCAGAGAAATTATGTCACAGGTAAATATAAAAAAATAAACAAAATGGAAAATCTTAGGGTCAAACTATGAGAACCTAAAAGATGAGGTAAACATTGAGAACATTAGCCTTTTGGCTAAATATGTATTCACTACAAGCCCCTCACAGTCATGTCACAGGGCAAGCAGCACAAATGAAAGCCTTGTCCCACTAGTGTCGCACAAGCTTCCCACTGCAAAACAGTCTATTAGCAGCAAACACTAAGCACCACCATTGTCAAAGCACTTCCACTCAGCACGGTGAATCCTTCAAAAACTGCAGTATTGAACCCAAGGCCTCTTTCTAGTCTCCTTTATTGTAATGGAGACAAATTAAATTCAATCGATCAGTCACAACCTGACATTCATTTATCACATTATAATACCGATTCTCACTGTACTTGATAGCATCACTGAAGGAGCAGGCAAATAATTTCTGTGCTCTTCAGAAACTTTGTCGAGGAAATCATAGCAGCTTTTCATTCCCAAGAGGCAGTGATAGTACTGTGTGTGGGATGAAGGGATTTAGAAGGGATCATGAGGGAAGTGAAAAAATCACAAGGGAAGAATGAATAGCTGGAGGTAGGGTGAGGAAGATCTAGTGTCTTTCATACACATGGTGGAAAAAAGAAGTGAGAAACAAAAAAGTTTTTTGAGAAAGCACCTGAAATTGTAAACGGGGGAAAAAAAAAAAAACGGACACCTAGCTGCACAGGAGCCGATAGAAGATGCTTTGAGCCTAAGTGAGTCATTAGTGCGTTCTAGTTACACAAGTCTTCTGTTTTTTCCCACTTTTTGCTTCGTAGTTTTGTATACATTTGATTGTTTCCATTTTTGGCATAGTGCAACCATGCAACAGGTCCTGACTAGTCTGAACAATTCCAGGAAAGGCAGCAGAATGGGGCGTGGAGTTTGGACACGTTTCCTGTGCCCCTTCCAGGTTTGGGGTTCTTCGGGGGTTCTCCCCCATGTCCCCCCTAGTTCAGGGTGCCCCGGCAGTTTTCTGCACCACACAGACACGGGATCTTCTCGTCCTCAATAGGGAACTTATAATCATACGTGATCTCCTCGTTGACATTGATGGGCTGTCTGGAGTAGATCACGATCTTCTTCTGTGACTCCACAGTAATAACTTTTGCGTAGCAGTTGGGCTGAAAGACAAAACATGAAATGTTTCTCTTCCTCCAAATCAATCTAAATTTATGACGATCCATTTCACCTGTCCACCCAAACCAAAAATGCTTCATTTAAATGAGTACGCAATAAAGCAGGGTGACTTTGCTTTGCCTGAAATAATCAATTTGCCTCTACTGGCTGGTGGACATGTGTAGAAGTTGGAATCATACCTGTAATGTAAATATGACTTCATGAATATTAAATCATTCATAATTTATCTGCCTACAAACCACTCCTGCCACCAGCCACACAAAGTCACAGCAGAGTGAAAATTCAGTCCCTTTGCGTTGCCATAAATTATTAATCAGCACTGGGGCATCTTCAGCTCCCATGAACAACTCTCCTTCACACTTTGCAATTTAAAGAACCCACTGGGGGTAATACACTTTTTTGCATTTGCTGCACAATCTGATGATCCAGAAAACACCAGGCCTCCAGAGGAATAAGAGTATTAGGAAAAAGATCATATGACCCCCTCAGCACCCTGCTCCACAACGCTTTTTGAAATGAACACTTCCTAGGGTCTGAATCCTCTAGTGCACTTTACCTGCTACAGTTCCTCTGGGTACTAAACTACAAAACAAGCAATGTTTCTAAGCACTGGCACAGAACAGTGGATGCTGGACATGCACCCGATCATATCCTTTTTTTTTTTTTTTTTTTTTAAAACATATAGAAATGTACCCCATAACAAAGAGCAATTTTTTACTACGCTCATCCAAAAATGGGAGGTTTCAGCATGGCACACTGTGATGAACCATCGGGTGAAAGAAACTCACATTGCAGCTGTGGTTGATGAACCTGGCAAAGTTTCCACACTTGGTGGCATCGATAATGGTGTCATGGTCCACCCGGAACATGTAGCTGCTACCGATCCCCTCGTCCTCGTAGCGCTTCTCACGCATGTCCGCGATAACCTGTGGGTTAAGGAAGACATGGTCATTCCTCTAAGCATTGTACATGCTTCTAACTACATTTTCAGTTTTCAAGGACACATGTCAACAATCTTTTGACTTTCCCAGTTGTAAACGAAATATTTTATAATGGACTTTTATTTACATAGGTAAACTCACTGGTGTGATGCTATACCAAGAATAAGTGGCATTAGCATATTGTTCCACTGACTTTTTTTTTTTTTTTAAATGGCAAACTTAAAGACATTCCTTTGAAAATTCTGCTCCAATACAGTGACCAACATATGTTTGCATGATGTACAGATTACATTGCTGATAAAAACTGAATCAAGCATCTGATTTTTCATCAGAAGGGATATGCATAACTAATCCTTATGGATAAGTTTTTGTGGTACAAAACAATTGTGTGCCCAGTCCTGACAATCGAGTGGGAAAACACAAATACACCAAATCTCCCTACTGTGACTCGATTATCTCCTCACCTGTCTGATGTTTTGTCCCACATACTCGATGACCATTTCATCAGCTGCTATGGGCTCCATGGCGAACAGGCCCCAGTCGTGGATGTGGCTCTTGCAGAAGCGGATCTTTTTCTTGCGGAACTGAAAGATGAGGAAGCGGTGAGTTGGCCAGCGCTCCGGACCGCACACAGTGACCGAAGAGAGATGGGCTTGACATGCTGCCAAGACCCTTCGCAGTGCGGAGAGAAAGCTCCATGTGGAGGACAAGCCTCCCTGCTTAAACTACATCACAGGACCTGTGCAGACCTTGACTAATCCCAGAGTGAGACAGCAAAAACATGGGGGCTCATGTGAAACAGATGATATGTCAATTTCTGCCTCCTTAACAGACAGTAATACAGCAATGAAATAGGCCCAAAATTACAATTTGGCAATCAAAATTGGAAGGAGAAGGAAAATGTATAGTGCATTACTCTTAAAATATCAACATATCAACATGATCCTTGGTGAGAAAAAGCAGACAGTTGTGTCAAGTGAAAGCTGAAGGCAGTTCTGGTCCATACCTTGAGCTGGTTGAACTTGAGGAGGTCGCTGTCACAGCTGAAGGAGGAAAGCAGGCGCCGCTGTTCGGACCGGCGCTCTGACCCGGCTCGGGTGGAGATGTGTGGCTGAGCCGGGATACTCATCCCCTGCAGAACATTTATATTCCAGGTTTCTAAATTTCTGCCAATATATCACTTGGAAATGTCTACATACAAACACAGCTTAGAGTACATCAGTGACAGGTAGATTTCAGTTTCACACCAACCTTTTGTTCTCATCACTTAATCATTGTTTACATTCTGTTATTATTACTTATTACATTGCACTGTTTTTTTTTTTTTTTTTTGCTGTGAAGATACCATTATCCAGAGTGACCTCTCATATAATTAAATGTGATCAGAATTCTGAGCCAAAATGGCTACCACTTACCTGTGTGTCCACAGGTGGCTCATCCATCAATGGCCGTGTGCTGTTGAGGTATTTGATTTTGTCCTTTTTGTCAATTTTGTAATAGCCCTCACTGCGGGCACAACCAGTCATGTGATCCCGCATCCCATCATCCCGCTTCTTTCTCTTCACTGGAGCAATGCTGGTGGGTGCCGGGTGTTAAGGAAAAGGAGAAAACAGAGAGCTAGGGCTCATAGTTACACACACCCATGCAGAGCCACCCAACACGCATTTTACTCCAAAATATTTGACACTAAAATAATATAACAATGAAGCCCCAACCCTGTTAATTCTTTTTCATAACTCATGAAACTAACTACCCCTTAAATATGTAACCATGTCAGCTACCACTATTAAATAATAAAACATCTACAGTGCTGTCATCTCACTGAAATAAAGCAAAGGCAACCCTTTGTGATGGAAGAGTGAAGCTTCACACACTCCAAAGTGGGAGAAGCTGAAAATGATGTCAAAGACCTGCACTAAATATGTTTTGCTATCTATAACAAATACTTTTCCTTGATAAGTTACTTTTACCACATTATAGCTCAACTAATGTGATGTATGAGGCCTCACTCTCAAATTAGTACTAGTATGTATAACACTACCTGAGAAAACCTCTGCTTGACCCTCATCATAAGAAGCCCTGTGCACCTACAGAAACACTGTGCTATCCAATGGCCACTTTAACAGGCTGGGGCAGAAGGAGCTGGGTAAAAAGGATATGAGGATGATGGACCCATAGAGTGTCGTTCAGCCAGTCGTTGCCGTTGTCCTGCTGCAGCATTTTGTCGTAGGTTATCTGCAGGTGCCGGATGTCCTCCTCATCTATGCCATCGTTCCAGATGTTGTAGAGGATGGTCATCTCCTCAAAGTCAGAGCGCGTGCGGAAGCAGGGCCTGGGCGGGGAGGCCACAGGCGAGTGGGCAGCCAGCAGCAGCTCCTCCTGCTTTCGCCTCACCCTGCGCTGGGGTTTCTGCAGCAGTTCCTCCTCCGGTTGTCCCGGGAACCGGTTGTCCAGCTCCTGCAGGGGTAGCTTGCTGTGCTCCTCAGGCTCCGTCCAGCCTTCCCTAAAGTCCAGGGTCACAGTGGACGGGTCTGTTGCAACGCAGGGTGGAATGACAGGCACCACAACTGTCGCGTCCGCAAACAGGTCCTTGACTGGGAGATCATGTGGCAGGGAGGGGGGCACGTCGGCCGGTTGGGGCTCTTCAGGCTCTTGAGAAGGGGCCACCACGGGGGTCTTCTTGGTCTTGGGCCGCCCAGGCTTCCTCTTAGGCGGGGTGACATCAGGAGGCACAGGAGGTTCTGCCGGTGGTACCGCAATGGGCTGGTCTTTTGGCACGCTGGTTGCACTTAAGGTGGACCCTGTCAGTGAGGGGCAAGGGCTGGGGATGGGACTGGGGCTGGGGCTGGGCAGGGGCAGGGGTAGGGGCAGATCTGTGTCCTTGAGTGACTCGGTGGGGAGGGGGATGGGTAGGGGGAGAGGTACAGGGGTGGGGCAGGGGGCGGCCTGTGGCGGGCAAGGGAAGGAGCCACTGAGAGGGGAAGCACTGGGGGGTGGCTCTTTGAACAGGATTCTCTCCTCTAGGCTGTCAGAAGAGGCCTTTCTGTGGATGGGTATACCAAATGCTGCGGCAGCAGGGTCTGGGAAGGTTGGGGTGAAAGTGAAGTCCCGCCCAGGGGTCCGTGGTATGCCTGCGCTGACCCCAGGAGACTGGGAGGGGTAGGAGAATGGGCTGCCCGGGATGTGGGGGGAGCTCAGGGTCAGGCTGCTCCCCGTCAGTGGTGCCTCGCTGCCTGGCGTGATTGGCACTGTGTCCGTGCTCTGGGATTTTCCCAAGCACTTGGCCACCTTGCTCATCAAGTCCCTCCCAGGTGTTCTGGGCAAGTCTTCATCTGCTGTGAGCCTGGATGTGAGAGGGAGGTCCGTCAGCATTCCAGGGGGAAGGAGCAGGGAATGGACCTCAATAATGGGGGCTGAAGTGGGGGGAGGGTGAGGCAAAGCAGATGACGGAGGTAGGAGCTTGTCAACGGGCACGTCTGCCTCTAGGAGTGCCACGGCCTCTCGGCCTGGTGTGCGCGGCAGCTCCTCCTCCTCCACCGTTGGGGAGGAGAACTTGCTCTTGAGCCGCACATCCAGGTCACTGTCCGCCAAAGACCCTGTTGGGGTGGGGGGCCTGAGGTTCCCAAAGTCCTCTTGAGGTTCGGCCTTCACCTCTGGGAGGTCAGCCTCCACCTCAAGCTCCGGCTCCTCCACTGAACACCAAACAAGCAAGCACAAAAACATCATTAAGCATTCATGATTTAAACACTCACTTCCATTGAAAGTTGTGCTTCATGTACCTAACATGAAACAAACTCTTTTAATATTGAATAGTCATGTTTTTTATCCCCAACCATGTCATTTTTTAATGCTTTAGTGTGTGAATGAAGCATACACTATTATGTAATTCCTGCTTCACTTCCAGATGTTCTCTGCAGCACATGGTAGCAGCTACAAATCCCAAACCTCTTATTTTTGATAGACACTAAATTTTACTTCAAATCACTACTTTATATACTTAACATTTTGCAAAGGTAATTATGGGTATGTCCTTTTTTACACATTTAACATTCTATGAACCAAATTATGGCTACGGTTATGCATTTTTACATAAGTTCAAATAATGCCATGATTTTATGATCATGGAGTGATTGCTAAAATTATGCATCATAAAAGTTTCAGTAACCTGGAACTCCCTTTGGTGAAGGTGGCCTGAGGTCATGTTCTTGTTCAGGGGGCAGAATGTGTGCGATTGGATCCTCTAGCCTCGTGGTGATGGAGCCCACCAGCTCATCCCCCTCCAGGAAGGCTCTGTGTGGCAGCTCTTCCTGCGGCTCTTCTCTCAGCTCTGGGTCATCCATCGCAGCCTCAGTCACCCCCAGCAGGGCCAGCTCCAGCTCTTCATCTGGTGGGACTGGAGCTGTGGGGGTTGCAGGAGGCTTGACCTCCACCTCCTCTTCCTCATCAGAGGAGGACACATGAAGCTGTTCCTCTTCCTCTTCATCATCATCCTCGTCCTCTGCCTCTACCTCGTCTTCCTCTTCCTCTTCCTCTTCATGCTCGTCGGAGCTGGATTCATAGTCTGAGGAGTCCTCACTTTCCTCTGAGGATACGGAGCCTGCTTTAGATGAGGCTGCACTGGCAACTTCTGAGGGGAGAAAAGGATGAAATGAGATACCCAGCAATAATCATCACAGAATGCTTTGTAAAAGATGCAGAGTAAGGTGAACAGGGGTAATTTCTGAACACTCAATCTTCTTATTGAAGTCCCTTTGTTATATTTACCTTCATCAGATGACTCTTCCCTCTCACTGGTGTCAGAGTCAACTTCCTCTTCATCCTCCTCATCTTCCTCCTCCTCCTCCCCTTCATCATCGTCATCATCATCCTCTTCCTCACCCTCCTGTTAGTCACAACATACAGCAGTTTCACTTACTTATGGGAAAGCTCCACTTCAATTACTTCTATACAAAACATAATGTAAACAGGCCCTTCATTTTTCCACAAAGAATGAAATTGTCAACACAGCTTGGAACCCAACCATCCCTGCCACAGACGTTTTACGTTCCTACCGTCTGGCAGGCGGTACAGGAGCATTTGGATGCGAACCAGCAGGTTCAGGGACAGCTTTTACCCACAAGCCATCAGACTGCTAAACTGTTTACAGTAACATAATAGCACACACACCCAGTGATTGGACCCTTACCCCACACATCCTTTACTCTGTTTACATTGCTTAATATGAGTTATTTTTTTTATTTATATCTTCTTTATATTTTTATATCTTATCTGTACCTCAGTTTTTTTTATTGTACTTCAGATTTTTCATTAATTTTTGATTGCTTCAGATTTTTTTATTACTTCAGATTTTTATAACTTTATTTGCATTTGTTTTTATTTTATTATGTTTTTTTTTTTTTTTAACTTCAGTGCAAAGTTGTGTTGGCACTGAAATGAAGAATTTCTTTACTGGTAATGATGTTTGCATTGTTATCCAGTATATGACAATAAACCTGAAACTTGAAAATTGAACTTGAAACAAAATTTCATCCAACCTTGCCAGAGGAAAGTCTTTCAGATGCTTCCGTTTCCTCTGGCTCCTCCTTCTCTGATGAGGACTCCTCCTCCTTCCCAGAAGTCTCCTCTTCCTCCTCACCCTCACTGTCCAGCTCCAGAGGCCGGGCGTGTCTTCGCCTGAGAGTTGAGACGTCTCCATCCTTTTTGGACATGTCTGATGTGAGGTCCCCCATGTCCCTGTCCCTCTCTGACTCTAATAACAAGAACAAGACAAGCAAAAGCTGTGTATTATCTTCCACTATGTCAGAGCTCACAGTTTAGCAGAGGTGCCTTGCCATCTCTTAGAATTTGCATTTTGCAGGGGAAGTGTGACATTTTTTGACAGCTGGTCCCAGACAGGTTTGTTTTCTTTGCCATGATGTCCCAAGTTAGCAACAAATTCAATGTACATGAATACAATAAACAAGCAAGTCACATCAAGACAAATGCACTAAAGTAATGGTCCAGAATTCTTGAGATATACAGGAGAACAAAACACTTCTTATATTTATTTTACATGCTCTGTAAAAAGGAAGATACAAATATGAATCACAAATTTTTCATATTTTGCTTGTATTTACAATTTTTTAATAACATTTCATGACTACTTTTTTCTGAACATTGTCAAATATTGTTCCTTAATGTCCTACATTAACCTTGCAATCCAAAGTTATTTACATACAGGCTGTTTACTATTTGTTTATTATACAATACATTCAGGGTGACTGCAATTTACAAATTTCCCTCTTTGAATACTTTCAGTAACTCAGTGTTCCTCATTACAAAAATGTTTGTTAGAGGAATAATGAGAATGTATATGCTGTAAGCATGCTGTGTGCAATAAATGTACATGCAATAAGTGTCATCAGGAAAAAAAAACTATTTTAATATTCCAGTAAAATCAGTATAAGTGTTGTAGTCACAAGGGATGGTGCATAATTTCTATCTCTGTATAAAACTTGAAATGGAGTTGAAATGGAGAAATGGAGAGAAGTTTTTTTATGTCATCAACAATAAAGCTGGAGGTCATTTGGGACCCCCTGTGCTAACCTTCATCCTCCAGCTCGTCATCCACAGGGGTGGAAGGGCGTATTCGTTTTGGGTCCCCTGTGGAAGCCTGGTCAGGGGGCTCCTTCCGTTTCACCTGAACCAAGCAAAACACGACATTAGTGGTCCCTTTATGGCAAGACATCATACACAACAATTGGTGCCCTTTTCAACTCTGTGTTTTCTGACATTATTTAATAAAACCTATTCCTTTACTGTTATGTTTGCTTGAACAAAACCATCTTTCCAAAATGAACAGAGGTCATAGTTATTCCATCACTGACAGAGCTAAGACTGCAGACATTCCAGCAGGAGGGCTTTATTGTTGTACTGTAAATGAAACACTGAGGACAGCTAATGGCAAAAGCATTTTCATTTTTTCTAGTGCAAGGAAGCGACAGGCATTTGTGAAATCCTTTTAAGGTGCTCATGCTCTCAAATGTCAAACTTTTACAAACATCTATAATGCATTGCCTTTCAGGACTCCTGCATAAACCACAAAAAAATTCCAACAAGAGATCATTGTGTCGATGCCATTTGTGCAGGCTTCAGTGTGGTGGCCTTCGGTAAAAGAGTGATATCAAAGCCACTTGTGTCTGTCAAATGGCAAACCCCATTTACCCAGTGACCATCAGTAACTCTTTACATGCACTCAGAATCTTCATCTAAGCAACCATAAACCAGCCTATTTGTGTTAACTGAGCCTGATGATCAATCCATTTACTTAAATTAACGGGTATGGGGAGGAGAAATAACCACACAGTCAGCCAGGAGAAAGGGCTGGCCCTTCTGTATTTTGGGAGGGAGGGGGCATGGGATTGTACCTTAAAGGAGGGTAGACGGATGGCGCCCCGGAGGCCGATGCCCAGTCCCATGCCCTCATACCCCAACCCCTCGCCCTTGTTCCAGTTCTCCAGCAGGCTGGAGGCCATGGGCTCCCTGGGCTTGGGCTTCTCCTTCTCTTCTTCCTTCCCTTCTCCCGACTTCACCGGGGTGAGAGACGCCTGCAGGTATTCATTTGAACAACAGGAGCATCAAAAAATGAAAATTAAATTAGAAAACCAAAGTAGCAGCAGGAACTGATGTTACACTAGGCCAGTATCCTATACAAAGCAATGAGAAAGCCCAAGAAAAGATATACTTTAGCATACTATAAACAATGAATACATTAAATGCGACATTGACACCATGGCATTCCAGTCTATCCTAAAATCTGGTAATTTAGCAATGTAGGCAAATGGAGCTTCGTAGTTAGTTGTGAAACAATGAAAAGATTCACTTACCTTAGCTGAACGCTCCTTTTTGTCCCACCACTCATCAAAGGCTCTGAAGGCCACTACCTCCACCATTTTTCGATTGAGGTCCCTCTTCATTATAGCCTTCAGCTCCTTGACAATGACCATTAGCACCCCGTCCACTGTAGCCTTGTGCGGGTCCTCCTTTTTGGGCTCATATCCTGGAGGGGGCACCGCAGGGTTGAATTTAGGCATGGTGGGCAGGGGCCAGGGCTGCCCATGCCCAATGCTGGTGGAAGGTCCACCTCCGAGGGAGAAGTGACGGTATGGGTTCCCGAACTGCATGGCCCCACTCCCAGCCCCGCCCATGAAGGGATGGTAGGGATATGCCCTTTGGCCTTGTATCATGCGACTCAGCATCTGGGTCTGCATCTGGAAGGACCACTGTGGCATGCAGCTCAAGTCCATCTGTATCATGGGCATCATGTTGGGGGCATACGGGTGCAGTGGGTGGAGCATGGGGTGGGGAGGGACACCTGGGGGACCAGGCAGAGGTGGAGGGGGGCCAGGGACGGCAGGGTGGGGAGGAAGATGAGGAGGCGGGGGTGGGAGAGGGTAGCCTGTCTGGGGAGGGGGCATGGGAGGGAACCCAGGAGGGGGAATGGTGATAGCCTGCGGCATAGAGGACACAGAAGAGTTGACCACAATGCCTTTGGCACAGTCGCCGCTGGCAATCGGTGTTCCAGGCATCTCATCATCTGAGATCTCCATGTCCTCTCCGGAGGACTGGTGGCTCTGAAAGAGAGGACGAAGACCAGGACGATAAAACACTAAGTCTGCTAAATCTACCAAAAATCGTTGGCTGATTATACATTTACGTGTTGAGAGTGTAGAAATGTGTGTGCATATTTCAAAGGGAAATTTTAAAATCATTTAGTCAAAATACTTTTTAAGTAGAAAGTGTATGTACAATACTTTCATGTACTGTACTGCTGTCCTTTTTTAAAAAAAATAAAATAAATAAAATAAAATCACAGCATCGCAATTCAGCAACAAACCAGCAAATCATCTATCCTCAAACTTGCTAAAAAGCACTTCCTCAACATAAAATTTGTGGTTTGCAAAATACAAGAACTGAGAACTGAAGAGGAGGATTTGCATGATACAAACTACATAGAAACACACTTTTCAGATGTACATAAACTCATAATGCAATTATTCTCTGCCTCAAGCACTTTCAGTCAATTCACAGTTCATTACATTGTCCACTAATAGCTGGGCCCTTACTATCAGCAAATTTGCTCACTGTCCTCATCATTCTAACTGACCTCCCCTTCCCCCCGTCACCAGCCACTGAACCTCAGTGATCAAGTGCATGCAATCTCACTCTCCACAAACTCATCACGCACAAATCGATGGCTGATAATCTAGTGAGCCGAAAGGGGAGGGTGCCACTCTTTGATTGTTTCTGAGCTCTCAATCAAGATATTTAGTGGCAGAAAATGCTTAGGAGATTCGCTCTTTGTTCTTACAGTTCCAGTACAGCTATTCTGGCTTGTTAAATGGGTTCAAATGATCTACTTCAAAAATTCAAATGAACCTCTCATTCACCACATCATTAATAATGTCAACATTTCCAGCACTCATAATAATCAATTGACAAATGGATGAGGGGTACATAAATTACTCAGTATTGTTCTGTCATTGGGTAAAACAGTATACCTTCTCTAGTCCCATGTGAATAAAGGTATCTCCTCCTGCCTACTGTGTCAATAGGAATTTATTTTTCTAATGCACTCACATTTTGGCATTCACACAAGTTCAGAGACAGCACCTTGTGTCAGATTTGTGGTGTAATCAAGTTTAAATTAATTTTCACTGAAGCAAAATGCTCAACTGAAAGAGGCTATCCTCTATAATAAATTTTGTATGGCACAACAGAATACTTACTTTCACATTACCTCAAACTGCAAAACCAGAGAAGTAAATATAATGAGATTCAAATAATAGGGAGCTTTCAATTCTCAGATGAATTGCCTTGCTTCATTAGAAATGTAAAATTTTGAAAATTCTGATACAATAACTCTGAGCTCAGGGTAAAATTTAATTTTAAAAATTCTACATTTTGCAGAACAGGATTTTTATTCAAAGGTAGGGACAAACACATTCATATTTGTCATATTTATCACCAACATGCCTTGAGAGCACCCTATTCGATTTCTGTCTTTGTTTTTTTTTTTTTTTTTTTTTGGAGGGGGTGTCAGTCAATCAGTCAGCAACCTAAAAAACTGTTAGTATGTCATACTCCCATATTTGTGATTCCGTCAGACACTGTGTCCATCCCCCCACTCCAGGCAGCAGGAACAAAGGGTCACAGAGGCCACTGGGCTGCTATTCAGGATTACTCAGCTGATCACACACGAATCAAAGCACTGACCGATGAGACTCCCATAATGGACATAATAGTGGACCAAAATGGAAATCATCACAGAGGCCCCCGTGATAGCGTGGAGTGCTTTCAAGCTTGACAAATTGGGCTCACAGTCAAGGTCAAGGCCTCACAGACCAAGCTGTGGCCTATGAGCCCTTTGGCCTCAATTCAGCCTCAACACCAAGAGAATGCGAACAACAGAGGTGGTCAGGGTCAATTTTCAAGGACCAATATATTTCCTGTAAGAATGCAAAAGTCATGTTTAAGTCAAAGGGAGGGGTTTGGGGACTATAATTAAATGGTCTCTTAGCATGCTTTAAAACTGGTATGTTATTTATATTTATAAATTACACAGTGGGAGAAACTCCTGTTACTACTGTTTAATGTTACCCGGAACCGTAATGACAAATCCAAGTGCCTAGAGAATTTTGCTTCCTTTATAACGCAATTATCTGAGCAGAAAACTGAAAAGGGACTGAAAAGGCTCTATTCTTTATTGCTTTCTCAACCACTAAAAGGGAATGCATCCAATTTCCTCTTCTCAACAAATAGTCCCCTCTCACAATGACAAACCCAGTCAGATCTTCAGGGGACTCAACCTGCACAGATGTAATGAGAAGCTTGCAGGGTCATACCCCCCTTACACAAGCACAGCATTACTGTTCCTGTTTCTACTTACTCTCAAAGCTATAGTGGTTACAAAATGTGGCCATCACACTCCAGAGTATAAGGTGTTTTTCAGAAAAACACTCTCTACGAAGTAAAATGCCTCAACCAGAAATAACAACACTGCCCCCCTCTAATGAATAAATGTATGTGTTCATGAATACACCTGATTGATCAGCTCCTAATTTAATATAGTTTGCTATATCTCAACAATTGGTCATCATTATGTCAAAAAAAAACAGATCAACAGGTACATTTCCTATGGCATACGATTCAAACGTCACCTTACACCGATTCCAGAAAAACCTTTAGTTGAAAAAAAAACAGTATTATAATAATTCTTGCAACTACTTTTTAGTAACTGCCAATCTGACTGAGTCAACAGACATCTAACTGTACCCATCTGCATCATTTTTAAAACACCTTGTGCTGCTGCTGATTCATAAGTGTTTCATATGAATTCTATCAAATCATAGGCACTCACAACACCATAATGTTATTCAGTCCTTCCATACATATACACTGAGGAGAGAAGACATACGTTTAAGGAAAAATAGCATGAGTTAAATTATATATAAAATGCAATAGCCCACTACAAGGTTTTAATAAATGGAAATTCCAAAGGGGTGAACCAAGGTAACATGTAGGAACTTCTGCTGCAGAGAGACTGCTCATGAAAAAAAAAAACAAGTGCAGGCAGAAGGAAATCACCATGCAGAAAACACACAGCCAGGAGCAGAACCACTGAGTGTGGTGTGGGAGGCTATTCAGATCTGTGAATAAGGAGTACTATTAAAGATAGTATCGCAACAGAATCGTCCTTAGTTTATTAAAGATTGGGTTTATCTCCCAATAATCATCTCTCCCTTGAAGTAATTCAGTTACAAATATGACAGTGTGTATTGGTCTGTCAAAAAATTTCTACCCCATGTGATTTCTATGGCCACCCCCACAGTCACCGATTTAGTGTCGTCTGCAGGACTGGAATTCATAGTAGACAGGAGGGGGGAGATACAGACAGAGGAAGAGAGTGAGAGGGAAAGAAAGAGGTAGAAAAGGGAGGGAGAGAAAAGGAGGCGGAGAGATGGGGGAAGAGAAAAAGGATAAAGAAAAGGGAGAGGGAGCAAAGGAGAGTTTGACAGCCTCCTCCGTCATTTGCCTGTCGCAGCGTCACTGGCCAAGTTTGGGTGGGGGGTGGGGGTTTCCTTTCATCAGCAGACAGGATGAGTCAGCCCAAAAAAGTCAGGGGGAGCAGGGCTGCAACAGCAGCCTCCCCAACCCCCAATCCTAACACCTTCCCCCTCTAGGTCTACAGTTATATGCTCCCTTCCCCCTGTGTCCCCGCCGCTGTTCCCAATATATCAGTGTTTCCCTACTGGAATGTCCTTCCCTCTCTGTGAAACACAAAGCCCTGCAGCAGCAATCTCCACCACAGGCTGAATGCCTCTGAAAACGCTGCAGTGGGACGCCTCGGCCTCAACAGCTGACGACTCGGCTTTAGGTCTATTGAGGACTGGCGCTCTTTGATCACAGCAGACCCCTCACAGACTCATTCTGTCCCTGCTGCAAATTAAGCTATTCACTACTGCTTCACAGACACACAAACACACACAAGCATTCAAAAAATGCAGCCATTCAGCTACACATATTAGCTTTCATCAACACATACACACATACACACATACACGCGCGCACGCACGCACGCACACACACAATTGCAAAAACCTGCACCTACACACACAAAATAGTTACTCTTCTCTGCATATCTCTCTCATTGACTACTCAACATACAAGGGGTGAGCAGCATGAAAGACCATCCACTCCCCACTGTGTAAGTCAGGAATGAGACATGACGGCGAACTTATGCGCTCAATCTCTTTATGCAACTTTCTTCAGAATCTGTAACAAAGGAGTTTGTTTGTGGTGTTTCATTTTCCTCATCCATTTATATGTAAATACATTAACTGATATGATGATGACTCCACTGGATAAACTGCACAATCAGAATAAGCATTATTACTGTAGTTTCAAAAAACCTGTACGTAACTGACACAGCATATTGGGCAATGGGCAAATGTATGTATGTGCAAGAGCGCACACACACACACACTTACACAAAGACACAAGCACATGCATGCATTCATACATACACACACAATGAGAATGCATGGAAACTGATATCTATTTTCTTTGTTATGAAGCCGGAACACAGCTCTTTCAACTGCCAAGTATGTGGTGAATTGAGTCAAAAGTGAAAGCTGGGGAAGCACTTTTACTACTACTCACTGCGGGCTTCCTGTGTTGACTATTCCCCCCGGCTACAGAAACGCTAACCAAACCACAGCGTGCAGACACACTCCTTGCTACCCTGTTATTTACTATGGCCACATTCAGCTGATGCAGACAAGTAAAACACTTTCATTAGCAGCCAGTGTTCACACTGAAAGAAGGCCTTTCTAAACAAAACCTCCAACCAACACACAACACCATGCAAAATGGCTTAGGTATTCAATTAATTTTGATTTTAATTCAATTAAGTTTGAAAACATTTTTTTTGGCTACTAGTGTGCCCCATTGGTAGACCCTTGTGAGCTTGTCTCATCCTTCTCATTCTCAGTGGTGTTGGTTTCACATGAAAACATGCCACTGCTTCTTCATACATAAAAAAGTCCCATCTAATTGTAAATTATATTTTAGTGCCAAGTCCCCATTTTCAATGGTGAATTTGCATAGATTTTAGGGTATCCCAAGGAAAATGGGAATTAACATAATCATTTATTATGTGGATATTTACCACTCATTTCAACTGACTCATATGGAAAACAGTGGCACCATAATGGTTGTAAAGGAAAATTACAGTTAAGTTGGTGCATCTTTATAAACAGTATTCCAATGACACATCCAAAGTTTTATTTACATCATAGAGTTCAGTGTCTTAGAGAGTTCAAATGATAAAAATCTAATGGGCCAGGGACTGAATTTTGAAGAGGCATACAATTTAAGAAGAGAGTACATTTCAAACTTAGTGTTTGAATGGCTATAAAAGTGACCCTTTTCACCTTTTATCATATTTTTTAATATGCTTTACAGTCACTAGCATGCTACACTACAGAGCTGTCTGAATAAAAAACGGAGGGAAAATTCTAATTCTGTTGGAAGTAATCAGAAAACAGAGTCAAGTTTGCAGGACCACTGAATGAAACAGCTAGAGTTCAAAAATGTGAAGTGGTACCTTAAGCAAAACCAGTCCATTCTAATTCTGTAAAACATAGTGCCTGGTTAAATAATGGATGCAGAAGAACTTTGGCTCTTCTGGCAAAGATCTGGCAGGTCTAGGCCCTGGCAGCAACCAATAAGAACAGTTTAGTAACAGTTTAAAAAAACATTCAGATCTCAGAGATATAGACACAATTTCTCATCAAGAACAAATAACAAAGAATGTTCTTCACTTCTGAAAAGAAGTTCATGACAAAAAAACCATTACTCCAGGAGATTTTAAACCATGATTGGCCCAATTCTAGCACTATATGGCAGTAACTGTGAGACCTGGTTACAAAGCATCATCAGCTAAATGGAATAAACATCCAATAGCCATACTGAATTCTTGAGCTTTGCAGCAAAACACCCAAATAAGACTGACCACACTCTGGTGGAAGTATATTATTAATCAAATGCAAGCCTAATGAGAATGGAAAATCTGTGACACTGAAATCACCTAAAGGCCTTGAAATGACAGCAGCAAATCCAGGAACAGACTCCTTTTTGCCTGCTACAATGGCCTGATCCGACACAACTCAAAAGAGCTTTAGGACAGAATCATTCTAACACCAAATACCAAATAAAACACCGCACATCACACTACATAAAGCTGAAGTACCAAAAAAGGACAGATACTTACCCATAATGTCAATTTGCAGAACCTTAAGAGTGAGTATGTCTTCACACAATGTCAGACATTTGGGATATTCTATGAACAATCAGATAAAATCTGCCATAACATTCTGATGTTTGGAATATGTCTGGTGGATGTAAATAAATGTAATTAATACATAATGTCAAAACATTTTATTTATATTTATTTACATCCACCAGACATATTCCAAACATCAGAATGTTATGGCAGATTTTATCTGATTGTTCATAGAATATCCCAAATGTCAGTTGTCTATTCAAAATATTATTTAAAATATAGTACCTTAATTTTTTCTACAATATCCAGTCTTCTACAGTTTGGCATACTGACATGGAGTAAATAATGTCTGTAAGCATTATGAAATGATTATAGTTATCGAAGAATGACAAAATGGTTACGACACAATTACATTCATAATTTTTGCTAATTGCTAATTTCCCTTCAGTTGTGCATTCTTATGCAAAGTATGCAACATAAAATGACTCTTCAACAACACTGTCAAATTAATGTGTGCATTTCTGGCCTTGGAGGATTTAGGAGGGTGACCTTTAAAAACAGAAGCACATTTCTAGAAAGTACCTGATCAAAAAGCTCAGAACAACATCCTGTCGATGACAATTTCAGAAAAGCTTTTTTACCCCTTGCACATTTCTGAATGCAAAGTAAGCATCAAATAAATAAAACAGCAAATAAAATTATTATGAAGAGTTTCATCCTTATTCTGCAAAACACTAAGCAAAAACCATCTCTTCAAATGATAAAGCACACCATTACAAGAACAGAAATACTATCTAGCTGTCCCCCTACAGCATCTTAGATTAGGTGACATATTGCCTTGGCCTGCAAACAATTTTCTCAAAGAAGCAAAATCCAACAAGTAGGTAATCATGTACATACAGTGCACTTGCTAGTATGGAAAACTAAAAACTAAAACTAAAGAGACGTGCTTTTTTAATTAATGAATGATTTGCTTTTGTACCACAGGGATGAAACATTTTTCAAGAAGACATTGTTGATTAAGACCATAACCTACTGCAGAGGCACAATGAGATGAGTAGCTTAACTGCAAACACATACACTTGAAAATGTCCGCCCATTTTACCCAGTCACTCCACCACCAACCTATCATTCACCGCAAAGCTGTCTCATATCATGTTGGAATGACGTCACTAAACCACATATGAGCACACCGAGTGTAAGGAAAGTTAACTCTGCTGAAAACTCCTCAGAACCTTCCTGCCTCTGAGGTTTACTAGATTTATGACTGACATTATAAAGACAAAAACCAAGTGCATTCATTTAAGAGCATATTACAGCAGTTTAGTAACTGCAGAATACCTGGGAATTTCTGAAAAAACTAGACAGAAGGAAGTACAACTTTGAACAATGCCGTAGCACACTGATTTTCAAGATTTTCAAGTGTATACAAGTACCCTCACAGACCTAACACAGGGTCACTGCAGTTACAAGCCTTGGGTGAAAATATTGTACAATGCATGACTATGGCCATATGCCACTGCCATAGGAAAACAGATACAAGTCTTACCACATCCATTTTGTCAGTGGGCGTTTGGTCCCCTGGGGTCACATCCTTCCTCTTGCTCCTCTCCATCTTGCCCTGGGAGAGGGGGTCACACGGGGAGGAGGCCCCAGAACTCCGCACCAGGGAGGCTGTCCCTGGGATGGGCTCATCTTCGTCTGAATCAGGGAGAGGGGTGGGACTGATGTCCTCCAAGCCAGTGCTGGAGGGACGGGAGGCAGGGGTGGCCCCGCAGTAGCCGGGCTGGGAGTTGGCAGAGTAAGGGGGTATGGGGGAAAGCTGGGATGAAGATGAGGAAATGGGGCTACCCTCCATGCGCACCTCGGTGTCAGAGTCCCTCTCACTCAGGAAGGGCAGCTTGGTCCTCTTCTCTTTCAGCAGCATTTCAATGCGGGAGTCCAGGCTGTTTCGCTCTGACTCCAGGGTGGGGGTACCAGGAGAAGGGCACTGTTCAGGGGTCCTGCTCTGTGGGGCAGTGGGGCACACCTCAGAGGATGGTGGTGGGTCAGGGAGGGGTGGCGTTTCTGGTTTCTCCTTCACCGGCACAAAGTCAATGCAGGCAGTGCTGGCGATGGAGGTAGCACTCAGGGGAAAGGCCTTGGTAGTGGGAGGGGGTGGAGGAAGCCGCCTGTACTCTGGCTCTCGGGGCGGATGGTGAATAGGGGGGTCCGCATGGGAATACACAGGGGGAGGTGGGGCCTGGTATGGGGAGAAAGCAGACTTGTAGTTGGCAGCACTCACAGGTGGAGCAGAGGGAGCAGGTTCAGGTGGGGGCGGTGGTGGCTGGTGCTTGAAGGTGGGGCTGGAGAAGGACGTCTGCTCTGAGCTCCGGTACACTCCGCTGGTGGTGTGCACATAGTGGCGCTCAGGCCTGCGGTTGTAGGCGTCCTGGAACTTGGTTTCATGCCTACGGGCCTTATAACCTCCAGAGCCTTCGGCCCGGCTGGGTTGGTAGGCCGGGGTGGTCTGTCTGCTAGAGTAGCTGGAATCCTGAGAGAATGGGGTGCCAGCCAGCCGTGGCGTATGGGGAGTGCCCTGGGACTGGGGTGTATGCCCAAAGCTATTAGGTGTGTCCTGTCGCAGGCTGGAGTAGGCTGTGTCCAGGGAAAGTGGGGTGTTCAGGCTATTAGGCGTAGTGGGACCACACAAGGCTGAAGAGCTACCTTCGGACAGTCTCTTCATGGGCTCGATGGCCTAAGGAGACACAAGATCCCACATGATGACTGAGGCCCTGCCATTTAAACCACTCATTCAGGCAAATGTCATCCACACTTCACAGAAAAGTGAAGTCTCAGTCTCCTTATTCATTGTCTACTGTATGCCAGAAAGCATATATGTTCAGAAATGTTGCCAATAAACTAAGTGTCAGAACAAATCAGTCACTTTCTCGAAAAGTCTCAGTGACGATACACAAGGTGTTTTTAAGGCCATCAGCCTATTACATCTGCTGACTGTTAAAGCAGCAAAAAGAAGTTCCGCTGAACAGAGGGTTGTGGCATTTTTAATTATAATCAACATTAGAGGCCTGGTGGGAAGCCTCTTAGTAGATGTGGTCAAAGTGCAGGTTGCAATCAAAAACTGCTTGGCCCATTATTATTGACAGATAAAAACAAGGAACTGAGACACATTCCAGACTGGGCCTCACTTCACCACCTGCTGCACTGATAAACTGAATTACAGATAAAGTTGTCAGCATCAAGAACCATGAATTTCTCCACCCTTATCTCAAAGGGCCCCTTTCTAGCTTCCCCTGCACTTTAAATAAAAGCTTAATAAACAAATGCAGGTAATTTAGCAATAGATTTTAAAATTTATTTATTCAAATTAGTTTTCAGGTAATGATAGACATTATAGTTACAGAATGCCCCGAGTCTGAAATGTAACACACTGGCATTCAGAAACAAACTTTAAAGCAGCACTGTTAAAAAATAACCTTTTCTGCTTAGTGTGCTAAAGTAAGCAAATTAACACAGAAAGGTTTCAAAACAAATTTGAATATTAAGTCCACATCATGTGTCTGCCCTTCATTTGAAACCATATGTTCTTTGCAAATATCTTAAGTGAACAATCCATGCCAATTTTCATTGTGATGCTGCCGGTTTCAAGTTACTTTACTTTTGCTGTCTTTAAGCAAGGCCAGACAAAGACAGATATAAAACAAGGGCAGTTTACAGACTAAAACTACACTTAGTTTCACTCAGAGCTACACTCAGAAGTCAGAATACCTGCACTCATATGTAGAAACATTGGAACATTGGCTCTCTGGAGTGGTAAACTGATTTCGATTGTTAAATAAGAAAATCATAGTTTTAGTGAAATAAACAAGAGGGTGTGCTGGGACAAAGAGAAAAGAATAAAAGGAAGCAGATAACTCAGTGTGAAGACAGGAAGAAAGTCATAAAAAGGGAGAGCATATCTCCCATGGTACTGGATGAAACTCTTCACTCCCATCTGCTGGTGTGTCTTTCACTCTGATCTGCATCAGACATAAGCACAAAGCAAACCCCCCTCAGGCCTGCTGCTTCATATCTTGTTTGTAAAGTTACATTGCAGATACTGGGATGGCACCTATTCTCTCTCCCTCATCAGACAAATTATTTAGTCTCATTGCCCAAGAATATGTTCCAAAAAGATTGCATCAAGCAGTTTCTTAAGAAAATGGTGAAATGATTCATTTTGACTTGAATGATCTGTGGGACATTGCCACACCACAGTATCATAGGTGTCCAACATCATGCCAGCCAAATCCTTGGATAGCACTGCATTCAGTCAGTAGAGGAACACATCGGTGACTGTAGACATGCAGTTTTGTGTGAAAACCATTGTGAGGGCCACTACATTTTACAATTGTCATACTTAGTGAATATTCACAAAGCTTTGCTTAAATCACCACCAAGGGCTATTCTATTTCCAGTTATTTAAAATTACTATCTTGATATAGTAAGACTTGAGAGTAACACAGACAACAGTTGTGGACGCATTTCAATCGGGGTAAAGGTTTGTTATATTTACTAATATTTTACATTTAAATTGTTGCTCATTTGACTAGGTTTAAAAACAGCAGGGCATCCAACATTTTTCCATGAGTGTCCTGTGCAAAAATATTTTAAGGGATTTAAGGGATTTTCCAGAACTATGGAAACGCAGTTCTGAAAATGCAATCAGGATATATTCAATTGGATATCCCAACCACACACACCAAGTAAACTGCCTTTTAGAAGGTGGTTCAAATATATACAGTACAACCAATTACTCATTCATCTCCTTACTTCACTCCACAATGTCTAGGCCACTTATTTTAACAGAGAACACTTTTAGAAAACTCCTGAATCAACGTAGTATTGCTTCTACAGTGGACAGAAATACAGTAGATAAACAATGAATCAGTAAACTACAAACAAGAGCTGTAGAGAGCTTACCAGGAGGGCATCAGCCAAGCTGCGGGGCGATACCTCTCGGGTGTCCTCACCACCAACTGGAAGTGTCCGAGGGGTATAAAAACCGTTGATTAGGAGCTCAAAGTACCGCATTCGGTTTTCCCCTGTTAGACAGGTAGGTGGGAATGGTGAAAAGGGAGTGTTAGAGGAGTTTTTTTGTGTAATTCTGCAAACTAACTTTAAATTAAAATTCACCATTTTTCACAATGAAAGTCAGGACATATGACATGTTCATGACATTCCTAGTCTAATGTAATTGTAATTCCCTTTACAAAAGTGCTTTACATACAGGATGTTTTCAGGTAAAATGTGTTTGATCATAATATTTTTATCACTAGAAAAACATCACATAATTTTATACTGAATTAAATTAACCAAATAATAAAAAAACAACCTCATACTTCTATCCAATTACAGCCCTCAAAATGTAATTGTTTTGCAATTACATGTTTTCTATAATTCAGAGAAAATGCATAGACAGGACTTAAGATTAAGTTTACCAATCTCCTTACAATGAAGTACTTGGGGATAGCAATTTAGTTATTCCATTAAAACACTTTGGCCTGGCTCTAAGTAAATTCAATTATATGAATTAATTAGTAAGCTGTTCTTTGAGAAGAAATGGTATCAACCACGTATGATGCTAATTTTCAAACTAAAAACTATATAAAAAAACCAAGGATCTTTTAACAGGACTATTAACTACATTGAATAAATCCAGTTTATAAGACAACATTTTGAGGGAGGCACACCTGCAGCTTGTTCAACAAAACAAGTATTCTGACAGCATCCGATATAATATAGTTACCAGGCAACAACATAGTTACATGTTCGCATGGAATTTTAAGCTGCTTTCAACCTTTATGTTAAACTCAAATTCTAAATGTAAAATATTAAACGGAATCAGTGACCAACAGAGACAGTCGGCCACTATAAGTACTTACCTTTAGGGTCCAGCTCCACGTGGATAATGTTTCCCATCACAGAAGTGTTATGAAGGTTTTGAACAGTGTCCTTCGCTGCCTTTACGGACCCGAAGAGAACTTTAGCAATTCCCAGATGCTTTTTGTTCTTGGGATTGTACAGTATCTCCACTTCCTCTATATCCCCGTATTTCTTGCACATGTCTGTCAAAAAACCCTCCCGAATGTTGTCGTTGAGCCTCGCAAACGTCACCTCCTTTGGAGGAACAGGACCGACATAACATTCATCGATCTGGAGAAGAAAAAAGTGTACGGGGTTACAGGACAGTTGCATCATTTCACTTTAAATGGTAGCGTTTTAAAGTATCTCGTCCATCTGCATGCATGCACCGGTTTCTTAATGAAAATAAACTAAAATCTCCATAAATAATAATCATCGTTGCACCATTTAAGTCTATACATAGGGCATCAAAATGTATTGCCTATAACACAGAACGATTAAGCAACAGGTTTTATTGTGGCGTACATAATCTCAGAACGTTTGAAAAGTACTGCACCGAGACAGTGTTTGCAACAACACGCGTCACATCCCAACACGCGATAGACAAGTTCAGCGTGGGGGGTGTGACTACCTTGAACTTAGGAACCGGGAGATCGGTCTCCTTGTACTTGGTCCAGAGACGACCGATTCTCGGGTCTCGGACGGTATCCACTGGCTGCATTCCCGGGTTCTGTTGGAATGAGCAAAAAAGTCGCAATTACATCAAAGTAATACTTTAAATTAATTGCACATCCTCTGCAGGTAGCAAGCAACTATGCGAGCATGGACACGCTCCGCAAAGTGTACACGCTTGCAACCTTGTATACAACATATGCAACATAAATCTCAAGTAGAGGTTAAATAACGGTACACATACTAGTTTACTACTACAATACGCAATGAGAAGGTTGGTAAGCACGTTTGTACTGTGACACTTTGATGCAGAGTGTCAGGTGCTGTGGAGAACGAGTTTCCTACTTTGATATCATTCATTGCGACAATCACGGTCACCGCAAACTGTCACGAATGTATCAATGTAACCTCCTCATACATAACTGTAAATAGCATGAACTCACGGGCATGCTAAAATTTTGTCCATCGTAACGATAGACTTTATGCGATCCCTTTTTCAGCGCTGGGTCAATAATCAACTTGTAACTCCTCCAATGGTGACTACGTTTCTCCCCTGAGCTGCAAACTGGATGGCTGTTTTCCATTCCGTTCGCCAAACCTGCAAAGAGTGTTAACAGAAGGAAAAGCATTGAAAGCATAAAATAATAAACAACTTGTGCCAATTGTCCAATAAAATACGGTTGTGTCGGTAATGGGGCTTAAAGCTGGTCCCCATTACCGAAACAGACAGAAGGGGAGGTAGAAAAAGCAAGCTTACTTGAACTCTGCTTTCTACCGTGATCTTCATTTAACCTGGCTTTTTCTCCGAGCTTAGACATGATGTAGGTTATTCCGATCGAGACTTTCCTACCAAAACGGCTAGATCTTTTACATTTCCCTGATTACATTACATGCTTTTAAAGGATCCTGCCTCCTTTTTGCGAGCCAGCACATATTGTGTGCCTCTGGTCTAGGTTTTCGGTCTCTCCCACAATACACCACTATTGAGGTACACTGGGAGCTATCCAACCATCTCTTCGCACATTCGATACTACGATATTTTGTGAAATTCATCTACATGAAATATGGTAAATATTCTAAAATTAAATACTGTGCATTTGTAAGTAGGGAGGCGACACACCGCTAAAATACCGGTAACTCGTGGTGGCGCATTCGTCTGGAATTTACAAGCTTCAAACAGTGTTGAAAGTGCCGCTTACATTTACGCAAACGTGAAACAAGATGGAAGAGAGGCTTTAGTTGAAGAGACATCAGGGACTGAGTTGTAATCAGCCAAACCACTATTGAGTCGGCGGTCTTTCTGTTATTTGGCTTTTTTGTTTTGTTTTTAACCTAGGGGAAAAAACATACGAAATTACCAAAGGGTAACGTTTTGAAGGTGCTAGAGGACAATTAATTGTGCATTATTTTACTTATGGCATGCAGGCGGCATCAGCCAATCAGAAAAAAGCTTCCATTTTGCCTTATGTCTTTCAGCCCAGAAAACATCCTGCATTATTAATCTTTTTGTTGGAAAAACCGTTTTATATATATTTGGATATGTGGAACGGGGGAAACTATTGTGAACATTGTCTGATATTTTGCTGTGCTTGGGCAATTGGCTGGTTAACAACAGTGAGTTCCATAAGCCAATCAGAATGAAGCTACCATTTTAGCTTCTCTATTAGAAGCCGTACGGAGACATCCTTCAACAGAGTGTAGAGGAGAGGCCAAGCGCACAGGTAGCCATTTTTCTGCAGTGGAAACAAATGGCCAGTATGGTTTTCCATGGTTCCAAAAGGGATCTTATACTTGGTTTCTTCTCTTTACGGACTATATCAATGTGTTATAATGTTTGCACCATTTAAAGGATCTGAGAAGAATGAAGATAATATTGGACGCAATCCATTTGATATTTTTTTCCCTTCCTGGAATCCATCTTTGTCCTAACTAGGTCATGGCACACCCATATGTCAGCATTTCGCTTCTTAAGTAAAAAAAAAAAAAACGAGTGAATAAACAGCTTGCTTTAATTTGTTAAGTTGCTATTATTGTAAAATATAAATATACAATAATACTACTTGTTTATTTAATGCTGTAAAGGCACATACTGACATTAAACACTAAAGAGGCCAAGTATAAATGTACCAATATGTAAGTCTATTTTGCCTTACTTTGATAATGTATGTAGTTTCAAAAATGAATACTGTGATCTTTTTAAAATTATTGTTTTGTAAAGGGAATGTGGCAACGTTGTAACTTGGAGAGCAGTCCTTCAAAGAATAGACACAAAAGGTAATGAGTTATGTGCCTACTGTTTTCTTTTAATGCTTAATTTGCATGCCATGTGTCTCTCCTTTAAAGCTAAAAGTTAATTTATGCTCAGGATTCAGCAAGTGAACCAGGTCATTATTTTAATGACAGTGTTACAAATAATCACAAGAATATGGATTAAATGCTTCATTTTAGTGAAGAATTAACCCCCATTTTGGATAATGTCAATAAGTATATTTATCAAATAATGTATCTAAGTTTAGAAAATGTTTAGCAAAAGTTTAAAGCAAGCTGATGATACTGTGAGCTTTTAGACCGACAAATCACCAAAATAAAAGGCTATTCTTAGTGCTACAACAAATTTAGAAACAAGTAATTACATCTTAAAATCTACATGTTATTTATATTAAAATGAATGCTCTCAACCATGAAGGTAAGTGCATGCATCTGACCTTGCACCAAGGACGCATTTTAATTTATCTGGTTGTCAAGGCACATATTAACCTATGTTTTTTTTCTTTCCTAATCAGCAGATTACACTAAGAGGCACCATTAAACACTCAAAATAGTCCAAGCAGTGATAAAATATTAAGAAATATTTACCTTTTCATTCTGATGAAATATATATGTGCCAGGCCTATACGCAGAAGAAAAAGGAACAATTTCAGCCTGATCTTCAGATCCATTATTGTACATGGTTTCTTTTTAGATTGGGTAGGGGATGCCATTCCTAAAACAAAAAAGAGAAAGGAAACGAGATTTCTTTTGAAATCTTCCAAACAGTAACATTTAAGTAACTGTTCATTGGCCATCAAAAATGTTGAGAATCTTCTAGCAATGTCTGTTTGAACAGAAATATGCAAACATGCTTTCCTCTTTCTTCCCAAAGGCAGGCGTGCCGTCAAATGCCTCACTCATCAATCTGAAGATAAGAGAAATGCTAATAAATTCTTAAATGGACAGCTTATATTATGAAAGGTGGGGATTTAGGGTAGATCTTTCAAGCAGGTACCTAATGTTATATAATGGTTCAAATCTATAACATTGTGTATAACAAGGCTATATATAGATAATGTGGAACTAAGAATGTTTAAGGTGTTTAAAATGTAATTATTTAATTTCTACATTTTAGTAATTAAAGGATTCATTACACATGACAATACAAAACTATATATGAGCTTTTAAGTAAACTGTTAAAATTGTAAATGGACCATACCAGATAAGAACTTACACTTAAAATTATGTAAACGTAATCCTCGAAGAAGACGACACCTTAGTCATATTACAAATGTGTTTTAGGGGTGAATTTGCGTTTGAGGATGTTTTCTCTTGCCCTTTTCTCCAAAAACGACTTTTTAAATGAACTGCTGTAATGGCTTCTCTGCTGTTTGCAATTTCAAAATGGCTTCTCCACACAGAGCTGATCTTTCAGAGCTGAAAATCAAGCTGCGCCATTGCTGGGCGAGGATCTGTCTCGGAAGAATATCTTTGAATCCTCCAAATGTAACTCTCTCTCCCTCTCTCTCAATAATTATCAGATATTGTATCAACAATGACCAGGATGGCTTCTGCTGGCATGTGTAGTGGGTGATGCATCAAATATAACCGACATGAAGAGCCATTTCGTGGCGCAGTCTCGATTTGCTGCGTTACTCAGCCGTCCACTCGAAAATAGGCTTGGTAAACGACTGTAATCTGAGAATCTGGCTGCCTGCCAACCATTTCCTGCGTCTGATCTGACTGCATACCACGCGATCGACTGGGGGAAAAGGAAAACAATTTTAAAGTTGTACTGCAGCATCTCGAGCAGACAGTTGAAGAGAATTTACAGCGAATACCTCCGTTTTCATCTCCAAGAACATCCGGTGCCCAAGAAGCCGGCATTTTATTTTCCTGCAAATATCCATTTATCCACGAATATCATGCAAGCAAGATTTAATCCGCTCTTTTTACAAGGAGACTAGATTAGTGTTATACCAAGGAGTATTTTTAAACCGTCGGTTCGGTTTCTGGATTTGTGTTTCACTATGAATTGCAAACAAAGTGTCTATGAACGTACGTTTTTGTAAAAATTAAATATGTTACTTAGGCCCAATAGCAGAGCAGGCAAAGAAGAAAGAAGGTCAAAGTAAATTCCTCGAATAGGAAACATTTTGTGAAAAAGTACATTGACCAGTGTTGGCTCAAATCCAACTACAGGAAGTGGTAAGGGGCGAAGTTGGTACAATAATAATAATGTAAAAGGTATTAAAAACCTTGACCGCTCGAAGAATATTAGGCCTCAGTGTTTTCAGTCTGTTGTCGTATTGCTAGTACGAGTTCGCTTTCATTCGATTTCCAGTCTTTTCTCTGGAAAATACAAGTATTACACGTCATAGGGGATGTATGTAAGTACCATCATCAGCGTGATGAATTGTGTGGAATCTAAATCAACAAAATCGAATCTAATCATTGTTCATTGGCGATTTATTTAAAACTAGGACATTCTATGGTAGACTCGAAAGCATGTCAGTAATGACAGCGGGTCAGAGGGTCAGCTCTGTTGGAAGGTTTAAAATACAAATGCGAAATGGGGGGCATTGTCCATGAATTACTCGCCCACGGAAAGCAAATGGAAGATGTCTCCTTATCTCTGCCCAAATTACTTGAACAACACATTTCAACCCAAAGGAGTACCGGTCCATTGGGGCAAGGGGAATGGGTGGAGAAGCAACGCTCGCAGTATAAATGCTGGTTTGTACAAGCGGTACGTTTGGTGTAGTGAGATATATCATGACTTAATATATAATTTTTTAAATTGCGATGATTTTAAGGAAGTCACAGATCCCCAAAGCGTCGTTCTAAATATGTGTGTACATGGTGCCTTGACAACCAAAAGCCGACGTTAAACATAGCCTACTTTACAAAGTAAGGCGGTCAGTAATGATCGAATTGTGCTGGTGTCTCTAATGCATACAACTGTACTTCATTAGTCAGTCTCGTTTATGTCAGGCCATGAAAATTGCTCCTATAATGATGTAACATATTGCAATTTAAAGTATTGCGCTTTATTTAACACAAATGACCATATGAATCTAATGCAATGTCTATGTTAACAATTTAAATAACACACGTAGATTGTGTTTCCGTAAGTAAAAATAAAATCCCCAGGAGAATGGTTTTCCGTCACCTAAGTTTAACAGCCTAACAAAACAATTAATTGTAGCCTAAATTGTTTAAGGGTTACTGTTGGTCTACTTAAACAATATAGTAGAAAAGCCTGATCATGAGTTCACCCTGCCCTGCAAAGGTAATGTTTTCGTGAAATTCACATTTCCTTGATAAAACACTACTTTCATTGCACAGACACCCGCAATGTTTAGTTAAATTGCCCCGGAGCAATTGACAAACTCATTAACAATAGGCGAAAAATTACGCTCTCAAAATAGACAGCCGTGGGTTTCTATTACTGTCGTTTTTCAGACCGGATACTGTTAAGACCATGAATATCAATGCCCATTGTCTTCAAAGCACATTCATTGGTATGCTTTCAAATATCAGTTAAAAATGTGGCGCTGTAAGTTTCCCTTCACAAACCCCTTTAATTAGGAAACACACTGATTAATTGTATCTTTGTTTAAATAATTCGTGTCTATAAAAGCTATTTTTTAAGTCCCTTTTGGAGAGTGTTTTCTTTCGAGCGTCAACCTGTATAAAAAAGGTTGCCATCTGTGTCTTCCAGCTGGACAAAACATAAGGGCGTTGTCTTGGCCAGCAGCATACACTCATCAACCGCGTTCAGCTTGAAAACATACAGGAACAGCTGTTATGTAGGCTACTTATTTACAAGATATAAACCCTCGCACAATCTTATAGGCAGTGGTGGAGCGAGGTTCTGAGGGATGTAGTCGACGATTCATAATAACTAATCAGAAAAGCGAATGGCCCACCTACGAGACTTGGGTGAGTCAACCAGTTGTTTTTTGCTGACACTGCTTGACACAGGAAACCAAGCCTTGTTATCCAGTTCTTTTTTCCAGCCGATACCAATACTAAATACCGATTTGCAGTTGGGCATAACACAACACACTCAGTTATTCTTAGAATATTATTTGAGAATTTATTTCAAATATATTGTTTGCCACAGTTGTGTAAGAATAGTTTCCTCATTAAGGTTTGTATAGAGAGTAGAGAATGCTTATGATGCATAAGCATGAGTACAGCCAATGCCAAATACCTATACATGCTGTCTCGTATGCATAATTATGAACAGTGCTGTGTGATGTAGTGATCACTGTGATGTAATGAGAGGTCAAATGAGGACTTTAATGTCTTACAATAGTGCAAATAAGACTCCCTGAGACACCAGGCTCCATCGTTTACAAACCAGATCAATTTCATCATCTGGTAACATCGCAACCTCCCCCATTATTCAAGTATCATGCTCAACATACTAACACTCACAAAATTCATGAACAGCATAGCTGTATAGCACATTTGTTCTAGCAAATTTCCAAATCTGACCATCTGGCAACGTTCTGGCAAATTTCCACATCTAATTATCTAATTATACCCAAAGTTAATAGGCTAAATGTGCCTCACTCCCCATACCATCTGGGTTGGATTTGAAAGGCAAATACATTTCAATGAGAAAGCAATGACAGAGGAAGTTATGGTTTTGATCTGTTTGTCTAGCCTTGCCACCTCTCTCTCTGAAATATTCTGTAGTAGTATACCAATTGAAAGCACCATTGATGTGCTGACTTTTTTGACACAGAATGGCTACTGTGGATCACTTAGTTGGACTTGGTGAATTGGTTGGAGTTGAGGTGAGTCAACCCCTCACTGTGAAGGTCATTGAGATCCATGAATGTGGTATATGCATTCAGTACTTTGTTGTAAGTATACAGAGTATGTAGGATCTTGCTGGCTAGCTAGTTGTTGAAAAGGTGGAGAGGAAGGTACACTGGAAGAACAGATTTGGAGAAGCACATAACTGAAACACCAGAGGGAACAAAACTGTAAAAGTCTCTGGGGATCCTCAGAAAGATTTAAAGTAATTTTTTTCTTTGACATCATTGTTTTATTTATTTTCATTTTGGAATTTTTGATAGAAATTAGACCTCACTATATCATATATAATCAGTAATATCATTGTCACTATCATCTATTACATATTTATTTTGTGCTAAATAGTTGACTGATGATATAGGAAGTGCTGTTTTCGATGTACTTACATATGCAAGTGTTTGAAATAGCCTGTGCATTGCAGCTTGTAAAGGAAGAAAAGATATCATGAGTGAATCATTTTAGTTAGTCAAAGGTTCTCAACCAGACCAGTGAGTGGTCTTCTTAGCAGCCTTGAGATAAAAAGTATGGGAAGTCAATTCAACATGGCAACATGTATACTGTATTTCAAGCTGTGTTTGTACACCAGATTGTTTTTCCAGTTTGCATACTTTCAGCTTTTTAATGAATACAGATTATAGTTGTATTGTGTCCAGTGATACACTTAAATGTCCTATTTCTTTCTTTGAAAAGAATATACATGTATATGGCATTGTGTTGTAGCCAATAAACAATTTATTTTCCCTTACAGCATTTGTGACTTTATTTTTTCCCTGTTACTGACAGAAGTAACCTTGGGAACTGATTTCTGAAAGCCGTTCCATTGGGTCTGTAATTTTTAGTTGATTTTTGCAGTCAAATCTCCAGCCAAACATTTTTTTAACTCTTGATGTGAGGACAGAGCAGTATTTATCAGTGAATGGTTTAAAAATATGGATTTCATCCATTTTATGGAAAAATAAAAAAAAATAATTATGTATTTATAAAATAAATATATTTATATGGTCAGTTACATGTTTAAGAATAATAGGTTTTAAATAAATTGTGACGATGTGAGCATAATTAATCGAAGTAAACTGCAACCAATCATATAAACCATTCCTGGTGGATATGCCTCTTCTGGTGAAGTTGGAGTCAGCTGACTGTAACATGGTCTGAAATGTGACAGGAATCCTTTAGATGACATTCCTCTAGGTGGCATCAAAGCTCCAGTGGTCTTCATTGAATATTCTTCTTTTTTCTGTGCATGAGATGTGAAGTACTGGATATGAATAAGTGCATTCAAATAATTCAGTTTGTACTTGTTTTTCTTTGAAAGATGTGCTTTAAGTGAATGTAATTTCATTCAAATATCTTTAATGTGTTTATATTTAAAATAGTCTGCTTATACTGAGACAAGCTATTATTAGGCTATTTGGTTTTTGCTTATATTAAGTAAATAACTGATGTAATAAATAACTACTTCCAGTTCAGAGGGCATTCAAGGGGCATGCAATCAGTTGGGAATTAAGGGATTAAGCCAAAGAAGGGTAAGTTTCCCTTTGCCTCTGCATGCACTTACACGTTTATTACCTTACTTTCCATGGTAACAGCTGGTGATTGAATCTGCTGAAGCCAGTATACTCTTTGATACATTATCAATTATGCTTTATGAAAATACATACTAAACACATTGTGTGTGTGTGTGTGTGTGTGTGTGTGTGTTATATTCCTTTACCTGAATTTACAGCAATATCACATGAATGAGAATACGTGTACAATAATTACCGACAGGTGTTCCTATATCATAGGAGTTAGGTACAAAAATACATATTTGAGTCCAAAAGGTGCATTTTAGTGTGAAGTTAGAGCACCAATACTCATAGCCTCTAACATTTTCTTTTCAAATGAAGTAGGTTGGAACATGACAGATTGATATGTTGTGAGCCATGTTAATTCAATATAGTGATGATAAGATTATTTTATTTTACTAGCTGTTCCCTATTTTCAAGGTGTAGTTTGCTGGGGTGGAAATCATGGTATGACTAATCTTTGTGAATTGGGGGGAGGAGGTAAAACTGCCACCTCATTGGCTCTGAAGGCAAGAAACTACTGGAACACAAACATGTTAATTCAGAAAGTAAACACCAGCAACAGTGCTATTTGAAGTGTAATGCCTCATTCCTACAGGAATTCCTGTCTGCGTGACTCTCAGCACACCAGGTTATGAATGGCATGGCATGTGAAACATGTAGCAGGTGGAGTTGCTGGTCCAGCCCAATGGGGGTGGCCTGTGGGTGTGTTACACACTGCATGTGTCAGGTGGAAGTTACTCCTCAGTGGCTGTCATGCAAGTGGGGAGGGAGGAGGCCCTGACACCAGCCCCAGCTGAAGCATAAGGAGCAGAACACTAACAACAGCCTAAAGAACACTAATGCATGCATTTAGCCTCTCAAGAACACCCAGGTACTGCTAGCTCTGCTAGCTTCCCTCAGTGTCAGGACAGCCATCACGCAGACACAGTCAGAGGAGGGGCTGGCTGCCAGATCGTCAGACTGCAGGTTCCTGCGTGCTGGAGAGAGCAGGGCTAGATTAACCACATAGGAGTTTCCGGAGGTGCCGGTTTGCTTGCCAAACTGAAGAGACCTGAGCACAGAAGGGGATGGCGGTGCTGTGATTCTACATGCCAGGACGAGTATCAGGGCTGCCTGGCAAGTTTCTGTTTCTGTTCTCTTGGTGCACTTGGTTACGTGTGGCCAGGCATCCCGGAGCCAGGAGAAACTGATGATCATCACTGTCCTGTGTCAGAGCTCTGGTTTTTTAACGGCTGGAACATGACACACAACGGCTCAGTGGCTGGCCACAGCAGTGGGAGGCGGCGGGAGGAACTCAAAATTGTAATCGTTGGAGATGGGGGCTGTGGGAAGACATCGCTTCTCATGGTTTATGCCAAAGGAGACTTTCCGGAGGTGAGTCATGAATCAAAGCCAATGACAGGTGAAGGAAAATCCATCTAAACGGCTTTTGAATTTGAACTAAATTTTCATCTGTTATAGTTCCCGTGTGTGCCTGTGAGAAGGCGTGTGATTAGGTGTAACAATAAAAGCACCTGAGATAAGAACACATGCTTCTGTTTGAATATAGAATGACACCACCTTGTACAGCGATGTGGTCTTGGTTCTTTTGACAATCTGCCATGGTGCCAGGTGCCAGAGAAGATGCTGCTGTAACATAGCAATAAATTATATCTTATTGTCGAGACAGATGATGGAACATCATTGTTCCATTTTTAGACTGGAACATTTTCACAAAACAGTTTGTATATATGGCATGTATCTTCAGCAAAACCTTTCAGTTTAAAAGCTGTAAGGATCTTTGTATTATTAGGCTGTGAGGTGATATTTTCCCAGCAACAATGGCCATATCATTAGCATCTAGGTCAACTTCACTGGGTTTTAGATGCAACTAGAATTGTAGGCAAGCTGTGAGGATGTGAAGTTCATTTGACACTCCAACTCTCCCTATTCTATTGTACATACAAGGCTGTAAAATCTGTAGAATTCTTTGCAGTTTTGTAAACACAGAAAAGAATACTGTTCAGCTGTGCTGAGGCAATATAAATGTTGCATCTGATAATCTGCAGCATAATAACCAAATACTAGATCAAATAAACAAATATCCAAATGCACATACATCTATTTATTAAGCATACAGAGTGGAGGAAGGCCATGGTAAATTAAAGAAATGTATCAACTTGATTGACCATGACCTTCAGTGTTGTCATGGTAACTGTTTATTTTAGTGCAATTAGCTGTCAAGGGCTTCCTCTGGTGCTCAGGCCAGAAAGATGGCTGCTTTAACCACTGGCACTATAAAGCCTGGCCCTCGTAAAATTCAATAAAGTGACACACTTTATTGAATACATATTCATGAGTCTTTTCTCTTTAATATTTATGAAACTTCAGGACCATTTCCCAGAGTGTCTGATGGTTGTGACATTTCCCGCCTGTTTCCTGTCAGAATCCACTGTTTTCATATTTGTAGCTAATCTATAAACTGCCCTCGGCCTTATACCTCAAATGCTCTTAAAACATTAGTAACATACTTTTTTTCAGACTGAAATAAGTAAAAGCTGGAAAGTAGAATAATTAAGGGTTATCTTTTTTATATGACTTTAAGAGAATGTATGATGAGGCTGGTGGTATCCTCACTGTGGATATATTGTAATCAGTATTGTGATATATACGTAAAGGTATATTGTACTATTCTGTTTTATGTACCGTAGTTTAAATGTTGGCATGCAAACAAGAAATATGAGACGTAAATGTATAATATCAATAATAAATTGAATTAGCCCCACAAATCCAACCAAAAATTGTTTTACAGAAATATGCTCCATCTGTGTTTGAAAAATACATCACGACAGTCAAGTATGGAAACAGAGAAATCATTTTGAACCTCTACGATACAGCAGGTAAGTGCTGACTCCCATGTGCTTACAACACCAATGCTGCCAAAAAACCCTGCCAGACGGGTATATCAAGACAAAAGTGGGTGTGGAGCTATTGGGTAACTCCAAGCATGCCAACCATACAAGAACAAAGATCATCTAATTGTTAAATAGTTTAATTGTCACCCTAAATAAAGAAACATTAGAAACATAGCACACTGGTATAAAAGGATTTTTGTCTTATTCTTTAATACAACGTTGAATCGATCCTGTAAGCAGAAGTGAAGAACAGAAAGGGAGAACCATCTCATGTTTGTTTCATAACATTCAACAATAAATCATTTTGCAGGACTTCTTTATTGATTCATCCAGAGTGTTCTGTTTGTCAGTAAGTTACATAACATATTAGTCATTAATTCACATGTATGGAGCCTTCTTGGAGCATTCAGTGCTTTGTTATAGGATTGTTGACTCAATTCAGCCTTGCATGTTTCTGAATAATATCAAGTGTTCTGGAAATCTTGGCCTGTTATACTTGACAAAAGTGAAAAAGGAACAGGGGAAGGAATAGTTCAAGGAAGAGTGTCAGACAAATGCTCTATAGCCTGACAATTGCACCACTTTCCTTCTCACCGCTTTTAAAAATGGCACCCTATCATACTTGACTTCATTCCAGACAAAATGGGCAAAACCAGTTGTAGGATTTCAGTGGGTTTTGTGTAGCATTGTGTTTCAGAGGTGTTATAAAAATGAGAAAATATGACCCATCTCCACTCCAAGTAGTTGTACCCACAATGAATAAAGAGATTCAGGAAGTGGATCGGGGATGAGCCAGTGAGAACAGCTGACAGTAGAATATAGCTACGAGGGTCATCAGTGAATCAGTACACCTCGTACAAACCTTGAGCTTGAGCCAAGACAACCCATATCCATCTTGCTTGCCGTTTCCTCCCCTGCATACTGTCTATGCTGCCAAATGTCACCCACTGTTTATTTCAGGATGCATGGGCTCAGTTATTTCCAAGCCGGCATAGCAGAGGAGGTATGAAAGATAAAATGTCTAAGCTCATAAGCTGTAGATCTCATGTCTGTTAAGAGGGGGGGCGGTAAGGGCCTAAAATGGATGTGTAGTTTTGACACATCCTCAACATGCCTCAGGTGGAGGAGGTAGGACAATAGGCAGAGAGGTGACTGTGTCATTCGTAGAGAAGCTCGTAGCACAGAGCAGCAGCACGGCCTCACATTCAGTACTGCTGCAGCCAGCCATCTCTGCGGCAGAGGATGTGGTCAGAAGGATGTCGCCTTCAGACAAAGGACAAAACAAAATGCAGAGACAAGAATCATCTCAGTGAATGATGCTTATCTTGACTGTGATATTTTTTTCATTGCATTTAGGAACTTGCAGTTATTGGTTGTTAATTGCTGACCTCATGTGAAAGATAACCAAGGCTATACTGACTGTATAGATGTACTCTAACTATGAGATATTCAGTCATTTATGTACTATGTAAACCCTGCAAAGATTATTTAAAAAAAAAACCAAATGATTAACTACCCAGTTTATAATCAGTTGAGACTGGTATGTTCCCCTTATTCTGAATGACCAATTAAATGTGCTGGTGCTTATCGCTGTTTGCCTCCATAATCAATTTGGTAGAGCTCAGTCAACAAGCCCTCTCCTCTGAAACTCATCATATCAGCTTTATGGTGCTTCATTGCTTTTAGCTGTGTACCACTTAAGTTAAAACAGGTTGTGCAGGCAGTTGACTGGTGACCAATTTACAACAGTAGGTCATTTGTGCATTGCAAGCCATAAATGCCCTACTGAACAAAATCCCTTCCATCCCATCAAACCCTGTGGCCAACCATACACCACCCAGCAGAGCTGTTGGCCACAGTAAGCTCTGGTATGAATTCACTGGAACACATTTCTAAGTTTTGTTACCATTACCAGTTTGCAATTGTATTTGTTGACCTATTTTATTACTGTAAACTTCATTAATTTGGGATTTGCTCACAGTTTCCTCTAAAGTGCATTATTAATCAGCCCTATTGTCAGATTACTGCTCACATACAGGTGGCATAGGCAAATCATTCTTTTGTGCCATGATTAAACCACCAAATTAAATACTTTTCCCTGGGCAACACTGTACCAAACTGTATGCAACCTTACAGGGATTCCTCCTTTCAAAGGGCTGGGATTCTGTATTACAGTATGAGGCAAATCATTGAGTTAAGTGGTGTTTTGACTGCCAGTTATCCACTTTCAGAAAGGAATTTGAATATGGCTGTCCCAGGTCTGATAACACAGACCTGCTATTTCTGTTTAGTGGTTTTAATGTGTATTAGACCCACAGACCTGCATGAGTAGACCAGAGTGTTCAAACATCGTGAGCTTGATTTTTAATGTTTAATCATATTGTTCTCTCTCAAGTCTGACATGCATCCAAAACCAGTTTGCTTGTGATTTTACATAAATACATAAGTCACATGAGTGTATTTACACCAGGATAGCGCATGCCATTGCCACTGGGTGGGAGGGATGGTCAGCAAGGCTACAGAATTGTTTCATATGTGATAAAGCCACCAACTGGCAGGTAATGAAACAAAACTTGTACTAAGATTGGTGGAAAATGTCCTTAGAAACAGCTGGGGACATATAGACACCATTGACTGTAATGGAATGGCATAATATTTTTCATATGTTTTTTAATGCACCCTATGTGTACCAGACATGCAAGGCAAATAGATCATTTATTTTCATAAGAGGAACTGCAGTGCCGTCTTTGCAAAAGCAGATAAGCCATTGTGACAATGTACGTTTTGAGCATGACATTTCAAGCCAGTGTTAACAACCCTCATGGGGATCAAACTACAGGGTGTTTACAAAGTGGTTTCAGTGATATATAAAACAGCATTCACAAATTACAGGACTCAATATGCAATTCAAAGAATTGCCTGCGAATGGCTTATACATTCAAGTACATAATGTATTCAAGTGCATTCACTTTGACAGGTTCAGGAAACAGATGACATTGATCATTCTAAGAACTGAAATGCCTTCCATGCAAATGTTGTGCCAGTGTAGCTCAAACCCATGAGGCTGCAGCTTATCTCATGTGAATGGCTTACAGGGCATCCTGACTTACAGGAAGTTGAAGCAAACAGCAGGAAGTTGGGGTTTTTCTGTACCTTGTCACTCAGATCCCTTTGCATCAATACATTCTGTCAACATTCATAAAGGCTTGTGGGGTAAAGTGAAATGCCTCATTCATGTTTCTTGTCATGCAGATTGCTGTGATAGCTCTCCATCCTGTTTTCTTTAGATGATCATCGCTTGCATTTTAGACACTCATAAAGCCACACATTTTGATGTTTTGCACATTTGGTACTTTTGAACATCAAAAGTGGAGTGCTATTAACAATATCCAACAATCAACAGCAGTTGGCTGAACTACCTGTTTAGTATCACTTGAGCAAAATCTTTTAAATAAATGTATTAGAGATTTACAAAATTACAGTGCAAAAATAGCCATCAGCCATGGCATTTTCTACTATGCCTCTGGTCAAATGGCTAAAGTCAAGCAGGCCAAGGTGCAGTGATGGGGATTGTGTGCTGTGGTAGGTGCAATCTTTCAGATGAGATGTTAAAACAAGGTTCTTATTTTATGAGGTCATAAAAAGATCCTATGGTACTTACTTCAAGAAGTAGGGATTTCAGTGATGTCCTGGCAAAAATGTCAAACTGGGAAACAGTTAATCCCTACACCTTACACCTTTCGACTCCCTGAACACACACAACCTCCTGCACTGTGCCCCCTCCTCCTCTCCACTGCTCATGAGCTTTAAACTGTGCTGTTCCAGACAGCAACACCCCCCTTCTTTGCACAGAAACCTCTGCCCCTTTTCCAAAAGGTTCATCTTAGCTTGTCAGGTTTTTAAGGTCAATACATGAGATAAAATACCCCTGTGGATATCAGAAAGTAACTAGGACTGTGCAATCACAGTTATACATTTTAAAAGATGGGTCTTGGTGACGTTCCAGAATGGTGTGAGTTGAACAGAGCCTCTTGCTTCTATCCAATAATTAAAATATCTTTGTAATCCACAACTCAATTATCTTTTCACTCTTGTGATGGATGCACTATCTATCCAAATGTTTTAAGGACCTGAATGTGTAGGGATTGTCTTTTTTTTGTTTTCACAAATACAACTCCTTGATATTTATGGTTAGGTTCTTATTTAATAGACTTGGTCCAATCATTTTCAGAATTCTCTCATGTATTAACTCTTTAGCAACCATTTGCACTTCCTCTTTCTTTACGAAGTTATATTTGTACAAGACATCATTTTAATGTCAGGTGCACATTTCTTAGATGAGGTCATTGCAACATGTACATATTTCAACAAGTGCAACAGATGAATAAAGCTAAATAAACAAAGCACATGGTAGTTTCCAATAATACTGACATTATGATTCATAATACACAGATCCCACCAATCTCTAACCCCAAACACAATGGCTACACTACACTGGGGTGATAATAGCATACAATAGGGTAAGAAGGACAGGTTATCTGATGGTTTTATGTTGTCACTGAAATTGTTAGCAATTAAACCAGCAATATGGGAAAAAAAGAATACCAATCAGAGGAGGCAAAAGCTAATAATTTTATCAGAATAACATTGACCTTAATGTTTAAGATATGGCGGAACTGTGGATACATTAATTCTACTTAATTTCATGTTATTTTAATGGGCATATATGGTGCAGATAGGCATGCCAATATTAAATGGATAAAAAACCCAAACAGATTCATCACACATTTTTAACTTGTGTGTGAATGTGTCTGCATATTTGTGTTTCAGGTCAAGAAGACTATGATCGGTTAAGGCCGCTTTCTTACCAGAGTGCCAACTTGGTGCTTATCTGTTATGATGTTACCAACCCAACCAGCTACGACAATGTTATGATCAAGGTGAGCTCATTTGAACAGTGTTTTTCTCCCTAAAGTTGACTATGATCTCTCATTAAGGGAATTACATGGCCATAACCATATGAATAAACATATGAAACCCCACATCTGAACAGCACATGTTTTAATATGGTAAAGGTACACACTCCAAAAGAAAAGGGAACCATCAGTAGTTTTATGTCTCAACCATAAAAGGCATAAAAGAAAAAAAAATAGGACACCTTTATCAACAATATTGGACTCCTATTTTACATGCATTTAACCAAAGGAAATATTTTAATGAAACAATTAAAATTCCAGAATGGGGAGGGGGACAAGAAAAGATCATACAGTTAAATTCCAACTGAAAGAGGGTTGTTTTTCCATAAAGTCAATATACCTTATCCAAACTTACGCAACTTGATAATTCATTAAGCCATTGAGATAAGGATGGTAAAGATAATGACTAACAATTGATTGTTACACATCAATTGTTTTTATCCACTGAAACAAATGTGTGATTTGTTAAATTCTCAATTTCTCTTCTACAGAGACCTGAACACTAATGTGTGCAGCTGTAATTGTGCATATTTACATCCGCACGATATATTTTGCCAATTTAAAGTGTTTCCAAGTTATCGTATCTATGCATTCTTGCTCCTCCTGTTTCTTCTGACATGATAAAATATCTATGTGCCAAGCATATTTAAGGGAATTGATGTTTGCAATAAATTGACAACTGTCCTAAAATATACATCCAGTTAGCTGGATTATTAATCAAGCAAAATTAATCATGTGTCACTTACAATCTTACATATGTTCAAACATGCATTTTCTCTCAGTGGTACCCAGAGGTGAACCATTTCTGCCGTGGTGTTCCTACCATCCTGATTGGCTGCAAGACAGACCTGCGTAAGGACAAGGAGCGAACTAGGAAGCTGCGGGCTCTTGGTCAGACACCCATCACGTATATCCAGGTTAAGAACATGTTTCATTTCTAATACACTTAGTAAGCATGTTTAAGGTTTCATTCATATTGGGGTTTGCACTGACTAGTTTATTAGTCAAGGAGTGTTCAAGCTTTTACAATGGCACCCCCCATAAATAATCTGTGAAACAAAAGGACATATACACATCAAAACTGAGCATTTGTGGTGCACTTTGCTGAAGAAATACAGCACTTCAACAAATGACATAAGTCCATAACAGTATAAGAAATAATAGAATAAAAGTATTTCTCAGTCTTATTGCAAGTTAACAGTCTCACCAAATGGTGGTGCTAGCTCCACCTGCTTTTTGACTACACAGAAAAAAAAAACAGAACAAATTGTCTATATGAAAACAAAAACAAATTAAACACAAAGTTGTTAAAATAAATATTATGTTTTCTTTTCTGCTATGCTGTTAGTTAACTTACAAACATGGCATGAGGAAAAACTAGCTACGTACCATTTGCTTTCATTTACCTTGTTTTCAAGGTTTTCCTTCTAAGACATACTTCAGTAGAGCCTTTGATTTTCTGCAATTCTCCCATTCTCCCATAGAATTTATCACCATACAAGAGAAATTGCTCACTTTTGTTATTACTCAGTCAACCCCCCATTTTAAATGCGTATGCCCACTTAGGGGGCTTGCAAGGTCAGGATGGGGTTGTGTGATTGAGCAATGAGGAAATTGAACACCACTGGATTAGTGGAGTGAGTGCCCTGGGCCTCAGGCGGCCCTGCAGGTCTAGTGATTGCATCATTCTGTAGTGCGGTGTCCCTGCAAGAACAGCAACATGCAGCATGATAAACAACAGACTGCATTGTTTCAGTCTCTTTGTGCTTGTCCTGTTGAACATGCTTGTACACACTCCTGCTGTCTGTCAAGGACATCATTTTATGAATTCAGTTTTTATTGATGCACAGAATCCCTCTCTAGATCATGTTGACATGCAACAAAGAATACATCATGTACAAGTGGACTACTTTTTTGACTAATGACTAGTCATGCAATGTCTGGTGGAGTATTGGTTCTCAACTTCGGTTGTAGGAGGTTTGGGTCTTTGATCAGGCACTGCTATAGTACCATATTTACAATAGATATGAATGGATAGAAAGTAAGAAATTAAGATCTATCTACGTATTCTACAGTGAGACCAAAAAGACCATGGCAGAACATCCTGCCCCAAAGTCTGCAGTCATCCCATTGAGCTCCAATTGCACAGCCACTCACAGAAATGCAATTTTTTTTAAACCTGTGCTTTGATACACATAGAAATTCCTGAGGTTGATTACACATACAAGCACACTCTAGGTTAATTAAGAGACAAGCCACAGGTCTCATCAGCTTTAGTGCCAGATATTTTGTCGCAGCTGTGTGAAGCACGTTTTTTTCCACACAGGGGGAGGAGACCAAGCGACAGATCAATGCAGATCTGTACTTGGAATGCTCAGCAAAGTACAGGGAGAATGTGGAGGATATTTTCAGGGAGGCTACCAAAAGGGCTCTGGCAGGAATTCGGAGAGCCAGACAACCACGAAAGAAGAGTGGGTCATGTGCCCTTCTTTGATCATATGACTTCCATGGGACAGAAATGGACATCCAGTAGGTTTCAGAACCAATTGTGTGCCTCAACATCTTCTTTCTTTGCAAAAAGACATTCATTTTTTTAATTGATTTTTTTTCTGTTAAAAAGAAAACATTTCTTGATGCATGTGATTTGTACTTCCTGGTAAAGCTGTGTCCTGAGAAACTCCAAGAACAAAACATGGCACAGCATCCATCAGGAAGTCAAAGTGCCTAAATGCCCCATGTCTCACCAGAAGCTCCTGTTTGGGATACTGGCTGGATCAGACCCAATGAATGTCTTCAGGGAAAACTTGCTGCTAGCCTATCACTTACCAGTAGTTAAATTATATTGCATTATCATAGGGAAATTCTAAATATTCTAAGAGGTAAAATTACCACAATGGTTGATGATTGTACATAGTGCTATTCTTCACTAAAAAGGAAGAATTACTCCCCCCAACACACACACACACACACAGAGAGAGAGAGAGAGAGAGAGACAAAGCAGAGAAATCAAACTGTACACACTGAGCACTACACTGAGAGTACACCGAGTGCTACTTTTCAAAACATTAGGTCTTATCTGTTGGTAATTCCCAAACTGATTCATTCAATCACATCACTGTCTGCAAAGACACAAAGGTGCTTCTGTTAGATGGCATTGATTTAGCATAGTCTGTAAGCACACTTTTTTTTAAAAATAAAAACAAATAAATTCTGATTCTTTCATGGCTGTCTGACTCTTGTGGGAGAAAAAGACAGTGTCTGTAAATTCTGATACCCTTTACTGACACTGTGGCCTTTGAAATTCCAGACATTCTGCATTCTTTCTAGCTGTTCCTCTCATAAGTCTTTCACAGGCCTTTTGATGCTAATGTTAATGCTTTTCTTCTGTGGCAGCCACAGCCTGGAGTCATAAGACTCCAGCCCTGAGGATGTGGTGGAACTACAGCCTATTATTGGCTTTTTAGAAAACAATAACTCTAAAAGAAACCTCATTATTTATGATGATTGGATTTATTAAAGTCTTTTTCCTTCCTAAGATCATTGATCATTTTAAGAGCAATAAAATATGTGTGTGTGTGTGTGTGTGTGTGTGTGTGTGTGTGTGTGTGTGTGTGTGTGTGTGTGTGTGTGTGTGTGTGTGTGTGTGTGTGTGTGTGTAATAAGCATTACAGTATGGAAATTTACTTTCAGGGGAGGTTAAACTATTTATGAGATTTGATAAAACAAGTCTAAGACCAAAGCTAGTCCTGACAATATGATATAATTATGTGAATACCATCAAACGTTAGCATTTACAGAAAGAGGACTGGGATGTAGTATGAGTTGCACAAAATATAAGTGCTAAGAAAGACACACAAGTAATGGAATGTACAGCTTGTCTCCCCCTCACTGAAACATATTTTGACATATTAATAAAAAAAAAGGTCCCTTTGGGGCATGACTACACTGCCCATTAATTTGTGTATAGTGGTTTTGGGATTTATTGATTATTCAAGTCATAATTCCTTCATCACAGCATTGGTTAAATTCATTGAAAAAACGAAATTTTACTTCATTGCTGCCCGTTTAACTAACCACTATAAGCCTATTGAAATGTATCCTCTTTCATGTGTAAAGGTCACTTCATAATTCTACCCAATTCAATTCCTGCTGTCTCCAAAATCAAAAATATGTCAGGCAACTTGGCAGTCCTTCTACATACAATTAATTTCTAAAGTCAAACTTTGCTATCGAAATGACATTATAAGAAAAGCACTTTGAAGCGGGAGCTGGGAGGAGCCGGAAAATCAGCTTGCATATTTCACTACATCAGTGCATGTGCTGTATATGTAGTATGCATTTCAGATAACTTCTGGAACAAGCAGAGTGGGTATTATTTTTCTTTCTGCAGTCTACAGGATCTTTGTAACTGACATTGACCCATGAAAGTTCAGAATCAAACCATCTATTTTAAGACAGAGCAAGACAGTTGAGATTTTCAACAGCTGACTTTGGAATAACTTTTGGAGGAGTTTTGAGATCAGTGGTTCAGCTCAGCTTAAGGCATTTTTTATACAATGTAGTGTACATTTTTGGAAAAATCAAAAGTTTAGGAAATTATGTCAGTTTTTCACTAAACTATGAAGGTAAAGTCAAAGTACTCAAATGGATATAACTGCACAATTGTCCAAAGGTCCTTGTACCCAGTATTAACCTAAATTTACTGTGCTATATCTATACTGTCATGAGGATGAGATATCACAATGAATAAAGGTGCAAGGTGTAGAGGACAGACCAATCAATTATCACTGTGCAGAGCACTGGCGTGGGTTACACTCAGTTACAGAACACTGACACAAATCACAGGGGGGAGAGGAGAATCCTGATGAAGGAAAAATGCTGAGTAAATAGTACTCCGTTTCACCTCTTTGATACCAGATTGCAGGACCACCTTCTCAATACCATACAATTGTTGCACCTGCACCACCTAGTGGTTATTCTATGCAGTTTCATGAAAACCTTTACTGGTATAATGTTTCCCCTTATCAAAGGAAAAATTTGAGTTGTTTGTCATGATAAATCAATACCCTTTCAATGACTGGAGAATATAATTCTGTGGTTCCTCTCCCACTTTCCTCCCAAACTGCTTGTGTAGGATAAAAAATGTGAAAATACTTCAGCAAGTTGGTTTTAATAATTTTATGGCAATGTACACTGATTGAGTCTGAAAAAATTCAACAGAGAAATGTTTTCATCATTGAACACAATGTCCATCCCAGCTGGATTTCAGCTGGGAGGTTAATGATCATGCATGGGCCACTGCCGTTCCACAGGGCAAGCTGAGGTTTTGCCATCGAAGAGAGTCAGTGCTCTACGACCCCACTCTCCCAGAACCCCCCAACTCCCCCCAAAAACAAAAAAGAACAAAACATAATGGATACAACATTATCATGGTTTTCGGGAAAGAGGAGGTTGGAAAATAAGTATAAAAAAAAAAAAAAATTGCTGTTGTGCGTAGTGGCGGCCAAGTTACAAATATTTACTGTATACTTTGTTCACAAATAACAGATGAAACTGTTTGAATCAAACAGCAGACCCTGCATTATTGCAGAAAAATAAAGTATGCAGGGCTTTGCTCCCATTGTGGATGTCATGTGAATGAACGGAAGCACAGAGGGGAGGCAGCAGGAACTACGCAGACAGACCACTACACATTCAACAGTGACAGGTAACACAGCAGGTGTTTGTAAACATTTTTTTTCCTTTTTTTTTTTTTTTTTTTTTTTTACAAAATGGACAAAGTTTTTTTTTTTTTTAAAAAACACTGAAATGACAAGGCAACTTACAAAGCCGGCCACTGTGTGCTAACGTTATTAGGATCTCTGAAATGCATTAACATGAATATGAATACCAAATGAGCGCTTTCATGAAGTCACGCTTCATTGTACTGCTATTTGTTTTGGGGTTTTGAAGAGAGGGACATGTAGTTATGGCTTTGGCACATTGTCTGCAGAACTATTTACATTAGATCACATTAATTCAGAGATCCCAGCAGATTTAGCAGCGGATTTAGAGTCACTGCAGACATTTAAAGCGAATATGCACTAAAAACCGGTGTAGGTTATCTTTTCAGATCTGTTCTACTCCTTACAGTAACATCCTTTCTAAGGTCAAAAGAGTACATTATTTAAATGTCACAAGTTCCTGAACATTTTTCCAAGAATCTGTATGAAATTCCACAATAAAACAAAAGCTGAGGAACAAGGAATTTGCAATTAGTCACCAGTGAACGGGTGGACATGTCTGCAACGTGATGCATGCACTTTGATCAAAGGGCAGTATTGTGACAGAATATCTACTCTCTATGCCTATCTATATTTCATATTTATATATATATGTCTTAAATTGTATTTCTGAATTTCTTTATTCTATTCCTGTATTGCATAAAGTGAGAGAGCTGACTCCCCCATACATACACAATGCACTCACACACATAAAATCGGTTTCAAAAAAAAAAAAAAAAAAAAAAACACAGTTCATATGCCTGCAGCTTGAAGCCTCCAAGGTTTTCAGTGGTTGAACTGTTACGCGACCCCCTCTGGCCTTGGCTGTACGTGAATGAATAAAACTACTTGGGTCATCCACCAGACGCAAAAGAAACTCAGCACGGCCCAGACATTGAACAGTGAGGCGTCCAGCAATGTCACTGAGATCACATGGAGAGGTTCTCTTCTTTCCCACATCATCTGCAAAAAGGCACTGCCACCTTCCCCAACAGCTGTGCCATTTTTACCACCTTCTCTTAACTGGACTTTCTGAAAACCAAGGATATCCCTCCTTTTTTTCTATTCATTCTTCTTCACTTCCCCTTTGTTTTTCTGTACCTTTTGGTGAACAACTTTCAGTGTCGTAAGGAAGTTTCCCAGGAAGAGGACCAGAAACGTCAGCGCCAGCATGAACACCTGAAATACACCCCGACCACCGCCAGCCCCAAAGGAAAAAAGCAATTACGCACAAACGCCCAGACAGCAACTTTTAAATGCATGCACCATGATTCATCCCTCCATAACCTTGGGATGGCAAAGGCTTCTGTGTTCCCTCTGCAATATGCAGAAACTGTCACTGTCCACTAGCGTCAGCTTCAGTTTCAAAGGCACTCGCAACTGTTGAAATGAATCTTTAACATCCTAGACGATGGATTAAGAACATTTTCCCAAGGTTGTACAGCTGTCATTAAAATGCCAAGATGAAGGCATGGCTACATGACAAGCTCATCAAGTTGAGCTGCCAAATCCATCAAACCAGGGGACAAGATAATTTAAGTATCAAGAAGAAAGAACAAATGGAACAGCAGAAATTAGAGTGGATATTAACCAGACAGAGCTCCCTACTCACCTGCCACTCTTTGCAGTCCTCATGTCTAGATAACCCAAACAGGGTCACTGCATTGTACAACTGCCAGAACTACCACAAAAAGAAAAAAGTGAGAGGAGGGTTTCAATTAAATTAAGCACCTTTCACACATGCACTGCAACCTTGAACTTTTCTAGAAATTACCTGCAGAACCTGTATCTGTGAACGCAAATGTCCGAATCAGTTGCTCTGGACATTATACAGACTTCATCCTGATAGCTCCCTAGTACAAAGTCCAGGTAATGTCTGGTTGAGCCTATGTGTGAATACAGCAGGTAATTGTCCGGAGAATTCACAGCAAGTGAGTAGGTATGTTGATGATGTTTCTCTGAGACAGCTGTGAAACCATAAGAATAAAAGTAACCGAAGGCAGCTGCTTCATTCTGCTTGTCTGTATATTGCTGTCCACTCTTTCGCTGATATTGCAGACACGTCCAAATACATGTAGTATTGATATCAACGCAAAAACAATCATCATCATGGATGAGTCGGTAGCCTCGTCCACCACCTTCGATGTGCTATAAACAAAATGCTACATGTGTGAAAGGGCAGCTCCGGAAAATGTCCAGAGTTCAGTGATTCTCTGGACATTGTCAGGAGTCCATATGTGAAAACGGTTCTAGATGATGAATAACAGCTTTGATATAGCTTCGAAATTGGCAGACTTTTTACTTTTTGGAACTATGCCAACAGTCATACCTGTTTATCATAATACAATACACAGGTTTTGGTAATGAGGGCTTGTTTGCATAACGGCACAAGATGTTGATACAGGGCAATGAGTGCAATTCTGAAACACTGTCTACTTTTAGCCCTGCTCATTGTGGTACATGAATTGGCTGTCTAAGGCTTAAAGCAGAATGTTTGTACTGCTTTGCATTCGTGCTTGATACTGCCTGCAAGCTTGCTCAGTGACCGCAGTCATACCACTGTTCAGAGGTCGTTTCTGGACCGTTCCTCTAGACTAACACCGTCTCAATGTTACTGTGCTGTACTTTGGTTGTTGACACCCCCTTCCCCCCCTTTCCCCCCCACCTTCACATTCTCTGTGCATACTGACAGTCACAAAGGTTAGCCAATGTCCTTTTAGAGGCCACAAACAGGTGGTAAGAGAGTGTCTGTTCTTACGTGGCCAAAGAAGAGGAAGGGGAGGAGGAATGTGAGCCCTCTCCACATCCACGATTGAAATCCCTCTGAAAAATAAAACAATGACTGTCTTGATATTCTAATAACCGTGTGAAATTACGTTACAGGACAAACAGCATAGCCCACTTCTGGCCCTAGAATGCCAGTGTCCTTTTATTTTTTTACTGAAACCCTTCTTTGCCTCATCAGAGTGGTTACTAACCTCAGCCCAAATCTAAATTCTATCAAGTCCAAATTCTATCTCTCAAAGGTGCCCAGTAATTAAACTCAGAGCTCAAATTGATACTCGGCTCCACAGCTCTGCAGGACCGTGGGCTTTCTCTATGGGGTTTTAGAATGCCATTAAAATACAAACTGCCAGCCATGCCCTCAATGTGGTTTCCAGTCTGAGACATTCAGTTCCCAGGCTGCTTGACACCTCCAAGGCTCATCTGCTAAGCATGTGAACAGAAGTGACTGGCTGCTTCAGACACTTATGCTGTCCTCATGAGCATCTCCATCTGAAGCCTATGCATTACAGTGTAAACACATGTACTCTTTCTGTGAATGACTATGCATAACACATTTATTTTTTTTGTTTGGCCACAATGGTCCACTAAGCAGCACTTGTTGCTTGTTTCCATGAATTTTGCAATGCACCACCATATAAACTGTTTATTCAGGAAAAAAAAAACCTCAGCCCTAATGTGACAGTTTGTTTAGTCTCTAATCATCATCATACAAGTTAATATATTGTGAAATCCTTTTTAGGGCCTTATCCAAGCAGCAAACCAAGTAGTTTTCAGTACTTTCTGATAATGTGGAAACAACTTACCAACTGTCAAGTCGAGATGATTTCTTTCTCCTAAAGCTCGTAACCTGTAGAGGCAGCCACTTTGGTAGTAATACTGGAGAAACTGTACAAAACCTTCAAAGTAAACAAGCAAGTTAGTCCTCCTAAAAAGGTTCAGTGTCTCCCAACTCTCATAGCCTATAGATATGTTTACATGCTATGAAAGCCATTCGTAAAGCTGAATGCTTTCTAGCTTGATTAATGTCTCACACCTTGCCTTGTTACATGGTTTTACAGCAGTGTCAGCATTAGATTCACACTAACAACCCCAGAGGCTATGACTCTTTCCACAATGGCATACAGCACTCTGCCGGGAACCACAACACAGTGTCATTGCATAGTTTTTGTTGAAGGCTTACTTTGATAGACAGAGAAGGCCAAGAACTGATTTCTGAACATCTGGTACATCTCCCCTTCAGGCCTTTTCAAAGGAAAAGAGAGACAGACCTAGGATCAGTTCATTAAACTTCACTTTTTCACTCATGATACAAAAACATGTGAGTTGGTGAGCTTTTGATAAATAACCTCCAGGAAACAGGTCTAAGATATGAAGCAAGGAACAGGTTAATGTACATTACCATGTCAGCATTACACCTGACAGAAAGGTTGAGACGTAGTGATGTGAAACCCACCAGCCTTTTATTCTAAAAGGAAATGAGAGTAAACAATCAAACTTGTTTTCATTGTTTTTTAGGAGTCTGACAGTAAGTCTACGTCCACAACTACACATCAAAATCCACACTCGTAGCAATTTTCATTTCACATTTTCAATTCTGATCAACTCCTTGAAATCCACATACCCACAGTACAAGCATGCCACCCATTCACACTGGTTACCTGGACCCATTGCTCATGAGAATGCTCTCCCGTATTGTCAGAGTGCAGTAGTACCACACCAGCAGAAAGTTGAAAATTTCATCAGTAACTCTGGGGAGGAAAAAAACAAACAAACTGCACAGATGGCCCTTTCCTCTAGAAGTTTCTCATGGCTTTCATGAAGATTGGCTGACTGAATAAAGCCATGTTAAGCCTGCTTGGAGTACAGCAGACAGAACTCACCGGTAATTGAGCAGGAACCAGCAGGTTATGGCACCAAACATCAGGATTATAGTCATATACAGCTTGAATTTCTCATATTCATCTTTGTAAGCAAATCTGTGCGTGGGAAAGAAGAAAAGAGCGATTTAAGGCAGGCTGAATACGATGAAATCATGTTTTTCTCCCAACTCTAAGCATTTTTCTATCAGTACCATTTGTATACTTTACATCTCTAGATCATCAGTGACAGAATGCACTCACCCCTTGATATATTGCACTACCTTTCTGTTTCTATACCATTTTTTAAAGCTTAAATAAAATGAAAGCACTTTGAAGCACTATACACATCAAAATCTATTATCATGTAATACTACAACAGATCAAAACTAGATTATAACTGTCCTCTAAATCCTGTTTCTACATTTCAGAACCTGAAAAATACCAACACACTCACTCTCCAAAGCACAGCAAAATGAGTATCAGACCACTTGATTACAAATGAATATTAATAAACAACAAACTCACTTTGCTTGGGTGCTGAGAAGAGTTACATTCACATTGCCAAGGACCAGATTTAAATACAACCTGAAACAAAGCAATAGTTAATAAATAAATTAACATGATTTTATAATAAGGACCTAAAACTTCTATCCATAGTTGAACTTGTACTATGTTTCTTATTGGTCCATGCAGTTCAAATTTGAATAGTCTAGTTGAAATAATTGCATTTCTATTTAAGGACACTCAAAAACTTTCTTCTGTAAAATAAAGACAGAGACGGTGTTTTGAGAAAACCTTTCAGCCAACACCAAATACTTGCTCTTGCAAATATTTTTCTTGTTAAAAGAAAGATCAATGGGATGTATCAACTTACCCATTCTTCTTTGGCAAATATGCTTCCATATCAAAGAAGACATTTTGCTTGTCTTTGATTTGTGTCTGAATATCTTTTATCTGGTCAGTTTCTTTAGGACTGCTTGTCTTTGCACACCTGGGGAGCAGTGTAACAGACTGTGTGAATGAAAATATGATAACATGTAAAAGAACATGCTATCCCTATGGCTTGACAACACTATCATGAACAGAACAGAATTTGATGGCAGAGCGGACTGGCTACTCAATCCGTGCATACACACCTGTGTAGACTGTGCTCCAGGTCAATAAGGCCCTTCTTTTGCTTGCTGATAGAGCTGCTACATATTGTCTGAAGATGGGTGAGTTCATCAAGCTTTTGTCTGTATGTTTTGTGCATTTCCTTTGATGAAAAATAAAGAAAAAATTATTTGTGCACAATCTGTGTAAAACAGACATCACTGAGAAAATGCATTTCTTTTGTTTTTAATGACAAAAAGTGTGACATCTGAATGACACTTGTACTGTGGATGCTCAGCATAATACAAACCTCTCTCACGGTGTGCTGTATTTCAAATAAAATGGTCCATAACAACACGTCCATGCCTCTTGGAATTGAATATCATATTTTTTATAGTGCATTAGGTGCATGGTATGGTGCAAAATGAGATCAAGCAAGTATTGCAGGAACCTCACTGAAGTAGTTTTAAAAATGGGATGGTAACTTGTGAATTTCAGGTTCTGAGTTGCATGTTTGTAACACTCAAGAAATGCGTTAACCTTCAGGTCACCTCGCATTTAAACAAAAGGGACTGTATTTGATATTGAACATAATATAGAACCGTGAGGGAGCCATTATCACAGCAAATAAGAACAACACAATAACACTGGCTATTTGCTGTATGCCTTATCTTACCATAAAAACAGATTTTTTTAAAATAATACATATATTACATTTAGAATCATGTTATATATAAGGTTGTTTGCTCACTTTCTATTAAAAAACTAATTTCCAAAAGGATCATGGACTTAGAGTGTTTGTGATAATTTACCAAAGCTATCAAATGTCACAAACCTTACAACGTTATATTATAAACAACCATAGCAATTATGAACAACAAGACAAAGTATAATGACTACCAGATCCCTGTGCTTTCATATTCCAGCTACTATGTGGCATAGAAAAATTAATGTGATGATTTGGGACTTCAAAACATTGCTTACCATGATTAGCATGGTAACTGCCCAGCTAATTATAAACTGTACTTTAACAATACCACGATTAACCACAGTACATCAAGGCAGATTGCTAGCACACCAGCCTCTTACCACACTCTTCAGTGTACATCAGATTACCCACAATGTACATAACCTGGATGAAGTGTATTAATCGATAAACCTAATCAGGTTTCCAAGCTTGATAAAGCAATTGTATGCACCGATGTTTAAAAAATGAAAAAAAAAAAAAATTTAAATAAAACAATCACATGAAATCAATAAATGTGGTACCAGAGAAAGGTAGCTAATCTATGATATATCGTCTTGAGTAAAATGAGACAGCTCGTCAGTGGACGTTAGTCCAACTTAACCTTCGCTGCCTAAATGCCCGTAAACTTGACTTCAGTGCATTTTCTGTCATTCTAACACTTTAACCAATAACTGTTGCCCAGGGGCACAGATGTGATCCAAGTTTGCACCTTTAGCCGGCTAGCTTCATAATATTGCTCGCAGGCTATCGAGCTAATACTCTCAGATCAGCTAGCTAAAGCAATCTCTCAAGGCAGATCATGTTAACTAGCTTATGAGATTTGAAGAAACGGTAGTGGCAAGCTAGCAACCTGGCCTCGGTGCAAGTGGTTGTAACTTCAGAGTCGTCGCAGGCTAGATACAGGCCTTTTGCTAAATTGAAACAAAAGATATCGTATACGCTTTGATAGCTAGCTAGCGGTCTCTACATACCTAAGCTAACAATGCCATTACAGAAAAATTCATTTACGCATCTTGTAACAATACCAAGTCAGTCGCATCTTTGGTGGAGTAAACTAGCTAGCCAGTCATTTTGCTAATCTAGGACGCCAGTTTGTTAGCCATATGATAATATCGTTACGTAGCTACCAAAAGGCTACAAAGTACAAACAACATTGATAACCGCAGAGCTCGCTAACTTCTCTAACAATGGCAGGCCAATTCGATTGTCCTCGTCTGATTACGACTCACCTGCAGTTGCTGAAATTCCTGGTCAATTTCTTCCCATTCAGCTTGGCACCTCTGCAGTGACATTTTTATATCTCATAGAGCTCTCCTCTGTCATTCACACGATTCCACCGCCAGTACTCCACAGCTGTCCACGGTAAAGCAACTCTCTCCAGTACAATTTCCAACCCCCTCACTAACTCCCTCCTCCCTGTGCTCACTGCTCTGTGCATGCGCGCCACGAAACCCCCTCTATACATTCACCGTAGCGTCATCATAGAGCGGACGCTACACAGAATAATGGATCTGTATCAAAAGTGGATGCGTTAAATTACTGTTAATGTCTATTATAACCCGTTCCATATACTTTAAAAATCAACAAATATGCGCAGACCCAACTCTGAAGTGGTCCACATGAATAAAAACAAGTCACTATGAAATTCTTCATGACGTCGTGTATCGACTTTCCTCCACGTATGTACCTCCCAGTAACATTTACTACACCAATCAGATGCTCACGGCTGTGAAAAACACGCATACAAACATAAAAAAAAATCAATTAAGATGCAACAGCCGAACTAATCATTACGCTATTACTGTGGTTGGTTTTAATTGGAGGAGAGTCAGTCAATTCAAAATACTCTTTTCCAGTAAAATCCAAAGCGATAATTTAAAGCGAATATATTCAAAGGACATATTACTCGTCTGCATGTGGCATACAAGATTCAGTGCTCAGTTACTTGCGATGAATACCATTTGGTTATTGGCTTGACTGCATGTTATGACTGCATGACTAGAACTAGTAACCTTGAGAGCAGAATGACATTTGGCTATTGCAAGCAAGTATCCCATGCGTAGTTATTAATAAGTCAGAACCTTTCAGATCGAACTCTGCAGTAATCATAAATTGAGTGCCGCTTGATGTCACTGTTGTTTGTCTTTGTGGCTTTACTTTTGCGCATATCCACACACGCACTAGCCTGCAAAAATAAAGTCATCTCCGCATAACTTTAGATGCATCCAGAACCAGCTTTGTGGACATTACGTCGTTTATTTCTAACAGTGTGACACGTTTTGAGCCATGGGAAAATACTGCTAAAATGTTTGTCTACAGGTCAAAGCAGTTCACGTGTGGAATTGTCTCTCATGTAGACGTGTGGTGGGATATACTGAACTTTCATGTGAGTGCTTCCATATTTCTTGCAGACGAATTCAGAAGCACAGGCTAATAAACCTTAAATTGCCTACCAAGTCCCAGTTATCTACTTCAGTGGTTACATTACTATACATTACTACAGTTTGTATCGGTTTCCTCTTTGGGAAGTGAAGATTTCGAACTAGATTCCTTTTGAATAAAATATGACCAAAATCGCAGTCAACCGAAGTCTTGGAATCATAGTATTTTTTCGGCCACAGGAAGTGATGCCAATTTGGATTTTTGCTATGGGATAGCAGTAGATTAGTAAAATAATTTCCTTGTATGTTCTTTTTGGTAACCTATAGCCTAACGATTTGTATGATTTCACGGACCCTAACCTTAAGTTTTGAATCCATCCATATGAATTAATCTCAAAACATATGGATATCCCATCCTGTTCAACGAGCTATCATAGTAATCATTGACACACGTGGTAGTGATTTATTGCAACATCACAAATACGCTATTATTGTTACCATTACATCAACTTCAGTTTTATTCATTATAAAGACACATATGCGGAACTAGGCCTACTATTAAAATTTGACATCTCGTTAGCTATAGGATATAAAATAAATACCACATTGTTATGTTTGTTTGTTTAATTAAATAATTAACTCAGGCAACAATCATTAATCTTCAGGAATAATCAGGTTGGATCAGGTAAGCAGTCACAAAAAGACATATAAATAGAAAAAACCTCAAGAAAATAATGTAAAAGTACATTGTGTTGACAGCGAAAATAAATGACACCTACAATGGTATCACTAAACGGAGGAGACGTTTGGAAGGTTGTTGCTATAGTACCGAGTGACGCTTAAGAGTCATAAAACGATGGCCTAAACATACAACCTGCATAGTGTCTTTTTGTCTCAAATAACAAGTTCCGGTCAAAATATGGGTAATAACTGAAGGGAAAAGTTCCGGTTCAGTGGAGATTTCATGTTGCAATGTAAGTAATGGTAACAAATATCTCAAAACAAAGTATCGCCTAAAGGGTTTGTAGCCTGTTACTACAAAGGGATCCCTTGCTTCAGTTTTAGATCCAGTATCTATGATCTCCAGTCTGTTGGGCCCGTAACATGATTTAGCTGACAAGAAGACGTTAATCTGTGCTTCATTTGAGTGGTCGAGGTTTTATCGCTGGCTTGCTGCTTAGTAAGTTTTGATGTTATCACCTTGGTTGTCTAGCAGGGAACTTGTGTTGCTATGATGATGTAGGGTTGTTTATAGTTTGCTATCCGCTGTAGCTTCGCGAAGCTAAGAATAATTTGACTTTACGATGGCTTAACGTTTGTCTCCTAATAAGCCAATGTAAAATTTCTAATTTTACCTGTACGTCAGGGAGGCTGGCTGAATGATCTGTTTATGGCTAGTATTTAACACAGCCATGCATTGCTTAATAAGGTGATTCCAGTAGCTATAGCTGATGGGTGGATGTATTAACAATAGATTCCTTTTCATGTTCATCAACAGACTGGTGCCCATGCCGTTCCTAAAAGCATCAGGGAAAACAACCATAAACACATTGTTGGACCGAATGTCGCAGAAAAATGGCCTGCGGCACACTATCTATTTGTCGAATGGGGATAAATATACAGGAGAGTGGCTGAACGACATGAAACACGGTAAAGCTTTCTGCCTTGTGCCTGCACCTCATGAATAAATACCTCGGCCTCTGTATAATTATTAGCTACAAACACAACCATGGGAATGACCCACTGTTGCCTATATATTTAATGGACTATATATATATATATATATATATATATATATATATATAATACATATATTTAATGGACTATATCCTGATAGTTTTCATTCCTCCCTGATTTTGACCTGGATAACAGGGTGAGTGGAATCGCCAGTCAGTTGAATTAATCAATTAACAGATAGAAACGAAGAAACGAGCAGCTCTGCTGGCCCCGAATATCTCAGGATTATATTTTTCATAATACTCAAACTTAGTCTTTCCAGGCCTTCAATACTGGTGGTTTCATTATCTAACTTATCATTGAGTAGTTAATGCAACTGACTATTCCACTCACTGGTGTCTCAGGACTGATTGAAGGGGAGGAATGAAAACCAGCTGTACTATTGACCCAGTTGGTCAGGACCATCCCTGACCTTTGGGCTTTCATGCTGAGAATGATGGGTTGGAACCCTTAACTTTCGTTAATGACATTTGGGTGAGTAATTTGGGCACACTATGCTCTAACAGAGAGAGACCTTTTCACGAATGTATGAAAATGCTATAATTTCTACACGGTGACATCAAAATGTATACAAACATGCTTTGTTAAAGCTGAGAATGCACTTTAATGTTTTGAATTTTCAATTACAAATCTAAAATTATGGAGTGTAAAGCCAAATCAAGAAAAAATGTATCTTTTTTCCAAATGTTATTGAGGGCACTGTATATTGTGCACCACAACTCACAAAAAACTATTTTGTCTGAAAAATGTTGTAATCCATAGATTGCAGTAGGTATATAGGAAAATATAAGATACAGTTAGTAGCCTGCTATATGCAAACAAAAACAAACTGTATTTACAAGCTGAATTCCACTAACTATTTCAGATAATCAGAACCTGATTTTCAAAGTAATCTTTCAGTAAATAATCTTTCACATTTGCAGGACAAAATGCAGCACTGCTTTTGAGCTCTGTTCTATAGTTATATAGTGTTTATTTTCAATTAGGAAAGGGCACTGAAGTTTATAAAAAGACTGGAGCCATTTATGATGGTGATTGGAAACACGGGAAACGCAATGGGTTTGGGACATTCAGCGTGGAACAACTTGCGTCGAAAGACCTCAAAAAGATTTACTCGGGAGAATGGAAAGACAACAAGAAAGATGCAAGTATTGTCAAACTGTTTTAATTTAGCATTGCAATCACAATGTTTTTTCCATGAATTTACAAAATAGGATGCAAAATATTTACCACCTTCTCATATATTAATCATTCTGTAAACCTTAAATCATGTTGTCATTAACCATACACATGTTCAAAACCTGATGTTATACAGGGAGAAGTTTGCATGTGCAGTTTTCTTTATGTCTGAGTAACAGGTTGATGTTCCCCATGCTGGTGTTTTCACAGGGATATGGAACTTACTTCTACAGTGATTCAGTCTATTATGAGGGGGAGTGGTCTAAGGATAAGAGGAGTGGCTGGGGCAGAATGTATTATGAGAATGGAGACATATATGAAGGGGAGTGGAAGCAGGATAACCATCACGGTCAGGGAATTCTGTGGCTTGGTAAGAATACTTTTTCACCCGCAGTAATTGGCCTATTCTGTGAGCAGAACAGCTGCATAGTTACTGTTGGTAGGGAAACTGCATGTCTCACTGTGTAGTCTTCATGCCAAGTCATGACACTGAGAAATGCCAGTGACAATTTCATGAGAATATTATGACTGCAGTGCACAAATGTAGCATTTAGATCTTTACCATGTCCTTAATTTTTCATACTGATTATTGAACATATCATTGAACATACTGATGACTACTTGACTTTTGCATTTCACAATGTTACAGAAATACTTCAGAGATTGTCTGTTGAATAAGTTATACTCACTTCTGTTGAAGCTAATGGTAATAGGTATGAGGGCTCCTGGAAAGATGGAAAGAAACATGGCCCTGGGAAGTTCTTTTTCCTAAACAAAGGTCAGCTTCATGACGGGGTGTGGGCTGAAGATGTCGCTAAATATGGAACACTAACTGATTCTGGGAGAAGTGAAGCATCAGACCCAACAACCTACCCCATTCCAAAGGTGTGTTTAGCTTTGTGTACCGTTGTGGTGTTCCAACCAAGCAGCAACTGGATATTAAAGGTTAAAATAAGTGTGGCAATTCACATCTGTCTGCTTGGAACAGGAAACAGGATGCAAGTCATCAGAGTTCAGGAAGTCAGATTATCCTGCAACTTGTAAGAATGAGGCAGTCAGGCAGAAATATGCTTACATTATTGAAGGGGTGAAGAGTAATCTACTCAATGTTAGCTATTTTCATTACACCTTAAACTATACTGTGAAATGGTATAAAATGCATCTTAAATATAAAATAATCTTGGGTAAAACAGGCCAAAATAAAGGCTTGATGCTAAACCAGAATCTACAATCTCAGAAAATGTACTTGATAGAATGTTAACCAGTTTCTGATACATCACTGCATGGTAAACCATTGTCCAGTGGACACAATGTTCACAATGTAGATTGAATCAAACTATATTAATATCTTAATATTCATCATTATGTTGCAAAAAAATATTTGATATTGCTTCATTTGTAAAATAATAATGTAAAAAACTTGCTTTTCTTCTACACAAGGTTTACCTGGAGGATGTACACTCAGTTCTAATGGAAGCTCAAAGCTGCCTGAAAGCAAGAGAATGAACCCCTGTGAAACAAGACCATTAAATATTTGAATGAAGGAATACTTTTGTTGGCAGACTACACTTCACACCATTCCAGAAACTACCTCTGCAAGTGTCTTTCATCCTCTTGCTAACATGGGATAATTTGCCTTAACATGGGATAAGTATGCTGTGTAGCCATACAGTATCATTATTCCCCAGTCTAATATGGAAGCTTAGTCTTTGCTGCTTTAAGCTGCATATTCCTGTGTTTTCTTACCCCTTTGATAAAAACCTTAAACTCCCACTGGCCAGTTAGTTTCTTGAGTCAGCAAGTGACAATATAACCAAATATTGCCTGGTAAATTAATTTAAAAAATGTCACATCATGACAAGATGTAGAAGGTATGAACATCATTGCAATTTATTTTTTTTACATACAGCTTAGAGTGTTGAAATTTGAAACTTTTGTCACAAAAATCAATAAATGGGGAAAACAGGTGCTTTGTCACAGCAACATTTGTTTTAAAATAAGCAGGAGTTTAACTGTAACACTATATGGCTTTGTTTTGGCATACCCACCAGATCCCTCTGAGGAGTGCAAGAATGAAACAAGCCTTGCCTAAAGTAACCACTCAAGAATGTAAAGATTTGTAAAAGCAGTTTGAGGAGTGTCATTATATACTGAATTTCACCAAACCCTGAGCATTTTGTCATCTGTAGAGTTTTTACCTCAAAAGAGGCTCTTCTGTGGGGAAAAAAAAAACAAATACTAAATACAGCTGATCATGTGAATTTAACTTATTTAACTTGTTATATTCAACAGTATTTTCATAATTACCTACAATTCAGAGGTGCAAAAACCTACTGTATTGAGAAAGGTTCATTAAGTTTCTTACAGTTCTATTGTAAATATGTGCAAATGAATACCTCCATGCAACAGTACAAGTAGAAATGTGATTCAGTACACACATACAGAAGGAAGTGTGATTTGTGTCTGGCTATCGCCTACAAAGCTGGTGTTGATAAGGCAATGGCTGAAACAAATAGCAAAACCATAATGGATCAACTTATGTTGGTGTATTAAACCTTAATTGATAAATGCAGTCTGGCACTGCATTTATCACCAGGTCGCACGTTTCTCAACACTAGCTAGCTTGCATAGTAGTATTAGAGATACCTCACTCAGTGTGTGTCGATGTTTTACGGTATATTCTTAACATGGACGTTACAAGAACAAACATACGGCATTGTTGAACTGAGTGAAAAAGGGAAGAAAACGGAAAAAATCTGGCAAAATCAAATATTCCTTTTTTAAACCAGCTGGAGATGACTCCTTGTTTTGATATACCTGTCTAAAGGAAAAGAAACCAGACCAGCTTTTGCTGAATTAACTTTGGACTGATATACTGTAGCCACACAAAGAAAACATCTAGAAACTGACACCTTGTTTTATAACTCTCCTCATACTTGAAAAGCAGACTGAAAAGTGGAAGTTTAACAATAAAAATACAAATTCTGTTTTATTGTGGTGGATGTTTATCATCGTTCCAAATGAATTAGTTTGTACTGACTCACATACAGAGAAGGGCTTTTAGCATAGGCACCTTTGGCACACAAAGGTGCCTATGCTAAAAACCCTTCGGCACACAGAGCCATGTAGAGGCAGATAGAGGTATGTAGACACAACACTATAAGGCATAAATAAGGCATAATTTTGAAAATGACAAAATGGACATGATTATATACAAAAATGTTTACTTAACCACAGGCCTAACACTGAATCTGAGGAACATTTTGTGGGACTTGCCTTTGAAGATGTTTTTGGACTTCTTTAGGATTTTAAATTATTTGTCTCATTTGTGGTCTTTTGGGTAAGAGAGATTAAAGTAATTGTTTTATCCAAATAATTTTCTAATCCAATTTCTAATCAAAAGGTGTTAAGCAAGCTATAACTATGGAAAGAATATTATCATGCAATTTGGGTCACACCAGTTGTAAGGCTTAACATTGGAATCAGAATTATTTAAAAAAATGTAATAAAAAAATAATCACTTAACTTTTCTCTATTAAACTTTCTCATATTAAATCAGCATAGGTGATGACAGTAATACAGTATTTCAGGAGGGTACAGTTGTATATCCTTCTGTGTTTTTGGTAAAATTTGTTGTCTATCTTCTGTTACATTTGTTTAACTATTGGTTACAGTAGCTTTTTCCCTGCTGAAATCCATATACAACTTGTCTTGAAGGTAATTTCCTTCTCCAGAAAAGATTCTATTTTTAACAATCAGTAAATGATTCTTACAACCAATTCTGTCTTCACCAACACCATTTTCAGTGTTCAATGAACTTCATCTCCAGCTATACTATTTTCTGGGGAGAGGGTGGGGTATGAATTGTCAAGTTAACAAATATTGCAATGCTTCATTTGTACTTTCTATTTTCCTCTGTAAAAAAGTTGTGATATTTTATCACAAATTCTGCCTCATTATTTTGGATATATAAAAACACAGACTAAGGGCACTGGTGCGTTAGCTTACTAATATTTGGAAGTGATTTCTTCATTTTTAGGTACACTTCATTTCCTTTATTCAGCCACTGCCATTTGAGAGCACACTGGCATCCAAATGACTTGGGATAATCCTAGGGTCTGATCTGTAGGATTATACGGCACTGCACTGTTACTGAGCCTACAAAAATTAACTAGATCTTGCGAGCCTGCGACAATTAAAGTACAACAATATGCTTTGTCACAAAGTTCCTTGAGTACATTATCATTAGATTCATTATCATTAGATTTGATTAGTTTGCACACAGTTCATCAAAAATCACAAATTATATGTAGGGCACACATTCGTGTAACTATACACTTCATTTTACATGAGAACAGGCATTGATATTGGCAGACACTGATGAGAAAATATTGGACATGGGGCTCTGAGTATGAATTCTGTATCTGTGCAAGTAAACATCTCTTACCATATTTGATGGGATTCAGCTCTAGTACCATGAAGTAAACACACAGGATAGACAAAATACATTGTATTTAAAGAGCAAGACGTACCTGAGTATGTCAAGCTCTAAGCTACACCAACTACACTGAAAACAGTAAAAAAAAATATATATTTGTGACTTCAGAAAAATTAAATATATAGATTTTTAATAATGACACATACTTTGAAAAGAAAGAACTTCAAATTTCGCAGTCGCTTAGTATTAAAGCTTAAATATTAATTTGGGGAGGCAGAAAATTAAAAAATGTAATTCCTTTTTTAACTTATCAACTGATGTATCAGGCAGCGATATCTATGCAGAATTAAATCCTGTTTAAATTAGTTTCAAAGAAAAAGAAAAAAATATGTTATTATGAAAAAGTTCCCCAGACAGCAGCAGAAACCTTGAATAAATTTGTAAAAATTATCTATTAAAAGAAAAACATTTTTTTACATGTCCGTGCTTTGAGAACAAAAATCATTTTTACAGTAGTCAAAAGGAAAAAATCATAATGGCTCAAACTAATGACTTATTTTCCATAATGATGAGTCATTATGGGAAGTGAGAGGCGGGAGCCTGCATGGGTGATGCCTCGGCCCTGTGGTCGAGCTGGTTCTGGAGTCTGGTTATATTAGACAGTGCCTCCAGTTCCTGGAACTGCCGGTCTGTTTTGTGGCTGACGAGTGAGCGGTAAAAGTGCACAGCAAACACGATGAAGACCAGGGCAAAGGGCACCATGATGGTGGTGGAGGCGATGGCGGCTGCCTCCCCGGCGCTGATGGTGCTGGTGCCGTTTTCCTGGCTCTGCACCCGCTTGACAGGCAGGAACTTGACCCAGCAGAGCAGCACCACCTCAGCCAGGAAAAGCAGTGTGCCAATGACAGTGGAGAAGGCCCAGGCTAACTCGATGTGGCGGTGCATGCGCTCGTGGGGTGACTCCCGCACAGAGTTGAGGTTGTGCACATTGCTAACAGCCTCAATGTTGGGCAGGATGCACGTGCTGATCATCAGTGCGAAGAGGTGCACGGCCACCAGGATGGTGGTGCAGGCGCTGAAGGCGATCAAGAGCCCCTGGGGGTACTCGTGGTCAGGCTCCAGCTGCACCTCCACCATAGCCACCTAAGACAATACAGGAAACAAGGTTGTCAGGCCTGCAGGAGCTTTTCACACAACAGTGCATAGAACAGCGTTTCCCAAACTGTAGGTTACAAGATATGGATTGCATATGAAAAAATAACTTTCTCTACATAATAAACTTTGCAGGAACATTTCCACCTGTCAGGTTTAACATTCCACCTATTACATGCAATTAAACAGCTGCAGTACAGAAGTAGCTGACTGGAGACATTAAATTCAATTTTAGTGCAAATGGGTGAGTCACATAAAATGTTTTTTATTTTTAATCAAATAGGTCATGAGCTCAGAGCTCAGAAAGTTTAGGAACCATGAGGTTAGGACACTGGACCTGTCATTAAATGGACCAACCAGCATTGTGCCAAGTGTAAACTTAAATGAGGTCATGAAAAACAACTGTTTATGCAAAGGCTCTGATTTGTGTTATTTGCTTGCAAAAAATATATGTTATTTTACAAGGGACTGTCTTCTGCAGTTTACTACACCTATTCCTGAATTTAAATGGGAGTGGGTCTATGTGAATGCATTTCTCTACAAAGTATCATTCCATAATTAATGATTAAAATTGTTTAAAATATAAATAAACATAGTAAAGAATCTCAATTTAGGTATTTACATTTGTAATAGGACCACCACTTTTCCCATATAGAAGCATTAAGCAAAAACTCAAGATAAAATTTAACAGGTCTGATTTTTCATGAATCAGAAATAATCTACTACTGCCAGTAAGTGCCTGCTTGATTTCATCTTGAATGAATGAGTTGAATGAAACTGAACCACTTCACTCCCAGTACAAACAGTTTGAGAGGACAGTTGTGGATCTATCACTATAGGAAATATTGTGCTAATTTAACATGGTGGACATCTGTATTGCACACTAGATAGGAAAGATATGCCTGAGAGGCATAACTTTTCCTTGCTTAAAGTGGAGTGTTTACCACAAAATATTCAGAGATTTTTAGACACGTAATACTATTTTTTCCCCACAAAGACATAGGAGTTAAAATGATTAGGCACCCGTTTTTATAAATTAGAGTGAACTCCTCAGACAATTCATCCATGCATAACTCTTCAAGACCTCTGATGTCATTAGTTGCTCATGGGCTGCCAACTTTGATTCAGACCACAGGTTTTCAGTTGAGTCCAGAGACTGAGATGTCCATTGCAAAATGTTGACTCTATTCAGTCACCCATTTCTTAGTTGATTTTTAGGTGTGGTTGGGGTACCTGTCATGCCGGAAGGTCCACCTGCAGCCATCTTAACAAGGGCCCCAGGAGCAGTAGCAGAAAAACAGGCTTATCCATCACCACATTTCATAGTAGCTATGAGTTTCTTTTCTTTGCAAACCTCTGCTGAAACTAAATGTACCCAAGGTGGTCATGGCAAAAGAGTTCATTTTTGGTCTCATCTGACCTTGGGACCAGCTTCCAATGAAAGTTGAAGTGGCATATGGCAAACGCTAGGTGTTTCTAGTGATTATTGCGCTTAATAATAGGTTTTTTTCTGGAAACCAAATTTCCTACAGGCATGGATATGGGTAGCATATAATCACTGATTTGTAGACCTGGTGACCCCAAAATGCAACCAAGCTCTGCAGCTCTCAAATTGTGATCTTTGGATTCTTTCATGGGAATTGCATGGGGAGCAGATGCAATCACATCTTCTTCCTGGCAAGTTAAGATTAACCACTGTTCTAGTGGTTTTGAACTCTTTGAGTATTGCCCTAATTGTGGTATGTGGTATACTGAACTTTTTATGTATTTTGTATCGATTGCGTAATTTGTCTCTTTTGACTTGTTAGTTCTTTGCCTTTCCAGATGGATGACAACAGGATTTTGCATGTACCTTACATAATTTTTATACCCATGTGAAACTGGAAGTTATGGAAGATAGTAGCACTACATTTCCTTAAGGCTGAGATAACTTAAAAAGAATCCTATAGCAAAAATAACTGTAATATTTTACTAACTGGTGCTAATAATTTTGACACCTATGGTTTTGAGAAAAAATTCTTTGTAAAACAATTGTAAAAATAATAACAATGTGCTAGGCAATGAAGTGTATGGCCTTTTTGGTGATGTGTCTTGGATTGATCACAGACTAAACAAATATGCACGACAAAGGTCCCTTAAATTGGCCTACAACTATATACAAAGTAGTAAGAAGACAACATAATCAAAATTCAATTAGCTGACATATCACAATGTGCAAGAGAAAGTGAATTGGCTTAAACTGAGAGCAAACTTTGAGATCAATGTACAGGGAAAAGGCTACTCTGGACTCTCTCCCAAACCTTGTTCAACCGTGACCTGTAGCGTGTCAATGCATAAATGGGTTTATCCAGTGCTGCAGTGACTTAATGAGCTCACCTCTGGAAAAATCCAGGACAGCTGTGTACTGCCACAGTGTATGCCGTGGAATAACTCAGACAATATCATGAATAGTCGATGTGTTTGGCTATGTTATTTGAAGCAGAATACCAAATATTAGCCTATCTGATCAACAATAAATGAACTTCCTCTGTCCTCATACCTACATTCAGCACAAAACCGTTAACAAAGTTTCCGACCATAGTTATACAACAAAGGAAAACATATTGCTTGTGCCAAATGTCCGTGATATTTACTATTTCAGTTTTTGCTCGTTCAGAAATTGTGGAATATTATTTTATGAGCGCTTAACCCAATTAATAAAATGACGCAAATGAAATAACTCAATAATAACGCTTGTAACGTTATACTGGATTTTATGTTTATGTCTTGCGCACAAAACCTTACAGCGATGTGGTTAGCTAGCAACAATGTTGCAGAGCTCTGACATAGTACTTCAATGAAGAAGACTGCTTTGCGTTCCATAAACAGCCGATTAGCTGAGCACTGTATAGCGCTTGATGTAATTTAGTAAACTGAAAACTGCTGGATTTGTTTTTGCCAGGGCACACCCACTTAATTCAAAATCTCCAAAAGTATCAATGAGAGCAATCGCTTCCCTAATACGGAGCAATAGGGTAGAAGTGGCGTTGCATTAGCCAGAATGCTAGCGTTAAAGGGTAGTCAAGCCAGAATTAAAGTTGTCATCAATTTGTCAGCTATCTTTAAAGCCGGTTAGCTAATTATACTTCCAACACGTGTTCAACTAGCACAGCGCACAGGCACTCGCAAGTCATGTCGCAGACTTAAAAAGAACTGCAAGCGACAGGCAACACGAAAGAAAAAGGTTTGTTAATGGACCAAGGTAACCAACTTCTCGAGTTCAGCAATAATTTCATCGTCCCTTGGGGACACTCACCATAGCGAAGCCCGAGAGAAGAGCTGACGTCCGACTCGAAGCCTTCAGTTTAGCTCTGCTTAAGTATAGCTTCCTCCACGACAGAGCCTGCAAAGAATGTTCGTTTAGACTCATTACGCTGAAGTGCAGTGGAGCTGGTTAGTTTGTAACTTCGGTTCACAGCAAAGCGTCCGATTAGGATTGAGTGACTAAATTCCGTTCGGAGGACTGGCTAAAGAATTGCACGTGGTATGGACTCATGAGACCGGGAGCGGAACGTAACTCCTTTTTTCGAAGATAAGTGTAATAAAAGAAAAGACGACAACTTCTCACTAACATAGAGCACAGTTCCCTGCTTTCTCAGGAAACTGTACTCTCTGTTACCCATAAGGCAATGCGGTTGAGCGATGTAGACTGTGCGCCCGCAGTGGCGACTCTTCGTATATTCATTCTGGAGATGTCATTCCCAGTGAGTTTTTAGGTGAGAAAGACATTGGTGTCACATAATGTTCTAAAATGTTGTGAGTGAACATCGCCTCACAGATGAAACAGAATTGCGTGATGTGTATGTTTATAAAGCTTGCTGAATAATGCACAAATTGTTTGCCACTTGTCTTACTCAGCACTGTCATAGTATAATAATACAGTACATACATATTTTTCTTGAACCCTGTATGCTGTTACTCCAAGTATATTTGTATGAGTGTGCAAATATTTCTGTAATTGTAAAGACTGGGGTACATCTTCTAAAACATATTGTAAGTAACGCCAATGTTTGTCTCGAGGAGAAAAATACACACACACACAAAGACTACAATGCCAAACTTTAACCAATAATCAGTGCAGTCCTATCCCAAAGAACTAGCAATGGAACCCCCAACAAAAGGAGGTATCTGTGGGATCTCACTTGTACTAAGCTGTCCTGGCTGTTGGCCTAATGTAATGTTAAATCCAGATGTAGTATTCATCAAAACGGTTACAAGATGTATCTGTCTATGGAACAGGGTTATTTTAGTTTAGTTTTTACTTGTACCCTATGTCTAGTTTTCATTTCTGATTCAGCTTAGTTTAAAGGCCTTCTATTGATTTCCACTAAATTCTTTTTAGTTTCAGTTGCACTTCATTATATTTTCAGTCTTTATACTCATTTTAGTTTAGAAGAGCAGAAAGTGCTCTCACTGGGTGAAAACAATCAGCCATTTATTCTGCCATCTTCAACACACATGAGCAGACCAACACAAAGCAGCAGTGAGAGCTCCACCGCACAAAGACGGTTCATTCTGTGGTTCGTACTTCAGCTCTGTCCCATTAGGGAGATACTGACTGACACCACATCAAACTAAATGTTTAATGAACAAATCTCAACAAACTTTCTGGTGGTACTCTAACGCTGCTGTTGTTTTACTAGTGCATCCTGGTTACACATAGATGGAAATCACTTCCCTGAAAGAGATATGTCCAGTAATGTATACCAAAAGCCTGTTTTATTTATACATTTTCTATGATTTTCAATGTTGTAAGGATGAATGTAAGATTTTATTTTATTGCTTTAATGCTCAGATTAAGAACACAAGAAACAAACCGTCCTTGAAGATGAAAAATTGGAATGTACATTACTGACAAAATATTTTGTCTGTAATGTCTCACTGCTAGACTTGCATGTGAATGTGAAAAAATGATTTGGTCATATTGTTAGAACATGTCAAAACATATCGTATAATTCTGAAGCAAGGAAGGCCATTTCAAAAGAGTGGAAAGGAGTATTAGCCTACCAGCCAATTTTGATTTGAAAATTCTTTGGAAAAGATTGAAAAAAGATCAAATTTTGTTAACCAATAAGGATGATCTCATGTCACAAAAACATCCTAGTTTCACCTTACATAAGAGAGAAAAATACATTTTTAATTCATGCTCTTGAACATGTTGGTCAGGAAGTCTCTTGCACAAGAGAAAGAGAAGTCTCTATGTAGTACTGTATGGAATTATGTGCTAATTAACTGGTCTTAAAACTGCTTGACCACTTTGCCCAACTGTGCTAAAAAGTCTCTGACCTGGTGTACAATTCAGCAAAGCCTGTCTGTCTCCCTAAAATGTGACCAATGTAACGCCCAAAACCTTTTTGAGGTTAGCTATGTTATACATTCAGTATACTAAATCATGAGATGGGTAGGAATTCATTTTATATAAAAGCATCCCAGCAGAAGGGTATCACTCTATTGCTGTGATCTTCCAGTTCCAAAACTAGCTGGGTTGTGTCTAGTGCTAATATTTTGGTTCTTCCTTAATCAGAAAATGTTTAGTGATGTCATTTCAAATGAAAGCACTACTAAAATTTATGCAGAAAGAGAAACTTCACATGACATTGTGAACATTGTTGGAAACATTAAATGTTAGCTGTGTGTGTGTGTGTGTGTGTGTGTGTGTGTGTGTGTGTGTGTGTGTGTGTGTGTGTGTGTGTGTGTGTGTGTGTGTGTGTGTGTGTGTGTGTGTGTGTGTTCTGGATTGAAAGCAATATTTCTTCCCTGGCATTTGATATTTAAGTGAATCATTTTGACATTTTGATCTTCTTGCTGCTGTTGTTTTAAAATGGTCACATCTCCAATTACTTGCCAAGTCCCCATTCCTCGTTTCATAATGTGTGTTTGCCAGAACACAAGTCCCTGTTAGCTGGTGAAAGTGCGGATGTGTATATCGGCAGGCTATTTATCACAGCAGATGGACAGAATACTTAAGCCTCTCCTTGAAGTATGTAACAGGAGAGGAACAGCTGAGAGGAGCAGGGAACATGTACTGAAGGACAGATAATAAGGCCCAGGAGAGGAGAGCAGAAAATAAACGCCAGCCTGGGCCCACTATGCCAGAGCATGCTGGAGACAATAGCTACATTTAGTACAGTGCACTGTGATTGCAGCTAATCAAACCTTGACCTGTCATGGCCTTTATACCTTCTCTGCATATTAACAGGAAGGTTACATAGCCACTAAAGATCCACCAAAACATTATACCATAGAGGTGCCATTTATAATTCATAATATACATTCAGGGACTGATTTACTTAAGTGTTTGGTATGTGGAAAATTGTTTTTCTTGTGCAAAAAGAGTAAGAGAGCTTGTGATTGGTTGAGGTAGTTAATTTGTTCAATCACAAATCATGTCTCTGAAATGGGATGTGCAAAAATGTTAACATGTGCCAAATGCTTCAATAAATCTGATCTTTAGACCACAGTCTAATTGTTGGACCTGAAACCAAATTCTTGTATTCTTTTAAGCAGAGAAAATGAATGCATACATATGCAATTATTAATATTAATTGTATTGTATCTGACTCACCTTTTGTAAATTTACTGTTTTGAAGGGTCAGTTATTTTGTTGGTATGACTAGTTAATAGATAAAAACGGGTAATTGCCAGTTGTATAGCTCTTCTATGGGTTGTTACTGCCATCTAGTGGAACTGAGCATGTCCAACATCAATTGGCTGTTGAATCTTAACATCTCTTAATTTGCTGTTGGTTAACCAGGTCTTATTATTTATATAAATACAAATAGTTATTTTTCAAAACAACAATGTACTCATTTATACTAATAACTATTGTAGGCTATTCATATATAGTGTGTGTGTATATATGTCTGTATGTGTGCATGCTTACAGGTGTGTATGTGTGTGTGGTTGCTTAGGCATCAGTGTCTTACTCCATGTATACACTGCTAATGCTCCTGTATACATACATGATATTTTGTGTGGACTGTATGAACCAAATAGAGCATTCTCAACAAAGTGAGGATGTGAGCGCTAAAACAGAAACAAGCAAATGCTTATGGTTTCCAAAATGATTTTAAACATATGTTTAATAATAATAATAATAATAATAATAAACAACCTGTTTGTATGGGCTGTCTGCACCCCATTTTAATGTTTTTTAATCAAAATGCATTAAATCATGTGCCCCAAATCATGTGCCCCAATGTCTTAAAATAATGATAATTAAAAAATACCATCATGGTCAGGTAAATGTGCACCCCTTGAGTTAATTAAATTTCCTTTATTGTTCACTACTTTTAAAGTTGTATTTGTTCCAGTTAAAAGTTTAATTTCAGTTCTCAATGACTAATCCACAAATTCACAGTCATATAATGCTGAACAAAACATGATTTACGTAATGACAAGTATTTAGGATATATAAACACATTGCAAACACATTGGGAGTTCTTGGGAGTTTAGATTTTTTGGATAGTGTTGATGGACAGCTGATTTCACTTCATGTCACGGATTTCCAATTAGATGTATGTCAGGATTCTGATTGTGCCAAACAAGGACATTCCTTTTTTTTGGGTTCCTGAGCCACTTCAGTGGAGCTCTGACTGTGCTTCAAATCATTATCATACTGAAAGGTCAACTTCTGTCCCAGTTCCTGCTTTCTTGCAGATGGCAGCAGGTTTTTCTTTTAGAAGTTTGCTCATGTGACAGTCATGTTGGGTGTTCTTTAGGTGATGTGTAGTGTTAGATATTTGCCAGACATTTTGAACTTAGTTCCACTGTGGTTTTATTGGACAAAAAGTATTGTCATATGGCTTCAGTATATCCAGCATACATCAAATGTAACTCAAGGTGGGCGTTCTTTTTGCTACCATACCATACAGCCCAGAACTGAGGAGCGCTGTTGTTGTCCTGTGCACACAGTAACTATTCTTTGTCATAAAAGTCTGTAGCTCTTTCAAAGTTACCAGTGGGCTCTAGGTGACCTCTTTGATCAGTATCCTCATTGCTTGGTCATGTAGATTGGAGGGACAGCCTGATCTTAGCAGAGCCCTGGTGGTGCCATTCGCCTTCCACCTCATAATGATTCTGATGTTCTCCAAGGGATATGCAGGCCTTTGAAATGTTTTTATACCTGTCACATTATGTGTCTTACCAAAAGTTTTTCCCAGAGATAAGAGGGAAAAGACATCCTTGGAGAGCTTCTCAAGTATTGTAGCCCTGTGTGCTTTGGTAACCCAGGGTAATTGAAACAAGGTGAGGGAAAAAGAATATACCAAGGCATTCAATACCTGCAGGTAAAAACATTTAATAAGGAGGCAATGCAGATGACCTACACATTCCTGCTTGAGTTCTTTTGAAAGTTTCTCAGTCATCGTGATCGAACCTTTGCTCTGAAATGCACTATATATCAGAGGAGCAGCTGATTTTATCCCAAAATATTCCAATTCATTAACACATTTAAAATTGGGTGGAAGCCAGTTTCCTTATGTGATTCTGAGGTCAGCACATTTGACCTGCTATTAATGCTATTATAAAACATTATAACATTGACCAAAATATTATATTTTGTATTTTAAATTATTTTTCAGAGATGTACACAATTTGTTTTGATGCTTTGGATTAAAACTGAAATAAATGTAGAAAGTGGCTGATTTAATGCACCTCAATTCCAGGCTGAATTAATTTCCAGGTTATAGACTTTCTTTATTAATCTTATTGGCATAATTGTTTTGTGTCACATTTAGCCCACTTGTGGTTTTTACATCACATAGAAAAACTAGCAGATGACTATGCAGTAAAACACCACATACTCCAGAATAGTAAATATCATATCTGCAATTATAAACAGAACAGATTCCTTTAGATTTTCTCTCAAAAACATATACCCCATTTTTTTGGTAGATGGAATGTGTGCTACAATTTACCTCTGAATATGTATGTCCAGACCTAGAGGACCCTGGGCAGTTATATGGTTATTTTATTTGTACATATCTCCTTGAAAAAGAAACGTAATTAGTAGAGATTATTCTGCATTTTGACTTTTCCGTTTTATGAGTTCAAAATCTGAAATCCATATCGGGCTATTTTGGGAACAATATAAGTCACCACTGCCTAAAAAGAGAAGCATTACCATCTATCCCCCAAAGGCTTTTTAATTTAGGGGTGAGATGTGTGGTTATGAAAGATCGCATTGCAGAGACAAGACCTAATGATTCTCTGTGAAAGCCGAATAGTGGGGCGCGGATGGAATACAGTGGAATTTGTTTGTGCAGCAGAGCCAATTAAGCTGGTAAAACCAAGAAATGCGCTTTCGGCCATGCTGCTTCTCTTTGGCTCTGTTGGGGCCTGTTCACTCTTAAATGGGACCAATCAAGACTCTTTATATGAGTTCAGCATCCAGTTAATTATTTCCCAATGAACTGGCCAGTGATCTGGAAGCTTCTCTGTTGTATGTGTGTCATTTGTATAAAGCTCTTGCCCTGAACAGAATCACACTCTGTTTCTCTGGGAAAGGTTCGTATTCTGTGCTCTTTCCTCTTTCTTTACCAGGAAGGTGTAAATGGCAGAGATACAGATCTCTCTTTTATTCTGAAAATCTAATCTAAAAAAAGAAGAAAATATGTCATCCCCAATCATTATTCCAAATCTTCATACTTCTCAGTCTGATATTTTTTTCATGTTCAGCATTTGGGTGAATTTATAGGAAACATAGCAACCAAAAGTAAGATTTTTTTTGTGGGTGAAACATGCCAGGGGAAGATAATTGCGTTCCAGACAGCTGGTTATTGCTGCCATTTTTAAGGGCAGCACTTTCTCTGCACAGGAAGGGGAAGAAGGATACCGGGAGTTGTTGATAAGTATTCAACACCCAAGAGGCATTCCTGCAAGCTTAGATATAAGAGAAGCAAAACTGGATTTGAATAGGAATTGATACATTATTTGATAAGAGCTGAAGCTGCTGGCTGGGAGGGAAGCTTTTCACCTCTCGGGTTTGGCTAGGTGTTGTGGTAAAATGTGATCAAAATGTAACAGAAATATTTCTAAGACTGCATACACAGTATAGCCAAGGCTCACATATGTTATGCATTTAGATTGTATTTATTTTATAAACCCTGGGTCAGGCTGTACTAATCAACAGGAGATCATAAAACCTCAATATTTACAATAGTATTAAGTGTGTAAATGCTACCAAGCACACTGGTACCTAGAGCCCAGGTTAATATGGAAGAGACAATATTTTTGTCACAAAAGCCTTGGACAGTGAATTGAGAGCTGGTTTTTATCAGCTTAAAGGAGCCTACTGTGAGAAACAGGTTGAGCAGGTTTGCTTTAGAATCATTTTAAATGGTAAAACAATCTGGACGAGATGAAGGGATAAGATGGAACTAAAATGGATGAAGTGATGTCCGGGGAATGGAACCTGACATTTTTATTAATGTCTCACCCTGGCTGGGTGCCACAGGCAGTTCAGCACTGGTAATGAGTTTAAAAGATTAAAATAGATTTGCCTCTCAAAAAGAGAAAGCAGGAAAGAGAGAAATGGCGGGTCCTATTTTTGTCTCTGGCTGTGTAATTGTTTGAAAGAAGTTGGCTCGCTGCTGTGAAATAAACTGCAGGAGGAATTTGGTGGCTTGAAATTCTGCCATATCAATGGAAATACCTGTAAAAACTCTGAAGGACAGATTTTTTTTACCATAAAATGGAACAAACTGCTATGAAGTCATATAAGTAATTTATAATAATAATAATAATAATTGCTATATGATACATACTAAACAATTTTACAAAGTTTCATGATGATATGTCATAATTAAGTCAGTTTAAGGGCTCCTGAAATTTGATTAGCTGACGGCGGCCATGTTGTGAGACCTATCAATTAGAGGTAAGTTCTAATACTCCAAAAAAGGTAGGAGACGAGATTTCGCCTCCTCCACTCGCCTCCTCATCCCCTTCAAACCAAGGATACTGCGGAAGTCTTTTCATATTTCTGGGTGACATCATTGAGCTCATGACCAGTCAGAGTAGAAGACCATCCCACAGCATATTTTGAATGGCTTATGTATCCTTGGAATTACTTGAAGTTACATGACTTCATCAATTGCCGAGGTTGATTTTGTTTGATGGGCTAATTGGATTAGCTGTTCTAATTTTCGTTTCACCTCCTCATTTCCTCGTTTTCTATATTGCCACCTATTGATGAATTGACACCAAATTTTGTATATATAAGTCTCCTATAGATGTAAATTCTCAACTTTTGTGATGATTGGATTTTACTGAGTTACACCTCATTATATCAATTGATGCCACACCCACAAAATGCATTGGTTTACTGTGGCCATTATTATCAACGTAGCAATTTTATTTTTTCTGCATTAAAAGATATTGGTTTGAAGTTACTGTGAAACAAATGTCAAGCAAGTGTGCTGATTTTGCTGTGCATAATAATAATAATAATAATAATAATAATAATAATAATCCAGTCTGGCTGTCTAAAAATGGTTTTATTTGAGAGAGTTACATGATTATGTTAGTACATGCAACTTTCCAATAGAGAGAAAACCCATAGGTTGTTTTATGGAAACTTTGCCAAAATGTAATTTTACCAAACAATGCCTTGATCTTCAGTCTGTCCCCAGCTAATGGTTACATTTAAGTCCTACTTTAAGTACACATCTACATAACTACTAAGGTACTTTACTGGGGAGAAGTTTTATTTGTCCAGCAAATTATCAATTACAAACTGATCCATCTAGGTAGTATAGAATTATGAGGGTGAGACAGACTGAACATCTCTGCCAAGAAGAACTCCCAGGTGTGCTTTGAAAGAGAAGGAAAGGGATGTATAGTGAGTAGAGAACATATGATGATGCTCTCTCTCTCTCTCTCTCTCTCTCTCTCTCTCTCTCTCACCCTCTTTTGCTTCACGCGGTGCTGGAAACAGCAATGCGTATTACTGTCTGCCTCCTACGACTACTCCCGCCGGTTGCTAGGCAGCGGGCTCCTCGGTGCTGGAGCTCAGCACTTCACAGGCTGAGGCAGTTACTCAGTGGGTCCTCCTCAGCCTATCGGAAGCCGGCAGAAGATAGCACAAGCCTCCACACTAGAGCCACTCGATCTCTCTCTCTCACTCTCAATGAAGCTCTCTAGAAAGAGAGAGAAAGGTGGAAAAAGGAAGCCAGGATCTCTCTGGTCCGGCAGCCGAGGCATGGGCCAGGACGTTGCGCCTCGGAGGGAGGGGGAGAAGCTATCAGGTGGGTGTCTGGGCATCAATGATTCAGTGGGGGAAGAGACATAGCTGGTGTGTTTACCTCTAAAAAATATGATGCTGTCCTTTTTACCATTATTTTTCTACTCTCTCATGCCTTGGCTGGTGTCGGTGTGTGGCAGCTCAGGTTGTTAGTTCCAGCGGGTGCCCAGACGTGCAGTCTGCCAAGGACTGGCAGAGCTAGTGGCAGGGTGTCTGAGGAAAGGTGTAGTGTCACCGTGGGGGTGGGGGGGGGGGGTGGGGGTGGGGGTGTGGTGGACGTGTGTCAGCAACTCAGGCTGGACTAGCAGGTGCACCTGCCAGGAGTGAGCTGCTGCAGCTTCTGCCCATGATTCCTGTTTACTCTGCTTGAACATGTGTTACATAGACAGGGCTGTTAAATCCATTTATATTTGAATCTCCTTAATCCTGCTCTTTTTTTGTGAGGGGGATGGGGGGTGTACATGCGGTCTGCCCATATCTACTGCCTCAGATTTTATTGTTACTGCCAGGATGGGGGAGGTTGGGTTTCTTGAAAGCATAGGAGCCACTAAGTCTGTGCGCTGTTTCCACCGCTGCAGGAGTCAAGGTCACAGCGTGGTCCTGTCCCTCCCCCTGGCTCCCTGCTCCCCCCTCCTCAGGTCACTTACACTGAGGATGAGGGACAGGCAGCTCATAGCCTCTGGCTACAGCAGGATGCACTCAGTCACTGATGGGTGTGCCGGGGTCCGGCAGCACCTCCCAGCCTCACTCTCTGAACAGAAACAAACTACCCGTGGAGTGGGTAGAGTAGTTTTAAAGTCAGACTTAACTCCTGCATTTATGCACAGCTTTTATGTAAAAGACAGTACCTCCTTTCATAGAGCCAATAATATTGAGTAGGGACGACTTTACCATCGCTGTGAAACAAGGTCATCATTCAAAGGACAAGGGCAGTATTGAGTGGTTGGGGGTGACTACTTAAAATTGTGCTTAGTAGTGTTCAACAGTAGGTCAAATGAATTAAACCAGAAGGTGAACTGGAAGATGTTTTTTGTGAGCGTCAAATCCTTCCCATATTAATACAGGGGGGTCTTCATTTAATGCTTCACATATTTTTGATTTCAATTTTTTGTGTTATATCAGTTTTTACTTCAGGTACATCCATATGGATAAGAGTGTAATTGTTTTGTTTTTCACTATTGTATCTGTCCTGAAATTTCCCTGTGATTATACTTTATACCCTACAGTAATTTGATTTGATCAACAAACCTGGGAAACAGAATATTTTATTTAATTACCACAGCACCCAATGATCTTACTGTCCGAATGTCCAGCAATCGTTCGTTGAATAATGGTCACAAGGTTTCCATCAAAGTGACGCCTGTTTAACAACCCAAATGCACAAATATGCCCTACTAAAGTTAGTCAAGAAGGCCAGTTGCTCAGGCCACCTCATGACGTAGCCTGTGTTTGTGTTATGGCTGTATTTTTCATGGCACTCTTAAAAGCTGGGGCTCATGGCGTGTGTAGGGAGGATCTGTCATCCTCAGAGTCTTTTTCCTCAGCACCTTCTTGAGCTGGCTGTGCCCAGTCCAAATGCTACCCTGCTGGGCCACAGCTATGCTGAATAATGCAGTAATTAATGCTTCATCAAGTTTTAATCATTGGTGCTATTCATTTCAATAAATGGAAAAGCATCTCATTGTAAAAAAAAAAGGTTGTATGGTAATTTAGCTGATTTTTTTTCTCTTCACAGCTTTCACTTACAGTGATTTGGGTCTCCGTTGGGACGATTCAAAGGGACTATTTTCCCTATCCATAAAAAAAAATATATATTTTCTCCAATATAGCTGGCATGTCCTGCTCTGTATGGTTTTCATCTATGTATGGTTTTAAATACAACTGGTTTGACCAGTGTATTTAAATAGCTTTAAATAGTATAGTTTTTACTGTAGATTCCAGAAATGCTGTAAATACTGCAGGAGTGGTAGCATAGCTTTGCTGACTGGGCCACACCCCTTTCCTGTTCTTACAGGTAAAATCTAAGGGTTCTGAAAGACCATCACCGTGACGGTTTCTGGGGACACATGCAGCGTGCTAACACATCCACAAAAGGAAACAGGTGAGCTCGGGATCTGGCATTGTTTGGAAGCCCTGACCTGCCAGTTTTCTGTCGCTCTCCTACCTTCCTAGACAGCCCGACTAGCTTGCTGCAACAAAAGGAGGGGGAGTCTGTGCCAGCCCATTATGTAAGGGGGAAAGTGGACTGCCAAGTCGTGCCTCGGCTGTGTGGCGACAGTAACGCATCACAGGTCTACTGTAGTGAAGTGGGACATAGATGATGGGTGTGCCTCACCACACCCACTCAATCACAGATCAGCCACCCTGTCCACTCAGCCACTCACTTACCACACCCACCCAATCACAGTACAGCAACCCCGTCCACTCAGCCCCTCACTGACCACACCCACTCAATCACAGTACAGCCACCCACTCAGCCACTCGCACGCACTGACCACACCCACCCCACTCAACCCACACGCCCAATCAACCTGTCCACCACCAGTGCACACACCTTCATACCTGTCTTCTTGGTTTCAATAGTAAAAGAAAAAGACTCTGCCCCCCCAAACAATTTTTTTTTTAATGAGTCACAAGTATTGCATAGCAAAACTGACCAAACAGGGAATTCCCTCAAACTAAGTCCAGTACTGTCAATGGGTGGCTAGGAAATTGCGACAACAATATGCCGGGCTGGTCTGTTGAGATACACTAAACAGGCAACAGAGAGAGCAGCAGAAAACAGCAGAGAAGCTCACTGACATACACAGGGGCTTTGCTGTTCTCATTTTGTGGGTAAGAACTACAATTTTGATATTAACCCAACATTTATTTGGCATTGTGATGTACTTGCATTTGTTAACGTGCATTAAAATTCAGGCCACACAGTCTTGTACGCACTGAAGCATGTTGAGAACTCAAGGAGGGACACCGATTAAGAGTGCATTACAGTAATCGAGCCAAGAGATGCCAGAAGTGTGTGCAAGCCTCTGTGCAGCACTAAATTAAAAAAGGGCCAAAGTCTTGCAATTTGGCGAAGGCGAAAGAATGAAATCAAGTTCTAAATGTGGGCATTAAAAGTTAGAGATGGATCCAATATGTGATATAAATTCATACTAATATCTCAAAGATCCATAAATTATACTGTGCTGTATTTCAATTATGTGATTTACCATAGAGTAATACTCCCTGTCTCATATACAGGAGGTCCTCCGGTTATGATGGTCTCGAGTTACGTCGTTTCGTGGTTACGACGCACTCCCATAAATTATTTAAAAAACTTAGTTTCGACCTAAGCGGTTTGGTTCGTAAATACGACCACAGAAATAAAGATAAGAAATTGTTCTCTCTTTTTTTTATTACTGTTTCATTTAATTACTGTATTTTATATGTCCTTCACGTGTTGTGTGTACGGTGTGAGTGACTTAAGGTGTTAACTTATATATAAGTTTATAATATATAAACTTATATATAAGATATAATTTAGGTATAAATTCCGACTTGCGTCGAAAATCGACTTAAGACAAGTCGTATGAATGGAACTCGTTTGTAAGTCAAGGACCCCCTGTACTTCTGTTCTGTTGGGTGGGGTTTCTTTTTACTTAGCACACCCACCCAGAGGTGAGTTGTTTCCCTTCTCATGTGTACAGACACATCTGTGAAAAAACATCTTTCTACCCAGATGTCCTTTCTTCCCTTTCCTATATGGCAATTCATCTCTGCGGCACAGATGTCAGGCTGTGAGGGGGACTGTCGCGATGAGTTCCCCCCTGTGTGAGACTCTGCGTAGCGGCAGTGGGATGCTGTCTCAGCAGATGTGACCCATCCAGCCCAGTAGTGCAGGGAGGGAGAGTACTTCTCACATTCCCCTCTGTCTCTCTTCTAAAGGTCAGACTACACACAGCCACACAGCCCTGTGGGAGGGGAGAGGACCCCATAGCACAGATCCGTGGATGCCGTAGAAATGCGAGCCAAAGACTTCTGAACTGAATGAGTGTCATATGTACATAACAGGCATGCAGAAGAAAGACAGTGTAGACTGCTTCTTTTGATTAGGGCCTGATGCCAAATAAGCTCAGATGGTGCCAGATTGGCACAGACAGCCATTTATAAATGTGACAGACAAGTGTTTTCCAGGAAATCCATTCCCTTGTATAAAGATGTGTTAAGAAAAATCTCGACATAATTTATGCAATTGGATTTTCAGAGGTGTTTTAAAGAATAAGCCATGAATGGACAGTGTCATTCTCCAAAGACAGAATAGCAATATTAAATAAAAGATTTTTTTTGGTCAGGACAGACAACCAGTATGTTAAATAAAATCAAATGTAACATTTAATTAAGTAAAGACTAAATCAGAATACAATGAATTGATTGGAATAAATAATAAATAACTTCCTTTAACTAATATTAATTAATGCCACTTTTTTTCATCAAAATGTTTATGGTTAATTTCAAATTTCTGGTACAGAGAAATTATTGACTTCAACACAACAGCTTTCCTTCTTTTTCTACCTAAAACATAAATAATCCAAAGATCCTACTGCGATTTTTGCAGAAGAAGTAAGTAAAAGGCCCAGCCGACTTTTGGTAAATCATTAAATTATTCTGCAAAGCAGAGGCCAACAGAGAATTGTTTCATTTTCAGTTCAGTTCAACTCAGTTGGTTTTATTGGCACAGTAAGAATGCAATTGTGTTGCCAATGTATATGCTGAACTAATGAACAAAAAAACAGAAGAAAACAAAAACAAATAAAACTACAATACCAAACTAACAATGCAACACAAACAGGATTCTACACCAGCACCACATACATATAACAAATAACCACAAATGATAAATCATATTTTTTATTTGTTTTCATGTTTTTATCACTCACTGTCCTTAAGGGTGTGGCGCATGGAAACAGTTTTTTTTGCTTCACCTGGGCCAGCAGCAGGAGGACCTTAGTTTACAGCTAGAATATCAAACTGAGGGGAACTGGTTCTATATCGGACGCATCATGGTCTAAAATATTATATGAGGAGCATTGTTTTTGCTTCTGTTTTTGTATAGCAGTACAGTACTATATACAGTATAGCATAATACACCTGTGGTAGTCAAAGTGGTCAGTTTATGGTTCTGCTCCCCTGCAGGTTGTAGACTCAGTGAACTTGCAATAGGTTATATATTAAGGTTCTTGTATACACAAACGATTCAGTCAACATTTATCTTTAATTTTCACACTTTGACTCAAAGGGTAAGAGCAGCAATCACCAAAATGAACTTGACAAACTGTGTGAAGACATAAAATTGGCTTAAATGTGTTTTTTTAAGTCAAATTTAAAGGCAAATAGGGATTGTATCTAAGTCAAGGGCAGGTAGGCAAGATTGGGGGATATCTAAGTTCTCAGACTTGTCTTTGTGTTTCAGAGGTTGAATATTAACATCTGTAAAAAACAATCCTGCCTGTCTGCAGTAAAGCTCAGGATCTCAGAATGGGAATGTACAGTATGGGCTGAAGGTGGATACTGTGGTTTTGTGGATAGGAGTGGATCTCATGAAAGCAGGAACACAAAAGGGTCAGAGATGATTTCACCGCAGGTGAAAGACCAGGGCTAACACTCTTGTAATCTATTTCTCTGAGGCTTTGGTACACACACTATGGAGACACTGACAGATTTGAGCAGTTAGCTCGTAATAGCCAATCGACACAGCAGGAATGGCTGAGACAGAGTGCTATAAAAAGAAGTGTCCTGTGCCTGCTCATACTGCAGCACTACTTCAGGGGGCCTGTTTCACAGTGTTTGTTTGCTAACATTCTTTCCAGTCACTGCATTGTGTTTGAATAGTGCTTCTGGATTATTGCAGCATGGTTCTTGCTTTTATTGCATGTTTGTGTTAAAGTGAGTTATTTATTCATCTGGTTCTAGCGTTTCAGCAATGGAAAATCAATGTAACAGTGACAGTGATTGTGGGATGAAATAGGAAAGTTCCTCTTCACACAGTTGGTCTCAGATGCAATCTGTTGGCTGTGAAAAACAAATGACTTATGTTGTTATTGTTGTTACATCTATTCTTGGCTCTGCAAATGCTACTGCCTTGCATTTTTGGTAATGCAATGGGTAAAATATGATAGCTGATTAAAGCCAGTTTGTGTGGCTGAATTCTGTTCTCTTTCAATGGAAATTGTTTTTTTTTTTGGTCATCTGCTCCTCATGTTGTTTATACTTACACTTATGATGCAGTAATCTTTATACAGCAAAGCCCTCACCATGAAATGATGATCTATGCAAATAGTTGTTGCTTTAAGTGATCCCCATCATTTGAGCCCAATGCCATGTACAACATATATTTCTTTTTACTGAAAACTTGTGCTGCATTTTTTAGCTTAAGGAATAAGATACATTAGTACTGTTTAAATTTACAGCCCAAGACCCCAAAAAGAAAAGTATTACCTACATATTTTGAAATAATTAGGTCATTTTCCCTTTCCTTGTGTGTTATTTCATTACCAGTATGCTTGCACTCATGATTAATTAAACCTCTATATTTTATGTGATGTTATGTTTGTCAGCAGTCTAAGCATATCATTTGGAGGACCCACATATTTTAATTGGAAATAAAGTTTATGCGGCATAGCAACAAGGTTCTGTAAATATGGAGTTTTATTTAGTCACTGGGTGAGGGGATGTAACATTCTGTCAGTGGTATGAATTAGTATCTGCTGGTATTTTCCACATTTCTCTTGCCATGTGTGCTATTTGCCATGCCTTAGAGCACAGTTTTCTCCCATTTTAATATGTGGGAGATGCAGGGAGGGAGGGAGGGAAGGAGAACACTACTGAAAGTACAATAATTTGCATTAATTCAGAATTGTTGAGCTGGCTGGGAATTGTGATGGTTACACAGACAGGGAGTATTGCATGCACGGATGGATGCCTGTTTATTACAAATGGCATGAATCTATTTCTGTCTCATATAAATCAGTGATTGCCTGCTAAGCCATTCTTGTCTTTGGTATGATTCCCAATATGCAGAGGGCTATTCTGATATTAGTAGATACACAAGACAGAAGGCTTTTACAAAAGGAGAGGGTGAAGTTGCAGAACCGCTTTTAAGGTCTGGGGTGTTTGCCAAATGCATTTTCTCAAGAGCTCTCTTGCTTGTTTATGTATGCAAATAAGCATGTTTAGTTGAGAATGAATTTGTCGAACCTGAATATCATTTATATTGCTCTCTGTTAATGGTTTTGCAGTAGCAGACTGCATTGGCATGTCTTGGGTAATATTTCTATATCTATATATCTACATTTGAATAATGTTTGTTAAAGATTGAGAGAGTTGTGAGACAAAAGTTGTGAAGGCTTCTGGTTTGATGTCCTTAAACTAACAATAATGATAATTATATATACTGTATATATGTTGTATCTGTTTGTGCATATTGCATATGACTAGTGAACATATACATGATTTAATTTGAAGTAGTTTTACTTACGGGTAAAGAAAACAATTGTCATCGAAATTTCAGCATTTTCCCCTGAAAATTCTACCTCCCCCTCAAATAGCTCATTGAAAACTAGTAACATCCTGAAAATGTCTCATCAGCATGAATAAAGAGGGTTTAGTGGCAAATAATGCTGACCACAACACACTATGGCTCTGTTGGTTAAAGAGAGTAGTCAAGTCTGATTATTAGTATATTGTATCCTTTTCTTGTCATCAGGCAGAGATTTTGCAGCCTGAGCAAATAACCAGGTCTTTATCTACTGATGCATGACACATAGGGAAAAAAGAAAATTAACTTATACAGAACACCACAAATAAGAAAATACCAATTACAATGTGGAAAAGTAATATATGCAGCTGAACCTCAACCTTTGTTTTATTCAAACATTGTTGCTGCTAGTTTGCTGATTGCAAACAATTACTGATAGAGGTGTCTGCACAGATTATTTTCAGAGAGATGCATAGAAAGCCCAGAGCATATATTTTCTATCTAAAAAGTTCCCTTGCTCAAAAATGCAAGCTCCTCAATAAATTCTCTGGATGCCATGATTTCATTTTCTCAAGGTTTGTGGCAGTGCGATCTCTATTTTTAGAGGCTGTGGCCAGCAATGGAAAAATGTGTCGTTTTTCATGTAGAGTTTATAAAACATCCCTTCTACCAGACACTTTTGTTTTCTGTGCAAAAACATATAAGAATGAAGTATTCCCTAAGCCATTGGCATGGAAGGCTTCCCTGGTGCTAAAATGCTTTTGCTAATTTGTTCGCATCTGTATGTTTTGGGTTTTAGTGTTGAAACCTGCTTGGGCCATCTAAGTTAGTGAATCTATTGCCTAAGTTTATTTCATTTTACATTTTGACCAACTTTTATTTTTAATTTTGATTAATTGTCCATTTCTGCTCACACAGGTTATTTTATAAGCATCATTATTTCTGAAAGAAACCGCCTGAACCCCAATTATGCTTTGGATATTCAGAGAAGGTACTCTCAATCTTATTTTCATTTTATATGGCCAATGTAACAGTTGTTCTGGACATTACAGATATATTCAAATGTTAACATTTTCACTTGGATATTTTTATTTTGCTAATTTCTTTTCATTGTAAATTTTTTGTAGGCTTCTCATTCAGAACCATTCTTCATGAAAGCAGCCATCTGATCCAGAATTATGCTGTGGGTTTTTGTGGAAGGTAATGTATTCTCCAGAATTGTTTTAACATTTCCCATCCTCAGCTATTAATATGAAACACACACTGCTGATTCATGGCCCTCAAATCACCCTGACATATGAGGAGTGTGAACAGTTTATTGGTGGTGTGGGGACACTGAAACTAATAATACTATTGATGAGGGACCAATTGCCAGCCTTATTATACTACTTCAGTTCTGTTTCAGAGATCATTGCACCATTTTTCAACCATGGTTAAACAAACATGAATATAGGGAAAAAATGACAGAGGAAAACATTTTTTGTTCCAGGTTCCTGACAAATTGGGGTATCCTTTCTAAAATGAGATGTGTTGGTATGTCCTGGAGAGACACTCGTGCTGCTTGACTAAACACTCTCATCAGAGAAAGTAGTTCCAGAGGGACTCCATGTTAATTGGTGAGTGAAGGCAAACAATGGGAATGTTTAATCAGTGCCCTTCAGCATATAGAATAATGTTTCTGCCCCCATTTCAAGAGTTAATACACAAGACGAGGGTTTTTCGTCTCTCGAGTTTATTGTCCTGGTGTAATTATGAGAGTGGGAGCTTATCTGCTGGTTCATTAAAGGCTCAATGGCACATCTGACCACTGTTTACATGGGCTGTTTTAACTCGTCATCATGCAGATTTTTTTCTCCCAGTAGAACAGTGTAATCTTTCCTCATACAAATATGGGCTGTTTTATAGGAAAGTCTAATCTGTGCATGTATTCCCATAATTCCAGTGTGTATTCTTGAATATATATTATTTCAATTTCGTACATTTTGAAAGTGTCTGGGATCAGCATGTGAGCTGTGACTTAATAAAATAGTAATACAAGAAAGAGCTTGGGCCCCTTGTGTCAGCAATGAAAAGAATGAAGCTTGGTGTTGGCTGCATAATACAACTAATCTGAAAAGGAAAAAACTGCTTTCTTCAATGATTCAGGCATTAGACAGGAGGATTTAACATATTTCAACTCACCAAAAAAGGTTAACCCATGCTGGTTCATGTTTATGTGTCTGTAACTGAACACTCAAATTATTAATTTTGCAACCCTACCCCACAGCTTGCCAGGGACAGGGGATCATGTGACCTCTCTGCCGATGCCCTGTTTGATCTCCCCAGATGCCGAGAGGAATCTGAACACAGAGAGCTACTCTCACCTGAGACAGGACATGGAGGAGGAGCCGTGTGAGGGGCATGGGGCGCGGCCTGAGAGGATTGAGCGTCCTTCCCCCGACCTCCCTTGCTCCCCCGCCACAAGCACCACAGTGCCTCACCCACTCAGGCAGGCCCATTCCGGCAGCCCCGCCCCTGCTGCCCCACCCATGGACTGCCCCAAGACCCCATCTGGCTCGCCCGTATCAGAGTCTTCAGGAAAATGGGCACACCTGACAGAGCTGGAGCTCAAGGGGCTGAAGGCTCTGGTGGAGAAGCTGGAGTCTCTCCCAGAAAATAAGAAGAGCAATCCTGAAGGCATGGAGGACCCCCAGGCCTTGCTGGAGGATATGAAGGTTAGGATTTATGTAGTTTCACTCACTCAGTCAACAACTTCTTCTTCATCATCATTTTATTCTTCCAATGTCTTTTTTACAAGCAAGGTCCCCTAAAAGAAGAAGCAATCATTAGTTCACTTCTTAACATCTTGCCAACAGTACCTCTGCTATGACATACCATTAATCTTCAGTCTTGTACTGGACTGTAAAGAAAAAGCCTCTCTTGGAACAGGTATTAAACCCAGGTACTGCAGTGTCGCACTGCAGTGCTGCAGTTCTGTACTCAAAAGTGTTAATGCTCAGATGCCATGGTAACAGTCAGTACATTAACAGAGTCACATGTGTGCAGTGTAGGGATACAGCAGCCGGGTAGTAGGCTTGATAAGCTGCGCAAAGTTTATATTTCTTTGGGAGCAATATGGCTTGCATAGTAATCCCTGCCCCTGGTGCTCATAACTTTAATTACAAACAACTGTAAGTGGAGTCCCACAGGACATACGCGTTTCACAGTGACAAATGAGGCAGCATTTCCACCGCCCCTCCATCCTCCTAACTCTGGCAAATTATTTATCTGTCTGGAGAAAGGCCAATCTTTGTTACCAGCACTTTGTACATTGTAGAATATCTCCTGATCAGTTGTAAAATATAGCTTTACCTGGATCCGATCTGAAATCATTACTATAAATTCATGCACGGCACAGTTACACATCACAGATAACTATCCAATGCTTTGGCTCATAGGTGTTAATGCAGCTGGTAGAAGATGTGGGCAGACTGATGGCACAGAATCACACTGTGAGTGTCTTACAGGTGCTCTGTTCAATATGATGTGAGCCAAAAGGAACATGTGTCAGGAGTGAGTGTTATCTGGTTGTCAAAAACACTGTTACCGATCTAAGCTGTGAGGTATGAGTAGGTGGATATTCTCATTTAAATTGGAATCATATATAATTGTGTGATATGTTTATTTGTATCAATAGTATATGAAAAGATGACCATTGCATCCAATTTTTTTGAAGTGCTCTTGCATCTTGCAAGACATCAAATTTAAAAACTTACATTCCACAAAGAATACATCAATCTGAGATGTATCACACTGAATCAAAGGTTATAAAATGATATGTATAGTGTAGTGTGTGTATGTAGTTTACACACTAGCAATGTGGCCTTTTTCTGCCTTTAATTTATAAACCACAAAAACCATCAGTCTTTGTGGTGGAACTTGAATGAAATAAAATGACATTTGAATGCAATTTAAGCATTAACTTTACAGACTTGTGTTTGAGTAAGAGCTAATATTTTTCTCTTGTGATCATTAATCCTATAGTTTGTATGCAAGTACATTTTCCAGAATGTTATGCAAAACAGACAAATGGAAATGGTTGCATGCAAATATTTTATTCATTGACATTACATAGTACTATAATTTCACAATTACCTAATTTAACTTTGGTCCATGTAAAATGTAAAAAAAAAAGTGTTTAAGCCACTGTCTGCATTATTGTTTGAAGGGGGCACTGAGACTAGCAATGCTGTCTGGTAGGATCATTGTGAACAGCTCCCATGATGCCAGTTCCCATGATGCCACAGGTGCATCATTGCTCAGCAGTGTACCCGAGGCCCAGGACACCAGATATTGACTTTGGCTGCAGCTCAGACTGGCTGAGGTGATAATTCCCACCAGATGCCTGGAAGTCCATATATACTGCCATTATTGTGTAACCCACCACTGTGTTTCTTGGAACGCCTAGTGCTGGAACGAACATAGTTCAGCCATATCACACAGTGAACCTCTTTGACCCCTCCAACCCTCACTGTCCATGATAATTCAGGTAAACAAGCATTGTTGAATAGTGAAAGGATCACGATTTACCTCAGACATAGACAGTGTGGCTTTCTGCTGCATAGATATTGAAACTTGTGTCTTCCCACAGGTTTCCTTGAAGGAACATGGAGAGGATGATGCAAAGCTAGCCCTCGCCGGGGTGCCTGTTGTGTGTTGGCCAAAGAAACCTGTTAAGGTAGGAGCCACATGACGGCCACAGAGCTGGAACAAAACCGCTCTCACGCCTTCAGACACACGTATTAAAAAAACTTCATTTTGTGCCACTGTCGAATACGATTACGGGGATAATGCTTCTGTTTCCACATAGTCTTGATTCTTATTGGAGGCTTTTTGTCATTGCACAGGAGCAAAGAGTGAGCCTGATGTGGTTTTGTGTTTCTTATTGCTGTGTATAAATATAGTGTGGCTGCTCCTCACGCCCTCTCACCCTGCTGCTTGTCTCTGTGTTCACATGCTGTGTAGCCTCAATCCAGAGCAATGTGTCACTGTTGCACTCCCTCTATGGCTCCTCCTGCCTGTCTTAATAGACTGTGGATGAGCCCTTTAGGGATATCAGTGGAGGACCACTTCTGTGTCCCTGCAGTTACAGCTTCAAGGGAGACTATCTGTCTGTCTCTTTATCAGTCAAATCCATCCGAGTAATCTTGAGAATTACAGACAGAACAGGTTATTGGATTCCAGAGGAGGCTTATATATCTCTTTGTTTGTATTAACTTCATTATCACAAGGAAGGTGGATATTGAATTTTTTTAAATTGAGAGATGTGACGTTAGAAGTCCCTTATAAGTCACTTGCACTACTCCCTTATTGGAAGTTATACAAGATGGGCTGTGCTCTAAAAAAGTGTCCCAAATAGAATGTCATATGGAATTACAGTGGGAGTTTGTCAGCGTTGCTTTTATCTTTCTTCTTGCATTCATTCCTTGGGCTCAGGTGAAACACATTTGCATAATTTGAGTTAGAGGGCTGTCTGTAATGAGAGTGTAATGTGAAAAAGAAAAAGGAGAAGAAGAAAAATGATTTCAGTTGTACTGTCATGTCTTCAAAATCCCTTGCCCCCCACCCTTCTCCATGGTGCGGTTGTGCTCTGTTTAGCCTGGCCCATGTTTTATTTTTCAGCGTCACTAATACACACAGGACTAATACTAACACTAATACACTAGCAGCAGAAAACGCTGGTGCCTTTGTCTGGGCATTTAACTGATCTGTGGCTTGGATTTAAATCATGCTATGTTCCTCATGGTATCTTTCCACTTGTTTATAAGAATAAAAGTCTTGCTGAGACTATCGAGCCCCTTGGATCGTGAGATATTCATATCTGTGGTCCTGTGTTCATGTTTGGATGGGCTTATGGTTGCAAAGGTGAAAACACCTGTGCGTAAATTGAGGGTTGACTTGTGACAGAATTTCATTATTATGCACTGTTTCATGGTAATGAGTGTGTGTGTAATCCACATTCTAAATACAGACATGCTGATAGAAACATGCAGCTGATGCTGGAGCCTTGTGATTCAGATTCTTCGACACTTTAATGCTGCTGCTGGCTCAAGTAGCTGAGCATTTAGAGGCGCTGGCAGCTGAGAGACTGTGTGACGAAGCTCTTTTCAAGTTGGCTGTTCTCTGTTCCCCCTACATCACAAAGGTAAAAATGGGGAACCTGCTTCCTTGGGTGACAGAAGCTTTGTTTGGCTCTTATGGTTCAGGTTGTCATTGATGTTGGCAACCTCACTGCACAATTCCCTGCTGCAGCCATGTTGCTGTCTCTGCTTGAAAATGCTTGTGTTTCTATGACTTAAGCATTTATAGATCCAAAGTATCACATTGGGGATAAAAATGCATACCGCAAACAAGAAAATAAAGGTAAAATATCTGCTCTTGCTTATGGGAAGAGCCCAGATTTTGTCCATAAATTAGGAGCTATAATCTCTGTGGGATTTGGCTACACATGCTGATTGTGTCATAGGGAACAATGCAGGGTGATCCCTGAGGTTGTTTAATTCCCAGAAAATCTTAGTGTTTATTTTGCATTGTATATAGCTTTACTGCAAGTGCATGGCAGAGAATCCTGATTCTTTCAACATAGTTATGTAAGTTAATTCACCTGTCCTGTTTTTCAGTCCTTTATCTTCTCACAAGTTTCACTTTCCCTGCCACCCACTCAAATCTTTTTTGTAATAAACTGGGCATCATTAATGTCAAAGGCAAAAATTTCAAGTTCATCCACCATCTCATGATCAAAATAAGATATATTCATGACATGTACATGCCCCTATAATTATCTTAATAAAAAGACATTTGCAGTGAACATGCTTTATTTGTTATTTTTCTCTAGCTCTCAAGAAGTTTTCACTGAGCAGATATGTCATTAACCTTGATCGTCAAAATGCTGGCATATTTTAAATATGATAGAAAGTATTATTATACCCAATGGAATCTATTAATGACTGAAAATAATTATAGTAATACAAAACAGCACATTTTTGATAGTTGATGCTGTAAACAATATCTGGTATTAGCAGGCAAGAAAGCAACATGAATTTGTCAGCTGTGTCAGCTTGACATGCTGGCAGAGAAAATCTGTAATGTTCACTTGCATATCTTACATGTGCCTCGCGAATGAGCATTTGTTTCAAAGTTTAAATAGCCTAACCTATTTTCTCTATGGCGTGTGATTAGTGTTTGGCATCAGAGGTGTGTCAGTGATTTTAAAACTTTCATGAAAAAATCAGTTCACAGCAGACAATATTTGTGATAATGCACAGAGTAAATTTGAATACATTTTAAGAAACAAAATCAAAACACCATGTTTATTGGGAGGTGGGGTGCTGTAAAAAATATACAAAAAAACATAATTTCACTGAATAGAATTTTATACATATATAATACCATGTTAAGAAACATATATTTTTAAACTCATGTGTGCAATTATGAAAGACCCACATTCTCGGAGGGAAAAAAGGTTTACCTCAACAGCGCCCTCTATCATATAATCTGCTCTACTATTATTACAGCAGATACAGATCTGACAATCTTAACAAGAACACTTTGTGAAACTGATTACATTTTACTGCTATGGCATGGAGTATTACTAAAAAGCCAAGCAAGTGTAGATTGATATTAATTAATATTAAAACCACACTTGCAAACAGTGGGTTTACCTGTCAAGTGAAAGCAAAGTTGGTCTTCTCTCTGAGTTGGTCTTCAGTCCCTTCAGGTTTTTAAGTTCTCTCAATCTTCTAAAAGCTACAACACTTGTCTTGTCTCACCTATCTGCCTTCTATTTTATTTAATCTCTTGTTTTCCTCTTTTTGGCCTGTTTTTGTACAATATGTTGTTTGTAGCAGAGGAAAAGAGAACTTGTCTGTTTGCATTTTTCAATCCATTGAAACAACCAGAAATTGGAGTATGAGGTTGCTTCTCATCTTCTGTCTGAAGTCCTGCTTTTACAAATGTGTAAAAGTAAAATACAGAGCAAAGTGTTGTCTGATATTACCACATAGGACCCCATTGAGTTATCTGATATTAAGTAAACTCTCAGAAAACATTGGTATACTAATAAATCTTTATATGATATAGGAAAATGATGTAAACATATTCAATTTTAAAGCTGCAAACTGAAAAGTGTATGCCTTTTCCTGGCTTTGTGTTCCTCTGGTCATTCGAATGCACTGTTAGAGTGGGATTCTTAATCGCTGTGGGGGGAGAGATGAGCCCTGCTCACTCATCTTTAATAACATTTGATTTTAGGATGTAGGCAAGGATGAGTGGACAGGTTTGTGCTCAATCAATCTATCTGATGAAGGCACAGACTGCTGAAACTTATGGTTTTTAATGTTAACATAAGCATATATTTTAAATGAGCTAGTGTTTCACTTGTTAACAATATGAAATGGTAACAAGAGATTGTAAAGTCCTGTTGTTTGCTGACATTTTACTCTACAGCAGGGGAGCAGAAAAAACAGAGGGTATCTGGCCTCATTTTTGTGAGATTATTTGCAGTCTCAGCCACTGATGATCCCAGGGACTATATGGAGACTTAAAAGAGATTTTTTTCCATATTCAATTTTACAATATTGTGCAGTACAAATGGAACATGATGTACTTGTTGTAAATACTAGAATTATTCAAGACACTCTCTTTTAAAATTCCTGTTAAGCTTACTGCAGAGAAGTAAGGTAGAACATCCATTTAAATCTATTTGCTAGTGTGAAGCATAGAGTGGACTTGTCTTCTGTTTAAACCAGGCATCGACAGAAGGACAGGCAGTAGTGTGACGTTTTTAACCAGTTCACATAGGGACAGTAATACTTGAACTATTACAGCTTTGTGCTCTGCACTGCCCTTTCAAGCAATATAAACTCAACTGTGGGAAGTGAACATTTAATCTCCCTAAAGATATGAATAAGTGTTTTTCATAGTTTACATGTTAAAGGTCAAGAGTAAAAAAGCCCTGATAGGGTCCTTAGCATTGGCTGGTATATGGTTATACTATGTCTTCAATTTGTTTGTTTTGGAGCACATTTGCCTGTAATAAAACAATGGAAAAACAACATTCTGTGCATCCTGATCAGGTCAGATAAGGTTGGTGTACAGAGGTCATTACTGAGAATGCAGTCATCTTAACGAAACAGTCCTGTTTAAAAATCAGTAGCTGACCCTAATTTACACTAGTTGTGTGGCTGTATTGTTCCAGTTAGAATGCCTTAATGTGGCTATCTCTCATCTCCGATCAGGGGACTTGTCAAACATGCTAAAATACTGATTCTGTAGTCAGTGCCATAAGCTATATATTTGGTTGTAATTAGAAACAGCTATATGTAGTTTTCAGTTTCATAAAAGCTACATTAACAAGTTTCACATGTGTCTGATTCATATTTACATCATTACTATTCTGTATCTTTCGAAGATTCACCAGAATACTGACTCTTGTAAAGGGGTGATTTAGCTACAGGACATTGAAACAGATTAGAACCTGGATTGCATCACCTGGTGTATTTTTTTCCTGTGTGGAATGTCTTCATAGAAATCTGTGTGTTTTACACCATTTGTTTTATTTTTCTGCCATTACAACTGTGTTTGCTGAATTCACTGCGAAATTAAGAAGAATAGTAAAAACTGCCGATGGGTCTCAAGGTGTGACATACTTCTCCATTGATATGTAAATCTAAGCTTGCAGTTAGTCCCTCATTGAACTGCACTGGGAGTACTTTTACATTTTTTACATGTCCTGCTTGCAGGAGAAACAAAAGCATGGCAATAGCCTGCAAGCATTGAGGACAGAGCAATCAAATCCAGACCAACCGATAGCATCCTGTGTGAGTAAGCAGGAAACTAGCAGACCCATGCAGCTGCTCTCAGAGCGGGGCTTTAAAAGAGAGAGGAACAAAGCAAACAACCTAAAATTGCAATGTGCTATTTTTGGATTAATTTTTTTCCCATTGGATTCTTGAGCAGCCTAACTCGGTGATGTCTTCCACACATGCCTACTTCCAGCCCCCACCTCCACACACGCACACACACACACACACACACACACACACACACACACACACACACACACACACACACACACACACACACACACACACACACACACACACAGAAACACACACAGGACTGGAGCATGTTAGCCCAGCTGATGGTGGGCCCTCTTTGTGGCCAACCCTTGTAATCATACACCATCTGGCTCTCCATTGGCTGGGCCAGCCCCCATTCTCCTGACCTTGGTTGTGAATATTCATGAGCCTGCTGCCTTGTGCCTGCCTGTGCGATTGCCTGCTCTTGTGTAGAGGAGGAGGGCCAACCAGCAAACAGCAGCAGGCTGAGGCTCCTGCCATGTCAGTCTGTTCTGCGCTGGACGAACGATGATAGAACCATGGCCATGTCACTAAGCGCCGACGATGAGGATTACGACTCAGAGGCTGAGCAGGTTAGCCTTAACCGCTGCTGGGGCGTGTGTGTAATGATTTGCCTTGCTCTTTTTTTGAATGCGAGAACACTGGAGAGAAGTGCCGTGTGTTATGTATATATGTGTAAGAGAGAGAGAGAGGAGCTTTTCTCCCCCCACCCCCTCTCCCTTTCCTCCCTCCCTCCCTCTCTTTCTTTCTCTCTCTCTCCACTGCGAGGATTGAGGGAAAGGCAGTGTGAGAGTGTGTGGGGAGTGGGGGGCATGCTGCACGCGGGGCTTGTCAATGCATTGAGGGAACCATTCAGTGCACAGCCTGCTACAGGCCTCCCCCAGGCAGCTGCTGCTTGCTCCATGACAAAAAGACAGGACTGCACTTCTGTTTTTTTTCTGATAATGCATTCTCAGCCACACTGGGTGTGCTTTCTGCCTCTATCAGCCAGTAACATTCAAGGATCATTCTTTCTAGTTCTTAGATCCATTCCCTGGGAAGGAACTGGTTATGCTAACGGCAGATTTCATTTTCTCCCCCTGATCTCATCAACAACGATGGGAAAAATCTCCCTGATTCCCTTTACATGTATTTGCATCTCAGTGCCATTAGTGTAATGCTGCATATGCGATATTAGGCTTCCTGGTGAATATTTGCTCTCTTTTTTTGTTCTTTTGTTGTGAAATGTTGTTGTTCAGTTTACTGGATGTGCCTTGAAGGGGTACAGCATCCTTGTGATCGTATCAGAGTGTCTCCTGTTTAGGGCAGTGCTCATATCACATGCTCTGTTCAGACTGCCCCAACTTGTTGTTCTGCCTTGACATTGTGACTTTGTTTGGTCCGGTACAGTAAAGCAGAGAGGCACTCATCATGTGGTAAGGTGGCAGTCATGTCATATCCTGCTCTGAAAAGACATGGGTTTAACACACACAGTCGCTGTTTGTGTATGGAGTGGGCCACTATGAGCTCATATGTGTGAGGTGGTCCTTGACCTTTACGGGCATGACTGACACCAGCACAGAACGTTTTTTGGGTGGAGATTTTTGGAGCATGTTCTTACAGATATGTATGTCTCAACAGTTGCTCTGTGGTGCATTTGCGATCGCTATGTCTTTACTTTAACAATGGTACTCTTACCTGTTTCAAAATATGGGATCTTTACAGAAATCATCAAGGGTTTGCCCTCAGACAAAAACCCCACATAATGAAATTTACACATTGTTTGCTCAGCCATTTACACGTTGTTGTCCAGTTGTGTGGCTACTGTTCTGCTGGTTCCACCAGTCTGATACGCTGTAGCTCCGCACCAGTGTTCTGTGAATTGCTCCTCACAGGGCTGACTGGCAGCCACTGGCTGTGGCTGTGGACCTTTCAATGATGTGGTCACAAGACATTCAACATCAGGGTTTGATTCTTAGATTCCATTTCTTCTAGAATAGATGTGTGTTTGTGTTTAAGCCATCACAAAACGATTCAGTGGAGTGTCATAATTGGCATGTTCTGTGATTATTAATTGCCTCAGTGAAGCATTATTATTTTTAGATGTATTTACATAGTGCTGCCTGCACATCCCATGATTGAAACACAGAAATAAAGATTTTTATAGACCATAGTGTTCAACCCAAAAATGCACATTGAGTAGCTACAGCACCCCTTTTCAGTTCAGAGCTGAAGCAACTGGTCAGTGTTGTGCTTCTTCTGGAGAAAGGCAGATAGCTTGCACTTAGTGCAATGTGGGTTTTCAGATTCCTGTGGTGGAATTATCATGTCTGATATGATGAATCACTTCCTCATTTTGGGGTGGGGGGATGGAGTTATATTTCCAGGCATTTCCAAACATACTCATATGAGTGCCCACTGCACTGTGCCTTTAAGCAAACCAGAGGCTTCTTGTTTGGCAGAAGTGGGGGAGGGGTGCTGGTGGGAGCAGAAACAGAGGAACAATGAGAAGGGCTGCTTAGTCTTGTGGTTTCTCTCTTGTTCTGCCCTTGGGCCTTGTTATGTAGACCTGTTCTGGCAGTTGATACCGATCAGGAATTCAGAAAGAGGGGAAAAATAACTTTGAAATTGGAAGTTTTTTTAATGTCAGTGTAAAATTTAAATGTAACAGGTTGAAACAGTTGTATGTTTTACTTTGGGAATCGCTCTGGACATCCGCTTTTTAGAAAGTACAGAAACTATCTGTGTTGATAACAGAATGTGTTCTCGGTGACCCTTGTTGCATTAACATTTACATTGAATCAGTCGTCATTTACTTTTAGCTTGAATGACATGACAAAAGCACATAAATTGCACATTACATAATCTGCACATCAGGACTGTAAACAGTACAACAATCTTCTTAGTTCCAGGACAACCCTGCAGGCTAACCTCTGAGAGAAACAATTAGGAAACAACCTTTTGCCTGAATTCACACCACAGTGGAAGAATACATCACCATGTTAGTCATTGCCCTCATCTTGGTACATGAGAAACTATAAACTCTTCATGAGTCACATTAGTGGGGAAAAATGACCACATGGTGATATTTTTACAGAAGTTATTGAAGTGTCGCCCTGCTGTATATTCTTCCTTAACTGTAAGCATGAACACACAGTGATATGGACACAGAGGGTCAAACAGCACAATCTATTGTTCGTTTGTCAATAAGAGTAAAAAAGACTGCACAATGATGTGGACTTAGATGGTGTTGCAGTGACATTTTGCTGCCACCCGTCCATTGCTTTGAGGGGGATGCAGTGCTGCTTCTATTGGCTTTGTAGCAGCAGCCCAGATAGTGCACATCTCTACCACACCTCCACACCTCCACCAACACTTTCACACTGTGGTGAGGTCCATCCACAAGCTGGGCAGGTTTTGAGTCCTGAAACTCCCTCCTACAGCATGCTCAAAGCATGAGTCAGAGCCCCGCAGTTTCAGGCAGTGAGCCTCCTCAGTGTGGGCCCTTGCTGCACTGCTGGATGAGTTTTGGTAAATAAAGATCAGCTGTGATGGCCATTGTTCATCACATGCTCTTCCCACACTCCCCAGGACAAGATTCAACTGTAAATGACCTCAGAACTGGACATCTTAAGCTTGGGATAAAGAAAAATAAAAATAGTAATAAAAAATAATGTGTTTATTTAGATCTTTTAAGAATTTCTGGAGAACTAACCTCTTCCAAATCTTCACAGGAGGGGACATGTTGGATCTATCTTTCAAGTCTAGGAGGTGTGTGTGTGTGTGTGTGTTTGTTTTTTTGGTAGGGTTCCTTTTGCTGGCAATGCTGGAACAGGCCCAAACTGGTTGAGTTTTGGCAGACAGTGTGGAAGGCCTCTTTATGAAGCTGGCCCTAATGGTGGGGCTTTGTGCTGTGTAGCAGGTGGAGAGACACTGGTCCATCTGGGGCTGGTGGGAGATGGTGGGGGAGGGGAGCCCCTTGCTGCTGCCCTGTGTTGTTCAGGCAACCACAGTGGTAAAAAGGGTGATAAACAACCACATAGGAAATTTGTACAATGAGTCATGGAGATGTCATTCAGACGTTATCCTCTCCAAGTGGGCTGTGCTGCTTGCTCATCTGTTTTACAGTGGGTTATATTTGAACAGCAAAAAGACTTATCATTCACCTGTCATGTACAGATTTGCTCACAAAATGTCTTCAGTAAGAAAAGCATCTGCATATTTATTGTAACATTTTAATTGCTGGTGCTGCTTTTTCCACAGGCAGTATCTTTGTCAGTAGTCAGGCTCTGTGTAAGGAAAAGCCCTACTCTATCTCCCATCTTTTTGTCTCTGTCCTTCTGTGTCATGTGTTTGTCTCCTTTCGCTCTGTCTTTTTTTGATGCTGGGAGGCCAAGTTGAAAGGAGGGGTCATGGTCCAAAGGTAATGTTTGTTCTTCCAAGTGCGGGGTTGGTGGGGGTGTCTGATTGAGTCACACTGGACTAATTGTGTCCAGCCTGGAGCATTCCTGAGATAAGAGGGTTTTGTGTTCAGTACACATTGGAAAAGCAGCTCCTCTTGTTCAAAGGTCTTGGAATGTCAACTGCAAGAATCTCAACAATTTATTTCAAGGAGCTTGATATGTTTTACTTGAATTTGGCAGATTTTATAAAGGTTGTGATTTTTTAATGGTTATGGCACCACCCCAACCGATAAGTCTTATTTTGTGTTGGGTTGAGTACATTTTTCTTCATACAAGCTGACCAGCAATTCATTGGGTGCAGCAAACTGCTTTTGCACTGTTGCTAGGCGCATCCCAGATGCATCATGTCATCACGATACTTTCTCACTCTTCAGTGTTGGCATATGATGTTTCCTATGTTAAGCTGTGCTTTGTTTAAATTGGTTATGTATTTTTTCAAAATAAGTGGACAAAATGTATTTTTATCTTTATCTCCATGTGCTTTTCCTTTATTCCCCAGATTTTCCAATTAAATATGTAAGCTCATCACTGCAACATCCCATGACCAGTCTCAAAAGTGTATACTGCCAGTTGCATTCTTTGTCACTCTGCTGTCCATCAGCTATGGCACTGTGCAGCTACTGCACTGGAGGACTGCAAATCCTGCACAGCTGGTGCAGGCAGACCACAGGCAGACCACAGGCAGCCAACCAGGGGCCTTAATGTAGTGGAGTAAGGCAAGACTGCTGGTCACAGTCAGTACCTTAACCACAGTCACAAGTTGGTTTCAGAACATTGGGTGGATCACCACAACTAGAGCCACTGCTTTTGAGCACAACATCATCATAATATTTTGGATCAAAATAGGAATCCATTCATTACCTCGTGGCTGTGAATTTGCATTGGTTTGTAAAATACAGGGTTATTGCTGCTGGTCATTGTTGGAAAGTAGACTTTTTGTTATCTGCAAAGTAATAGAGTTACTGGTTCATCTGTATGTATTCATCTGCTTATCTTGGTTCCTATTTTACTAAACAAAGACATGATACAATTTATGCTATCAGGGTCATTCACTGTTCACTCTCCCAAATACTCACACAGAGAGGGACAGGAAGGCTTTCAGGTATTCTGCTCAGGAATAGTGGAATTTAATCTAAAAAGAAATAAAACTAGGATATTAAAACCATCTTTAAATTTGGACCAATATAAATTTATGGTTAAAAAACTGAATGATTTCAAAGGTTAATTATCTGTATCTTTTAATCTAGCAGATCATTGTATTGCTATTTTTATGTTTATATTTATGACCAAAATTTGAGAACGCATAAATGTTTATATCCTTTGTATGTATCATTTCTTTCATGTAGTTTTTGTTCATTACTAATTGTATACTACTTGGCCATATCTCATCTGCAGAGATTTTAATCTCTAACATACTTATTTGGTTAAATAAATGTGAAAGAGATTAAGTAACTAAGATGAAGGAGGTAAACAACACATGTAAGTCTGTGGGGAAGAGATCAAATCAAGAGACAGGCCTCCATTATATCATGGAGCATATCTCTATATCACTATAAAAATACTGAATGAAAACCATAAAAGTTTGCTGGTCTCCAAATAAAAGCATCAGGATATATTATCATTAAAAAAGGTAGTAGGTGCTTTTGAACAGATGCATGCTTAAAAGAGAATCCAGGAAGGACTGTCTAGTTTCACCCAGCACAGTCCTGTAGTGCATCAGGGCCTATCTGTTCTTAGTACATCTCTGCAGCTGTGTACAGTCACTCTCTGACGGCTCTAACGTGAAGCAGCACTTTGTTCTCCCTGCGGCTCCGTGCTGTGCGTTCTGTCTTTAATCACTCTTGCGAAATTTGCACACGCTATTATAAGATTAAAAAGATTTTCTCTCCTTTTTTTAGCCAATACAGTTCCTGAAGGAAGATTATGTAAGATGCCTTCAGTGGGGCTGTGACTGTCAGTTAGTGGAGCATACTAGGGGCTGTGGATTAATCGTTATCAAAGAGTGCTGCAGGCAGCAGAATATACATGGCTCCAGGGAGGGTGTGGGGGTCTTTGGGAAGGGGGCTTGGGAATATGACATCCCTAAAATACTGCAGAATGTATTTGGATGTACACAGATTTATCTGAGGAGTACAAGTATCTCCTGTCCCTTGGGTGATGCTCCATTGCAGGCACAAATATTAGCATCCCACAATTGATTAGAGACAGTGTTTCATGCTGTCCTCCTGATTGCTTCATGCTCTGTGGTGGATATTACCCAGAGGTGTTTGTATGGTTTACCAGTATGCCAGAGTGGGGTTGTTATAGCATGGCTGGTCCCTGTAGTTCATGTGAGTCTCAGCTTCCATTTCCCAGCTGGGGTGTTTGTTTTTTGTTTAATTGAGATTACCTGGATGAGAATTGAGCCACATCTTTCCACTTTGAGGCTGGTCTGGATTCTTCTGTGCATTTTATGTCCTGTGAAAGGACACTATGAAGGGAACAGTTCTGTAGATAGTGCACTTGTAAATCAGGGGTGGGGTGGTGGTAGTGAGGGGGTTCTGTCAGAATGAGCATAGCCATGCTGACAGTGTAGCAGTGGTGCAACAGCTTCTGATTTCACAACTCTGATGGCAGGATAGGGTTACAGGCCAGTGTCAGGGAGACACAAGCCTGCCTTTCACAAGTGGCAGATCAGTGGATTTACTGTGCATGAAACGAGCCCTTGTAGGACTGTGTCTCAGTTGCCCATCTGAATACTTTAACGGACCATCTTAGTCATTAAGCAGATCTGAAGTGTCTCTGATTTGCCAGGTGAGGTTTCTGCCTTGGTGCTTTCACCTGTCCATTTTCTCTAGATCAGGTGCAGAAAGGAGTGGGGGAAGGACATGACTTGAGAGTTTTTTGGCACAGCTGTTGTGTCAGGCTCTCACCAGGTTCATATGCTGTTAAGGGTCTAAGCATTCTCCCCTGAACTCTCCTCACTCCGGGTGCAATGTGTGGATGCTTCCAGTTTAAAGCTGCCAGCGAGTAAAATCAATTAAAGGAATAATTACTTAACGAGGCTTGTAAAGTGCCAACCTGTGCCCGCTGGGGAACTGGCCCTGTTCAGTGCAGAAGGGACAGGGGAGGATTAGTCCAGCAGGTTTTTATGACTTTTCTGATACATTCAGTGGAAACTTGTTCCAGTAAAGGAATTTTAGTGGCCATTTCTTTGTATCACTGCTTGGTAGAAAGCATTCTTTCACAGGGGATTTTAGCTCTGACCTAACAGCAGACTTTTTACATACTCAAGCTATGCGAAGTGTCTTAGTTAAGCCTACAATGGTTATCCGTTACATTAGATATTAAGAGCCATGTTTCTCTGCTCCTTTGTCCGGGGGTTTCCCCTCTTTGCATCTATGATATGGAACTTTTACTTCACAATCACAAACAAGGAAGGGCAGGGAAGATCTTTGACTGTGTCCTTTTGTTAAAGTCATCTGTTTGTAGATGCAAGACATCCCTCCTTAATTAACCCCCTGACTGAAAAAGTCAAGATTATATTTGCACTGGAATGCAATACTCCCTTCCTTTTTCATTTGTTTTTGTTTGTTTGTTTGTTTGTTTGTTTGTTTGTTTGTCTTTGGTCACCCTGAATAACCGTATGACAGTCCTGTCCCTGGCTGGAAGCTAATCTTGTGAGCCAAAGCATTTGGACTATCTGCAGGCAGGAGGAGAGAGGCAGTCGTGTGGAATCTCTTTGATGTTTCACATAAATCTCATCTCAAAAGTGTTGCTTTTTATATAAAGATGGTCGGAGCAGCTCTCTGGGAATATCACAACCTAAACTAATTCTCCTCTTGCATGCACACATGCTAGCATGTTAGCTCACTGACACAAGCACATATTGAAACTCTGTACGTGCATTTATTAGTACGTGCATAGAGCACCTACAGCTCACCGTCACGCACATTGCCTGGAGCCATGTATGAGAGGCTGAGCAGGAGAATTAGAGGTTGAAACTACACCTAAAAGGGAGCCTACCTTGAAATGAAACTTGCTCAGCATCAAAGAAAGACCCCCCCTTCCCCCTTTTCACATAGCCCACTTACTTCACTTGTCAACTTTTACCCTATCCTAAAATAGCTTAATTTGAATAGTTACTGAGCAAGCAAATGTGTTGCTTAGAGGATGCTGTACATGTTGTGGAAAACTGGAATTTAAAAATAGAGTGGTGTAATTAAGAAATGATAATGAGGCAGTGGTAAGGATATACTGATGCATATCCACTGTTTGGCAGGGGCAGGGGTAAGGACATACTGATGCATATCCACTGTTTGGCAGGGGCAGGGGTAAGGACATACTGATGCACTTCCTTTTTTTTGGGGGCAGGGGTTGCAGGGGATGATTATGTACTTGTGTTATCAGGGAATGGTTGGTAAAGTCCTTTTCTTTTTGCCTGATCCTAAGTCAGTGACATATTGGGTGTACTAATGGATTTAAGGTTTCCATTTTCCCATAGTTCAACAGTGACTCTCTGTAGCACTTGAATTAAGAGAATGCCTGGTATTAGTGTCACTAGGTGTCACTGTAACCCTGGCAGAGCTGACAGCATTTGAGCTACAGCAGCCACTCACTGACAAAGACAACGGCAGGATTATAAATAGGCGGACTATTGTTGCCACTGCAGCAGGTAACAAAAGTGTAGGTGGCAGCAGTGTCGAGTTGCAGCTCTCTTCTCCAAGTGGCCTGCCTCCTGGCGTTACTCAAGTGGCAGTTTTCCTGTCAGGATCATGTTACCTGTCAGAGTCATGCTTGCTAGTTATCTAACCCTGGGCATGTTGCAGCTATGAATCCAGTGCATGACACAACTTATGTTTTGGTAGAGAAAAGGGAACAGGGTCTGACTCGGCTGCTGATTGATGTACTGCGTTACAAAAACATTAAGGGCTGTGAGCTGTAGCTCAGCTGAAAAAAGCTTGAGCTGATGGAAGCTTGACTCATGGGAGTGAGAATGTTTAATCCTTAGTCATCTTTTCTGGTGAACTGACTGCTATCGACCACAGAAGTATGTCACTCCTTGTTGAATGAGTACTGTACTCCCTATTATTTTCACATGAATTGTGTAGGCATATTTTTCTTCTGATGTCTGCCTCTGATATGAATCTCAGAAATCCATAAGTGAGAAGGAGTCTTAGTGCACCATTTGCACTTCTTTCTTAATGCAATCACCTGTCATTTCCTTTGCTGAATTCCGATTGCTTGGCTTTTACTTCCTTTGAATACATAATATGTATTTTTTTAATAATTACTTGTATCCTGTTATTATTAATAAGATTCTAAGCTCATTATGTAAAATGATGTTACATTCAAAGCTGAACTTAGGGATTTGAGGAGTAGCAGCTCACTATCACAGTCAACTTGACCTTTGCGTTCACATACCCATTATATTAGTGGGTGTCTCAGGGGCTTTGTCATTCCACAGTCACACATCCTATGTGATTGACCTGTACAAGAGCAGTAGAGGAAGACTGTGAGATGACCCTGGCCTATTGCATTATGTCAGCCATGGTGCTGTATGGACAGTGGACAGCTGCACAGTGTAGGAAGAGGCACCATGTCTCCTCTACCCCACTCTTTGCTACATCCATGCGAGTGTGACAGAAGACGGAGTGTGTCCTTCCCTGCCACACAGCCTCTTTCTGGTCTCTGCTCAGCTAGCTGCAGGAATGCCTTTGCTTAGATCAGCTTTCATCAGCGCTCTCTCTGGAGTGCTGGCCACATGCTCTCCATGTCTGCTTTGATCTCTCGCCTCAAAGTTGTTGTTTGAACAATCATGTTTACTGGCCTTCTCAACCACTGCCTGGTCATCGGAATCTCCATCCTAAACATGAATGGTATGATTTGTGGGACCATAATAATAAGATGATATCATCAGGCACTTAGTTTGTATGATTTTTAGTACCTTGTTACCTTTTAAAAACTCTCTGGACACCTACCCATCCTTCTTTTTAGTCTCACAGTACAGGTATTTTGTAATCAAGATACAAAGACCTTTCTATTGACTCCTGAGGTCAAAAACATGGAATCCAGGCAGGCCTCTGCCCCCATACCACAGAGCTTTTCTCTGAGTTCCTTGTCTCTTGCTGGTGGTAGTATTTAATTGTTATGTAAGGAGACACAGTTGAGGGCTGAATTCTTCAGCCATACAGCACCTGATTCTTTACCTCAGGAGGTTTGTGTTATGAAGTCTGTGTGCTGAGGGCCAGAGGTCACTCTCACAGAGTCTTGTTGAATCACTGAATATTTCTGAAGATTGCACAAGGCAGCAGGAGCTCATTGCAGGAACACTGCAGGGGCATGTTTTGAAGCCTGGAGAATTTGAGGCCCCCGCTCATCGGTAGGTTTGTAGGCCTTTAGGTTTCCAGGGTTGCTGTGTGCTCATATTGCTCTTCTCGCTCTGGTAGCTATGTGATATAGAATGCTCCAGCTTTATGTCTTATTTTGCAGTTTGATTGGCTGTTCCTCTGTCACATGGGCCATGGGACAGTGCCATTGGCTGAGGTGTCAGAGAGATATGAATAAGGATAGGGTGAGGTGGTTTTCCCAGAACAGGCTAAGTGTGGTGCCAAGGGGGGCTGGAAATGTTGTCAGTTGGTGAAGGAACTGAAGGAGGGGAACTCAGAGGATGGAGGTCAAATCAAGCACAGGAAGCTAAGATGAATTTCCTGTTTAATTATTCAGTTGTACAAATTGGCACACTACTCTTAACAAAGGCAGCTAAATAATGGTAAAGGACTTTGGAAACTAATGCCTGGGTGTTGTAAATACTTGTACCTAATTTTCTTACTCAAATAAAAGTAGGAATAAATGATTTTTTAAAATTATTTTGGGACTTTCATTTCATGGGCCTATACAGACAGTAGTCGGGGATGTCCCTCCTGAAACCCATAAGAGAGAAGCTTGTGTGGGTTGCTGACTGACCCCTTTGTGTTGTCTCTTTTTCTGTAGCAGAGGCCTGCCAACCGCCCTAAACCCAAGATGGGAGCGTCCACCACGGTCAAGTTGCCGGCCAGCCGCTCAACGTCAGGTGCGCGCCGGCGGAGGACGCGATGCAGGAAGTGCGAGGCGTGCCTGCGAACGGAGTGTGGGGAGTGCCACTTCTGCAAGGACATGAAGAAGTTCGGTGGCCCAGGACGCATGAAGCAGTCCTGTATCATGAGACAGTGCATCGCGGTAAGTTACGTGGAAAGCTTCTCACCCCATTGTGTGTGCTTTAGAAATGTTATCTCAAACTGGGGGACTTACATGTCTCTGGCTTAAATTCAGTCTATCACTTTTAAAATGCCTAACTTTCCCCCCATAATGCTATACATACTCATTCATTTGTTGGCTACTGATTTTCAGTAAAACCCCCAGTTAAGTTAGGTGTGGTCCAATAAAGTAGCTTAAATGCTTTGAAGGTTTCACCACAAAAGAAAAGGTGGAATGATAAAGGTGCTGGGGTGAGATTTATTCAGTTAAAGATTAACATTCCCCATTGGCACATTCTTATGTTATCTACAGCATACATCAGAGTGTGTGTGAGAGAGTGTGTGTGTGTGTGTGTGTTATCCCTTTATAAATAGCTGTGGTCAGCTTTGGTGAGAAAGTACAGAAGTTGTGTTCAGCAAGATGATGGGCCCTGCTCTGCAATGAGATCGATTTTCATTTGATGAAAGATCATTCTGAGGGTAAACATATTGGCTATTTGCCTGTCTTGAATTCTTAATGTTACATAAATGAGTTACATATTCTGTGGTGTAATTGTTTCTCTTGTGCTAAAAAGAGCTAATAAACTGGTGCATCCTGTATGGGGCTTTTTTGTTTTTCACTTCAGTCATATAAGGCGTTCTGTCATACACAGCTGTCATTCAAGCAGTATCTTGATGAGGCCAGGAGGCAGTAATGAAAAATAATTTACATGACATCAGCAACAACTCTGATACTTATGAAGTGAGCAATGGCTCAATGTGCTAATAGTGAAGGGAGAGCAAGGTTTCTTTAAACCAAAAATGGGAGGAGATACCTTATAGTATCAATGGCTCAATTATCTGGACCAATCACAGCATTATTTGTGGAAAAAAACAGTTTGTTCAGACAAGTTAATGACTGACAGGTGAGTGTAGTTCCACCATGAAACCATATATTTCAGCCATCACTAATTACAGGAGTTGTTTTATGTCTCAATGAATAAAGCCATTCTTCTCCAGTTGGTTTGAGGTTGTTTGTTCTTGACACAGGGTACAAACTTCAGCATGCATCCATCTGTAGATTCAAGTGTACAGCATTTACTTTTCAAGGTGTACCATGTCCCAGATTTAAAGTGGAGGTGTTAAGGTTTCATGGTGTTCTGTGTGTTAGGGGCAGTGTTCAGTATGCTAGTTAGAGAGTGCTTGGGGTTTTAAACAGAGTTTTGTATATTAGTTGCATAGTATTGATGATGTTAGAAGCACCATGCTAAGTATTTCAGGTACACAGTTTTCAGTGTGGTAGGTGTTAGAAGCACAGTGTACACAGTGTTCCGTGTATCAGGACAGCTGTGTTCAGGCTGCCTGTTGCTCAGTGTAAGTCTGTGTGCCCCACAGCCCGTCCTGCCTCACACTGCTGTGTGTCTGGTCTGTGGAGAGGCAGGGAAGGAGGACACGGTGGAGGAAGAGGAGGACAAGTTCAATGTCATGTTGATGGAGTGCTCCATCTGCAATGAGATTGTGCATCCTGGCTGCCTCAAGGTGAGGGTGGGGGGGGGGGGGGTGGGAGGGTGGACCGGGCGGGACCAGGCATGACCAGGTTTGACCCACGTTGCCTGCTCATGTCCAGCAATCAGCTCTGTCATTCAGGGCCTATGCATGGGGTCTGTGCGTGTTCTTCTCAAAAGGTGACAGTATTGTGACTCAGAGCACCTGCACCAGGCAAAGCCATGACACACTGTACCCCTCCCTCTGTTGATGCTGCAAATGTGTGTCGTCATATTTGGTTCATTCCTCAACAGCCTCTGTCACAGGGAGAAGCAGACATTAGTGGCTTTATGGGCTGCTGGATGAAACAGATCCTTCTGTTGATTCCCCTTGAAATGAAGATGAGGAACCCCCCCTTCCACCCCCCTCCCCTAAACAGGCTAACTCTTGCCATGGATAGCAGAGGGAAAAAAGGACTGCCAGGATTACATGAAAACAAAAAACACCTTGTTGTGGCCGAGCTTGATGAGATAAATGTAAAACAAAATGCAAAACAGCTGACAGAGCTTCTCAGTGAGCTCTCTCAGCCCGAGCTCAGGCAAATTGGCTTTGCCCAAAGCTGTTCCCACTGAGGAAATCGTCCTCTCATAAACATGAACTCAGGATACAGGAACATGGCACTTCAAAAATAATGGAACCAGATCTTTTCATCAGGATCCAGAGATTCCAGGAATTCAACTTTCAAACAGTCTCTGTTAATATGTAACGAGTGAGCTGAATTTAATTTTAAGTCCCATGATTTTTTTGTTTGAAGCAGCAGGTTGGGTTGGAAGGGGATTTGCATATGATTTACAGTCTCTTCTATGGTATGGATGAAGGGTGAAGAAGTGTTCAACTGACAGACAACAAGGACGGGAAAGGGAAGGGGGAGGTCACTGCACTTGTACTTTCTGTTCCTTTTTTACCCATCGTTGTGGTGACCAACTCAGCCTTATACTTTTTGCTTCCCGTTTAGCTTTCAAAGTGTTCAGATACACTCATTGAACTCATGAGTCCCTGTTTTCTGACTGGCCCTGCTTTACTCTCCTTCCTCTCTTCCCCTAGGTTAAGGATGCCGGTGGCGTGGTGAATGATGAGCTTCCTAACTGCTGGGAATGCCCCAAATGCAATCACGCTGGGAAAACTGGGAAAGTAAGTATCTATGTGGGAGTGAGGGGACTGTCCCAGGACTGAACTGTTGAACCATTTTTGGACTTGCAACCATGTTTCTTGTTTAATGTAAGTTTTATGAATGCATTGTCCTTGCATGACATGTGGGGAAAGAAAACTAATGAATTATTATTCTTTTAAGAACAGAAAGACTTCCATTGTTTTTATCAATATTTTGATTTGAAAGTTAGCTCTTCAAACTTTTTTCTGTCATAAAGAAAGCAAAGCACTACAATAGCAGCAATACCCTGATGATAAAAGAATCAATTAAAAAATGTAGATTTATTTCCATGATAAAACTGAAAAGATTGCAAAGAGAAAATGCCCCCTTGGCCCCCACTTTTGGATTTAGGGTTGTGAAGAAATTCTCCTAAAGTTCTGTTTAAAGTCAAGTTTAAAACTTGAATGTGTCTTTTTAAAAAATTTTTTAAAAATTTTAAAAAAAGGAAGCTTGGTACCTGGCTGTGATAGGCATAAGGTATAAAGTTGTCTTGCCCTATTTCCTACCTTTTGGCCTACAAGCAAAAAAGAGGTCCAGGGTTTAAGTACGCCTCCAACCTGCCGGGCTCCCTGCTCAAAGAGCAGCGTGTAAACCGCGATATAAAGGAGGAGGCTGACCTAGCGAGCCCTGCTGTCACCGTGGTCACCGCCACCAAGAGGAAAGCCGAGCGGGAGGAGACCCCTAAACGTAAGCCCGAGGAGCCCCCGAAGAAACGTCCATCCGTCCTGCTGCCTGATGGCCTGCCAAAGCCAGAGGAGAACCCCCTTAGGAAGAAACGGAAACTGTTTGAGAAAGACTCCGACCCCATCACAAGGAAACGGGTATAACATTGTCTCCTCTGACCTTTCTCATTGAGTATATAATATATGATATTATATGATATATAAATTAATTATATGAACAATGATATGTAATATTTATATTTTTTGTTATTTAGCTGCACAAACATGATTGTGACAAAGAAGGCCAAAAATTTAATGTAATGCTTCAGTATAGTTTTTTGTAACTAATATTTTGTTTGATTGCACACATGCACACACACACACACACACACACACACACACACACACACACACACACACACACACACACACACACACACACACACACACACACACACACACTTGTTTAAACTTGTTTTTTATTAATTTTCTCAGCAAAGATCTCTTTACCAGACAATAAAATGAATTATATTTCAAATGGTGCAGATTTATCCATTCACTCTGCTGGGTGCTAACTGAACCAATCTGGGTTACATGTCTCACTCAAATGTAAAGTGGTGGTGCACCATTCAGGAACTGAGCCTTTATTTGAGCTCAGGCGCCCAACCACTATGTCACACTGTTTCCCATGGTTACAGCCATATGGAAGTGCTCTCACAAAGCTGTCTTTGATACAGCGGCTTTGCATGACTCAGCTGAAGTATTCCGTGGTCCTCCCCACTCTCTGAACATAAAATCAATGTTGGGCTCCCTGGCGAACACTGATCTCCCAGCAGGAGTACTCAGGTCAGGAAGCAAATGACTCAGCAAGCAGCTACAGCGCAAGGCACCTCCTTCAGTCCTAATCGTAACTGAGCTTCTAGGCAGCAGGAGCAGGTAGCAAAGTGCCATGAACACACACTCAAAATTCAATGTGCATTGTTCTACACATCACAATGCATTTTCCTGATAAATAAACACATAGAACAATCAGATTCAAATATTTTCATTTATTTAAAGAAAAAGGCCTAAATAAAATTTACCTCAGTATCAGGATTGTTAACTTTTAATGTGTTGTAATTTTCCTATCAATCATTTCTATTTTTTTTATCAAACATCAAATAAAATGTTTAATGAGAATCCAAAATGGCACCTTTCACAGGAATAAATCAGTAACTGCTTTTACTGCTGAAGCAATCTCAAATTGACATTAATTTGCCGTTAAATGTGACATAACGATCCTATCATAGCCTTTCTGCTATTTTAATCATAGTTATTTTATCAACTTATGGAGGGCCCATTACGTACCTTGTCATCTTCACGCTATAAACTAAAGCTTACTCTTTACCCTACAAGCTACTTGCTTGTATTTTATTATAACATGAGAAGTAATGATCTTATTATGATATATTCCATGATATGTGTCCCATGATGTAACTGGTATTACAGAATTTCTTCTCATTCTTAATGAGCACAGGAAGTAAAAGGTTGCTGTGACCATTAAGGCATATTGGGCATAGTCAACAACATGGGAATTCTTATGAGGATATGTTTATTTTTATTTTATTATTATTTAAAATGCTATAATTCTATGTTTCATTTGTTCATGTATTCCCCACACAGTATTGTCTATGACACAAATGTTTTGCTGTGGTCACACTATCAATTTGCTCAAAACTTTAAAGTGAGGGTTGGAAGGGAGTGGATTAGCAGTTTGTTTAGAATTTTTGGATTTGAAGATGGAAGATCTTTTCATTTGCTTGGAAATGTATCTTTTTGCTAATCACCCTCAACAGACACTCACATAAAACACTATACATAGACACACATTCGGAGTGCAGGGTCAGCCACAGTGTAACATCCATGGGGCAGCTGTAGGAGTTATGTGGGAGAGGTGTGGTATCTGTTAGAGATGAAGCTAGTTTCCTGCCTACCTGTCACCTGGAGGCCTGAGTTGAGGGGATGACCCTGTGCTCTTCTCCCTCTAACAGAGGAAGTCCTGGAAGTCTGATGACCCCCTGATCCCTAAGCTGCTGCGGCAAATCAAAACGGAGCAGGAAGAAGAACAGGACGACAGGGACAGGGAGCTGGAGGACAGGGAATCCGAGCGTGAGCAGGGGCCTGAGGAGGACGAGGATGAGGAAGAAGAGGAGCAGGAGGAAGAGGAGGAGGAGGAAGCCACAGGAGAAGAGGCAGAGGCAGAGGAAGAGGGAGCAGAGGAAGGCAATGAGGAGGACGCAGGGGAGGACCTGCTGAGCCCCCCAGTCAGGACTCCGGCCCGGGAGAGTGATCAGTCACGCTCCAGCTCTCCAAGGGCAGGGCCCAGCAGCGAGGGCGGCAGTGAGCCCCAGGAGAAGGGCCGTCTGAGGGCCCGCAGAAAGCGCAAGCTCCCCAACAAGGAGCTGAGCAAAGAGCTGAGCAAAGAGCTCAACCAGGAGATCCAGAAGACTGAGGACAGCCTGGCCAATGAGAACTGCCAGCCACTCAAGTCGGAGCCTGAGAGCGAGAACGAGGAGCCCAAGCGGACGCTCAACAATGGCAGCGAGCTGGCCGCCGAACGCCTCCGCCTCAAGAGCCGGGAGATGAACGGCGGAGGGCCGCGGGAGCTCCGCCAGCACTCTCACCTCCAGCAGCTCTCCCCACTGGGCCTCAACAGGAGCACGCTGGGGCAGGGCGTGCGTCCCCCGCCCCCGCGCTCCCCTCCCAAGTGTGTGCAGATGGAACGCCACGTCATCCGGCCGCCGCCCATCAGCCCCCCGCCAGACCGCTTGCCCCTGGTGAATGGGGAAACGCATATGTTACGGCGCGAGGTGTGGATGGCCATCTTCAGCCACCTCTCCCATCGAGAGCTGTGCGTCTGCATGCGTGTGTGCAAGACCTGGAATAGATGGTGAGTGGCACTCAAACATGCTCCAAATTGATTTTTTGATGAAAATGTATCCAAGTTAAGAATTGAGCTCACCCATTTGTGTTTCAGTTCAGTTCAATAAATCTGTATCTGTATGGATTTATGTAGTATTGATACATGTAAACATAGACAAGAATATATATTTGTTTCTCATTTTTGCACCATTCTGAAACCCTGTTCACATGGGTCAAGCTTTCCTGGAGACTTTTTAGGAAGTGAGATCCAGTGGGGAGAGTTTTCTCACAATCCTCCAGTCTGTTTTGCTTGCCTTTTTACCTTCTGTTTTTCAGCATCTCCAGAAACCCCCACCCCCTCCCAAGGACTTTGTTCAGCCTCCCCTGATTAGTGTTGATTCACTGTGCAGCATCTGTTTTGAATGTTTACTTGCACAAGCAAGAAAAAATCAAGGGACTACACATGTTAAAAATAATGTAATAAAAATTTCAAACATGTAAATTAATAAAAATGTTGTCTTAAAAAGAATAGTGCAGTATCTTGGAAGAATGGACAACAGCACACATTGTGTTTTCATCTGCTGTATTGATTATTGTTTGTCTGTGTCCATTTGTGTGTCCGATTTACAGACTGTATGTCTGTAAATTGCTTAAGAGACCCATGCATAAAGAAATGCTCTGAAGCTCTGTGCTTTTCTACAAGGAATGTTCACGTTTAAAAATATAATACAGATGTGGGGGTGTTTTTTCGATCGGGTTGTCAGAATTCTCTGGGGTGCAAGTAAAAAGGGTCCTTTGTAAACTGATTGTAAGTGGGCTCACTGACACGGAGTAGCATTTCTACTTCCTGATATGGGTTTAGTGCACAACAGTGAGAACCTTTTATTGGGTAGTGATTGTGTCTGCCTGTTTCTGGCCCCGCCTCCTCAGGTGCTGTGATAAGAGGCTGTGGACCAGGATAGACCTGAATCGCTGCAAATCCATCACTCCACTCATGCTCAGCGGCATCATCCGCAGGCAGCCCATGTCCCTGGACCTCAGCTGGACCAATATTTCAAAGAAGCAATTAAGCTGGCTCATTAACAGACTACCAGGTAGGTTCCATGTTGTATATTTTGTGTATAAGTGTATTTTGCTTTTGAACTATGGGTAATTTCATTCTCTGGAATGCTGATAATTCCATAACAGAAATTTGATAAAACTCCGATGATCCTTACCAATACAAGGGTGTTAATGTGATAAATAATCATCTCAACCCATTTAATGTAATGGCATTTGAATATGCATGGGTATTTGTAAGTGATACCAGCCTCAAATGTCTTGAACAGTTATATTGACTGAGGAGCTTGCCTCTGGGTCCTCTTCTATGTAGCCTAAAACTTGGAAATGATAGGGCTGGTAAGAATGAAATGAATTAGTAAATTAATTAAACTTTGGGATATTGAGGAGAAATGCGATTAGAGAGGAACATGAAAGTAAATTGCTCAGTGATTGCAGGCTGAATTATATACAACTGTGACTGGAGCTGCAGTTCCTGTGTAATTTCTCTGACCAATGACAGCCCACTGTGTATGAGGAAGTAACTTTTAGAAGTCAGCTACAAACTGAGATAGACAGAGGGTATGATCTTATCAGTTTTCTTTCATTTGCAAAACATTAATGGCTTACAGATTCCACATTACAGTAATGTCTTGTATGGGATATATATTCCTCAAAATGATGTTATCTTATTGCCTTATCGTCTTCAAACACTAAGGTGTATCAGTGGTAGAGCGGGAGTTTACTTTTGGCCAAACCCAGAGATAAGCACTCTACCTCTGCTACCAGTCTCTAAAGTTGGTCTATCATGTAAACAGACATTAGCATATGAAACAGGCCATATGAGAATATTTCAAGCATATTTAGGTTCTGTAAGCAGTTTTCCATGTTTAAAGTAGAAATGAAATGGGCATACTTTGCCACATCCGCATATTGAGTGAAGAGCTGGTGGACAGGGAAAGGAGAAAGAGGGGGCCTGTTTTTTTGCCTGGAAATGGCTGCGTGAGACCATTATGTATCCTAACCAGAAGTAGTGGCCCTCCCCCCTTTAAAAGAACCATTTTGGATCTAAAACAGGAGGAGTGTTAGTCACTATGCCACTTTATGATTGTGTAGGTGCTCAACAGTAATGCTCACAAGTCCAGGCCCCTGCCTGCAGGATCTCAATTCCTTTCACTGGGACAAAGGAAGATCTCTGCTGGCCAAGGATGAATGACCAGTTACCAACATTTACTGTCACTAAATAGATAATGATGAATTTAGTCTTTACAGATCATTCGTGTTTTTGTGTGACATTATTAATTCATGCAAATGATGCACTGAGGGGTTATGGAATTTGGCCGTAAGGACAACAACAAAAAATGCATTTTCTGGAAAAGTGTTACCCAAACCCAAGTGCAGGTAGGCGATCACTGTGTTGGCCATGCTTCTTATACCATGCCCCCCTCCACAGGACTCAGGGTGCTACTACTGTCCGGGTGCTCGTGGGTGGCGGTTTCCGCTCTCTGCACCTCCAGCTGTCCACTGCTGCGCACTCTAGATGTCCAATGGGTAGAGGGTTTGAAGGATGCCCAGATGAGAGACCTGCTCTCACCCCCAACTGACAACAGGCCAGGTGACCACAGGCGACAGTGGAGGGACAGGGAAATGAGATTGTGCATCGGTGAACTGGAACACCTCAATACCTTTCCAAATTCCTCAACAAAAGCATTGCTCTCCATTCCATACACAGTAAATAGGACACCATGCATGGCTTCGTGGTTTGCATGGCTGAGCACTGATCGCAGACCCATGTTGCAGAGTAATGAAGGAAGGGAGGGGCTAGTACAAAGTTAAGCTCTGAAGAAGCCATGCTTAAAAAATGTTTCATAGGTAGTGTTATGCTGTTTCTTACCTTTTACAGCAGAGTATTTTAGTAGTAATATTCCGATTGATTTTAAATATAAAAAGCAGAGGAATGTGGTTTTGTATATTGAATGATTTTATGTTGTATAGGTTTCCTCAATCCTAAATCAAAGTGTGTTTTGGCAGAAAACAAGACCAATCTGGTTAGTTTTATTGACTTCTTTTGAACAACAATGACCTCTGGTGGAATCTAGGAGTACTGTAGCTTGGTGCTGTTTCATGAATCTGAGGCATGGGCTTTGCCTGGCACAGTGGGGATTCTAGTTTCTGAAATGAAACAATTTTAAAAATGGGCAAAAGGATAATTTTCAGAAAATCACTTCAATCAATTTTACTGTACACATTGTGTTCTTGTTTTAGCTTAGAAAGTTTTTTTGCATGTCCTAAAACAATTGCACAGATGTTATGGGTCTGTATGTCTGGTATTAATCTTGCATTGATCCAGACTTGAAAAGCATCTGTTCCATTCATCATAATTCATATTTAACCAAGAAATCAGGCTTCTTTTATAAGAGAAAGAACACCCTTCCCCCACCCACCCTCCAAAAAGCACAATTTGTAGTCTAATTGCTTCTGCTCTCTCTGCACACCCAGGTCAGATAGACAATCGGAGCAAACTGCGGAATGTGGTGGACTTTAGGCTGGCTGGCCTGGATATCACAGACACCTCCCTCCGGCTCATCATTCGACACATGCCTTTACTCTCCAGACTGGACCTCAGCTACTGCAACCACATAACTGACCAGTCAATTAACATTTTAACCGCAGTGGGAACGACAACTCGGGACTCCCTTACAGAGATTAACCTGTCAGGTAGGAAACAGAAAATTCCTCCCAGCGCATTAGAACAGGCTTGTTTGCTCTGAAACACAAACTGTAAAAACCTCATATTACATTCCTGTCCACCCTTCCCCCAAAACTGTTCTGTTAAAACATACACAAAACTGATCAGTTCAGTTTTGTGTATCTTTACATTTTTGTTTTCTCTTTTTTTTGCTCTTACTAATGTTGTGTCAACTTCCCCTTACACTTGTCTGTGAATGCAGGGATTTTACCTTATTGATTTGAATGTAAAAGGCTTGTTTGTTTAATCCAGGAAAGCCTGGCTTGTCTTGTAAACAGAAGCCAGAACATGTTATAGATGCATGCACATTCTGTTCTTGTCCTAGATCTAGTCTAATTGAGGAACTTTAGATAACAGTCTTCAATTAAAACTTTACTGGGTAATAAAGAGTCCTTCTTCAACAGTATGGATGCACATTATTCATTTTTCCCATTTGGAGGGCTAGACAGGCGCCAAACGTATAAATAAAATTAGATTTACTTTAGTACCATGTTTGATAGAATTCCAGTAAATGTCAACTTTTTCACAAAAGTCTACAGAGAGAAAGTACATTCACCAGAAAAGACCTTCACAATTCTTCATGGACTGAAATGTTTGATTTGTGCCAGTAGCTGCTTTTTTTTACCATCATTTAATTTTAGTGAAGAGGAACTTCTGTAAGTGACTTAAGGCTCATTTACACTGTTGAGTGTGCCCATAACTGTACCCAGAAACCCAATAGTAATTTATGTTGCACTTCTGGGAGGATCTGGAGTAACAGTTAGTCATACTTAATTGAGAACAACTGTTTCAATGCATTTTTTCCTACAGTTTCATGCATGTATTCCAGCATGGTGTCAAAATAAAAGTTTATTTGATGAATTTTATTAGTATTATTTTTTATACTCTTATTTTATGCTCTAATCTTTCCCTCCCCCTTGCAGTTTGCAATAGAGTCACAGACCAATCGCTGATCTACTTCAAACGCTGTGGAAGCATCTGTCATATTGACTTACGCTACTGCAAACAGGTCTCCAAGGAGGGCTGTGAACAGTTCATAGCAGAGATGTCTGTAAGCGTGCAGTTTGGACTGACTGAGGAGAAACTCCTGCAAAAACTCAGCTAGTTAATACTAGCTCATCCAAGGCAACACAAAGAAAAAGAGACCTGCCTTTTTATGTTTTTTTGTGGCCAATACATGGAACAGGAACCACATGGGTTTTACAAATGTTCTTCTTCTGAATGAGGGGAATAATAAACTGCAGTGTTGAGAAATACATAAACAATATGTATTTATTATGTAATAATGAAGAGAAATGGAAGCATTTATCATGCAGCCAAGTGGAGCAGATTGGCTGCAGTTTTAAAAGATTTGCATTGAGGATGTTGCTATCCTCCTTTGGTATCCAAGGAATCAGGTGTGAACATGTGTACTGCTGACGCTGGAAAGTTCCAGCAGCGGGAGCTTCAGTGTATGAGACCTCAGAGAAAAGGTCTGAGAGAAGAGACTGTGTAACAAAAAGACAAAATAAAACAGCATGTTTTTTCTTTTTTGTACAATTAAGATCCTACAGACCTTTTAAGTTATAAAAGTCACATTGTGTTGAAGAAAAACAAGGACCACAATTGTTGTAGTTATTTTTTTGATTTTGTGTATTAATGTTTCTTCTTTTGTTACAATGCAAACCTCATGCATCGTGCCGAAATATTTTTGTATAAAAAAGTGTTTTAAGCTCTCTATATATGCAGTATTGGATGCACACTGGTGTATCATTTTGATTTACAATTTTTCAATCTGCATCATTGTTTTCTTTGGCTGACCTAAAATCTGTACTTTGGAGTTATGCCTGTACTAGCTTGTCCAGATGGAGGTGTTAATATATTAATTTATCCTGTGGTGTTCCTATCTGACATGGGTAATCCAACTTGTCAGTACAGAGTTACTTTATCTTCTTTCTTATGACTATATATTATTCAGTCCATTTCAATGTGTTTATACCTGGGAATTCTAGGAAAACTATTTGCACTGTTTGACTTGAATAAATACAGCTATTTTTTTCCAAGGATCATCAGCTATTTATATGGGGTTGATGTTGGAGGGGCTCTTTTGAATCTGTGGCTGAGACTGTTATCATCTGTAATGTACTTAAGCCTACACTCACATGCACAGCTGAATATTTTGCCACTGAATTTTTAATTTTTGTTAACTGAACATATGAACAATATTAAAAAAACAAAAACTGAGCAGAAGGTATAACCACAGATGTTCTATACACAAAGCAGATGGTTTGCTCATGTCCCTTTTGTCCGCTTTGTACTTTGCAACATATTTATTCTGGGAGGTTACAGCTGGTAACAGGATGGTGATATATGTGTTGCCAGGCTGGCTAAGGATGTTCTGTGTTCAATCCTGCTTCTTTCTGAATGTTCATAATAAGCCAAACAAATCTGTTTTAGAGTTCTAATAATGACAGAATCAAATTTCAACGTTTTAAATGTGGAGCTAAACATCTGGCGAGCATAGACAATCTGTGGTATTATTCATCCAAGGTTAGTGCCTAAAATGTGTCTGTCAAGAAACATCATGGCTGGCCTTTCAGAACTACAAGGTTATTTTGATGAACTAGAAAAAAAAAGACAAGTGCCAAAAGTGTAAATCTAGAGACCCATTTAAAAAAGAGAGCAATATTTTAGTTTGTAAATAGCAGAGGCAGTGACTAAGATATGGAAAAGCAAGATATTTGGCTGTTTAAGTAGAAGTTTCATTGCTATTATTATTCTGCATATACTAGTCCCTGTAAGCTCTCCATAAAAAGGTCTCGAGCAGTAACCCCAGTTAATAAGGATTTATTCCGCTCCAGTGGTGTCATCAGCTGTACTCCCGATGCTGTTTGCATCTATGGGCAGATGATCATTTGTCTTGTTCTTTTTTTTCCGTTTTTGGAGATGTGGCATACCCTGCAGGCCAAAAGAGAAATTGTGGAATGTGGCCGCAGCATTTTTCAACATTATGCAGCTACATGTTTGCTGTCCTCATTCTCAGAGTACAGTACATTAGGTTCTGGCTGCATCCATTCCAAGCACAGCATAGCATAAAGCTGAACGGATCCCAAATTAATAAAATGTTTAAAATGTTTTAAGTCTTCATTAGACACCATTCATGGATTTCCAGAAGTGCAGACACTTCAGTGTCACATTTATGTTTTATCCCAAGCCTTGTTGTCAAAGAATCAATGGTGCCATCTCATTGGCATAGACACAGAAGTGAAGATGTGTTCAGAAGGCATATCTTGTCACCTTCCTTTTTTGACTCTGGCATGGTTCACTTCTGTGCAAGCAACATTATGTAGCCTAAAGACAGTGCTTCAACTCTAAACAAACATATACAGACCATGTAAATCAGCTGATATTAACTCCATTAAACTTGGCATCACATATTTGCAGGCAGCTTGGAATAATATGCTTCATTTGTGGTGAGTTGATGAAAAAAGCAAGAATCATACAACAAATAAAAGATAGAATGAGGTGGCTGATGCAGCTCCTTCACACCAGTCATCCAGAACTATTTAACAATGTAATTCCAATTACGTTTAACAAAACATTTAGTGAAAATTCAAAAGGAGAAGGATGAACATTATAGTCAATACAAGTTATGCAGATAGGCTGGATGCAAAGACATGCGGAATGTAAAAATGCTAATAATGATATCCAACTTTAAAAAGGAAAATTACATGGCAGCTATGCCACAATGAATTTACGAGAATGCAGATCTCGTGTTTGATATGTGCATGTCTGGATTAAAATCCCTTCCTTGCACTGAGCTGCAGAATGGTTCTAGAGAGGGTTATGATTATTGTAATGCAGGGAGCTGCTTCAGGTCAGTGGAGAGAGATAAAGAGTGAGGGAGGGAGAGAGGGAGGGGGAGGGATTGAAAGAGTGATCCAGGGAAGAGCTGATCCTGTCTTGAAACATGAAGCTGCTGCCAGGTTTGTGCACTGGGGAAAACAACTCCAGGCCTTACTTTGCATGAGCCAATATGTCAAACATGGCAACACACAAATAAACAAAAAAAAAGCCTTTTTGTTCTGTACAACCAAAGGACTGAGTAATGTAACACATGTAACAAAGTTACCATGGTTACCATGAATGTTCTGATCAACGACAGGAGATACTGTAATTAGTCAAGGTACTTTATTTTTTATTAAAGTCTCTTTTCTCTCTTTTTAATTACCAAAATAAAAAGTTCAACATTCCAAAATACAAAGACTATACCTCGCAAACTGTTTGCTTAAAATACACATTTCATGGAGGGCATCTCGCCCGAAGCCTGCTCTGTCATGGAGGTTGTCTGCACGTGACATCTTTGAGGAATAGCAGCATACGACGACATTGTGTTCTACAGCATAGTGCTTGGTATATGAGTACATTTGATATCCGATAGCCAGCCCAGAGCAGGATAGGGGAGAGAAACATGTTAATAAAGGAAAACAGGAGGGGCAGAGGTTCATGTGAGAAGCATAAAATAAAAATGGAACAGAGAACATGGGTATCCCCAATGTAAAGATCTGATTCTCATTTGCGGACGGACAGATCAAGCAAATAAAAACAGAAAGGTGGTAACATTTCAACCAGTGAACAGTATAACTTACTCAGTGATAATAAACTAAGTCAATCTGAGGGACAATTTCAAAAATCAGATATTAAACATTCAAAGCAAATGGAAAAAATATAGATATATACATCTCAAAGTTAGTGATATGAAACATTATATGCAACTGTACAGCAATTCACTTTTCCTCTATATAGTTCTATGTACCACAAGCGTGAGTAATAAACTTGCAGATAGATCATCTTTGATATTTGTTAGTTCTATGTGTTAAAACTAATTTAACATAAACAAATAAAACACATTTCAAGGTTTTACTCCCACTTGAAAAAAGAATTTCATAAAAGCACATCCACAACGGAGTTAAAGATATGTATAATAAGAATTTCAAACAGAAGGGAAAAATACTTGAATATATTTAGCACCTGTTTTCTCCTTTTTTATTTCAACAATTACAGCATTGAAAAAGAACACAACAGAAGACAATAACAAGGGGGAACTAATTCAAAAATATTGCTGTTATGGTATTGAGTTTTGTAGAAGTACAACCTAGCCTTTGTCAAGGTGTACAGCCTGACTCAAAAGAAATATACCATATAGTCAACCTAATATCCCAATATATCCCTATATATTTTGACTGTTTAGGTAGAGAGAGCACAGGTATTAACTAGCACGGAGTGCAGGTTAACCTTTTCCAAAGGATGTGAGACTCAAACTGGAAATGAAGATGTGGGAAACCTAGGACATGCTAATTAAAAGACACACCTACACAGAAAGTGAACATGGTGTCAGACGCACAGGGGCTCTCGCACGTTTCTACATTTGGCACCTAATTCACACACCTCCCTCTTCTCTAGTACAGTACATATTCTTGAAATGAAATACTGCAGTCGTTGCTGGCTGCTGCTTTTGAATTTCAGGTAGTGCTCAGCTCTAAAAATGCTACGGTTATTCAGTGGTGTTGCAGTTCCTCAAACAGCAAAGTCTCAAATGTCATTTTTATCACATTGCACATATGATTGTACAGCCCACATTCAAACTAAAGCTGACATGTCAGAAGAAACATGTCACTGCTAACTTGAAACAAATAAGAAGTCAGAAATTAATTAATCACAAATTAACTGTAGTGCAATGCATCGTTGTGCAAAAACATGGAATGCGGTGTGGCGTGAAAGCCCGCTGCATTTACTGCAGACTAGCACTGGGATTTCTTTTCCCATGTGTTAATTATTACGTGGTGCAGGGCTTGTACTCACAAAAAAAAAAACAATTGAAATAGTTAAATAGAAAAAATTGAAGGGAATTTTTTCTAGTTTTTTCTCCTGAAAAATCTCTTTGCATCAATTCACACAGAAAACTAAATATGGATTACAGCAACTGGAAAAATAAAAAACATACTTTAAAAAAAAAACATTTTGAAGCTGTGTGTAAACGGAAAAAAAGGGCAGCTTCACAGTATAGCCCGTGACTGTCCAAACTGGATGGGAAATGGAGGAGCTGCAGTGTTGGTGGTGCCATTAGGACTTGAAGACGTGCACAGCCCGCACCACATACTGCCTGCAGATGGGGCACTCGCTCATCCTCTTCCCACACTTGGTGCAAGTGACCATGTGGCCACACTCCAGCAGCACACAGTCGATCACTGCGTCCATGCAGATCCGGCACAGGTTGTCGTCGTTATTGGTCAGCTGCAGCCTCTCCCCGTCTGCAAAGAGGCAGAGCATAGGCTTGTGACACACACCGCACATCCACCATCTATAAGTATCCTGAAATCCAGGCGTTGCCATCACAACAATCTTTCACTTCCTCACACAAACAATACCATTATCTTAAGACATTTCTCAGGAAAGATCCTGACAAATAACATATTTTAGCTTCCAAATGACCAGCTGTATCCATTCTTTCAGGCATTACTACTCAAATAATACTTTTTTTTGGAGGCCTGACTAGTGGTAACAGTGGCATGGAGACTTTAAGGGATACTCTGGTATTTTGGCAATTACGCCTGTGCTTACAAGACCCACTGGCACCCTTTTTATTTCTGTGCTTGCTTCACAGAGAGGTTTTTGAAACCAATGCATCAGACTGCATTTTGCATTAGCACTTTATATCAATTATTGTTGCCATAGAACCAGTTATTTGGAGGTAGTTTAAAAAATGCATTCCAGGTGTATTGATATTAGGTCATGCAGGAAGAGAGCTCACTTCTAGGTTCCCAGACCTTCCCATGGACTTCCAGTCATTGTGCAAAGACTAACCATGCATTAGTACCATAGATATCTCAGTTATACAAGCACAGAAATGTAAACAGTACTTGTGCATTGCTATACTCGATTTATGCAGAAAAAAAACAAAATAAATGTAACATGGAGTAATGGAGTAACACCTAGGCTAAAAATTGTAGGTTGCATGCTTAATTCCCATACTGTAAACTGCCACTAAGAGTTCAATAACCTAAATGGACATAATAAAATGTATATGAAGAATTATGTTTAATAATACAGTAGTGGTATGGACAGTATACAAAGTAATGAAAGCATTAAATAATATATGAATATTTATTCCAACATTTATTACTCTATTATGTTATGTTTAACAAGGGCACAAATATCCCAATATGAAAATTTATATAGAATTCAATGTCTGTCACACCACATGAATCCTGTAAAAGTATTAATTCAATAAACATGCAGTGCCTCTGCATTTTGGCCCCTTTGTCATTAATTGTGGGAACAAAAAATGTGTCAAGGACTCAGTGAATGAGTTTCCCCAGAAAAATGAGAAATGAAACACAACATCATGTACATATGTCCACTGCCAGATGGAAAGTGAAATCATTGGGTTATATGGTTAAATGGCCACACTGTGGATGGGGGAAAACGTATGTCAATTACTGCTCATCTGACATCTTCAGGCCTACATAAGTGACCTTCGAGAATTGCAAGTAAAATATGCATACAAGCTCACAAAACAAAAGTACACCATACCACCCCCATGTACAAAAGCTCCTTTACAGAGCTTGTGAACCTGTAAGGGCACTGTGGCCTCTAGTTGTAATTGTAAGTGGCTTCAGAACTGGGTGAGTATGCAGCAGGCGGGAGATGACACACATGCTCCATCTGACTGACTGGGTGCTAATGGCTGGGATGAGCATATCCAGATGGCACACGGGCTACACAGACCTTCAGCATTACATCAGTTTCAAAGGAATCCACAAACAACCATGAGGTGTGGAGGAAGGAAAATCAAATCTGGCCAGATTTTAGTGTTTCTGTTTTTCTACATGATCTTGTAACAATTAATTGTGCACAATTTTGACAAGGTTTTCACTTGATGTACCAAGATGTGACTGTTTACCCTCATCATGACCAAAATTTGAACCAGAGGTAGCTTGTTTTGATTTACATTTTAAAAAGCAATCCAGTTAAGACCAATCCAGGACCAGGGATGGCTACCCCTCAGTTAAATGATAATTTCATCCTTTCAGTTTTTTTCTAGCTTGAAAAAAAAAGACATTAAACTCTGGAGGGATAGCTTGGAGCTCTTCCAGAATGCCACTTAAACATAACAGCACACTCACTGTCCTTCCTTCCTTAATAGGATCATTTCAAAGACTAATACCCACAAAAGTAATTTAATACAATGTTGAAATACTGCCTCTGAAAATAATATGACAGGTTTCACAAAGAGCAAGTACATCTGAGGGCTTAAAGTAGGGAAAAACTAAATGGCTGACAGGAGAGAAAAAACCCCCAAAAAACTTCATGTTCCAAGCTGCATCACTGCAATGGGTCACATGCAGTGCCATGCGCAGTGGCTACATGCCTTTGCTCCTCACAGGCTGTGGTATGATAATGGATGATGTATCACAAACAGCACAAGTCACGGCAGTGGTGTGACTGCAGCGCACGTTCACGTGCACAAATGAGAATTTGTCAGCCTCTTACCTCCAAGTCCACCATTGCAGATTGGTGGCGGGTAGGCAACCACTTTGTGGGGTAAAACACAGTCATTAGACAGTCTGTCTGGTTTTCAATTAAAACATAAGTCTAGTGGCAAACCCCATAGATGGTGTCAACTCTAACCAAACAAAAAATCACAGCTTCTCTGAAATTCAAAAAGACTGAAATTCTGTCTTTACTACTTTAGTTCTTAAGGTAAGGAGAGATGTGTGAGACAACTCTGTATCTTACCTGCTGTTATAGTGCTGTTCACATTTTCCACTGAAATAGAAGATAACAGGAAGAATTAATAAATTCCTATTAACAACTCACTCTAGTCTAGTTTTCAACATGAGACTACATATTAAGTATTTTATAATAATGCTTTCCTTGTGATGTTATAGGTTTGAAAAATATAAATACCATAAAACTGGTGGAGACATAAGTTGCTCCACAAATTGTACAAAGGCCAAAGTCACACCGAAAGGAGAAGACTGATATGTATGAGGTGCAACCAAAATACCGTCTGTTTACCGTCATTCAGTACTAACCAAACAGTCGTCTGAAAAGGCTGTTTGGTTAGTACTGCTATATGCCCACAGACTGTTCTTCTTGACTGACTGCAGATACTGATGCTGACAGTCAACATCAATGTCTCTATCAGTCATGTAGATACTTGAACTCACCCAGACTTTCCTACTGAAAAAGCACCCAGGAAACGCTAACACACATGAATGAAATCTTGTTGAGGAACAGTGGTCGCAATTCACACCATTTCCAAGGCAACGATGACGTTTACCTTCACTGCTGTCATTGGAGTGGGAGAAAATCATTTGATGAAGAGGAGCTTTAGATCAGTTTACAAAGCCTCCAGATACAGTTACATAAGTACTCAGATGAACCAGAATGTTTTAATTTTTCTCTTGAACCTATGAGTTTGTGGCCTTTAATGCAAACCAAATTGTTATGCCACAATAACACAGGCTGCTAATGTCAGGCTGGCAAGTCAAGCCAGAATGCTTCCCAAATTCCAGAGCCTATGAAACCGAAAAAAAAAAATTGAGCCATGACCAATGTGCTCATTTTTTATTCGGTGGCTACATACTATAACCTGTAATTTCCTGACTGGTGCCTTTTCCTATTGCACAGTGCTCTAATGGCTACGGTTAGCGTCATTCGCTCATTGCAGGCACCAGCGCAGTTGGGTTTGTTACACCACTCCTGAGAAGCCCATTATGTGTGACATATTTTTACAGATTACATATTTAATATTATTTGGTTATAGTATGCAGGGCTATGATACATATCCTGAAGACAGTTGAAACCAGGGACTTCCCAGACTAGCATATCTAATGCTCAGTATCATCAAATTTCACATACATTTAACACAAATTTATGTTAATTCAGCATGTAACTGTGTCCTTTCCATAACTTCTGATATCATGAAACTGATTTCACACATCCTTTATGGCAGGGTTATAGCCACCATTACAAAGTTACTGACCAAACAGTTTGCTAAGATTGCATACCATCAAAATTCATGGATATGTTCTGGGCCAGTGGTTACAGTAATTGAGTTAATCATGTTCATAGTTTCCTGAATGTCAAGCCCTGGGAGTAAGGGGTCAGTTATGTCAAAAGACCATTGAAAGTGTATGAGCCCCATCCCCAAGACTGGGTACTTACAGGATTTCCTGTTCTGCTCATTTTCTCGGTACAGTCGGCTCACACGCTCCACCAGCTCCCACTTCTCACAGCAGCCTGAATAGCTGACAAAATTTCGTGCAAGGACCTCCTTGAGCTGCCTGACGGACAGGCTCTCTATGTCTTCAAAACTTGAGATGTCCGACAGGGAGGCACGGGCCCGCTTCCGGGTCAGGGGGCTGGCCTGTCGGTAAACAAAGGGGAATGGTCAATAGCTCCAAGTTTACAAAATACTACTCCAGGATGAAATTCCATGTGCCAAGTCATATCCTATATGATGCAATCCCTTCATAACATAAATAACAACATTTAATCCACAAACAATACAGTCATAAAAGCAGCACCCTTATGGTGAAAATGTGGTAAAAATACCAGTCAAATCTTCAGTGTTTAATTGATATACCAGTTCCTTTATACAAGGAATTTGGTTTACTATACCTTGCTTTACTATGTCTTATAGCTCAGAAGTGACTAGCCCCTAGCTTTCTGTTTTAATTATCCTGTTTGATAGCTCACTCATTCATTTATTTTTAAAAATTGTATGCTTTTGCACTAATTCTGAGATGTCACGCTAAATATAATTTTATGTTTGTGTTTCATGCTAGCCTTCTTGGTCAGAGGTTAAAATTGGAGGCAATTGTATTTGTGGATTCTACCTCTGGGTTTATACCACATTCATTAGACCAGTATGTCCATAACTGGTGTGAGGTTGTACTTCATTGTATCTTTTGTGTGGTATGTGCAATATGCCCATATTTAGCAAGCCTTGTGCAGCTGTTACAACAATCACAATATGCATTTTAGTCCAAGACTCATCCACAAGGGCAACAAGAAGTCGATATGAATTAGAGAAGACTGACTTCACCTCTGGTGTGTTTTCATGAGGTTCCAGGTTCAAGAGGGAAAGAGATGTGGCGTCTCCTTGATCCTGCACGATTCAACACAAAAGGCAGAGAAAAACATAAATGTGTCTTTAAGTGTGTTTAAACAATGTTCAGGAGATGAAGGTCAAACCCAAGTTTATTTTAGCAGTGATTATGGCAACAGGTCATTCACTGATCCTGGCATTGCAAACACACTAAGCTTGCCTTCCATTCACAGAAAAGCTCTTTGTTGACAGCCGATTCAGGTGTGTATATATATAGCGAAAGCGTTTCACCCTTGCTGATCCATTTGAACTCTTGAGTTTTAAATACCCTGGAATGAAGTGGAGGCCAGGGCCTACTCCATTCTAATGCCATTCACGTTCACTAGCTGGCTGTGTAACAACACTATGTGTGTATAGTGTGGATTCCTCTAGGTGGGCTATTAATAATTCTGTAAAATTTGTTCATTGAAAAAGACAGCTTTTTTTGCACTATGCTGTGCTAAAATGCGAAGCTATACATCCTAATACATCAATGTTAAACTTTATTCCCAGAATGAGGCCTAGTCCCCATCTTTGTTCAATCCAAACCCAAGCAATGAAATCCTTTTACGAGATGAAACCTCAGACCTCCCTTCGGTTCAGCTGTGTCTTTCTTGGAGCAGCTATGCATGCATGTGATGGGGGAATGAGACCGGGGTTCTCCAGCATCCTGGAGAATAAGGGTCTGTAGTCTTCGACGTGTGACAGAGAAAAACACCTCTGTCACCTCCTTTCACTGCAGCATGCACATGCACACACACACACTCACTCAAACGGAGACACACAGGCACTCACACAAAGACTCTCTCACAGCCATTCATTTGCAGGCTTGCACACCACCAGCAGAGTGCATGTGCACAAACGTATGTGAGCACACGCTTCCACGTACTCACTCAACCACACACATATGAACAGGCAAACCATCTCTCTCACTCAAACACACATACATGCACACTCATGCTCGGACGAGAACGGTCATGCGCACACACGCAGTCATGTGCACATGTGCATACTCACACACACGCTGAGGCTGTGTCTGAGCCCATACCTCTCCCACACACAGCCTCCCGTGCACATTTCCCCCTGTGCACAACGGCGTCACTATGAGGCACGCAGGCCTAATGGAAGCTGACGAGATCCTCCCAGCATCCACTGCTTTTAATAATGCATCAGACTGCCTGCTCCTGCCCTGCTGCTCCTCAAGCCCAGATGTCATGTCCTCCGCCTCCTCCCCACTGGCCACCCCCCACCACCACCAGCACCCACCCACCCCTGCACCCTGCACCCTGCCCCCACCACCCTGCCTACCCTGCCATTTATTGGCCTTAATCAAATAAAGAGCCATTTAAAACACTGGTCCCAAAAAAAAAGTCCTCCAGTTAATTGTAAGCCCTTCAGGCCTCAGAGGAAACGTCAGTCACAGATTCAGGAGGCTGTGCAGATTCCCCAGGGAATTACTGCACTGTCATTCCTGCTGCCTATCAGCTGAGCTCCTGCGCTCTTGTGGAGAATTTCAACAGGAAAGTGATGACTGCATGCTGTAGAATCGAAGTGTGCCCCCCGCCCTCCACTCCAATGCCCCTTTATCACACCCAAAGGACCACGCATCAAGCCAAAAAAAAAAAGCTTTCAATATCATCTGCTGTCCACTGGAGCACTGATACAATTTCCGGCTTGTAATGGCTGTTATACCGAGAGATTGATACAGCCACACATCAAAAAGCCAAATATAAACCTTCTAAATGGCAGATTGAAGAACCAAATGGTCCCAGAGGCAGAAACCGAGACATTTCCCATCTTTTTTAAGATACAGCATTCCAGCTTAATGGACTTATTGAACCACACCATTCTGAGTATTATACAAATGGCTCTGGAGACATAAAATAAGCAACACTTGAAGATTTACACACCACACATTGCTCCGCCCACACACACTAAAAGCAATTCACAAAGGACAACATGGCCAGTTTTTCCTAATGGAAGGTTTTAGAAAGGTAATTCTGAACAAAATAATATGTGACAGAGCCCTGAGAAACTGCAGCTGACCTCACATCTACCTTCAGATGTGAGGTCATACAGATCTGTTTTTCAGAGGTGGGTCATTACAACAAAACATTGAGCCACAATGTTGTTTGATGCAAGATTGAATGCAACTTTTTAGTAACACTTTAGGTAACTTTACCTAGCCTGGCCACCCAAATTGCCAAACTTAATATTTGCCTTTGCTTTTGAATAAAAATTTTTGCTTTTGTTTAAAACATCATCGACTCTCATATTCAACTGCAATGCAGCAGTTTTGTTCCCATTGCTCATCTACAAATTTCTGAAGGCGCAGCCACACTGCGTACCTGGAGGGTGGTCCCTGAGCTTTCGCTCCTGCTGAGCGGTTCTCCCTGAGAGGCGGAGAGCGCGGACTGTTCAGAGGCGGACCGCACGGTGGAGAGGGGCGGGGTGAAGTGGGGGTGGGATTGGAGACTGGCTGTGTCGGGGTCATCCTCGCTGTCGGCTCCCTGGTGGCACAACACCAGGTCCACCAAGTCTTCCTTCTCCCGGCAGGTGTCGGTGGGGATGTTGCGCAACACCAGGTACTGCCGCAGGTCCTTGACACGCAGGCGCATCAGCTGTGGCCTCTGGAAAGCCGTGCCCTTCAGCAGGTGACAGGTAGCACACCTGCGCAGGTTCTCCTGCAGCACAGAGCACAGGGAGCAGAAGTTCTTCTTGCAGTCGCAGCAGATGTGCTGTAAGCATGACAGAAAGCGAGAAGGAGAGGGAGAAAGATGAGGGTACAGGTGTGAAATTCATTACATGTCACAAGGCCCAGGTACACCCAATACAGTTCATCTTTCATTCTTCACAGATTGTTAATAACATTATTCTGTTAATTCATAAATTAAAGTTAGGTAAGAGGTGTAATGTAGTTTGAAAGTGATTTAGCTTAAGATGTTCCACTCAACAGACACAGACATGTGGGCATATTGTGGTTGTGCTAAACCGAGGGTTTTAAGATAAACCTAATAGAGTAGAAATCTGCATCTTGAACTGATACTACATTCTTAAGTCTATGCTTATCTGCTTCCCTCCATCTCCCGACGCCTGGACTTGCGGCAGATCGTTTCTTTCATGTCACCGACACCAAGAAGTAATAAATGCATGCCCAGGGATTAGTCGTTCTGTTGGCATGGTGACCAAGAAAAAACAGGGGGCTAAGGGTGGGGGACAGGCTGACTGATGGAACTCCTGACAGTGACGTTCAGAGACAAACTTCTTTCACTGCTGCCCATCACTGTCTTATGTAAGCCCCTGAAAAAGCCAACCAGGATCTCCTGACAGGGAGGTAAGGAGGCAGACATGTGGCAGACAGGCCAGTGAAGCGCATCACACAGGAGACTCTGGCAGTACAGGCCAGAACTGACTGTCCATCACACGGACGGAATCCACATGACCTCCCCCTTGGGCGACAGGCTACGTTTAGCGTGTATGAAAGAGGCAGCTGCATCAAAACCTTGATGCGCAGTACAGCCGTGATAAATAAATACATATTTTGCACTTTTTAAATCCTTTCCAAACAAAATTCTGTGGAATAGGTCAATTAAAAAAGAAAACGTGTCTTAGACACAAAGTACCACTCAGATGGAACACTGCTGAAGAATCATGTAGTGAAACACTCTATGGTAGAGCCGTGAGGCCAGCGGATAAATCATTTAGCTGAGTGATGTAAAAGCACTTCTTTCTCTTGATCTTGACATCAGCGCAATGGTTTTGTATATGAGGGTCACGTGACGAGATGCCCCTTCGCCGCACTGCACCGCGCCGCCCTTGCTCCCCCGCTCCCTGACTGTGATCCAGTCCTCTGCCTGTATTTAGCGTGTCTTATCTGGGCTCTTAGGACACAGAGGATTACATGCACGGGATGGCACAGCCGAGTCAGACCGTGCTCTAAAACACCTGGGACAGGGCATGATATGAGAGGGGGCAGAACACCATGTGCAGTCACCCCACAGAGACAGAAAAAAAAAAAAAAAAAAAACAGAATGCTTTCACACAGAGTACAAGAAATAGTAGTTTTCCACTGCACCATGCAAATATTTAGTATTTGTTGTATACTTTAATACTAACTGATGAGAAGTTCACCTTGTGGTTGTATCTCCCTCACTAGGTCTCAGACAAGACTCCCAAATCAAAGTCTGATCATGAGAGTGCATTAATGAATGGCAGCGGATATATAGTGTGTCCACATAAAAGCCAAGTATCTCAGACAATTTAGAGGTGGGCCAGAAGACTTGTGGATTAACATCCTAGTGGGAAAATAAATCACCACACAACATGAAATGTATTAAATATCCTTTTTAAACCCAGTGAAAATTTCCCCCATTAGTGTAAGGCATATACCTTGACTTACTTCATTTGCTACAGAAAAGAACAGCTTTGCGAACATGTTCCAGATTTGGTAGAATGAATACGTCCATGTGTGTTAATTGCTCCCAGGCAGCCATCTGCTAATGAATGAATAATGATGGCCATATATTGCCAAGACCTATTTGTAAAGTGATACATTCAGTCTTGGTTCCACATAGTTTCCTGCAGCAAGATTATCAGACTGTTAAAGTGAGGTCAGATATACTGCGTCCATCAAAACTATAACTAATAGAGAACAGTGTGTTAGTTACCCATTATACATTTTCAATATTCTATAGTGCTATATAATTTGTTGTTTAAGACAAGAATAATATATAGTTGTACTGCATGACACAGTGAAGAGTTAAGAGTACCTTTACATACAAATGACCCATTCACTTCAATGAAGGCTGGGTTGAAATGATTACATTTGAGAATGGTCAGTAGAACATGCACTTATGAACACTTAAAACTAATAATAGCACTTAAAGCAGTTTTAGTAAGCTAAAACAGTTTATCACAACAAACTGAAGTGTATCACAGAGGACATTCATAAATGTAACTTGAGGTAGCATTTCCACTTAACCCACATCATTAGTGTGCATTAAGCGGGATCATTCCATGACCCAGACTGCCTGGGAAAATGACAAAGATTTACATCACCCTTGCTGTTCTTCCCCTATCAACCACACACACACACACACACACACACACACACACACACACACACACACACACACACACACACACACACACACACACACACACACACACACACACACACACCTTTCTCCTGAAGACGGAGAAGGCCTGGCCACAGGCCTTGCATACGAGGCTGGGGCTCCCTGAGCTGGCAGGCGGGTAGGTGGAGTATCCGGCACTGGGGGCGAATCGGAAGGGCCCGGCGCCTGCTCCAAAGCCGGGCTGCTGGCCACGCACTGCCCCGGTCCCCATCACTTCATTCAGCAGACCACAGCATGAAGCCCACATTGACGAGGCCCCAGCCTGAGGATCACAGAAACACACAGCACAGTGCCGGGGGTCAAGGTTCAGCATTACTGGAGGAAGATACAGAGGGTAAATTTCCCCTGGATGTGCAAGATTTCTTGACCCGCCCCCAAGTTTTCATCATTGTATACTGCTCAAAGCTATGTCTGTCATTCATTTTGTATGAGTCAGTGACTGACAGAACAGAATATGTTATCTCTAGCCATTATGGGACATAAATAGCCTCGCCCTCAAATTGCGCACCAAATGTGTCAGAGGCGATGACAATGCTATGTCCACACCAGTTCCCTGTCCCAATTTTTAAAGAGGGCCCAAGCTAGACTGTACCAGGCATGACCCATACATTCAGCACACACATGTAACATGCACACAAACATCCCAAGCATTTCTGCCAGGAAAATCAGCACCCACCTCTTTGTGAATCCTCCCACACTGACTCTGTAAATGTTTTGATGACCTGCTCTGCTTGTTGTTGAAACTCAGTGAGAGAAGTGTTTGATGATGCGTAACATCAGAACGTTAACAGCAATACAGACAGGCATTGTCTAAAAATAGCGGGCAGTCGCATGGAGACAAGATATTAAGCCCCAAAGATCTAAACAGCAGGACTTAATGAGAAAACCTCACAGGTAATGGCTGATGAGATGGGGAAACAATGGCAGCCTGAGCTTGCTGATGGAGTGATTACTCGCACAGCGAGAGGCAAGGCCAGCGCTTCCACCCGTGTCCCTCACACCACTCCCCCTTCCTGGTACGGCTATGCTACTTTCTGACCTTGTCACCACAAACTTTACTAATTATCCCAACCCTCAATTCACATTACTTTCATCACTGTTAGAGCTACATTTACTTTTTCTATTGATATGATTCATAGGGGTCCTTCAAAAGCAACAGTTACATATTCAAGGTAGAAAGATTCAATATGCTTGCAGTCAAGGCAACAGTTAACATAAAAAAGCTAAATACTAACAGCATCAGCAAACACTAAAGCTAAAAGGGAGAAATAAGGAACAGTAATGAACTTCTTCTCTTTCTGAATGGGAACATGAGAAAAAAAAGCTCCCTGCTTGGCACCGAGTGACATTCTCTTTTTACAAGCACATCATCTCGCAATGTAAACAATCAACACTGCCAGAGTCGGCTCCAATCACAGGTCCCAAGCCATCACCAAAACCCTCCACGCAGGAACACAAAGTGCTGAGATGTGGGTGGTCTGGGGAGGAAGGAGGAAGTAGGGACTGGAGACAGAAATGAAAAGGGTAATTTGTGCATAACGTCCATCCCGCAGGCTCATCTACCCGCCAGACAGATACATACTAAAGCCTGTGATCTCAGTCTGCTGCGCAGCAGCAGTTCGCACATGCATCAATCCAGGCTGCTCAAACAGACTGACAAATAGCATTTCACTTGCCCCCCGCTGCTCACTTACCATGCTGTCCCCATGACAGAAACACCCCCCCAACCACCTCAGAACATAGCATCTACCGCAGAGGCAACCTTAAAAGTGGGACAAGAAAAAACCTATCCCGGGTTCTGCTGGGTCCTGAAGATGTGGAGGATGAAAGCCAAGCACCACATTAAAAATGCAAATCCCTGCTTAACTGAAGGGGACACTACAACACCCTTCTCTGATGCGAAAAGATGCTGCAAGGGGCTCAGGCAAACCTACAGTATAACTCCTCATAATAATAAGGAAGATGCAGTCGTGGTGGCAGAGAGAGATGGAACTGTTCTTGCAAACCTGGATCCTTGCCACAGGCTGAGCTTTTCTCCTACAGCTTTAATTAGCTCTCTGAAAATCAGAAGGCACAAAAGAACCATGAAACAGAAACGAGACAGAACAGGGACAGGACACTCTCTAACCTGTGCCAATCAATGTCACCCCTAGCAACAGTCCAAGCTCCATCTAACCTCTCTTATGCGTACTTTCCATTTGCATTACAATTTGACTGACTGACAGAAGCAGACAAAAACACACAAACAAAAAAAAAAAACAAATGCCCAGTTGCATTTCCAGGCCCATTCCTACACTGCAACATCCTCCCTCAATTCAGGACAATACAGGCAAGCAGTCTGTATTAGCTCTTCCAAAGTGTGCCAACTGCTGCTTCTTTTCACTTGAGGACTACCTGCTGAGCTGCACAGTCACCACATTAGAGGAATACAATTCTGCACAGCTGGCACAAGCAGACTGCAGGCAGTCAGCCGAAGGGGCTGCTCCTGTGTGATGGGACAGGGAAAACCCTGCTGACCAAATCCCTCATTAATGGGATGCCACAGTAACCGGTTATATAATATGCTGCCTGGCTGTAAGCCACAGTCAGCACTGGCACAACTAGGATTAAATATCACATTTAAAATCAGTGGGGCACATCATGACAACCACTGCTTCAGTTGGAAGAGTGTCATAAAAGCCACCCAATTAATATTTTTTCATTTTTCTTTAATTCTGATCCATTAAATATTCATTTGAAACAAAAACCAGCAGGTACAGTGGGCACCTTATGCTCCTGACTCTAATCCTTGCCATTCAGCTGCTCTCTGATATCTAACCATGAAAAGAACGTGACTCTTGGCTCCAAACAGAGGCATGGTGTCAGTCAAATACTTTCCAGACAAATGTCCACAAGTTATTTCTAGTTGCTGGAAGTTGGCTGAAGCATGGATTTGCCATTTAGGAGCTTAGAAAGTGCACTACAGTGTTCTTCAAGTACATACTTGGAAACTATTGAAATACAAAGATGCAAAAATTTAACAGACACAGGTGCTTCACTGTTTGGCTCTATTCTGCAGCCACACAGTTCTGTAAAAAGTTCTCACATTAGATCTTAAATTAAAAGAACACTTCCAGAGTAAGTTCCAGAGACTAGAACAATTGAACCACATGAAGCCTTAAATTTTTCACCTTTTTCATAAAAGTTTACTTTTCAATTAGAATTTTTTCAAGTTGGATGTCAATATTATTGGCACCCTTTGCAAAGGCATATAATATTTATTAACTTATTTTTTGGTAAAATTTCACTTGCATGCAATACTGTTGTTTTATAGATCATCTAAAAAATATGACTTGGACATGCTTCTCAAGGCCCAAATGCAAATTTTGCATTTAAATACATTACTATGCCATTCTTACCTGTTCAGGAGATTAATATGTTTTTACCTCAGTCATAGCATGAGCTACATGACTGACTAAATTAATGGACAACCCCAGCGCTACACTGAATCACAACAGACATGGGGGCACTTTGCAGTGAGATTCTACGTACTTACAGTCCCACTGGGTTCAATAGGAAAGTAGCAACATAGGCAGTAGGGTGATGGTTACAGGCTCATACTTCTGCTCTCTCAGAAAATTGAAAAATAGTTGACTGCATATTCTAGGGGTAACAGCAGTTGGTACAACATTTAAAAAAAAATGATGGGTGAGATGAGACTAAATAAAACCTTAACCAGAATATGTTTTCTTAGTTTGTTAAAGTCATGATATCAAAAATAATTCTGCTCCTCAGCTTCTGCCAAATTAAAATCTGACAGGCAGTTTCAATAACAGTAACTGTGCTGTCTTTACATTCTTAATGTCACTTATTTATCAATTCAATATTTCTCAGACTTAGTCTGTGTTTTGACAGATTCCAAATAACCAAGCCTGGCCAGGACAAGCTAACATATCAGCATCATTTAGGAAGCTGTGATAAGCCCATGGCATTTCCTGAAAGAAAAAAAGAAAAAAAAAAAAAAAAAAAAACAAAACTTACTGTGAAATGAGGCAGACGGATAGAATGTAGTCTCTCACGCCACAAGTCATTTTCACAACAAGGTCTTTGTGACCACACCATCTTGTCTCACCTGTCAATGCTACTTGGAATTGTTTGTTTTATTGGGTAATCTTGTATGATGCATGAACTATTCAACTGACACACAGAGTCTACAGTGCTTAAACATGAAAAGGTAAATTAAATGCTTTCATTCAACTGCATAACAAGACAGTGTTACAGAGCAAAGATACACACACAGGTCAAAGCAATAGGTACGTGCTCAGCATAAATAAAGTGAACCCAAGTCTTAACCCAAGTGAACCCAAGTTTAACTAGTGTTTATTTTGAATACTAAATGATTAGCCAAGAAAACTCAAAGAATTTAAGAGGCAAGGAAACACCACATTTTAGCTTTTCTGCACTGAATACAAGATGATTAAACGAACAAACACACAGGGAAGTAAAAGGCTAGGCACATGATGGAAAAAAGAGGTATCTTATTGTTTAGTGAACTCTGCATAAATCACGTTAAAAGCTATTTTTAAAATGAAGCATCTTCTAAAGTAATTCCTTGCTGCTGAGGGAACCGTGGCTGCATTTTTTTTTTCCACACTAGAGGTAGAAGAAAGAGATCCCATTGCTGATTGGGAAAAGGACTGCGGTGGACAGGTTGCCATTAGGAAAAGTGTTGTGTATTCAGCCAGGGTGGCATTTGTCATTGTGTGGCAATGCGCCAACTAAAATTATTAATGCTGGGGGAAAAAAATATAAAATTTACTTGGTAGCATTTCACACAGGAAAACAGAATTCAAATGAAAAATTCTACTTTTAGTTTTCTGTTTTACTGCATGCCGATACTAATATGAATGGCTGTCTCACCCTATCTAGTGTTGCCTGCATTTTGAACATTCAGTGTAAGAATTACACTTACACAGACATTGGCCCCTGTGACTGAGCAGTGGCTTTTTACCTTGAGTCATGCCTTAAGATTCTTCTCTAGAACCAGACAAATGCAATTCCTTACACTTAATAGGTATGGACAATCAGCTTGAAAAGATGATAATACATCTAAAACACAAACAAATAAACAACAAACTAACATAGCCCAAAGGGGCTCCTGGAGCTTTTGGGCATTGAAAGATGGCAACAACATCAGACACATGAGCTCAGTCATGTAAACAAATCAAGATCAAAAGATTTGGTCCCATCAGGCCTGCTTTCATTTAAAAAGTTGGTAGTACTGACATCTTGTAGAGATGTAAATATTCACAGTTGGTAAACCATCAACTGCTTTTCCACTCATTGTATCATAGTTAATACAGTGAATATGTAACAAGACAGGGATGCATGTAATATTTTTAAGTCCTGATCAATGAAACTGACCTTTGCAAACAGATTCATCATCTGAGGGTGTGAGATTCATAAGCTATAGAAAATCAATTGGCCATAGATGCCTTGTGACCAATGAAAATGGTACAACTGGTGCTGAGTAACACAATTGTGGAAAGGGAGGACTTAAGAAAATCAATTACATGCAAAACACACAAATGCATACACAAATAGTCATGCAATGGGATGGGTGGAAGCAAGATGGTAAAATGAGACTTTACACAAACTTAATTGGTTAAAGTAATCTTTGATATTATTGTATCATCGATAAAAACATTAGGTGACGTGTGTGTACTATAGCATATAGGGAGATGATGTGCAATTATGAGATCAGTCTATTATTTCGAAAATTAGTTTTCGCATTCCAGGGACGTCTGCAACTCGATCCACCGATGCTCTGAACTGCGACAAGATAAAGTAACGATTCGGTTCACAACGCGCCTATTATTGGAGTCTGGACATCTGCGCAGAGGTTATTATTGGCTGGTCACTAAGAATATCGGCGGATGAGTCGTTTATCAGTCACACTGAGCTTAAATGCAGGGATGCTGTAAACCGATAAGTATGAAGACAGGATCTTACAATTAATTTTGCTTTTACATACAGTGGTGAAGCCCAGTTCCAATTTACATACATGAGGTGTAATAACGCGTACAACCTGTTAGCGTGAGAATCAGTTCACCTGCCGACAACTTGACGTTGCTTTCCAGAGCATTGCCATTGTTGAACAAAACCAGAGAGCATCTAAATGTAGTTTCATTGTGTAATTAAAACAGAAAATGAAAAAGACAAACTTCATATCATTATTTATTGTGATTTTGATTACTAAACATTTATTCTCGAGCTAGCTGACAACCTGTGAACATCTAACTAAAGATATGACAGAGCAAAAACTGTAGCGCTTGCTACAGTAACGTTAGCTACCCAAAATGCTCTTGTTTCTGTCATTGACTGCATCGATAAACTGATCTCATTACATTAGCGCTGGCTAAACAGAAGAGGATTTGTGCCCTGGATGTCTGCTGCAATGATTTAGCTAAGCAACTTAGCTAGCGTTAGGTAGCAAACTATAGCTGTCATTGACAAAACGGCAGCATGGAAGTGAATTGTAACGTTATACTCAGACACACAGTAACATAGCCTCGTTTGAGATTACTAACGTTAGCCTCGGCTGGAAACTAATAATTCAAATTAAAAGCGAACTTGGTATGAATACAGGTTATAATGTATCTATAGCATAAGTATCCAACTCATATTCTTCCACTTTATTAACCAATGTAATACGAAAACGCTACTCTTTTCACTAGATCTGATTAGCCATCATACTTACTATCCAACTGTGGGTTACAACTAATATTAGCAAGCCAGCTAGCCAATGTTACAATAAGTTATTAGTTGTCCCGTCATTGTATCAATACCTGAAAGAAACTGGGGATAGCTTACTCACTGGGTGGTTACCTCGCTGGCGTGAAGTTAAGTAGCTAGCAAAACGCCTGGTTAGCTTGGAAGTTATAACCCAGCCAAAATAGCTAGCATCATAGCCATCGGTAGTCACCTTTCGGCACAAAAGGTAGCTAAAATAGCGAAGGTGATGTTTACTTCTGTCAGACTTCTATCAAATTTTACAGTACAAAGACAACTACCGACTGCCAAATACAAGAGCTCGCTCGAGACAGCCAGCCTGAGCACAAGCAGGCAACTACATTGCTGAAGAGAAGGGTCAAGTTGCTAGCTTGTGTTAGCAAGCCACCTTCAGTAACATAGCGATGGCTAGCTAAAGCTAGTGGCGTTAACTAAGGTTAGCCAACGATAAAGGATATAGCTAACAAGCTAAATTAAAGTTAAAGCTGTGTCTCATTCAGTCGAACACCATCTATCACTTGCGTAGAAAACCGGTGTTCGAAAACGTGAAATACAATTACTTTACCTTCATAGCAACTCCCGGTTGTGGAATTTACCAAAATATATTGATAGGATGACCATTGCAAGAACACCAAGGATCACTCCATTACGTCTTCGCTTTCCGTCAGTCCGTTTGCCTTAGTAGAACTAGCATAAAGTAACAGACACCAGTTCCACCAATCATGAAGGAATGTTAGGCACCGTTATCTATAGAAGCCAATCACAATTGAAGGGCGTTTACTTTCATGATTATCTTGCTATGTGGGTATGTATAAGACAATTCCATGCATTGATGCAGATGTAGGCTTAGAGCGAAAACATTTCTGTCAACATATTTTGACATTTACGATATTAAATGACCGTGTTCAACTTAAAACCCGTGTTATATGCACTACCTGCCATTGTAATGCTTGCGTTCGTGTAACAGTATATAACTCCCTTTGTCAGCTGTCCTCGGTATGAAGCGATCTAGTCAGCTAAACCTGCTACCGTTGTTGAGTGAAGGGAAATTCAAACAGGGAATAGAAAATATAAACAATATTTCCCTAAATTACATTTTACGCAGTAATGTCAGAAGAAATACAATGATGCAGAACTGCATTCGCAATTGCTAGAGACTGAATTGATTATTACTTGAACAAGAAAAGGTGTTGGAATACGATGATGTAATGTTTTTTTTTTTTTTTCAATCTTGATTGTATGACACCTGCCGCATGCCGGTGAACACTTCATCTACTCTGGTGAGGATTGGGAGAATATGACGTCATCTTTACATTAAGGAATATAAATTCAGTCTCTCTACTGATGTTTACACTGGCGACCATGCACGCCATGTTTTATTTACAAGTAATACTCATGGAGAAAACGTAACATTTATACATTTATAGAGGACATTTGTGTTTTCACTTCTTTTTATTAGCACTTAATTGACCGAAAAAGACTGAAGACAATTGGAACTGATATTGAAAGACAAGAAATATTTTTTAACATCTGGTCCATTTTATCCTAAATACAGCCTGCACATTTAACACATAAATTATGTAGTATTTTCATGAGACATATGGCAATATCCACACACTGAATGCTGTATCCACTGCGTTAAATTGCGCAGGATGTTTAATTAATTGAATCCAACTGCTTTGGTTGATGGGGAATAAATATGTCATAATGGATATTTACTCTTGCGCCTTGACATTGCAAAGCCATAATGAAACTTTGGAATCATCACAGAGAAGCAATGTCTTTTTCAACAAACAATCCATATATCTTGTCGTGACGAGTGTGGTTGAGAAAATCTTTTTGGACAGTACCTTTATCCTAATCAGTCCCCTTGGAAATCTGTTCTTAAGCAAAAATGCTTTGACGCATTACTTTGCGCTTTCATACGAATGAACGCTCAATAGAAGACACGGAACGGTTCTACAGAGGCTACAAGAAAACGCTATGATTCTTACAATGGACGACAATTTAATTATCGTTAAGCCACGAAATTTTAATTAGGTTATGTTAAGTATATACATTAGTACTTGAGTGATTTAAGTGTGAATGTAATTTTAGAAACTTATTTTTTTCTCTGAATAACACAACAAATTGTGTCTTTTTAACAAAAATTGCAATCAAGCTAAATTTGCACTTGTGATTCTCAATCTATGCAAAACCTGTACGTTGTGAGCCTCAGAAATAGTATTTGTTGGTGTGCCTGCCATCTGGAAATTGCCTAGAACCTAATGTATATTTTGCTCTTTTGTTTTTTTTTTTTTTTTTTTTTGGGGTATCAGTCTGCATGACGGAATTACAGTGAAGGAATAGGAGGCAATTTTGGATGACTGAGTACATGTTGCATGCATTTTGTCCTTATGATGCTCCGGTGTTTTAAGATGATAACGCCCCATAGATACAGCCAATTTACAGCCATATTATCGTTATGACAAAGCACGAACACATAAACAGATCTTTCAGACAGAAAATATAAAACAATCTTAGAGTTGTATATCTTGTATAATATTTGGTATTTAACCATCTTCGATACTATCGATTTCTCTTGCTTCAACTACTTGTACTGCAGCGCAAGGGGAAGAGGCGGGGATTCTGAGGCGGTAGTTTCGTCTCATGCAACGAATAAGTGAGATCGTTATTGTGCTAGTGCGCAAAAATGTCTTGCCCCGCTATTATTTTGATAGATGCTTACTTAGCTGACTGCGAAGTAATCTAATTTAGCTAGTTACTTACCAGACACTGGATATGTACATGTACGTGGACGCATTTCAAAATACCTATCGCTAGCTTGCTAGTAGTTGCTGGCAGGGGCGGACTAAGTATCCAAGGTATCAGTGGTTACCTATCCGAATGTGCAAAACAGTGGTGTTTTCGAGAGTAAAGTAGTAAGTTAGCAAACACAGTAGGCGGTATCCACTGCTCATAAATGTGCGTATGAAATATCTGGAAAGTGCTGAATTTAGCTACTTTACATAGAGAGCCAGCTAGGTGACGTTTGCTTACGTTACGTGTGAATCAGCGCTAGCGGACGATAGCTAGCTACTTAACTCGGTGTCATGGCAAGTGTTCACGAAAGTTTGTATTTCAATCCAATGATGACAAACGGGGTCGTCCATGCCAACGTGTTTGGAATAAAAGACTGGGTGACTCCCTATAAAATTTCGGTTTTGGTGTTACTTGACGAGATTAAACGCATGACAATTCTAGAGAGAAGACGTTTAAACAAACTCATTCTACCGCTACAACAGGTGAGTGCTTTTTACCTGTGTGAAAAAGATTCCTGTTTCTCAAAATGTTATCGTTTGCTGATTGTTCCCAATAATGTTACTGTTGCCACCTGGAGAACAATGACCTCTTGCGTATTTGACGTTTAGTCTAATGACTTTCGTGGTTTGACAGGGTCCAGACTTGACACTCGGCCAGCTCTTGAAGACAGTCGATGAGTGCTGTCCCTCAACTGCCTATGCTGTTAAGTTAAGGTATGGTGACTAATGTGTTGCCGACACACCTGTGTTCCGATTGTAGAACTTCACTTCAAGCGCATATTCTTGGATATTGAAATTAAGTTGGCACATTCCCCTGTCTACTTAAGCACATCCGCAACCAAAGTGAGACTGTGCCAATTCGTGCATAGCGTGAAGCTTGATCACCGGTCCATGAATTCATAGTTGCAAAGTGTCAGGCAAGGCTACACATTATTGCGCTAAAAACAGTATGGTGAACTACTTTTGGGTATTTTACACCCTTTACCCTCCATAAAATCATTGACTGGTTCCTGGTCCCCAGAACGTGGTTTAACTGAATTGGTTTAACAAATGTCTTGACTCCAATGCATTAAGTACTAGGCTCCCCTACACAGGGCTAGTGTTTGGGTTTATGTTATGCTCTGTCTTTTTAACCTGTTCACATACTTACAGTTTCTTCTGCATTTACTACATCGAAAGGTTCCTTGCTGGGTTCAGGATGACCGAAACAATGTGTTCCTACCATTATAAGCACATTATACAATTGTTAAAAGTGATTCTTCAGACTGAGATTAATCAAGACTGCCCTTGATTAGCTTGTAACTTTGAAATGCATTGAGCTAGTTATTATATAGTTATTGTAGTATTTACCATATTCCATAGGAATTCGGTCAGGGCTGTTCTCTGTCATAGGAAAACACAGTTCCACTTTTCTAATGTGTCTTGTTGCAAGCATAAAGGCATGCTAAGCACATAGTAGCCAGTCTGTTTAAAGGGCAGTGATGCATATAGTGGGGGGAATAGCTGTAGGACAATGTGGAACTTTTTGCAGAATTCTGTCCTTCTTACTGGGTGGGTGGCTGAATGTATTCAAAGCTGTGATGAAAGTTTAATGCACTAACTCCCTTTAGACCTCTCTTCCTAAGTTCAGGGTCAAGAATAGACTGGTGTTCAAGGCAGGAAAAATTTTCACTTTTGTTTTGAAGACTGCATGTGATGGCAGGCGGGGAACTAAAAGACATGGAATCCTTCTTCGACACTCTCCCAAGCCCCTTCAGTGATCTTGCCTCAGAGGCTTATAAAACCAGTGTGGTTGGTGAGTAGAGTCTTTATCAGTTGCACATGATCAATAAAGAGGGCTTTAAGGCTGCAGTGGTATTTTATATTTCTTCCCCTTGGTGAGGCTGATGTCTGTGTTTTCTGTTTTATTCAAGGCTTGTTTATGAGGCACATGCTTTTGGCCTACAACAAACTCTCCTTCAGCCAGGTGTACAAGCTGTACACAGCTCTGCAGCGCTACTACCATGGCCATTACCTCCCGAGCCTCGATAGCAAGCAAAGTCTTCCTGCCATGGTCGCAGAGGAGGAAGATGGAGACATGGAGCTGACCAATGTTGAGGACTCTATGGAAGGAGAGATGGAGAAAGAGGAGCTGGACAGTTCGCCACTGCGCAGCCCTGCACCAGTGTATATAAATATTTATCACATTTCCCAATGTTCTGTTGTTTTTTTTAAATGGCTTCAGAAAAGAGGTTGAGGAGGAATGTTTAATAGAGCTAGCAAACATGTAGTGCCAGTTGCCTTCTTGTATGAACCAATCAAAATCATTTGTTGTCACGAAAAACTGTAATTGGTTGAAGTCAGTCATTTGATTGCTCGTTGTACTGTCGCTCCACTCATATTCATGCTGAGGGAGCATCACTTTCCTGTCAACACATTTTAGTGGACTGGATTTTAAGTCAGCTTTTGTTTTGTTTGCAGTAATGAGGATACCCCAAGCAGAGGGCCCCTCTCTCAGAAGCAAGCAGAGTATTTTCTCGCTCGACAGGTTAGTGGAAATATATCAGGTTCAGCATCAACAGAACTGTTTCAACATACGTTGCATTATGAATAAGGGTATATTAAACATGTTATATACAAGACATATAGCATGTGTTTAATCACTTCTCTTGTACATGGCATAAAACCAACACAGAATGAACAGGAAAGCTATACAGTAATTCTCTTTCTTGTCTCCAGGCATATCTTCTGAAAAATGATGAAAACAAAGCCCTGAAGCCAGCAGCACTGCAAGAGGAGCTGAACAACATGCTGAAGTTCAACCCAGATTTCACAGAAGCGGTAGCACACACAGTATTTACTCTTCTCATCTAGGCTTGCATGTTTCAGAAACACACTAGATGAACCAACGGTTCATAAGGACTGGATGTTTTGAAGAGCTCGAGAGATGGAAGGGCGGAGCCACATCCTACATTTACAGAGATCTAAATCTGGCTTGTGCTCAGAGCAGAAGGCCCATGAAAAATGAATGAGTAACTCACTGTACCCTCTGTGCGTGCCTGTGTTGGGTGGGGACAGGCCTGTAATGATAGCCCTGGTGGAGCTGGAGACTGTCAGCATCTTAATGCACTTCAGACAGACTGCAGTTTCACCTCACACAGGGCACACCTGTGGTATGTGGCAGGGAATGGTGGGGAAGCAGGGCCTCATATCCAGCCTGTGCTGTACATTTCAAAGTGTTTCTCAGTCAGGTGTAGGCCTAGCAGGCATGAAGGTTTGCTACAACTCTATGTTTTTCCCTTGCAATATTTTTTAATATTATATAATGGGCTGTGAAGGAATAATCCGATTTGCAGTAATATGCCCTGCGATTCAGAAGTAAATACTGACTTTGCCAGTACCGAATGTGGCTGGGAGTCCAGCAGTAACTGGCTGATCAGGTGCCTGCAGTGCCAGATTTAGAAAATCTTCAGTCCTCCAGCACAATGGCTGTGCTGCTCTGGTGAACCACAGCGTGAATATAAGCAAGAGGTTTTAAATTAATGTTTGAATGCACCCTCCTACAATGATATAAGGAAGCCCTACAATTGCAGTTGAGCTTTCATTTTTTTTTTTTTTTTTTTTAAAAAAGCTGTGATTCAGACAGAAAGTTAATTGAATATGTTTACACCATTGATTTTAAAAAAAAAAATCTGCATTAAATAAATTTTATTTAATGGAGAGAAGTATGCATTTAGAGAAAAAAACGTTTTTCTCTTTCTCACTAAAGCATTACCTGAGCTACCTGAACAGCATGCGGGTCCAGGACATCTTCATCTCCACGCACAGCCTCCTGCACTACTTTGACCGGCTCATCCTGACCGGAGCGGAGGGGAAGAGCAATGGCGACGAGGGTTACGGACGCAGCCTGCGCTATGCTGCCCTTAACTTGGCCGCCCTACACTGCCGCTTTGGTCACTAGTCAGTACCTTTTAATAAATGTGATAGAACTGGTTCAATCTTGTAATCAAATGTAGGCAGTGAATAAATAAAATGGAAAAGCAAATGTAATAGCGTGTAAAGCAACAATGTAAGGACCTTAAAGCTTAGAGACAGCCTTGAGTTTGTCAGTCTGGAATTCTGCTGGGGGACTTCAACATTGTTCATAAATTCATGCGCTCAGCTAATGACAATAGGACTGATGGACATTGTCCAAGGGGTTAATCCTAAATTTCTCAGTTTTATTTCATATGTGGTGACTGAAAAGGTCATGAGATATTGATAACATCAATTTCATGCTACTTAAACCGCTTGGCAAAAGCACTTGCCCTATTGATGGGGCATTGTCAGCTTAAAAGACAGCTGTCTTTGTAGGAATTTACTGCAGGGATAAAGGTAATCTCTCTTTGCCATTAATTATAAATTGACAGTGACCTTGTCTTCTAAAGGTATGAGTGAATAAGCAGGATCGGAAAGTCTTGTGATAATGCTTGGAGCATTACTGACTGAAGTTTTTTCATGTAGTCATTCACATGAGCAGCTGCTTGACAGGCAATAAATGTGTGTTGTTAATGTTGAGCACAACGCCATTTAGTACCCCGTAGAATAAGAATAGAAAGTCTGCAGATCAAAGAGGCACACTCTGTAAATTACATATGATTGCATTTGTGCACGGCATGGAAAGAGAACGTGTTATGTGGGCTGCTTCTTTGGGGGAGCTTGTGTTGCATGTTTATGAAATACCTGAACCTAGACTGCTCTTTCAGTCAGCAGGCTGACCTGGCTCTGCAGGAAGCTATCCGTATCGCCCAGGAGTCTAACGACCACGTGTGTCTTCAGCACTGCCTGGTGAGAAGGCTTAGTTTGCCAAACATGGTTTAAATGGGTTTGTCTCCGCCTGTGATCGGGTTTTTCAAATATGTGAACACGCTTGCTTTTGTCATCGTTGTTCTTCCAGAGCTGGCTATACACGCTGGAGCAGATGAAGGGATCAGACAGCTCGGTGCTGACAGAGGACTCTGTGAAAATGGCCGCCCACTTCTGTCTGCCTGTGAGAACTCGTGTGCAGAATCAACAGCTGAACATTATTTTTTTTTATTGAATGTCCATTTTTTAACTCCGTAATATCAACTGCAGTATTGCTTAATTCTTTATGGATAGGTACACATGGTGTCACTTGATTTTTTTGGGTATATTGTGCTTTCTTAAGGTGCCCCTCTCTGTTTTAGTACTTGGCCTCTTTAGGGATTCAGTCCCTGGTTCAGCAGGGAGCAATAGGGGGCAAAACAGCCAACAAACTGATGGACGCGCTGAAGGATACGGACATCCTGCACTGGAAACACAGCCTGTCAGAGCTCATAGACATCAGCCTGGCCCAGACCACCTCCATCTGGAGGATGTATGGCAAGAGGTGAGGTGCCTCTCTCTCCTTTCCATCCCAGGAAGAAGGTCTTTTAAGTGATAGGGCATCCTTATGAAAGGCTAATAACAATCAGTTAATGGCAACAGTTTGGACACATCTCTGTAGTTTACTCTGGGTGAAAAACTAGTAGACCTAGTAGCATATTCCTTGCTACTATGTTGTGGAAACCCTATGTTTCCTGGTATAAATGAGCAACACATCCCTTTTACACAGATACTGTGCTATCACCTGTGTTTCAGCACCATGGCTCAGCAGCAGGCCCAGCTCCTGCTGAACATGAACAGCTTAGAGCCAGTCAATTTCGGAGTCCAGCAGAATAACACAGAGGCCTTTGCTGTGGCCTTGTGCCACCTTGCAGAGCTGCATGCTGAACAGGTATCCCTTCATCCCCTTCTCTTGCACGCATCACCTCAGTCTTTCCTGTGCCTTGGTACATCTTCTTACTCTCTTGTCCTGACTATGTGTGTGGTGTTTTGTGTCCTCTTCAGGGACTTTTTGGAGCATCGTCTGACATCTTGAAACATCTGAAAGAACAGTTCCCTCCTCACACTCAGCATGCAAAGGTAAGAACTACATTGGCTGACCGGAGGGCATACTTTCAGTTCATCTATTTCAGGTTGTACTTTCAGTTTTGTTACATTGAAATCAGATGTTGAAGTTGCTGTATGTGCCAGATTAAAAGTTTTGCAGTAATGTCCTGCAGCTGTTATTACACTTATTAACAATGGAGGCAGACAATAGTGACACATGGCATTCCTAATGGCCAATATACTGCTAAATGCTTCTTCATGAACGGAGCTATTTTGATGTTATCTCTGCACCAGCTGTGGATGCTGTGTGACCTCAAGATCCAGTTTGAGAGAGCAATGAATGATGGGAAATACCACCTGGCAGAGCCACATGTCACAGCCATCGCGGCCCTGAACCAAAAAGAGGGTTTGTACAGGTGAGAGTCATTCTGAGATGTACCTGTCTTGGTCAGGCCCACAGAAATGGGTATAAGAGAGGTAAGGGTTTCATTCAGCAGGATTTAGTAAATTACCAGCAAGCTTGTTCATTTATCAGACACACTTTGCAGTCTGGGTAGCCCTCAAGTTCGGTGAATAGTACATTTCATGGTAAAAAGAAGCAGTTACTGATCAATTTAATTTTAGTGGATGTGTGTGTTGGATTTTTTGTTGTACTGGGATGCTGTCACAATGATGCTTGGCATTCAGTTGCAAAAAGGTAGAGCAATAAAAAGATAAAAGATTTTTTTCTTCTATATTTACTGATGTTGTGTGACTCCCATGCGCTCTTGAGCAGGAAGGCGCTGGTGCTGAAGGCTCAGAACCAGACTACAGAGGCGTACAAGGTCCTGCAACAGCTGCAGCAGCGCTGCGAGAAAACCAAGTGCACAGAGATGATCATACGGTAAAACAGGCTCCCTCTCAGAACATGCTGTTACACCCTCTTCCTGGTGATGATAAGAGTGCTCACACACATCTCTCAGCCAGGGACACCTTCTTCCCTCTCACCGTGAGGATGACAGCAGACTGTTCTCATACTCTTCAGTCCACTGCTCTTCACTCTCTGCCAAGAGATGATACCAGCCTGCTCACAAAAGCATTCAGCCCAGGATAGTTTTCCCACTCTAGTCTCCTTAGTGATGATAGCAGACATGAGAACAGCTATAACAGCTAAACTGACATGAGGGCCAATGAGATAAGCAAAGCCTGATCACAGTGCTACAGGGAGCAGTCATCAGGCAGTGCGGCTTTCTTATATCTTGGTCCACGCCTTTCGCCAGAGGTTTGGTTTCCTATCAGAAGTACAAAGCAATAAAGACAGAAGAATTGCCCCGCCTCTGCCAGTTTCTGCCAGATTTCAGGACACTCGCATGGTCTTGCCCCGTAGGGTGATGCTGTCAACAGCTGAGCTGCACTGGGAGTCCTCTGGCTTTGCCACTGCGCTCCCCCTCCTCCTTCAAGCCTTGGCTTTGGCCCGACAGCACCACCTGCAGTCCCTGGCATCCGAGACCATCCTGCACCTGGCCTACACCCAGGTGAGCCTCTCTTCCCTCACACGTGCCACCAGCACGTCTCAGCTGCTGGCAGCATCACAGGTCCTCCGGGCTCTGAATCACGGCTGTGGTGATCCAATCCAGTGCTTCGCACTGTGAAGATGCATGCAGAGCACAAGCTGTGCCCACTCTGTGCTCCGCAGCTCTTGGAGTAATTAGCTGATGATAAATCTACTGGAGCCTGAGAGCCTGGACAGGGTTGGGGTTTGGAATTTCAGGAAGAAGCCAGCAGGGGGAAGGCTTCTGAATGCCGCTGATTGGCTGAGCATGAGTGGTGGTAGTGTAAACTTGATATTCATCCGTATAGAATGAGAATGAGGACAGAGAATAAGTGGTTTTTAACCTTGAGTCTGACCACTGGTAAAAACAAACTAGTATCAGTGATAAAATATGGGGTGAAAGCACATTCTGCATTTTGTTAAATGATACCATTATAGTGATCATACGTTTCATGGAGATATGAAAAGCTCTAGGTCATAAGAATTCAGGTCCCTGGAAATGTGTTGCATGATTTACCTTTCCACAGAATAAATTCAATTGAACATAATACTCAGTATTATAAACACTGATAAAATGTATTATCGTCCATAAGGGCTGAACAATTAATCATATATTAATCACAATCACAATTATGGTTGGAGTAATTAAATGAATTGTGAGAAGCTGCAGTTTTATTATGATGAATGTGGTCTATTTAGCAAATATGCTACATGAAATCAAGTGCTTTTGATTAGCTTGTTTCTACATGATACTGCTGTGTTCATTTACTGCTACAACTGCACTTGCAATGCATAATGGACCACATTCAAATAGAAACATTTGTTTGTTCATTTAAAGGTGTTCAAAGGTGCAGTGGAATGATTTTGTTACATAATTGTGAGCTTGCTTTTTATGCATATTGATCACAAAATATGTATTGAAACCCATGGTCTCTGTTTCATGCACCCAATATTGCAATTAATATTAATGTAATATTAATATTGTGCAAAATGATCACAGTGAGCATTTTTAAAATAATTGTGAAATCCATAGCTACCACTTTGATACACCAAGTATGCACTCCACAATTCATTTTAAAACTGTGGTACTAATAAAGCAAGCAGCTTTTACTGTTTGTTTCATTTCAAATATATTAAATAAAAATTTGATTTCAGTAGAATTGAAAGTCAATTATCTTTTCCTCTAGTTCTGCAACTCTTATGACTCCTGTGTCTTCAGGTTGTAGCTTCTGCTACATTAATTTAAAACTGTGTTGTGCAGTGTAACCATCAGCTTTTGGTATGTAGCAACTGGATTCCAAACAGTGGTAAAGATTCTGTCGACGTTTGTTCTTAGCTATGACTCAAAATTAAATGTGATTGTTTTTGTTCTTCCCAGACAGTTTGGTGAGTTCGTAATTAGATTGCCAAACAATCTAAAAGAAAAAATAACATTTGCATCTATTTGTATATCAAAGCATGAATGTTTACTGAATCCAGGCCTATGTCTGGATAACTTGTACTGATACTGTATTTCTGCTGCAGCTGATGCTGGGGATCCCAGAGCAGGCCCTGAACATCCTGCATGAGGCCATGGAGCCCATCCTGGCGCACGGCGCCGTCATCGACAAGGGCCGAGCACTCCTGCTGGTCGCCAAGTGCCAGATGGCAATGGGTGGGACCAGGCCTGGTGAGCAGAGGCACACAGGTAACCAGTGGAGCTTCGTTCTGTTTGACTCTGCAGCTGCATGACCATTTCCCTGTACATCAGCCAACAAACACTCCCCTTAATGCAAATGGTCCAGTCAGAATACACAGGAGTCAGAGGCCCCTTCTAGGAAATGACAGCTGCTTTCCCCCATTCTTTATCGCCTTCATATCTAAACATGTGTACAGAAGCAGTACCACTCCTCCCTGTCAAGGCTTCCATTGTAGATACCTATAGTATACTTTTCAAAATGGAGTCTGTCGGTGTATTTAGCTGCATGTATTCTTATTGTTTCACCACTGTATGGCAATTGTGTACTGGCATTGGTAGACTGTTTCCACTATCTGACAGCATCAGTATTGCAAGGTGACAGATGATGAAGGTGAAAGAAGCAGGGAAACAGCTCATTTTTAAGGGCTGTCTTACTGACAGTACCTGTTAATAAAAAGGATATTAGAACTGAAAAACAATTACATTTGTTTTAATTAAACCTAAGTTAACCTTTCATGCGCTTATAGCACTGTGACAGTGTGAAGTGTTCATATAGAGAAAGTGTGGAATGATTTGCACCATCCAGTTCAACATACTGACTGTACATTACAAGGTTTTTTTGTCAAAACCCTGATTTTGTGGTTATAGAATAAGAACATTGATTAAAAATAAACAGCATGGGAAACATTACATGAGATCGTTTTAGCCTTAAAAAAGTAAATATGAATGAATATTAAGTAATGCTGTTCCAGGACAGCTGCTCCTCAAAGACCTCCCCTTTACCCATCTTTGGTGAACAGTGCTTTAAAAAGCTTCATTTAAGACACATCTTCAGCTGCCTGTTCCTTTATTAAATTCAAAATCGTGTCTAAATCCATGGAGTTCTCTTTGCAGTAGTGAATTGTAATTGTAGACATTTCAGTTTAAGTCCGAAGACTTTTGGAAGTGCATTGAATCTTCCAGTCCCAACTCTTTACAGTGCTACAGTGAAACCCAGATTTTACATGCCCCAGTTGAGAGTCATTGGACCTTTTTTTTAATAAAAAGGTTGATTAAAAATTAATTAGTGCTTTAATTTCTACTGTAACAACAATGATTTATTCACAGAATTCTTTAATTTAAAAGTAATTTACTTGCCAGAAGGTTAACATCCAAAAAAATAGATGAAATAGGGGGAAAATAGGGGTGTTTATGGATGTTAGGCCAACATTAGATAAGTTTGAACACAAATTTTCTTGAACCCTGATTTAGCGTGACTGCGTTATAATAGGGCCACACTGTATTTCTTTTTGTTTTTATGATGCATAGACGGCATTTGTGTTAGTTAAAACTCAAAAGCCAGTTTTGGGAAGGACATTATCAGCTACACCAGACATCAGTCACATTTTTTATAGCACCGTTGAAGATTTCATTTTACTGCTCTTAATTAGCTACATAACAAATTTAATTTGAATTGAGAGATAATTTGTAATAAAAAAAACATGATTAAAGATGAAACTATATGCTGGACTTTCAAAAGCACAGTACACTCTAAATGCATTAATTTAAAACTGGGTCATTTACATCCATAACATGAATGCTGTCAAATTTTTTTATGTTTTTTGTATATTTTGTACCTTGTGAGGTCCGTTACAGAGGTCAAGTTTCACTATGTTTCTGCCTATATCATAAAATGTTAATACCTGTTCTTTGTGCATGTTGTTAACGCCTTAGGGGATTTTACCTTCCTCTGTTCAGTCACTATATCTGACTAGGCTCTGTGGCTCTCCCACAATTACTCGAGAATACAGTAACATAATGATGCAACTTCCTGCAATCCTAGGTGTGCGTCATCCTTTCTCTGTGTGTACAGTGTGGCTCATTTACATCTTCCCTACCTTTTTATTTCTCAGAAATTCCTTCTGTTCTTATGTACTCTTAACTCCTCATGGTTTTTCTTTCATATCATCAGTTTGCCCCTCTGTATTCCTTTGTGTTATAGACAGGTTGGAAACACTCACACACAGTGGGGAGTTATACACTCCAGTCCCTTCTTTCCGAGTTTTAGTTATTTAGCTATTGTTCAGATCAAGGCTTTTAGTGCACAGCAGCTTCTCATTTAGATTTAACAAAGGCATTCTGAAACCTCTTTTTCTTATCTGTGTAACTGCAGTAATTCATGAGATCAGCAGGGTGTGCTAAAGGGCAAAGAAACAGTAGTGAATAGGCTTTGCGCTGTCTTGGCACTTGGTATCTGGGCCCATCTGGCAAGTGAACCCCAGGCATGAGGCCTGATGCTGTGGCTCCTTTTCTTCCCTGCAGCCCTGGAGTTAGCTGTTCAGACCCTGGATGAGGCTGCCACGTACTTCTCCAAGTTGGACTGCAAGGAGCGGCTCCGTGACGTCTACTACCTGCAGGCACGGCTACACCACTCACTGGGCCACGTGCCGGAGCGAAACAAATGCGCCATGCTGTTCCGCCTACTGGACCAGGAGCTGCCCTCCTCAGCGGCTCCCCTCATCACCCGCTTGTGAGGGCTGCTTATAGACCTTAGGCTTATGTCCTTGTTCGCCTCAGGCTGTCATTTCTGTTCTTAGGGTGATGACAGAAGATTAAAATGACTGGTTGTTTAATCAAGCAGATTTGTTGTTTGTTTTTTTTCCCCCCAAACTCCTCATTTGGGCCAAAGTCAGTATTTATTGAATGTGTTTTATTCACATTTATGCTGACTTCCAGAGTCAGTCTTCTACAGATTGGATTTTGATTGGTTTAGAACTGTGATTAAATATGCACAATAGTACTAGTACATGTTTTTACATTCATAACTAGATACTAATACTCAGCAATTTTTGTGCTCAGAATACAGGGTTACTGACCTTTCTTTGAAGCGTTGTGTCCTCCAGATGGCCACTAGATGGGGTCCCAGACCAAAAAAAATGTAAAAATAAGTGGTATGTTTTTGCCTTGTTTTGGTATGGATTGACAGAAAATTTTAGCAAAATAGTATGCCTTTAAAGTAAATTTTTGCCTTTTCATTTTACTTGGACTTTTGAGCAATAGGAGTGTGAGGCCTCACAGTTCTGCCTGGAGATGATTAACATTGAAATTCTCACATTGACTGTCTTAAAACAGACATAATAACAATTTCTTGGAAAATACTTCAAAATATTTCCACTAGTCTGGCCATTGTCTGTCATCATTAACGTTAATAGAATTTGTCCATTGACAGCCTTCTGTATCTGCCCATTCTGCTGCTCTGTGCTTGATGAAGGCAATAAGCATTGTACACTGAAAACCTATGCATGGGCACTCCGCCAGTCAAACACCATTCCAAGGGGTGAGTGATTGTGGAATAAAATTTTCATTATGTATTTTCCACAGTAAGAATTAAAGACTACTTAAAGGTAAGACCTCAGCAGTGAAATTGTGAGCTATTTGTGTGCCACTTTACATGTCATTCTGCTGTAGCTGGGTTTTGATAAGTACACAGTTAAATACATCCAAAAGGCCCTTCATGTGTCCATCGTGAACCTCCTTATGACACCAACCAGCTGGTTAAGTAATAAATGGATGGCTTATACAGGAATGGGAGAAGAGGTGACGTTTCTGAGATAATGACCTAGAGATTATGTAACTGTCTGCAATGAAGAATAAATAGTTATTCCTCTGGATTAGTGTTACTTGAAGTTGGGGTCCAGAATTGACAAGGCTCTGGCCATGAGCGCACTAACACATTTCTAAATACAGCTCAGAAGCTCATCAGCTATAAAGAAAAAAATCCAGTGTAATTCACCCTGACCAAAGTCTTTCAAGCATAAAGACATAATGAAGACTGCTCATATTTAATAATTTGAATGTTCTTTAGTACCACTGAATAGTATTCTTATATACTGAGAAGTGCTCGCCTTTTTTGTTTGTTTTCCTTCCAAGTAGTGGCAGTCATAAAATATTCACCCCTCAGAATTCATAATTGAAATATCTAATTGTTTAGAAGACCACACGCCAAAACGCAATTTTAGTACTTTCTGTCATGTTCTTCACCCTGTTACCTTTCTGTGCCTTTACAGATCTCTTTGGACAGCAAAACTCATGTTAGCACTTGCTTGAATTAAACATTTATAGCATTGTGTTGTTGGACAGACTTTTTGTCTTGGGCATGCTATAAGATAACTTGTCTTGATAACACATCAGTATGTTGCCATGGTTATATTAGTCAAGCCGAACTGTTATGTTTTTGTTCCGTTTACACAGAATAGTCATGGCCATTAGTGTGATTGTATCATTATTTCATGGAATGCCTTTGTTTATTCTAGCTGTTACTGGCATTCTAGTGCTTGAGGTTGTTTTGTCTCATTGTATTTCCAAACAACTTGCTAACAGCTCCTGTTGTTATCTCTTCATGAGTCATTTTTGGATTGACTTCTTTCAGTATTTCATAGAAATAGGTCAGCAGCAGACCTTGCTTATTGGTGGCTCCTTGGTGTTTGTTGGGACACATTTTTTTTTCGATTCTACAGAAATTGTAAAAATGACTCCAAAGTAGTTTTTTCAAGAGAAACAAATTTATGCCTAATGATGTGTGTTTTTTTCAGGTTGTAAGTGTTGCAGACCCCCAGTCTGCTATTCCTTTATTTCCTCTAAATATCTAATATCTAATATTTTCTCTAAATACCCAAATCTGCCTTTATCCAAGCAATGAAGTATTTTTAGATTTTGGATGCAATAGTCCAGACACTATGTGCAGTGGAATTTTTTCATCATAGTAAAGTGTTTTATTTGTTCCATAAACATGTGATGAAGACTAGCTGTAGCATCGCATATGAGGACCAGCACTCAGCATTTTAATGAGCCACATAACATGTGAAGGTTGAAGAAACATAGGTGCTTAGTAGCGACATTATTTGTATTGTCTAATGCACCGTAAAAGAACACTTTGTTCTTATGTATCAGACAGCCAGTCTGACTCCAGGCAACAAAACTGTCAAAACAATCCTAAGAGAATTAGAAAGCCTTTTCCCTAAAGCCTAAAACGACCTTGTTGAATAATTACTGTGGGGATACCAGGAGCTTTTTCATTGTTCTTATGTAACTCATGGCCCACAAAACATTGTGAATTGGACTTGACAGTGCAGTGATGTGTGGGACATCCAGAAGGGGGCACTAATCTTTTATACAAATGCCTCAGGAAGTGCCAAAGGCCTATAGCTTTGCATGGGGAATATGAAGAATCTTTTTTTTTCTCATCGTGACAGTAAAATTGTGTGAAGGAGTTTCATTTCTAAGTATTGTTTCAGTTCAAGCTCAACTGCCCATTTCAACATGAAATAATTCTCTCGCATGGCTTATTGGGATTACTTTATTGCATTTCCCTCTTAGCCCATTTAGTCTAGTCCCTTTTCTGGTTAACTTTTTTAATACAGTCTAAATCCAGCCATTCCTGGAAAACTATGAATAGTACTGGAATTTTCCTGACTGAATATGTACTTGCAAGGACATTGCCTCTTCATGTGGCCCTAATGCAGGACATTTTCTATCCAGCACCTTTGCTAGTGGAGTGGAAGGTGGTGATGATACTAGGGGCCCACAGTTAAAGGGAGCCCACACAATTTGCAGGAGAATATATGAATTACAAAAGGGGACCAGAATTCCAAGCTACATCCCTGTTAATGCCTATACTACTTCAGAACCACCTTTAATTTGTGAATGTTGCATTACTCCAGGGCAGCCTTTCATTTATATACCAGTAACTTCCTGGCAACAAGAAGAACATGGAGCTGTAGCCAATTTCTCTAAAATGTGAATGAAACACAAGCAGTGACTGGAGAGTGAGGTTTCATGCACCACATAATGGGTCAAGTTAACATCAGCTGTAAGTCATAGACTTGTCTGAACCTATCAAAATGTTTAGCTCTTCATTGTGAATTACTGTGATTGGTTCAAATCAGAGAAACATGCATCATGTGGAGTATTCTCATTTTGAGCCTCATTACACCTCGCTCTCCCATCATTAAAAAACAGAGAAGGGATCATACAGAAACATAAACACAAAACACATTGATGTTTTACTGAAAATCAACTTTTATTGTAAAGCAAGAAACATCATGAAATGTGCTAAAAATTAACTGCAATCCATCAAAGAAAAGAAGGTTCAGATGGCAGTGGCATAAACATGACCCTGCTGGTAGAGGATGCCATGGTCCACTCTCACATAGACTCAGAAGCTTGACTTGCTTTCCAAGGCATGACAGTTACATGTATCATGCCTTCATTTTCATCCTTATCTGAGGATCTGACCACCACATTCAGTATATATTGCCCCTAATTGTGTGTACACAGGAGCTTGTGCGAGAGGGCAAGCGGAAAGCTGACCACACATTCACCCATATCTTGCTGGAACATTGTGTACTGTGAATCACATAACCTGGGGGAGTTGGGGGGTGGGGGGTTAGGAACTATCTCTCTCTGTACAACATGCACAGAATAATGAATTACCCTGTTTAACTACATGTGACTTCATGTGATAAGGTCTAATGGGAAACAGGGATATTTATAGTACTCTTGAATGAGTGAATTATGGATGCAGTATTTGTAGATGAACACATCACTCTCATTTACTTATGGATTGTGTTTTCCTCACATTTGTCAGTCAGACCATTGGCCTTTAAACATACTGCAGTATTTTTATCCTGGAAATGGAAAAGTCCTCGAGAGCCATCCCCTATTTTTTTATTGCTGTTTTGTTTATTTTCTAATTAAAATGCAGGTACCTTTTACATATCCAACAGAAATCCTTGATAATGAGTAGAGGGGACTGATAATCAGCCAGTTGATGATGGTTATTGCCTGACTATGTGGAAATGTGAAATGTGCCATATGGTACGAATTGATGTTACCATTAGATGGTGCTTGTGTACAGTGAAGTATACTGGTTTTTCATTCTTTACCTGTGTGATTCTACAAAGGGGATCTCAGGGACATATTTTGATTACTTCTTGAAAAGAAAGAAAATAATAGGGATAAATTACATATCATCTATAAATGAATGGAATTGTTATACATTAAAAAGTTCCCTCTGGGAAAAAACAATGCTTGAGCAGTAAATTTTGGGGAAATTAATCTCATCAATTCTGGAGGATCCTAATGCAGAAGAACTGTGAAAGTGCAGTTAGTGTGATATTAGCTGGGCCACCTGTCTGAACATCAAATAAATTGGCTGTTTGTTAATTTATCAGTATAACACAAAATAAATTATACCAAGTTGCAGTATGGAATTTGGACTAGTAATCCAGTGTGTTTCCAGTTCTGCAATGTAAGTGGAACTTGACCACTGACTTATGACCTCTGACCTGTGTCCCTGAGATATCACCCCTCAGTGACATTGCTATTACCCATAGTACACTTTAACATTCGTCATATTTTCCTCAGATAACTGTGTTTTCAAAGGCCTTTCTCACATTGAATGTTTGCACAGCATTCTTCCAGTCGCTGATGAAGGGCTGTGTGGCCAAGGGGGTGCCACCATTATGTGGTGACCTTTTCAGAACCACCTGTTGGAAATGTCACATTTCCATCATCTTGCCAAGGGTTCAAAGTGTGTATGTGTACATGCATGTGTGTGGGGAGGCTGATGCTGCCTCTTTCATCCGTGAGAGCTGTTTGCCATTGGGGCCTGTATTGGAACACCCCCCACAAAGGAGACTGGGGACCCCAGCAGTCATGGTGGATCATGAGGGCTTTCCCACTGAAAGACCTACTACTGTCCAGTGTGGTCATTTTACTTGAGAAACTAATTATCATTATCATTAACTGTTATCATTAATAATATAATAAATAATAACAATAACACAATATAAGATAACAAGATAATAATATGGGTTGCATTTATATAATCCATTTAATCTCTGATCACTTTAAGTGGACACATTGGTTAATATAGAGAGAAGGATTCATTTTTATTCATTTGTATTTTACTGTCCATCTCACAATAATTTTGTGTTGGTGTTTTGATACTGTTATAACCTGCCCAAGGCACATAGATGAAAATGAACTGTTACCTATAGCTATGCAGTAGATAATATTCATGCTGTAATGTATGTAAAACCATATGCCTGGTCCCTTACAAAAAAATAACCATATGCAAAATTTTCAGCCTCTAGGGAAACCTCCTATTCTTTGAAATAAGTGGATTCTTTACTTAGGACCTTGATGAAATGACAGTGTCCCCTACAACACAGGGTGGATTGCCATGCATTTGTTTTTCTGCTTGGCCCATAGAGAAGACTGTCCCCTATTATTCCACACACACTACTTCCAGCTGCTACTTAGTCTTCCCAAGAGAACTCACAGGTGATATGACTGCTGGCATTAATAGTGATTGATTATGGTTCAGGTAGGGGGATTTCTTCTTTTAAGGGAGGAGCTCCACATAGGCTGCACCAGTAGAAGCCCAGCACTGTAAGTGGGTCACAGACATGTAGGTATTAGAGGTTGCCCTCAATAAGGTTATTTGCAAAGCTAATGAGTGATTGTGATCATTAAAAAAGTGGGCTTTCACCCCACTGAGCATTGCCCTCATTAGCCTGGATCAGCTCTACATCTTCTCCAAGGGGCTTATGGATCACACTGCCACTCTTGACACTGCAGAAACTCCACTCTCCTCCTGTCTATCATTTATCAAAGAACATCTGCTCCCCATTGCTAATGCTAAGCCTGGAAATCTCTCCCAGCAGTGGGCGGTGAGTGCTATAACCTGTACAGAGCTCAGGCAAGTTCAGGTTGGGTTCAGTTTCATTACAGTGCAGGATGAAGAGATGCAAACATAACACATACAAAATTATTATTTCTCAGCAATGAACAAATGTGTAGGCTACTGCTATGAAAAAAAAAACAATTTGTACTTGTAAAGTGACTAGTCAATTTTTTGTTTCATGGACAAGGTGTATCCATAAGACTTCATTAAATATATGTCAATACAGAGGTCACTAGAGAGGAGTAAAATTATCCCACCCAACTGCCTTACCTTCTCCATGAATAGATAGGAAGGGACAAGCACATATCTGCTATGCTGAAATGAACAGCTACAGACGTGGCTGCTTGCTTTGTCCACGGGAGGCTGTGAGCAGTGAGTCAGTCAGTGAGTAGGCGGTGAACCCCATGTGGAGTGACAGTAGGTCTGGGATGCCACATCCCCTCTCCAGTTCCAGCACGCTCTCAGATGCCATCACTGTCCTCGCCATGAGCAGATTCAGGCGCTATGAAGCGGAAAGCCATCCCCCACTCCCGACAAGCCAGGGAAGGTCAGGGAGTCCTCGCCATGTTTCCAAGAAAATGAAGGTCAAGTGGGCTGGCTGGATAGATGGATGCAGGGCGGGAATCCCTTTAGAGTAATGAGCATTCCCCACATCTGTCCAATACTCAGTCAACTAGCACTGCAAAGAGTGGGAAGAATTGTCTTGCAGCAGTCTTTCAGTTAAAACCGGCTTTTCAGTTTTCAGCTCTGCACTCAGGATTCTCTAATGGTGTGATATTGTCCCCAGTTCATCAGCGAAAAGCTTTTTAAATCACATGTTTTCTTTTGCCTCCTAATTATTTAATGCCCAATCTTGACCATCAGATTCAGAATCACACAGTCATAACTATCATATTTCAAAAGTGTATTAATATATCAAAGATTTTGTGTGTTAGTAGCATTTGCTACATTAGAGGCCCTCATGAGTATTCAAAAGGCATACTTTTTTAAGGTGAGAGAGTGATTCAAATTGGTGAAATTATCAGGAATACTATATTATACATACTATTTTTCCAAGATGTGACTTTCTAAATTTTGCAATGATTCATTTTTTCAGGAAGTTGTGGTCCTCCATCACCTCCTTTCAAGTGGTGTCATACCCCCCCCACAACCAAAATTCTCATTTTCACAAAGATACAATTAAGACTCTCCACTACATACTTGGCCTTACCCCAACTTTTCCCAAGGGGAATGTGTCATCTAGTCTGAAAACCTGTAAGCCCATAAAGAGGTCCACATCTGGTCTGAGTAGATTGTGAGCAGACAACAGCTGTGTCCTACTCCTGGAACCTAAACACCACTTACCTGGAGGAAGGTGTGAAGTACCACTGCCGACTGTATGTATACAAGCATGATGTTAGTTGTTCTGCTGTGGCTGCCATGGTTGCTCTTACATTACTCCTGAGGTTGGTCTTATTAATTTTTTGGCACTTTGTGCTATGAGATTAGAAAAGGTTTTTCTCACAGCCATTGTATGTGAGAGCTTTTATCAGATATGCTTGAGTACTTATCTTGTCACTGTTTTTTAGCTTGATACTTTATCTTGATTGTGTTGCTTGCTGCTCTGTTATCTGTACCCTTGTTCTCACAGCTCTAATTATATGTACTATACGTGTCTTGCCGTAATGCCCATGCAGGTCCCACTGGGTAAGACCATCTGTCAATGGAATAAGCGACAATGATGAAATGTGTAACTCATTGTGATGTCAGGAAAATACATTTAAAACATTGTGCTTCTATGTTTTGAAAATTTAGCCTGTGTAGAACTTTGATTTGGTTAATAGCATAATAGCAGACTATATTTTACTTAAATCTAAATTTATACAACATACTACAACAGTCCTTTGATGTGTAGATATGTATTGTGTAGTGTGGCAATATTGATTCAAATATCATTTTTATAATGCCACTTGGAGCATTGGTACAGCACTCTAAAACTGGGTTTCACTACGCTCAGTTGCCCAGTGTGGGCAAGTGAAATGTATAAATGAGCTGATGTGCTTCTGAGGGCTAATTGCCATTCCAAATTAAAATGCCAAGTTGCTACAGATGCCTGTGTTTTTCATAAATTGTTTTTCTCCAATCAAACAGTTTATCATGAATGAAAAAAAACACTGGTGGTACTTCCTTAGAGAATTGTATGTAAACATGTTTCAAGGGGAATGCGAAATCTCCTTCAAATGTAAACTGTGAACTGCTTGCATGTATATGCTTGCACATACACACACTCTGGGCTTTGCTTGCACGACTGCCAACAGCTGTGAATTGGTCAAAACAACCCACGGTTCTCTGGAACCAAGAGAGAAAATTCCCTCTAGTCTGCAAAATACTCTGAGAAGATGAATTGCTGCCTCTACCTCCACCTCCACAGCTTACCCACCCACCCAGCACACATACTGCATACCTAACAAACACATTAAGACTCCAACAGTATGCGTGAACCAGCTGGAGGTCTTTCAATAATGTGCCTTTGAGCAATGAATTTTCCCTTGTATACTTCTTGCTCACAAAACAAAACGCTGGCTTGTAATTTAATGTTTTTTTATTGAACAAGCTATAAATCTGTTCTCTCGGTTTACAGGAGACTGAACAGACAGCATCGACCCATGGCTTACATGCAGATGAAATTTATAAAAACAAATGGCACATGGACACAGATTTGAAGTAAACGTAATTGTGTTTCACCTCATCCTGGCATTTCATCTTGCACAGAAAAAGGTTGGAATCCTTATGAATTTTATTGTTCAATATTTTTTTCCAGCTTGGTCCATATTTTAAGTATTATCCTGGCTGGTAGGAATGTACACAGCATTGTGATTCTTCTCACATTTAAATACCATGTGATTAAAATGGTGTACCTACATTGCTTATATTTTTATTTGACATCTGTCATTTTGTGTTGCTTTTTTGTGTTGTACTTGATTTCACCTTTTTCAGCAGAAGAGCTGATTTTTACACAAAAGACTATCGTCACATATTTATACTTTGTTACATCTTGAAAAGACCAAAAACCATTAATGACACAATGTTCAAAAACAAACAAGGTGGGTTGCAGCAACACAGAGACATTACTTTTGCAGACAGTACAGTAATGATTGTAATGATTCAGAATGCCACATATCCATTAAACAATTCATGGACCAAATGCAGGAGAAACACACACACAAAAGACACGCAAACATAATACCAGAACATAGCCAAAGTGTTTACCTATTACCATATTGTGTTTATTATGTGTATACTCAATACTGATTACAATACTATTCATACAATTGAATGAATTTCCCTTAATTTCAAATACACCAGCCACCTTTAGTATAAATCATAGGTAAACACATAGCTAGCACTGATCATCTTACTAGATGGAGTTCAGGGTCCCTCAACAGTAATTCTATAAATAATACTGACTTGCTTCACTTAAGAATACAAATAACCTGAAAAGCTACAAGGACAGATTTCTGACGGTTGGAACTGAGACTATCGTCTGCGTGTATGTCTAATAAAGTGCATTGCAAACCAAAGAGCAGTCAGTCAGCAAAGGACAGAAACTAGCTCCAGAGCATCCACTGGACTGCTGCAGGCCAATGAGGGAGTCTGTCAGTGCGCCCAAGCAACACAGACAGCACCTCATTGGCTCTGCCAAAGACCGTTGGTTAAGTGATATTTAACAGTCGAGTCACGCTCCTTTAAAAAATACAGCTTTGTGTTGGAACAGTGAATCTTGACATTTTTTCATGGGAACAGCACTGGTACATTTCAGCACAAGAGCACACGAAAAACACAAAGTAAAATAAAAAATTCAATTTTTTTCATCAGGCACCCAAAATGTCTTTTGTCTAAACAGAATATTAGTATGATGCTGCAAAAGAGTTTAAGAGGTTTGGCTGTTTGCTCATCAGATACAATTAAAAGTTGTTCTTTCAGAGGGGATTTGTATTTGTAAGTCCCATGAAAATGGAACTCTTTTTTTGGTGGGAGGGCTGCATTCCCTTTAATTTATTTCTGATTAAATGAGTCGGCTATGTGTGCGATAGACACACAGGCACAACTCACAGTGCAAAAATTTAGTTTTCTCTCCTTCCCTGTCCTTGCTTATCTAGCTCTTTCCTGTTCTATCGCTCTAATCACATATTGAGTCTGTGTGCTTTGCTTCTGTCAGCTGGAGAGGCCTTGGTCTACTTTGCAGTGATTTGTTACCTGCCTAGGCTGTCCTCAACTGAGGAACTCTATTGAACCCACTCCCCCCCCCCCACACCTCCACCCCCCCAGTCCCTTTCCCCCTGACCCCCCCAACCCCCCCATCCACCTTGTTGGCAAGGCAGCAGCAATGGGCAGATGGCACAGTCACACAGGAGATCCCAGGCTGAGCCTTCCAGCCTCAAAACAGCCACATAATTAACAAGAGCCTAACTTGAAACCTGGCATGCCTCTGTGGTCCAATCACTCCACCTCCCTATTCTGTGATTAATTGGAGGAAGGGTGAGGGAGGATAGGTTCATTTATACTTTTGGTAATTACTATTTTTATTATTTTAATGTACATCAGTTATGTAATGCACTTTATCAGGTACAATCAAGGAATAATCATATTTGTGACGAGGATACCACGGGGTGCCTGCTTGCCCTTAATTGGATTTCGGATGCAGGGATTGAATTATGAAGAGGTGACAGCAACTCTGGCAACCCTCCACAGGGCACTTTTCTATGACAAGGTTGAGACAACTTATTTAATTCCACAGGATTTTAATATTTTAAGCTCAGGACTTTTTTGGTGGACTGCGTTATTATGTCCAATACTATGATCTGTACAATCTACATTAAAACGCGATTAAATTTAAATTCCTCACACGGCTGGCAGACTGAGATGATCTTCATTAATTCTCCACCTCCGGTCTGTATGTGTATAATACCATTTACTGGGTTTAAAAAGCCTATTCATCACACACTGGCACACACAGGTGCTTAATTACAGAGTTACCTTGCATTTTGTTCACCATATTCAGACAGTCCATAATTAGTAGCACTACAGCAGAAAAAAGGAGTGATGAGTTTTTGACCAATGTGGACAATTAATGAACACAGTCTTTTGTTGAGTCCTACCCGTTTGTCTTCTAAGACTGCTTTGTTCATCCCCAGTTCACAAAAAAAGACCTGCAACACAACAGTGCCATGTTTTGTACCGTCATTCACATCTACACAAGTGACACGTGGTTATTCACAAGTGAACGTTTCGAAAGGGGGGGAAAATAAAAAAGTCTTGACTTTGCAGTTTTGCACACGTCACGTGACGGTTCGTCGGCTGTATAGTCTGTTGAACTTGTTTCATAGCTTTTGTTGGGAGATTAACAGAGCACACACAATGTGGAGCTAGACCCAGGCGGCCAGAGACAGGCTCAGTCCTGGTAGAGAACACGGTTTGGGTCTACGGCTCCAGTCAATGCCACCGCTATGCTGCTCTTGCATCGATCCTTCTGATCTGAGCCTTTCTCACCAAGATCCTCAGGATTTGCTCCGCTGCTGCCGTTGCCGCAACTAAGAAGGGGGGAGCACTTTCTCTAAATTCTCCCTGTCCCCCTCCAATGAAACCTTACCTTGTTTCCAGGGGCACCATCAACCAACACAGTAAGTCACAGGCAACCACCATATTTCAGCAATTCATTTGTCATCCAGTTCCATTTTTTTCTTGTTTAGTTCTTTGTTGTTTGTTAGCTCGCTCATTTCTAGAGGTGAGAAGTTTTAGGGTGCTCTGCTGGATTGAGGAGCCGCTGAATGCTTGGTGCTGACTCACGCTTGCCTATACAGGAAACTAGGCTCACAGTGTGGAAGGGAGGTGGGGAAGGTGGAGGGGTTCAGAGTTAGGCGGTGGAAGGTGGTAACTGAACGCTGATAGACAGAGAGACGGGGGGCCTCTAACAAAATCAGGCCAGGTTAGCACAGGTAAAGGGATCACCTTTCACAGTAGTGAAGGGTGAAATTCTGGGACACCTTCTTCTCACCGATCCCCCAAGGCTCCAGCTCCAGCTTGTCTTCCTCCTCTGCCTCTTCCTCCTCCTCTTCCTCCTCCTCCTCCTCATAGTGGCTGGCCTCCTCAATGGAGGTCTCCATGTGGTAGCTGTATGGTTGTCCCTCGGTGTACTCGTAGATGGTAGGCAGGCTGCTCTTCAGGCTACAGCGTCTTCGCAGGGCCACCAGCAGGGGCTGGGGCATGGTGAAGATATCTACGTTGTTGCCCAGGTCGATCCAGGCCAGGCTGGAGAACTTCTTGGGGTCCTTCATGACCTCTGTCAGATCCTTGACAATGGCCAGTGTCAGGCGGTTGCCATTGAGGGCCAGGGTGGCGAGCTTCGGCAGGTTGCCCAGGAAAGGCAGCAGGAGCCTGAGGTTCTCGTCCTGGAGTTCAGTGAAGCTCAGGTCCACTGATGCCACCATGTCACCATTGTTCTGGAGGTAGTAAGCAACGCGGTGGACATCCCTGCTGGAGAGAGGGATTCCCGAAAGGTCCACTGTGTCATTGGATAGCTTCTTCTGCAGAGTAGTTTTAAGACTGAGGTGTGGGAGAAAAGAAAATAGGAAATGTGAGAATTTTTTTTTGTTGGTCACAATTGAACTCCATAAACACTACTTTGGAATGCTTAAGAACTGCAGGGGACATTGATATGTCTGCACTGATCTGATCATCACTGGTAAACGCATTGTTTCACACCCACTATCTTGTTTGCATTTTTACTTTTGAAAAAATAAGATGTAAAACCAAGTGTCTCCTTGATTGCACATTCACACATCACACCAGTGCACAATGTAAATTATATTTATTTTGTGAGAGAGTGTGTGTGTGTGTGTGTGTGTGTGTGTGTGTGTGTGTGTGTGTGTGTGTGTGTGTGTGTGTGTGTGTGTGTGTGTGTGTGTGTGTGTGTGTGTGTGTGTGTTTATTTGTGTAATATTATATGGACTCTTCCTTGATGAGTCCCTCCTCTTTTATTGATCTGAAAGTAGACATGTTATGTCTTGACTGTGGAAGCCATTTAGAAAGGTGTCAGAGCACAGCCCATTGATTGTGTTTCCTACTGGCTGATGATGTGCAGTGCACAGGTCTCCCTCGGGTTTTAGGAGGGAGTGTTGACAGGCGACAGCTTGGAGCTGGTGAACAGGAAAGGTCAACCAGAGTCACATGCAAGAACCTGTACCTTAAAATGTGCAATTATGTACTGATACATTGCAAACCTGCTTGTCAGTTTTTAAAACACGAGACAAAAAAAATAGAAAAACATATTATGTACGGTGAAATCAACATGCATAGACCCATGACAACCTTTACCATATCTGATTTCAAGTCCTTAATAAAATGGCTCGCATCCTTTTACAGCATAGATACTTCAGGGAGTAGAGATACAGTAGCAGCAGTATGGTAAACTGATCTAGTAAGTGGGTTTGAAATCTACAAGGTTGCCAGTTCAAAACTATATTGATGAGCTTCCGTCAAACCCTTGAGTAACAAACTTGCTTAAGTAAACATCTAGCTGTATACATGAAAATATATGCTGTGTAAGTCACTCTGGTTAAGGCCATTTGACAGGCAAAGGTATAGTACTGGCATATACTGCTAAAATCCAAAGAGAGATTCAGAGGAAGCAGCTGCCTAGGCTCTTTGTTAATCTTGCACTCCCAGTAAAAGGCAGCGAAACCTACGGAGTGGATCATATTCACAGAACGTGCTCGCTCTTTCTCTACATTCGTTTAGGATGTTTGGGAATGGGAAGCTGAGCATGTAGGCTGGATTGAGTGATTTACTTCTGGTCCCCTGTTGTATCCTCATGTGGTGTCCTGGGAACTTTGTCGTTCATGTCATTTCGTGTTACCCATGTTGTAACAGAGGAGAGAGGCTGGGAAGGCCTCGGGTGACTGCACGATACAGAGACTCCAGTGGATGGATTTACTTGTGCATCTGCATTAGAGCAGAAAAAAGTGTTGGAAGCAGGGAGGAGGGGATAGTCAACTAATTTGTGGGTGGATGGGAGGCATTGGGGGCGGAGAAAAGTTTTTACAGGGGATGGGGCTCAGTGCGGAAACACCGGGCAGTATGCTAACTGCCCCCTTTGTGCCGTCCTATGTTTCTGTCATCCTGAGGCTCCAAGCTGTCATCACACAGGGAGCTGAACTTTGTCACTGAGGGGTCAAAGGTCAAGCTCCCTAGGCAGGATGAGTTTTGGTTTAAGCTGCATTCTGACAGGAGGTCAGGGTGCATGGAGAATGCCAGAGGGTTCCCTGTGAGGCGCAGAGATAAGCACTGCCTGATGTGTGGGAGGCTGCTGCTGCCACTGCTCTTACTGTAGCTGATCTCAGATCGTTACGGGATGAGCTCGAGTAGTACGATGATGGCAACCTGCCATGGGAGTCAGTGGTGCTGAGCACAAAATAAAAGAGGCTGCTTGAAAAAACAAGCCATTTTAACAAAAGGGGCCTTCTGACATTCTCTACTATAGATTCAAGTCACAACCACTCAGTTTCCCCTGTCTGTGTGTAGGCCTAATCCTTAAAAAAAACAACAGAAATCTCTAGCAGAATATGCGCTGTTGTTGCCTTCGATATGTTGTGGTCCCTTTTTCCCTTAGCAGCTGTCTAATTGCAGAGGACAATGGTGGGCCTCAGACTTGTTTTAAGGGATATTATGTAATGTTTTCTCACTCGGTGCATGGTATTACACTTAATGCTTCTCATTACACTAATTAAACCCGGTGGATCCAAAAAAACCTAGCACAGATTAAAAATTAATTTAGAAGATGACTAGGAAATATTTATAATCCAGCTGGCTGCATAGTTTTGTAACATCCCCTCACAAACACCCCCATCCCCTGAACCTAATACATATTTTCTAAAAATAGAACCGAATTCTGGTTTCAACAATAGAATCAACCACATTTTACTGATAGTAGCTGGACCCCTCTCTTCTGTCCCCATGCACCTCTCAGTGGCACCTTTCCCCCATTTACACAACCTGTACAGTCTGGCTTTTACAGCACACTCATAAATTTACTGTCTCTGGTCGTTACACCTGCCATTCTCTGTTCTGCAGCAGCCAGGAAAGGGCTTTCAGCTAACCTGAGCCAAGATTTGTGGAGCTATCGATTTCTGGAGCGAACTACAATTCATACACTCAGCCTCAACTCTCCTAGCCCTCTCCTGAAGGTCCTCTGCATAATGCTCTAGCTTACACTGAACAATTTTTATGATAAAAAAATACATGGTGAGCCATGTTTTTGAACAGGTGCAATAGCATTCCACCCAGTTTGAGACTATTTTGACGTAGAGCATTCATACTGACCATGTGTGTTCAAATCTAAGCTCACCTACAGTATATACACTGAGCAAGAGCTCTCCACTGTTAAAAGATGGATTGGAGAGTGCTGGTCTCTGGTCTCCTCTGCCCCTCGGCACAGTCCTCTCTCAGTCCTCTGCTCATTCAGAGCATGCTTCATCACCGTCTATTGATGCGCGTATGGCATTAGCCTGCTTGTTTGTCTTTTGCTTGGGCTACCGGATCAATACTTCCTGCACAAGCTTAGACCACAACCTCATCTGCCAGACACAAAAATACATGCACATACACATACACATGCACAAACACAAACTATGCATGCACATATACATACTTGCAGACACATACTCTTACATGTGCAAAAACACATACACAATCACAGATATGGATATGGATTCATATACACATAACGGTCTGGGGGGATCGATACAGGCTGGAATCTGTAGCCCAGGGCAGTTCCTGGATCGCATACTCTGACAGGTGCTTGTTAGACTGGAACAGCTACTGGCACCAAAGCTTGAGAGTCCATTTCCATCTGTCCCCTGGTTACAGAGTACTCTTCAGCTCTGTTACCTGTCATTTGTCAGTATATTCACAGTATATTCCGCTCACTTAGTAACTTGCCCATTGCTGTGTCCGCAGAAACTGTGAAAATGAGGCTGAAGCTGCAACAGAAGGTTGCTCGTTCAAATCCTGAGTGGGGGCACAACAGCTGATAATTTAAGCACATTCTAATGAATGAAAACTCCTCTTATGAAAGCTTATTAAAAAGTAATTAATAGGCTAAAAAGGAAGAAGGAAACAATCAAAACTTATTTTCGTCCTCTTTTCATCATTGCACTGGGTGCCGCTTTGTATTTTCATGCATTTGCATTTTGACAGGATAAACAGGAAATAAAACTGCTGCTGTAGTTGGTAGTCTTCTTTCCAGAGCATGATTGTGAGTAGTGGCTTCCGATAGCCAGGATAGTGTGTATGCTTACTGCTGTCCTCTTCTTCCTGCCCCATGGCAATGTCATGTTTGTGTGGACACTTTTCAGATAAATATTCCATGCTTGCTGGAATAAATTCAGTGTCCATCACGGTTTCAGTAACATTTTTTGAAAATGGTCATTGTGTCTAAATCTTGCAGACACACACAATGCCACACTTTGAAAAACAAACACAAGCCATTAAGCCATTTGTCATCTCCAAGTTAACATTCGTCTGATCAGGCCATTCTGGGCTGTCATATCTCACAAGCTTCACTTAAAAGGTATCTGGCTTTGATGTTGTTTTAGAGCTTACTTTTGAAGGTTGGTATATGATTTTAATGACACTGTGGAAGGCTTGCCTTGGGCTGCCATCCAATTTGCTGTCGATCGACATTGGGGTGGTGATGTGGGGGTGGGACTGAACTGAATACTGAGGGCAGCAGTGACCTAGCTGAATACTGATAGCACAGCACAGTGTGCCATTCTGTCTATTATACTCCACTGTCATGACAAAGGTCACCACAAAAATACTTCTTAATCATGGAGATAAGTGCCAAGAAATTAAATTTATATCTTAGAGAAAAGACAAACTTGGCAGTGGAGATTTTTAATCCCTGTCTCAGATCTTACTACTATTCATATCTCGATAGTGACTCCAATTTCTCTGGCTCTTCTATCTTTTAATATAATTTTTTCACCTAATAATGTGTTCTAATAACTATTTATTGTCTAATTACCCATATAAGTTTGTTCCGACTGGTTACTCTTTCTGGGCTTGCTGTAGACTGTGAAGTGTTTAAATAGCTTGAATTGTTCCCTAATTGTACTTCCATTTCACCTGATGCATAATTTTGTATTCTACACTTTATTATGATGTATGCGACTGTAGTTAATTTCTAATACCATGGGAAAGACTTTGAAGATGACAACAAAAGGGGCCAACATGTACACCACAATGTAACTAATATAAGCTTTGGTATTGGAACTTTTGCCTTTGAAATGTACACCTTTTAAAAAACGTAAGATTGTGTGAGAGAGAATGAGATCATGGGCATTCTAATGTGGCAGCATCCCAGTGCCCGTGATTTAAACTCATTTCAAAACTGCTTTTTGTTGAACTCATTCTGTGTCTCCTGGCAACCAGTGAGTTATGTTGACATCTTATTTTACAACCTGTCGCTGCTTAGATTTTTTGGCAGGCTTTTTCATGCAACCATGACAGCGCAGAACACACTTTCAAAATATTTTTTGGGAGATTGTGTTATTTCATCTGATTGGATGGGGAACATCAAACAGCATGCATCCCCACTGCCATTTCATAGTGCATCACAAACATAATGGTGGCCATCAGACATCTTGAACAAACAGAGCAGGCAGTACTGTGGCCAGTCAGCTGATGAAGGATATCCATAGATTATTCCTCTGACCTGAGACCTTTTGAGGACAAAAGCACAGATGATGGCTTTCTGTCATCTGAGAGACAAGCCAACATTATTAATTCACCAAAGCTGTGAGTGATCTCGCAACAGGAGGAACAAATCAGTCTGTCAAACCCTTGTCATGGCGTTGCTGCTCGCCGAGCTGGATTAATTAAAGCGGAGGAAGATGACACCGTTTGGCGGCCAGCAGTCTGTCAGTACAGCCCTGCTTGCCAGTCACAGCTGGAGGACACCCCATGTCTTCCATCAAATTTCCAAGTGCAAAGTATATTCTGTGATATAACATTAAAATATACCGATAGATGTATAACAATGAAGAAAGGATATGACCCTGTAATCTATTTTTTCCACTATGTACCCTTCAATGTACTATTAACTTGAGAGAGGCTAATACCACAGACAGACCCCAATTTTATATTACATAGTTTAGGAGTTACCTATCACACAGGAACCACTTGTGTCACTGAGTCAGTGGAAGAAATACCTCATTCAGCTAAATCCTCCCTCATTACCTGTGTGATCCTGACAAGGGAAAAGCCATTAGATCTTGAAGAAAGAAAGGTTACATCCTTCCCTCCTCCACATTCTATGACAGAGTGATCTGATTGCTCTGACCTAAATAAGCTTATCGTCTCTCTGAATTACGCCCATGCCATTTCCCATCTTCACACACATGGCAGCAGGCTGCAAACACCTCTGCTTTGGAAACTGGCGCTCTAACAACATTGTCATGGTTAAAAAAAAAAAAACAATCACATCATCGCCGTAAGAGGTGATAAAAATGGGACTCAATGTTCTTGAACAGTGTGTGGATTTTCAGTAACCTTGAGAAAGGGCCCATCGCACAAGCTTTTCAGATACTAGTGCTCTCTAAGCTGTTTCTAGGAAGTCCGTTCCCTGGAGACAAGTGTGAGAATCTAAAGGAACTTTATCTCCTTTGGGGGTGCTTTCAACACTATGCTATAAGCCTCCTTGTGACTGGAGAGAACCAGCTAAGTACCTAACCCAATCTCTGTCTTTCTTCATATATATATTTTTATTTTAAATTCACTGGCTGTATGGAGACTTCAAAGAGTGATAGAGGTTTTATACAAATTGCATAATTCCAGGGGCTTCATGCTATGCAACATAAAGATAATACTAAAATGTATGCAAGTCCATAAATGAGGCTATCTGACCAATCACCAAGTATGCAAATGCTTAGATGCAATTATTTGGAACATATAAATTTGTTCCAGAAAAGATGCTGTAGAGGTAGTTAGTCAGATTACTCTTTATGTAAAATATGTCACAGGTAGTAATTTCAAAGTGCTTTTACATGGGGAGTCAACAAAAGTAATGGCACAAACCAGACCCTCTTTATAGTCAATCACATTCTAATGGCATGTTTAATCAAATTTAGTCCAAATTTCTGCATCATGTCACCAGCACAGCCTTTTGTTCCTCTGTTGTTCATGCAAATGAGTCCCAATGTTGCAGTTCCTTTGTGCTTCTGAATGAGAGCTACGAGGCAGGTAAAGAGCTGTAGGGACTAATCATTTGTACCGATGTATAGGTGTGTGTTTATGTTTGTGAAAGGTATGAGAAATCTGTGTCACAGAAACAAGAAGCTCACACATTATTATTTCACTGATGTGAATCCAGGTTTCTATGAAAGCCACTCTATTACAGGATCTCATTCAGCCTTGTTCTTGTTCCCTTTTCTCTTTTCTTCTCTTCCCTTTTATACCTCACTGCCTATTACCAGCCAAAAAAAAAACTAGTTTCATCTCCAACCACAAATGATTCTAATCGCCCTGAACTGCTGCAGCTCTCCTGCAGGGAAGTTCGGTCCCCACCCCCACCCCTGCACCCCGTCATTTTAATCTTCCAGGTACACCAGGCAGGCAGAGTTCATGTTTCCATCTCTGTTTCTCTCCTGAAACAGCTGTAATATCTCTGCTGCATTGCTCTCAAATCTGAACACAAGATTTCCCCTCTTTGAGCTTTACATTATGGAAGTTGCTAATCCGGTAAAGACTAAATTTGCTAATGATCTTTAAAGCCTAAATAATCAAACAAACAAACACGTATTTGTGGCATGTATGGTGGCAAGGAAGTTGTGAGGACGAGCTGCACTGCTTTGCGTCGCATTTTTCTCTGGGAGCCATCCTGTGTGTTCGCCTCACTAGCACACTGAAACGTGGTCTGCATTATATAGCGTGCTGGTCTGTTCGGCGACAGCTCGGAGGGATAACAATGTCACCCCTGGGAGCCTGATATGAATCTGCTGGACGATCAGCACCTCGGGCAGAGTTTCTCCCCGAGAAACTCCAGGAAGCAGGCTTCTGAGCTTGGCCAGTAACTGAGAGGAGTGGGGAGTTTAATTAAAATGAAATCAGGACTGGGGGCTTAGTGAAACCCTGAACAGAAGCAGGAGTTTCACGGTTTGCCTCAGGGGGGTTTGGCAGAGCTCCACAGAGGCTAAAGCTGTTTGAAAAACTGGACCCTCCTCATACCCAAATCACACAATCTGTGATAGATCACAAAGCACAGCAAAACATTGCTCTTTGTGCACCATATTGAATACAATTCATGAGCTGTTTCAATCAAGGAAAAGTGCAGAACAGGCTTTCTCACAGAATTTTACAAAATCCCTTAATATTTATTTGAAACTTATATAACCTGTGTAGATATTACAAATGTTTTGGTAATAACAGGTAATATAAATATAGACTACATAATAATGAATTTATGAAGAATATAGTCATATAAATATTTTTAAAAATTGTACCATTGAGAAATACAAATTCAATTCACAAACAAGTGCTCAGGGCAGCTTGCTCTGCTTGATCTTCTGTCTCCAGTGGGAATGAATCACTGGCACAATTGGCAACCAATCCCTCCCTTGCACAACAATCAATGGCTAACATACCATGTTGTGTGGGTGGGAATTGAAGAAGGATGCCTCCTTTTCATAATGCAGAATCTTTATTGAGACAGACCCACTACTGGCCATGTCCAGCAGTACCTAAACATGGCACTGGCCCTGTGTCTTCAGCTGCATTAGCACTTCTTTTTATGTTGTCAGATCCTAGGAAAAGACCTTGGCTGTTGATTATTTTATAGCAGTGGCCATTATGAGAGCCTCCTGTGCACATGCATTGCTTTTTCTTGCCTCTTAGCGCCTGGCAACTGCTCTCAACTGCCATTTAAATCAGCTTGCACCGTTCAGAGCCTGAGCCGGAATGGGATTTACAGTTTGTGTGCCCACCCCACCCCACTCCCCCACCCACCCCACCTCCCTCCCCCCAGCTCCTCAGATATCTCTGAGGCAAGATTATGTCACTGGGTGCTGTGCTGCCCAGATCCAGAAGCAGAAAGGAAAGGGGGCCAGGCCAAATGTGTGGCGGACCAGCAGAAAATCATAACACAAGCCTCTGCAAATAGGCCTCCTATTGGCTGACTCTCGACATGCCTCCCATTATGTGTTAACCTGCCATGGAGGCCTTCTGCAGACAGCATCTCTCACCATTACAGGCTCATTACAGCACTCACTTCCCCCATTTCAACTGATGCTTGTGTCAGCTTTTCATAAATTCAGACTTTAAAATATAGAATAAAAACATTCAATGTACTGACATTAGACATTTTCTGGTACAGCCAAATGGTTTAAAATGATCATCAAAATCTAAATATTGTGATTAAGTTCACACATGTTCTCATCTGCCTGACTAAAATGGGTTCAGAAACAAGGATATTTAGCAAAAAGTGATTTTTTAAAAATCCTTGGGACTAAAAGGGCAAGAGGTGCATGCTGTGCTCTATGGTAATGGTCAAAGTGGATAACCTATTCCAAGCAAGCTTCAATGAATAAATGATACCCCTTCTGCACCGCATTCCTTTCTTCTAGGAGCCAGAGCGATTTTCTCCTTGTGTCCCCCGGTGGACCCACTGGCTCACTTCACAGGGTTTTGTTTTTGCAAAGGCATGAATGTTTTAGCGTTCCTCCATTATTCATATGTTCCTTTATGAGGCCAGTAAGACCAGGAAAAGCCCTGCAGCTGAGTCAGATCCAGTGAAAGTCGAGTCTGCCTGTATCTTCTCCAGCTGGTCCCCCACATCATAGCCCCTTCCCCCTGCAGTCACAGCCTCCCACGTGCTACAGTTCTGGCTTTTGACAAGGCTGACCTGCAAAGGCAGGGCCCGAGCTGCCAGCTGCAATCCCACAGTGTTTTGTTACAACTCCAGTCAGTTCTGATGTGGGGTAATGGTCTCTGTGCAAACCCAAAACATAATGCCATCCTCTCTTCCCTGCACCTGCCTCCCCAGGGCTATCAGCGGTGTCTTCAAACTGACAGACACTTCAATCCTGAGGTTTTCAAGATCATCTGTGAGATTCCATGATGAAATCCCTGCAAAGCATGTCAAATGACAGTCCAACCACTCTGTATTCCACAGTGGTTCTCAGCAAAAGGTGCTATAAGGAGCTCCTTCGTACAGAATCACTTCATGTCCTGAAAGGACTATATCTGTGATGATGGGGTCACACACACAGTGATACTACATATCTGTGATCTATATCAAGATCATAGATACATATTACAGACATACATTATTATTGTGCTGTACATGTATCCATGATACAGATGCCCAGCACAAAACTGAGGTCCATGGTTATGGGCTGCAGGTGACTGCTGCCCTGCAAATCATTAACAAGCACACCAGGACCACCTGAAACACCTTGATTATCCACAGTGGATCCATCTGTCCTGTAGCCCTGCTGTGAAGGCTGTGTGCAGTCATGTGGCATCAGGTTTCCCAGACACACAGCATGAAGAAGACTTTGAATACCACCCCCCCCCCATCACACACCATCACCAGCACTCAAATCTTGTCTAGTTAGTATGATCCAACAGGCAAGATCAAAGAGGGGAGATTATCTGTTAAATCACAATGAGGAATCACAATCCTTAACTGTGAGCTGAAACAGAGCTGACTTCACTTACTTTTTACATTTACCTTTCTTTTTTCCCCTGCACTGACTGACTGGCTTATCTTTTCCCCTGCACTGACTGACTGGCTTATCTGTTTTGACCAAAGAACTTAAAATCCTGTGAAGGCCTGATTGTTCAGTAATCCGACATTCTGAAAACCTTGAGCCGGACTGAGTGGGCCTGCGAGGGGACTGGAGCCTAATCCTGGTTTTTAATATTTCTGTTGTGACAGGCTGGCAGGGGAGCTGGTGGTTACTCAGACACATGAGTCAACGTTGTGACTGTCGAGTCGTCACCTCTGTAGGCCAGCACGAGCTCAACCATGTGTTGGGGATATCACTCAGGGTGGCACAATAAGGCAGAAATATCCCAAATTGCTCATCCCACTTAAAAAAGCCTCTAGAGACCATGACTATGACTGTACTTAATATCATGGTCTGTATCCGAGCACTTGTTATACTAAGGAGTAGAGAGAGAGACTTTTTTACAAAGGAGAGGGCACACCTGTGCTTTTGTAATGTTTCCGAGGCATGAAAGACCTGTGACTGGAGTCAGTCGATTACATTGCCCACCAGTGTTGTGTCTGTAAGTAGGGGTCCATACAACAATCTGTGGGTGATCTGATTTCAGATTTGTCCTCATACTTCAAATTTAAAGACCAACCAGAAACATCTTGCAGTTATCAAGATAATAAATATTAACTTCAATTTTCATTTTTAAAAGTACACAGGAATTGATATTGTAAAATATATTTTTGTATATTCATAATATTCATGATAGTCCCTACAGGACAAAGGCTTGCTAGAACAAAAACACTTTGCCTTGGTCATAATTTCACATACTGCTATGGCTGCAGCCTATTACACAGCACATGGTCCCGTTAAAATAATGTGTGGATAAGAATTCTGTCACACCTACCAACTGAAAACACCAGTATAAATCCCTACATACACTTGTTTGCTTATTGTAATGTATTCATTCTAAGTCATGCCATAAGGATTAACAGGAACTTCAAGGATATGTCCGTATGAAAAAAGGATAAATTTATCTCTTAGCTCATGAATTGTGACAGGCAGGGGCCAGGATTCATTTGAATGACTTTAGATCAATAATGAATGCTTTGCAGTACACATATGAAAGACTAAAATCTATTAAAACTATCATGTTTCATGAATCACATTTGAAAAATGTACAGTTGCCATTAGCTAGCAGCGAATAAAGGCAGCTTTGAAATTTCTGTCAAGTCAGAGAGGACATAAACTCATTGAAGCTGATGTTATGTACTGCCATTATTTGTGAACACATACAGAGGTATTCTAACATTTTAAATACAATATTGTGTGAATGTGATGATGGAAATGAATTATGTTTGTGGCTAGCTAGCAAGTGTTCAAAACATTTCCTATGCTTTGGACAGAGAAGAAAATGACAGTTGCATTTTATGTTCAAAATTAATAATCGTAACCAAGCTGGCTATTTGCTTTTTGCTTGACATTTAGCCAATAACCTAGCTGCTACAAAGCTAGCAATTTGTTAGGTAGTTGGTAGTAAAAATCTAGGGGGTAGACAGGCAATGTTTTAAACATTATTTTGCCTTCATTCATGAAAGATCATTGCTCCTGACAACAAACTCCTGACAAGCTGCTAAATGTGTTTGCTTGACTTTAAGGCAATTCAGGAGCCCATTTCAATCCTCCTCTTAACATTTTTGGAAATCAGACATGTTTTAGGAGAGGACAGGAACACTTATTTTCAGTTTGACAATTCCATTAATCCTATGGGTGGAAATCCAGCAGCATTTGTCTAGGGATAAACTGTAGCTCTAACTGGGTCATTGAGGACATTTCATTATAGTATTTCTTCCATAAACAGAGGGTAGAATCTGAGCAGCTCTCTGTGATGGGACAAGCTAGCTAGTACAAATCTGAATCTGACCTAGACATTTTACACTTAATAAACCAAAGATGAAACAGCATTACAGCATTGCAAAGATGAAACACCGTTACAACTGTGTTCATTTTTCATCTACACTTTGGAACATATAAAGTAGATGGAGAGAGCTTTTAGGAACACTTTGTTTTATTTTTACCACATAGTTGTGACCTTTATTTATTGATTCTTCCTCCTCAACAAAGTAAAGTTCATATTTTTGACTAATTAAGATTAGCTCAGTAAAAACTATGTTGGATAGAACAAAACTGTGATGATTGGCTATTAATAGGTTGACATCAAAGTTTGTTCAACCTGAAGGGTTCATTGAGTAACAGAAGGTTTAAATGAGGTTGCTAAATGAAGACCTGCTGATTAAAACATGGAGAATGTTTACTCTTGAACAGGACTTACTCTGTCCGTCTGGTTTTTACCTTTGTGTTTAAAGTCCCCTTTTCAACTATCAAGTGTGGTGTACTTGTGAGCCCCCTGATTCCCCACAGTATATGCAATTCATCAGTTTCTCTACTTCCTGGAGACGTTGATCTGCATGAGTGTGTGATTTTAATCACCATAAAGACCTTTGGAGATGCTTATGTCCCTTGTCAAGGTTGAGGTGAAAGGGCTGAGACTGATTGGATTGACTTTACAACATAAGAGGGACATAGAACAGTTTCCCCACAGCCAGGCACAATTTAATATCTCACAAGGGCAGATGAAGGTAGACCGGGGGAGGATGGTTTGGCCAAACAAACAGAATCATCACAGTTGAATCAAAGCCCAAATTATGGTTTGAAAGAAAATGTGATTACAACACAGAGCGATTTTTTTCTCTATTAGATGAACACAGAATAATCATGAACAACTCTTGTTTTCCTGCTGTTGAACAGCCATTCATTTTACACATACTTGTTTGTGCCCTCCTCCCCAGTACTGAAGCGCGAACCCGACTTGTTTCATAACCTGGCTGCAATAGTAATTTCTATTTCACAGGTCCATTTCATAAGCACACTTGCCATGCTTTCTTTAGGTTGTTATGAAGGATGCAAACCAGGGTAGTTGATGACCTTAGAGATATAGTCCTGAGGGTATGTTACATAAAATGTACTAAATGGGCCAGTTCACGATGATTAACGTAAGATGTCACTGGCTAGGTAACGCCTACCAATGTTCTTTGCAAGGAAAAAAACCTCTCACATTTTTTTATTTCAGTTTTAATGGTGATACTCAGTGTTTACACAACTACTATTATATTATATTATATTATATTATATTATATTATATTATATTATATTATATTATAAATAACAAAGACTTTTTCCAAAAGGAGTGTTTTGCTGATGAAAACTAACAAATCTATTTGTTTTGAAATGGTTATTGAAAAGGTTTTAAAACAAGCATGCATTTTGGTGAGAAAGTAATTGGCAACAGGCACACCTCCATTTAAAATCTGCACAAAAAAAATTCTGCAGTGGTAACATCCCTTAAGAGGAAAATTATAGCTTGACAGGCCTGACAAATGGAAAGCCTACTGTAAAACCTGCCGGCCTTGGCTGTCCTCAGTGTCGCAATCACAAAACACATAGCCCTCTCCTGGCACAGAGACCCTGCTTAGCCATGGATGGGGGGAGATGTCACAGCAAATGAAGGTGCAACTAGAGAGGAGAGGGGGATGAGATTTTTAACAGAAATTGCCTGTGATGGAGTGTCTCTAAATTGGTGTGATTCTTGGTGCTACTGGATGGTGTGTAAAAGGGAAGGGTGACAAAAATAAATGTGATGAAGAAGTGGGTGCAGGGGGGACAGGGTGTGGGGAGGGGGCAGATTGAATAAACAAAATCCCCAAATTGGTGTGAAGACCAAGGAGGGTTTCTATGTACACTAGTATGGCAGTATCTATTTTTGAGGAGATTAAGTGGTTTCACACCAGTGATCTTTGCCCAATTCATTGTTTGGGGGTGGGGGGGAAGTGCAAATGTTGCAGGATGCTGAAATATAATACCACCTCTCTACTAGTTCCAACTCCTATCTCAACTCCGATTCCACAGTCAGCAATGACGAAAAGTAAAAGCCAACAGGCTTCAAAATACAAAGGAATCCTTTTGACAACAGCAATGTTTCAATATCCTCCATACTAAAGCCAGGAGTTCCAGATGATTCTGTTCACAGGCCCACAAATGTAAGAACTGGATCACGCAATTCCTGGAGTAGCTGGTCTGGGGTATCTGTTCTATAGCAGTGTTTAAAACACTAACCAGATGAGGGAAAATACCTGCTTGAAGTAAATACTGTTTGTGACCAGACTTTGTCTCGTTTGTAATTTTCACACTGAGTTTGCGCAGCAGGAAGTTTATGCTTTCTGGCAGATTTTTTTCCCTGGTGACTTGTTGTCTTCAGCTAGGAGTATATGTCTATATTAATAGGAATATTCTAAGTAAACAATACAAAACAAAATAACATTGTCTTCGCACTTCATAACTTACAACTTCCAGCTGAGCTGCCAGAATTTGATTTATTTTCACCAGATAAATTCTATATTTATTTTCAGAAGATATTTTCCATTTTTTACATTGATTTCTAGATCAAGGTCATGTAGCAGTCACATCAATTTTTAAATGTTAACTGACTAAGGACAGAATATTCTCATTTAAAACCAAACTATTCATTAGAATGACAGTACATGTATGTATGTCTGCACTTGCTGCAAAATCTATAGGGCACCCATCAATCATGTTGCATTAAATCAATAATCACTTTAATCATGCTGTTCATATTTAATCACATTACTGTATATTACTGTGAAGTCTGCTGTAATGTTCATAGAGAAGGACAGGACAGAGTTGTTCAATCTGTTTTTCAGTGCATCCAAGATTTCTTTGGGATCTTAACAAAGAAATGTTCTTTATTTCTCCAATAAATTAAAATAATACATTTTACCTGGTGAAATCACAATTTGTCAGTTATTATAGTCATAAATATTACTGATGGCATTACTATTTAGACTACCTAGAAATCTGATCCTAGAAATATGATCATTTATAAATTACATGATCCTAAGTCTTTGTCACATTGAGAGTGTTAAAAATAACTTCCTCTGAATGTCATTGAGATTTCCAATGATATAATACATCCGACCAATAAGTTCCATTTAAAAATGAAGCTGGAGTACTTGAAAGGAAAAGTCCAATGGACATGTGAAATGAAAACATCTGAAAGAAAAGACTGTTGCAATTATGCTTTGTAAATATAATGTATACAATGTATTGTTCTAAGCATGACCAGGTAGTTCCAGGAATATTCCAGAATTATTCCTGTTGCAACACCTCTTGGATACTGGGTTTGCTCCTTTCTTCTACATTTTTCTTTTGATTTTGTTAGAGCTGCAAGTTATAAAGTCATTTATGCATGCTAGCCTTGCAATCAAGTAAAATGACTAATAATGTTATCTGTGTTGTACTTGCTCTTTCTGGTTTCAATATACTAAAGAAGCCATTAGGCAAGTTTGAGGAAATAAAAAATTTACAGTTAATAATTCTTAATTGCAATATAACTCACAATAAATAGATCACAAGCGTCTTGGGGCAGAAACCTATTTTTCTGGAGCTCAGGGAAGTCTTCAGGGATGTCACAATATCAATGTTATTACAAATGTTTCATTAATGTATGACAGCACCCATTTTCAAACTATGCCTCTCAAGTATGAAAATATGAACACTGGCAATGGAAACATGCATGGAGTGTACATTTGTTTAATACAGAGTGCAACTGAATGCTATGATTTATTAGAAATCTGAAAACTCATTCATCAGTGCATATTTTATTAGATGGTCGGGTAGTTCTTTTTGCTGGGACGTTTTCTGCATATTTATTTTTCTATAAAACTTCCTGTGTCCATACTCTAAATAATATGCATTTCAATAAATATTAATTTTCAATCAGGCATGAATCACTAGCAATAATCTGCATTATTACAAAAACTGGGACAGAGATCTGTGTTCTTGGCCACTGAACACATTTGAAACAGAATAAATTATTGACAGTATTTCACCAATTAATGCATACTTCAGGTTCCAGAAAGGTTTCTCAAACTACCTAAACGTTCACTACATATATTAAGGCGTTTTTTTACAATGTCTAAGAAGAAGCCAACTCTCTTTTCAAAAAAGATTATAAAGATAACAAGAAGCTAGATATATGCCAGATATTACTCATACAGTCAGCTAATTAGCTTCATATACTTTTATTAATTATCTAGCTATTTTATACAATGGCTGGCTATCCAAAAAAGCTGCAGCATAAAACCAATTTGTACAACCAATCTTTAAGTGAACCAGCTTTTGCTATCCAGCTTGTCAATTTTTCCCCAAATAGCATGATTTACCAAGACTACCACGACATGTCCCTTTTTCCAATTATGATTGTATTTATTGTATGAAAAAAGTTTAATGCTCACCATTTTCATTGGTTTTTGAAATCACCAAGGCATAATTATATGGGTACTTCTCATTTCATCCACATGTTTGGATAACCGGTGATAACTATACATACAATGGGTGGATTCCCTCTCCAATGGGATGCCATAATGTGCAGTGTTTTTACAGTTCCTGGAAACAATTTCCTCAGAGGGGCAATCTTCAAATATGTGGAAAACAGGGGACTAATTACAGAGATGTGTTCTCTGTCTGGCAACCATTTTAATTAAACAGTTCTTGGAGGAAATGAGGTCTTTCGTCACACCCAGAGCTGGGGGGTGGGTGAGCCTGGTGTTTGAGACAACAAATACAGCAAATCACACACTCTTCTCCCCCACCAGATGTGCACTCAACAATGGTCATACACTAGTAGGACTGAATTCAGCCATGCTTAGAGCAAGTGGTTTGACGTGGCACACAGAGAGTGAGAACATGCCCAAGTATTACATGGCACCATTTATTTGATCATATTATGTCTGTCCCCTTGGGAGACTTGCATAGATTATATTCTACACATCATCCATTTATACTAGAAGATACCTACTAATGCTCAGTTTAAAAGAGCAAAACACACTCAGAGATTTCGACCAGCCGGCTATTAATCCAGTCTGCTAATCACTATACCACACTGCCACCTACTTTAGTGATTTTCAGAGGAATAGCTGGAAATTGCCAGAACACATTAGGGAAAGGCCTGCAGCCCCCACAAATACTGTACCACAACCAATCCAAATAAGACAAAAGAGATTGTATATCTCTCCACAACCCTAAGCAGCAGGAGCTACATGACACTTGAGCGGGCATGTTGAGATCTGGCTGGGGTGGGATATGGTGAAAGTGTGAACGCAAGCCCATTCGCATGTGACCGCCTACCGAGTGATAACAGCGAATAGAACCTCACTGTGTCATGTGGGAGGCATTGAAAGAGTGCTATATTTAATATCGTCTCAAGCATGTTTGTGCTCCAGGCACCTGCACATGACTGATGGGGTTCTTCAGGAAGTCATGGGAAATGCAGTTGCTTTATAACAATGAAAATGAAGAGTGTAATTTTAAAACATCAGGTCAGCGTCAAGCAAAATGGTCTCAGTCCAGAACTAGGATTTGATACAATTGACCAAGCTCAGCAAAGTTAAATCACTGACTTGTTGTACCTTCAGGCAGAACTTTTTTTGTTGCTCATGAAATGTTATACATGATTCAGGATTGTGTTCAGTTTTAAATAAAATGCTATCTGGTGAAACTCATCATGCCTTTGGTTAGCCCGAAGCTCCTGGACACGCAGCACAAGGAGATGACTAATGCTGCATCTGTCTGCTCTAGGAAGTGTCAGACTGTCATTTAGCACCAGCAAGCCTGCTGAATGACTCAATAAATGTACAATAACCACTTTGATGCCAAATGAATAAGAATAGATTCCTTTGGAGTCTTTTCACGGGGTGCTTTTCGAGTTTCATATTATTCCGAGGAGCAGTTGCTCGTTTGACACATTTCTGATGGGATTAGAAAAGAATCGTGCTCTTCGGTTCAGAACAAGGAGAGACTTGGACATACCCCCTTGAAAAAGTTGGCTGGTGACAGAAATTTGAATGCTGAATGGATTTGATTATAATTGCAATGAGAAATTCTCCATCTGTCTTTTTCATTAGATCGTTCTTATTTACGCCTTTTTTCCTAGATCCCCAAGTGAATTTCTTCTTGTACTACAGTAGCCCCTAAAGAATGAGGCTAAATTAGCTTTGTGCAGTCAATTTTCTCTTGTGGATGTTCTAATATACACAGCTTTCTTATGGCGATGTCTGTGTTGATGGAGAGAATCCTTTCAGCTCAAATGACGAGCCACAGGACTAAGGCATCACTTTTCTTATTGCATGATGGGTTTGGAGGGCTGTTCAAAAATTATTTGACTGCTGTATCTAAGTCATTACTTTTTGTGATGGCTCCAAATCACAAAGCATTCCAGTTTATTAATTCAGTGGTCATTATGGCCATTATGTCGTACAATGCATTAGCCTCACCACTGAACAAATTCCTTGGCTTTTCAGCCAAACCATGCGAGAATACCTTCTATACTGCAACACTCCCAACTGCCACCCCCAGCTGCTTCAAGAACAGCCTTCGACGTTTGCAGCTTACTACTGTTAGATATGTAAGCGGCTGTCTATGTGTAGTCAGCAGACACACTGCAATGAATACAACATGCTTAATCTTAACTGATTTTGTGGTCAATATGACAGTTAAAAAAGCTAGATTAATGCTCATAAATAAATTATGTTTAATTATGGATACTCACATATCAATCAGATCAATTCCAAAGTATTCTTTGTAAGATAGCGTCTGTTGTCAGGTAAGCTTAAGTGAATTTGACAGCAAATATTTCCCCTGTCTTCCCTTCCCATAAAGCCTCCTACTCCCTCTCTCCCATCTTATCCGCCGGAGGTATGATTCACAGCTGTATGATATATCCCGTCTGGACCGATTTGGTGGGTGACCCTCATCATCAGACAGAACTTTCCTCTGGTGACAGCGCTGGGCAGAGAGGTGAATGTCACTTCCAATTCTGCCCCACACTCCCCTCTGGCCTGCCTAGAGCCAAGAGTGTCTCAAGCCTTTGTCAGAGGCCCTCACTGTTATCCCCTCAGAGGACAGTAAAAAATGTTGCTATCAATCAACGTGCTGCAGTATGCCTGCGAATGCAGCTCTTTCCCGCAGCCATGTCATGCGCAGAACCCTTGCACAAAGACGTAAGCGCACTGCAGGGTCGTGGCCCACGGCTGGGCCTTGGCTTGTCCTCCGCGGCACATCCGGCAAAAAGAAAGCTCTCCAGGGCCTGGACTGTTCTCAGGGGAGATTGAGAGTAATGGAGCATGGTGCTTTGGTAATTCAGCCTAGACCCAGTTTTATTGAGCACATCCAATGGATTTAAAGGGGACTCGTAATGAGTCCTTGGATGCAATTTCGCTCTCCATTTCTCATTCCTCAAGAGGGCACTCCCCAAAGCCTGCTTGGAGTAAAGCTCAGAGAGCTGTTTTGTGGACGGGGAGGTACGCAGTCCTGTGCATGAGATTTTCTTCCTAACAGATTTATGGTCATGTCTCCAGGCAGAGCTACCCAGCCCTGGCATCGGGAAGGCATGCAGTCATCACCAATCAATGGTACTACCTCTGACAGGAAGACATAATTTAACCTGTTGGAGCGAGCTAACTGCATCCGCTGACTGGCTCCATGATGTACCTTACGGCTGTACGTTTGTATGAACAAACTTTAGCCAAGACAGCTGTGCCAATACAGTAGTATCTAGTCTGCTTTGAGATCCTATGGATGGATACCTGCAGATGACTCCTCCTTCTGCTCCTGTCCAACTGCATCAGATCAAAAACACAGAGTATGCACTAGTATGGGATTTGAAACAAATCTTTTGGCCATCTGTGAATGTGTTTCTGCTTTGCAAAAAGAGAATGCACATCTTGTTGTTTGCCATGGTGCTGTTTGATCTGCCTCAAAGGAAACTGGCCATCCACTCCTACAGTATTATATTCTGGAAAAAACAGACACAATTTTGACCATATTTTTTCCTGTTAGCTTCAGGCAAACAAAATAATTCAGTAGCTATATGAAATTTCACTGTCAGATGAAATGATGCAATAGTGCCTGATGCTTTCTTGTAAGAGTGATACAAGTGTTAACTCATATCCCTCAAAATGTACAACATATCTGAGGAAATTCTGGTAATTTCTCTAAGCAAATCCAAGTCTTCCTAAAAATACAGAATTTTATAAAATGCTACTATTGACCCCAGGCAAAATCTGGACAGTCTCTCTTCACTGAGTGGTTAACCTTCTTTTATCAATTTATATTTAATCAAACATATGTGAGAGTATATTTATATTCTTTGTTTACTGTTTACTAAGGCCAGGATTAAAATGACTGTTTCACAAAACCCAGGAAAGTGGCACATCGGTAGCAACTAATCCCCTGTCACCAGCTGATGGGATGCCAAAGCTCTTTCTTCTTTTTTTGGGAGGGGAAGGGGGATTTGGATTTGTTTTTGGAGTCTGATCCACGTGCTAAAAATACATGTGACGATAAATGACGATAGTTTTGTTGGCATTAGTGGTGTTTTGGCCACACTGGCACAGCAAGGGTGTTGGCAGGGGTGACCGTTTCGGTGCTGCTGACAGATGGCTGGATGGATAGACTCACCAGGCCTGGGACTTCCTTCTGGGCATGCTCTGTCTTAGCCATTTGGAGTGAGGGGTCAAGTGGTAGATCAGCTGTCTGCAGATTTTGTCTGAAGACTTCAGAGTGTCGGCATCCTGCAAACATAGTAGGAAGAAGCAATGAGACAACTTGAAAACACAACTGTATGCTTGATACAGTTTGCATTTGTCTGCCTTGCCTACATACATATATTTTATTGGTCAGCTTGATTTCTTCTAACTTTTAAGAAATGCCAGCCATGATTTACTCATAATAGAATATCCATTACATTCTAATCAGATGAAATATTCTACCAAAATTTATCAACATAATGGTGACCACCTTATACTAACTTGTGGATATTTTTGGTTTGTCATTGGGTTGCTTAGATTTTAGCAAAACATATTTGTTCTTTTTCCCTGAAATTCTCCTAATTTGTTTAATTAAAGGCCCTAGAGAGCAATTTTTTCTTGCTCAGTTATAGACTCTTGGTAAATCTATTTTATTTTACATAACACCTCCAGTTGTGTTAGTGAATTGTTTGCTGAAGCACACACTGTGTTATATTCATGCTCCTTAGTGACTCAGTGTGGTATAGAAACAGTGGGCTTGTGTCTTTCTTACTACACCATTCTACAAAGAAACAGCTCACAGTGAAAACCAGGAGATCATAGAGAGGACAGAAATCCTCTCTCTAACAAAATAAAATGATTGGCAAAAACTGTGAATTTCTTTTCATTCTATATGGTAAAAAGATACAGACTGGTTTCAGCTTGACCACTGCTATGGAGATGGGGGAGGAGATCAGTTATTTTAAAAAGCATGACATATTAACAACATTTAAATAAAAACATGCTCAAACACATCCATGACATGCATTTAGAAAATAATTAGAATTTCTTGTGTTTGCTTTACTTATTGTTATGTTTGCAATGGCCTTTTTGTCCTTAACAGACTGAAGGACAATGTGTGCCAGTGTGATCAGCTTGCTGCAGGCACAGATCATAATACAATTCTGCAGGAGAGGCAAGGGTGAACAGGACTAAGAATGCCAAAAGAATACATAACACTTTAGAGCAAATATTCATTCTGTAATGCTTCACCTGGGTTGTACAAATTTGTTGCTCCCACCCCCCTTTTCCAAACAAATGGTTGGGGCTTGTTTTTGTAATGCATGTCTTGTCTGTGAGATCAAGATGATTTTGTTCTTGGTCAAACTCTCCTTAAGTCTTATCCCTATTCAAACAAAAAACGGAAAGAGGCTTTAATATTATCTTGAGAAGTGTTCCCTCAGCTTTCACTCTTTTCAGATAAACACTGTTGCCTCGGGATATTCCTGCAACAAAACCCAATTTAGTTGTTTTGAGCCCACCAGAGCAAAGTAAATCTAATTACAGGGACAACACAACAACAGAGAGAATAGAAGAGGAGGGGAGAAAAGCTGGGGCAACCCAGCACAACCTCTAGTACATTTTAACAATTACACCATTCAGGGTGACCTTTCACAACCAATGTTATTTCTGTCTTCAGGATAGTGTCTCATTTTATATAACCTTTGTACAACTTATATCACCTTGTTTGTCTCGGATGAAGGTGGAGGTCAGAATTTTATATCCCTAATAATTCTGCAGCGTGCAGTCTCTGGCTCTGCAGTAGTCTGATTAAATTAGACTTCTGAAATGGCTACCCTGAAAAACAAATGTGCTCAATCAATAGAATACATACGTTTCTTAATGAGCAGGCAATAATTAATGCGCAGCTTTTGAACACAGTGCAATGCAGTGCAAAACCTTCCTGGCCCTTAATCGTCATCATTCAGTGTACACTGCAGTCATTTTCTGTTTGGAATTTTTAAAGGCTCCTGCTGTATTATACAACAATATATAAAATTACATATATATCAGCAAGCTGAATGGAAGATATTAAGGCTTTAAACAAAACTTGACAGCCTCTTGGTTCAGTCTGCTGAGTGCTCTTCATAACCAATGGTCTTTACCGAGCTCCCCCCGTTCTGTTCACAATGGCAGTTATGGCTCTTTAGATGAAGAGGAAGCATGCTGTTGCCCATGCAATATTGCCCAAACACTCAGCATTGTGGGATTTTCGGCATTTAGATGGATCTTGGAGGAAGCAGTGATCAGAGCCCATCCACCCACTCCTTGAATCCTAGCACACTCCTCACTTTTTCTGCTGTCCCCTGGTGAAAAGGCAGCAATTCGTCATGAATGAGCTAATTAGATGAACAGGGCCGGAGACCATGATGTGCTCCTGGGGCAATGTGTGAGGGGGAGCATAGTGTGGGATTTATTTCTGTAAATGCACATTGGAGTCTAACACAGCTCAGACAGGCTTAGGATACTCACTTTAGATTTAACATGAAAGCGCACTGGCAAATCAAAAAAGTTTGGCCCTAAGAGCAAAATTTCATAATTTTTGTAAGTGTATTCTAAGCCTCACCAATTGCTTATTTTTCACTGGATATGGTTGACATTTCTACTGAGCATCCAAGAAACCCAAAGGATAATTTGCAACATGTAACCATGAAAGTAGTTGTTGCTGAATGTGTACAGTAATCAAATGAATAGAATCTTAAGAATCTATAATTTCCAAAAAGTAATATCTCCACTAGTTTTCACTTTCTTTCAACCAAATTTTGAGTCGTTGTAGTATTATCAGTATAGTTCTATCACATCTAGAAGCTATTTGGTCCTGAATAAAATCTGAGTGCCACAGACCGTGCTAAATATAGCTTTGGAGCTGGAAAGCCCACTTATTAAAATATTTTGACTGTATATTTTCCAATGAAGGATCATTTAATTTTCCTTGAAACTTCTTTTGGGAAAGCGTTCATATTTATTGCAGCTATATAAAAAAATAAGATGTTATATTACTCCTTCATCATTTAGTAATTATTGAAAATAGCTCATGTTTTGTACTTTTCACTAGCAGTGTTACATTCAGTGGTTTTATTTCATAGGTAGATATTTGTACTATGTTGACTTCAAGGCTTTCTATCTCTGTGTGATAGCTATTGAGCCTGTTTTTCATTGGTTTCAGGAAATTTGCAAGTTACAGCTTATTATGGCTTGGGTTGTTGCATGAAAAGTTCTGAAGTCTGGGTCAGTTGGCATGGAATGACCCTTAACTGTGTGGAGCCGGGTGGACATGTTTAAAAAAAGCCAACACATCAGAGTTTTTCATAATTCTTTATTGTGTAAATTAATCACACTTATGTAGTTTAGTGGAAACACATAATTACATACAGAACTCACAAAAGTGCGATTAATGTACATTTATGGCATAGACTAGGCACTTACATCATGACTCCTTAATCATTGGGAGGAATACCCACCAACCTCGTCTGCTTCTTTACAGTGATTTCCATTTGATGTCAAAAAAGTTAGTTAATATACAGTGACCTCTGTATATTGCAGTTCATTGTTAGGATCCTCTGCAGTGATTCAATTGGGCAGGTCGCCCAGAGACACTGGATTCAGAGCTGTTCCGTCCCCAGCCCCCCCACAACCCTGCACGTCATCTGACCTCCCTGCCACTCCAAAATATGAGCTGTCAGTAGTGCTCTGCTTTAGCACAGATAGCAGAATCCCCTTGCAACTAACTGACACACAAACATCCCAGTTCCCTCCCCTCAAAGTCAACTCTGCAGACTTGTGTGGGTCAAGCCTGGCCCAAATCCAGTTTAGTCATACCTACTAGAGAGGATCTCTTCTCATGTACAGATTACTGTAAAGAGTAGCATCATTGCAATCATTATCGGATAGCCTCATTTTAGTGGTGGTAGAGATTAGATTTTTAGTATTTTTTTCTTGGTCAGACAGTTTATTGCCTTTGGATAGTAAACATGGAGGCCATGAACAACATATTAAAACACAACAGTGAAGAGATCTCTTTACACAGTTATGTACTTTTTCATAAGGGGCTTTGGCCCCAGTACATTACATTACATTATAGGCATTTTGCAAATGCTCTTATACAGAGTGACTTACAACTCAAAGTGCATTCTGCCGTTGACAAAAGTGTTGAAGTGCTAGAGTAGGGTAAAAGTCTCAAGTGCCAGAAGGAATAGCATGGACTAAACCATAGGACTACTGTACTGCCATTGGAGGACTCACCTTTTTGGGGCACTGCATGTCCCGAGCCAGGCTCAGCAGAAGCTCATGGGAGATGGGGTCCACCAAATTCAGAAATGCTGCATTTTTGTACAGAATGTCATTAAGGGAGGTGCCCTCTAGGCCCAGGTCCTGTAACACAAAGTGAGAAAGCCAAACTGTAATGTGACCTATTGAGAGAAAATTTAGTGACAACTGTGCACTCAAACCACTTTAATATAAATATATTACACAAAAATCTGAAATCCTTACAATTCATTTGTAAATACAGATATTTTTTTTAAAAAATGGAATGCTGGATTTAGTAAAAAGTAACTCAAGGGAGGCAGTATGGAATATTAGATATGGAACCTCAAGTGTAACCACAAAGTTCATATCCCAGGAGGGGTCTATACCATTGAGCAAGGCACTCAATATCAATCACTTTGATAAAATACCCAGCTGGCAAACATAAGCTAAGTTACATAAATTCCCTTGGATTGGTATATCTTCAATGTAAATATATTCAAGGGGAAAAAGATTTTCTGTCTTTGCAAGTGGTTTCAGACAAGCTTTTGAAAGTAAGCAGATGTCATCTGGTTTTTAAAGACATTAACTTCAGGAGTTCTGCATCTCTTAAACCAGATATATTCGTAATCATGCATCAGGAACCTCTTGATTCATTAACAACAAAGTACCAGCAAAATACCAGTTATTGTGAGCTCTACATCTGATTTACAATACAGTAATCACAGTGCATGGACCAAAAGAGATGCCAGGCTGATATGATGCTTTTATAGGGGTATGTTTTATAAGGGTTATTATTAAATCACATTTTTGCAGAGGGCCTATACACAGTCTATATACACAGCAATATCTCATTTAAGAGTGTTAGCCAGTATGACATCGAATTTTTAGCTTTACGACTTTGAAGATTTGATTCTGTTATTCCATAGTATTTTACTCAGAATTTAGTTTGTTGTCATGTTCAAAACTGCAATGCTTTATCATGTCTTCAGTGAATGGATTTACAGTTGTTTATTATGCCAGAGGGCATATTTGCAAACATTTGTCTTATGTACTTGTTGTGCCCGCAGCTGCCCACACTTCATAATTATTCTGCTTTGGTATTTGACACTCTTGTGAAATAACTGTTGACATAAACAATGACTTTACATTTTTTTAGGAGAGGAGAATGGCCAAGTCACCCTCCTCAGGTTTTTTTGTTTTGTCAGAAAGTAGGAAGGCTGAGAGGGTTACAGGAAAGGGGGAGAATAGACAGAAGGGCTAGAGCCAGGATTTGAGCCCCAGTCTGTGGGCATGTCTCCCCCACTTTTTGTTTCCTTTTGGCCTTAATCACTTAATTTTTTCTCTGGTAACTATTCTGAAGGATACTGGGGAACTGTCCTCTCATAGCTCCCTCCTCCTGAAAAGCAGCATGGCTGAACTCCCCCACTGTAAGGATAATAAAAGAAGGCCCAGCACCATCAGCTGAAGAATTCACACCTCCATCTGCCAGGCTAGGACCTCTGGCTGTACATCTAGATAATGATTTAGGCAATTCTGAAAGAAAATGGTAAATGACCTAATGAGAAATTAGATTAAAAATGTTCACCAAGTTGTACGCCTAACTATCATAGTCTGACACTGATAATAAATAACTCCACTTAATATGTATAGTGTTTCCATTCATATCACACCACCTTGGGTGGATGTAGAATTTGGCCATGGACAACTATGTGGGACTAGGCAAAAACATTTCTTTAGTGGAAGTCTCTTAGCATTTAGCTAAAGGGGAACAGAAGTGCCATTTCAACCCAGTATTTTCCACCCACGACCCTTTTGTCATAAGCCCAGAGCCTGGCTCTGCCATGGTGCTCATTGCAAACAAGGGCTCATCTGTCAAGTTTTGCCGGAGACCAACAGCAAACACTAGTGGAGAACTGCCTTGAGTCCAACCCTGTCAGTTCTGCAACAGTTAGAAACAAACAAAAAAATCCAGAATGATATCTCCAGCCCCTGGACGTGCGTCTGTGCCTGTGCATATGCATCTGTCTGTGTGTGCTGCTGTAGCTGGTGCTCTGCCCTGCAGTGGCAGAGAACATAAATGTCACGGGAGGTTTTCAGGTGTGTTCACTCCCAATGCAAGAGCAAACCTAAGCCACAGCACATCACAGGGCAGACATCAAAAGGGCGGCAACTTTTGCCAAGGAGGCTGACAGTTTAGCACAGACACAACAGGTCTTCAAACAGGCCACAGACAAGATATTCCAAAAACTGCTGCGATTATAAAACATGGCGCTGCTATGGTGGGAGCTGACAAGCTAAACACTCGCCTTGGAGGAAAAAGCCCTGATCAGCAATTCTCTCCCACTGTATTATCAGGAGGCCTGCATTCTGATTTATTACAGGTGCAGACTGGGAATCTCTTTTTCTCTCTCTTTTGCTCCTCCTTCATTCCTCCCTCCCTCCCTCCCTCGCTGTTTTTTATTCCTTACCTCTCTTCCCTTCTATTTCAGTCTGTTTAATCTGCTATCGGAATACCAAAGAGAAGAAAAAGGCCTTCAGTAGATGTTTAGAGTAGCAGAATTTGCTATTCTTTAAATGCATCATTACCATTCAAACATTTATAGCAAGTGGAGGGTGGGGGAGGGGGGGTTAACAGCATTAAATGCATACCTGAGTGTGGGTAAATGTAAATGTTTGGCCCACAAATTTCAGGATAGAAGCTGCTCTTATTCTATTTTTTTCTTTGCTGTAAAAGTGGCAGGGCAGACGGGAGACAGCCACACTAAGGGGCAGTGCTGTCCAAGTGAAACCTGTTTAAAAAGCCACAAAAAAGGCATAATGGACTCCAGGGATCTGGAGTGCCAATGTTTCTGCAACAACCGGATATGAAGATCAAAAGAGGGGTAATGTATTCAATAATTCACTGTCCACGATTTAGTTCCCATTGAATACGTAAAACACAGAGCTGCCTGAGTCACTGCCATTTGCATGCAAGGGCTTAAGATTAGTTTAAGACAGTTTATACAGAACTTAGTGTTCTATTTTCGCAAGGGGAGGGGGTTCTTTATGGCTGCGTATTTTGATTCCCATTCCATTAAATCCCTGTCTTGTCAAAGAAACCTGAATTAAATGCAGACGGCATCACAACTGGCCTGCTTTCATTACCCTATTGCTTGTAATGAACTGCAAATATAATGTCAGATATGCCAGTGATTCATAAGCTGTGTTCTTTGAAGAAAAGGAAAAGAAAGATGCTATCAGAAGTTAAGCTGCCGATGGGAATGGTTTCGGTAGCTGATTAATCCAAACTTGGTATTTTTGTCATAAACACACAGTTTTCTCTGTGTCAGCTCATCATTTTGTGGTTTTGTGTGTGTTTTTTAAAAGTATGTGTCGTTGAGTGGCAGGTCATAAACCCTCACCGTTCTGCCAAGCTCTCATTAAAAGGACTCTGTGGCGTTGCAAGGAGACAGACACGAAAAGCCCGGTAATGAGAGTGCAGGATCATTAGAAGGAAGGCTGGGCATGGACCAGACGGCCCTGATTATAATGGACATCTTGAGCGCGAAGGCAGAGGTCACACATTACTGCCTCTCTCCTAACAAGTATGATGGCAAAAAATAGAAGAAAGCCAAAATGGTCAAGCAGCTCCTCTTTCACGGACCTCCATCCTTTGACAGGCGTGAAAATAATTCCCCTTTCTTTCCCCTTGTCATCTCTCTTTTTAGCTTTTCCTGTGACCTGCCCTAGGACATCTGATAAAATCCTTCAGGTGGTTGTTTTGGTGTTATCTATTATACCAGTATCCCACTAGATAGGATCCTGAAGTGATTTTTTTTTAAGAAGAAGAAGGGAGGCAGGTTAACATGCTTACAAATTCTGAATCAACCAGTTTGTTAATTTAATCAAGATATTGTTATCTTTTTTAACATTTGCCATGCTAATACCAACGCAGTGGTAAAGCAGAAGCCTGGTCTGTATTAGTGTGAGATCCCTTGTGTCAGCTTTTCTATGCCAACAGCATGCTGCTCACTGATAACATGAATCTGAGACTAACTTAATAAAACTAGAAGAGTTCATATAAAGGACCACAGCATGGGTAGCCTTTCATGCATCTGTTGAGCTGCATAGGCCCCCTGGGTAATTCCGTCTCGTTGATTAAGGTGCCATGCTTTCCTCGCTGGAAAGTCTTCAGTGCAATTAACTCAAAACTGACAGTTGATCAAAAGACACAGACAGATAGAGTAGAGGGAGTGGAAGACACAAAAAAGAAAAAGAGAGGATTTTTACAGTCAGCTAATCAGCAGGATTTGTTCAGTTGCTATGGTCAGAGACGAGTCACACTATGACATCCCAGAAATGCTGGTACTGCTTGCCTGTGTAGACACGCCCCACTGTAATCAACCCAGTGAGCACTTGTGTAAGTGGAGCCTTCATTAGGTGTATCCCTGCTTAGAGAGGATTTTCAAGAAGCTGCAGGCCAGCTCTGATAGACCACATTTTTATTTCTACCAATCCTATCAGAGGATGCATAGATCCCTAGATGCACAGTGAAAGTGTAGTAAAAATAGACGCGTCTTCTGCTTCAGAGAAATTCCTTATTAAGGGATCTAGACGATGCTGATTAGTTTGATTCTGGTCTGTATGTATGACTTTCATTTGCTTATGTTCTGCACTATATTTATCAATGAAGGTAACTATGCTGCAACTGATTTTTTCAGGTTTGAAAAAAATGTAATCTATTTCTCTCAATGGTAATAATATGCATTCCTGGTATATTAACCATTAAGAATTTTCACATTTCACATTTTTCACATTTACCCCCAGTTCAGAACCAATAGCAATTACTGATGCAACAACAAAACCAGATGCAACATATATGCAGAGTCCTTGAGATGTTGTTTTCTCTTTTTCAGTAAAATATATATATGCTGGCAAATATACCTCAACCCAATCTACAAATTATAACCTACCCCAAATATTTTCCATTTAAGTAATAAAATCAATTTCATTTGGTTAAAGGTTGTAATAAAGCCAATTTCAATTGGTTAAAGGTTGCCTATCCTACATTGCAACACTATTGGTTCAATCCCCAGTTGGATGCTGCCAAATAAAATGAAAAGTAACCAAAGCTAACAACTTGTAAGACCCAAACATATATAGCTTTCGACTACATTCACTATCACTGATGTTACACAAAGTTGAAACAAACTACACTGACAACTATTACTAACAGTCAGAAATAAATGTCTCATTCCATAATCCATATGTGGCATCTTTTAATAAAAATTGGTACAAACTTTTTAAGGCAATGTTTGACACATCAGAAGTCACTTGCTTGTTGACTGCTGCTCTCTCCTCTAAAGGACCATCAATAGCTTCCTAACTCCTTTTACTCATGTATCCTTCTGTCTGTATCCTTGGTTAGTAGCTTTCAGTTTCACTGAAATATGCATATGTGAATTGCTTTACAATTTCAAGTTTTTGTTTTTGAGAGCAAAACAAGGGTAGGATTTGTTGAAAATTGTAAGTGCATTAAGCAATTGTTATTTATGCCCTGCTGCTTCTTAATGTACATGGAGTGGTTAATCAGTTGAGATATGGTATAGCATATTCTAATAAATAGGAGGCAGATGAAAATGGTAATTACTGATCTAGTACTTGATTTCAGGACTTGACTTGGATTCAAGTCATCATTATTGTCATAGAGACTGGCATTGCACTTGGACTCAGACTTGCGATTTTGCAACTAGGGACTTGGACGCAAATGACAACAGCCATGTCTTGTTTTCCTTTAGTTGTGGTTTGCCAAAAAAGTAAGGTGTGGCTTAAGCCTCATTTCCAGTTGGCAGGTCACGTATGACTGATTATAATTCTAGTAACTTCAAGCATTTACAAAAACATGCCATCCATCAGGTGCATCTCTGAATAAACCCATTGCGTTATGCATGAATAGCGTGATGGCCGACTGGCTGCAGATGAGGTTAAAGTGTTCATTTTCTACCAAAGTGAAATGCCCAGTCCCAGGACTGTGAGATTTCATATCATGAGTTTTTAAAGTGATTCCTGCAGGTCTTCTGCCAGATGTAAGTTTTACCAAGGCAAATTTGAAGAAAGGGTGGGAACAATTTCCAACTACAGGGGGTGCAAAAATGAAAGGAAACACCAAGTGAGAAAAGACTTTAAATCTGAAGTACCTAAATCACATTTTACAAAGGCAGGTCAGTCGTATTAATTTGAATGTCAATTAGCAGTATTTTAGTTATAAAAGAAGTCTGACAATGAATACTCTTTAATTTGTGAGTTACTGGTAATTGACATTAAATTTACCTCTACTAAATATGGCTCACCTGTGTAGCTGTCTTTGCAATTTTGATTTAGGTACTTCAAAGTTAAAATCCTTTTTTTACATAGTCTTTTCATTAATTTGTCCATTCCCCAACATAAAAAAACAAAATAGTCCATTAATAAAAACCAAAAGCTGTTAAAAAATCATGGTGTTGTACAAGTTGAATTTGTCCAAATGTGTCTATGTTAATGGTATCCCAGATTGATTTAATTTGAAAGGATTTATTCCTGACACCTTGATTCAAATTTTGACTTGGACTCAAATTACAGGGACTCTGACTTGGACTTGGACTCAAATGGTGGAGACTTGAGATTCAACTTGACGTGACATGAACCATGGCGACTTGACAACAACACTGATGGGAATAAACAGCTGCACTGGTCTCCACTTCAGTGCTATAACAACCAGTGTTTTCCCAGAATGTACAGTACATGCAGCCAGGCCCGACTTACTTTTCTTTGTTGTGGTAGTTGATCTCTGTTTCTCATAAATTGGATAATGAAATTCTAAAATTCTAAAAGCAAATGTGAGGCATTTTGGCAAACAGTGGATAGGGTTACAGGGGTTGTGCTGGTTGTGGAAATCTTCCTTTTGAATGATTTATTGATTTAATTTGTTTTTATCATTGTTGTGCGGGGGAAAAAAACCATTGGACTGTACTATCTGCAATCCCATGTGTTTACAAGAAAATGAATTTGCTGATGAAGACAAAGAGGAAAAGACTCAAGTGCAGGGTGAGAGCTGTTGGACTGTGACTGGGGTCTGAGAGAGTGTCTGTCACCACACTGATTGTTAATGGGCTGTGGCTGCCTATTTCCAATGCAGCCTTATAGCACTCAAGAGGCACTTCACAGAAATGGTGCACCGTACACTACTTATTTTGTCACAATCCTACAGCAGGCCATTGGTGTTGAGTATGTCTGCTGATGTGTGTGAGTGTGTGTGTGTGTTTGTGTGTGTTGTAGAGAACACATCAGCAATGGTGGGCGGCTGATGGTTATTACAATGAACGAGGGCAATTCCTCATGCCTCTGACCACGTCTGCCATTCCAATCCCGCTGCTATTACACCAACGCTCCATTACGGAGAATCAGTGAGCTCGGGAGTGACATTAGGGACGGTGAGAGTGGATGCACTCTAATGGCTGGCTTTAGACAGGAGCCTGTGAAGTGGAATGACAGCCTGCCCTTCCCCACTGTGGGTGGGGGAACACAGTCTTCTCTCAGCTAGGGCTCTCAAAACAGGAAGGTAGAAAAATGGAAGACTTCTGGGAATTAAGCAGTGTCAGAACCCCTGTGCTGGATACTACTTCTGTACAGTGGTCTTTTTAGCAATGCACATGAATTGGCTAAAACGAAAATCCTGGTTCATCATAATACATTTGGCATTATCAAATCAACTTGACGTACCATCCATGATTTTCCTTCAGTGCTTCGAGGAACGTTCCAAGAGATGGATTACAATAAATTAATAAATAAATAAATTATATTGACATAATCAATCACAAAAAAACAGAAACGCATAGCAAGCTCCAGACTGATTCATTAATGATATAGATTTTTTCCTCTCCCTCCCTATGAGCAGCCGAGGGAACATGGTGAAATGCAATCTGCACATTAATGGGACCCAGCTCTGGGAAACCAGAGATGAGTCGAGGCTGAGATAACTGAGTGCCTAAGAACATTACAGCCTTGTCTTTGGCAGAGCCGACCTTTGTCTCTTTGCTTCAGACTTATTTTAACAATATGTCCCAAGAGTGGAACCATGAGAGCCTCGTTACGTATCCATTCTAATACCATGCTTCCGCCTACACGGACATGCCATGGGGACCGAAACAGAACACCTTGCACTTCAAGGGAAACACACTGACGGCACTCTATCCCATTTTGTTAATAAAGGGTAATGGCTGACACTCTTTCACAGAAGAAGAAGAAAAAAGGATCTACTTTTCCACTTTGCTCTATCTCTTGGGGAGTTTTTGGCAGGCAGAGTGCACTTGTGGGGGTGGGCTGGTGGGGGGTGCACTACCCTGCTGTCCACTCCCCTGTTCCTGAACAGAAACTCTGAATGGGCTCTCAGAGAAGGGTGGAACAGATGGGGTTCTCTGTATCCAATAGCTCTATGCAGAAGAGCTGACAGAGAGGGGAGACAAACACCCACTCACACTCCATCATGTTGGCATAAAAAAAGGAAGCTGACAGCAATTGCAAAAGCAGAATTTACAGTGAACTTTAGAAATGTACACTACAGGTAAAGCAGGCTTAAAAAAGGAACAAGTAGTACCTAACAACTGTCTGTTCTGTTTTGGGATGTACCTATATGGTATTTCCCAAGAAACATTTTAAATAAGCACCTCAATTTGGTGATAAGGGTGCGTCTTGAACTGCATTTAACTGATTGCATTGGCTTAAATTATACATTGCTTCTACTGCCATTATTTGGCAACACACCTTGCATATGCCATACAAGCATGGTCTTCAAATATTATTCAATGTTTCCTGCCCTCAAAGGTTTGCTTGCTGTCAGAAAAATAACAACCAGATACAAATCCTACCTTACACATTTAAATTGATGGAAACTAGGTAGGAGTAATGATAATATGTGCATTCAAGCTTTGTTACTATGCAAGTGCATCAACTTTTTAAATGAAAACTATAGTTTGTGCTTACTCCATGAATGTAGATACGTACATTTATTTAACTAGGTTAGGTTACCTGAGAACTCAAATCTCATATTTGCAAACTAGTCAACAAGTTAGTTAACCCTGATTGCTAAACAATGGCCTCAATTGTTTGATTACTGCACCCAAATGGTAAATTATCTTAAGGTGAAATCCTTGAGTGAAGTGGTCGGTATTCTTGGAAATTAAGTCCGAGCAGCTGCAGCTTTGAAAATATAAGTAGGTAAAATGCATTTAAGGAAGTCTGGATTCAGCGGTTAGAAGTTTCCACGCATTCTGTTGTAGTTGTCTGTCATCGCCTAATGAGATACAGATTTTACATACACAGTCCACAGACACAGCCAAGGAGTATCCCAACAACTACAGTATATATATCAACATCACCTGCAGTATGAACAGATGTAGTAACATCTATAACTTAATTCTACCACTGCACTTCGGCACATACAAATTCCACTACATGCCCTATATGAATGTAATTTTGTTCTTGTAACACAAAAAAAAAACATTTTGAATAAATGTTTCATGCTTTGGTCAAGTTCTTGCTCAATCGGATGAAATGTCATGTACCAAAAGTTTAGCATTTAAGTCTATGCGTGACACCAACAACAACAACCTGTGGTCATTGGGTCATTCAAATAATACATGAATGCTGACTTCAAAGTGCACTGCCAAAAAACTGGACAAATCATGATTTATTAACCATGTGGATATCGTCGCATTTTATACTGTTTTTAAAGACATTCACATAAATGGCACTGTCCATTTGGCACAAGACATTTCATAGCAGGTTTCCTACATGTACATGCAGTTCGAAACCATGTCGACAAATCAGTTTTATTGTTAATTAACTATTTTTGAGATTTTTTTATAAATGTATTTTGAAAAAAGAAGTGAAAAGTACAGTTTTGCCTTTCGGAAAATCGCTAAGCATTGCACTACCGTTTCAAAACACTGCGCTTGGTAAGTCCTCACCTTTCTCAGTAATTTGAGCACGTCGACAGCCTGGTCCACCTTGTGTTCGCGGAGCAGCTTCTGCATCTCTCGGATCCATGCTACCCTCCTCACGTACGGACTATGATTCGTTTTCCGCAGCATGCCCGGTAGCTTGTCTGACTTGAGCATCAAGGATGTAAACAAAAACTCCCCGCTACCGCGACTTCCATTCCTCTCCGCTTCTCCAGAGCTGTCACGCGCCTGGCGTCTCCTCTTTGAAAATTTCGTTTCACTGTCCAGACTACTCTGTCTGCTCAGTCTAGAGCCCATTTTCGCTGATGGGGTATTACAGAGGTACAGTAAATTGTTAATGTAATGTTGTATATCCAGTATATAATATAACCATGTTAATAACGTACACCTCTGTAAGCCCCAAACCGTATAAACTTGAGTAAATCACTCGTATTGTGTCAATCCCTTGTGCGTGGTTTAAATTATCCTATTACTTCTGTTCAAAATTACGAAAACATTTGAGGTTCGTGAAATAAATCGCAAAACATTGTAATTCTAATGCTCCTGGGACATAATTTCCGCTAGCGGCTCGTTTAATGACCCTGTCTCCTCAGTAAGGGTGTTCGGGGCTATGTTAGCGGCTGCCGACTCCTTGCTTGCTATTCTGTAGCTGTCCCTTTACAACACTGTTTGTGTCTGCTGCTACACCGCACCACACGCGTCTCGTACAGTCTCTGTCCAATCAGAGCACACTGTGCGTACATGTGTCTTTATAAAAAAAATGCACCTCGCTTCGCTAAAACTTAAGAAATCAAATGCTTACTTTTTGACTAGCAGACCGATGTTCCTGCTTTAGTTAATGTTACATGCCAAGAAGATACATTATTTGTTTATTACGGTGTTTTGAATGGTGGCTTTTGATATGGATTCACAGTCTTCAGGAGGATAACATACGCAGCAGTATACGATATTGCCAATTTTGCCTCACCTCAAAAAACACTGTACGTTGCATTAATGATAATAGCATATAGTGGTTGCCGCTATCATTAAAGAGCTTGCAGATGCTTGTCAAAAAACCAATCAAACTATTAACTGCAGCAATTGCTACGACATACGTGATAATCTAGGAGGAGCTAAAACAACCATAGCACTAGAAAACAATGCTAGTAAGGTAATAGCGATGCTGCCCAATGATTCAATGTATTTAGAAACATGTAGGCTACATTCATAATTTTTAGTGAGTCAGTTCATTTTTGTGTTCTTTGTATGAAATGACCAGCCAGTGGTGTTGTCAGTTCTGGGAGCTTGTGGAACAGGCTGCAACACCTGTGGATTATGAGGTATGATACAACAAAGCTCAACACACACTTACCCACGAATTCCCTCTCACTTCAGTAATGTTATGGTTTGATTAAATCACACGATATTTATCAAACATGTTTTATATTCAGGTTGGAGCACTGTCTGCTGTAGCCTTGAGTAAGATTCATGGATTGCCGCATTAAATATTCCACCAAATTAATTATTGATGTGTTAACTATAATTTGCTATGTACGGGTGTCTGATAAGAAAATAATGTAACGATAACGGTGGTAATTTTACCATAGTTCTGAGTAGCAGATGGTGGTGCTGATGAAGAATGAATTGTCTTGAATAGTAATTGCTGCTTCTATTAAGCCAAGTATTAACAGTTGCGAGTTAACTGTTCTCCTATTAACTCTCAGGCAATCTTACACTGATTGAGGCAGGAACCACTTCTCAAAGCAAAAGCATTTTCTGCATAAGTTTCTGTGTGCTGGAGCCTGACAGGAAGCCAATTGCTTGTCACGAGGGACTAGGAATAATTGGTCATTCATTCATTCTTATTTACTTATCTATTTTTTTTTTCTAAAAATTGGAGATATTGTTTTGGCTTGGATGGCATGAGGAAAGGATTAGTGTAATGCAAAATCAGATAGAAAATTAAAGGTGTTATGCATGTTGGATCTCACATGCTGAATATTTTAAATCAGTGGATCTCAAAGACAGTCCTGGGTAAACCCTGTGTATGCTATATTATATCATCCTGACATATATATCTCCTGATTCAGTAAGGTCATTAAGTATTTGTTTCACCAATATTTTTTGCCCTTAACATATATTTTAACATGGTTCAGGTTTGGCTCATTGTCATTTCTTTTGCGTTGTTCATTATCTAAAATGGATTAGTTTTAGAGGACAGGTGTCTGCACTTTCATCATATAGGACCCAGCTAATGTGAGTCTAGTCAATTAAACATATAACCTATTTTTAAAAGAATCATGTACAATAAGATAATGTGAGAATTACCATCAACATACCAATTAAACATACTTGGATGTGAATATGCAGCATTTATTTATTGCACTGTTATTTTTGTAAAAATGTGACTTAAGGGGGTATATAATGAAATTAGAAATTAGTAGACACATTGACTTTGTTCCTTATTAGACATTACATTAGTTTAATAAAGAATAGCAGTTTTGTACAATTCAGGGCTTGCAGCTGTGGCTGGAACGAAAACCAATATACACCAGGTTCCCCCAGGTTTTTGTTTGGGAGCTGTTTTAAAGTATACTATGATGGTATATAATAATTTCCAGATAAATCCTTTCATTTTCAAACAAATTTAAACTCTTAAATCCAATCATGCAGTTTCAAAACCAAATGTTAATGAGTAATTATCCTTGTGTGATGAGTAATTAGCTTTGCTTTCTGCACTGAACACTACTAAGTGTTTATTTAAAGTTAGCATATATTGTATGGGGATTTGAACATTGTTGATATGATATTACAAAAGTAATTTGACTGTAGTTATTAATAACAAAACATCTTGATGAGTGCGAGTGTGTTGATTTTGTTTCCAGCTTTTCACTTTGGGGGAAAAAGTTAAATACTAAGTAATAAAACAAGCAGTGTTGAGTTACAGGATAGACAACCAGATAACTTAGATTAATTAGGATGCATTTGCCCATAAATATTGACAAGGGTTGAGAGATGGTTAAAAAATAAATAAACAAACAAATAAATAACATTAGAATTGATACATTTTGTGTCTCAATTGTCCTTCATAGTAATAGGATAAAGATGAAAAAAGATACAGATATTTGAAGTGGTGAACATTATTGATGTGTGATGCAAAATTCTCCCAATATTTGACAACATTTACAAATTTCCATGCAAATTTCATCACAGAATTTGTAAACATATTCCTTTGATGTTCATCTAGGTACATGGCATCTTTCTATCAGCAGTATGTTACAAAGTATGCAGGTTTTTTATTTAAAAAGTAATTCATCTATCAATCACTGGCAATATGTTTTGCTCGATTAGTTGAAAAAAATTGGGTGCCAGATCATACTCCTTTCGTATAGTTGTTGATGATGTTCTAAATTGCTTGTGCAATTGGTCTGAATTGCTTGGCACAATTTTTATCCAGCAGAAGTGCTGAGAAACATGGACATTGCTAAATACTTCAGATAGTAAATATTGACATATTTACGCAATGCTTGATTTCATACAATGTGGAAACAACTTTGGTCTACATTCAAATGTTATATTACATAATCTGACCCACAGGAGAGGGAATTATTTTATTCTTTACAAGCACAGATTATCTGGTAAAGTGATAGATAAATAATAGGGGTAAATAATGACAAAGGTGATTGTTTTGCAGTATACAATAGAACATCAGTACTGTGAATTCCTTCAGCCTAGGGATGGTAAGGGTTAGTCAAAGTCCCAGGTTACTGGAAGTAACATCAAAGTGCAGGTTACAGAATTTTAATCAAGAGCAGGAGTTTCTGTGAACTAACATAGGCACACAGCTTAAATCTACCAGTAGCTGATAACTAAAAATATAAATACCATCTTCAAAAATGTTAAAAACCAAAATAAAATGTATTGTAATGGCAAAAGTAAACATTGGATATATGTTTTTCAGAGAAACTGAAAGCTATTAAGAGTTAAAAGTATAAGAGTGGCGGGAAGCACTTTTGTCTTTACCAATGATGTATTGTTTTGCTTTTCTTCTTTCCATAAAATAAATTGTATCCAGATCAACACACTATTACATTAGGTATAACTAAAAACAATAAGCACAGAGCAGGGCATTGAAACAAAGTCACATTTTTTGTGCAAATTCTTTTTCACACATTTTCTATATGTAATAATATATAATTCAGAACATTATTTTTTAGCCGCCCGATTCAAATTACAAATAATAAATTTCCCCCCTTTAAAAAATAACAAAATTTTTTCATGTCACAGGTTCCTTAGCTTACTTGATTAAATCACAGTTTTAATCATAAATAAATCAAGTAATTTGTCCAGATTTATAGTGGTGTTTGGTGTCTGGCTCATTTCAAGAACAAATTCAATGCTAAGTCCCTCTATACTTAAAGCTTAGATGGGCCTTATGGCTTGTTCTCATCATTGAGCTTTCTCATTTTCTGAGATTCATATGTATTACTTTCCAGTCATTACTGCTCTTGTTAACAAATGGCTGTACCTGAATCTATACGGCCTTCAACAGCAAAGTAATGATCCCGGTACTGTCAAGAATCTGAGTATCATTACTCCATTTAATTATTTTAAGTCTTAAAATTTCACTAAAAACACCTTAAAAGCCCAGTGCAATGAAGAGAGGGCTTTCAGAATAATTATGTGTTCTGGTTCCTTTTGAAAGGGGAAGAATTTGTTAATGTCATGTTACAGACACTTCCTCCCCTTGCCTACATCAGTTTTGTGAGCATTGTCACCTGGTTTTTTTGTGCTAGGAACTCCTAAAAGTCACAGGTAATTGGCATTTCATGCTGACCATTGAGGGTTAAAGTGTAATGAAACCATTAAGGTTACACAATGAAAGCCAATGACTATGTACAACCTGGCAGACAAGGAAGGACACTGACACATGTTCAAGAGACCTTCTCTGAGGCTTGCTGGGAGCACAAGGGTAGGAAGTCAGCACAGCTATTTCAACAGGTAAGGCCATTCATTTAATTTGAATTTGGCTCAGACATTATATGTACGCGTAATGATAGGCCTTTCGGTGGTCATTTCAGTTTCTATGGATAGCAGTGCAGATGAGACTTCATTTCAGTATTTTCAGTTACAGAAAACAATGTTTTACAAGATGCTTTTTCACTGCGGAGGAGAGCGGTGGCATAGGAAAAGAAAAAGCGATTTGTGTTGCCATCATAATGCTCCTTGTCATTTCTTGCTGCCACTTTGATTCTGTGCATGGCAGGATGGAACAGACATTTCAGTAGAGCAGAGGACAGCTGCAGTGTAATCATCACAGCGGCATAGCATCTGCTCTCAGGCACAGAATGCCACCACAACCTCAAAACCCATTCCACTGCATTGTGACATCATAAAATTGCCTGTTAGATTCATGAAAGAATGGTACATTTACTGAGCATGAATGTGAGAGATGAGCGTACATCAGTTTCCTGATATAAGCCATAGAAATAAGTCGACCAACATGTTGACTGTGTGGAAATGTGCTTGTTTTCTGGGAATTTGTGTGACTTCTTTAAAAGATACTAACCCTTTGAGTTGATTTTAATCCATGTGAAGTCACTGTGATACATTTATTGATGATTTTGACAAAGAAATTAGAAGACACGTAAACCCAAAGAAAATATGTAATCTGCAAGTGTTAATAAACCCCTCTAAAAAAGGGAGGAATATTAATTAGATTTGATAAATAGGACATTCAGCTCCTATCGTCAGGACATATCCCATATTCATATGTTAGGACTTTAAATCATTTCTATCAACTGAAGCTATCATTTTAGTTCTGTTTTATATGGCAAATGATTCCTTTAGAAAAAAGCTTGGGTTTTTAACTAATTCAGTTACAGACTGACAGGTGAATTGATATGGCCATACTAAGAGAAAGAGTTAAAACCATTTGTTAGATAATGAAGGATCCAAAGACAAACAAACCCTCATTGATAGTAAGTACCCTGAGCCAATCCCTCAAGTGTCAGTAAGGAAAAGGTCTAAGAATTTAAATGTGCTCAACAGCTTTAATGTAATGGAAAGTTGACAAAGGCTGAGATCTTGTGTCCCAGGCCCCACCATAGACTTACTGTCTCATACTTGACCTCAGGAATCACGGCATTAACATTGGCGTTGAGGCCAATTATTCCATCAAGGGTTGATGGTCAACACTACCACGTCAAAAAAACGTGCCACAATATGTACCTGGTTGGCAGTACAGCAAAGGGGACTGTTTTCATGTTTTGTACAACATGCAATTTATTGCAGGAAAACATCCAGGCAGTAAAGACCAGAATTTCAAATATCAACAACCTCAAAAGTAGAAAATGAGTTTCCAAAGATAGGACCTTTCCACATAAATTAACGTGAAATGACAATTTAGAGAATCACTCTGAAATCATAACTTGAAAGGCATTTATCAGTACTGCTCTTTCCTTTTCATAATGAATAACTTACCCTGTAATTCACTTCGCAAAGGACACCAGGTTAGGATTCCACTGCATCAGCTTTGTAATCAGTATTCCTGTTTTTGGAATTATAAATCTGAATGTAGGCTACATGTGTTCCCATGCAGCTGATTTTATGAGGAATGTTTTGCTAGCAACCATATCACCCTGAACTCTACTAATGCCAAGCTGCTTGAGCTACGCAGGTGTGGGTTTGGTTAGAACTTGCATGGGAGACCTGTGAAAACAAGGCTGTTGTTGGATCAGGAGGGGGACCTTAGACAGCTCTGATCCCTCAGCACTGTGATTGGGCTGTGGAAGGCACCATCCTTGAGATGAGACCTTACTCCAAGGTCCTGATTCAGGGTTCATCATACTATTCCACTTCTTGTAAGAGAAGGGGTGTTAACCCCAGTGTCCAGGTCAAATTCCCATTAAATTTTCTCTCTACATCTGGCCACCTAAACAACTGCTATATCTGGTCAGCTATGTAATCCCTTCAGTCACCTCTAACTTTGATTCTCCAGATTGTCATGGCAAAAGAGAATGGAATTCTCAGTTGATAAAACATGGTTAAGTAAAGGATTAAAAATAAAATGTTAGTAATATGCAGCAATGGTCTATAAATAGAATATAATCTCTTGTGAATGCAGATGAAGTTTTGCTATTCTGACTGTGTATTCTGACTGTATATAAAAAAGGTTTAATAAAAGCACACATGTCAATGAAACTGAGATGGTAAAAACTAACAAACATTTTCTGACAAACTGACCAATCGTTATAATTCCTATTATCTAAAAAGAAATTCATGTTCTTCTGGCCATTTTATGAGTTTTGTGAAGGAGATGTGAACCCAAGCAAGTGTATCATATTTTTCTTCTCCAGTTTAATTTGCTACATTGTCCATCCCTACATTTCACCATAACTGTAATTACTAAACTGTCTGCATACAGTTCTACCAGAGTCAGTCCACACATTAGGTCACTAAACTTGTGATAATTGAATGATTACATGATTAAGTGACATGATTGTTGTGCTGCAGTGAGATGGTTATTCAACAAGAGGCCTGAGAACAGACTGCAGCAACCTTGCAGAATTTGGAGGAGGGATTTACTGGTTAGAAAACAATACATGAATTTCCAGAGGAAACACATCTACTTTTGTGTCAACTCCAGACACTCAATGACAGAGTGGCTGGAAAACATGTAGGCCTATTGATTTTTTTTGTTTTGTTTTGTTTTGTTTTTTGCCATTGCCTGCCTGCAAGTTCATTCATGCCCTCTGATTTCTGAGTGGGGATATGGTTGACCCATAAAAGTTTGCCTGTGTCTACATTTAGTGAAATTTCAGAAACTGAATAGTAGCTTCAGACTGCAGCAACACCTATGAGTTCATGATTAGTTAGAAGCAATAACTAACCATTAATGTATTTGCAAGTTTGTAAGTAATTCTTTAATGTTTGGTGGCATTGTGAGGCTACTTTTTACATAATGTAACCATGGTGCAGCCTTAAACTAATTGGTAGGCATATTATCACTAAGACCTACATTGTGTTGCCCTATCATGTGACTTGTTGATCAGACAAATCCTCAAAGGACAGGATTTTAGGTACAGGAAAATGCATGTGTTGCTGTTAAAATAGTATGCTGAGAGTATATCAGAGAGCAATGACCTCCTGGAAACTAAATGTCCAGATTTCCCCTCCTGCAAAACATTTATTACTTCTATAATAATCTCACTGGATAATGTCAGATAAGCAACTTATATTGAAAAAATGGCCCATTCAGCTCTAGTCTATTTTCTTTCCCTTTCATAAGACTATCCCCTTTTCCAACATCCATGTGTGGGACTAGCTCTTTGTCCATGTAGGTGAATGCTTCTTATCTGTAATAATTGTTCCATTGGCATCTAATTAAGTTAGTCTTTCTCCTTTTAAAATAAATTACTAGCTTGCTAGTGGGTGATTTCTAACATCAGTGACAAATGGATGTTGGCTACATAGCTTTTAACTTTGCTGGGGTCAGCAATGACAAAATAGTTGGCTTAACACACATTATTATAACCACATTAATGAACTCTCAGAATTCATTAATGTGGTTATAATAAGGTTTTATCAGTTACTCTTGAGTGGTTGGTTAAATTTTGTTTTTCCGAAATTGGCAGAAAAAGATAAACCCTTTAAATTGACACTAACTGAATGCATCTGAGTCTGGTCGGCTCTGACATTCCACACAGAGTGCCTGCTCTCACTAAAGAATAATGCAATTCTAATTAAAATAACAAACCAGATGGCAACAACTGGACATGGTTCTATTTCCACAAACCTACAGTATACTACATATTTGACACTTTTTAATGATCAACTGGTTGTTCAGGGATGGTGGGATTTCAGGTGGCAGTCTGAGCAGGAAAACATTTTGTAAGATTAAATGTTGTTGCTGTAATGCCTGTGAGGTCGTAAGGATTGATTCCGGGATTGATCCTGTCCCATCCCCCCACAAAACCTACATACACACACACACACACACACACACACACACACACACACAAAAGTCACAGCAGATCAAGAGTGCAAGGACATTCTCAGGTAAGGGGGAGTGCATAATTGTGCCTGACAGGCAGTGTGACTTTGCTGGGAATAAGCTTTGTCATGGTGCACTGTGTCTCATTGTCAAATGCAAGTGTGGCAACCATGATCTGAGGTAAAGGAGGACAACAGTACCTCTCCTTCACCCGTTACCCCAGTATTTTAAGTTTTTTTGAGGAGTCACAAGAATTATAATATATTGTCTTTAGGTAATTTTGAAATTTCCTTATCTAGAGTTATTTGCCGTACACAATATTTATACATGTATAATTGTATAATGTTTATCTTTTGTTAGAACCATAGATTTGTGTCTGGTTTTCGTTACCAATTGATCATAACCATAGAAACAAGCCATACTATATTGTTAATAAACAATATAGAGTGGCTAATGTTAAAACTGTGATAAAAATGTGTATACCATGAATATCTTAGTTGAAACAACTTTCATCTACCTAGACATTTTTGTAGTTTGTGGGAGCAATACAAATGATCATCTAATGCATGCGGAGTTGTACAGTTACACAAAACCAATGTAGCCTGCTTTGTAGAGAGAACACCCTTTGGCTTTGCCTCAGGGTGAAATTTAGACACTGGTTCTGAATGTAGTTCTGCAGGATGGTGTATCATTGGCAATGTCATTGGGCTTGAAGGGAGGGTGTAGTTGCTATGATTTCCCCTTCCTCTTACTCAGTAACAGTGTCTGTGATTGACCAGGCACCTATAACATACCCATTCATGCTATGTGCGTTATTTAGTCCACCAGGCTCACAAATCATCTTGCTGGGGGAGACACTCCACTGCTGCAATATAATTATATAACAGCATTGATAAATCAGATAATGAATTGGCAAACAATCCAGTAGAAATGTGCCTGCAGGTAAGTTATAACCTAGGGAGAAATATTGGAAATAAAAAAGAGCCATTTTAGAATGTTTCTTAAACATGAAATGACTTCAAGCTGGTAAAATGAAATGAATTGACTGTGAGGTGTATTGGCTACACTTGGCAGGAAAATGGTCAAGAAGTCGATCGTCGCTGGTCTGGTGGTACTGCTGGTGGCCGTGGTGTGTATCTTCATGGGTGTCTTTTTCGGGGTGGGCAACAAGAGGACCCCCAATCCTTCAACAGACCACTTCTACTCCAAGGCCGCTGTGGCAGCAGATGCGGGGAAATGTTCTGAAATCGGGAGGTAAGAAGCAAGAACCCAGTCAGATGAGCCTGGAGTGGAAGGCTCAGCCAAAACACCCACTCATACTCCCTCACATCCTCAAACCAACGCACAGTCTATCACACACACACACACACACACACACACACACACACAAAATGCAGGCATAGGTGTAAATACCAAAAATGTCGGACTTCAAAGTGGACAGAGAGAAGGCGCCTCATTAAGGTTTGTATTTTATACACTGTTAGAAATCACAGCATCATGCAAGCTCTTGGCTTTCACTCTCTTTCCTCCTCCAGGTAAATTTAAATTGTATCCACAATTGTGCCTCAGGCCAAACACTTATTGAAATTCAAAATGAAATAAATTGAATTTTAATTATTTCTGAGACTCACAAGCTGAATATAATTTTCTTGAGAGAAAAAAGTTCTGTAAAAAAAATCCACAAAGGCTTTCCAGCCTCCACTAAAACTTCCTCTGCTTTGGGGAAAAATATGTAAACTTGTAAAACTTTACTGTCACTCATAAAAAATAAAAACAAAAGAATGTCTTAAAAGATCATGATACATCAGACAGAGCATATATATTTCCTCATTCAATGCAATGTAAAAATGGTGCATTTGGAAATACAGATGCATATTGTGTATTGTTGAGAAATATAGTGGTGAACTCTATGTCAAAATGCTAAAAATTTCTTTCAGTTGTGCAGATGGGTATTGACACTTGATGTAGCATTTTCAGCTGCTAGTTGCAACTGATACCTGGATTAGAATTCCCTGTTCTCTGAGTATGAGAGGGCCTCCAGCCTTGTCACAGAGCACAACATCAAAATTGGCTGTTTAGCAGAAAAAGTTCTTTGATTCTCTGTAACATACAGCTTTCCAAACATGGCTTTGAAAAGGTCTGCCAAAAATGACCTGGATGGGATCCAGGAGAGACGAAGGCACAGTATGTGATCATTCTCTTCCTAACCCACACCAACTCTTTTTTTGTTCTGTGGAGCGCAAAAATCTGCCTCACCCCCAGTGCAGCACTATTGCTTTGTCCACAGGGACATCCTGAAGAGGAATGGCTCAGCAGTGGATGCCTCTATCGCCGCCCTGCTGTGTGTGGGGCTCCTGAACGCTCACAGCATGGGAATTGGAGGGGGCCTCTTCTTCACCATCTATGACGCCTCTACAGGTGCGTTCACCATGGGAACTAATCCCCCCACCCCAAAGCACAACTATCTTTACTTTGATCACAGAAAAAGAACAAAGCACTGATTTCAAGATTTTTTGCTGTTTTTTGTTTCTCTTTTTTTCCTTTTTTGTATTTCTACTAGGAAAGGTAGAAACCATCGATGCGAGAGAGACCGCACCAATGAACGCAAGCGAAGACATGTTTGGCAATAACACCCAGCTATCCCGGAAAGGTAGTGCACTTTTTTCAGTTATGTAATGTGCCATAATCTTTAATGAGCCATTGATTATTATGGTGAAAAGCACTGAAATAATTCTGGGGTAGCTATCTGGATTGCCATAAGATAGCGGGGTACAATTATATGAAAGCAAGAGAAGTGGAGGTCACTTAAGGGTGAATGTAGCACTATCTCTGCTTTCCTACCGTGTTTCTGACTCTGTGCAAAAATAATGAACTCCTTCAAAAGGCTCTCCACCCCCCAGTCAATGTTTTTGGAAATTCACTGCTGAGACTCAAGTAGTGATTTCCCTGACAATGCATTTTAATCAATAGCCCAACATTTGTGAATGTCTGAATAACCATCAAAATTGTGTGGGAAAGGCTGAGATAGTGCCTGACAATACTTAATTCAGGGCTGCTCTCTGAAAAATAACGGGTATTTTACCTTGTAGCTATTACTTAACACATGGAGATTAGAATTATGTGTCTGCTGGGTTTGTAGATTACAAAAACCACAGGAACGGTTCGTCTGTACTGATCATTTTACAAATAGCCACAGTTGTCTCATTGACGTGGTGAATGCAATGCACATACAGATAAACAGTTTGCATTGGTAAAAATCAATAAACTCCTATGCAAAGCATTTATCTCTATGCATCATGGATTCATCAAGTCAATGGAACCCACATGGCGGGTTTTAAAATGATCGGTACAGCCCAGCCATTCCCTTGGTTTATGTTTTCTATGGACCTTTCAGCCACATAATTATAAATTGTTTTCTTTAGACCTACCAATTGGCTGTTGTTTTTGGTCCAATGCTATAGTGTTGGCTTGTCACTGCCATAAAAACATTCTGTAAATGCTGGTGTAAATGCATGTAATGAAGGGTGAGTGGATAGAGATTACTGATGAGGATGTCTTTTCTGCACATGCCCATTGGCAGGAGGGCTGTCCATCGCCATTCCTGGGGAGATCCGCGGTTATGAGATGGCACACAAGCGCCATGGAAGGCTACCCTGGGCAGAGCTTTTTGAGCCCAGCATCGCTTTGGCTCGCCAAGGCTTCCCCATTGGCAAAGCACTGGCTAATGCCATCTCCAAGAACAAAGATGCCATCCTGAGTGATGTGGCTTTTTGGTAAAAGTAGCACTCTGTGGTCTGTCTTGCTATATTGCCTAATAGCCAGTTATGGTTATGACCAACTGCTCCATGCATTCATAGCATGTTAGAACTAGTGTTTTTGCATCAAAGTCTGTCATTCTGATCAGGGCATCGCAAACCTACCTTTCAGGTCTGACGCTTAAACCATATTTGTGTTACCAATGTGTCATATCTTTCTGCACTATCAGCTGTCAGAAAGTGCACATTCTAATGTAGAGAAATAAAACTATCTCCAGTCAAAGCAGTCCAGAGCTGGCTCCAGTATTCCCCAGACAGACAGACTGGGGCCTGCTGATTCTTATGACATCTTCTCTGTTCTTGTTTTTTGTTTCAGTGAAGTGTTTTGTGACACGCACAAAAACCTCCTGAAGGAAAATGATATTATTAAATTTCCCAAACTAGCTGACACCTACCAAAGGATAGCAGAAGAGGGTCCAGACGTTTTTTACAATGGGACTATGGCACAGACTATTGTGCAGGACATCCAGGCGGCAGGTCATTGTCTTTCTCATTTAATCTTTGCCCTGTGTCAAAAGGATTTATATCACACTGGTTTCAGTACACAAGGAGGCTGATGTCATTGAGGATGGTGCATGATTTGTGTCAAGATTAAAATCCAGTAGCTCTACAAATTATTTTTTAGCTATTGATCTTTATAAATATAGATTTTAATAGTGATGTCTTTAGCTATCATGATAATGATTAATAGTGACAGAACCATGTATGATGTGTGTGTGTTCCAGGGGGAATTATAACACTGGAGGACCTGCAGAGCTATGAGCCCCTACTGAACGAGAACCCACTTAAGCTCACCGTGGGAGAGTACACTGTGCATGTCCCGGATGCCCCCTCTAGCGGCCCTGTACTAGCCCTCATACTCAACGTTGTGGATGGTAAGGAGATTCTCTCAGCCTCTTACTGGTTGGAATGCAAGGGTTTGGGGGTGAGAAGATTAACTGCTGGTCTGTTAATCAAACCCCTCTCAATTTTTCAGCGCACAGAAGCTATTCCTGAAAATCCAGACTCACACTCCATGATTCTAATTTAGCCGACACCAACAAAGCTTTACTATCGGGCAGAAAGTTGCTCATCAGAAGCTTGATTGGATTGTTTGGTCAACAGGGATAATCTTGGTTTGTAGGGGTCAACAACTCAGTTGGGAACTTCCCAACATGGTCTTTGAGAAGTCAGGGATGCCCTGATCATTTCAAGCATGCTTGATTTTATCGAAAGAAGTTTTCCTTTGTGATCTTCTGTACAGAAACATAGAAGAAGTCTCAGCCTTCAAGCTCTTATCTTCAAGTTCAGGTTTCCATCACAATTTTTTGCTCCTATGCAACGTTTCTGTTACTAATAGTTTGGGGTAATCTGTAAGGTAAAAATTTGACTGGACAAAAGACAACGGAATTGAACATTTACTCTCATGTCACCCTCTAATGTGGGTAAAGTTTCTTCTATAGAAGTTCTGCGACTGAGTTTGTTACCGTTAGGCTGATAGACGGTTCCTTTGGCCTACTCACTAGTTCTCTCTGGAAGAGGCATTCTGGACCAGGGAGTTTAAACAGTCTTCATCCTTCACTACACTGCCACCCATGCACTGAATGCCCTCCTGTTTCTCACACAAACAGTAATCCAGCTAATTTGCCATTTACAGTGAGGCCGCTTGCAGGGGAACATCATTAACCAAGCCCTGGAGCCCGAGTGGCTTGATTTGCCGTTAATTGGCCATAAATGAGTAAAAGGAATGCGCATTTTAAACCCTGCTAGTCTCTCAACTATGAGATTCATTACAACTCCTGCTCTGAGGCTGTTATCTCACCAGCCATTCATCAAAACCACAGCCCTTTCTATCCTCAAATCCTCTGCAGAAGGCAGAGAGTCCAAAGGCAATATGTGCCTCCAGTCTGTCCTATCACTCTAATGTAACTGTATGATGAAACACTGTAGGCTTTGATTCTTCTCACAAAGCATCCATGTAATAAATAGCATGTTCCCCGCCCTGGTTTTTGTACTGAGGTTTTTCACTTGTAGCTGTTTTATTCCCAGGCTACAACTTCACGGGTATGAGCGTGTCCACTGCTGAGAAGAAAACTCTCACGTATCATCGCATTGTGGAGGCTTTTCGCTTTGCCTACGCCAAGAGAAGCCGACTGGGCGACCCTCGATATCTCAACATCACAGACGTGAGCTCCTTCATCGTCACTGAACATCCCTGTTGTCCCTTCCCCACCCCCAACCCTCCCACACTCTGCCTCCTGTCTCTCTGCTTTTTGGAGGCTGGGCTGGATCTGCTTTTGCAAGGGCCAGATATCACTGCTAGTGTGCTCCTATATTTTCAAAACCTTTTACCAGGTTCTGTTTAAAAGCATGCATACAAGTCTACACACATTTGTAACAGCACAAGGTTTACTTCACATGTTTAATCATTTCTGTAAAATTTGGATATTTCCAAATAAATCCTAATATCGAAATATTCCACTCCTGAAAAGCAGAAGTCATCAACTCACATTATTTTGTATCACTCTCAGTCATACACAAGTGAACATTAAAAACTTGTAAAGCCTTGCTATGAGTTTAAAAAAAGACATCACCTGGAACAAATCAGTGAAATTTCAGGTGCCAACGGTCTGTCATTTTTTTGACACTGGTAACAAAAAAGAAAACAGTCCCTGCTTTGTGATTTTTTTCTCTCCCTCTCTCCTCAGCTCATCCACAACATGACCTCAGACTACTTTGCCGATGGAATCAGGAGTAAGATCACAGACGACACTACCCACCCTGACAGTTATTATGAGCCCGAGTACTTTGTCCCTGACAATCATGGAACAGCTCACCTCTCTGTTATAGCGGAAGACGGCAGTGCAGTGGCTGCCACCAGCACCATCAACCTGTAGTAAGCATTTTGACTTTCAAGAACCATGGCAGTTTCTGTATTCAAAGATTGTTCATGCTGCAGATTCTAACACTTCTGCTGCTACCATTGCTTTGTTGCCATTGCTTTGTTTTTAAAATGGAGTTTTAGTGAATGTAGGGCTGTACCTGTTACCTCCTTGCTCACATGTTAGACAAAGAAAGATTTAAATGACAGCCCATGTTAATTTTGTTTCCTAGTTTTGGTGCCAAAGTTATGTCTCGCTCAACTGGTATCATCTTCAATGATGAGATGGATGACTTCAGCTCTCCCTATATTACTAATGGATTTGGGATACCTCCATCACCAAACAACTTCATTCAGCCTGGTGAGACAATCTGACTCAAAATACCCAATGATGTGCTGCCATCATTTAACTTAAAGGACTTTTTAGAGGAATGGTAGGCTGGGTTTTTCCTGTATTTGGCTTTGTTATAAATGGACCTTCCCAGGTTATTGGATCAGAGGGCACTCCCTGGGACCTGATGTTGATAGGGAAGGGTACATTCCCAGCTCTACAACGCTGTTAAAGGCAAGCTGGGCATTCATCATGAATATAACTTGTTCTTACAATTTTAGATTGTATGTTCTGAAATATAGCAGTGAATTTTTGTTGTTAATACATAGCAATAATGTCCTATTCAGCATGATGTCCTTGAGAGCTCAGACGTTATGACAACTGATGCATTTGCAAGATCTGCAAAAAAATGCTTGTGCAGTCCATGGAAGAGGATGGCAGTTCTGTTCTGTTGTGTCCCGAAAGTATTTAGCCAGCCTTCCAACCTTTAAAAAAGGCTTTTCCTCCTCAGGTAAGAGGCCACTTTCATCCATGTGCCCAACCATCATCTTTGACAAACATAACAAAGTTAAAATGGTGGTAGGAGCTTCCGGGGGCACGAAGATCACAACGGCGACTGCTCTGGTGAGCAAACTGCCCACTTACATACTTACATCTACATTTCACACATTGTCCCTCATGCCTTTTAATGAATATAAAGGAGAAAATATTTAAAGAGCTTTCATTTCTCGCCAGGTGATTCTTAATTCATTGTTCTTCAACTATGACCTGAAAAAAGCAGTAACAGAACCCAGGATCCACAACCAGCTCAACCCCAACATGACTGAGGTGGAGGAGGACTTTGAGAAGGTGGGACAATCAGAGTGTGGGTGTATCGGTAACCCAAATCTACAGTGGAAAACAAACAGAGAAAGTGCCTGTAAGAAGAACTATTCACACGCAAACTCCTTCACAGTGTTTTTGTTTTGTTTCTTTGTGTGTGTGTTTGCATTTGTGTGTATGTATGTATGTGTGTGTATGTGTGTGTGTGTGTGCGCGCGCGCAGAGTGTGTTAGATGGCCTGGCGCAGAAGAATCATGTGACAGAGTTCCACCGGACCCCGGGGTCGGTTGTTCAAGCCGTGGTTCGGCAGGGAGACCAGCTGTGTGCTGAATCTGACCCTCGGAAGGGTGGCTATCCAGCAGGGTACTGATCACCAAAAGACCAGTATCATTCATTGGCATCACCCTGCACCGTCATCGCTACGCCTGCTGCAGCTCCACTATGAGCAAGCAGAACCAGAACCATCCTCTTGTTTACTCTAGCGATGTCCCAAGTGCCTTTGGGGGAGATCCCATTGTGGTCTCAAAGAGAGCCAGCCATTCTATTCCTACATTTTTAGCAAGTGAAAAAACTATTTAAAAACTCATTCCATTTCAATACCTCTCATTTTCCTTCTCCATACGTTAAAAATATTTAAAAAATGCATTCTTTTTTATCAACATTATTTATTATCAATTTTGTGTTTTTGAAAACGAAGTGAGTTTGCAACTCCATGGGTGGCATTTTTGAATCCTTGCCCTACATCATAAGAAAAATTGACATCATACATCATTATGAGAAACAGTATTTGTGGGTGGCATCATGATCACTTTTCCCAGCAACAACTTTACCCAACTAGATATACAAACCAAGAGATTGAAGTTGGGGGTAACAGATGTAGTGGTGAAATTTCTACTTATCAGCACTACTGAATTGTCTGATTGACGATCAGGAGCAAACTGTGCTTATGATATATTGTCATAGGAACCATTTTAGACTCCAACAACAATTTACAGTTAGAACTCAGTTTTAATGTTCAACAGACACTATGCCAAAAAGTTTTTCTTTGAATCAAGAAGAGGTTCAAGGGAAGGGGTCAAACCATCATTCAGGGTAAATCCACAATAGATTTTAGATACCTACAGTAGGTTGACTGTCAACTGTCTACTATCTCCCACATCAGACTAACCGATCTGTTGTTGAGTCTTTCAGGTATAACTAAGGAAATCTCGTTTCAATGTTCAATCAAGTGCATTACCATGGCTGGTTAACACAAGACTCCATTACTTTCATCTCAGGGTCTACTACCTGCATTTCCATGGATTTCATTACAGGTTTTTTCTCAGAGGACAAAAGTTTTCCTTTTTTCGCTCCATAACTGTGATTAAACTGTCTCTGGAATTTTCCTTTTCCCTCTCCACGATGAAAATCACAGAGTTGGACTGGACATCTACAGATTTTTGGCTGAGCTGTGGGTCAAGGGATATGTTTGACATTCACACTGGCCTCCTCCTAATGTGTTCCATTGGGAAAAATATTTTATTTTCTTTTTTTCTAATGATATTTTTTCTATTCCTTCATGATGCTGTGTGTAGACCAAAACACACATAGAAAAATAGTTTGTTAATGTTTAATATCAAGTAAGACGAAAGAGGTAAATGTATAGTATATTTTAAAAAAAGACATTTGCATATATTTTTTTAAAACATACATTGTTCTCATGCCATGCTTGTTATTAAACATTTTGGAACAAATCTTTGTATTTTGTGTTGGTTATTTTGAATTTCAATTTTATGTCATAGCCTGTCAAGGGGCTGTTATTTCTGTCCTGTAACTGTTTTAGAGAGCAAAATGGCTTCATTTAAATATAAAATGTATGTAATTTCTTCATACTGATCCCTATCAGATGATCTAAACACATTTTTAAGTTTTAATGCCACATCGTAGAAGTCAGCTATAACCACAGTATAAATGTTTTTGTGTCACGCATACATCTTCAGAACCAGCACATTTGGCAGCTTCTTGGTATCCCTTAATGAAGTAACTATTATTACTGAGCTCATGTCTCCTACTGCTGTCTGTCCACATGACTGTTGAATATTTCATGATGTATTGATCTGATGTGGCAATAATTTATTTGACTATAATTTAATTGAGCAGCCAAGAAAATCTGATATTTAGAATGAAAGTGCAGGATTCTTTCGGAGGTTAGAGATTAAAAAGAAAATTTTCATTCTGCAAGTGTTTCCCCCACGTAATTTCATACATAACACTGAAGATTCAAGCGAGTGACTTTTTATAAAACAATGTCTATTAAGACAGACAGAAACATCAGTGCACTGCTGCAGAACGAATTTATAGGCAACTTTTTTCTGAACTAGATGTACGTTCGCTGCAAAAGCACCAAAATATAAGCGTGGTAATGTGCTGGATTTTGCATACACCCTCTTTATTTTAAGTCATTTCTTTCAGTTTCCCTCCTGGATGAATCAATATCATAGACTATCAGAAGTGTTTCCAGTCATACTTTATACATCACTAACAATTTTTCTGTACTCCAAGTCTTTTTTTCAGTTGTTTGTGACTGTAGTAAGTTTTTCAGTAATATAATTGCCTTTTTTGCCAGCAATGATCCTTGTGAGTCAGGCTATATTTTTGTGGATATAATGCCTGGCTGTAAAACCTATGTGTTTGGGTAGAGCCCAGTTGAACCACCCCTCCTCCCAACCCATTATTGAAAAGAACTACTGAAAGCATGCATAACGTACTGGTTTAAGCGTAATGTTAGTTTGCAGCTTGTGGATACCACTGAAACACCACTGACCAAGAACATATATTTTGGACCTCTGAATGTAGAATATGTTTGTATGGCAGGAAAGGCACATTTAGGGGAGAAAAAACATTTTTAATGTTGGACATTGTGGCACAAAGATGAATGGGTTTACCATATATAGGAACATAATATTTACTACTGTTATAATACATTGCAAACATATCCCATACCCATTACAGACAGACAGGCCCTTCTGCCCTCTCTCCTAACTTAATGTGTAATGCTTAAATATTGCTTTCACCAAGCTAGGGTATAATGCTTGTAGCTTCAGGCAGTGTTTAGTCATGGAAACAAAATTCATTTGCATTTTATGTATGATGTGGTTATCAAGCTATTGTGTACTGTCAACTGTAAATCCACCAGAGTGTGCTCATTTGACAAGATATATGATTAACAGGGGTTACATCTGAAAAGCAAGTGAAAAGCAATCATTTATAGATCATTTGTCTGACAGTGACCACACCTCTGTAGTATGTTTGTCTGCATGACTGAAGCTTATATTTAGTGCTCATGTGCTCTATGGGTGGCTGTTGCTTGTGGAAAAACCTTAAACCCCACATCTGTATTTTATTCTGAAGTGCTTTAAGTTTAGTTTTAATTTAATTTCTTTTGATGTTGAAAGTGGTTTCTGCCTGTATCATAAACTGCCTTACAAATTCCACAGGGGACTGCTTTTCTCTTGGTGCAGGAAAAACAACATTTCTAGGACCCTGCAGATGGATGCTAAGCCCTTGGACAGACGAGGTTGCATAATGTCTCTCTTTGTATGAGCAAATCCTATGAGGTATAACAAGTCCCTGGCCGCTTGTGCCACCATCTCAAAACTAATGAAGATGCTGTTTCCCTGAAGCACACAAGAAAGCCACAAATGTAATAAGGGCTTGAGTGATTTGTTTATATGAAAAGAAGACTACAGGCAAGGTTTGTGGTTTGCATACATATTCTGACATTCTTGCAAATTACTTCACTCTGATGAATAGCTACTGGCAAGGGAAAATATTATGTGTTGCTTCTGATTCCGAATATAATATTTAGCAGTAAGCAAAAGTTTTAAGATGAAAACCTACACCAAACTGGAACAAGATGCAAAATATTTTTTTCTTTTTTTGCATGAACAAGCTTATTTAGTTGAATCACAAAACCATTGGATCCACTAAAATGTGTTGCACTGTAAAGAAACTTTGCAGAAAAAGAGCTTTGGCTCAGCTGTGAATAATTTCTAATCTCATTATTCTGCTTCAGAGTATGTTTATGCTTTAGACTGCTGGAAAGCAAACAACAAGCTCTTTATGCAGGCTATAAACATCATAGAGACTGCGCAACAGATTTCAATGGGGATGAGCTTTGTTATCAAAAGATGGGCAGGAGAATTACTGACTCACTCTCTGTTTTGGAGTGTGTCTCAACTACATCTTTTCATTTTCTAAAATTCAAAAATTCCAGTCTAACAAAGTGCTGAGCCCTTCTCGGACAGCCCAGTCCAGACTCAGAGCAGTGATTGTCTGTTCGGGCACCTCTGAGCTGACAGTTAAAAATGACCCTCAGATAACATTTAAGGACAATGAAAACCTACTGGCCTCTTTGATAAGGCAAATATAATGTTTACATAGTATACATTGTTGTATTGTTTTTAATACACACTGGTGATAATTCTTTGTCATCAACTGTGGAGGTCTTCCTTGGTCTAACATGCCCTTTGCAATTACTGAGCTCACCAGAGGTCTCTTCTGAATCATTTTCCAAACAGTTAATTTATGTAAGGTTTGGCCTGTGGTACGCATGGTTCAGATAACTTTGTCTTATTTCTCAGCCTCATATGGGCTTCCTTGACTATCATTGGCTCATCTTGCCCTCATTTAGGCAAACGGTAAAAACAGACTTCAAAGGAAATTAATAGCCTAGCGTCAAGACTAGATAAAAGATAGACAGGTAGACTAGAAAAAATGCTCTGGTACACCTGCACTAAGGAAGCAATTGAACATACCTGACTGATCCTAAACACCTGTGATATTTGTCTCAACATAGTGCACTGAAATGGGGGCAGGGCCATTTATAAAAACTTGCTTCCTTTGCTAAATGGTGAGACCAAAATTTCTAGAAGAAAATAACCCTTTTGTAAAAACTGAAAATCTGCATCTTAGACTGTTATCTTTGGATCATTACTGCATGATGCAGGTTAACTTCAGCTCAGAAACAGATGGCCTGACACCATGCTGTACAAAAGTTTCACTTTTGACTTATCTGTCCATAGAAAAGTACTGCTGAACTCTTGAAAATCATCCAAGTGCATTTTGGCAGACCTGGGATTTGTCTTGATGAACAAATTCATGTTTTTCTTTGTGATCAGTGGTCTCCATCCTGCTACTCTGCTATGAATTCAAATTGTGCCCAATATCTTTCTCATGGCTTCTGATAGCAAGGAGCGTAAAACAAGTAAAAAAGTTCTCTAAATAAATTGGCTGTAGTGTCCATTGTAAGTCATTCATATCATGCACAAATTCAGTGCAATGGTTGGTTTGAGAACCAAAATATAAATGTCTTATCATAAGAGCATAAAGTAAAATCAGTTGTCCATTACATCATGACCTGGAGTGTGCAATGTGGGTTGCAGCTGGCATTATTATATCAATAATGTCATATCATATCAAAATACCAGTTATCCTATTAAACAGATATAAGGATTGTTAAAATAAAGTTAACTGACACAACATCCTCCAGTGCCACAGTTTTAATCATAATTTAAACCATGGCATAATATAACATAGGTACATAAATATGAGGTAAAATACATCCTAATACATAAAAATGGCACATCTCTTAGGGGCTGAAACAGATGATTTTGCTACACAAAATTGATCTCTCATGTTGCTGCATTCCAAAGGGAGCAGTATAGCACATGAGGAGGTACATGAGGCTCTGAATAGACGAAATCAGTACGACCTTTGTTGACAAACACTCAGGTTTTTCAATAATGCTGGAACATTTTTTTACCTCCTCAGTGACATAATGATGCACCTTGAATATGTGCAAACAAGCCATGTACTTGCCCTGTGCTCTCATTTGTGTTCGTGTACTTTCATTAGGTATGTTGGAGGGCTAATAACAAATCACACTGTGCGTGCGTGTCTGTGCATTTGACCTGTATACCACTTAAAATAAGCTAGACACACAATGAAATACAAAAATATAATGCGGGAAAAGTAGCATGGACTTTCAATGTTCATGTCAAGTCTAAATCAGTACCCGGCAGCTTTTCCAATTTTTCTGGCATCTGATACAGCACTGATGCAGCCAGCCTTTTTTTTTATTTTCACCACAGCATTGACAACATTATAGAAGATCTTCGCGTCTTCTACATTGTGTCCTACAGTCTTCAGTGCCTCCACCACAGTCTATATAAACACAAGGTGAGAGAGAGACAGATCCACACAATTTCATCAATGTTTTGTGACAAGCCTTATAGATTAATTTTTCTTCACTTTCAAGTCTTTCTGTAAGGTGGCGTGAAGTCTTACCTGGTCAAAGTTTGGCTCAAACTTCAATGCATTTTTTGCATCTACGAACACGACAGGGGCAGATATGGCATCTTCAAGATTCTTCCCTAACCATAAGTAGTTCATGATTGCCTTTAGAATGAAAAAGGAATTGGTAAGCACTGGTTTGTTTTAATGACCTTAGGGGATATTGTTTGTGGGTAGATGTGTGGTTTTGGACATGTTTGATGGTTGGGGTGGCCATGCAAAGACACTCACCAGAGCTACACCTGTAGTGATCATACTGCCCCCTGACCCACCAATCACCAGCATATTCTGCGTGGATTTGGAGAACAACACCGCAGGAGACATAGAAGAAGGGGGCTGCTCACCTGGAGAGCAAAAAACACACAAAACATACCTCATTATTAATCAGACACCACAAGGGAAAACAGTAAGTATGGTGTGGGCAGACCATTACATGAAAGGATGAATTAAAAAATCAAAGAAAGGCCATGATCAGAGACAAGAGGGCACTCATCATACTGAAGCACTGGTTCTCAGTGTGCATTCTGGAACATTCTGGGATCACATCCGGATGATGCCAGTGCCAGCATTGAATAGCAACTCTGTAGGGCCATTTAATGACCAGGGCAACAAAGGAGGGCGACAATTTGAAAAGGATTGTTCCCATCTTACTGCACATGATCGATTTCTCTGGGTTTGGGGATCCTATAGTCAGCCTGGACAAGCTATGCATGAAGTGCACTCCTCCAAACACAAAGACTGTCTGCTGAGCCCAGGTGTGAAAAGTAGCAGCAGCTGGCAACAGGCCCATACTTGCCTACACAGATATCCAGAGTATGTCTCAGTTTCAGACACCAGCAATGTTGCAGAGGTGGGAGTTAAATTATGATGGAGCATTCTAAATTGTGACAAAATATCTACATTTAAAAAAAGGTAATAAACCATAGATAAAATAATGCTGACAATGATCCCGCCATGGCAGATGTCAATGTCTGCCACCTTACCCACAGAGATGTGATCCGCTTTCTTACAAAAATCTGTTAGTTGATTGTTGAGGATGATCCCTGTATTGGGAGACCACACCTTTGAGCCAAACCTGTGGAGAGAGATTCAATGGGACTAAGGTGAACGGCAGGTTCTAAAGAAGGAAATGCTCAGCCAGTGAGATACCCAAACTTTGAATCCCAAAACTGCATTCTCCCTCACATATTGAAAAGACTAAATGCACATATACTGTATAATATAAACCTTATATAGTCACTTAAAGCATAATGCTGGCTAAATATCTTTTTATAAGGCATTTATTGTTTAGGCAGTACAGTCAATTTGCTTCCTTGGGCTTTTTGTGCCAGTTGCTGCTGCTAGCATAATATGTTAATCTTAACCAAAATACCAGTTATCCCATGAAACAGATATACGGAACGTGAAGTAACTAAAGTTCACTGACACAACATCCTCCAGTGCCACAGTTTAATCATAATTTAAACCATAGTATAATATAACATCGATACATAAATATCAGGTAAAATACATCCTTATACATAAAAATGGCACATCTCTTAGGGGCTGAAACAGATGCTTTTGCTACACAAAACTGACCTCTCATGTTGCTGTGCGTTAATCTTAACAACCTTCAAAAGGTGGATAGGTGACATGGAGCTACGGTGCTTTAATCTGTGAAAAGCTTCTTGGCGTGCACTTACATGTAATTGATGGTGCTGGTGACGGAAACCGCCATGCCGTCAGCATCCAAGACAGACACGTGAGTGGTCCCATGGCTATCCAAAGAGGCAGTGAGATTGTAATATGAAGAATTATGGGTTTGGTCACTGCTGATCATTCCTCTGACCTGCTCAGCCAATTCTTCTGTTATCAGCCGAGACTCTCCCTATCACAGAAAAGAAACAAAGACATAAAATGCATGATTCCAGGATCCCACTGTCTATCTTTTAGTGCTCAGTGCTAGACTGTATCACCCTAAGATTCTGTGCAGAATATAAAGAGTATGTCAGCTTCGGTCAAGACAGACTTTGGCAAATTCATTTTTTGTCAAACTGAAAATAAAAATAGTGCATCTACAATTAGCTGTCTTGCACAGTTCCAACAGCAATTTAGTCAAAAGTTAAGTGGGGGGGGCTGTTGTGTGTCTCCTCATTCTGAAACACTCTTCTGGCATACACACCCTGTCTAGTATTGAATCTCAGTCATTCCAATACAACAAGGTAGGCATACCAATAGGGTGGCGTTTAACTTTCCATTTTGTCACCAGGTAAGGTGAGTTTCAGTCCACAAGTTAAGTCATCAGTAAGATCCTTTGGTTGATGAGTCGTGCATATCTACATGCACATCAAGCATAATCTGGTGATGCACTATGTGACTGCCTGATTCAGCTGGCAAGCTGTAGAGTGAAGATACGTGGCAGCTGGCGGCAGACAGCGGACTTCAACATTTATGAAGGAGGACACAGCAATGACAGAGGTCTGGAAGTATGTAGTAGTGCTGGCAATTTAATATGACTCTTTCTGAGTTATCTATTTCAGGTGTCAATCAAGGCTTTTCCACAATAATGGGAATTCAAATGATTAAATAAATTATCAATTAATAATAACTGAGCCTGAAGGAGGAGAGTAAAAAACAAATAACCCCAACTCCCTTCAGCTGACTGCGGAGTAATTGTCTATGAAAACGGGGGAGTTCACATTACAGATACAGTTAGTCATTTTAATCTGGCAGAAAGGATAAACAAAGGTAAAAAATTGAACAGGTCTGATGTGTAGCTCATCCTGTTCAGGAATTATCCTGGTGTGAAGTCATATACAGTCTGCCTGCACAAGCTACATATTGAATGTACTCAACTGATTCATTGTTTGCGTAAGCTTGGCTAAGAGCAATGAGCACTAACGTGCTCTATCAAAAATTAAGGAGATTACAGAGTTGAACACAAACAGAAAAACTGGGTATTACAAACTGAGATTAAACATGGATAACATTATTTAAAAATATGATCAAAATAGGCTCTAAAAACCCCTATGGTTCTCTGAAAAAACTAGCAAAAGGTCAGCACTGCAAAGGTCCCTTGAGGTCTTAGAAAAGGGTTTTAGGTAAGTGCTGAAAACCAGTTTTAAAAGTCCAAGGCTGTCTCAGCTTTCCCTGTTGAAGTTCCAAGAATGTGAATTGCCCTGCCAGGAAATATTAGGTCAGCCCTCTCATTAACCAGATTGAAGCAGCAATAAAAACACCTTTTCTTCTTGCTTTCTATGAAGTCATTATGTAAATTTCTTGCTACTTTGAGAAGTTTTTTTCACAGCCTTGTTTTTATTACATTTCTCAGTGGTATTCCTACAGTCAAACACTTTTGAAATGCCTTATAAGTAAAGTTTACCATGATTATCTTATCTGTTAGAGGCATGCATCCATATTCAACTGAACATATTTAATTTTAAAACTTACTTTTTGAATGACTCCAGAAAGTAATAACAGGAGGCTAAACTGGGCAATAGGTTTGGCACTCCCAAGAGCACTTTTTCTAACCTTTAGAACAATTTAAGCGAGCAGAGAACATCAATTGACTGCATTTGCTTACTGCTTCCCTACTCCCCCCCCCCCTCCCCCCCCCTCCCCCTGCCTCTGCTCACCAGTAGCCTTAAGGAATCATTAGGTAAACCCTCTCTGATGGTGTAGGGAGATAAAAGTTGTTGATGGATATCAAGAGAAACAAAGTGATCAATTGCACTCAGAGGCTTATTGCCATATGAGTTAATGTTGCATAAAGGGGCTTATTAAAGTTGGGCTCCCCCCAGTGACAGGAGACTTGTGTTGGGAAACTAATGAAGCTCTGATACAGTGACGGCGCCCCCCTCAGGCTCATCGTTATGCATTCTGCAGTCAGTTCCCACAGCACACAAAAACAACACAATGTCATTTGTGAAACAGAAAGAAAACTCGGCTTGTCTGAGCGCTCAGATAAATAAAAGACTCTGGCTGCCTCATGGAGCGTTCTCATTGCTGTTGGGAACACCTGCAGCGGACAGAATCCTGTACCCTCTGTGTGCAGTGAATAATAGGGTGTGCTGCTGGTGGGATAGTGCTGCAGATTTTAATGAAGGGAGAATTCTGTAACAGCCTGGAAGTGTCTCCACCATTTATTGCTTCCAGGCCCCTCGTCAAATTGGCAGGAACAGAAGCTCACTCTGAAACACCCACACAAGTAGCCTGTGTGAATATGTAACACTGCAGATCCTCAACTTGGATTTTTGTGTTGTGACATCCCTTACAGTATGGTTTGGCCCTGGTTTTGACCAGCACTTATAGCATCAGTTTAAAACATATACAACATCAATAGGACAAATAAAATGGAAACAAAACTATCCTACATCCCACCATATGGAGGAGATGTTTGGAGATGTGCTCTATGGAGACAGCTCACCATATTGAAGTTGAATTTGGGATCGCGGGTGTATTTCCGCAACCCGTTGGCAAACTTGTATGCCTCAACATAGTGGTGATAGGTCAGTTTTTTTTTATCGCCTTCCATGGAAACTGGGTTGAGGTGGTAACCTGTGAATAAGGAAACAAACATTCTGGAAATAACTTTGTAAAATCAGTCTGGAACATTTTTCAGGTTTATCATTGTATGGTCCTCCAAAAACAATTGTATAATCAGTCATTATTGTTTCTGCAGTATTGTTAATATTAATTGTCCTGATGACAGCCTTTATTGGATTTGCAAGTTCAATATATATAAAAGATATTAAGCTTTGATTAAATTGTGCTTGGGTTCTACTATTGTGCACAGTGGCAATATTTAACTTCAGTAAAAAGCTGCAGAAAGTATTCACACTGTTACCTCCCTCTCTTGTGCATCTATGAAATTGGAAAGCTCAGAGGCCTTCAAAAAGGAGGGGTTTTTGCAGTTAGTGAATTAATTTTTAAGTCTTTATCAGAACCTGTAAGATTACATTCTCAACAGGTATGCCTTTCCTCTAGTCTGAACAGTGTTTTGAAGTGTGAGGATCCTGTCACATGGAAAAACTACATGTTCTGTTAAATCAGCAGGCAGCTTTTGGAAAGCAGGCAGCAAAGCACTGACCTTTCATGACATTCAGAATGAAGGCAACAATTGCTCCCCCTGCTGGGGGTGGGGGAAAGTGCATTGTGTAGTCTCCCAGCGAGATGTTCCATGCATCTGTCACCTGAGCTTTGAACAACTTCAAATCTTCCAGGGTTAAGTTTCCACCTAGAGTACAAATGGGGAAGAGATTAACCACACAGGATGCAAACCCACAATGTTTAGAAGTATATATAATTTTGAATAAATTGAAAATGGTTCAATAAATAGCAATACTGAAAATGTATTGTCAATATTATTGTGTTTTACGAAATTTGTGAACTGCAATCTATGTAGAGATGGTGCTATCAGCTTTGTGGCACATTATTCTATCAATTAAAATGAAATCCTTGATTTATGAAAGTGCATTGACTGTCACTTGTAATGTAACTCTGTATTATGACACCTGTATTATGGTGCCAATTTGCATGGCAGCAGCAGGTGTAAATGAGCAGATCTGTGACAGAACTTCATAGTGTCCTTACAGTACCTGCCTCTTGTACATCCTGGATTAGGCTTCTCGCTATATCCCCAGTGTAGAAGGTGTCAGGCCCTTGCTTAGCAATGATCTCCATGGTTTCAGCCAGCTTGAGGAATCTTGTCTTTTCTCCAATTTTCTTGGCTGTCTTATTCTTGTGGCAAAACAATTCCCTTCAAGATAAGTACCAGCAATTACTTCACTTGCTATTCCATGCAATTCCAACAACTCCTCAGTTCTCCTGAAAGATCTGTATATCAGATCAGAATCTATAAACTCTATGGACAACAAATTCTGTTATGAACATGGAATTTTGAATGCAGATCCCTTAACATTACATGCATATTTCAAGAATGTATCTACAATGAAGGCTTAGTATGCACCCTGTCACCATCGCAATATAGAAGGCCGAGTAAAGTATCATTCAACCTGCAGTGTAATATTACAATCATTGTTTAACATAAGGCAGCCTTAGTGATTGCTGTCATTATATGCTGCAATAAACCACATACTGTAATAGTGAGCCTTCAGCACATATCTGTTTTTTCTGCTGCAGGACACGGCTCAGGATTGGAGACATGGGGACACCTTCTCGGGCCAGTTTGATGGATGGCTGGAAGAGATCCGCCCATGGTAACTTCCCATAGAGCTTGTGTGCCAACTCATACCCCCGGATTTCCCCTGGAACCCCGATCCACTGATTGCCTACAGGGAGAGACAGGAAGACTGGACCCGGTACAATGCTGTATAGGTATCTGAGGTATCTGTATGCTAAATGGGTGCAGGTATCTATGGCTGTAAAATTCAGAAAATCAAAAAATGTATTGGCCATAATTTGGTATCAAAATTGTTTAGAAACTAGGTTATGTTTTGTTTGCAAGCATTCAATGTCCTATTTGGCTCTACGACTTGACCCAGGGTTTGTCTTGATCTGTTATCTTTGGTTCCATCTTCCACAGTGCCAGTGTGACAAGACTGTCCTCAAGTATTTTTCACAGATATACAAAATAAACAAAAGACTCATATCCAAGAAGCAAAAATAAGGGCAGGTTCCAACATTTCAACTCTCAGAGGAATGCAATAACATTATAATATAACAACAATAAATGGGAAATAGTATTGAATCTTTGAGACTGCTTTTTTCAGGGAAGGAAATTAACATATTTGTAGGGGTAAGTGCCAGAGACGGTTTTCAATGATATGTACAGGGAGTCCTCGACTTACGAAGGAGTTCTGTTCCTACGCCTTGTGGTAAGTCAATTTTCGACGCAAGTCAGAATTTATACCTAAATTATACCTAAGTTAACACCTTTAGTCACTCACATTGTACACACAACACACAAAGGACATATAAAATACAGTAATTAAATGAAACAGTAATAAAAAAAAGAGAGAACAATTTTTTATCTTTATTTCTGTGGTCGTATTTACGAACCAAACCACTTAGGTCGAAACTAAGTTTTTAAAATAATTTATGGGAGTGCGTCATAACCACGAAACAACGTAACCCCCGTATTTGAAATTAACATGTATTTCTAATATGGGTTTCTTGTCCCTTTTTTGTACAGTTTATACCTTTTTAACCACCTGCAAAGAAACCTATGCCTCCTCAATTTCAACTGAAGTTTATAAACACATTTTTATGGTAGTATGTATTATTTTGTAGCATCTCTATATCTTTATATAGAGATGAAAGTAAAAGTAAAAAAAAATACTTTGTAGCTTATAAAATCTTATCATATATAATAGAAACAGTAGAACTTCAGAAAAGAGACTCAAACAAAAGACACAAACATATGTTGATCAGTTGGGTAGAGACCCAGAATCAGCATTCAAATTATTTCTTATCAATGTCAAACTCTGATACAAATTAGTGAGAATTAGACCAAAACTGGATCATGCTTTCCATTGAATCACCAGTGTACAGGGGCACATGTCTTAGCACTATTGTTAAAGAATGCCATTTGGGAAAATTTAACAAAAAAGCAAAAAAGATGCAAACCTGTTAATATTACTTATTTATGCTTTGAATGGATGAGGATATTTTGTGCACCTTTGCATACAGTATACCCTTATGCTATAACAAATACATCTCCTATAATAATTTAGTTAACAATGCATCAACTGCAGAGACACACATGTCTAAACCAAAACATAACTTAATCAAGTCTAACTGATTGAGGTTACAGTAGAAATTAAAACCAGTGTACACAGTGTGTCCCCAAGCCCAGAGAAACCTTTAAATACAGGAGGATGTTAAAATTAAGTACACCAATGTGAAGTTATTGCTGTGCATACAAAACCAGCTTGCAGTAGTAAATATTAATAAAACTGAATTTGTCAGATAGACCTTGGAAAGAAGGTAGCCTAAGAAAACTGTTGCCGGTGTATTAACTGGTATTGATATCAATAACACTCTGAGAATAGCCGTCCTCAAGGCCAGGGACCACATTACAGAACACAAACTGAAAGAGGTAGCACACTGCACCACTGCTGTGTGAAAGAGAAAAATGCATTAGGGAGCACATTAAGTAGGCCGGGATTATGCTTTCCTCTAAACAGAGCACATGGCAGGCTTCTCTTTGTAGGGTAATGGAGGCTCTGGTATTTCACATAGCAAAATGGTTTTGGTTATAACAGTCTCTTGTGTGAAGGTAGATGATGTAGGGAAAGCTACCATCTGCCTGTCTCGCAGTTTGAGTAGGAGGGTTTGACAGAGAGGACTGGCCAAAAATCAATCACAGGATATTAAGCAGACTGTTTTCAGATTGGGAATGAGACATGGAGGTGTCACATGCGAGCATTTTCAGAGGCTGAATAATTGGGGGTTTCAATAGTTTATGGGAAGACTGCACAGTATGGTGCACATTTGTGGTTCAAAACTACTGCTTAAAATGAATGTGTTCATCTGGTGGCACCAAGTGGAGGGACAATAAAGATGAAAGGATTCTCAGGTGAGTTCATTAATAAAATCAGCATCAGTTCAAACAGGAAAGGTGTTTGCGCTACCTGTTGATAATTGGACACTTGAGGAACATTTCTTCATCAGGTCAGGTTTGAACTCCTTGGGGACAGTCTCTCTTGAATTAATGACTTTGACCTTGCCTGAGAAAAGGAAACTGAATCTCTGAATCACTCTGAACACATTTAAGTGATATTTGTTTTAAGAAGTAAAGTCTCACATGCAGCATTAAAATGGTATCTACTACATTTTAAATGTACATAAAATTCTACATAAACAATATTTACTTATATCTAGTCCAAAATATGGTCTATACACAAAAATGTACACAACCACACACACAGTCACTGAAATACATTCACTCAACTTAAAACAAACAGACAAAAAATGTTACACACAGTATTACATTACTGAATAATATTTCCACAGAGCAGGTGCTCATTAGTGGGTGGGGAGGGCAGGGGAGGGCAGGGGAGAGTACATGTGAGTCTCTGTATGGCAGAGAAGAACAGATAGCAAGACATGTTAGACCTGAAACCCAGGTTTCAACCAAGTATCAAGACAGAAGATAAGAATTAATAACGTGTAAGAATGGATTTACGCAAATCCAGATCAAAGCAATTCTACCTGTTTACATGGCCTGTTTCCTGTTGTTGGCATTTACCCCAAAAATTCTGTATGGCCCCATAGAATTATAGAATACAGTGATTATGCAAGTTAATGCACATGCAAGAACAAACATGCAGAAGAAACAGGGAGGCACAGACAACCTGTAGTAAAATATGTGAGGTGTCTTTACCAGTCTTCTGACGCACAGTGAAGATAGATCCTCCGCCAAGGCCCATGCTCTGTGGGTTGACCAAAGAAGTGCACAGCAGTGCTGCAATGGCGCCATCTACTGCTGAGCCTCCTATCTGCATGATGTCTCTATATAAGGACAGGAAAACACACAGGGCTCATTCAAAGGGAATATAATATTTTAGCAAATGTAGCTGAAAATTGCACTGTAGTAATGACCCTTTAGATAAATGCCACACATGTGGTCTTAGTCTGAAGTATCTTGTTCTCTCTCTCACAAAACTATTTCTCTCCCACTCCCTTTCTCCCTCTGTTTCTCTCCTTCCTTTTCTCCCTCTCCCTTTTTGCTCTCCTTTCTCCTCCCTCCTTCTCTCTCTACCCCTTTCCCCATTTCTCTCCCTCCCACTCCTCCACCGTTTTTTTCTCTCCCTCTTTGCCTCTGCCTGTTGGAATGAGCCAAGACATCACCAAAAGTCATCAGCCAAAGAGATGGCAACTATTTAAACATACAGCCAAAACAACATTTCCAAACACGATTTATTTATAATAATAGTTTGTAGAATATTTTAGAGTTACTCATCTGCAACTTGCAGATGGTTTATCTACATTCTATATGCCAAATCTTGGAAGTTCTTGTTTATGGAAAATGTGACTTGACAGACCAGTTTAATTACTGTTGTATTACCACCCATCCCATGGGTACACAACAGGCAGCTCTTCAATGCACCTTAAAGTGACAGTGCATTTGAGATAAGAGGTACACAATTCATATGTGAAGTCATTTTATTAATCTTATTCTCGCACTGGGATCAAATTAGTGCAGAATGTAATTCTTTAAACATAATGGTTAAAATCTCGTGGTGGAGAAACATGAGACTGTAAAAAGAACTATATAGTGAAGCTAAACAAATTACTGTGAGCTGTGGGAATGTTTTGCAAAGTTTACACAGCACATGCTTATTGTCAAACTTGGTTTGCTGTTTGCATCCTGGCCCCATCAACTTCTACAGAGCTTATGAGATGTGTTATCATTTTTGTATATTCATCTTGATACAGTACTCATCTGAAAAAATATCTTACCCTTGCCATATGTAAACTAACTTATGTAAATAGATGCAAATGCACAGGGCAGACACATTTTCCATGTGTCCTGTCTTAACTAGGGGAGACCTGGGATGATTATAAAAAGTTTTACTTTTGCATCCATTACTCTGCTCTTATTTGTGCTAGACTTTTCAAAAAGTGGTACAAAGTACCCACATCTGTATGCCTCAAAATGAAATTATCCCCATACCTCCAATGCTACTAGAGATTTTGAAAATGAATCACAAATACAAGAAGTGAAATGTTACATTCTACTCTGCACCAAGGAATAGTTGTAACAGTACCAGGGGTTAAATGTAACAAGTAACTGAAAGTGCAGAAATTCAGCATGTACAATGTTGTTGTTGCAACAAAACATTATTCAGGAACATACCATATAAACCTAAAATGTAGACAGGCTGTGTTGGTGTGCACTCACACATGCATGTGCCTCCATTTGAACATTTTCACAATGTACTTTTTCGGTCCTCCTCTAAATCTACCAATTTTTGTTTTCAGACCTAACAAAAGACAATTTGGAACAATAGCAATACCAAATTTCATCATTGTACTGATTCATTTTTGCCTATCATGTGCCTATCATTTGCTTAACTCATGAGGAGACAATCCATCATTACAGATCAGCTGCCTTCATTAGTAAGCCTCCCCACCTGCTCAAACACCCTATTGGCACTGCAGTAGTCTGCTCAGACCAACTCACTGGCCCCTTCCCCCTACAGCTTCTGTAATGTTTTATAGTATCTGCAAAGAGTTACATGACAATTACCACAACATTTGGTCACAGATTGCACAGATCCACCCTGTATAACCCCATTGAGGCTTTTTAGAGAATAATTGCACCACTCCCCTGTCAGGGTTTCCCTTCCATTATTTAGCATACTGAAAAATACAAGAAAATACAAGAATCAGCCTTAATCATAATTAGGGGATAGTTGTGAAACCTTTTACAATCCTGTTACAACTATCCCTGAACCTGTCATCCATGCTATAGTGGTGTGTGTGGTGTGGCATGAAGAAATTCATGTTCATGAAATGCATTAAATATAAGCTCAAAGACTGGTGTTTAATCAAATATGTTTTATAATTCCAGCTAAACCACAAATAGCACAAGTCAAAAATGAATTTTGTCAAAATCTGTTTATATAAAACTGACAGAGTTGCTCACATGGGCATGTGACTCTGCTCGTGAGCTCAGGTAGAAAGTGGGCCCTGTACTCGATTATATGATTCTGGTTTAACCCTACTCCTATTTGGAGAAATTGTAAGTGAAATTGAAAGTGTTACAACTTCATCCCCGGTCTCCCCTACTTGTATTTTTGTCCTCTTAATGCAATAATCTTTTGAACTGTTTAAGCACACACTTCAACTATCGACATTTTTGTGAAAATTATGACTCTGAACAACAAATGCGAGACTCTAAGCTCCAAAAAACACTTTTTAAATCTTTTGATTTGTATGGTTGTATTACCTATCTTTTTTTTTTTTTTTTTTTTTTGTGCACTATATCGCGCTTGCCCCCATTTAAGCACTTCAGTACCTCTTTTTCATTCTGCTTTATCATTCCAGTTTTTCAACAAAAGAATCGGATTACTCACATCCATCTTTTCTTTATCTGCGACAAAATTGCAGTGATTATTACTCTATGATTTCTGCCTCTACATTTCACCTGCATTACATAACTCAGATTCACAGTTATTTGTCTCACAAAATAACAATTTGCTTTAATCTGCTTTAACTATCTAGGAAAGCATGTATGTGTGAGTAGGCATTCATCTATATCTGGAGTCGACCATCTTTGCTGGAAAAAGCATCTGACCATTTCCTTGTGGGTTTTAAGATTAATATTGTCATGATTCTATATTCTTCATTAATCACAGTAGCGAATTTAATATTAAAAGTTTGCTGAATTAATACGAGAACGTATTTGCTACACAAGAACTATTGTACCACACTGATACTAAGGAACTTCCTGAAAGCTGTCCATTCAAATTATAACAAGGAGAAGATATATAAAACTGGAAAGAATTTGACAGCTGTTCGGTGTGTGAGGGTATTAAAATGTGTCGTTTACAAAGCAGTTACAACAACGCAAATGAACGTAAACAAATAGAACAGAAACAACGTAAACAAATAGAACAGTATTTAGTTTGGGTGCTACAGCAGAAATAGCCTGTATATCTTTCCATGGAACAGAATGTATAACTATCGGCGATATATAGCCTAACTACCGATTCGAGTACATGGACATATATGTTTAATATATTGTAATGAATCGGTATTAAACGAGTTGTTGTTTCTGTCCACACTGACAACAGTTAATGAAGAACGAAAGCTTTAGGTTTATATCAATTTAGTGACATGTTTGTATAGGCTACAAATACTGCAAAACTTTGAAACATAATTGCTTTCACCAGTAAGTTTTTTTTTTCGGAATGGAATCTATCGACACTGGTTCATCTTTTAAGACCCTCTGGACAATTCTGGAGAAAAATATCGAGTAAGATTGATACTTTCCAGCTCTAAGCTTACCTTCCGACTTTCGAGCATGTCTCTGAATCAGCTGCTACTGCGGCGTGTTTAAAGTCCCTTTCTGAACACCTTCGGCTGGTGAAAACAAAGATACAAGTTACGATGATCGCGATTGAGAGCAGAATCGCGAAAGACGCACATAAACGCACTCTCGTCTTGGGTTTAGCCATTACTTTTAGAAAGAGTCTGTCTGCGTGCTAAATGCAACCCGTGGATCAAAGAGGGTTGTAGTGAAATCCTCCCTCCACCCCCTTCAGGACCAATGTGTACATGGAGGAAACTGCAAAGTTGCTTGTAAGGTTACATATAAAACTTCTTTAAACAGTAAAAGTGCAGTATGTTTGTTCCTATTCCGCTGTCCAATGGCCGCTGATTGCCTGGTTTTCTTTAATTAATAAAGGATATTCAAGTGCGTATTTGGAAGTGGGACGCCAAAGGGATTACATTTTTGCTCTTGAAACAGTTCAATTAGTGTTCATAGTCTGAAGTACTTCACCTAGATGAGTGGCAGACTTCTTTACTTTTGCCATGGTTACAGCCGCAAATTCTCTGCGTGTTTGCTCCCGCTTAACTCATTTCTGCCAACTCCCGGGGAAGTGTTTTAGTTCACCTTTGGAAATCATTAATGTGTTCTTATTGAAAACTCACTCTAGTTCCTTCTTCATTAAGCAATCCTTATACAAAATCAGACGCATGCTTTAACGTACTTTCACGAATTCTGAATTATCTGTCAAATAGGCTATCTGAAAACATATTACATTTCTCCACGAACACTACAATGGCAGTTTATTGGTCTATCAAACCTCATCATATTGGTGCTAGGGCCAAATTAGTAAACCTATCTACTTATCAAGAGCCTGTCCAAGCGGTGACACTGCGGAGAGGTTTCAACCAAAAAATACTCAAGCTTCTCGTTTTCTGAAAGATGTCTTTGAAGTTTTTTAATAGCTATATTCATGAAATGTAATTAATTTACATTAGATATGAAAGATACTAAGATGGCTTAATATGTAAAAAAGACAGATGTATTTAATTATAAAATAATAATAAAAACATTGTGTTGCAATGTGGCAGATAAGTATTTAAAATATATCAAGACTAGCTTGCATGCTACAGTGGCTAATAAACTGATAAAATTAGATGGAAATGCTGATTGGGGTGTTGCTCAGGTCTCACCATGTGATTTGGCAGTTGGTGCTAGATTAACAAGCATTATGCTCACACAAACAGTCCTGGACATCTCTTGTGTGTTGGATTTTTATTGGGGTAAAATGAACAGTTTGCCACTTTGATACCCACTGCATATTAGATTGCAGTTTCTGCCTATGCATGCACCCCACTTTAAACAGAATGTCCTCCTCTGGTAATACAATAGTGGGAGTTTAGAGAGAAACAGGTCTAAATATGAATATCAGACACTCCACAATCCAACAACTGAAATCTGCAATCAATCCAGGATCACTTTTCAAATAAATTAAATGATCTTCCACGAAGGCTGTTGAAAATATTTTGCTGAGGTACTTATATCCTCCAGACATTCTCCTGACAGGGAGGGCCCCTTAAGTAGGGACAATTGCTTGAAGGTGTGTTAGCACCAGACAGGCTGCAGGTATATGTGGTAATCTCTGGTGTCCAGCAGACATTGCCAAATATTGCCAAATATTAGACACATATTTTACCTCCATAGCACACACTTCCTAATGGCTGTCCCCTCCTGGCCGTCTTTACCATAGACACCTATTGACAGCCATGTAAGCATGCTGGGTTGCCACTGATCACTGCTCCTGTAGGAACTAAACCATGAGAAGTACAATTTCCCTTCTCATTAGTATTGGACCATGTTTGATGAATATGCAGCTTAATTGGGCAGGCTTTCTCAAAACATGTCTTGATCAGCAAATAACAATGCAGACGAGAAGCTTAAACTCCACGCCCTTGTTAGCTTACAAATATATTTATCATTATCATTTACTTTCACCACAACCAGGGGTGAAAGTAGTTTTAAATTCTTGCCGGTACTATTACCAAAACCTTCATCTCTGTCTCACTTCATGCATTTTAAAATAGCAAAGTCAAAACCCAAACCGTACCGCCACTGAATATTTTAGTGGTACGCAGTACCGGACCGGACCAGTTTACTTTCACCCCTGATTACAACTATTTAAAAACATTTAGGAAAAACACTTAAGTTCTTGACAATTTGATTCCTACAACTGAAAATGCAGTAAACTTGTTTAACACACATTATGTGATTAAACATTTCATGAAAAGATCCCAACACACCAAATTCTGAAGAGCTAGCTCACTGATTTTTTTTTCTTTTTCCCAATAACTTTTGTCTGAGATATGTGAGGGTTTTCAGAAAAACTGGTAGACTTTGGATATCAAAAGTGACACAAATATGTTTGAAATGATTATATACAGTGGTGTAGAGGTAACTGAAGAGATGAGTTTGCCTGAGAGGGTGAGCATACTGTAACATTAAAGCGCATATGTATTAATGGTAATAAGTGTAAAAGGTGGGGACTCTGTACATCCCCGTGAGTTCAAGTGTGTTTAAGTCCATATACTGGCGTATTCCCTACACTACAGTACTACGATCATAGGAGACGAGAAAAACAGAAACACCTCAAAACAAAATTAATACCGACTATGCAGACCACAGTGCCATAGTGACACCAAGTGGGTTTCTAGTGTACCCTAAAACATTGAGAATAATTTTAAAGAGAGTAACGGCCAACAATTCACCACTTTACCTAATTGTGTTGTCTTTAGACGTGGGCTTAGGTTATCCATCCATTTCACCTATGGCAATTTCATGCAAATCAGCAAGTCAGTATTCGGTTCAACCCAAAACATTCTGACAATGAACAAAAAACGGTAACTATTACTTTTATTAAGACTATCTTGCGTAGATTCGTGGAAAGAACAGAACCACATAGCATTTAAATTGATAGGTCATTAATACTGCAGTTAACTGTAGGCTAATTGGGGAGGCTATAGTCCAGGTTCATCATTTAAATGAATATACGAATAGTATATGTAATCAATGACAGTGTAACGGTTAAACATTATTTAGATCCTAGCAATTAGATAACAAACTATGGAAGTCAAAATTATTGTTTTGAGCAGAAGGGCGATGTGGGGTGTGGATAGTAAGTTAAATTTGCTAAGCTATTTGGCTTTAGAGCTTCAATGTAAGTTGTCTAAGAAGCAAAACGGCTATACAATACTAGAAAACTATTGCCTAAAACACACGGTAATACAAGGGGCAAGCATTTGCTTTCTCGTAGACTATAAATGCTTTATTCTTATTCTGAAATAGTATTTGTCACTCTTACTAACAAAATAAGTCGGTGTGCCATTGTAGAATTTGTAAACAAGCTCGACTGGTCACGTGTTAGGCGGAAGTTCCTGAACCGCACGACAGGAGATGCATTCAGGGAACTGCAGTTTAGATCAGATCAATCTACGTGGTCGTTGGCTGGCTACTAACACTCGTTACCTAACACCTGTTACCTTAATGCCCCGATGTAGTAGTGGATTGGGCCTTTTAATATCTTTCTGCAATACAATTTTCATATCAGTAATGTTTAACAGGGTGATGTTTCTTCTTTCGAAGGCGGCTGGAACACTTTACGCTGTGGATGTTCAAGCCGTCTCTGCAGCAACCAGGCAGAGGATATTGACAAGGTCCATCCGAGATTCGCGTTTTTAAAACAGTAAGTTCTCTGCAGTGTGCAAGCTCTCTTGCTACCCTGTAAGTGCTGCTGACTACACAGATGCATTTACCGCTGTTCTGCAGTGCGTATGTATGTGGACGGTCAGCCAGGTAGGCGGCTGTGATTGACAGGAGCGAATGATGCAGTGTGTTCAGCTAGCGAAGATACCTACGAGCTGTATTTCGCGGACTCCAATTGTAGCCAAACCTGTACAAGACGGCGTATTATTATTATTATTATTAGTAGTAGTAGTAGTATGAACATTGAATGGTATTCTATACAGTTTCACTTTGTTGTCAGCCACCCAGATAGCTTATTATTCTTACCGCGTATCATTTAAAAAGCAAGCTAGCTAGGTTTCTGTGATTGGCAGCGATAGTCTCAGAGCATCTGCCGTGCTTTTTGTGCGAGTGAGTCATTGACACTATGGCCGACGGGTGACAGGTTGTAATGGGCAGGGAGATTACGAGAAGCTGAGGAGAGTGGGAGACAGAGGGAGGGACGTGTACAGGAATGAGGGGAAAACAGTGACGTTAGTCTGGGGGATAATTGTCATTACCCAAATAGGATTTGATTAGATAACGAGCGAAGTGCCCAAACAGTGGGCGCCCTGAGCGGGGGCTCGTTGTGCATGCAGTCCGCGAGGCTTCGCTTGTGAGTGGGGAGAGCCGCTGCTGTGTTGGCTTGACAGACTGCGTTTGGTGAGATGGCCGTTCCGGAGCGAGGAAGTGAGGAAGTTTGGTGGCGTGCGTAGAGCATCCGTTGATGTGTCGTCCGCTGTGAGAAAAGCATCGATTTTGCTGCCTTGATGTGTATCCACAATGTGAAATTGCCTATATTATTTTGGCTTTTGGCAACATACTTGTCGATGGCATGCATCTGACAAACCTTTTAGCTGTCTATCCTTATATTCTTGTATTTCACTGTCTAGTCGAACGCTTGCTGGATGCTGCCATAATATGTTTGCTTGCTACCTCCCTTTCTGTCTCTGACGGCAAGCTGGACATTTAGATTGCATGTGTGGGCGTGTTTGTCTATCAGGACACTATCAGCGTATGTCACTTTCACTGTATTTTTTTATTCAAATGTGTGTGTTCTTCAGTTATTGTGTGTTTGAGAGAATGCAGCAGTGTACGCATGACTCATGGCTTTGCACAGTGCAGTGCGGAGGTGTGAGGAAAATTGAATTTTAAGTGCTTGCTGCATGTGTTTCTACGTGTGTAATGCATTTTACGCCCGTGAGTCCATGGCAGTGGTATGAGTGGGTGAGTATTAGGGCTGGGGGAGGAGGGGGGTTGGTGTTGAGGGAAGTGGGAGTTAGCTGGTTGAACAGTGGATGGTGTGTGGGGGAGATCAGCAGGCGAAATGTTGTTTCGTTGTGAAGCTGTGGGTGGTCTGTGACTTGTCTACGTTTCATAGGATAACCAGCTACATATTGACACGCAAAGGCAAATGTGCCTTCTCGTTTGTGTTGTGCTCTATGTCTTCAATGACCTTTACATCTCTTTCTTTTGTCTCTTTCCCTTGTTCTTTTATAGTGCACAGGACAGATGCCCAGGGGTCTGCTGTCTACTTGTGTCTTGTCAAAATTATCAGGAAGAAAGCAGGCCAAATATTCCAACACCAGACTGTATCCAGTGTCAGGAATCTATCCTGTACACTCTTGTCATGAAGATTTAATCATATTGCAGTCTGTGTGGAGTAGAATGTCAGAGTGGAGTATCAGAGTGCCATATCCTACCATTTCAGATTCGCACAGTTGCACAAGAGCATTTTGTCAGTGTCACACCCCTAGTTGTTAGGGTGGGGAGAAGTGTTTTTCATCCAGTTTGACAATCAATGCGTCAAGCGAGGCAGCACAAATCGGTCAGTGTGTCTGTAGGTTTGTAGATAGGTCAGTCGGCCAGCGCGGCAGGCAGTGGCAGCAGGGGACGCAGCGATGGAGTGGTCCCTGGAGAGGGTGCGGGAGCTGGTGGCAGGAGGAATGCAGTCAATGCGGGAATGTGAGTCCAGCGCTGTGGGGACAGCCTTCTGCCTCCTGCTGCTCTTTGTGTGGTACTGCTACCGCGTGGGCCGCGAGCACAGCACCCCAGCCCTGCGTGGGGGCTACAGCCCTGACCCCGGGAGAGGTGGAGGAGGAGGCGGGGGGGCACTGATCAGCCCTGAAGTGGGGGGCAGGGGCAAGGGAAGGCAAGCATCCGGGGCAGAGGAGCAGAACGGGTTTGCTTACTGCCACTCGCCTGAGTGTTTCCGCTGTATCCATGCTGGGGAGGGCCTGAACCAGAGGCTCTACCACAGCCTGCAGGACTACGCCAAGCGCTACACCTGGGCCGGCATGGGACGAGTCCACAAGGGGGTGCGAGACCAGGGCCGCTACCTCTCCAGCCGCCCCTCCATCCAGAAGCCAGAGGTGTTCTTCCTGCCGGACCTGCCCTCTGCTCCCTTCTTCTCCAGGGAGGCGCAGAAACACGACGTGGAGCTGCTGGAGCGGAGCTTCCCTGCCCTGCTGGCTGAGTTTGAGAGTGTCTATCACCACCCACCTGCCAGGGCTGGCTCCTCCCTTCCCCCTGGGTGGAAGGCAAACAGCACCCCGCATGGCCAGTGGTGGACCTTCTACCTGGTCAACCAGGGCACCCCAATGGCCCTCAATGCCAGGCGCTGTCCCCGGGCCTGGAGAGTCCTGGGACAGCTGCGCACTTTCATCGCCAACAATGTGTTCGGCAATGCCTGCTTCTCCGTTCTGAGCCCTGGGGCGCTGATCACAGAGCACTACGGACCCACCAATGTCAGGCTGCGCTGTCACCTGGGTGAGAGAGCGGCATTTCTGGGATGTCGTGTGTGTGTGTTGGGGGGGGACTTAAACGAATGTCTGTCCACATGTTTTTCAGTGTGGCTGCTGGTGAATAAAGCTTTGTTTGCTTAAAAAAATACTTCAGTGAGTGAAAACAAGAAATGATGAAATCAAACAGTACACAATATATTCCTCGTCAGTTTTATGGCTGTTAGAAGTCAGGGACAAATTCTCAGTATTGTAATACATATTGTAAAGATGTAAAAAGGAAATCTAATGTCATGGTGACTGGTTACTGTAGAGGGAAGCCACCTGGTTTCCAAAAAAGGATTAAGAAACGCCTGCTGTATTTTGTTATCTTTGTTATTGCTGAGTAATTTAGCTTATTTGAATATATATTGGTCTGCTTCTTTATTTGCTGCTTACTGAGTGATGAGAACCTTTGTGCTACTGAGAAGTGACTAAATGATAAAAAAGGGTAGATTTGCAATCAGTGTTTCTTGTGTGTCTCTCTGGAATCTGGAAACTTAAAGCACCTTTATATGTAACAGAAGATGACAGCCTGCTTGGTTGCTCTGTCTTCATAATGTTAGGTTACCATTACCCATATTTCAGTTATATCTTGAGTATGTTGTACTCTATTGCAGTGTTTCTGTCTCACCTCTCTCCTTCCCTTCTTCAGGTCTCAGGGTACCCTCTGGCTGTGAACTGGTGGTGGGGGGTGAGCCACAGTGCTGGTCAGAGGGGAGCTGTCTGCTGTTTGATGACTCTTTCCTGCACACTGCCTTCCACGAAGGTGAGAGAGTGAAAGAGAGCAAGGGAGAATTGCAAGCTTATGATTGGAATTTTCACTCATCAGACAATTGAATTGAAATGAACAGATTAGTTAGAGGAAGCACTTCAGAATGATAAAAATGGAACTCATGTAAGAGAAGGGTACAATTATTGTATGAGTATTAGCAGAGTGAAAGAGGAGGAGAGAGAGTGTGACAGAGAGAAGATTGAAGATTTGTTTCTTGTGTGGAGAGAAATGGGAAGAAAGGGAATAGAATGTAGTACAACTGCAAAGCAGAGGGTGATGTACAGACAAGGGCAACAGCAGGGGAGTGAGGCTATTGAGTAGTGCATTCTACTAAACCCATGACTTTAAGTATAGTTACAGTCTGACACAAGGAAGCATATGGATGGGTTTCAGTCTGAAGCATTCTACCCACCTCATAGTGCAAAATTCGTTTGGCTGCTACAGTCTGCCTGATGCAGCTGCACACAAGCTGTAGTCCCCCAGCACAGTGACAGTACATAATAGAGTGTAAAGAAGCAGCAGATGACAAGGCAAGTTCCAAAGAAAACTCAGTCTATTCTTCACTCTCTGTAATGGGTGGCTGATGTTACCAAAGATGGTCCTACTAATATGCTTGGGCATTCCACAGTCCACATTCCACAGAGAAATAAATACAGGGAGATCTAAGTGTTTTTTTTGTTTTTTTTTTTAAAAGGGAAGATGTGGTTGCCTATGATAGCTGCAGTAACACACAGGTGAAAGGAGAGAAAGGAGTGGCAGTTTTCTTGTTGGAGAGTAACAAAACATTTCTGGGGCTTAAACGAGCCTGTGAAGTGTCCTGACATTCAAATTTGTGTTTTTATTCAGGCAGTGCAGAGGATGGCCCTAGGGTGGTCTTCATGGTTGATCTCTGGCATCCAAATGTGGCAGCTGCAGAAAGACAGGCGCTGGACTACATCTTTACTCCTGGTCGCTGAGAGAGAGAGAGAGAGAGAGAGTGAAAGAATGAAATCTAATAAAGACAAGAGAAAGAGGGGAAAGAACGACTGAGACATGGAGAAACCCCACTTTGCTGTCTCCCTGTGTACATATCTTTATTCCACTCTAATCACCATTTCCACTAAATGAAATTCTTCTTTTTGAGGCTTACATTTGACCAAACTGACTTTATCTAAAGTGTAATGTAATGTTTACAGTCTCCACTTTAGCCTAGCCCTTGACCTGGTTTACCCCGTTTCCAGCGTGATAATCTACAGTGCTGTATGTTGGAGGCACTTAAATAAATATCAGTATCCTCTCCCAATGCTAACTGAAATAGAAATAGACATTTCACATGCAATGTATTACACTGTTGGATGAGCACATATAAATCTTGTTTACTGGTCTGTCAGAGACAACCTGCACTGTACTGTAAATTTCTGATTCAGATTTCCAGCTGACTTGAAATTGGGGTAAAGGGTGTTGAATTTAGAATCAAATACTTTATATCACTGTTTAATCATGGTTGGAACAAAAACAGGAGCTAATTTCTTACTGTTTGAATTTGTAATGTGAAAGCTGTTATGAGCTCATTCTATGAAAAATGGGCATGCATATCTAGCTAGATTTATTCCTTTTCTGTGTATGTACAGTACTGTTCTTCTCTAAATGACTTAAAAGTTATTGCTCCAGTTGTTCATATATATATTCAATCTTCTTGTATGGGCACACTTTTGTACAGGTTTTGGAATTTTGAAAAGTGGTTTTACTGTTGAGTGAGATTTTATACTCCTGTGATATTCTGCTGCATTCCAGTTTTATGGTGACATTCTGCTTCCATTACTTTCTGTGGCGTGAATTTTGCAACAGTAAATTGAGAAAAAAATGGCTAATTTGTGGTATTTTTCATTTTCATCAAATCAATCAAAAACTAATTTTTGCTTGTGTTCCAGTACATGAACATTCCAACACACATTTTCAATTTTCCTGATTGACAACAGGCATATGTGAAATGAGGTTAAGATCATCTGTGACATATCAAGTTACTAGCACCAAGCCAGACATGATGTAGCCATGTAAGAAAAGGGAGCTTCATAGTTTCTTTGGCACTGAAAAGTTAATCCTTGAAATCCTGTGGCAATTGACTTCATTGATCAATTGTAATGAAGGTCTTTTCTAGAAAAGATCTGTTTCAAGATTTTAAAAAAGAAACTTCATTAACCAAGCAGACATTTCTTTAAGAGATGGCTCTCTAACCTGCCCCTTTTTTTTGCCCAAAAGTAATATATAGTATTGTCTATCCATTATATATTTTAGTTGGAACCTCCTGGAAACAGATTCTGCTATTGGGTTAGGTAAGCACTACAAAGGACTGATTTCTAGGACATTTCATGCAAAAAGATTCTATACTGAGATACTTATGAGTGGTGGGTGGAGAGGGTGGCTACATACATTCAATATCCCTCTAACAGAATACTAAAAACTCAGGGACGAGTTAGAGAAAATGTAGAGAACAGCAAATCTGGACAAAATCCAGAAGCGTACAGACACTAATAAATTACCTTCAAAACAGCTAAATGTAAGGATTGTGGGAATTATTTTAAAACAGTGCTATTTGATAAGAACAAAATTAGAATGTGTTGTGTGCTGTAGCAGTGACTACATATTCAAGGATGCTTGGATGTATTGCAAAAAGTATTGATTATAAATCAGAGGAGGCTATATTAAAGTTATATAATTCCTTAGTCAGATCACATTGGGAATACTGTGTGCAGTTCTGGGCACCACACTGTAAGAAAGATATTTAGGCTCATGCACAAAGAAAGGCAACTAAACTGGTTCTTGGTATGACACATAAAAGCTGTGAGAAAAGATCCAAGACACTTAATCCATTCAGGTATGGCAAAAGTTGACTAAGGAGAGCTTCAATTTAGGTCTTTTATTCTTCACATGGTTGAACAAAGAACCATAAATGATTTTTAGGTTGAATTTAGTCTGTAGAACAAGTGAGCACAGATGGAAATTTAAGACTAAATTCTGTGCTGATATCATGAGGTAGTATTTTACACAAGATGTCTTCAGTAGTGGTTGCCAGGTCAAGTATGAAAGGAAGAGACCCCTTGGTGTGTTCAAGTCCAGACTTCATGCATCATTGGATGCTTTATTGATTATACAGATATGGAAAGCCTAGTTCAGATGAATGGTCTGTTCTCACCAGTTCTGAGCTCCAGTTTGAAGAAAATTAAGATGTTACATTTACCGGTGTACTGGTGTAGGTCCAAAATCCCCCAAAATGAATGCTACAATTTTTATTGACACATTGAAGAAGGCCCCCTGCATGCTAAAGTGAGGAGAACAGAAAATGAGAGATGCAGGAATTTGTCTGGCCACTGGGTTGTGGTGATGAGTACAGAATGCTTACTCACTTCTCACTCCTCAGGGGCCACTGCAAAATGTTCAGTTTAAAGAGTTTTTCCAAATAAATGGTGCAGGTTCTGTTTCAAATTTTACCCACAACATTAGTTTAAAATACAGACCACAGGTCCATTCTTTTTTTTTTATTTCAGCCAGTTAGAACTATTCCCATTTTTACACTGACTAAATGCACTATGTGCATGACAAATGAAAAATTCTAAGACAGATATTGCTGTTTGTTTCAATTATGAAGTTTATTATACTATGTAGTATACCCAAGCAAATATGTTCAATTGACTAAAGAAGCAGTCGGTTATGAATAGGTTGCACATCATAATATTTGCAGAGTGGAGCATTTCTACCTTGATGGTTCAGTGCTAAAGCAAAAAGGGCATATGTAAGGGTGAGTATCAAGAAAAAAGCTGACCAAAAACAGCTTTTTAGGAAATATTTTAACAGTAAATTGAAGACATGAGTGCTCCACCTTCTGCAATGGTCATTTAAAAAGCAAACATCTTCATTTTATTTAAACATACAGATGTTTCCTTAGAATGTGAACATTGTCTTTTTATCATATAAAGGGTGATTTTAAGCTGTAAATGATGTTTTAGTCAATGTTAAGTTTTCATTTAAAAAGTGGATTAAACACCTTGGGACTGTTTTAAAATACATTTATTTTGTATTACATCAGGCTATCTTTAATGAAAACAAAGTAGATGATAAACAAATAGTAGACATAGATTTAAATAAAAATATTACATGTCGAAGGACTGATGTGAATCAGTAAGGAGCTTGTTTAAAGGGAAAAATGCAACTTAGTAAGAATAGAGATGAAACCTAAATTCTCAATTCTAAGTTCTGCAAACCTCACTCAAATAACATTAATTTCTCTCCAAGTCACATTTTAAAATATCAGACAAGATATATATAGGCCATACTTCTTAGACCCTTCTTCTATCCTAACTAAATGTACTTAAGTAATGTCTTTTCTAGTAAGAAAACAGTCAGGTCTAGGATTTGCCTTTAGACAATAATGAAGTTAGGGGAGGAAAATTAAATCTAGTTTTCTCTGAGGTAAAACAATATTGAGTCAAGAAGTACTCTGTTGACATTTGATAGCATGTGCCCTGAAGTTCATAGTCTGATGCCTTAGCTTGATTTCTTGTGTGCAGGGAGTGATTCACACACAGTGACTGTCTGGCCTCTTTTCAAAGTGACTCAAATCCAGTTATTCAAGGACATTTGGTATAAGGTTATTTGACATCCTTTCTTTTTATGCTTCAGGCCCAAAGTGAAATTTATATTAAAAGATAGCTCGTACTCCCACGCATGCACACACATTTGAAATGTGGATGAAAGGATGAGATGAACGCCCCCTCCCCTCCCTGCCGCCACATGCACCACAAAAAATACAGATTTAATGTCATTTACATTGGCGAAATGTGACATTTGTCCATTTTTGTATATGAAAACTGTGTCTGGGCTTGTGATATTTTTCCCTCAGCTTATTGGCTGAGAGGGGATACCTGAAACATAGCAACTGGCAGCTGAACTCCAGAGTTCCAGAGCTGTCTCCATGAAATAATAGCAATAATCATGATGATAATATTATATTTGACGTTAGGTAAAGCTAATACTTGTATAGGGGTGAGGCTAGTCAATTTTCATGACATGCCTCTTGAATGTTTTGTTTTTCCATAGAAAACTGAAAATTTAATTTAAGCAAGCCTCCTATAGATGGAGACATTTCATTGAGTCTGTTTAATAGGTTGAAACACAAATGGCTTGAGACAGCTACATAGTCTGTTTTGTAACCTAGTTAAAGTGGTGGATATTGAGTTGGAGAATGCAAAAATAATGAACTCTAACCCTAATCCTCACATCCACCCATGTAACTGGCACTCTCCAGGCTTGACCTCTTTCAACGTATATCCAACAGGGGTTGTGGGGGGGGTTTCAAAATGTGTTCTATTTATGATTTATTAATATTGTCATCTCTTTTTATTTGTTGCAGGTTGTGTTGTCAACAAATCTAAACAAAAACTATAATTAAGGTTATATCATAGCTATACAATGGCCTTTTTAGTATGTAAATGCACATGAGATTTCCTAGCAGAGATGATTTGATCAAAGTGTTATTTCAAGATGGCACACGAGAGGGAGTATGCAGGTAATTCTGCAGTAAGATTGGTATTCTTTCTATGGGAAAACATTTGTCTTCTATGAGACAGACTAAGAGCCAGTACCATGAATTCTTAGCAATCTAGGCTGCAGAACAATGTGAGATATTTCAAGCAGCTGTAGATGGACAATCTTTCAATTTTTTAAAAAATAATGAAGTAAAGCTACTTCATTTTTTTATAATTTCTAGGAAAGCATCAAAAGCAATGATGGGAATGGTTGAAAAAATGTGTGTGCGTGTGTGTGTGTGCGTGTGTGCCTGCGTGTGTGCATGTGTGTGTGTGTGTGTGTTTATGTGTTCCGTCATGTTTTAGGGTCAAAGGTCAAGATTGCTACTGTGAGGCCTCCAACAATTTTTTATACAGTGATTGAGAAAATCTGACTTTCTCACTGGAATGACATTATGTTAAAAGCTCATATGAAATATGACAAATAACCTAAAGATGGCTTATTTGCTTAAAAGAGACCAGGAAAGTTGGACATTAAAATTATTGAGAATATTAATATAATCAGCTCCATATAATCAATATAATCAGTTTTATGAAATTTGAAATTCCATTACAAGCTTCAAAGAACTAATTTAAATCATGCATAGAGATAATTTAAATCATGCATTTTATCATGCATGGAGAAAACAGCCAAGTATCTGTTACCCAAGCAAATGAAATTGTGCAATTATTGTTATACCAGGCCAACTACCAATACATTCTAAATATTCTCAGTCTAGGCTTGCAAGCCTGAGATTTTTAACCAAAATTATGCAGAGCATGAGGTAACATACAATGTAAAATGTAAAAACAAAATAACCTATAAAAAGTATCCATGTACAAGAGAAAATAGTTTCAACTTACTTCACTGTGTGTTGCAGCATCAGGGTTTCTTCATCAACTTTTCAATGCAGCCCAGAGCAACTCATTTAGGGCCCACATGCTGCAATGCAGCTGTTCAGTTTGTGCAAAGCAATCACCTCCTTAACATTAGAAATAATCATTGTTCTCATCACAGTTATTCAAAGAGAAAATGAAAATGTGCAACAAGAGACAGAGAGAGAGACAAGGAGAAAGGAGGGGAGAGAGAGAGAGAGAGGAAGAGAGAGAAAAAGCAATTGCTAGAGGAATCCCACTGTGTAGTCTAAGGTCTGGAGGCAGACAGGGGCTGTATTTTAGCCCACTCTGCCATTTGCTATAATGCTTTAATTATAAAGAGATCGTAATGAAGAGCTAATTGCCTCTGTGCAAACTGACACCAGTGTCATTAACAGCTAAGTAGGCCCTGCGTCACCCAAACACCATCTCTTTCCATTCTATTGTCCTTTCAGGAGGAAATTTATATTTTATTTCATATTTTCCTCCCAAGGCTATATCCTAGATACTTAGTTTGCCTTTTTTATAGCCTTATACACTTTGGTTCATCAGTGTCCCTGATGAACCAAATCTCCCTCCACACCTCTAAGAAAAGGGTCTATGTGATAATATCAGTGTACCATCTGCAGGCCCCTAACCTCCAAACACTCGATCCACAAAATGTGTTTCAATTTGCACTTATTATTACAGTAATTAGCACCCATAGCATGATGAGCCTCAGTCAAAACATCTGTGTGAAACTTGCACATCTGCAGTGTCTGGGGTGTAGCTTTAAGGAAAAAACACTTTGCATACATATGGCCAAACCAACTGCTGGTAAGTTTTAAAGGGAATCCTGTTTATACAATAAGGTACACAGCTGATATTTTTCCCAGTAGGAGCTGACCTTAGAAAATGTGCAGTCATCATAGGTGTTTGGGCTTGCCCCAGTCTTCCCGAGTATCTCTAGAAGTGTGCAAACATGGATATGACTGTATTCTGTGCTAAAGACCTGGCATGTAGGAAAAAAACATGTATTTACAGGCACAAAAACAATTGGTGATGCAAGATTCTTGCAATGACTTTCCTCATCATTTTGTTTAACATGTTCTATTTTACAATTTGAATATACTATATTCTGCAATTAGAGTACAACTACATAAACTGGTGAAATGAACAATAATAGTCATCTCTTCTTTTTGATAGGCTAGCAAACAGATGATTTCAAATAATTTCTTTAATTTACTTATAAGCAGAAACATAAAGGTTTCTATGTTTGTAAAAGTAATTGCATGGGTGTATGGATGGAGGATGAAAAAAGAAAACTGCTATGTGCCAAAAGAGCGGGAATTAATAATCAAAGCTTGAAAATTCAAATCTCTGAGTAACTTTGGAAAAGAAGTTCTATGGAAATATAACAGCACAACAGAGGTCGTCAGGCAGGTTATGTGCAGTCCACGGTCGGAAATACCATAAGAACCTTGCAGAGTGGAAGATGAATTGGGTGATTGTGCAGAAAGCGAAAATCCTCCCTCAGAGGGCATGGGGTCTGAGAGATAACTGAGCGAGGACACCGTCTGCCAATCGTGCCTTCAGCATGCATTTGTGTTTGGCACCGCCAAGTAGTGGCACACCAAGCGTCGTACCAACAACACAAAAGCATCTTTTGAGCAGTGATAAAGGCATATGGCTGGGGGTGGTGGAGGGGAGAGAAATGGGGGAGTTAGGGGGGAAAGATGAAGGAGGAGAAAGGGGAAATTGTGAGTGACAGAGAAACAAAGGTCTTTGTGTGTCTATAAATAGTAGTGATTATTTTGCCCCTCATGCGTCACTCCCCCTCTCTGGCTCTTCGTCATCACTTTCTCCTTCCATTTAGCTTATTTCTGTATTTCTAAATTCATTTCTTCAAACATTTCCTTCCTGTTCATCAATCCATTTATCCCCTCCAGCACCAGACTCTTCAAAATGATCTTAGAGCCTCTTGTGACATCTTTCCATTGTAAAGTTTTTGCCTTTCACCTCACTTTTCATTTGTTCTGTTATTGAATATGTAAAATCTGTACACGTAATCATGCACACGCACACATACACAAACACTGTGTTGCTTGTGGACAGAATGTGAATGGTAAGATCAATACCAAAGAAATCCTCACCTCACTGACTCATTGTTGCAGAGGATGAGAGCAGGGATTTGGATGGAGAGAGAAAGACACAGGGACGCAGTGCGTGTGACTGATTTAGATGATGAAAAGGAATAATGTGAGAGACTGAAAAATGAGACGGAGATGTACAGAACAGTGATCAAAACTGTGTGCCAAATATATAATTTAAAAAATTAGAGGTGCTGTGGAGTTCAATTAATAAAAATAAACATTCTTTCAATTTCTTCAATGAACTCCACTTAATTCTATACTTTCACTTTATTCTACTTCTCATTTTGACATGTCACCTCTGTCTTTGGTGTATGATAGAATTAAGACAATAAATGTTCATAATATGACACAATTTTCTGAAAATCAGTGTTGTGAATCTAGAAACATTATTATAGAATGACCAATAAATTGTATTAAATCAAACAAGTCAGTCACTTGAAAGCATTTATGGAAATTGTACTAAAAATGTACATTTCAACAATGCAATTAAACAGAAATAAGAAGCAAAATCATAAATATACCTTTGCTGACACTGATTCTATTGCATACATTTAAAATGCACAAACTAGCTTTTGCCATGGTTGCTGAAGTTGCTGGCTGAACTTCAATTCCTTTCCAACTACTTCAGTCAGGTATCTCCTTGACATAAGACAGATATTATACATTTAAGAGCTCCTTCAAATATGTCCTCACCAAGTCAGCCTCAGGCAGCTGTTTTGTTAATTATTAACCTCCACCTATTAATCTTTCATGGGTACCAAACAGTGCCAGGATGACAGGCCAGTGGTGGAGGGCAAAGAGGCCAGAAATTTGGATGGACTGAGATGTCAATGTGGAACACCTTACAGTGAGACTTGAATGTCAATGGCATGTGAACGATCAGATGTGAGACAGTAGCATAGCATAGTACAATGGGGAGTGTTTGCATACTTCAGACTTTACTCACACACTATGAGGGAAACACAAGCAGCGATAAATACCAGGACATTTCCTTTTTCAGTTAATGCTATAAATATGCAATATAATAAATACTTAAGGCAGAAGTGTTTATTTAAAGGCCGTGTCATGTGCTTCATGCTGATGGGATCAGTAGAAAGAGTCATATTAATTGTTAACATCAGGCAATGGTAGAGAGAGAGAGGAAAAGGGAGAGGCAAGGCAGCAGTGAAAAATATTTTTGTCAAAGGGATGATTGCATGCCTTTTTTATGCAGCTGCTTGTTATGTGCAGAAGTCATTTTTGTGTTTTTTTTTTTCATTTGTGCAAAATAAAATGGGCCAGAGTGTGCCCTGAAGCTCAGATATTCTGTGCTGGATCACTTAGTGCTCAGTCAAGTGCAAGACTGAGGGGGAGAAGAGCAAGGCCCTTTCTATTGGGGTCCATTGTGAAACACTGAGTGACAGAGAGAGACTGACAGGGGGAAGATATAAAGATAAAACCCAGTGGAGAGGAAAGGATAAAGAGGGTATCAGAAATATGGTTAAGACAGGGAGAAACAGAGACAGAGAGGTAGAGGGAGGGAAAACTGGCAATAAGAGGGAAATAAAAGAAAGACAAAGTAAAGCATAATAAATATAAAAGTAAGAAGGCAATAAAGGCTCACAGATTATCCACAGGTATACAAAAGGGCTATCTGGTGAAGCTGAAGTGGGCAGAAACAAAATGGGGTATGCAGGAAACAAGCGAACATTCAATTAATTTTAATGAGGTGCTGATCTTCATTTTATGATTATATAAAAGAATAGAGAGTTGGACTTTTTTCTTTTTCAAATAGCATATATTATTATACCAACATTTACATCAAATGCCTTCATCTGTGTCGGAATGTCCTGAGGAGCATGATATTTGGCTTTTTCCTGAAGCAGGAGGGGCAAACAGGTGTGCCAGTGTGAATGACCAAGGAGACTGAGGTGTCTGAGGGGGAAGTAAACTCCGGATATCAGTGCTTTGCCTGTTGTCAAACAGCCCAAGCCACATTCATGCAGAAACAAGTCACTGTGCTTCATGTGCTTCATCCAATCCCCAGAAGCACAACTCTAGTATAGATCTTGATTTACATCTATTTAGCCCTCCACAGTCCTGGGTTTGATTCAGTTTTTCAGGATGCGGTCAGCATCATGGGGTGCGCCACCTCAGTGAGAAATAGAATCTGAATAAACCATCGTCTGTGTTAGTTAGGGCAGTTCTGTTCTGCACACTTGTGTTTTGGAACACAGTTTAGTTTTTGATGGGTGGAGGGGGTTGGGAAATCACCAATGCTGTCGGCCGATAAGGGCTGTGGTTCACTAATATGGATGAATGAATGTGTCATGCCCACTCAAACGGCCTGCTCATTTCAAGGGGAGAAATAGCTTCAGGGAAATATATTATTAAAATTACGTATTGATGTTTTTCATTCAAAAAAACTTTACACATTCATTTTGTAGGTAGCCAGGAATGATTTGAATTGAAATTTAAAATGACCATATGAGGACTTAATAAACCATTTAATACTTTTCAAGCAAATGTTGCACATTCATTTATCAAACCTGACATTTAATTTCCAGGAAGAACATTGACTTGAGGTCATCTGAGTGAACCTTTTTTTCTAATTGAATATAAGCTCACTGAATAAGATTTCCAGAGGGGAGATCTCCATTTCTTTTCATTGCACAGTTGAGCTAGGTATTTACCCAAAACTGTTTTAGTGAACACCCAACTACATAAGTCCTGTTAATCTCCATGGACAAGTGTGTCTTCCAACAGAACTCATAAGTTTGTCCTTCACAAATTGACAACATAGAATATGGCTAACAGAATATGCTCTCTAAAACAAAATGCATTTGACAGTTGAGAAAATTGCGGAAGGAGGGGCTGGGCACTAAATCAAGGGTACTCAGTTATATAACCCTCCCTCTCAGAATGAATTTAAATGTACATTTACCCTTGACTGGAGCAGAAGGAGGAGAATGAGAATAGTGTGGAAGAAGAGGAAGAAAGAAAATAAGGGAATAAAACGGGGGCTATCGGCAACATGAATTGCCCATAAATAATATTGTATTTGTGAGACACCATTGTAACTATATTAATTTAACTTAGTGATTGTTTAGGCTGTATGACATCTGAAACCCTGATTCATTCTTGCCAAGAGTCATTTCACATCTCCTCCAGGATTTAGGTCCATTCCAATATAAACAGTCATTTCTGGGATATTTACTTTTTCAGACTATTTCAGATTTCATGAAGTGTTCATAGGTTTAAATTATAAGAATCTGGAAGCAATGGAACTGCCAATGAAAATTAATTTAGGCATTTTGATTTGGAGTTGAGGTAATTACATTAAATGTTGATTTATTATTATTGAGTGATTTCAAAAATATATAAAGCCCCTTTTTGATGTAGAATTTTAAATATGGTGAAACTGAATTAATTTAATATTTACCAAATAAAATACAAAGCAGAAATTGATGTTTACATTATTATTATTATTATTATTATTATTATTATTAATCAGTTAGTTTATTGATGAACAGTATGATGAAAAATTATGCAATTGTAAAGAACACATATAATCTGCCTTAACTTGCCCATTTGAAAAACATATAAGGCAATACCCTTAAATAAGATAGAGATAGACACCCAGCTCTGTATAGCTCTGAGATTAGTTATGTTGACTTAGGCTGAATACAGACCATTGCTTAAGTACATTTTCTGCTAAGTCTTCTGCTAAATTCTTCTCTAATGCAGGGAATTATCTTGACTGTTATGATGTAAAAATGTTATTTATCAGATAATTAAAATTAAGGAGATTGTGTTGCATCAATTACCAAAAAAAAGAGGGGAACTTAATTGAATGACCTGCTGTAAGAGAATGTTCACTTGGAATTGTGCTTGAGAGTTTATTCAATTCAATTCAATTCAATTCAAATATTTAAATGCAGATTCAAAGCTCAGCAGTTATTTTCGCTTATCTGCATAATAAAAAGTGTTATTCATACACAGCAACATAAGAAAATCATTTATGTTCAAATTGTATTCCTGAATACTTACAGGTTAGGTTCTTTGCTCGAGGATACAATATAATGTATTGTATTTTTGTTCTGAAGCACTTTGAGCACACTGGTTTAAAAGTGCTATACAAATAAAGTTTATACAATTGCCTAACCTGGGAATTGAAAGTGCATCTTCTGGGCTGCGGGCCCAGCTCCTTGATCACTACACAAAACTTCCACCTGCCCACACTGGACGACTGCAAGCTCATCCAAAGCAACTTGACCATATTGGCAAATTGACAATACTGGTGAACAAAAATAATAAAGCTTGCAACACTCATGAGCTCTCCTGAAAACGTTTATTGCATTAAAAAGACAAAATTGCCTGTTATTTTTGTTTATCATGTACCTCTCTGCTCAGCACCTTTCTTAATTAGGGTGTGCACAAAACTTTCCAAAAAAAAAACAACACTATACTCTCACACTCTCTCTCTCTCTCTCTCTCCCTCTCTCTCTCTCACACACACACAGACCATGTACAAAACAAATGAGATCTGAATAGCTGGGCATTGAGATGCATGTTATGACTCCGTTGTGCAGCAACCTCTTGCCCAAATAAACAAATGAGAACCAGCAATGACACTTTAATACTCTCATCTTCCACAACAGACAGTGCAGAAGGGAACATGAGAAGAAACTACAGATGAGCTGGACCAGTGCTCAAACTGACCTCTGAGGTCAATATGCAGTAAAAAAGGTGTACTCGTTTAGGAGAGAACTTTTAAACAATTTTAGAGAGCTGAGTATTATTATTATTATTATTATTATTATTATTATTATTATATACCCTTTCTCCTTGTTTTCTGATTTTTTTTTTCTGCACAGCTTTATGATGTTGTATAACTATTTGTATTTTTACGCTACCATGCTTGATTCTTGTGGCATGCAAAAAAAAAATTCCCAACAGAGATGACAATAAAAGTCAACCCGTTATTGGTTATTATTACTACTATTAGTAATAGTAACGCGTAAAAGTGATATTGGTACCTCTTTGTTGATGTTGTTGTTATCGTATAGTTGCGCTCGATTAAATTTTATCTCGGGTATGCTATAGATTCAAATGAAATATGACAACAATCTCTCGAGGTTCCTGCCAATGCGTCCGCTCAGGTTTAAAAATAGGATGGATATGTAGCTGATTAATATCCATTAGGCTATATAGGCCTTTAATTTGAATCAACCCTCACAGGGGACAGAGAAATCAAGGTACAGCATTGTCCAAGGACAGTGCTCGAGACGCTACATACCTAGCCTAAAGCATAAAGCGGGGCTCCTATCCTCGATCATGACAGCGTATGTTTCGATTCCAATCGCAGCCTCTCTCCCACACATCAGCAGTGCTGTGTACACACACGTACACGTTCAGTAACAGAATAACGCTGCGGCGTAACGGAGCAAGCAGGTGGCTACAGCAACTTTGTGTTTTTATCCTTAAGAGAGAGACAGAGTGAGGGTCAGCGAACATGGGTGTTGCAGGACTGCCGCTGAAATGATGCGCTGTCAACCTTAAAAAAAAAGGATCCAGTGGTCTGTCTGTTTCATTGTTGGCACATTGGCGGGATGCCTAGGATGCACATGGGCATGACATTCTAAGCGAGACTTTCCAGTCACTGTCAACACTGCAGATTTTAACAAGCAACAAGAAGGACAGCAATAATGAGCTCTCTTCCAAAGAGCGAATCTACCACCTCCCTGCTGAAATCTTCAGCGGCAAGCCGTAAGTCCACACACCACTCTGAGCACGCTGGAAGCGGCCGCCGCAGCAATCATCGTCCAGCTACTCTGAGAAGCAACAGTACTGCAGAGGAAACGTGCTGGCCAGCCGAGTGCGACGCTAGTGCCCGGAGACCCTTATGTCACCCTCGACTCGTAAGTAACCGGAATAGCGGGACGAAACGAGGGACCAAGAGCCAGTCCCACCATCCACACGCCCACTTCGCCCCCGGATACGACCAGGAAGAACTGCCTGAGAGGCAGGGGATCGGGAGAAGTGGAAAGGAACGCAACAAGCCGTCCAGACACCCACACCACCACCACCACCATCATCACCATCACCACCAGAGAACAGCCCGAGACGACGTGCTGCCACAGCATCATTACGGAAACCCTCATCCAGCCCGGGTCCCCTCCCCGACACACTCTCTCTCAAAACACAGCGACGATGCGGCGTTCTTCTTCGAGTCCAGGGACCACACAAGGGCCAGTTCGTCTCTTAGCCTGGTCTCGGACCCGCCCGCCAGCCTGTCTTCCCCTGCCTCTTCGTCTCCACTGCCTGCTTCCTCTAGTCGATCATCTGGCCGCTCCGGAAGGTCCAGCACGGCTTCCTCAGAATCCGATTCTAATCTACACCCCATCCTTAACTCCGTATTCGGGCAGGTAAGAAGATTGATGGCGCTGCATCATGGTGGCACACCAAAATATGGTCTCAGCCGAGTCGCAAAGTCGATTCACTACTTTGCCTCTCGTAACTCTACAAGTGGTTCAGATTACTTTGCATAGTGCATTATGAGAAGCTAACTTCTTCTAAGTAGGTGGTTACAGAGCCGCTAATCATTTTCAAGTGGTTGATGTTGCAATAGAAGAAACATGTCACAGGATTTGTTTGGATGAAATGTATCTTGAGGTTGGCTGCTCTGGGCCTTAAAAAAACAAAAGCATTATAATATATCTGAAACATTTCTCACTGCGTCGTTAGATAATTGTAATCTACGAGAAATTGTGAAGTCCAATGCAATTCCTAAATATCATACGATATATATATAAGCCAACTCCATGTAGATGGCCAGAAAGCACAAAATATGTAATGATAGAAAGGTCCATATTTAGAGGTATATTAAATAATTAAGATGTTTATCGTGGCTTACTCTCCAGAAAATAAAATACCTTAAACTTCCAGAGGCAAAAGCGACACTCACGTTATTGTATATTTCAGTTTCAAGTAGCCTATGTCAGTGTATTTGAAGGATTACCCGACCCTTCCGGTATCAACTCTTACAATGGAAAAATTGCATGCGCACAGTTCAGTCATTCTGACTGCATTGTCATGAATGATACTATCTCATGATATCAGTGAAATATAAGTTCTCTTATCAAAACGAAAACATTTTTCCGCTTGTTTCTGCATACTGAAAAAAACCCGGATTTTTGAAAATATCTGTTTTGCACGGTGTCATGTGGTGCAACTATTTCCTTGGAAAGAAGTAATGCTGACGGAGGTATCGCTCTAAAATACTTAAGGGATTTACATAATTTAAACTGTAAATCGGTTCTCGGAGCCTACTCGATGCAGTTGTGTTTTTATCTTAGAACTGGATTTTTATGACGAGACATAAATAAATAATACTTAGTGTCAGCATATCACAATCCTTTTTCGCGTCATGTTTATTTGGGGCGCATAGGCGACAGACAAATTGTGAAAGAACCCCAAACGTGGGCTTGAGGACGCCCACCGGGGCAGTGTGTGTTAAAAATGAATATTGTACCGTGTATATTTGGAGTCTGAATCACGCTGACGTCTGACTCTATTGCTATAAATCGGAATGGCCTGCTTTCTCTATCAGCAATTGATCATGTATAACGATATGAAAAAGGATTCATCATCCAAACAAGACTCGGATCGTATTTTCATCTCTTAGTAAAAAACTGGCGCGAAGACCCTGCATCAATTAACCCTATGTTCAAGGGCATCAATAATGAATAACATTGTCCTTGAGTGCATGTTTTTATACTGAGGGCGTTGTTTAGTTAGCGTTGTTGCTGTCGTAATTGATCATAAACCGAGACCGGTTTCACGAGAGGTGTTTCATATGAGTCCAGCCAGCTGTGTAAGCCCTTATACCTCTAGGTTTTTCGGAGTAACAGGGTTTGGGCTTTTCCTTTTACCTGAAGGGTTTCCTCAAGTAGTCATTGCCTTTAGGCTATAAGCCCTCCATTTATACAGCATCTATACCCTGTTAAAATGTATGCATGACACTTTCTGTTCTGTTCTGTTCTGTTCTGGTACCACACATGGGATTTGAATCCAATCAGCTTCTGGTTTCATACCAATTTCCTACAGACCATGCCACTGCTACCTGTGCACACTACCCGTCAACTCCATTGATAATGTACTAGAATATGAACCGTGGATGTTGAACACACATGTTGATATGAACTACAGCCCAACCGATACTGGATTTTCGGGGCGGATGTCGATACCGGTATTAGGGAGTAAAACTGGTCAATACCAACATTGCATTGATCCCTCAAATGTGGTTAGGAAACACTTGTGACAGAGATATATAATGGAGGCAGGATATTTTAGAGTTTAACAATAAACTTTATCATCCAAAATGAGTCTGACATTTATAGTCTGAATTTATATTACATTTATAGTCATATAAATAACTATAAATAAAAAAACAGATAGAATTAAGTATATATAAATTGAATGAAAAAATAAACATAAAATGTTGCCTATATAACTTTAAAAAATCAAAAATAAAAACAAGGCAACTGTGTAGGGCAAGAAAGCTACTGCCAATCCAACAGGGGCAGGTTTATGCAGGAAACACAGCTTTTTCACAATGAAAACATCTTGAAAAATAGGTACTAATAAAATAAAAAATAAACTTTGACTGCAAAGAATCTAAATCACGCCAAGCATCTTTTTCTGCATTATATGTTCTGTAAAAAATGTTTTCATATCATTGCATATCAGAAAACATGTATGCTGACACAATATATCTGTGATAGGCCCATATCTGCCTATAAAATCGGCCAACCGATATATTAGTCGGGCTTTGACATGAACTTGGTCTTTGAATACACTGGTTTCAGAATATTGGTTTCTGTTGCTTAGGAAGAACATGAGTAATTCACAGGACAGATTTTTTTAAGGAATCACAAGCAGCCAGATCTAGATATCATACTTTGAGAAGCAGTGACAATTGCAGTCATGGCATCTGTCCAAAAAGACCAGTTTTGTGAATGTTTTTAGTGGAAGTAGCTTATTTATTTTATTTACTTATTTAACCTTTATTTATACTCAGGAAAGAACACCTTGAGTGACAAGAGCCCTATTTTGTGAATGTGCCAAGTTTACAGAAACCAAAAAAGAAATGCACCAGAATACATAGAATACACAAAACAAAACAAAAAAAATCATTTGAAACATTCACAATTTAAATAATACAGGCTTAAGAACTGTCCTGTGACAAAAATAACAAAAGTACCAAGTGTCTCAAGAGAGTCAAATTTCAATGTTTGTTGCAAATGATTCCAGGAAGATGGAGCAGTTTATCTAAAAGCAGTTTCACCAAGGTCTGTATTTGCAGCTTGTGCTGACAGGAAAGACAAAAGATGCACAACTTCAATGAAAGACTTGTTGATGTATGGACATCTGTATGACCTCCTCAAGTAGACCACACAAAGGCATCTTAGCCAAATGGGGGGAAATACAGCATATTCAGAATAAGCAATTCATGAATGTATGCACTGAGCACAGAATGTCTGGGTTCTGATCAAGACTAGGTTCTGGGAAACACTTTCTTTGAAGAATTTCATGGAAAAACATTTAGTGGCATATACCTTCTTACCATCCAAACACTTAGTTTTCATGTGTATGTGTTCTTAAAATATCAATTCAAGCTATTTTTTAAACAACACTGCAATTCCATACAATTCTTTTTCGCACAATCGTGATGTAACAACACAAGAAAGGCCTTTATCAGACTAAGAGGATTAAATTCAACCTGGAGCTCACATTTCATTTGAAAAGCAGCACTTTTCTTGTACATCTATACAGCAGGTCAGCAGGACGTCCTGCTAGGTTTGTGAAATATTATTTCAATCATGCTTTTTATTCCTTTTTTGCTGACAATCTGTCAAATAGACCAGCTGACATCAGACAGCTCTTATGGTGAGTTGTCCCTGTTCAGAGAAAGTCTTTACTTCCTGTAATCCAGCAATATTTGCACGGCACAAGCACACAAGCAATTCTTTTTATGATACATCAGCTGTAAGCCCAAATGCCAAAAACCTGAGACTTTCTTGTAAATACCTTTAAAAGAGTATCAGAATCTGGCCATGGTTTGAAAATTGTACATACACTCTAAAATCACTTTGAGATGTGGGTATGTTCCTGGAAGAATAAATTCTGACATTGCTGTTGCAAGGTAAATGTATTTATAAAGAAGTGCGAATTGACAATAGCTGGGACCAGGCCATTCCCACTGCCACTCCCCCTTTTAGCCAATTCGCATGAACAGAAACTCACACCTTCACACACACACACACACTTGAACTCCATGCCAAAATTCAGCCTCTTAGGGTGAAAACTGTAGCAGCTGAAGGATGGGGACTTTTTTCTGGACCGACCGACCAACCAACTGACAGAGCGAGTGACAGAGCTGCTGGTCACAGCTAAACATGTTTTTCTGAAGCCGTGGAAATTAGGGTAGAATCACTATGTAAGGTTTGTTGATTTCAGTAGCTATATGGTGGAATTTGACCAAAGAACGCCTGCCGGGTTCTGATTATTTTTAAAAATCTGCTTCAAATACACCCACTTTCAATTCAAAGCCATTTTAGAAAGCCGTTTTCTGCAGCAAAAACCACTTTAATTTACTCAGTGAAAATAACACATCTCTTCTACCTGGAGTGCAAAATTTGCACCCTTGGCTACACAAGGATCTGAAGATGTGAATGTAAAGGCCATTAGGCCAATGCTTACCTGGAAAATCAAGGTTTTTCAGATAATGCCAACCTAGATTCATCGTATTACATTACAGAAATATTAGTTAAACACAGTAATGGTTCTTAAATCTGATGTTTCTTAAAGGCTTCTCCTCTCTGTTCTTAAATTCCTCAGTAGTGTATAATTATAAAAATGATAATTAATTGCTTTTATATAGAATGTGTAGTGCTTTTCATGACCTCAAAACATTTTCCAGTGAAAGAGGAATCTCCTACCAAATATCTCCACATATTTCATTCTGCTACCGATTAAAATGTACCGTGTATTAAGTGGTCTTGTTTCATTGACAAACCAATGTGTTTGCTTAGAAATACCAAGTAGAAACAATGTCAATCACAATCACAAACAATAATTGCTTGATATGCCCTAGGTATCCCACCTGTAGTATTTGTTACAGAATTGCTGTTAATGCCTGTTAGCATCAGCTTTGTGTACAGATAGGTTCTGGGAAGTCATTTATGAATGCAAATACTCACATTCATTTCTCAATGGAAACAACATCTCTCATGGATCTTCATTGTTACATGAGAATACTAACAGAAGCTTACATTAACTGAATGCAGTATATCACAAAAGATAACTTTTCTAACCCTCATGAACTGCGTTAGCTGCTTTTTCAAGCTTTCATGAATAAAGCATCATAAACTAATAACCTTCAGCTTGATCATAATGCATTTCAACCGATGAGTTCTGCCATTCGGGTAAGAAAAAAAATGAAATCTTAAAGAATTAAGAACTGTGAATGTTGCAGTTGAAGCCTTTTGAAATGAAGACAGCAGCTACAGCACATAGCAACACTTCTATACCCAGAGAGGGACATTCCCCATCCTGTCTTTCTCATTATGAAGTGTATAACCATGTTTCCACAGGCCTCGGGCAGTGGTAGCTAAAATTGTGCATTGTGCCAGGGAGCTGCGCGATAGGGTTGAAGCAGTAAAGATTTATTTTGTCTTTTTTTACAACATCAGACCAGCAACACTGAATTCCTTCATACCACCTTCAGTGTGTATGTATCTGACGCATAGAGGATGAACACGGTTCATAGTGAAGTTGTTACATATTCGGCTAATATATTAATTTATTGAAAGCACTAGTTATTGAATTAACTCTCCTAATTTTATAATCATGTGTATAGCCACATAATGATTTATGGTCTGTTTTTCTTGTCTTGCATTGATTATATCCTCCACTCAACTTTTTTTGGAGTTTTAATTGACCAATCCAAGAGGAGATACTAAAGAATTGAATCTGCATTCATTTATACATATAACTATATAATGTCAGCTTCTTAATTATTTGGCAAAGTTTTGACAAACACAATGTAGACGCTATGCTGTATGGATGGTGTGGCGAGGTCATCTCCAGTGTAAAGATTGTAATGTCATTGGTCAGTTCAGTCTTGCTCATAGACAGAAAACTCTTGGTCATTATGATGGCATTAAATTTCTGCTTTAGTTTCATTCCTTTATTAAGTACTTCTAATTGGCTGGCTGTTAGACCACCAAGTAAGTACCTCTTCCTGTGTATGAAAGTTTGTCTCCAGAGTGGCTGGGGTCCAGGGGGAGGAAGAACCAGAAATTTTCATAAATAAATTCGGGATAAAGGCAACTGAGAGATTTTCAAGAAGACAAATTACATAAACTGTGGAGAAGATGATAGTTGAAGACAGATAAGAGCCACAACAATGTCTGAAAGCAACTAGTCTTTAGCAAGAAAGAAGAGAGGAAATAGACGAAAGAAAAACTGTAGGGACTGCTCTAAGGAGGTAGATCCTGAAATCCAACAGAGTGACTGGAGAAATCCGGTTAGGTCTTGCATTGGCCATTCCCTGTTTGTTACCCAGAACATTTAAATGTCATTCTGAACAATGTGCATGTCCAGCCACACAGTCTTTCTGTATTTGGCCTGTTGTTCACACTTATTAAACCACATTTCCTAGAGGCATATATTTCACAGCTTTGGTGTTGGAGTGTGCTGTTCTTTTGCAATACAGGGTATTTTAAAATGGTCTATCTATTCATAACTACAATGCTGTGAACTGAAAGGATGATGCTGATGATGTTGCTGAGCTTTCTCGCATGCATATTCAGTCTCTGTTTTATTTTTGTCATTGTCCACAAGTATGCACCAAATGAAGGACATAAATATCTTCCATCGATGAGCCTGCCCAAGACAAGGTTTGATTAATCCAAGGTTATCAATCACTTAAATCAATTGTGTCATTTAGTTTATTTTGTTTCCTTGTTAACTTGCTGTTTTATGCATGTTTTTGAGTGAGGGATGGGCAACGTTTCAAGAGCAAATAAATGCTATTTGAAAACCAAAGCAGTTCATCCTATTACGGTCCAGATATTGATCAAAACTTCTATATTCATGTTTACCTGTTTAACATTTGCTTGGGCTTTGAAGGAAAGCACTTTGATCTTCAAAGTGTCACATATTGGGCAGTACAGCAGCTGGTTTGCTGCCTTCAGGCCTTGCTCAGCGGCAGTGCTCTGAAACAGGGGCAACAGAGCTGTTATTTCACACAAACAGAACATGTCCTTTTGCCTTAAAGAAGCTCAGTAATCTGTTGCTAGTGGTTTGTTTTCAAGTAATTTTGCCATTGAATCAGGAGGTTGCCATGCTGGTGCGTCTGTCCATCTGTCTATATGTCAGTCAGTCAGTCAGGGGAGGTCTCTTGGTTAGTTTGTGCAGGTCATCTCATATCTTGTGTGTGCATTTCCTGACATTAGTAAAAGAAACCAATGAACCAACAAAAACTCACATTCAGTCAGGCTTCCAAAACTGAAGGTCTTACAAAAGAATGGTTTGAGAGGGAATTCTAAACACCCTCTTGATATGCTTAATTCTGTATCTATGCTCACCCTGAGCTGTGGGGATACGGATGGGACGTGTCCACCATTTTGTGCATTTCTTACCATGATCCAAAATACTGTTGTATTTCCAGTACACATGCACTATGCAAAATAAAATATTGTCTTTTATTAATCTGTAATATTTATTATTTCCCTTTTTTGTACAGGAATATCTTCCTGTTTACCACTTATTTATTTGGATTTATTTGGTTTAATAAGATTCTAGCATTTTTTATTTACATTTAATGCAATGATTTTGCTTCCTCATCTGTCGGAAATGTAGAACGTTTTAAAAAATTTATTAAGACCATCAATGTGATGTTTGTGTGCATATGTGTGTGTGTGGGGTTCAACACAAAGGTCAGAGTAAATTTGGACGTATGGAGTGTATAGTGTATAGTTATCAGGTGTATAGTTACTCATTATGTTGGTAATTGTCATTGTATGTTAGAAGAAAATGGATAACAATGTTTTGTTGCAAAAAAATTGAGGATTAGGCAGTAATGACTTAAGTTTCTGCCTCTTCTGCCCCCTGAAATAAAATTTAAAAAAAACTGTTGACATGCCATAGTGAGATGCTGAGGAGAGCACAAATTCTTCTGGCAGGCAGCAGAATGAGCAGAGGAGCCTGTTAGGCCCCAAGGCCTGCCATTCCTCATCCATGACCGGAGATGACACATTAACACAACCTGTGATGGCAGTGAGATGTTGCAGTGATAATGTAGGGATTCATAACCAGAATATATGGCTAATTAGCAGTCGCTGAACTGTGAAATTACAATATTGTAAAAGTGAGGGGTAATTGTCAAAATATGGAGGGGGCAAGATAGATACATTATACATTTGCTGAAAATGGTTATTTTTTGTGTTGAGAACTCTCAGCCTGTAATGTCATGGTTCATTCAAGTGGAATAAAAAACAGTACTTAACATTTTGGATGGAGCAGAACTGGTAAGAACCATTTGATTGAGCTGTTGGGCGGAGGGGGTAGGGGACAGGGGTGAAATGACACACAGATAGAAATGTTGCTATGGTTGTGGAGATGGAGGGTTGATGGACCCTGTGGTGTGAGTGGTACTGCCCTGGTTGGATGGGTCTCCAGTTATCTGCTGTGGAAGGCTTATCAAATGTCCTAATGTGTGCCATGAACATCACATCTATTCTCATGTCCCAAATTACCATATTTAGCCCTCAACACAATTGAACATTTATGTGATATTTGAGTTTTAATATGTCAGTGCTTTTATGCAGTTTATTGAAGGATTAATTATGTTGCATCGGTTTTCATTTTCAAGCACTGCATGTAGGGTTTCTAAGGGAAAACCTCATGATTTATGGCACACATATTGCAACATTTCCAACAATATACTGTGGATACTACTCATAATCTTTTCAATTCTGGATAATAATAAAAGAAAAGCAAATCTCTTATCTTATCATGTGTTCAAGTACTGGTTGCACATTTATTGTGTTTTCAGTGCCAGATACCTTAGCAGTCTCCTTCACCTAATTTATAACACCTGTGATCTGGAAACTGAAAAAATTAGGTCTCTTGAGCTTCTGTTACAGAAATAAAAAATAAAACTATTTTTGGGGATTTGTGAAGCAGTTAAGGTTGTAGTATCAATATTTACACATGTGATAAACCTATCTTCCACAAAAGAAAGCTGAGGTATTATTCCCATAAATAAACATATGCATAAAACAACACATGCACACACTCTCACTCACACAAATAAACACACACACAAGACACTCATGTTCCTCATACAAAAATCATTCTTCCAGCATACTATAGCTTTGGCAATTGTTAAAATTGAAATCATACCAAAGGAGACAATTCTATCCTTACCCAGTCTCTCTCGCCAATTTCTAACCCTGCACACAATCCCTACAGAAATCATGTTCTGGCAGTAGTAGCTATATATAGCCATCTCCAAAACCTGATTATAAAACAGAGAAAGAGAAAGGGCTGTTTTTTTCAGCAATCTTATATTTCATATTGTTGCAGCAAAATCCACTTGATCTGACAAAGGTGAATTTTCAAGTTTGTGAAACGTCAAATTGTCAACCAAAAATAAGCTGTAGACTCTGTGTTTTAAAGAACAGCAGGGTGCAGGATAATGTTTTCTAGATTAATGGCATAATGGTTTGGCAAATCAAAAATTCAAAACCATGTTTTTTGCATTTCTACATTAGGTTTCACCTTTCAAAACCATTCCTAAGTTTTCCATTAACAGCTAGTGTTTTTCTTTTTAGACACAAATTGGTCAGGAGGGGGAGTAAGGTAATAGGTTTTCAGCAGATCCAGATGAAGCTGAGTGAAATCAGGCAGCTACAGCAGACCATGGCTCTGCTCATTCCTCCTTCTTGTGAGAAACTGTGCAGTACATTGTTTATTTCCACCTGATTTCTTTGCAATAATTATCTTCATCAGTGGGGCAGGGGTAGCACTACCTGTACCTGGACTTTGTAGACAATGAGGGGAAGATCCAAGCTAAATAGAAGAATGATACTGTCTGCTCAAATATTTCCGTTCTGCAGGTAGCATCATTCCATTGTGGTGTGGTATAGATTGACACAGCCACACCGTTTAGAGAGAGAAATGTAAAGAAAAAATAAAACCTTTACAGCAATATTGCTAATTTTCTGTTCCATCATTCATTTACTTGCATTCTGATGAGCTGGTAACATGGAAATATTTCAATGACAAGCTGTTGTTTAAGCGAACTATTAATATATCCGCAGAGGCAATATGATGTGAAGTGTGTTTAAGTGAATTCTGCTTAAGGTAGATCTCTCAACCAGACCCCATATGACAGAAAGGGACTGTAATGCTGACCTCTTGGGGGCACTGTAAGAGGAGGTGAGGGCACTCTACAATAAATTATTACTCAAATGCCATTTATAACTGGAAGCACCATGGGTCAGATTAAGTCTGTGCTTATCAATGTGTCAACCTTTTAATGTGCTGACTTACAGCAAGCCATCACGAAGATTCACCTGTCCGTCATTCATTCGCCTGTCCGTTAAAGCCTTTTAGCCAATGTGTTAATCAATCAATGTGTCACTGTGGGATGTGGCCAGTATTGGAGGTCTTCTGGTATAACATCCCGCGTAAAGAAAGGGGGGATTTGACGAGCGAGTGAGACAAAGACAGAACGGGGAAACGCAGTCTGACAGAGGTGTGGTTATGTAAGAAAAACAGGCAACACAGTTTCTCTCTAACCATATTTTTTTTCTCTCTCTCTATTTTACTGTCTCTTTCTGCCTTTCATGCCTTACTCAGACTGATATGATGTGGAAAAATTTGAGTGTGAAAAGATGTAAGGAAATGTTATGTAAAAGACTAAGCAAGGTATGCTGCCTCTTCCTTTTCACCTCCTTCCATTCTGGGTCTGTGTGCATATGCACTCAGGTCAGTGTGACCTTGCCAGGGTCCCCACAGAGAGGGACAGATAGAATGATGGAGAAAGGGGGGAGTAATTGGAGAGAGAATGGAGAAGAGAGGGGAGATGAGGATAGAGAGGGAAATGGGAGAAAGGGAAAGCAGGGAAGGGAGAGATGGGGGAGAGAGCGACAGTGGATTGGAAAAGCGCGGTTATATTTATAACATCACTGCCTGGCTCCGGTATGCTCACAGTGTGCGGTCAGATTGCTGCCTTTTCTTAAAAATCAGAAATGACATTTCATGTAACTGACATCTTTTTTGTGAAGTCTGAGTACAACTTTAAGGATATCTGTATCATAAAAATAAAAGGGAAGACAAAAAAAACTAGATAATTTCAACTTGTAATTCAAAATGTGTGTTTGTTTTCATGTGTGTATACCTGCATGTGTGTGTGCTTGTGCACAAATATATGTGTGTGTGTGTGTGTGTGTGTGTGTGTGTGTGTGTGTGTGTGTGTGTGTGTGTGTGTGTGTGTGTGTGTGTGTGTGTGTGTGTGTCCATCCTGCCAGCATATTAATTAAATATTGTAGGCAACTCGATGATGGCAACAGTAAGTGAAAGAGCGAAAGGTGCTTGAAAAGAAAAGAGAGAATCAAAGGCAGAATGATGGGGGACAAAAAGATGAGAGTTGGGAGAAAAAGTGAAAAGGAAGGAATACAGAGGGACAGATGAAGACAGATGGCTATACCACAGTTTCAAACCAAAGACATGTTTAATGGGTGACTTTATGTACTGTCCATTAGCACTGATTTTTTAAAATCATACCTCAAAAACACCACAAACACAAGTACCTTTTGCTACAGGTTTTCAGGATATATGGTGTATTTGTGGCAGTAAGTGTGTCTTGGGCATACAGGCAGCCAGCACTTCCCCTTCTTCATATATCCATGATGCTCTCTTTTCTGTGCCTGTGGTATAGCCTCTTCCATTCTTCCTTATTCTCCATTTCCCACCCTTTCCCAGTCCCCATCTCTCTGTGTATCAAATAGGGTTATCTTGCCCATGATGTCTGAACTAAAACGTAGATAATTGTTAAAAGTTGTCTGCAATTAAATATTCTGTATGGAATGAGAATCCAGTCTCTTTCAATTGCTGTGTCTGTGTGTGTGTGTGTGTGTGTGTGTGTGTGTGTGTGTGTGTGTGTGTGTGTGTGTGTGTGTGTGTGTGTGTGTGTGTGTGTGTGCACTGCACTGACATGATGCAAGTGGATGTGTGTGATTTGTGGCATTCTCTGAAGTTCACAATTAGCCCCTTATGGGGGAAGGAGGAGGGGGAGCTTAGTGTCCTCTTCATCAAGATGATTATCCAGCAGAAAGATGCAAAAAAAATAGAGCAACGGGAGGAGAGAAACAGGGTGAATAACAGGAGATATGTGATGGAGGAATATAAATAGGAGGAAGAGATATGGGGACGTAAGAAGGAGGGAGGAAATGGAGAGGCAAAGAGAATAAGAAGGAGGGGGATCAAGAGTAGCATAATTCTCATAGAAAAAAAGGGCTGGAGAAGGGAATAGGAAGGGAGATATAAGTTATGGGAAGAGGGAATGACAAATGTGAAAGACAATGGAAAAGGGGATGGAAATAAAATTAAAGAAAAAATAAGTTATATAAATGTAAGAATATTAAGAAAAATTAATGTATAGTTATTTCCTGTTCAGTCAAGTTTGAGACTCATGGCCATGGGTGCTAATTGATTTTTGTTTACAGTTCAATCTCAGTCCTTGAAAGCATACTGTGTTTTTTGTGCAAGTGCAAGTTTTTTTGTACTTTAGTATGCCTGTCTGCGTGTGTGTGTGTGTGTGTGTGTGTGTGTGTGTGTGTGTGTGTGTGTGTGTGTGTGTGTGTGTGTGTGTGTGTGTGTGTGTGTGTGTGTGTGTGTGTGTGTGTGTGTAATGGACTGTGAGCGTGTGTGTGTTTGGATTAGTGTCTTGAGCTCTTGCAGAGGGAAAGGTAATATGCTTGTCCGAATGAGTCTCAGTGTCTCTCTCACCCTCTCTCTATATGGATGATTTCAAACTGTGAGATGGATAAAGAGAAAACAGGCAAATGAATATGCAATCTTGATTTTTTTCTCTCCCTACTTCTCTGCTTCAAACGCTAACATTTCCCCAGGAAGACAGGCGTGTCTCTCTTGCTCTCTTTCTCCTCTCTCTCTATCACTTTCTCTACCCTGCTGTGCTCCCCTCTCCCCACCTCCCCAATTGTATGAGCTGATGTTGTTTTCCCTCCTTCTATGCTTCTTTCATTTTGGCAAGTTCACCCATCCGTGCTAACCATCGGATCCCATCTCTCTCCCTCTCCCACTCTCTCCCTCTCTTTTTCTCCCCCTCTCTCAATTCCTCAGCATCTCTCTCCAGGTTCCTCATGTCTCACCCTCACCCTCTCAGCCTTCCCTCAAGAAAGACCCCAAGAACACCCTTTCTCACATGCATGCACTCACACACACACATGCATACAAAAACACACACGCTTTCATCGTGACATACACAGAGAGACAGACTGAGAGTTCCTTATCAATGGGAAACTGCGTAAAATCTCCTCTCAAAAATCTTTCAAAGAAGGTAAGCCTGTCTTTGGAGTGCTATGCTTAATGTCTTCTTAACCTTTGAGTGCTTGTTCTCTGAGCACTTTGTCAGTATGTCTAATTGGACTGAGCTGATGCTAGTCTCTATTGTATTGTATAGGACTATAAGGAATTGTCTTTGCCGTACTGTGTAGGTCAGCACTGTAATGGCTAGCATTAATCTTGATAGAAATGCAATACTGTTGTAATAGACTGTACAGAAACAGGCTGGTCTACTCTGTCCTTGACTGGATTTGATTAAAATTAGTGATGCATTGTACTGTAGTGGACTGTAATTGCACCTCGCTGAGCTATGATCTGCATTAGTCTGTTTCCTTGGGCTGTGTTTTTAAGTGTTGAACCACTTTATTGTCTCTACTGTAGTGTTGTGATCTTGTATTCTGCATTTAGAAACTGTAAAGAATTGTTGCTGTTTCTGTAACTGTAAAGAATTGTTGCTCTGTACAGTCTTTGTCTGAGTCCTAGTGTGAACTGTACCACAAAGCTTGACTTCAGCATATTGTCTTGGACTGGCAGAAGGTTTTCTGACAGTAATATTCTATTATGAAATCAGTGGGCCTGTACAGTGCACTTGATGTTGATAGACAGTCAGTCAGCAAACATCATTTACCTGTCCTTGGACTTCAGTGCTGTAGTTTCAGGACTGGCCTCTTCAATGGTTGGGCAAGTCTTAAGCACAACTGGTCATCTAATTAAACAAAATTAACTGTAGGGTGTAGCTAGGGTATTACATCTTAATAATATTTGGTGTAAAGACAAAATGTAGCTACAGTAAGTGATAAGGAGCTGCATCAGTGTTGAAGTATTAAAGATGGTAGAGCAGGGGTGTCAAACTCCAGTCCTGGAGGGCCACAGTGTTTGCGGATTTTTGTTCTTTCCTTTGATTGGCAGCCATTTTAGGCCTTGGAAACCAGGTGTGTGGACTCTTTAGCCAACCGGTGATTTTAATTAATCAATTAAGTGCTAAAACACACCAAAAACCAGCTACCACTGCGGCCCTCCAGGACTGGAGTTTGACACCCCTGTGGTAGAGAGTGAGTTTTTAGCTCTGTGTCTATACTCCGCTTTTAGCTCTGTGTCTGCACATGGGTCAATCCTCCAACCTGAGCAATATAAACAGATAAGAAAAGAGGAGATGAGGAGGAGGAGGGGTGTCTATCCATTATGTGCTTACATGGACTGGTGATTGGGTGGAGCGGAGGTGTGGTCCTGCCTCGTGATGAAGCACAAGGCCACGCAGGTGAGGATAGTTATGGTGCAGATCAGTGATCAGTGCCGCTCGTCTGCACAGCACAAATCTACTTAGGCAAAACAGCAGAACCCACACCAAAGCTGGAGAGTGCAGAAACGTTCCTATGAAAGAGGATGTGTAGGACAACTATGAATCCCACTGCAGATATGCCTTTAGCCACCCAAGTTAGATAGCAGGTACAGGAATCATAATCTATTCTACAGCAGGGATTTAAGAGGTGGGTATGTTGGAATGTAGTTGTGTTCAGTTGGGTTATTGATGAAAGGGTAAATGGAGGATGATGCAGAGAGTAGCATTAAAAATAATTCTGTAGAGAGAAGCATTAGTAAGGGAGATGCCCTAACCCAAACACACATACACAAATACAAACACATACTGTTGTAAAAAAAAGTAGGCAGCTGACTGACAGGACATAAAATGTTAAACTGAATCAAAATGGGGCACACTTGCTCCAAATCTTTACACATTATTAACTTAAGTAAGTAAGCCATACTTATAACAGTAGTAATGGCAGCAGCTGTAGGAGCACAAGTATCGCTGTAAGAGGTGAGAGTGGTGTTGTTTCTTTACAATACTGCCTGTGTTATGAGTTTGGTGTTATATAATGAAATTAAAGTAACAGAATTGTGATTCCCTGTTGATTCAAGATTCAACCATTGAAATTCCCACTCAAAATAGGGAAATTTGTAGACATTACAACTGGTCCAGGAACATATGGCGTTACATAGCACTTACAGAGGGCAGTGTGCCGTGGTGCCATCTTGAGCAACATCCAACCAGTGGAGCGACATAAAATACGAAGGCAGCACAGGGCACAACACAATGTGTTTGGGTGACAGTATGTTAGTCAGTGACTTAGTGAATGAATCTATCAGTCTGTCAGTGTGTCTGTTTGTTTGGCAGTCAGCTGGCATGACAGTCAAGTGTGTTAGTCATTAATTCAGTCGGTTTGTATGTAGTGTCTGTTCAAAAAAGTCTCTGTTTTTAAGTCAGTGCATAGCAGCTTTGACCATGAATGTTAGTTCCAAATGTCACCTGAACACATAAAGTGGGATGGAACAGTGTTAAGTTAGCCTTCAGAGTAGAGACCAGTTGTGGTTAATAGAGCCAAAGAGTGAAGTAATCACTCTTTTTTGTAATCTTTTCTGAATTATAGTTGTGCTTAGACAGCATAAGTGTATCTTTGTCACACCAGTACAGATGGTTTAAATGAATTAAGCTCAACAGAAGTGAAAGAGGAAAAGAGGATGAATAGAAGGAAGGGAAAGCACTGTTGCGGGAAGGGTGAGGGAATAAAAGAGATTCAGTAATGGGTTATGTGAAAAACAATGTTCTCATTAAATACTGCAATATATGTACCTACATGCCCATCTGTTTTGTTGCGGAAGTTTTGCTTGGCTGTTGCCATACAGTTAATAATCATATTTATACAGCTATAAAGCTGAATTGGCTTAAGGCAAGATTACTCCGCCTTGGAAGTTCAGGATCACACTAAAAAAGATATGTCTTTTTGTAATGATATTGTGGCATCCTCCTCACCTGGGAGGAATGCCAGTTCAGTACCTCATACAATGAATTTGTACTACCAATACTTGAACTAGCTTATGCCATCCAGTTTGTTAATTTTCTCATTGCTGTTTATCAATAGTGCCAAGATCAGTCTTTTTGTCCATTTATAATTGTATATGGAAAAATCTCTTGTGATAATGCTTTAGTTTAATGGCCATCAGATTATCAGTGCTTCTGCATTACTGAAGCTCAGCTGTATATGAGCTGTATATATAGATTTTACTGCATTATTTATAGGTACACAGCATTGCTTGAGAAAGTAAATCTATTTATATATATATTTCAGTTTTACTGCTTGTCTCAGACCACATAAATACTTTTCTCTGGGGACCATGCCAGTTAACTGGTGGCTAGCTTCTAGTCATTTCATCTCTGATGTGTCTGGCTTTGCCTGTAGACCTCTGTCAAATAATGAAATTGCCCATACACAGAGCATAGTATAAACTATAAATTACAGCCAAAGAACTACTGGCTACATCCAACACCATTTCCAAGTATCATGTTGAGGTGTATGTGTTTACTTTTTTCATTGTCTAGCTCTCTTCATTTATTCATGGTATACTCTCCTTGCTCCCCTGCGCTCTCTCTCTCTCTCTCTCTCTCTCTCTCTCTCTCTCTCTCTCTCTCTCTTCCTTTCCTTTGTCTCTGTCCCCCTCTCTTTCTGTAGAAGTATTGACTGTGGAAGTCCTGGCTTAACACATGCCATAATTGATGTGTAACTCTCATTAGTCAGCTGTCTGTATAAATTACTCATTATTATGAAGGCATCTGGTCAATGGATGTGTGGCTCCTTCATTTTGATGCGTTCTCTTTCCACTCTTCCTCCATCTTCTGTCTCATTCTGTTCCTTTGGACTCTCGCTCTTACACTCTCTTCATGTTTACAGTGCTCTTGACAGTGTATAGGTATGTAGTGCCAGTCTAAACAGCTTGGTCAGTAAACTGTTATGATGAATGAATGGAAAGCTGGGCACATGTTTCTTATTGATGTAGAAATACAGATGCCCCTTTCTTCCCTTCACTTCCCTCCCACCCTTTCTCTCTCCCTCTTATCCATTCAAATGTGTTTAATAGTGAAATAGCTTGATAATACACCATGCAGTACAATACCATTGATACCATCATTTTGCATTGTGCTATAACAGCAGTGGAAATCATCCTTCATCCTGCTCACAGAATTAACACAGTACTGCAATAGTGACAAACAGTAATCCATCACACACTGCTGGTTGTATTAACATGGTGAGAAAGATTAAAGTAAATACTCACTCAAATTAATAGCAGAGCAGGAACTAGGTAGAGTGGTAATACGTAATTATGGTGGTTATTAAATGGAAGTGGGAGGGGGTGAAATTGAATGGAGGGGATTTCAGGTTTCAGAAATTACTTTATAAGATTACCAATTCATTTTAAAAGTTTCATAATAGTCTTATTGTAAGGGAATGAATGTTAGACTTAAATCTAAAATAATAGGATGCCCAACTACAGAAACAATAGACTAAGTTAGGGTCTAAATATAAAGATAATAAGAAATTATTCATTTATCAAGCCACCAATAATATGTATGTATGTATGCATGTATACATTTATTGCATATCATTCCAATTCATAGAAATGTACAAAAACAACTGTAGCCTTCATGACATGGTTTTCTGGTCAATAAAGCGTCGTGCTCTCCAAAAAAGCTCAACCCTTGCTTAAATATATATATTTATACACTTTATTGCTGTTAAAGTAAGCAAACAGACAGACCCAGTGGTAGGATTCAGTTCACACTCTGTGCTCTCCAAGTCTGGCCCAAACAAGCTCAGTAGTTCTGGTGAATACTCTGATGCAGATTTGTTTAATAGTTTGTTTGATTATTTGTTTAATAATCCAGAAACTCAAAAAGTAAACTGAGTCTTTGAAGAAGGCAACAAAAACAGCAGCATCAGTTTTTTCCTACTCCAAAGGGGTTTTCAAATCGGTGTCAGAAAAAGTAGCGGAAGAACAATATTAAGGAAGCTTTTAAATAATAAATAACAGTCGTATTGAGGTATGAAAAAATTACAAAGCTAGGCAGATCCTAACTTAAAAGGAATTTGAGAGAGGGAGGATGAGGGAGACAGAAAGAGGGAGATCAAATGGAAAGACGTTAAGAAGAGCTTACTTAAGAATCTGAATCCTGACTAAGGAGAGATGGAGTTAGTGAGAGTATATTATGTTTATTGATGCATAGCTTCAAACGGGGATCTGGACAATGTGAAGGGCCATGTAAGGAGAGGATGCTAGAACTGAGTTATTAGGGAACACTCTTTTGACGTGTGAATTTAGCATGATAATCCAACCAGTTGATCTTAAAGCGTATTCATTGCATTAGAGACATGTTTGATGGACTGGCGAACTTTAAAACCAGCTTACACTGGTTCTGCATGGACATAAAGGATGATGGACTGACGCACAAATACATCAGCAAATGTGCCTTAGCCCCTACCCTGTCATTCCCCCAATCTTCTCACCTCACTGCCATCCCCCCATCCCCCTACCTGGGGATGGCTTGAAATTCTGCAGTTTTTTTTGTTCAAGCTGCAGTGCAAATCCCATGTCTAACACTGTCTCTGCCCCACTTCCCCCCCCCCAACCCTTACCCACATCTCTTGGGCCCCCCCTGAAAGATACTCCAGGATGAGAAGCGGAGGTACAGAGCAGTGCGGTCCTGTGAGGAAAGGGGCCCGGGAGGGGGCCTGGGAGGGGGTCTGGGGGCCTACCAGGAGCCTCTAATGGCCCTAGCCCAGAACTGCGCTCTAATGCACAACATATTGGGGCCTGCCTGCATCTTCCTCCGCAAAGGCTTCGCTGAGAACAGGCAGGCTGTACGTAAGTCTGGACACACACTCATACACACTCTGTCTCATACACACACACCCTCTTACACATGCACTCACACACTCACTCACACAAACATACACACATTCACACACACGTAAGGACACAATAAATGAATGTTATACTCTGACACCACAAGCAGGCACTGCTTGTGTTCCCACAAACACTGATCCATCCATATGTCTACAGCCACCTCTACATTTTTACCTCATACTCTTTGCACTAGATTGCTGCATGTGAGAGCCACACATTTTGAGTCAAAGGGTTCAGTTTGATGCGTGGCACTGATACAATGTGTCCTTGTTTTTCGTGATATCTTTTAACAGTACCAGTGTGGACTAAAAACAGTTCCTGGACTAAGAAGTGATTCTTGGGCTACACATTTTGTTGTGCCTTGTAGCACATTTGAGGAGTACTTGAGATCCCTTGACATACACAAAATGCACAAATTCATGTTGAAAAGGATCTGAGTGAAAATCTGTGTGCTATGGGTATATGAGTGTGCTTGTGCTTGTACATGTGTAAAGTACATATAAATGCAGTTTGTTGGTTTATGATGAATAAAAAAAAACAAAGAGATCTACTCTGATTGTTTTTATAAATGTTAAGTTTGTGGACTTTTGTTGGTTGTTCAGCATGAGAGGGAAATGAACAATGACAATTACCATACCACTGCTGGAGGACACACCGATGTAACAGGATCTTGAACATGTCACATTAAAGGGATAAAAAACAGCTAATTGAGTTGACGTAGTAATTCATTCTGTCTTTCGCTTTAAATTATTGGATGAGCATAATGTTGTCAGCACCTACACCTGGATGATGGACTATACTTTTTGTGTAGCTGAGAAAATCCTGACCTTGCTGGCGTCAGAAGGTGTTCACAAAAAGGCTACAGAGGCATGCAGCAAAGGAGCTACAGAGTGGGGATAAAGGTGAACGATTTATGGTCTGAAAACTGTTGGGAAATAGCGGGGCCTAGAGGGACAGCCAGAGGGCATGGACCCCCTCCCCGCCCGTCCCCTCCACCCTTCTCCCGGCACCCACAGCGCATGTCAGCGGTTCCGGTCGGGTGGCATGCGGGGGCGTGACGTCAGTGGGCGCGATTTGTTTATTCTCCTTGTCGCTCCCTTTTGTTAACCCCTGAGGGGTCTGGGAAGTGTCTCTTCCCCTGCTGCATGGTATCTCCTTTAAAGGCCACCGTCATGGTGGGCTGGGTGAGACAGCGCATCCCCCCCTCACCAGCACTCCCCTTCCTGCGTAAGCAAGGCCAACTCTGTTGCAGTCCTCCGTCATTCCTCCGTCAAAGAGCAAAAAATAACAGTCTTTTTCTTTCATATTGTTAGCGGACGCGTCAGCTGCATCCGTCCTGGTCCGGCCCTGGGTCTGTTTCCGCCCGTGAAATGTCTGCTGGATAGCACATTTCTTAAAGCATGCGAAACAGGGTTTTTGACAGTATGGTTGATGCTACCAGCCAGTAGAAAACTCTTCTGCAGAGGACTCACAGCATCTCAGTACAAAGCACCATGAAGAAAACAGCAGCTCCAATCACCTGGTGTCTCACCTTCAGAAACACAGAATGTGACTCAAATGCACGTATTACAGTAGTCATTTACCCAGTTGAACACACTGCATTTTAGGAATTGTTTATTCTTTTTTGTAATTTCTTATCAAAATAAAGAACATGAGGTACCATGCTTGATAGCATACTTGAAAAGGTTAATGTGTATTCTTTTCCTTTACAGGACAGAGAGCTGAGACCTGAGGAAATCGATGGTGAGTCCTCATGTTGTTTCATTACGTACTGTTGTGTGTCCAGTCATTATAGGTTTATGGAATAACATGTAAAATTAAAGAGCCTGATATGTTTTGTGTTTTCTGAAGAGGGTGCTGTGTTACAAAAAATATCTAGAGAATTCATAGCCAGTTACTACATTTGAATTTCAGCCTACATCTGTTTATGTCCACTTTGTTGGCATTATGAACATTACAATAATAGTTGTCAATATTTGATCAATGTTATAAGCCAACAATGTTATAAGCCAGTTGAAAGTGGCACTATTAAATGCATACAATGATAAAAATGGATGTGTCTCTACAGAGCTGCGTGAAGCTTTTAAGGAGTTTGATAAGGACAAAGATGGATTCATCGGCTGTAAAGACCTGGGGAACTGCATGAGGACCATGGGGTACATGCCTACAGAAATGGAGCTGATAGAGCTCAGCCAACAGATCAATATGAACTGTGAGTGTGTTTGTGTGTGTGTATGTGAACAAAAACATGTAACTCTATGAGCAGTCTGATTCTGTACATGGGCTAATTATAGCTTAATATGCAATTGATCAAGACATACAAATTTAAAAACATTTACTTTAACAAACAGATTATCAGTGTGCTGTGTCACCATCGATATAATGAATGACATTACTGTTACATAACGAATCAAAATCTATGGTAATGTCACTTGTGGCATCAAAAGTGACATGGAATAGACAAAGGCCTATTATGTAATATAAATTGCCATTAATTTTTTTTTGCAGTGCTTATGCAGGCTATACAAATAAGAATCTGTCAAAGAGATGTTCCTAAGAAAAGATTATGGATACCACATCGTCAAACTGTTGAATTTATAAGAAAAGTATGAAATCTACTTGAACTGTTTTAGACATTTATTAAAACATTGTAGTTACAACAGACAGATGCACACACTGATGTGAAAATGAAAATTGTCAAAGATGGTCTTTCAAATAAAAACACCATTCGTCTCTCTTTGCTCCAATATTTGTCTCCCTTTCTCACCTGTAAAGTGGGGGGTCATGTGGATTTTGAGGACTTTGTGGAGCTGATGGGACCCAAGCTTCTGGCTGAGACAGCAGACATGATCGGCGTTAAAGAACTGAGGGATGCCTTCAAAGAGGTAAGAGACAGAGAGGGCTACATGAGAGAGACAGGCCTTTTTGACTACGGAATACAGCAATTCAATATTAAAGGCAGCATTAAAGTAGAAAGATCATAGTTATCCATTGTATGTTGTTTGATGTGCATCCTCCTTATAAATTTTGGTTCCTTCATTTTTTGTTTGAGAAATTTTTCATAAATTACCAAACATTCTGTTAGGCATCACAACAGCAATGAGACAATTGTTACGCATTCTAGCAAAGCTACTTTGTATATATATTGGAATTTAGAAGGAATTTTGGGAGAGAAAATTTTGTGGACAGTGTTATCATTTGTACAGCAGAATCATCGACACTCCTTGTAATTGTGTCTCTTTCTCATCTCTCTGCTTTCCTCTCTCCCACATCTCTTTCATTTTACCTAATCTTTTCCTCTTCCTTGTTCCTTTCTCTCTAAGTTTGATACCAATGGTGATGGGCAGATCAGCACAGCGGAGCTCAGAGAAGCCATGAAGAAGTTGCTAGGACAACAGGTGAGGCAGAGGGATAGCTTTTGCATTCATGCTTGCTCAACATTCTTTCAGAACTTTCATTTACAGTACTGAAACACATAATATTTCTGTAATACAAAAGAAAGTCAAAAAGTATTGCTTCTAGGATTCTAGTTCATACATGCACAGGTTCATTCCAAACAAAATATGTTTAAACATGTCTCTGAGATCAGTGGATGGTTGCAGACAAGTTCTCTCATTAATATACTTGTCTTAGTCTTGTTAGGGTGCCTTAAAAAAGGACACTTTCTATACCATTGAAAAAAATAATTTTGAGATCAGGGCTAACATAAAATTTTTAACAAAACCCAAGTGGAAATCTTCCCGAATCATTTGGAGGGGTTATTATGAAGACATTTTAAGAAAATTGAAAACTGCATTGGTGAGAAAAAGGCCAGGAAAGTTGAACCAAGGATTTTTTTTCTCCATCACAACAATGCACCTGCTCATTCTTTTAGGGTAGCAAGGGGGTTGGGAACCTTACCCAATCCACCCTACAGCCCTGATTTTGCCCCTTTACACTTCTTTTTGTTCCCAGAACTCAAAGAACAGTTAAAAGGAGCACGATTTGAGTCCCTCAATAATGCCAAAACTGCCATTTTGACATGGTGTAAATTGAAGAGCACAGAATTCTTCGAGGTAGGGTTAGAGAGTTGAGAGTCTCACTTGAAGAATCTATGAGAAGAATTTCATCACTTACATTTGGACATACAGCAGATGCCCTGTCTTACATAGTTTAGGTATATGGCTGTAACCAACAAGTGCATCTGGTAGGGATCATACTGCTGATAGTTGAGGAGATGAAGCTGCTGGCACCTGGCACCTGCCTGGCTAAACTCACCACGATTCATCCTAATCATGTTTAAACAAATGTGCTATGTCTGTATTATCTAATAACTCTATGGCAGGTTGGTCACAGGGACTTAGAGGACATTCTGAGGGACATTGACCTTAACGGTGACGGCCATGTAGATTTTGAAGGTGAGTTGATCATTCAATTAGGCATTATTCCTTTTTCCCCCAACAAGAATTGGCCAGTTGTTGTCTCACCAGTGTGGACCATAGCTGTTAATGGCTCAGGGCTGTACAACCAACAAGTAGTCTTTACTCCATAAGCCACCTGAAGACCTGATGAATGTAATTTTTAATTCTGTAAGACTACCCTCCAATTTCAGCTAACACTGAACTTCTGAAACTCTAGCACTCTGGTATGTGAAAAGCATATTGAAATTGGGTGGGAAGATAACGCCTTTGTAACAGTTAGATTCCAGATTATCTCTTTATTGAGGGATTATGTCACCTCACAGACCTCCTTCTGGAGGGAGAGAGACTAATAAAGAGAAGCAGATGGAAGACAAGTCATTCAACTGTCTTTCATGTTTTTATTTTGGCCTGCCCCGGTTACTCCATCTGTTGTGGTGTTGTTCCATCCCTCTTCCACATTCAGCTCATAATGATTAGAACAGACCATTGAGAAGTGAAGTGGCTGCACCAACACAGCCCTGTTTGACCATGCCCTTATTTCTTCATGAATTTTCCTATGGGAAAAGAATTAGTTTGTTTCCACTAAGTTATTTCCCAATGGCAAAACCATAAATCAGACAGATAATGGTATGGTATAACTAGACTGTTAACTTTTCAGCAATTACAACAATGTTGTAATTAGGGTTGAAAGGGTATTGGGTAGATAAGTAAAGGTTAAGACATTTTGAAAATCCAGCTCTTTTGTTTTATGATTTGAAGTCAAAAAGATTGTTGAATGTGAAAATTCTGGGTGGAACCAAGATGGTGTCACAGTGGGCGAGACTTCATTCACCTTCATTCAGTTCACCTCAACTAGGCCCATCATCTACCTACAATCTACAGAGTATCCAGTACTGCTTCAAGTCTGGACTTGAAAATTCCATGGGTTTCTGCCTTTAACTCCAAATATATATTTTGAATAAATCCTTAACTGATTTCCATTTATTGCCCCTGTGTTCTGATGACAGAATTCAGCCTGAAAAATCTGTTGTACCAATGTGCAATCCATTTTAATAGGACTTAGACACAGATTTCCATTGGCTTTCCAGTTGCTTTATTATAGCCCTTCAATTGGTGTGTCAGTGATATCTATTTTGCCATGTCTGTTTGTTTCTTTGCAGACTGGTTTCAGTGGTTGTTTTTGCATGCAGTGGTATAAGTTCTATGCATTTCTGTGCTTTCCCCCACCTCAGAGTTTGTCCGTATGATGTCTCGCTGAAAGACAAGGACATGACCACTTGCACTGGAAGTCAGTCAGCTGCTGTCCCATACATGTTACATATGTGAAGAAAAACAAGTGAAAGAGAAAGAGGAGGGAGATCCCTTGACACTGAACTGAGCCACATTTTCTAAAGGAAACTGGAAACTGAACAATCACCTCTGATCTCTCAACAACAAACCACGATGGAAACGATCAATAAAGCTCCTTTCTCTATTTGATCCAACCCCATCCACACTGACACAGTGACTGACTGACTAACTCACTGACTGACAGTTTCAGCACTTTCAACCCTCCCCAATCCTTAGCTACCATTGTACATATCTTACCTGGGGATAAAGGGGCTTCCCTGGCCCTAACATGTAATGGCAATATTATTTTTTTGTATTTAATGTCTGTAAGTGTTATGTTACTGTTTACTTATTAAATGAGTCTGTCTGTCTGTCTGTCTGCCTTTGTTGGTGTGTGTGTGTGCGTGTGTGTTTTATTTAAGATGTGTTACTTGACTTTATGTCTGAATTGGAAAAAGAGTGAGTGACTCAACCTTTGACAGAGCTGGAAACTGTGAGACCAGAGAAATGCTTTTATGTTTTTTACAGAACATTTTGAAGATCGTCACAATACAATGTGAGGACCCACATTCTCCATTATTATAATGGATCCCTAATGAATTTAATTGGTCTTTCCCTAACATCTGTAAGGAATATTCTCTTGTCTAATGCACTGGAACAGAACTGCTAAAACCATGATAACTTCTGTTGTGTTAATTTTACTCATTCTTACTTTACTTACGCAACATCTAAAGACAGGGGTGCACTTGTGAGAAAAATTGACTGTGTTTGTATGTTAGCTATTCCAAATGTACTGTATGACAGTTGTGAGATTTTGTCTTCATTCTGATTCATGTCTTATTTCCTGTTTTCATGCATGCCAAAAACAGAAGGAAATAACAAACTTTAAAGAAAACATACAAATAATAAATATTCTGTTATGATTAATGGTCTGGTGTCCACTCTTGTATCTTCCTGGTCATCATAGTTCTGAATCTGCAGAAATTAAGATGCTCATCATGTTGAGTCCATTAACAAAAAGATATCTCAGGTCAGAGGCAGGGAGAATGAAAGTGCCACATAAGTAGCATATATCAGTCATTCACATGAGCTATTTGATCCCTGTTCATCCCAAATGGTTACTTGCCCACTGATGTACATCTTGTTTACCATGCATAATGTATATATTTATGTAACAATTTTTGTGTTAGGCTTGAGATACAGTTTGTATTTTCCATAAGTTCAATCAGAGATACTGCACAACTAATTGTACACTACACATTATTGAACTGAATATGCTGTTGTTCATGGACAGGATTGTTGAAATGACAATCTTTTCTGAACTCTTTTTTTTTATTCCAATCAGACCGCAACAGCTATGTCTACACTACAGCTGTTGCGTTATAATTACGTTTTCTTCACCCTTCTACCCACAACCGTTTTTATGTATGACCCAAACAGTTGTGTTTAGGCGATTGTCGCGTTCAGAAAATATACGTATGCCCAAATTACCTGTAAAAAAACAGGTTTGTTTATTTATCCTTTTATATATATATATATATATATATATATATATATATATATATATATATATATATATATATATATATATATATATATATATATTTTTTTTTTTTTTTTTTTTTTTTTTTTTTTTTTTTTTCTAAAACTGAAGCAAAGACAAAGGCTTCTAAAGTCAAGCTCCTCCAAACAGGTGGCAGTCTCCTTTGTATTCACTGGTTCTCGTAACCAATTTTGCGTGTTACGCCTACAGGAACATCCCATCACAATGAAATTAAGCACGGTATTTAGGCATGACTCCACTACGTGATTCAACATGGCTCTTTGTTTCTCTGCACGTTTATGGTGCTGCTGATGTCAATCACCTGAACAGTCATATTTTTGGTATCGACACTGAAAAATACACTTATAAGTGCGCAATTCGATTCCATGACAATTTTTGCTGATGCATTGGACATTTTAACAGACAATGTATCAATCAAACCAGTGGTCCCCAGGTTGCGCCCCGAAAGTCATGTTTTTTTTTACAGAAAATACTTAAATGATATTGACACTGTTACCACCTATGTAGATGTTTGTGCTGTTTCTCGTCCACTTCAGCAATAAACATTAGGCCTACTAGCATTTCTGGAGGGACAAAAATCGAATTTATTGAATATTGTAGGCCTATGCCTACAAAAGTTGTAACACTCGCAACGACGTGTCATTCTGAATTTGAGCTAATAAGGAAGCGTCTATGGTAACATTAGGTCCTTGTCATCCTAAAATACGGTAGTTATCACATTATTGCAAAATCATATGTTCACTTCGAGAGCTGGCCTGGTAGCATGTAGAAGAAATCTAAATATAGGTAAACCTCCGGGGAACAGTGAGAACCTTTTAAAGGTGTATTTTTACATAACATGCAAATTATTCCAGTACATTTCCTTAAAACAAGGTGCTGTGCCCGAGGGAGTTGTTCGTGAGCTCCAATGTGGTTCAAACTGACTGTTCAGCAGTGATATCTGCCGCAGGTACTGAAGTGGCCAAGTTTCCATGGCAACAGTTTCTTCTTTTCCTTGGGCTAATGCAAGGCATAACTCGGGCTCCCCCTTCTGGAAATAAAACAGGCTTGCACAGTTAACGTTGTTATCTTATTATAATAATAACAATAATAATTATTATTATTATTGTTATTATTATTGTTATTATTATTATTATTTTTTTTTTTTTTTTTTTTTTATACCTTGTTTCCATGGTTTAATTGCTGGCTGATTGAAAGGAAACCACTAAAATCTGCAGACACTGCGGATCTTGAGTTTGACACCTCTGACCTAAAAGAGCAAATTAAATTTTCCATATTTTAAAATGTATTATAAAGCAATTTCTATTTTCAAATACATTAATTACAATTTGGGGTATCTCCTTCTGCTTGGCTATCATGACTGCATTTAGACAACTGTCAATAATGATCAAAACTGAATAGTTTACCAAAGCCATTATTTTCAGGGGGATGTTTACACAATACTTTGCAAGTGACCCATTCAGATTCAGATTCATGTGTTCTGGCGAGCTACTGGCTTATGATGATGGCATTTGCTGAAACTGCTATGCTGGTTGTTGGTATTTGCGGATTGGAGAGATGATGTAAGTGAATGCAGGGTCACAAAAAATGAAGAAAAAAAAACTTAAAAGAAAAAAACTGATTTGATTGGTCAGACACAGGTCATATGGACAGGAATTGATCAGATTTGAACAACATGAGAATTTGTTCCAAACTGGATTTGAGACAATCAGATTCCATGTAACAATTTGATGTTTGGACCTCAACGAAGAGATACAAACCTGATTTGGGGGGAACCCCGTCTGAAATGCAGTCCCTAGTGAACATGAAGGTGTATCTGGTGTTAGATAAAATAAAGGGCATTACTTTGCTAATCAGTCACTCCATCGAAACTTTACTATTCCAGAGGGGGGCATCTGGAATGTAGACTGGGTCACACACAATAGATAAGACAACATCAAAATGATATAGCCTATGTAACTTCATACTAATGAAATACGCACAGATTAGCTATCATTATGCTGTAAAAAAGGTCAAACACATGAGCTCTGAGTAGCATGCTGCACTCGCTCTGGATAATGATTCCAGCCACATATCTTAACTAGGATTCTATCTTCACCTTTTGGCAGCCCATTTTTGTATCTAGACCCAGAAATTGTACATTGCAGTGTAAGTACAGTCAATCCACTCCAATTCACTACAGAGAGACCTTATTTGAAATGTATGCATTTGAAAATACTCTTGAAATTACTTGAAATTGACATTATACAATTCGTCTGCCATTAAATAAAGAAAATAACTCTTCAACAAATGATATTATTAGGTGTTCAACTGGGTACACATACTATTGTGTAAACTGGAAGGCCACGGAAGGCCACATTATCTGCAGGTTTTTGTTTTTTTCTTTTCATGTGGCAGCCATTTTTAGGATGTGAAAAAAAATTCAGTCAATGATTGATTTATATGAATGAATTAAGCTCTGACACATATCAAAAACCAGCAGGCACTGATGCTCTCCAGAACACCATCCTGACACCTGTGCTGCTGAACAAGGGTGGGGAACCCCACTCCAGCTGGGCTACATCTGTTTCTATATTTCATGCCACCTTCAGCTGTTAATTATGTAATGATATTCATCACATATGTGTTATGGTTAAATACATTGATCGACAAGTTTATGGAATACAGCTGAAGACTGTTCATTTTAAACTTCTAAATAAAAATTTTGTTTGGTCACATCTATTAATGGATAGGAACCAGCACTTACAACTAAGAAACTAATTAATGCAAGGTAAATGGCCGAAATACACAGGCCCTCCAGGAATGGGGTCCCATTCACTGCTGTAGAATAGGAGTTCCCAACTCAGTTCTGGGCTACCCTGTGTATGCTAGCTTTCCTTCCAACCACATTTACAGTTCAACGGGTTCGTTGTCTTTAATTATACATGTTAAAAACTTTGCCACCAGCAAAATTAGTCGATATTGTACGATTAAGATTAAAAGGCATAAAATAACGTTATGAGAGTGATAATCAATATTACCAATAGGCTACATATTTAGCCAACGTTGGCCTCCTTTAGTTCTTCAGCTATCATTATCAATTTTTGATGAATAACAAATATATTGTCTTCTATAAAATGGCAAGCGTATCAATAATATGCCAAAGACAATATACATGCTTAAACTAGGAAAACATCTCCCATGTTTTCTTCATCTACACTTCAAACTTTAAGTAACTTCCGTATTCAGACAGCCCGCATCAACCGTCGCTATAACAACGTTTCGTGCCCATTCATTCCTCCACTAACAGCCCAGAATGCACCGCACGCGCGCTGCGCTGGACCAACCTGATTGGATCATTTTCAGACATGGCATATAACCACATTTAAGGGAGAGATGGTAATTTTTTCATAGCAAAAATGTATTGTTTTCCACAGATATGGCTATTTTTACACAAAAGCATGCTTTAAACTTTTTTTATATTTGTGAAAATACTTTCTTAAAATGTTACATGATCTCTTTCCATTCTGGCAGCTTTGTGTTTTTACAGCTCTACCTATAGTAAGAAACGACATATTGTACTCTGAACGAATGGCAGCGAGTTAGGCAAAACCATTTTTATTAAGGGGGGGTTGGAAAAAGAATAATTCTCAGTCGATGAAAATTAAAATAATTTCTGGAGAAAAATATATTTTCAGAAACTTAACTTGTTTGTATGTAGTCAACTGTATTATTCTGCTGAACTACAAGAATGGTTTAGACTATATAGATAAGAACTTTATAGCTCCCCTGTCACAGGTCGCTTGTGTTCCTGCCTTCCGCATTCTGCCAACTGAACGGCACTGCAGCTCAACCAAACACAGAAGGCCCCGTTCTTTCTTCCCTCCCATGTGCTGAGTTTTATCTTTTCATTAGTATAATGAAGTGAAAGTTGATACTCGGTGGTCGCCGGTCTCGTCAGTACTGTGTAGTGATTCGCTAGAATCAGGTAAGCTTTCCAATGAATATGTATTAACATTATGAATCTTAAAACTGTGTCCTGGAAAACTGTGTGATTGGATCTCATCGCTGTCTGTCCGCAACTATGTTGCCCAACCAGCAAGTTAGATTTGCCCTTCCCCCTTCAACCTGCACCAACATCACAAGCCAATGTACCGTGCGGGCCTCAATTGAAACTAACGATAATAATAATAGAGGCACTAATACTACGAATAAATTCAATCGTTTGTGTGTAGGCACAGGAAAAACTTTATTATCCGGAATACTTCTGCACAGGAAGCCGATCGAGAAGCACGCTGTACATAGGATTTGTAAATGTAAGAAAATACCTGTAGTTCTACAGCTGGCAACATTTGACAGAGGAGGAAGTCAGTTAGACAGGTAGACACACATTGAGTGGGACAGTACAGCATAACATAGCAGCTTAACTAACTAGAGCTGCTTACAAATTTCAACAGCAGCACCGGCATTGGATGAGTAGCTATTTGACCTGCTGCCTTATTTACGTGCGCATATCCTTGATGTTACAGCTATCGTCTTTGCTATTTATCTGTCGGTTAATGCACGTTTAGCTGTGGCTTCATACATTGTACTTGGAGACTTCAGTGACTATATTCGACATTGCTGCCTCTGAATCTCAAGCCCACGGGTGTGTGTCGGTGTGTTCCCAGCTGTGTATGGCAATGCGGCGTGTAACGGTGCCGTGGGGTGCCGGGTTTGTCGTGGCGGTGCTGTCGCTATTTGCTGAACGATGTCGGGCGGACGGCGGGGCCCCAAACCTGGCTGAACGTGTAATCTGGGCTGTGAATGCTGGCGGTGAGGCTCACACTGATGTGCATGGTATTAATTTCAAGAAAGATCCGCTGGAGGGGAAAGTCGGCAAAGGTGAGTGTTACTCAAGGAGAGAATATAATGTTAACGATCGTGGTACATTGTCCCTTATCTAGTTGTGATGGTAGTCAGCCAACTGAAAGGGTATGATGAGAAAAGTGAAGAAATCAGTTGGCCTGTGAGTTTCCATTAGTTTGTTGTCGGTACCTGAATAATTACAACGTTAGGCATAACAGGAAATATGCATAACTAGCCATCTGGCCTTAATTTAAGCATACCAGTTTAACGGTGAATAATAGCTACAATTGATACCAGCTGAGAGGTAATGTGAATGAAAACTACATTGCACATTGCAGAGCTTTTAGTTAGCATCTAACCCATTTACGCCTGGTTGATTCAACTTATTCTTCTGAAAGTTAACAGACAGGTTTGTGAAGTCCCATAGCAGTGCAGCACATCATCGATTACAGGTTACGTGAATTCGAGCTCACACGGTCGGTGACACGAGGCTACACATGAATGAAGGCAGGTTAGCCAGTTCTTCTACTGGAAGACTAGATTCATGCATATCTCATTGGCCCAATCGTAGAGATCAAAACAGCAGGCCAGACGATCCCTACTTCACGAAATGTTTCATGTGATTGACTAAGTGGTAGCACTGATGAAGTTGATTTCACCTGTTTGCCTAAAGCGTGTTTGTGGTCATTTTTATGGGTGATCATACTGGGAAATTGTGAGAATTGTGTGACCTTCAGAGACATCTCTGTCACTTTCATCATGTTGGACGAAATAAACCTGATTTGTATGAAACAGGAAGTGATGGCGCGGCAGTGCATGTAAGGATTTGTCACGCCTAATAGTGGGTTTATTTCAAGTCGTTCAAGTTTGTGCGTTGAGAGCTTTGCCTGGGCATAACTGTCAGTGATATTGACCTTGCTTTTTCTATTGTGTAGATAACTTTCTCTTTGTGTCTCCTCTCCATGCTTATTTACGTATAGCATCTGACTACGGCATGCGTCTACCCATTCTTCGCTCCAGTCCAGAGGACCAGATTTTGTATCAGACAGAGCGCTACAACGAGGACACTTTCGGCTATGAGGTGCCTATTCGCGAGGAAGGAGATTACATTCTGGTAATGAAATATGCAGAAGTATACTTCGCTCAGTCTCAGCAAAAGGTGAGGTGTAACTTTGTTTTTTTTTTTTTTTTTTTTTTTGGCATGTTCAGATGTATTTTTTGGAGTCCTAATAAGGGATGCTTTAAACATGGCACCAACATTTGTTTAAATAGAAGTATCTTAATTGAAAGCAGTTGGTCTAAAACAAGAAATTAGATATTGAAAATGTTCAATTTAACTGCTTCATGTGGTGGTTTGGTGTCAGATCCTTTGGAATTTAGAATGATGAAAGTTGTATAGTATGATGTAGGTACCCAGCATGCATCTTTGTAAGACCATGTGCTGAAATTTTGTTACCGCCCACTGTTTCTTGCACTTAAAATCTCAAATGTTCTCTTACTCTGTCCCAGGTGTTCGATGTTCGGCTGAATGGTCATGTGGTAGTAAAGGACCTGGATATCTTTGAACGAGTGGGCCATAGCACAGCTCATGATGAGATTGTGCCCTTTTCCATACGGAAGGGCAAGCTGAGCGTGCAAAACGAGGTGTCCACCTTCAACGGCAAGCTCACTGTGGAATTCGTCAAGGTGAGGGAAATGAACACAGATAACATGTAAAACTGATATGTGACTTCTGGTGAATGAAGAATCTTGGATAGTAATATCCATATTCTTTTTTATCTCATGTGATTACAATATTGTAGATGTAATGTAGAATTCTGTGTTTGTGTCTTGTAATGCAATTGTGTCTTGTCTTGTGCACAGTTCTGTCTGATTGGATGTAAATAATTTTTTTTTCCTGTTCTGTTTATTCAGGGTTACTATGATAATCCAAAGGTCTGTGCACTGTATGTGATGAAGGGGACACTGGAAGGTGAGCACGAGATCTTTGTGTTTTACTGTCAGAGGGAAATTTCATGTCATACGATTTCTGGCAATAATGTTGTCTGTATTAGTTCCTGAAAGAGACTGTCTTTCCTGCATTCATGCACTTCTCCTTGCCTGTTCAAATGACTTTCTCTTTCTTCTAATTTCTGAATCCTCCTTTCCCTTAATGCTAGGCCCGTTACCCTCCTTATTGCGCACTGTCATAGAGCAGTGTTAACGTAATGTAGTCGTCCAGCTATTCAGAGGTAGAATCCAGTTTTAATCCCACCAATATGTCCTCTCTTCTTCCTCTGTCCATCCCTGGTCCCTTCCCAAACCCCCACCTTTTCCTTTTTTCCCCAATCTCTCCTCCATTTTTTACCTTTTCATTTCTGCCTTATTTTTTGTCTCCCAATTTTGTTTATTGATGATTGCTCCCTCTGTACTACTATTCTGCTGCTTCTCCTCTCTACTCCCTCCCATCCTTCATTTCTGCTCTGTTCCCTGGTCCCCCTTTTCTCCGTACCTTGTTCCTGACTGTCAGATGTGCCAAAACTCCAGCCTCACCCTGGTCTTGAGAAGCGAGAAGAGGAGGAAGAGGAGGAAGAGGATGGGGAAGGAGGAGAGGAGGGTGGTAAGAAGAGTGCCTCAGCAGTCCCCAAGCACAGGGTCCAGTCAGGACCCAGAACACCTAACCCGTACGCAGCTGACAACAGCAGCTTGATGTTCCCTATTTTGGTGGCATTTGGGGTCTTCATCCCCACCCTGTTCTGCCTCTGTCGGCTGTGAGAATAAGAGAATGGGGGGGACCGGGGGAGGACTGGGGAAGTGATGGACAAGAGGAGAGAGGGAGTAGTGGAAGGTGAGGAACCAAGGAAAAGACATAGACACCGACACAAGAAAACAAGTGGAACAAGTGGGGGCAGAAAAAGAGGGTGACAGACACACAAAGGAGAGCAAGGGAGACTGAAAGTAGTGACAGAGATGGAGAAGGGGTGAGTGAGAGGGTCACAGCACAAATAGGTATAGCTGAAAGGGGTGTGAAACAAGGACAAAGATTCCTCTTCTGTTGACCAGAGATGGTGTGTGTGTGTGTGTGTGTGTGTGTGTGCGTGCGTGCGTGCGTGCGTGCGTGCGTGCGTGCGTGCGTGTGTGTGCACACGCACTTGCTAATGTGGAAGAGAGAGATTCTGATTCATGACACATCTTAACACAACACCATTTGTAGTACATGAATTACACACTCTCTCACATACACACACCTTTACACATTAATACAAGACAGGACTTTTTCAAACCAGATTGTCTGGTTTTGCAGGAAATGGAAGTGCCATACTTGGGGATTCTGCTACACATTGGCAGTCCCCATCATGTCCCCACCATGCCTGTGAGCACTGTTTTTTTTTTTTTTTTTTTTTTTGGGGGGCGGATATGCATGTTTCAGGGGACAGGCGTTTCAGGTGGAACACACTTGCTTTCCTTTTGAAGTTGGAAGGGTTCAGTAGCAATCCAGTTGAAAATTCAGGAGTGGAAGAAAGCAAGGTGTGTGTGTGTGTGTGTGTGTGTTTGGGAAAAGCAAAAAGTAAGCAATTGGAAGAAAGATGAAAGAAAAAATATATGATCCAGTAGATGTGTGCCATCAATTTCATGTATTTGTTTTTTTGTTTTTTTTTTTTTTTTTTTTGATTTTGTTGCCTTTGAATTTTCATTAAGGTTGTGCTTTATGATATTTCCATGCCCATGTGATAAAGCTATCATTGTTTTAGCTTTGGATATAAAACTTCATGCTGCAGCTTTGTTTGTGGGGAAACATAAAATCAAGGTTTTCCAGCTAATGATAACAGCCACCACCATGAAAAACCTTCCGGTTGCTTTGATTGCATGGGCCATGGTATAATCCCATTTTGCCTTTTTAATCTAGTTCCAGATATGTCAAGAGTCACTAAATACCAGGCCACAATACTACAAGAATTGTTTGATGAAACAGCTGATTAAGATGGAAGACCATATTTGCTTTCTGAAACATAAATAATTTGTATTCCCCACAAGCCAAAGCTGGTGTGTAAAATGCTAATTATTTTACAATTTTAAAGATGGGGAGAAAAAAATCCAAGCTTTTTTCCCTAAGGAATTTGCTTTGGCATTCCCTGTGTGTATTACATGTGCTTTAGTTTCCTTCAGATGTTTACAATGAATTTGAAATGTGCTGTACCTGACACTCTGGTTTGCATAACTGAGTCCTGTAGCTAGTGTCCATTTGGAGAGAAAATCCAAAGGCACAGATGGGCTTCAAGTTTATTGCAAATTACTACAGTGAAGAGTAAGCGTACTATGGTTCTTGTGGGATCTACGGCATTTTTCTACCTGGACAGAAATGTCCCCACATCTGAGTGGTTGCCCCTGTTATTGGTACAGTCCTTGGTTTCCTCATCAATTCCTGCTCAATAAAGATAAGGCACACCCGTGACCAAGACTCCACTATGAGAGACAGTGGGGAAATGGGTTGGTAATATGATCAAAAAATTGAGCTTCCTTAAAATAATGGTACTGAACCTGGAAACTCACAGGAGGAAGGGGCTGAGTCAGATCAGATTTCAGAGTGTTTCTGCCTTGGTAGTGAAGAGAGAGGTTTTTTTGTTGTTGTTTTTGAAGACATTGGTCCTTTGACACCGTCACTGCCTTTTTCACATTAGGCTATGCAGGCCTTTGTTGTTTCTCCAAAGACGATCCACTGATTCATGACAGATTGCAGTACATGCTTGAGTATGGAGCATAGTGTTAAATGCTCACATGTGCTTTGTTACCTCAGCTATAGTCCCTGCAGTCACTGTTTTTGTTAAAAGGTTTCATGCAAGAACAGTAATTTTGCAGCTAATGCTTACATCTAATGTGTTGATAGTAGATTTAAGTCTTTTGGTGAACTCTTGGAATTCAGTTTGAGTTCAGATTATTGGTGCTGTACTATTGACTATGATATATACCCCAATGTTACTTGAGGATGCATGGTTCCACATATGTGCCTGTTTTTGAGAACAGACACAAAGCTGAAGTGTTTAAAGTGCTGTTAGCCTGCCATTTTGGGGGCAGGTGTATATGTTTATCTGAGGGAGTGCTCCTGGGTCTGCAGGTTTTTCAGTCCTCCATATTGTGTATGCAGGCATTATAATGGGCAGTCAAATTTTATGGACATTGCACTGCCCAGTGAACTCCCTATTTAGATAAAGTGGAACCAGTTGTACCTTAGCACCCTACATGGACCCCAGCATTAATTTATGAAGTGACTATAGCCTCTGACTGATCAAGAACACCTGTTTTTACTGTCTTTACTGTTTATTTTTCTGGAGGAAATGCATAAGAGAACTAAATGTAATTGAGTGAACTCCAGATTAACTTTAGATTTTTGTCAGTTTTCCATTATTTTCCCCTCCTCCCCATTTTATCTCTGCCTTTCACTTGTCACTGCTTCATCTCCAATGTTATCCTTTTCCCCCTTTCGTCTTAAAACGTCCTCCTCAATCTGCCTTATAATTGAGGTGAGTGCAGTAATACTTCAAGACTAGCAGCACTCAGTTTTACCAACAAACCCTATGCTGTGTGTGTCCCTTTTGGAGCCACCAAGCATCTGTTAACATCTGTGTATATGTGCACATGTGTGTATGAGTGACAGACAGAAAGAGCAAGACACAGAATGTGTGGGTGGTTTTCTGTCCATCTGTGTCAAGCCTTCTTTCTCTGTACTTGTGAGTGTCAGGAATACAGCCCTTCAGAACACGGGATAAATCTCTTCTTGACTGCTGGAGCTCCACAGCCAGTTTTTGCAGTATGTTCCCTAAACTTTAACACCATCTTCTGTGGTGACACAGGTCCAAATAGCCAAAATGGAGTCATCGATATTACAGGTCTGTTACAATTCTCTTAGTAACCCAATGTTATGTAACAGACGTTCAAGCAAGATCATTTGCTGTGGAGGGGGAAACGAGATTTGTGCCATCCTTCCAGGGCAGTGAAAAGACATAAAACAATCATACAAATCAAACAGATGCACCTTTTTGTCTGAAAACAAAAAGTAAATTAAAATCAGCACCAAAGTTGGAAGCTTTTCTGTTTGTTCTGGCAAATGAAAATCTACGCAGAGCGTGTGTATATAAGGTACAAAACAATCACACTTTTTGTAGTGTGTCGAGGTTTTTTTTTTTTTTCCTTTAAATCTTTATTATTGAAGTGCTGTGGGTTTTTAAATGGCTGTTATGCTTAATGGGGCAATATGATCTTGCTGTCATGAAGATGGATTGAGGGAGTGGTCAAGACAAAATAAATGCTGGATAGACAGCCTAGCAGACACACTGACTGACAGTCAGGAAGGTGGAGAATAAGGCTTATCTGAAAATGTGGGTTACTTTGCTTTTTTGTAATGTATAATTTAAAAAAAAACAGGATTAATAATATTGATAAATGATTAATAAGCATTTGTAACTTTTTAATTTTTCCCTCAGGATCTCGGTTTATGTTTGGTTTTACATTTTACAATGATATTTTATTGGTGTGTGTCTTTTTTTTTTTTTTTTTGCACTGCCTGGTGTTATAATTTTAAAGATAATTTTTTTTCTCATTTGTGTATAGTTTTGATTTGATTCCTTGTTGCCTTGATTTTGAATACATGCAGACATGCTTTACCAGCCTTTGCTCTGTGACTTGTTTTGTGCCATTCATTTTATTTCCATTTTGCATGATTCATTTGGTCACTTTTTTGTTATTATTCACTCAGTGTGTTTTATGTCATGCAGAAGACAGCATCTTGTATTGGCTTCAACACACACATTCATGCTTTAACACTCCAGATGGGAACCAAAGACATAGCTACTAACCTGACCAGAGATTGTGGGATGACTAAACCGTAGGCACAACATTTACAATCCCTCTAGCGAATAGCATAGTTGTACATACTCTATACTGTACGCACTTACCAATGAATGGACATGTTTTTGGACTGATTGAAAGTGTGAACAAGAGATGAACTGGTAACCGCTTTCAAAGTGTCAGTTAGTCAGTAACGAATCCATCTTTCCCTATTGTTCTCTCTCCCGTTTACTGAGATTAAAAACACAAATGACTGATTGAACAAGCGAGATAACCCCCTCTCCCCGCCACCACCACAGTCTCTACCTTCCTCATAAATACATCTAAATGGGAACTGCTGACTAATGTTACTTTCGGCTGTTTCTTTTTAATAAATGTGCTATTTTATCTAACTTGCAGCGTTGGGCGCATGTTTTGTGTGAGAATATTTACTTTAAGTACACATGATACTAAAGACTGAGTTGCCTGGATACTTTCCTACACTATACCAACCAACCAAACCGTCAAGTATAGCATGCTAACTTCACATTTGGTACTTGAACACACTGCACCTGGAAACGCTGACCAGGTAATTAACTTTAGTGTCCGTCTTTAAACCATGTGCACTTAAAGAACACACTGCACCAGAACTAATTTATTTGTGAATATGGTAACCCCATTCGACAACATTGTACGTCAAAGGTTGGTGGCAAAGACTAGGCAGGTAAAGGTTTAGAACAAGGAGGGACCTTGATGAGTAAACAGCCCAAATGTGCAAGTAGCCATGGCAACCCCCGAACATGTGCAACCAATGACAAGCGATTCTTTTCAGCATAGTCTCTCCATAGAGACGCAGGACGCCATCTTGAATTGAGCAGTCTCTTCCACGCATTCGAACACTTTAGCTAGCGAACTACCAACACAAAATAGAGACCGCAGAGATGAGTGGTCCAAAGCCCCGAACTGAAATCTCAGCTAATGTTAATGGCCCAGACACCGACCCTGGATCTGCAGGTTCTGCCAGAGACCGTAAGCCTGCCGGAGGCGTCCTAAAGCGACTGAAGTCCCGGCGAAACCAGCCAGATAGGCGGCCTGTTACGGAAGAAGAGCTTCGGGCGCTGGGGAGAGACATCACTCCAGACGAAGTCCTTGGACTACGGGTTGTCACTCGCGGTTGGTGGAGTAGACGTTATGGTCGCATTTCTGCAAATATTTTGGATGGTTTGACCACATTAGTCAACATTTCTCAGATCTCTAGCCGGCTGCATTATTACTCATCGATACGATAGGCAGCTTGCTAACTCGTGAGCCAGTTCTGCCTTATCTTCATTACAAGAAGGCTATAGCTAACATTGTTTTTCTCTGCTGTCTAGGTATTTAGTTGTAGCAGGTGGTATTGACAGGTGAGACCTGACGTCTGCCATGTCAGGCTACAGTTTGCTGGTGCGTAAATACTAAATAATACGCAGGTGAAAGTTTCACCCAAGTCGCGGCTAATTAATAGCTGGAGTATAACGTTGGCATACCATGTAAACATAAACATTTAGGTTGTGTTAGCTTGCTAACTAATACAACTGACTTTGTCGGCTAGAACCACTAGTCAGCTAAGATTGTTTTCGAGCTTGCAAGCTAGTTAACATATAAAGTATATCCAGCCCCTTTGATATGATTAAATAGTTTTAATTGGGGGCTTTGTAATTCAGGGGAAACGTATCGATAGTTAGCTAGCCAAGTTTTTACAGTCACTTAGTGAGTGGGGGAAGAATCAGCTAACCTTGGAAACTGTTCTCGTTGTATGAACCATTATACAGCGGTCTGTCAAGTAGTGTCGTGTTATTGGGTCTCAAAAATTAAGACCAATTTGTCAAGGTAGTTACAATAGTTAAGAGTAATACTTCTTCAACACTATCGACACAAGCATCTCCCTAGAGCACTGGTATTTCTTTGGGGATTCGATCGTGTAGTTCATCCACAGATATACAATCTGGATCAGTATTAATTAATACATAGTTAAACATTAAATTACTAGCACATTCAGAGTACTTGGACAAAAACTGAAATATGCAATGGTCAGCAGCTGAAGAACTGGTTTATAGTACACAATATTGGCAGCAAATATAAGAAGAGAATGAACTGACCACTTTACTGTCTGGATCAACTAGATTCCAATAGAGGGTAAGAGGCCAGAACCTGACCTCACACAAATGCTCACTGTTATATTTGCACACAGGCAGTCATAATCTCCTGTAAACAAGTGGCATCAATGAGGAGAGCAAAGTAGAATTTTAAAAGGAGTATTGATTGGTTTGGGGTTAAGAATGTCTCTGAAAAAGTTTGTCAGGCTGCTGCAATTGATTCTGCATGTTTCAGCCATCTGTGTCTTCCCTTAAGTTGACAAGTACTCTAAAGGATCTTGAAAATTAGCTGTGTTTGGAACATAGAAGTAGTGTTTCCATATGCTTCCACACTCTTTGGGATTCCAAGTACTGAAGGTTATGGATTTGAAAGGTGACCTTTCCCTTTTCCATGCCTCTGCAGATTATTTGTGTAAACCAGAAGACAACATCTACAATATTGACTTCACACGCTTCAAGATAAGGGACCTGGAGACCGGCACAGTGCTGTTTGAGATTGCCAAACCACCCAACTGTGGTACTCATCAATACGATAGGCAGCCTTGTTTATATCATTTAAACCGTTGTTTGTTGTGTTAAGAAACATGTTTACATGTCATAAATGTATGGCTGTGTGGAATGTGAAAACACTATTATCCTCTTTCTTAGATCCAGAAGAAGATGATGACGAGAATGGAGAGGGGGATTCCAGTGCTGGGCGCTTTGTTCGTTATCAGTTCACGCCTGCCTTTCTGAGACTGCGCACCATAGGAGCGACGTGAGTTATTGCGACTTAAATCTAGATACACAGATAAAATTACACATAAAGCCACACTGTTTCAGCCGCATCTCGTGGTCTGTTATATGTTCTATATTTTCTTTTGTTGTCCTTGTGTGACGGTCCTGAGCCATCTGTTTAGGCTACCCAGTTTTTGGCCACAATGTTGCAGCCCCAAAATTGCAATTGTGTTCGCTTTCCAGGAAGTCCTGTGATGCTGGGCTGTGTTCCTGTTCACTGTTCAGTGAAACACAGTGTTTCCTGTAAAAGGATTCAGTAAAAGGCTTTATTAAATCGATCAGACAGTATTGGGCTGTTTTAAGCTACAGCTCTGTTACCACTTGCAGTACTTTAAGAGTAACCATTCCCTTGCTTTTTGTTTTTTTTTGTAACAGTCCTTATACTCTCAGGGAAGTTCAGGTAATTGCAAATTGTTATAATATCTACATTAAAAAAGGTTTTATGGCTTTTATATCCTGAGCTGTATATCCTAAAGTGCAACTATGCATTTGTTAGTAGCTTTGTATTGAATAATTTGAAAGTTAATTTCAGGAGTACTATCTGTTACTCCATTTTGCTTTTACGTTAGCCATTTGGGGTTGATTTGGGCTGGGTTTGAGATTCTTTAGAGCTGTGCTGTTAAATCAGGATATATCCCGCCAATGACATACCTGTAATTCCTCTGTTATAGTAGTTTGCTGTGTAGCCCTAGCATCAAGAAAGAACTTGGATATATCAACAGGGGTGTATTTTTTTAATTTAGAGTTTTGTATTCAGTCTTGGAATGTTAATTGGTGCTTTAAGAAATCATAATAATGCCCTCTGTAATACATATTCTGTAGCAGACATGAACTCAACACATTTTCTTCTAGATCAGTTAATGTTGAAATGATTTTGTCTGCATCCATTTAGATATGAATCAGAAAACAATACATATATTGTCTTGTTAGTGAACATTGTCTTCACCCTAACCTTTTGGTTCAGCAATGCTTGGACAGCTTGGAAAGTGTGCTACCTCTGGCCTCTTGATTACGACTCATATATTACCTCTGTTCAGGATGCCAGAGACAGGGCTTCCCCAATCAGCAAGGCTATTCTCCACCTCTCAATGTTGTATAACAGGTGCAGACTAGCATATCCATATACGACTGCAATGGAGCACAAAACACAGCATGATTTATTTCCACTTTGTCTGTATTGCAACATCATTAATCTTGTTCTCGGTTCTTTCTGTCTGTTTCAGCGTGGAGTTCACTGTGGGTGACCGTCCAGTGAACAGCTTCAGAATGATTGAGAGGCACTATTTTAGGGAACGCCTCCTGAAGAACTTCGACTTCGACTTTGGCTTCTGCATCCCCAACAGTCGCAACACCTGCGAGCATATATATGAGTTTCCCCAGTTGCCCGAGGATCTCAGTAAGTCTGTGTCTTTTTCTCTGTCCACCAGGTCTCTCTCTGCTGTTCATTTGTAAAATGTTCCTATGTATGATGTCTTACACAGTTTTAAGGACTTCCACCCAACATTACAAAATCCTAAGTAGTCTGACATAAACATATTAAATCTGAGAACAAAGAATTCAAGATACAGTAACAGAACTTGAACACTATAAGATTTGTAATTTTATGGCCACAATATTTAACTTTTTCCAGTTAACATGCCTGTACTAATCATACTTACTAAATTATTATTTCCACTCAATGGAGACCTCTCTCACAAATTTGTTGTCAGCACAGTCCTTTTTGACAGAGTGACATTTTTAGCAGACACCCTTATGAGAGGAATTTATACAGCTTAAACTTTTTGCATTATCCATTTATATCGCTGCATATTTACAGAAGCAATTTAGGTGAAGTACCTTGCTCAAGGGTACAATGGCAGAACTGTATATGGTAATTAAACCTGCTGAGTTAGAAGCCCAGATCCCACAACCATGCTGTTGATTTAGTGTGGTCACCATGGAATGTTACTTCCATGCAAACGAACAATTGGTTTTTGGTGTGCCGGCTTCTTTATTGCAAGAGACAGCCTTGAGATGGGCCTCAGTGTTTACATATTGAAACAGCTGCAAAGCTGGTCCTGGCCAATGAAAATATTGCTCATGACAGAGGTAAAAAAATTCAAAGACCCTCCTTCTGTGAGCCCTCCTCCTGTTCTTCCTCTGCCCCCTCTTCTGCCTTCTCCCATCCTTATATCCTCTTCTGTATGTAAATGCTGCTCTGTTTATCTGTTTATTTTAAGTGTTATTCAGGTTACCTTCATTGGCATGACAATAGTGTGATTTTTCTCTCTTTCTCTCTCCCTCTTTCTAGTTCGTCAGATGGTGGAGCACCCTTATGAGACAAGATCAGACAGCTTCTATTTCGTGGACAACAAACTCATCATGCACAACAAAGCAGACTACGCCTACAATGGGGGTCAGTAGTGCTGGGGGAGAGGTGTACTCTTCAGCGCAACACAGGGCCACACCTGCCACCTTACACCTTTGCTGAACCAGGATTCACACTTATGACTTCAGACATTCCAGTAAGCCTTACCACTCCAAACCAAGGTCTGGGGAATCAGCAAGTCTAAAACAAGAGAAAGAAACAATTTTATTTTGCATTCATAATTTGTTGGATTCTTCCTTAATGCTTACAGCAAGGAACCATAGGAAACTATATGTACCTTTTTGTCATCTTAGCTATCTGTTACGTCTTCATTCTTTTTCTGCCCAGATGTAGTGTAGATAAGCTTCTGTACACAGATTCTCACATGCCTTGAAACCTATAACCTTCCCAAGGCTCCTGTCTTTGTTCTTTTCTCTGACAATAGATGAAGTGGTATGTGGTGTGGATCAAGTGACGGATGGCTTAGGCCTGGATGCTTTGCCTCACTTTCCCAGTGGTATAGCAATAGTGACTGTAACAAGGAAAATGGTAATGATGGTTATTATTGATCATTCAATAGAGACTTTCTGATGAGATGCATTGCAAAGAAAGAAGGGTCTTTTTCATGTCCATCTGGTTGGTGCACAGCAGCCATTATACCACACACAAGGTAATAAAGCCAAATAAACTCGGGGATACTTTGGAAATCAGACTTAGGAATGCAGGCATGACATTTCATGTTTCATCTGTAGTCTTTTTGCTGTGAGATATTTAATGACTGCAGAGTTTGGCTCTTGCCATTTATCTTGCCGTTGTTTAAACAAAACTGAGCAAATTTCTAAGATTTTAGTTTTTCATAGTACCTTAATGGCTGTAATGGCAACAAGATATAAAAAGCTGTTGAATGGGTTTTTTTATTTTCATGTCCATGTGGAGCTCTTTAAGTTCTTATCTTGTTGTATACATGTGAAGCAGCACAGTCTTACCTGTCCTCAGGCCTTTATCATTTACAGCTGCATCAGTTCATCCCTATCATTCCCTCTCAGAAAGCTGATCATCCCAGCTTATGCATATTGACTGTAACCAAGGCTGTAACCTTGCTAGGAACACAGCAACAATATTGTGTTGTTTGGGCTGTCTGTGATGGTCACATTTTTAAAACAACTTCCAGCAGCAACACCATATCTATACCACCCCCTCCCCCCCCCCATTCTCAGACAAATATCTGCAGCTCACCAACTTACAAAGGCTTACAGCTTGCAGTGAAAAATGTCCCAAAAAACATTAGTTTGAAAATTTTGCTAGTTAATGATCAGTGTTGTGGCCTGCTTTTTGTAACAAATGTTTTTTGAGAGACAGTGAATGTTTTTAAATGACTAATCCATATATAACAGGTGATTTAAATGAAGTGGTGTTCCAAGAGATAGTGGCTGAAAAATGTTTGAGCTCTCATAATGCGTTGTTGAATTCACTGAATTTTCAGTGAGTGGATCTGCCAAGAAACATTTCTGAGGGAAATCAAATGGGAGAGACTACACACTTTTTAGAGCAGAGTCGACTAGAGTACCTAATACTGTGTGGCGGGAGCAACAAATCAAGACAAATGTACACTGTATTCCCCAGTCACACGTTTGGTATTCATATTCAGCAGCCTTTCCTAGTCCCACCTGGAAAAATGATTCCACAGAATGAGCTGGCATCCCAGCATCCAGTGCCACATTCCCAATCTGTTTTCAGTCCTAGCCTTTCTGCAGCCTCATGTGTCACCTAACCTGCCTTACTTTTCATGAAAGCATTTACCATATCTCTGAATCATGGTGCCAGAAAGAAAAGCTAATGATGATGCAGTGTGGTTATGAGTGTCTAGTTGGGAAAACAAAGCCAAGACTCCAAGCCAAAAAAGCTGAATTGTCCAATTAACTTGTGAGTGGCCGTAGTGCAGCTGTAAGACCAGTAGATGGGATGTCAAACAGGGATTGTCCTATAGAGTGTTTTCTGTGTTTTCCTTTTGAGCAGCAGCTATTTCTGGTCTTATAAACATAGTTTGTGGACTCCAGCTAATCTGTAGCAAATATTAAACATCCATCCTTAAAGCATGTATAATCTGTTCCCAGAAGGCCGTGGTGTCGCTCGTTGCAAGTGCCCTCCTTGTCACGGCCATCTGTCAATTGCTGTTCCTGTCTGTTGCTGTTCCACCATCTCCATCAGTTCCTTCGTCTCTTCTACACGCACACTTCATGTCAAATGCATATGTTCGCTCTTTTTCCTTCAAACAGCCAGACAGGCACACTCCAATTTGGGTGCCTGAATATTTAAACCAAGCAGAAACCAGACAAATTGAATCACAGTGCAGTCATCCCTGATTTTGTAGTCTACTTAATCACACATTTAGGCGTACTGATTGGCTGGATGTGTGATGTCTTAGAATAAGGTCAATTAGGGTGGAAAAATATCCTGTAAATATTATATTAGTGACTCAAGAGCTCAGAAGTAAGTACCCAAAGGTTTCGCTCCAGAACCAACTTAGAGTGTGAATTTAGATTAATTTCCCAGCAAACCCTTTACTCTTTCATCTTGGGTAAGTTGCAAGGAGAATGTATTTGTCCCATTCTTTTCAAGTTTAATTTTGGAAAGCTGGGGTAACTTACGGTTACAGCACTGCTGTCAGTGCAGGAATGTATGATGTAGAAATTGTAAATGAAGTGCCCTTTTTGTGCATTCTCTTGACAAAGAGGGTGAGTATGTATGTAGGCCAGTGGTGTAAAACATTTGCCCACAAAGGCTGCTGTCTTTCCATTTTCATGAATTTCACAGCCATGTGTTCCTGTGTCTGGGACATTGCTTGTAAAAACAAATAATAGTAATTGATTCTTCACAGAGTATCGGAATATTCTCTGAACTTGTGGGCCCAGAGAAGTAATTGTTTTCAGTTAGCAGCATATTTCTTTTTTTTTTTTTTTTTTTTATTTTGTTCACATATTGGATCAGTTTAAACCTAAAATGTCCTGCCAACCAAAAAACATTTTTTCCCTGATGGACCAAGCTTGCCTACCAATACTGTTGAAAGTTATACTCTAGAATGCGCTTGAAAAATTGGTTGTCCAATGTTAGTAGCTCATGGTAGTTCTTTTTTGTGTTATCACTATAGGAGTTTGCAAATGGTGACGGTTTACTTCGGTTTGGGAATTCACTTCAACAGCTGAAAGTAGTCCTTTTATACTTGTAACTGGTTAGATTAGTCTCTTAAATTTGTATCTATCCTAAACAAATATATTAGTCAACCCTTGACATACATCAGACCATTCATGTGATGTACAATACTGTGGCATACCTCCTATCTAATGAGGTCAATGGAACTGCTTTGTATAGTTGCGCTCAGTCAATTTTCAAAGAGCACCTTGTTATGAACACTAATGACGGCATTAACAAACTGTTATTTAAAGGCTGCTGATTTTGTCTTTTTTGTTTTTTAAATATTGGTTTGCTTGTTACTGATGATGTTTAAACTGGAACCCACTTGGTTTATACAGATTTTTTTCAATTTAGTTGTATTGTTATCATGTTGTTTTTAAGCATTCTTTAAAAATACAAGCAGGACATGTTTAATATAACTAAATGAAATGCTTATGAAGGAATTGTCCAGTGTCTGAAGAGTTCCTTGTCTTTTTAACTAAATTTTCAGGGACTTTAGGCTTGATTTCAATTACAATGATAATGTCTGCCCTTGTCTTTTGTGGAATTGTAGTATAATTATAAAAATGAGGTAAGAATGAGTAATTCCTCTGTATTTTTAACATCTTGCCTTTTTTATGTTCGGAGTGAATTTCAGGTGTTTGTACAAAATGTTATTTTGTCAAAGAAGGATAATAAATAACTTTTGATTTTCACAACTTCCATGTGCTGGTTGTCTTTATTAGGAAACGAGTAGGCCTACAATTGACCGTCCCCACCGCGGGAGTTAAGGGCTCAGCCTCCCCGCGATGTGGGAAAAACCGCGTAAAAAATTGTATTAAACGATAAAATACATTAATATTATACATATATTTTATGCATTTATGACTCAATAAACCTTTTTACGTTTTCTTTACTTTTCGTCCGCTACGCGCGTGGTATGCAGTGTTTCGCGGTTTCCCGCACAAGGCCGCAAAGCTCGTGATGTGGGAGGGTAAACTGTAATGGGTGATACTCAAGCCATTAAATATTATGCCTTGTTTTTGTTAGAGCATACTTTTTTAAAAAAAAAAAAAATAATCTATTTTAATAGGAGGATTGAGCATTACTATAAGAGCATGAATGTAAATTATCAAGTGATAATGATTAGTTTATGTGGTTGTCTTATGTCTCGAACATCATTAAGTCATACAGTTTAGTCTTTTTTTTTTTTTTTTTTTTTAAACTTTTTATCATTTTACATAAGGACTTCAGCTGAAAATGACCAAAAAGCCATTAACAATTCCAGCAACGTCATTTGATAAACTATGCCTTCATTGTCAATGCAACGCGCGTACACACTCATTTCCAGGAGAGAACATCAATACCCATAATGCTTTACAAAACAACGCTATCCCTGTCACATGTGTGGCTACCGAACATGGCGGCGTCTAGAGAAGCAGTGCTTGAGGAGGACTCTAGCAGCGAAGATGAAGATCAGGAGAAATTCAAGGAAGCTGCATGGAGTTTTGGATCCACCGTTACTAATAGCACCCACCATAATAATTCAGCTGGTAGGCTAAGAAAAGTATTGCATTTGAACAATAACAACAGTGAATAAGTCATTTTGGATACATACCCAGATAACTGAAGATCTGTTAAGTTCACAAACTAATGCTAGTTTATCTAGTGATAAAGGCGATCTAACGCTTGCCGAATTAGTATTTATTAAAATAATATGTCTGTGCTACACGCAATATATCGCTAGTTTGCCATGCCAAGTGTCGCTGTGTGCGAACGACATATTTTGATGAAGATAACCGCATGTTGAATTGTCCCTAACATTGGCTAGCTAACGGAAAGAACATAATGCAATGTGTTGAACGTTAAACTCGTAATGTCCACGCTGTCAACAACATAGCCGATTCTTTTTTTTTTTTTTTTTTTTTTAGGTGGAAACGGGAATGACATGCCCAGCCGAAGGTATGTTAAATGTCAACTGCGCACTAGTGACTCTTGGCACTTGAAAAATCTTTTATTTGAAAACGTTTTTTTTTTTCCACGTGGTATTTTCACCCCGCGTTTTAGATATGTAATGCCATTTGTGGTTTACAGAGTAACAGTGTCTAAGCATGACCACGATGGAAATGAACTCCAAACGACCCCAGAGTTCCGAGCCCATGTTGCGAAGAAACTGGGAGCACTACTGGATAAGTGAGTATACTGGATAGCACTTGTATGAATGACAACAGGCAAAACATTTTAGTTGGAGAAAAAGGGGGTTTTATCTGCTTACTTTGAGTTCAATAATTATGTGTGACTGTGCATTAATTATTGATCTTTTTTCTATTTATGTACAGTTGTATTTTGGAGACCTCCATTCCAAAGGCCCCAGATATCAGCACCGTACTATCAGCAAGTGGGAAAGATGAAGACGAGGAAGGTGATGAAGAGAAAATGTGGAAAAAGGAAAGAATAAAAGGGCACAATGGCACACTGCCACTAATGCTCCTAAATGTGTTTTATTGTTTTCACAGTCTTTTGGCTCAGCTTTTAGAACTGTTTTAGAACTGTTAACTCAAATAAAAAAACATGTTTTTGAGCATCATTGGCAGTGCCCTGGTACTCTCTTTTACCCAGCACCTGCCCTAAGCTCTGGATGTGTTTCCCTTAACAGATAACATGGTGTTGTTTAAACAAAAAAATGTGCTTCTACTAATTGAGATTATGTAATTATTGTTATTGCCCCATTGGTTATATTAATTTGAGGTAGAAGAAATGTGTCCAAAAGGGGGGAGTAGTAAGTAAAGACAAGATAAGAAAGGAGCAGGAAGTTTGTAAAATGAGCAAAATTTGTAAAATACATTTGAGTACCGAACTGGAGAACTAGTTGAAGATGATTCATTGAGCAGGAAAATTAAAAGCATGAAAAAAAGGTGTGGGAGTAATAAATATAGAGAGTAATTCCAAACCAAGGATAGGAAGTATAGAGGGTAAATATTGAGGCGGTTTGGGTGCAGAAAATTGTTGAAGAAGGGGAAAGGTGGACAGATGCATTAAGAACTCCGCTAAGGAGGTAACTAGGGGTTGGAACAAATTGGGTCATATTTGGCCTGGTTTATTTACAATTAACATTTGCATATTGAGCTTTAGTTGGGTGCTCAGAAGAAATGCCAGAATTCATTAGTTTGAAAAATCAAAAAATAAAATTGATTATTTTGTGTTTTCTTTTAATAAGTTTTAGGAATTGTAGTTAAAACCAGTGCTTTGATTCTTCTGTTGTTGAGTTCTTCTCTTTTGCTCCAGGCTTTAGGCTATTCTCTACGTCTGTCCCTGGAACAAATGCCATACAACACTCTCAACCAGTTCCACGACGTCCCATTCCCAGCTCAAGGTCAGTGATTGACTGAGCAAGTTTAGACTCTGCAGACATTGGAGCAAGATTCCATTTCCATTAGCTTCTTTTTTTTCTAGTTTAACTGACTGTATTGAGGTAACTGGTGGCAAATGTCAGAAACTGAAAAACGGACAAGTAATACCATGCAGGGGAAAAGCATGTTAATTGAAGTTGAACATACGCTGGACACAACAAAAAAAGATAAATAATATGGTATTATGAAGTTATTATATAAGATCATTGTATTAGAACTTCCACTGTTCCTTTGCCTCTAGTGTGTCTCTTCATGAACAATGTAGAATCATTTTTGTATTAATTTCCAGGCTGCAACTTGAACTTCAAACTTGCACAACTTATTAATTTTAGCTTTTCAGTAGGAGGGAGTAATCAAAGTGGTGGTGCATGTTGAGAAATTCTGACTTAGAAATAGCCCTCTGCAAATGTATACACAGGAGACCCATGTTTAAGTGCCGTGTTTTCAGGCTTTGTAGGAAATAAGAGTATAGGATGCACTTTGGTATTTAGCGTATGATAACATATTGTTAAAGCCTGTCCTCTTTTCTCAGTGACAGTGACAGTGAGATGGAGATGCGACTTAGAGAAGCAGCAGTCTCAGTCACAGACCTCCTGCCCCCATCTCTGCTTCCCAGCATGCCTCCTTCTGCTTCCTCACCTGCTCCACTCTCTGCTGAAAAAAAGAAGAAGAAAACTGAGAATGGAAATGGAGGAGAGAGCAGAGTGGAGGGTGGGAGAGATAATGGCAGTTTAGGCATGAAGAAGAAAAAGAAGAAAAGGAAACTGAAGGAGGGAACGAGTGAGGATGGAGATGTGGCAACAAACGGCCAGGAATTCCTACAAAGCAAAAATAAAATAGAGGACCAGGAGAGCACAGAGGAGGAGAGCTTTCCTCAAACTGATGTAACGCAGCAGCCTCAGCCAGAGGAAACAGTCGTGAAGAAGCGAAAGAAAAAGAAGAGAAAGAGTGAAAAAGAGGGTGAGGGATGAGGAGCTCGTGACCAAGTACTGAAAGATTTGTCAGAGAAAATACAGTGGAGAACTATAGTATTTGTCACTGAATGGTCCCTTTCGTCATGTCATTGAATTTAAAGAACAGTTAGTGAAATTCTAGGACAGAAGCTAAAATTCTGTCCACTTGTCTGTCAGAGGAGTACCATATTCTGAGCGTCCCTTGAAATCAAATTTCCCAAAATCCAGTCCTGTATGAGTGACCTCAGACCATTGGTGAGGCCCTGTGCCGGTCTGAACTACCATAATTTCTTTGTAATGCCTTGTCAATTTCTCATACAGCCCAGAAGGGGATTTTTCTCATACCAGCAGTTATGAAAGGATGTAGGGGGAAAATGTGAGCTCATGGGGGGATATGCCCAGCTTTATCCTGGTGTGAAAGTAGCAGGTGTGTCCCTTTTTATTTGGTTGCATTTTCACATTAAATCTTTGTATGTAAGTCTTTGGAAATAGGATGTATGTGTATGCATTTGTCCCTCAGGCAAAATGAGCTCAGCCCCATCTGCTCTCAGTCACATGTGACAGTTGTCATATCTCAGAAGTGAAAGCAATCATTTATCTTTTTCTTATATCTCCTCTGTGACTGAAACCTTTTTTGTCTGTTCCATTTTGTATATATTTTCTGGTAACTTCTTTACTTGTGGAATAGTTTTACAAGTTAACCAAGAGACTGATCCCAGGTTTTTATAAGGTATTGGATGATTGTGAGAAAATATAAATACTTTGTGTATTTCAGCTTGGTGTTTTTTAATCAGATGTATAAGATTGCACATGGAGTATAGAGGTTTGATTGTGGTGTAGCTGTGCCTCCCTGCAGCCATTACCAGCTGTGGCTGGAGATCCACTTTGGAGGGGCAACAGCAATCTAGTTACACTCATCTCTCTCTGCCAATGATCCCTGGCTTTGCCACATGACTGCAATTTTATGAACTGAACATGTGCTGACATTGTATTCCTCCATGCCAGGTGCCAGATTGGTAGTAAGTGATGCAGTGTGAAAAATAGAAATGCAGGGTTGGCACATGAGTCAGGAGGCATGTGTGTGGCTTCCTTCTGAGTCTGTGGTTTGTGGTGGGTGGGGAAAAAAGGTACGCATTTTTTTAAAGTCTTTTTCATTATTATATTTATGCAAGCAGGAGGTGCTACATGCACATCAAAACCAAACGAATCAAAGCCTCACCTGTGGGCGACTCTCTTTTTCTCAAAGTTTGTGCCTGAATTCTTGATCTAAGGTGAAATCACATTTTGCAGCTTATTCTAAACAGTGGTTCTAGTATGTTCCCTAGCTCAAGATTACAGTTACAGTACAACATGCCTAGGCTAGGAAACCACAGTCTAATGTCTTTGAGTCCCATCAACTCCACCAATAGTTACCCCTGCTGTAGTGTTTCCAAGCACAGGTACCCCAACAACAGTATCCCAACACTCAATCACTCTAGCACCAGTAACACAGGGTCATAAAGAAGCAAACAAACTACTCAGCACCATTGTGTTTGATTCTCGGCAATTTGATTCTTTTTATTGAAACGATAGTGATTCAATTTTTAATCATGTTCACTGACTGCAGAACAGTCTTTGGGATAGAGGTATTCAGACAAACTTATCTAAGGTCTGACTACTACAGCAGATGAGATTCTTGGCGGAGACTTCATCCTAGTTTTGCGTGTGTCATTTTGCATTGGGCTCTGTGGTTAATGGCTCATTGACACGGGTAATATTATAAAATGGGTTGATCTTGTGTCTTTCTCTGCAAGGCATCAATCCACCTACGGCCAACCTACACCACTCACCCACTTTCTCCTGCAAATGTGCCATAGATACTTTATGGCTTGTCCAAAGAAATAAAAGGTCCATGTACTGTTATGGCTATTGTGCAGTAGATACCATCTGTGCAGGAATGTAGGGGTCGATGTCCGCTGAAGGTGAAGAGAGGAGATGTGGTGGGTGGGTCTCACTTGCCTGGGACTGAGGGTACAGTTCTAGACTCCCAGAAGAAACTGACACAGGGACAGATCCATTCAGGGAAAGATTATCTACATACTCTACAAAGACAGTGAGTCATGTTAATTAAATATTTTAGCCTCAGAGTGAGAATTGATTATTATAGTAAGGCCACAACAATTTCTGGAATGATTCCAATCAATGAAGAATTTCTTTTAATTGTGTATATTGACATCACTACTAAAATTTCTGTACAATGTGCTCTGTCTCTGAGGCTCTATTGCATTTGCTTGAATTAGATATAAACCTGAAATGTCTACCCCAAGTACAGGTTAGCTTACCTGGCACAGGTGAGCTGTCATGCAAGTGAAGAGAGGGCTCTTGGATAGGGGGGTCAGTCTGGTCCTCAGGGTCTGTGGCTAGAATCTGCAAAACCAATGGGTTTTTTACAAATGCACAGAGCTGTTACCTATGGCACATAATCTTGTTAAATGTTTCAATAGAAAGTAAAAAAAAAAGGATATTCTAAACAGGTACTTTTTATTCACCCTCCATGGAAGATAAGTACAGATGTCATTGCATGACTGCCTTTTTCTTTATCCATGTCTTATCTGTGTTTGAGTCTTATTCTGAAGTTGTGTCACGCCCACTTTCTCTGCTACTATTCAGAGTCATCTATTATGTTGCATGCATTCCCCAGTGTTTAATATGAATTCAGTGCCATAAATATGGGGTCAAAACTGACTCATAAACTTATCGGAACCAGATTTGAACCAAGCCACTGTGGTAGATCTAAATAATCTGGTAAATAGCAGTTTTTCCTAACCCAATTTTAATGACTCCGGTTGTCAGTAATCGTTACCTGCCGGACTGCAGTTAGGCTGGTGAGTGTTCCAAGGCTGCTGCTATCTGTGATGACCATTGCTTGGGACAGGAGACTGGAGGGTGTGTACGAGGACAACTCTGATTTGCTGTACACTGCAATAGAGGGACGGTGGAGTGACATTATTAATCCCAGAGTGCAAGTATCAATTTAATTTCTTATCAGAATTAACTCATAAACTCATTCACATTCTGTCTTTGTTTCACACATTCAACTTCTGACTGAATATCTTAATGCCAGAGTGCCCTTACTGTGGCATGGAAGTTGTGCCATTGTTGCCATGAATGAACTGGGTCCCATGTGACCTGGGAACTGCTGCGTGATTGGTTGCTGGTGTGAGGTGTGGAGCTGCTGCTGAAAGGAGATTGGCTGGAGGGCGGTGAACCCACCTCCAACATTGTTAATGACTGGAACAGTCTGGGACTGAGTAGAGGCCAGTCCTGTGGACAAAAGTGACAGACAGAAGGGAGCAATTATGTGCTTTTATGCACCCTGATTAATGGATTTCTGGTAATAGAGGAAGGACCTCTCAATTATACCAAAAGTCAGATAGACACACAGGTCTTTTGCTCCAGTGAATTACAAAAGATAGTGCTGAGTTAGCATTTTCATCGTTTTACCCCCCCAAAAAAAAAAAGCTGAGTCAGTATTTTCATTGTTTACCAGTTTCTAATTGTGATCCCTATCCTTACATTGCAAACAAACCTGATTCATGGTGATATATAGCTCACATTTAGGCATTTTATTTATTTTTGAAGCCAAATACAAATGAGCAGTTAAGCACATTGAAGGGAAACAGCATCTTCCTGTGTACGTCTGTCTAGAAGCATGAGTTGGGATGTCTGCCAGAGTGTCAGCATTTTAGCTAATATATTAGCTTACATGAGTCAGCCGGAGTGATATGAAACCAGTTACTGCATCAGCATTTGGAAATGGGTGCTCCATAATGGGTGGAGATAACATGCATAGTCAATCACCAGCTCATTCAGACTGATCGAAACATTTCTTTCTCCAAGGAAAACTCTTAAGATTGGTTCAGTGAGCCAATGGTAACATGATATCACCTCCTATCACTGTTACACCACAATTAGTCTGTGATTGGACAAGTGGACAAGGAAGGTTACCAATAAGAAGTGAGGATTCCCCCAGGCTCATGACACTTGGGAGGGAGGCCATGATGAGGCTCTGGGGAGGTGCAGGTGAGGCTGACAGACCATGCAGCGCAGTCAGTGTACTGACTGGGGGGAGAGGACCACCTCCTGACACCTGCAGTAATAAGGAGAAGGGGAGGGGAATATAAGAATGAGAAAGAGAAATTTGCTTATTCTTGGCTGTTTGATTAGGGATGCTATTGTCTTCAGGCTGCTACTAATAAAATTATTATTTTTACATTTTTACATTTGTGATTTACATTGCTGATGTATTAAGTACATTCTTTTTATAGTGTCTGCATCCTTTACAGCTTGTCTATTGAACGATATTAGTGGTCAGGTATCCCCACCACACGTCTGTACCTAAAAATGGGTGCAGAATCAATAAATATTGTAAAATAATAATCACTGAGGTTTATTGTGTGATGTGGTAGGAGGACTCACCGGTTTGTGATGTGTCTCCAGTAGGGTGTGGCTTGGCTCCAGCTGAACAGGACTGACCACCAGACGCCCACCCACGTTCCTGTCGCCATGATGACCTGACCCCAGGCCCTCATTGGTCACTGTCTGGCCATACTTCATGCCTAAGAGAAATAATGGAATGAAGGGAGATAGAGAATGTGTCGGGCTGATTAAATTATGATAAGGTCTGTGTTACTGCTTCCTTTGTCAGCACTGTTGATATCAGCTTTAAATGGCTTCTATATTTAAGGTGAAACTGGCACAAACAAAAAACAAACAAGGTACACAAGGAAATTAATCTTAAAATGTTTGTTTGGATGACATTTAAATTGTCAGCAGATTAAGAAACTCAAATGACTGCTTGATGCAAATGATTCATTATTAGTGCAAATGTACTATTCATAAGTCTTTCACTATAATATATGGTAACATGTAGTGGTTTTGACTGTAGTTACCATGGGAGGGGCTTGTGGGTAAGGCATGGCTGGAGGAGCTTGCCGATTGGTTGTTATATGGAGCATCTAGAGCCAGCTTATGGCGGAAGGCTTCCTCTTTGCGCCGGTTGGCAAACCAGTTATACACTCGCACCTCTGTCACCAGGTTAGAGCCCAGTCCTGCCAACTGAGAGGGTGAAACACCCCTCTGAAGACACTCTGCCCTGAGGGAGAAACATTCACACTGAAATGCTGAATCTGAGTAATTCTAATATTAGCACTGAGAGACTGACACTAAAGAACACTGACACTGAGAAACACAGATAGTGAGCAACAAGTGGACTGTGGGGTACTGACACTCAGGAATACCAAAACAGTAATATTGTCCCTGATTGATACTAAGATTGAGCTGTGTCAGGACTAATTTTACCATAGGAGAAATCTTTCACCAAACACTCTCTCTTGTCCTTCTCCCATACACAAACCTGTTGCACTCCTCCACCAGTCCCTCTCTCTCTTCTTTACTGGGGTTTTTCTGTCGCTCATAAGCTTGGAACAGGATGTGTTGGGAAGCAGGACCCCATTTAAATCTGTTCCTCCGACCTTTCCTCATATCATCGCCTGATTCCTCACCTACTGCAATTCCCCGACTGGCATTGGTGAATTCTGAAAAAAAGAGGCGGTCATTTGAAGAGCACGTCAAATGTACTGTTGTCAGTTTTCTTACAGATTGTGCCAGACCCAGAACATGTATTGTAGATGAAATATCAGGAAATTCAGTATGACTGGATCATCTGCAAATGTAAGAGGCAAAGACACTGAAGGTGCTCCCTACAAGTGCAGGCCGGGTGCTACAGGCTAGAACTTCTGAAGTGTAAGCACAGTACAATGTTTATATTTTTATTAGTTAAATGCAAGGTCTCCTGTTATAGAACTATCTGCAATGGAACATGTTCATTACTCATATAAAACTGGGGTTTGCACAGAGTCAAAATAATAGAAAACAAATGTTAGAATGTTGGAGTATGTTGGTGTGGGCCACAAAAAATGTTACAGGAGAGTCCGAATGAAAAAAATTAATTAAATTTTATCACAAACACAATGCTTTGAATAAAATGACTGTGTTAATGTTACTCAACTCACTCTGGGATATTTCCAGAACTATTACATTTAATAATTCAGGCAAATGAAGGACTGTATTCAATTGCCCCATTACAATATTATGAGTCATTCTAGAAAGTAATACTTTCTTTGTCCTACATACAGGATTGTCAATATAACCTATGTCCTTTTTAAATGAGTGAATGAGAGAGTGAGAGTGTTCGTCTGTGTTGAAGGGGGTTACGATAAGTTATAATGTTATAAATTAAAATAAATATTATCCCTGATTACCTAGAATGTCCAGCCATGTGCAAAAGAGGGTGAAGGGTGAACAAGTGGCTGCAGAGCATAATTACTAAAAATCTTCATCTGACTGCATGGCTCAACAACTTTAGCAGAAATGAGAATAGTGAAAAGGGTGTGCCTATCCTCTATGCAGTCACTCTTTCATTATTAAAAAGGCTTTGTGATGAATCTAATGCGGATAGTTTCCGACCTGGTGTCTCCATTCCATAGAAACAAACAGACCACACCTGGGATTTTCCCCACTGCAGTTGAATCAGACATGAATTTTGGTTTTTAATCTCCCTCAATCCCACTATTCTGTGTGCACCAGGGGGCCCGGAAACTCTCAGTCTGTTCAGTGGCCAGAGCTAGAATCCTCCATGGTGACAGCTTGTGTCTGAGGCATCCATGATGATACTCACGCTGGCTGATTTCTCCCTGCTTCCTGACGTACCAGCTGTACAGTGCTGCCCTCTTCTGGTTCTTCATCGGCGTGCCCTTGTTGAGGTGCTGAGAGAGATGGGACTGGTTCAGACCTGTGGATTCTACCACCTCTCTCTGAGGAAGGTTGTGCTGCTGCATGTAGCTTTTCACCAGCTTGGCTACATGCCATGGGTCCTCCCTACCAAACACACAAACACACACACACACACACACACACACACACACACACACACACACCACACACACAAACACACACACACACACACACACACACACACACACACACACACACACACACAAATAAGGTTACCCTGAGTTTTAACTTCCTTCTTTTCTCAATACAAACTGAAATATCACATGGTAACACATGCAAATTTGCAGGAACACGAATGCAGAACTTACGAAGTTCAAACTATGTGTATAAAACCAAGCATAAAAAACTACTGACAATTACTGTAAAACTAAGACCGAAAGGTACCATCTTTGCCAAGTACAGTTTTTTAAGGTTTGCCAAGACTGCTCATTTGAATTTCAGCCAGAGAGCGACAGAGTGAGAGAGAGAGATGTTGACTGTGAGAGATAAGGAGAAGGACAGCAGGGCAAAGTCCAGCTCTCCGGAAAACAAGCACGCTCATAAACAGCAAATAAACACACACACACACACACACTCACCCCTGCATTCATTTACACTTGTACACACTCTCACACACACACACTTAACTCACACTTCATTTTAACTGGTTTCTCTCATATTCATAAGCACACACTCACCTTTCTCCATAAGTATACAAACTGTGCATATAGACTGGGTTTTCACACAGTGGTTTTTTATCCTGTACCACTGTCCCAAGAATTTGATACTATCATAAATGTTTTGTTGACTAAATGTTATTTTAATTTAGCATTTTGTATGCCCCTTCATTTAAATTGAACTTTAGCTAATTTGCACATTAGATAGGGTAAACTTGTAAACTGCAAGGATTAAAAATGCACAATGATGTCAATATGCTTTTTTCTGGGTTTATGTAAACAGTGTCTCCTCCCTCTCACTCTCACCCACACACACACACTCCCTCTGTGTGTATCTGTCTGTTAATCTTAAGCCATCCATGTAGCTCATTTATTAGAGAGGGAGAAATGACCAGAGAATAATGAAGGGATGGGTAATTAGTAACTAGAGAAAGGAGGAACCCTTTCCTTTATATTCACCACACAGAGAGATAGAAACAGAGTAGAAAGGGAGAGGGATGGAGAAGGAGAGAAGGGGGGCTGCTGAGGGGTTTGAGGAAGGAAAGCCAAACTGGAAACAAAGGATGCAAAACAGAAGAAGATGCTGACAGGTAAAGCCAACTGTGGTTTTACTTTCTGGAACCTTTTTTTTCAGGACACAAAAAGACAGGGAGAACATGAAAAGAAAGAAATGTGGCGAGAGAGGAGAAATTAGGACGAAAAAAAGTCTTCAGCTGACTGTTATTTGAACCTAAGTGTATACTATAGCTATGAGAAGCAGGGAAGCAGGATGAGAGACAGGACCTGCATGAGAGACTACTCACTGAAATGTATTGTGGAAACACTGGCACAGATATGTGAGTCTGTTGTTAGGCTGTTGAAGGAGTATGGGTGGAAAGATGAGAAGATACATGACCTGGTAAAAGACAGAGAGAGAGAGAGGCATATTTCCCTGTGACATGGATACTTACTGCAGCAGTCGATCCACTTCAGCTTTCTGTCTTGCCGCTTCCTCTGGGGCAAGTCTGTCCAGTTCCCTGTAGATGGGGGGTGGAAAGTCTTCCTCTCCCTCCTCGGAGCTCTCGCCGCCCCCCCTGTCCCCATTTTCTCCTCTGGTCGTGGCCCTCTCCTGCTCCAGCTCCCCCAGAGCCAGAACTAGGACCTCTCTGGACAGTCCTGAGCCCAGCAGAGCCCATACTAGCTGCTCCTGGAGCGCAGAGAGACGTCCAGCCATGGCTGCACCTCTTCCCTCCTCTCCTTCCATTAAACCGCTTCTCACCCCCCCAGCCCCGACCCACCCTGCTCTATCCCACCCCTTCACCCCCCTACCCCCAACCTTTACCCCTTGAACACTGTCTGTTTGGAATCTCTCTGTGTCTCAATCACAGGCCGCACATACAGGAGCACATCCGGCTAAAGCACAGGCACACATAGGAACACAGAGAACCATTAACTCTTATGCTCTCACTGTCACACTCACAGGCATGCTAATGCTACTCTCCTCCTTCCTTTCTTTCTTTTCCCAAAAAGATGAAGGATTTGGTTCAATGTGTTTGTTTCATTTTGTCTCCAAAGGATTCACGGAAGAGTTGCTGCTTGCTTTCGTTTTTCGTGTTTGTTTTTCGCCTCTGTTTTCGCTCATGTCAGGCAGCCCAGTTTTTATCCATCCACCTGCTGTTTTACTGTCAAAGGTTGTTTTTTTACATTCAGTCCTCCTATCCTCACTCTTCTTTACTTCTCTCTCCCTCCCTCCCTGTCTTTCTCTCTCATGTTCTCTCACTCTCTCTCTCAAATTGAACTTTGTCCCTACGTCCCACCATCCTTTTAGCACTGTGGACAAAGTGCAGTGTCTGAACTGAGCTGTAAAATCTAAATGAATCTCATTTAAACACATATGCACACACCACACATATACATATGTATTGTAAGCAAGGATCAAATATTACTTTTTTTAATGGCATTTATTTTCTATGCTTAACCCCAGTTTAAATTTCTCATTTGTCAGAGTGAATGGTCACAAAAATGTGAACCTTTGGATTTTGAAAATGTCATGAAGATCCCATTGAACACTCCAAGACAGTTGTACTCAATGTATGTGCTGGGGGGGAAGTTTGTGTGAGCTGTTTTTTGTTACGTGTGTTTAAGCTTATTCAAAATTTTATTTCTTTTATGATATTCGTACAGTTAAGGTTTGGCTTGTTGCTATTTGCATTTCACTTTGAATTCTGAATTATCAATCTATTATCAATTCTTTATGGAACATATAGCTATTACTGACATAAAGTAGCATTAAGAGGTTAAATCATCCCACACACAAACAGTGTGTCCAATTAAAAACATTTGTAACATGTTACATTTAAGGGGTTGCAAGTGTGTTCTTGTGGGGTCCCCTAGGACCAAGGCTAAGAATGGGAGTATGACGCCACAAATGGGTGGAGCTACCATGTATTACACATCCCAGATTCATTAAACCAGCTATTGTTGCAGAGAGAACAACCCTTTGATTGGTTAAAGACTGAGAAACTCATATACACACTTTATGCCTCAGACAGTAATTTAGACATACTTTTTCAGATAAGATAACATATGAGCAAAAAGCAACAGTGCTACAAACCTATGATTACCATTTCATAGGTGTTTTTTCTTGTGTCCTATTTCACATATTTCTTGGAATTATGTACATGACAAATATAGATAATCTCTAGAAATTACATAGCAGTGCATAATATCTGACAGCACCCATTGACTATCAGCTAGGCAAATTAGAGTATCCATTTCTATATCCAATTAAGTCTAGGTAAAATAAATGTTTGGACTACAGTTTTTTCCTTCAAAAAATGGAAGTGAATTTCTTCAAGTAACATTACTTGACTTGGGTTAATGTAATTAATGTAATATATGGCATTTCTCTCTTTTTAAAAATATTTGATGCAGTCAAAATCTATTTGTATTCAAAAAGATTTTCTCATATATTGTAACTTAGTGTAACAAATTACAGAGAATCAATCTTAATGACAGGAATAATTGCATTAAGCCCCCTGTGTACTCTTTAACAAATACGCACTGGTCAACTTTTAAGGGGAGCTACGCATCACCACAATACTATCATATGGAAACTGACAGAGTAAAATAAGTCATATAGACGTACTTTTTAAGGGACATAGTATCCTTAAAGATGAAATCAATTTTCATACACAACCAAAATTTCTCACAAACAATATCCATAAGGATAAGAAACAGACATTTTTGTGATAAGAAATATCACATACTTTTTTGTACTTTTGCAATTACAATGAGTGAAAAATTAATTCATGTAGTGACCATTTTTAAAGTTAATGCTCCTTGATTTGATTTATTTCATTCATTTACTTTACTTCAGTCCTAGCTACTTTGTATGTGTGATGGGGTTTTTTTTTTTACAAAAATTAACTTGTGTTAAATAAAATGGCATTTGCTTGCTGTTGAAAATCATCACTTGTTTTGTGTTCCTACTAAATGACTGAAGGCTTTGCATAATCTTTTTCAATCAACGTAAAAATGAATTATGGTCATGTAACACTGTATGCAGCCACTGGAGGACGCTCAAAGTACAAATATACACAATTATCTGACAGCAAAGCAATCGCAAATTTGTCAGGCAAATAATGAAATGGTCACAGATTCAACCCTACAGATTTCCATAGCAGCAACAGGTCTGATACCACTGGTAGATACATTCGTCTGTTCAGACCTTTTAGACTATTGTATAAAAATGCAATAACTAATTTCAAAATTACTCTTAATACAACTCAAGCAAGTCTAAGGGAATAAAACGGCTGTTTTCAGCTATACAATTTTCTTTCTATTCAAACAACATTCATTCAGAAACAATCTGGGATCAGGGCTGAGGCACACTTTGGACAACTCGCGGAAGAGTTGAACTATTTCTGAGGACAGCCCAGACCATCCCCTGCATCCCATTCTGCCCTTCCCATTCTGAACTAAGCTTGCTTTCCGTCAGTGTTCTGAAGTCTGAAATCCCCCTTTATTTCTGCAGGCTGTCCTACACACTATCTCACTGTTCTGTTTTGGTCTCAAACCACACCTGTAAACTTCAAAATGCACCTGTGTACTGGTAAATACTTCCTGTACTTGTGCTTCTGTTAAATTCTCCTGACATAATCCAAACATGTATTCAGTTTTCTCAACAGAGAAGGTCGCACATCCAATAATAAAAATCAGACGGACATTAGGGAGCCAAACAACTATAGCAACACACAAGTTTTACAAAGAATGTTATGCATTTTCCTCAATTTGAATTACATGGCATTCAGATGGTCTAAAATTTTTCCCTGTGTAAATTTGGAAGTGTTTTTGATCATGTAGCACAGATTAAATGTACAGGCCAAATATTTCAGGAAACTTCAGAGCTTGCGATTACAGCTGGATTTGAAAAGCTACACCCCAGGGTTGCATGTGAAATTCTTGTAAAGGAATGTGGCTTATTGAAAAAAGAAAAAACTTTCCTTGTCAGGAGGAACCAGTGTTTTTGTTTTGCCCCCCATTTCTTTTCTCTGTGTTCTTCCCTGTTTAATTTAGGGGAAGGGATCTAGATGGGTACAAACAGAGAGTGCATAATGAAAGAATCCCATTTAGACCCCCCCATCCCCAAAATTAAATAAAATAGATCTGAAGATTCATGATTGTGGAAGAGGATAAGGACACAGCTGTGTAGCCCAGAAGTAAGGCAAAGCCTCAGAGTGATTCACCTCCTCCTTCTAAGTTAGGTGGCAGACTGTACCTGTTCATTCCACATCCACCTTCCAGCTTTAATTCTTTCTTTCTAAACCTGAAAGTTATTGTGTTTGTCTAAGGCAATTGTAGGCTACAGCACAGACTAGTGCAATTGTCTTTTGCTCATTAAAATAATTTATTTTTTGTTTGTGTGTTAAACTTTGGAAGTACTATTTTTACTTTTCCAAAGAGGGTGAATTCCTGGGTACGTATGCAATGTCGGGGGAAGCGTACCTTTGTCTCCATCTCATTAGTCTCATAGTGATCACCTGATCTTTCTCTTTTTCGTGTATTCTCTCTCTCTGCTCCGATTTATTGTTTGATCCAGGCGGTTTGTTATATGTTCTCTTTTTGACAGCTGATTTGTTAAAAAGTCATATTTTATCTCCTTTATCATCTCTCTTTTTAACTCAGAGGACACATGTATCTCTCTCTTTTCATCTTTCATATATTGCTTGTCTTGGGATATATGTTTGTGCCATTTACTCTCTCAACTCTCTCTCCTCAGCTTACACATACAGCTCATCTCTGTCTACCAGTTCCTCACCTTCTTTCTCAGTTTTTCTCTGTCACTCCCCCTCACCCCCACCCATTCCCACCCATATGCCTACCACTCTATTCTCCTCCTCTCTCCTGTTCTCTCTCCTCACCTCTCCGCCCCTCTGTTCCTTTCTTCCACTCCCTCTCTGTGCTGGTAACAGGACCTCTGGACAGCGTATCATGTTTCCACTTTCCCAAGGAAGAGCACAATCTGGGCTTCACAAAGCCCAACAATGGAACCTCCACTGCCGCCCTCAGTTTCTCTTTCTCTCTCTTCTTCCTCCCTCCCAGATGTCCTCCTCATCCTGCCCATGGATTTCATGTGTTTGTGTCACTTCTAGCTTGAGCACTGATTGGCCACTCCTCCCTTATCAAGCCTGGTCATCATAAAGTTACAGTTTCAAAGAGAGTCATTGTTCTGTTTAATAATCAAGTCGATTTTTCTATTACAGTTCAGTTCTGATGAGCCATAACTGTTTTCAATGTAACTCCAACCGTTAAGAACTAATATTACAATATTTCAGGATGCCTCCCTGATTGAAATGTAACACTATGAAATGAAAACTATGATACCTGTGCCCTCAGGCAGGTGAGAATGACACACACATTTATTATCCTGCTGCAGGAGAAAATGTTGCAGGAAGAATTGCTCATGCATGCACAAATAACAATCATTATTATGTTCTAGTATGTTGGTTGCATATTTTATAGTTGTTTATCAACTACGACAACTGAAACTAAGCTATTTCCCCCCCCACAAGTCTCATCAACACACACATACATACACACGCGAATGTACACACTTACATAGGATACACACTGCCGGGCTACCTCCAGGCTGGCTGGCAAGCAGACACAGCTGTTCCCTTGGCAACCAGGTATGTAGGTGGAGCAGATACTGAGGTAACCTGGGAGGTAACTGGTGGGAAAGAAATTCAACACCCCACAACCTATCTTTAATCACCAAATGAGAGAAACATTGAGACTTACACTAACTGTCCACATGTGTTCAATGCTGCCTTTTTTTTACTACCTTCAAGATCTTGAAAAAACTACTGTCATTTTTCATAGCACGCAAATGATGATATTGTCATATCTTTGACTGCAACCATTCCATTGTGCTCTTGTACACTTTCATTGCTCTGTCATAGTCCTATCCAGTAAGAGGCATTCAGTTGAATGGCTACCTTTGCCCTCTAGCAAAAAGGAACTGCACAACTATGCTTTGACAGCAGGTTTGTATGAATTGCATCTCGACTGCTGCTTTCATTTGAAACATCACTCTTCCTCCACCTCCATATAGCTGTTTTCCTCTCCTTTTCTTACTTTTTTCTATCATTCCTTCTCTCTTTCTCTTTCACCCACTCTTCCACTGTCTCTCTTTCCTCACACTCTCTTTTTCCTCTGGCCAGGGAAGGAGAAGAGCAAAACCAGTCCCTATTAATAGAATGGTGGAATAGCGCTGATAGCTCCTCTGCTAAGGAGGAGGGGAGTGGAAAAAGGATTAAAATGGTGATACAGTTAGGAAGGACAGACACACAGTTTTTCTGTCTGTGTGTGAACATATGTTCCTGCAAGGTTGTGTGTGTGTGATTGTTTGTGTTGAGTCATTTACATAGTATTTTATTGCATTCTCTCTCAGATTCTCTACTATGGATGAACATAGTGCAGCTGTTTACTCTCCAGTGTGAAGGCTATCCTTTCAAACTTACCCAACCTTTTAAATCTGCCTTCTGGTACAGGACACACCAGAGTGGAATGGGGCACAGGGAATATCCATTCCTAAAGCACCTCTGCTCTTTCTTATCCATTCCGCACCACTTTTTCCAATGTTCGTTTTTCCATCCTTTGTTTAAAGATCCTACTCCACCTAACCCTTGAGGAAGAGAAAAAATAGGCTATATAAAATATAGGTTGCTCCCTCTGTTGGTATAAGATTAAAATACATATGCCTGTGTGTATGCATGTCTGAGTTTGACAGAGTGAAATAGAGAACCAGAGTGAATGAATGAGTGTGTGCATGAGGCTCCATAACAAAGAAAACGATTTATGTTTCACAAAATAAATGTGCAAATACATACATGCACACACTATGACTAGAAGCATTTTTGCTAGTCAATCTCCCCCCCCATTTTCCTTTGCCAGTTAAATTGTGTTGATACAGAGTGAGAAAGAACTGCAAAGAAAAAAGTAACAAAGATACACAACTCACCCCCACACCAAGTCCTGCATCTTTCAGGGCAGGTCCCAGGGCCTTGGGGGTCATAGGTCAGGATAGAACAATCGACTCTGGTCTAAGGGGTCAGTAGTGGTCAAGGAGACAAAAGGAGAGGAGACTCTGATTTGAAAAACTGCTGCCAGTTCTTGGCTGTGTTGGTGTGCATACCTCCAGCCAAAAATGAACTCAGAAAACCAACAGCAAATATGATATCTTATAATCATATAAAACCTAACATACTCTTTTTGACATTTTATTTGTTTTTCTATGGGTAACCTTTTTGTGCTATATTGCATTGACTCCTTGATTGTGATAATTATGAGTGATTTGTACACTTGAACTGCCCAGCAACTGTGGTTGCTGTGGCTAGAATAAGTCAAATATACAATGAATATGTTATGAAAAAGTGTATTTTCCCTGAAAAAGTAATATCAGTACACATAAAGAAATATTTGAAATATTCCCTGCAGCCATTACGTTTTTGTTTCATAATGGCTTGCTGACATAAGCGCTGTTAAAGACCTTCAGGAAAAGATTTAATATGAGAAAAAAGGTAACACACTAACAGACAACATAAAATGAACACACCCAACTTTTTCGATTAATTTCTCTTTCCCTGTTTCCTTGTTCTTTTTGTCTTATTCTCTCACTCTCTTCACTTGCTCCTCTTTTTGCTGTCCTTGCTCCTTTTCATTTCATACTTTTCGCTGCCTATCCTCCCTTTTCATCATAACTGGCTATTGTTCTCATTGCCCTCTTGTTTTTAACCCCCATCTCTTCCTATCCGTCTCCCTTCCAGCCCCCTTCCCCTCTCTCCCTATTCAACCCTATTGATCATGCATGCAGAAATTTAACACGCCCATAATTCCAGTCAGAAAAGCCCCTGTCCCAGATACTGAGCTTCCTCTCCCTGCCTCCTCCAATCACTGTGCACCCTCCCCGAACTTCAGCTCTCTGAACTTCAGCTGTTCACACACACACACACACACACACACAGACACCCACTCATGCACAAAGGCACACACATTTTGATACAAACAAATGTACTCTCAATCATATATACATGTATACACACACACTTTTCCCCACACATGTATAAGCACAGAAACACTTGCAACATCTAAAATCTAGAGCACACATGTATTAAATTACTTCAGTACATCTTAACGATCAGAATCAAGAAGAGCACATACACTGGACTATCTTACTCAATCCAGTACGTAGTCTAATAAAAAATGCTGACTATACAACTTTTGCTTGTGTAACCTCTTGATCTCCTTTGGCTAATTGTTGCATGAGCACCTCCATATGGGAAATAACTTTGCCCTCTAGTGGATATATTTGTATCTACATGCAAAAAAAGTTGAGAGGGTGAGCCAGCAATTAGAACACACACAAAAAGGAGTACAATGCAGTACTGGTTTTTCCGCATGTGTCTTAAATTTACAGCTCTTATATTAATAGCCATCAAAGACACAACTTCGAAATTATGGTAAATCCTTTAGAAAATACAGAGATTATCCCAAGATACATTGACTCATTGATTAATTTACACACTTAGCATGTATCCTAAACAGGGGTTATACAGTTTATATTAGATCCATGTTAATATTCATCTGAAGAAGTTCAGGTAAAATAAAACAAATAACGTTGTCAACATCACTATTTGCTCTGTTCAATATTGCTTTTCTTTGGAAAGAAAACACAGCAAAATAAATTAAATCAATACATTATTTTGAAGACCTTTTTTAAATAATAATGCAATAACAATGTGGTCCAACAGACTGCTGAGGCTGATCGGCATGCTAGTAGGAAATAACCAAAAGATGATTTCCTTTCATAATTGAGAACATATGAGGAACGTTGACCAGTTGAACATAAGAAGGTGTACATATACATAAAAACAAAATATACTTGTGCAGGCAACCACAAAATACACAAAAATAGTTCTCTTCTTTCACAAGGATGTTAGTGTAAATTACTTTTAAAACTTAAATATATGTACAATTGTACTTACATGAGCTTGCCAGTCTGAGAGACATGAATGAAAATGTTTTTCAGTGTGTACAAAATACAATTAGGTCAGAATTTGGTGAAAATATTTACATAAAAATACTGATACATTTAGTCTTGATACAACAAGTCTTGACATGTTAACAAAAGATACACCATGATATCTGTTTTGATTTACTATGTAGTTTATTTGAAGAAACATCTGAAGTCTTCTGTTGGAAGCTTCTTCTAAATGAAGCATCACCATTATGTGATAAAAAAAAAAATCTTTCTTACATAGTCAAAAGGGAAGATTTTAGGGTTTACTAAGGGTTTCCATGCTCAGTTTGCACACAAAAGGGACCTATGTAGTGTGAGGAAGCAGTACTGAGAAGCTGGTAATCTGCCACCTAGCCAGTTACCGAGTCACATGCTTAAAGAGACTGGGGCAGCAGTGGGGGAGGAGGTAGGCTTGGGCTGGCTTGGCACGAATTAAATGCTTAAGACTCAGCAATGAGCATACTCAAGCAACCTGCTGCTACTCTTGTGCCTTGTCCAGAGATTAGGAGCAGCACAGAGCTACTGACACTGACATGGCCAGTTCTGACCGCAACACAACTGGTGCTGAGAATACTGCCAGGAACAACAACTCCGCTGAGGCAACTGACACTGATCATGACACTGGGACTTGCTCTACTAAAACTGACACTAAAGCTACTGACAGTGCTACTACAGAGACTGCAGTGACAGTGGCATAGCTGTCTCTGGCCACACTTTAACTGACACTGAGTTAACAGTTACTGAAATTGCTAACAATAAGGCAACTGCAAATATCACTTGCGTGGTTCTTTTACTACAGCATACACTGTGGTTATCAGTGTGACTACTGTTACAGACGATGGCTATGATGACACTTGGGACTGGTACTGCTGGCACAGTGACCACAGTTACCGATAATTTTATTACAGCTGAGAAATGACACTGAAAGACATCTGACACTCAAACTGGCATAAGTTACATTTTTATAATATTGGATGGTTACATTACATTACATTTACATTACAGTCATTTAGCTGACGCTTTTATCCAAAGCGACTTACAGCTGATCAGGCTAACCAAGGGAGCAATGTGGGGTTAAGGGCCTTGCTCAAGGGCCCAACAGCAATGGTATTCTTGCTGTGGCTGGGACTTGAGCTGCCAACCTCAGGGGTCCCAGTCATGTACCGTAGCCACCACACTATAGGCTGCCCCTATAGTCATACCTATAGGCGCATATAGTCATACCATAGTTAATACCTCCTTGATTGACAAAAGTGAACCCTAACTCCTTTTCCCCATGGGAAAAACAAACCATTTAGACTGCTCAGCTATTACTGGGTGGTGACACAATATGAACATCCTATAGCGTAGGTGGGATTAACAACACGAACAACCTGTAGTATAAAGTGAATTGATAAAGTAGTTCACTGGTTGCAACAGAAGCACAAGTAATTGTGAAAGTACTAAATTAACAAAAAGTTGAAGAAATGGTTGTTAACGACCAGCAGTCCACCTGAGGGACTGATGTACATTGCCATATGTTTCCTCGCCCACTAATCATACTAGCCTACTTGTTAAAATAGTCAATTAAAGCCGGTGGCGAGCAGATGTGTCTTGGCGTGGGGTCGTGGACTTTAGTGGAAAGGGTACGTAATTTCAGTCTCGCACCAAACTCCAGCAATCCTATTACTGGGCCTATTTTAATCCACATATCGTCAGGACCACTGCTCTTTAATTTTATCCTGAAAAGAGCTGTATTATTCCTACGCATATCAAATTACAACCGCTTTTAACACACATTTTGTCATTTTGATTGATCCAAGATTTTGGCTTCTTGATATAAATTGCGCCCTCATTCCCAGTAATGCATGGCCAAACAATTTGGCAACTAGATAGCATCACGCATTTATAAGGGAAATGTTTTCATGTAATCACTGCATCACTGTATACCACTGTGATAAAAAAAAAAAAAAAAAAAAAAAAACGTCAAATCGATTTGATCACCGAATCATTTAAAATGTTTAATATATTCTTTTTCCAAGCAGCTTATCCCACCCAATCCTATTCTAACCTCTGAAAACGAAACGAATAACGTTTATTGTAGCTGAATAAACTTTTGCACTGAAAAAAAGATCAAATCAACAGTCTCAATGTTATTTTATTAGCAGAACTATTAATACTACTATAACGAATAGCGCAATATCAAATATGTAAGTATTGCGATGTCGTCCAGGGTGTGCGTAAAGTACCCAAAACTATATTAAGACTTAGAGGTATCTAAGTGCATTGTTGATTCGTTTAAAAAATGAACACATACAGTAAACAACTTGTGGCCCATATATATGCTTTACTGAAAATAACTGATGGAAGATTAGATTTCTACTGCCATATTTTTTCTACGAATAAAGGCAATTAAAACAAATACATACATGTTTTCCAACAAGAAAGTACCAACGAGGTAAATATTTGTATGGTTTTAACATTATTAGTGGAGTTACTAGATGTCACCCTCCAACGATGTTATATCCTTTTGGTATTGCATTGGTTCTTAATTCTCAAACCACCCATCTTGTGTCATTGTGTAAGTAATGCCTTTCACTGAATGATGTGAGTAGAACTCAATTTCAGGCCTATATAAAAAAACCCTTAAATATATTATTTAATTTATATTCACTGGGTTCATTGTCTATGTTTTCAACATGTAAAGAATATGAAACGAATGACAAACTAGTAAATACGTGTATTGATTATTGTCTTCACGTTTCCATTGAGGAGAGGGAATGACAACTCACGCATTCTTTACTTTCAGTCTATATGGCGGGATTTTTATTAAGGGACATGACTGGACAGATCCACACTTCCGATCTCTTCTTCCAAATGGGAATAACTTCTCGTTAAGCATATGTAATGTAACAGGTATCACAGTGGATATTTATTGTGGGGATTCAGTGATGTTCGTGAAAGAGTTAGATGTTTTCTTGTGAACCTTTCTGAGAAACGTGATCCCTGGCAAGTATTTCCAGACTTTTGAATAAGTTGTACCGTGCTGATTGTGCTTGCTTCCTTACCTGTCTGGTGTTTTCCACCGCAAAATAAAACCATCAGAACGTCTCTGTGATAAGGCTCTGTCATAAAGAGGAAGTGAAAACAAAATAAATACAGCATAGACGTGAATTGTTGGTATGAGAGAGGTGACATGAAAGAGGCGGGGATGGACACGAGAGAGGGAAGGAAGGCAAGAAGGGCAGAGAAGAAAAAGAAGATGGAGAGGTGGAGTCTACGGGCGTTTTGTGTGCTTAACGCGCTCTGGTCCCTCCTCTCTGAGACAGCCCGTCCCCCCTTTCCAGTCGGCCAAACCCCCGCCCCTCACTCCGCTCTCCCAGCTTTCTCACACCGCACACTCGGGAACAGAGACACGGAATGGACACGGAAGGGAGCCAGAGTAGCCTGTCCTCTGCGGACTCCCCCCACGACCCCTGGTAAACATCACCACTGCTTTACATACTCCTGAGCGCGGATATAGCTCTGAGAGAGATCCATGAGTTAAGTGGGGACCACTGGAGTTCTGAAACAAAGACAGACAGCATGCTTGATCACTCTGCTGTGTAGGACTATCACTGCACATCCACTCCACGGGACCGCGCGCTCATCTTATTTTCTGTGCATTGCATAGAAAGGATGGTTAAAATTTATTCAAACTTTTCTGCTTCTGGTCGAGGAAAGACTGTTTGCTGGAATAACGGCCTGGCAGAAAAATACATCTTTGCCATCATGGCCGATTTATTTTAAACTTAATTTCCATTATTATTTAAAGTGCAATATGGGCAAGTTATTGTTTACAGCAATCGGTTGTATGGTTTGTTTTTTTATTTTTTTGACACTGTCTCTTTTCTCATTTAGCAAAATGTTCATCGGCGGTTTGAGCTGGCAGACGACACAAGGTGAGCGTGCTATGTACTTTCTCAGAAGTGAACTTTCCATAAGTCTTGAGAGCTCTCGTGATGATTCCTTTTATTGTTTTTAAAATAGTTTAGCTGTTGTTCTTGTAGCATTTACAGAGACATTGGGTTAAAGTTGTTTTCTTGTTTGGGGGTCTGTTTAAATTCTGAGAATTATGTAAAAGAAAGCAAAACTGATCAGCCTGCACTGGCCGAAATCAAAGCGTTCATTCAATGAGGATCAGTCGGCAGGGATTTTAAAGTAGGTTGAATGGAAACAAACAAACCCCTTGAGACTGAGATTAATTGGAAATGGGTTTCAGGAAAACATTGTGGACTATGTATAAGATTTCAATTTTGGTGTGAACACACCTCAACCTCTAAAGAAGAAAAAGCTTCACGGGCTCTATGCCACCGTTTCTGAGTATGCTTTGAGGTCCCTGTTCCGAACGTTAAGCCAAGCCCCTTTTCTTGTATCGGAAGAGGACTTATGAAGGTTTGCTTTGAGAGGATCGACATCACTGAATTTGTTTGTGTTTTCTGGACTGTGCATGAGGAGTGCTGAATCACGCATAATGATATAGCTGCCTTGGATGGTAATCCGCTGGGTGACGGTCGTTGAGGGAGAGACAGGCCATGCCCAAAAGAGAATCTTATTGTTTTGCAGTTGTGGTGCCTCTCATTAAAATGTGGTTTGGATGGTTGGTTAACATTTATTAATTCGCAATGTAAACTTAGCGGAAATCCATGATACCAGGCAGCAAAATCCGCATGAAATGAGCAAAGATCCGTTGAAAAAAATATTGTGAAAACAAAGTGCAAATACCTCAACTTTGGAAAAATCTTTGATCCACAAATGACAAGTGTATGTGCAGGTATCTGCGTAATTATGGACCGAAATGTGCATGAAATATTAATATATAAGCACTGCGAATACAATACATTGTTCGTCAGTTAAGCAGTTGTCAGAACATGTTAAAATTGTTAAACATGGAGCCAGCTGCACTTACCTACTTACCTAACGCTACGGACATATTGTATCACGTAGTGGTTGCCACCTAGCAATTAACTTGACATAAACGGTCTGTGTTTTATATTTGTAAAATGACCGATTATCTCTGTTTTTTTTTTTTTCAGAGGGACTAAAGGAGTACTTTAGTAAATTCGGCGAGGTGAAGGAGTGTATGGTGATGCGGGATCCGGTTACAAAGCGGTCGAGGTGAGGGAGGCGTACGCTCCGCGGCGCCCTATCACAGAGGCTCAGACACAAACAGAACAACACACCACTTATACCCACTTTCAACATGTTTATTTTTGCAACGAGCCGTAGATGTATTTTAATTTGCTAGTTTTGCTTTGCTAATCTAATATTACTTTGCAGGGGATTCGGATTTGTCACTTACGTAGACCAGGCTGGCGTGGATAAAGTTTTGGCTCAACCCAGACATGAATTGGATTCTAAAACTGTGAGTTGAAATTGATTCTGCTTCATCAGCCCCACTATCATCTTTCAGTTGTTTGACTGTTTTAACTAAGTGAACACACAGCAAAAGGCACATACAGTGTAGCAGCAAGTAGTTTGGTAGATGTTCAAGCTGTCTGATTTCTATACCATGTCTTGCCTCTCCAACTCGAACAGTGTAAATATACCCTTGTATATTCCCTCTGAGTGGCATGAGATCATTTACTCAAGCTCATTTTCCATGTTTCTAATTGAATTTTATTTGACGATATTTTTTTTTTTTTTTATAAATTTTATACCACTGTAAGCAATCCGATTGGAGCGGTTTCTGATCTTCTTTATGTAAGAAACCAAAGTGTGATGTAAGCGAAACGACTAAAGGTAACACTTCTCTGTATATAAAACAAAAATAAGGCTTTAATGCTACCAACAGAAGTTAAAATTGAACTAATAAGGTGTTGTGAATCAGTGTCAGTAATGCCCAATGGGAATCTTAATCAGAGGGTTACAGGCATCCTTTAAAGATCCTCACTTTTGCTTGAATTTTCGCCCATAGCTTTATATATTCAGACAATCCTAGCCGCGAGGACCGACAAGAACTAACTTTTTTCAAGGGATATCCTGAAAATACACGTGAAATTATTGTCTCACTCGCGAATGGGCGTTCCCGGAATACTTTTCATGTGTTAGGAGGCCGTGACACTACGATTTAGGATTCAAATGTAAATGGCCTAGCAATGCAAATTTGCTCAGGAAAAACGCGCAATTCGATATACCAGGGCACATGTGCCAGCCTCGCAAGGGAGGACGCTGGTTTCACTCTTTATTCTGTCTATCGTACCATTTTCCAGCTGATGATGGGAAATATTGAAGCAATAAAAGGAATATAGCAGAAAGAGGTTTTTCTACTTCCCTCCCACCGCGAGGTTGTCAGGAGCGCGTTCTTATTCGGTGTCCATCGCTATGGTAACCGGGGGACCCTGACAGGGTGGCTCTTAACGCTGCAACTATGGAGGGGCTTGCTTGCAAATGTGACTGTGTAACTTGTAACAGGGGAGATGAAAAAAACCTGAAGTTGAATATTGAGTTAATTTAGTAGTTATGATTTATTTATTTTCTCACGCAAGGTAAAATAAAGAAAATTATACTGTCAGAATACACAAGACTAGTTGGAATATAGGCATAGCCTACATTTTGAGTTCAAGAAAAGTAGACTAAATTATAAAATAGTGTCACACACAGTTACATAAATTATGGCAATACATCAGTTCTCTCAGGAGTTTAACTTAAACCATTTATGTTTTATAAAAACTAATAATGTGTGACATCCAGGGCAGGTGGAGGGATGAGGTGGCAGTAGGATGGAATAAGATGCTGATCCAGTAAGGATGTAAATGCTAGTACATCAGATTAGTGTGTGACAACAGTGACATCCTTGGCGGTTACACTGCAAATGGCAGTAATTGGGTTTGGGATAATCGACTTATCGCACACGTGGAAAATAAGTCAAGACTATTATTGTGTAACACTGTATAATTTAGTTTCTGCATTACATTCGCACTGATGTAAAAAGAAAAATCAGAAAACTTATATTAAAGTTAAGATTCCTAAGAGTTCATCTATCCTTGCCCTGTCTATCCTGTCCTTGTGCTATATGTAAGTCCATCATTCTCCCAAGAACGATTCTGACAATGTGTCACCCACAAGGTGATGTAATCATTTTCTCGCAACCAAATACATCCTGTGATGGACCGTTTTGTTACAGTGCTCAGTATTAATTACATGACATAGCAGAGCATTTAGGTACATAAAACTTGAATGCACCTGAAAAGTCTTGTGTGAAACTTTGTGTGTGTGCGTGTGTCTTTGTTTGTGGTGAATGTGGGTGGATCTTGGGACAATGGCAGCCCATTCGTCGCCATGGGGATCGGCAAGTCCCCCAGGGGGTCAGAGAGAGGGAGTGGTGATGGTTGTGGGGAGGTCAGTGTATTGAGATTTTCTGGAGCTCTGTGTCTCTTTTGTGTTGCAAACTGTATACCCTCTTAACACTCTGCAACACCAGAGGGCTGGAAACTATCAGGGAATAATAATAATAGACTCGCAGGGCATAAAGGGAAAAGAACAGAGACACACTGAAGGAGTAAGAGTGAGAGGTAAAGCTCCCAAAGAAGGTTGCACATACTGTATTCAATTATGTACAGGGGTTTTATACAAAAAAAAAAAAAAACATTAATAGCTAGATGGGATTATTTGGACTAAGTTCAGTTGCAGAACCTGAAAAGGAAAGAGATGACAGAGATGGTGATATTTATTGAATCAAGGTGTTGACAGAGATCTGCACCAACATGAAATTAAAGAACAGTTCTGGCAGAACTCCCATTGGAGGAGCACAGCTTCAAGGTGCAGTGGGATCTACATGAAGATGTTAGTAACCGTGGGTGTCATCGTGGTTTGTCACCATGGGACCTTTGTCTCCATGGTGATCTTCATCACTCCAAAATGAATAGGATACATAACACATGCAATAACGAATATCCTTTCCTTGTGACTCTGGAAGGAATGTGGTCATTGTCACACTGAAGTTTGATTTTTGAATAGGAAGTTGGTTCTAATGCACTACATAGAGGTACTAATGTCTATTTCTTTTGGAGTAAGCACTTCCTGGTCTGCAGTTGTTGGAGTGTAGTGTGAAATATTGTGCACATACACAAATCCATTTTTCAGTGCATTTTGAGTGACTGTGATCAAGATCCAAGCTAAATATTGCCATTCTAAGTATTTGCATGCAAAATTGTACCATTTGTACCAACATTAAAGGGAAAGTGAACTATACTCTATATTCATTTATTATTCTAAATATTTTTTGATTCATTTATTGAATACCAAAGGCCTCAAACCAAATCATTATCAACAGAGACGAGCCTCTCAAAGTGCTCTTGGCTTTCATTAGTTTAAACTCGGTAAGATTTTGAGCTTGGTCATTCGATTGCCACCCCTCTATTTTCCGTGACCTCACCAGCTGAAGTCGGGCACACTGTTTTGGGCAATGGGGTGAGCCCAAGCGGGTGGGGGTTTTTTTATTTAATTTTTTGGCATGGCTCATGCCGTGTGACCGACGTGCCCCGTGTTTTTTGTTTTGAGCCAGCGGGCTCATTCAGCAGCAGCCGAAGTGAGATGGTGAGGAATGAGGACTTTCAAGGGGCCAAGCTTCCTGCCCTCGCCCTCTCCCATCAGAATGGACATTGTCAGGCCTCCCTGGGAGGGCAGCGGGAGAAAGAGGGAGAGAGAGCGAGCGCGAGAGATTCTCCTGTGACAACTGAAAGAATGTGTCATGCTGGGACTGGCTGAACCATTTCTCGGCCTGTGGAGAGTGAGAGGGCGGTGAGAAGAAAGGGGAAAAAGCGAAAAAGGACAGAGATGCTGTGTGGTGTCTGAGAGAGAGGGAGAGAAGGGGATGTCTAATCATATCAGTGTTGGAAAGGAATTTGAGCAAATGTTTCCTCAAAGACACCACTGTAAAGAAGGCCTGCATTGTGGCTACAGTTTGCATGTACCATTTGTTTATTTAAGAAGTGCTTTGTGGTTGCTGAACAACAAACACTACAAACTATTATGGAGGACTGCACATTTCTGTCTTTGTGTTGGTTGCATGAGCAACTGTCAAATTTGGGGGAAAAAAACCCAAATTTGGGGGAAAAAAATGGCCCAACAGCCTCCAAGGATGACCCATAACTGGCTGTACTGTCACCCAAGGAGGGAGGGAGTTGGTGTTTTAGGAGTGTATATGCTTTATTGCTCACCAGTACCCCCAAAAAAACACACTCACTATTTGCACATGAAGTGTTTCCCTTTGCACACCTCCTTCGTGTGTGAGCTCAACTTGTGGACTGTGATGTGACGAGAAGCGGAAGCTGACATAACGTTTCAGAGCTGTGTGTCTGCATTCTGCCAGATTTCTAGCCGAGGTTACAGCAATGTAAAATGCAACTGAGCATTTCCAAATTTTCTGACTTTTTTTAAATTCATTTTTTAAAAGCCCAAATCGGGTTAACATCCAGAGGTCTCGTGTTCTTTTAAGTTTTGCCCTCTGTTGTGCATTCAGATTGGAGATTTCTGAGGCTGAATGTGTTTATTTTTTGGTTTGTTTGTTGGAGAGACAGAGAACGAGACTGTATGGCCTCCAACTGTGTGAGGGAGATTCGGTGGCTCCCAGGGGTGTCCTATGCCAGCTGTGGGGAAAGGTTTCCAGGTTCACAGTGGATGGGGAAGGTGTGGGGGACGGGACCCAGAGAAGGTGTCTACTAGCTTCCTTCAGTCACTCATACATTCGGGATATTTTGCACTTACACCATTGTCAGAAAAAGGACAGTTAAGGTGAGAGTCTGACCAATGACGTATTTTGGGAGCAGGTGGGGAAGGTTGGGCATTGCACAAGTGCCATAGGCTTTAATGTGTTAATGACAGAACAATGGCCAATGTCATACCTCCAGAGCACTCAGTGCCAATGAGGATAAAAGCAATATTCAATTTGTGAATAAGCATTAAAACAGCACTGTCGTACACTGCAACATTTTATCGGGTATGCTTCTTTTAAGGGTGTTTTGTTTCAGTCGACCTGTGCCTCATTTTGGCTGGGGCTGCACCACGGAGATTAGCCCTAACTGTGCTGACGAGAGCAGGAGAGGTGGGGGAGGGAGCAGGGGATAACCCCCTCTGTGATTAGTATGGATCTCAAACGCAGCTAATCGGATTGAAGGAAACAAACAGGGCTGTACTTCCGAGGTACCGTATAGATCGAACTAAGCGTATGCTGCAAAGCGTGTGTAAGAGGTCTGTCTTAACCAGACAGTCTCATTTTAGTTTTCTACACATTGTACCTGTTGCTAGGGAAGACTTGTAATTATAATGTTGTTGATCAGTTGCTGCCAATGATAAGAGTAGAACCCTGCAACCGAGAGAAAAGACTCTTTCCCCCAAAAGTCATTTCTGATTTACAGCTCTTGCTTCAAGATAACTTTTATGGGAAAAAAAAAGATTTTAATATACATTTGTCTCTAAACTTCTCTACAAAGACGCATTCTCATCAGTTTAAATTACACTAGAAAATTAACAAGGTAGGATGCGCACTTGTAACATTTCTAACTTCTTAGAACCTTTAGAACTTGAGGTTGTGAGTCTGAAAACTGAGAGGTGCTGTCTCACCTTTAACACCTTTCACTCTCAGTGAAATATGCAGCTGCACAAATGGATGGCATATATAATAAAAGCTTTGTGAGTTACTGTGGTGAATAAATTGCACCTTAAAGTAATTCAAATTAAAATGAATGTCAAACATCAGTTTAAGTTGACTGTGTGAGTGGCAATATACACTATATATTGACGTGTTTATGTATTTCAGTTGTAAGTCTAATGGCTTTTAAATGGCAGTTCATTTTATGGCATTGATCATTTTATCACTTATAGTGTACACTAAGAGTTTGCTGTAACTCAGTCAGATGTGGTCATCAGTCTTTTTTCATTTCTTTTCAGTACTTTAATCATGTCCAAAGCACAATGTGATTGTTGTAGTGTTGTGAACAGTGAATATTCTAATATTAAACCTATAAATGTCCAGTAGTGCTTGGTCCCAATTCACCACATTCGGGAGATCACTTACATAATTTCATAAACTATGAGAATAAAAAGTATGTTTTTTCTGCCAGCGAGGTTTCTGGTCACTCATATATGATTTCAGTTTTACTCAAGATGATGAGGTTCCTGTGATCCCTTTTTCTTAAATCTGTGCACGTTTGCATCTGTTCTGCATCCTTAATGAAATGACCATGGAATCCTGCTCAGCCATAGCACAGTTTTTGTGTTATAGATGGTGTTTTAATGTTGAAGGATGGCTGTGGGGAAGATCTAGATTTATATTTTCTGTCGCTCATTGTCATGGTACTTTGCTTATATCTGTTGTGCTGACCATGACAATTTTTTGGAGATAAGAGGAAAGATTCATATACAGTAGCCCCTCCCTTCCCTCCTCCTCCACCACTACAAAAGGATCCAGTGTTGGACTGTATTGTATATTCCTTAAACATTATAGAGACAGGTAATGTTGCTCTAAAAGAATGCCTTGATCTGTTTTAATATGTCCATTTTCCCCCCCGATAATGTGTGTTGGTTGCTGTCTGTTGATTTTGTTTGTTTGTTTGTTTGTTTGTGTGTCTGTTTGTTTGTTTTTGAATGTGTACAGGAGTGTTGGACAACAGGAGGGTTGGTGACGTGAGGTGACTATCAGAGTAGTCTAGAGACCATAGCACTAAACAGTAGACATTGCATCTGATTCTGTACAGTCTAGTTTAGTTACATTTTTTTAGCACTGTACTTTAGAATCTGAAGTGAGATCACGACTTAGACTAAACACTGTGCTGTACCTTGCTCTGGTAAACCAGGGCACAGTATGCCATAGAGGCCATAGCTCTCTACTGTAGTTCTGTTCTACCCTGTCATGGTTACAGACTAATATAGAACTCTTAGTGCTGTATCTCACTGTTTCACTGCCTGATATAACAACAGTACAGCATAGTGTAGTCTGGCATGGTATTCTAGTACAATTAGATCAGTTTAGACTAATATAGAGATTTTAGCATTATACTCTTTAGTCCTGTACTAGAGTGGTAGTCTTTTGACATGTCCCCTTGGCGTGTCAAGTGCTGTTAAATCAGTACAGATTAAAATACCTTCTGGTGTGGTTTTGTATGGCATGTTGAATCTATTCATCAAACTTTAGCTTGCGTGAGATGAGTATAACCATTTCTAAACGTTAACTAAATCAGTACTAGCACTCTTGGTAGTTATGAACTCAATCTGCAACTGACAATGTAGCTGGAGGCCTGTGGCTGGAGTGAAAATGGCTGAGTGGCTCAGAACGTAAAATTGTAGGCTTTTACACTGCTCATTAAATGCCGGCCCTGGGCAGAAACCAGAGTCATTAAATTGTAGCTCTACCAAAGTAGGACCATCTCTTTTGCACTTTAGGAAGAGTGAAGCAAAAACAAACAAACACAAACAAACAAAAAAGAGGCTGCTGTCAGTGTGTGCATGTATTGCAGTTGCCCCTGTTCTCCCTCTGTTTTTCATATCTCTCTCTCTCCCTCTCTCTCACTCACCCACTCACTCCCTTTCTCTCCTTATGTATCCCTCTGTTCTGTGGGAGATGAGCTGTGTTTGTGATTTTAGTTCCTGTGTGAGATTCCAGGAGATCACATGTCACACAGGGGTGACAGAGAGGAGGTGAGGGGGAAGGAGGCATGGCGGAGATGGGTTTTGGGATTCTCCCGCTGTTACCAGCTGCAGACTGGTGGACACACTGGGTTATTCACAGCATGTCGCCCAACCGAGGTCAAACCGGCACAAACCAAAGCCGCGCCCAGCTTCAATCCTTTTGGGTCATCCTGAATAAACTGCCTGTGAAGACTGGGATGAAACATTAATCTTCATTAAATTAAATGATCTCTAATTGTATGCCAGGCATTCTTTGGTGGAGACACTGACTTGAATGGGCTCTGGAGCGTACCAAAATAAAGGGGCTTCCAGGTTCAGGGCTAATAACACCTGGTTCTGCTTCCCATGTCTTCACACACCTGTGGAATGGCATAGAGCCAGGCAGTGGGTGGTGGTGGAAACCTGGTATTTTGCACTGGATGTAACTCCTCCTACTCTTGTGCCACTGTAATCAGACATGAGAAAAGAGGTCAATTCAGTTTACACCTCTTTCCATGAGTGAAACAATGGGACAGGCCCCACCCTTACTGTCCCTACCTGACACTCTCTTTCCCCCTCTGTCTCACAGGTGAAAATGACAGCTCCTAACTCTCCATCCATCTCACTCTCTCAGCTCCTCTATGTATACTCTTTAGTGCTTTAAAACCAACTTCCTTTTTAACCTTACTCTCTTATGTCAGTCCATACCTACTCTGCCTGCATCTTGGTCTCCTGTTCGCCATTGCTCTGGTTCCTATTGGAGATGTGGTGGAATATTTGGTAGAATTCTCAGGTGGAATATTTGCATGAGGACAGGTGTTTGAAATGCAATGTAACATGAGAAGGAGTTCCTCCCCACCTCCAGCAGCACTGAACTCTCCCCCTGGTTTGTTTTCTATTAGTGTTTCACCTTCACTCACTCCTTGTGACAGGATTTGAACTAAAAAAAGGCATGTTTTGCTTTGCACAATAGAGCGTGCAAACACGCAGAATATAGTACTCTAAAAGCAGAATTGTGGTCACACCATACGCAGGTAATCAAAGAAACCCTGGCCTGTCAAAATCAAGAATTCATGGAGGAAAAGAAAGCGGAAGATTGGGGATATGGTAGGACCCAGTGTGCTGAATGCCCTGACTTTACATTCCCAAGGATGATCTGTGGCTGGCTCCACCAACTACTCATTAGGCTGATAATCTATAACTTAGAAAAAATATCCTTAATTTATTCCTTCCTCTGTCCATGTTTTTTTTCTTCACAGATTGACCCAAAAGTGGCATTCCCTCGCAGAGCTCAGCCCAAGGTAAGAGGGTAAATCCTGTGTGAAACAATCCCCATGTCAAATGTTTCCCTTTTTTTTTCCCTTTCATTGCTTCAGAGATCAGTGTCTAAAGAAGGCACACAGGGGTTCGTTGGTGTTAGTATATTCTGCTTGTGGGATTGACCCCTCTATCGATGCATGCAGATGTATTGGGATGATGACATATCCATCAGTATGACATCATCTGACTGCCTCCTGTCGGGGGATGGGGGCAGGGTTTGGGGGGAGAGATTATCTTACATCATGTGATCAAGAAAGGAGCCACTACCTCATAGCATGACGCATCATTTGCCACCCCCAAATTTTAATTTCAAGATGTGTCACTCACATGGCACACTCACCATTATATTGGTTTTTGTTTGCTTGTACATAGTTTTTTTTTTTTTTGTTAATTAATACTTTTGTATTCCATTACATCAAAGTTTGACTTTTATCACTGACAGTCCCAGACCAGTTCTATCAGCCTGGTTTCCGTGATTGGAATCGGGAACGATAACCCTGGGACCTCAGAATTCTGAAAAGGGGTGCAAGTAAAGGGCTCTCTGAGAGGGGTCAAAGGGCATCACAAAGTGCGTGCGGGCTTTTAGGAGCAAGGGAGCGTTGGTTGATGGCCCCCCTCTGGCACACAGAAAGGCCTGCATTAAAAAGCAGAGACAGCATGGGACAAGGGGAAGCTAAGAGAATTAGTTCTTGAGTTACCACCATTATTGTTATGCCATTCACCATGCTATATCTAGTTCAACTTGTTCTATAAAACTTACCTGCTCAAGATTGTGAAAGTTTTATTTATTACACTAGTATACAATACACTTATTTCATTTCATTTTCTTACTGTTCAGTTAAGGATCATCACTTTATTTGTTCATTTGTTTTACATTTGTGTATATTAAACAAATGTAAAGTAAATGTAGAATGTGTTATATATTTTTCATTTATATTTATTTTTTGTGTTTTTAATGATTCTTTTGTAACTCCTTTTCTCTCTGGTCATTCTGATCTTTTATTATGCTATCTTCTCCTTTGTCAGTTGGTGACTCGCACAAAGAAGATCTTTGTAGGGGGCTTGTCAGTGAACACAACCATTGAAGATGTGAAGCAGTATTTTGACCAGTTTGGAAAGGTAGGTGTAAATAGTTATCACAAAGATTTGCATTGTTGGTAAATATTTCCTGGTTTGGGTTCATTTGTAAAATATGATTATTTTTCCCTCCTGATTATCGGCATATTCACATAGATGGCTAGAGGACTTATGGGAAAGGTTTTCCATGCTGCCTGTGTCAGGTTGTTGTTGATGGGTGATGTCAGAGGAGGAGGAGGAGGGTAAGGAGATATGTTTGAGAGGACAGAGGTGAGAAATGGTTGTGAGGACCATTTCTTAGTCTGAGAGTTATTGTAGTTTTAATACTGGAAAAGTTGTTAACTCTGCATTAATTTATATTTTTCTTCTGTTCATGTTTTTTCCAGTTCTGTGGTACCCCAGTTTTCTGTTGTCTCCACTTAAATGATGGGACAGTGAATACAGGAAAGACAAAAGAGCATGCTGAAGTTGTAGAGAAAAGGGGGACCAAGAGAGAGATTGAGGGTTTAGCGGTACAGTGAGGGGGGGATAGGATAGCAAATAGAAGTAAAGTCTTTTCACTGAATGGAATTTTGAGTGGAGGAATATGTGAGATAGCGTGAGAGAGAGAGAAAGGAGGCAAGAATTCAGTATGCATAAGCAGGCAAAGGAGAGAAGGAGAAAAAGTTTGAGAGCGGGAGTCAAAGAAGGTGGCAGGCAAGGGGGAGGGATTATGAGAATCTGAACTAATCTGATGTAACAGCTGCTCCTGCTCCCCCCATCCCTCCACCCCCCTCTCCAGCCCCCTGCCCCCTCCCAGCCTGTTGCCTTGGTGACCCGGCTTGCCCATTGTCCCTAAGTAATTCAGCGGGCAAGGGGTTTTGTGGGGAGGTGATTGGGGGGTTGTGTAACAATAACACTGATCAACTAACGGTCAAAATAGCTTAGACCCGATTCAGCCTAGTTGTCACATCCACTCAGTCTCCTTGGAGGTGTCCTTCTGCCCATTTCTGTAACACGCAAGTAATTTTCTACCTGGTTTTTGCGTAATCAAGGAACCATTGATGAGGGATGTATTTGCAAAGTAGACTGGTTGATACTGGTTGAGAACTTTAATGTGTGCTCAGAATGATGGAGGCTTTGAATCTGGGAAGGGGAGGGGAGACTCACTCATGTGATAACAAAGGAAGAAGGAGAAAAGTGACTGGGGAGGAAAAAGGATAGGATGAAGGGGTGCTGGGTTGGAGAGAAAGAGAAGTATGAGGGAGAAAAAGAGGGAGGGTGATCATATTTATTTTTCTGGATCATATCAAAATGACACCAAAGTTTTTCACTCATTGATGTACATGCACATACTCATAAACAATACACATTGACACATACTTGTCAGAGTTCTTGGTGGTGTTATGTCAAACTGGGTTTTGCTGCTGATGGTAATGGTGCTTCCAGTTTGGTTGTATGAGGTTTTTAGGTAGTTGGAAATATAGCTCTAGACTGGGTGTGAGTCAGGTTATGGGCATCAGAGCAGTGTGCCTTTTGAACAGATGTTCATTTTAAGGTAAACGTGGGTGGCACTAAGTTTGTAATTACTTCAATTTTATAAAATTCCTTTCTTCATGATAATGAAGTGTACGTGCAGTGATGCAGTGATATGAAGCTATCCTGTATCAACCTGGTCATATTCTGTGATGTAAAAACGATGTACACTGATACAGATCACTCTCTGTTTATATAATCAGTACAACAGATTCCACATGCAGAGAGGTAAATTGACACCAACACACCTGGATTGCTATTGGAAGTACTGAAACACCTATTTGGTTCAGACTGACATAAGAACTTTTCTGCTGCCAAGGTTTCATGCAGCTTGGACAAAATAACAGAAACACCAAATTATAACTAATTAGCAATATCTTTCTTCCATAAGGAATTTATGGAAGTTTAAAAACATCACTTTAATATATATCAGCAGGAGAGATTTAATAGAAACGTATTCAATGTGTCGGGGGGACAGTGTTGTGACAGCTTATGCCAACAAAGGTAAAACTACATCAGGAAGGAACAGTACAGAAAACAGCGATGTACGGACAATAGAGACGATAGCTGCTAAAAAGCACTAAATAATGGCAAAATGATGGCTTTAAAACTGACCAGAGAATTTAATATGCACCTACACGACACAGTCTCCATGAAGTTAAATATGGTTGTGTAAATATGACATCCCCATCTGTCCTTCTTAAAGAATGGCCCTTCATCCCTCTATGACAGTTCAAAAACCTGCATAACATTATTTTTTTAAGAATTGAAGCAAAAGAATCTGAAAGCAACGTGTGACCCATCTCCCATCATAGGAGGTGATTAATGTTTGGAGTTCATTTTATTTTCTCTATCCTCACATATATTCACATTTTAGCTGTTGCCTGCATTACAGTCATCATTATTATTCACATCAAACTGACGCACTTACTTTATGGAATTCTGGTGGTCTCACATCCGTTATACTTGCTGTCAGACTTTGTTGGATGTGACTGGATACAGTGTTGCATGACATGGGCCCTGGCCACTCTAGCATGTCCCAGCTGTGCACTGTGGTGCACCAGCCCTGCAGGTGCTGAGTTTAGTGTGAAACAAACACTCCAGCTTCCCACATAACTACATTACCATTCATCTGTGAACCAGCAGAGCAACAGGAGCCTTGAACCGTATTCACGTATCTATTCCCAGCCTGAACAACCATAGAATATATTATTCACACACACACACAGAAACACAATAAACACAAACTGCTACTCCCAACCACTGGCACTACCCAAGTTCCAAGCCTGAATGCCAGTGTCATTATGTCACCATTTCATTTGGCAAACCAGCTGTAAAATGGTGGGCCACAAAGCAGTGGCTATGATTTTTGGCTAAATGGTTGGCTGGTATCGTATGGTTATTGTTCTTCTCAGGACTCCTAAGCCAATGGAAAGGGGCTGTTTGTGCTTTTTTTCTAAATTTGTTTTCACTGGAGAAAATGTTTGTACAGTAGTGCTGTGCCCAAGCACCCCCTCCCAACCCCAGCACCCCATAAAAGAAAGATGAGTGAAATGAGAGAGGGCGAGAGATGGACAGAAAAAGTTAGGCTCCAGCCACCCATGTGCGTTCCCGATTAGAGTGCCTCACTGGACTCTTTGTCTGCTACCCTGTTTGGAAAGGGGGGTGGAGAGAGGGATGAGAGACAGAGAGAAAGAGGGAGATGTAGTGGGGGTGGGGGGTGAGGGGTATAGAAAGAGGTACAGTTCTATGAACAGCCATTCAAATCACGATAGTTTTAAATATTACTTGTTGAGTGACTTGGGCTTCCGGCCGCATCAGCAGAGAAGGCGGCCTGCAGCATGGAAAGCCCGCACACAGGGACGCGGGTATTAACGAGTTGCACAGTCATTGACTTGACAGGCTGTTTTCGCACCCCCTGACACTGCTGTGTCATTGGGTTTGGACAAGAGTAGGTGGGATAGCACATGAAGGACAGACGCTAATGTGCAAATGTCAGAGTGTGAAAGGCATCTCAGAGAACTCGGACCAACAGGTCCGCTTTCACACTGGCAGGAGGCCCTCTCCCCTTTACCTTTGACCTTTCCCAGGTTGACTTGCACTAAGGTGCCCTTAAGTATATATACAGCCTGGCACGCACACGCAGGCACGGAACAGTATAAGCGTGTGAGCGGGGTTTGCTGGCAGTGTTATGGGAATGCCCCTGTCAGGCACTGGCTGCCCCATGGAGACAGTGGAACACCATCACTCGGCAAATTACTTTTATTTCAGCGATGGGAGTTCTCACATTTTGAATATAAAATTAAGTACCTGAAATAAAGTCAATTACTATCAGCAAAGATATATGTGTGGGTGTGTGTCAGTCTAAATGTGTGGGTGCAAACTTTAAGCTCAAAAAAGAAAGTTTTGATTCAGTTTAGGAAGAAGTTTTGTTGTTTTCCTCAAAAAATGTATTTATGTGTGGTCAAATCACAGGGTGTTTTCAGTTTTTTTTGGAACAGAAAGCTGTGCTCACTTTCTCTCGCTGTGGAGGGAGGAAGGGAGGGAGGGTAAGCAGAGGGGGACGGAGGGGGAAGCGGGCAGAAGAGAGGGAGAGAAAAGCAGGGGGAGAGGAGGAATGACAGGCGTCCGTGCCAACAAACAACAAAGCCGCTGCTCCTCTTTGTTCTCTCTCTCTCACTCCTTTTGTCTCTCTCCTTTTTCCTGCTCCTTTCCCAGTCCAGTCTGTCCCTGGCTGTCTTTATCTGCCCTTGGCTGGGCTAGTTCTCACGGCACGTGTTCCCTTGCATCTTTCCCTCAGCGGTTCATCTGCCCCCAACTTATATTACTCTGGTATCTCCATCTTCTCAACTTTCCTTTCCCGCTTGCTGAATCTGCCTCTCACTTTCTCTATCTCTTGCTCTCCCTCACTCTTTCTCTCCCTTTTTCTCTCTCCTCTCTATTCATGGAGAAAGAAGGGGAGTGGTAAAACCTTCTAATCGAAATTCTTCAGCTAGTTTCCATGGGAATGGTAAACTTTGTGGAAAGTGAAAGAAAGAAGTGGACGCAGTCTGTGAAAAGATTATACCCCCTCCCCTCTCTCTCTGAATGTGAGAGTGAGTGAGAGAGAGAGAAAGAGAGGGAGAGTGTTCGAGAGAGTGGGAGAGAGAGAGAGATTGCAAGGGAGACATTCAATGCCGTTCAACTTTCTCCCTCTCTTCTTTTTCCTCCATTTTTTTTGTCACCTGTCCCCCAATTTCCCTCCACCTTTTTCACCCTCTCTCTCTTTCTCTCCATCTGTTACAGGGTCTCTCTTTCAACCTTGAGAGGAGGGAGTCTTGGATGAACAATACATTCAAATTCTATGTTTATGTGTATCTGACTCTCTCTCTCTCTCTCTCTCTCTCTCTCTCTCTCTCTCTCTCTCTCTCTCTGCAGGTCGATGATGCCATGCTAATGTTTGATAAAACAACCAACAGGCACAGAGGTAAGACCACATGACCTCTGCTTAGTTACATCTTAGCTGTGGAAAATGTGTCTGGTTTCAAATGGTTTGCAAACAATGAGTTTAAAAAGAAAAGAGCCCACAAACAGCTTAAGGACAGTACTGATTTTCCCAAAACCTTTGACAAGCCTTATTTGTTCTCAGGTGCTAGTGACAGCTCAAACAGCTGTTCTGCCTCAGGTCTCAGCTCCCTCCTTTCAATCTTTGCTGTCTCCCTGCACTCGTCCCTCTAACCTCTTCCTACCTCTTCTTCTCTCTCCCCAGTCTCTCTAAACTGTCTCTCATCCCCCCTCACCTCACCCCACCTCACCCCTTGCCCCTTCTCCCAATTCTCTTCTTTCTACTCCTCCCTACTTTCCTCCTCTCCTCCCCTTTCACCTCCCCTCCCTACTTTTCTCTGTCCTACACTCTGTCCTACACTTCTTCTCCTTCTCCTCCCCTCCCCTCCCAACCTCCCTCCCCTTTCTCTCTCTCTCTCTCTCTCTCTCTCTCTCTCTCTCTCTCTTTCTCTCCTCTCATCTCCTCTCCTCCCCCTGTTACTGGATGAGCAGGGCCTGCCGAGGTGAGGCAACGGAATGAGGCTGTGCTAATTAGTCAGCTCGTTAATCAGGGCTCAGGGTAAACCCTCCTTAAGCACCCCCACCCCCAGCAGATCGATTATGACAGCAAGCCAACTTGGCTAAATCTCATAGGTTCTGTACAGGGGGAGGGAGGGAGGAGAGCTGTACTGTGGGTGGAGAACAGGTGAGACGGGAGAGCGTAAGATGAGCCAGGATTGGGTGAGGGTGGGGAAGGAGTTGGGAAGGAGATGAAGAGATGTGTGGAGTATAGCGGAGCAAACACAGAGACTGCAGTTGAAGGATGGGAGATGGAGTGAAATGAAATGAAGAGATGAGAGCATGATAATGAAAAATAGGGGCTGATGTGAAGGTTATGGGGAGCAGAGAGCAGTGAGAGTGGGTGGGAAAGGTTAGTGGGACAGCGAATCATTCCATTAATCATGCTACAAAGAGTAACAATGGAGGTGGGATAGAATGAGTGAGAAAAAAGAGAGGAACGGAGCGACAGGGGAAAAGATCACTTTTCCCCTACCTCTGCCCAGCAGTTTGCATTATTTATATCAAGCACAATGCCTGAATCAGGTTCTGCTACCTTCCTTATTATGAATGCAACATATTATCAATATGTATGTCCAGTTCAGTAATGCCATCTGAGATTGATTTTCAATCTGTCTGGGAATCCTCAGCATGCACTGCTAAAACCATTGGCCTACTTTACAGATAGAGCATTTTTCTTATCAATAAATTGTACCATAAAATGAGTAAAATGGACAGAATCCTTTTATAAGTTGTAATGAGAACTGCATGCAAGTAAAACAACACTGCTTTTAACATAGCAGTGGATCAAAGGTTAAATCAGTCCAGGCCTGGTTGAATGTGAACAGCATCGTTTTTAAAATGAATTAGGCCTTGAACAGCTGTATGTGCTTGCTCATCCAACCCAGAATTAATCAACTGGAAAAGGGTACAAGCTAATGAAAGCCGTTCCTTCAGGTTTTCTGTTGACAGCTGTCACTTTTGATTCGGTGAGCTGCAGACTCTGAAGGTGGAGCAGAGGAAGCCTAATTTTGGTGTGGGTTGAAACATGTCAGCATGCAGAGGAATTTAATTAAATTTCTGATTGTAAACATTTTTCTGAGTCTGGGTGGGGGGTGGGGAGTTGGGGGTTGGGGGGGGTTGTGATGGGCCCAAATGTCAGCCTCCCACACCTATATTGTATTCTACAATCCATTCAGGTTGGCAGCACAGTATGTTCACTCAATAGCGATTTCACACTGCGAGCTTGAACTAAAGAGACTCAGATCCTGACAAGTTTCCCCGACAGTGTTGCTACTGCTAATGGATCCCAACCCATCTTCCAGTGCTGTTCTAATGTTCCGTGCATCACAGACTGTGTTTCTGCCCTCCAGGGTTTGGTTTCGTGACCTTCGAGAATGAGGACGTGGTGGAGAAAGTGTGTGAAATCCACTTCCATGAGATCAACAATAAAATGGTAATGGAGGCTGTCAATGTGTCTTGGCCCTCTGTTTTAGGACTACGTTATTTACTCTGATATCGATTCATTTTTCGTACTGGACATCTGTCAATGTTTGGTTAAAGTATGTGAGTGCTTGTGTGCTTGCATTTCTCTCAAGGTGGAATGCAAGAAGGCACAGCCGAAAGAAGTAATGTCACCCACAGGCTCAGCTAGGGGGCGCAGCAGGGTGATGCCTTATGGGATGGATGCCTTCATGCTGGGGATCGGCATGCTAGGTGAGCTGGCAGTGGCATTTTCCACCCCATGTTTCAAATCACATCTCCCAGTCTGCAAAATCTGTGCCCATTCATCTTCCCACTGTGGTCAAAGACCTGGGTTTTTCTTTTCCTCTCAAGTAATTGGACTACTGTTGTTGTCTCCCAGCATTTCTATGAAAATGACCCCAAGAAGCTTGATCAAGTGCCTGCCAGAAAGCTTGAATGGCTGTGGAACTATAGCACCATCTGCTGTGCAAGATTGGAACTGCACCAGCTTGTCTTTACAAAGTGCATTTCAGCACTTTCAAAGGGGTGAAAATCCAAATTTAACAATGTTTCAAAGTAGTTTTTGTAAAGACTTAATTTGTTAATACAGTCTGGTCTTGGATATAATGTTCTACCTTGTAAAGCTCACCTTCCTGAAGGCTGCTTGTGGAGCTGACCTTCATTAGTATTTGCATGGGAGACCAACCTCCCTGAAAAGTCATTGCAGCTGTGGTGCTTGCAAGCCAGCAGGGGGGTAATCTTCCCTCAGGACAAAAAAGAACCGTACCCAATGGCAGTGACAGGGACACTGTGCTGTGAGAGACTGAGTCTGAAGCTTGAAACCAGCACCCTGTCTCATTATAGGCATAGACACATGCAACATCCAAGAACCGTTTCGCCTGTGTGAAATTGAACCCAACATGAATATATTACAGTAAAGCTCCATTTGTACTTATTACAAGTTATTGAACAGTTCCTGGGTTTCCGGAAACCAATCTGACCAATTAATTATTTATTTATTGGCTTCTGTGTATCGCATGTGGGAGCTGAGCTATGCATTGCTGGTGGCTGTTCATTACAATAGAGGATATTTTACTCCCTCCATGCATCAGCATGCCATAAGTGGTTTAGATTTAGCCATCTGTCTCTCTTGGGTTGAATTTTGTTATACACCAGAAATGTTTCAATTTGCCGATCTGAATTGTTTTTTCTACCCATGAGGATGTCATTGGTGTGATAAAGGGGTTTTTTAATCATATAATTAAAAGGACAGGTCCTAAATCCATGGGCTCTCCTCTCACACAGGCTACCCAGGATTCCAGGCTGCTACTTATGCTAGTCGAGGTTATACTGGCATCACCCCTGGCTACACCTACCAATTCCCCGGTAAGCCCACCTCTTTATTGCAGTTAGCCCAGCAATTGGCCAGCTGGCCCAAAATATGGTTTATGAATGGCCGAGACATGGGTCTGCCAAGTAGGATAAGCTTTCTGTTGTGTAGTTAGTGTGTCTGCTAACCTTTGTTCAGGTACGAGTCTCGGTAATCAGGTTCACATTCTTTCATGTTTTTAAATGTTGTTTTTCTGAGTACAAGATTAGCCTATGGCACAATGTATTTGAAAAATACTAAAGTTAATTATACTGTTGGGTGTGTCATATTTTAGGATTTTGTACTCTATGATGTTTTAAATGTCTCAAAGACATTTATTTAAAGTTACCTGTGTAGCAATGATCATGGTTATTACATTGACATTTCATTGCTTTGATTGTCAAAATTATTCTTTTTTATGCAATGCTAATATTCTTGCATGTTCCTGTGAAAATTAAGTCCATAGTCTTGTGTATCCACACGCATACACACAAAATTTTGTCTGTCATTGGCTGCTTGTAAATTTCAGGGAGTGGAATTGTGCTCTTGTGCCCCTTACCCTGCGTGTGTCTGTTTGTGGGATTGGGGTGGGTGCTACGACAGTGCACTGACAGTGTTGGAGAGTGGGGGGGAGGGTGAATTATCACAACTGTCAATGCTTCCTAACCCTCCATCCCCCCATCCTCACATACTATCCTGCTCTGAAGCTTTTCTGCAACCGCTCCCTGTCGCTTACTTACATCTTTTCTTCCCACTGTGCTGTTGCCTACCTAATATCTCTAATGGAAAGTTTTAACCCGCCTTGTCTCCCTTGTCTCGCCTTGTTTTCCTCACCTAATCCATCCCTTCCTGTTGTTTCTCTCCACTCCCCTCCACTCTCTGTGGTACTGTCACCTCCCCAGTGTGAATCCCTATCCACTCCTCTCTCTTCCTTCCCCACCCCCTCCTTTTTCATGTCCCATTCTCCCAGTGAGTGTGTTTCGCTGGATGTTTGTTTGTGCATGTGTGCGTGCGTGTGCATGTGTATATGGGTGGGTGTGGGTGTGGGTGTGTGTGTTTAAAAGCGCTCTCTGATATTTCTGTTCTAGAATTCCATTTAGAGAGGACCCCCCTTCTGACATCACCCCACCCCCCTGAGATCACAGGTCGGTCCCTCCACTGGGGTTTACAAGCAGCACGCGGTCAGTGTGTCTGATGCACAGTCCCGCAGCATCACCTCAGCATTGGCCCACCCTCTCCAAACTCTGTGGTCTCAGAATGATGATGTCAGCCCCCAGTCATGGAACACACTCTCAGTCTCAGAGCCTTCACTTTAGAAGTGAAACAGTAATCAAGCTGCAGCTCAAAGTGTGACCCAGTTTCACTTAACCACATGCTTGCCATGCTCAGTAACAGTCATAGATTTGGGCTGACTGATAGTGATATGATTTAGTGATGACTCACTGATTTACTTCGGAGAGAGCCAATACAGTGGTGTGCCTTTCGGTGTGTGTCATAAACTTGCATTTACCTTATCTGTGCATTCCATGCAACACTGTTACATTTATTGTGCATAAATTTAAAGAGGGGCACATTCTGATGAAGCATTGTCGATTGTACTTAATTCTGACAGATTGCAGCCATTTAGTACCCTGCAACACAGGCCTGAATTGTTAAAGTATTATATCTGTATAGTGTTGTTTGTGAACACAGACATTTTGTGATACACATTTGTGTTCTGTATGAAAGTGAAATTAATTTAGTATCTCTCCATTTTCATCTCCGTGTCACACAGCCATTCCTCTGACAGCCTACGGACCAATGGCAGCAGCAGCGGCGGCGGCAGCAGTAGTTAGAGGTACAGGTAGGGGGCAGTGCTCCTCTGATTTCTTCCACTGTGTGTGTTTGTGAAGGGATTAGCAAATGGGGCACTGTTCTTTTGTACTGGTTACATTTCAAATATACACTAGAGCTGGACATGATAATTTGTGACCTTCTCATTATAATGTGTTTTTATGTTAGTGTATTTTAAGAACTGTGTATCTAATAATAAGATTAAAACACACAATTATGGATAGTTTGACAATGTTTGCCCCAACTGTAGAAAAAATTATATATTGTCTGGGTTTAATGGTATATTCCATAATTCAAACATTTAATGGTGACTAGCTCTTCCTGAAGACAGGTCTACCTAAATGTGGGTTTAATGTGCTGGTTAGCTACATGGAATGAAGTAAAATGATGTTCATAATGACTATAAACACACTGAACTATGTTTCATGCATGTCCTCCACATCTGTTCCTCTGTTGGGAAGGAAAAACTAGTATACAAGAGGCCCTCCAGGAACTTATGGTTTTTGGCTCTTCCAATGGTTTCATGGAAGAACAACTATTTTCATGTTTTAAGTATTTCTGAGATCTTCCTGGTATTTATGTGAAGTTAGTATAATTTATATGGTTTTAATGTCTTTTTTAAGGTTCCACCCCTTCTCGCTCAGCTGGCTTTCTTGGTACCAGCAGCCCTGGGCCAATGGCAGACCTGTATGGAGCAGCCAATCAGGACTCTGGAGTCAGCAGTTACATCAGTGCTGCAAGTCCCGCTCCCAGCACTGGATTTGGCCACAGTCTTGGGGTATGACACTGCCTGGCCGTTTCACATCTGTTTCCTCAAGAAGACTCCCAAAGCAAGCACTGTGTGAAATATTTTCCCTCTAATTTTTTCTCATTTGCTGCATTTTCTGTCCCTAGAGTATCAGCTCACATTTATTTAAAAATCAACCCACACAATCAGAAGCCTAATTTGTGGTAATTACATGATGAAATTAGATTAATCAGATTATTGTTCTTCAATTGGATGATTATTTAACAAGAGGCTTCAGAAGAGACCATAGTTTCCTCATTGAGATAGAAGGAGGGATTTACTGATTACAAAACAGCACAGGAATTTCTATGAACCCTTACTGTGCACACTGCCTGGTGGGACTCAAAGGGACTAATTTGCAGAGCAATTTATCATCTGCTGAGGTACAAATGACACTTTTTGTTGACTAGTAGAACACAGAGACATGGAGCTGTATCTACACATACGGGTGAGATTTACCAGACCAGAGTACAACAGTAACACAGTTTGTGTTGAAATAAGTTACAGAGTGGCTTAGAGAGTGAATTTGCATAAGCTTAATCTTGAATGAATTCATTGCAATTTGGTTTTCAGTGACTGAATAGTTACCAATTTTGTGATTGAAGAGGTCAATGGTATATTCTTCTCAATCTGTTCTCTTCTCAGGGACCTCTGATTGCCACAGCCTTCACTAATGGCTACCACTGAAAAGGTGAATTTTTCCCTCTAAGCTCTGTATTTTGTGTAAATTGTTGAAGAGACATAGTAGTATATCTTAGTTTTCACATAAAGAAATTGTTCATTTCTTTGTTGTAGTGGTCATGTCAGAACAATCTCAACTGAAGCTGTCTTTTCTGCTTTCCCCAAAGGCTGTTGGATCAGAAGATGGGAGGTGTCAATTCTGCATTGAGCCAATCAGATCCCTATTTGTGCTGAATGTTGCTGTCTGGCACACCCCAATGGCTGCAGCAGCCCTAAGTTGACCCTGGCTCCCCTTGACTCCACCCCTTGTTTCCTGTACTAACATTATTTCCTGTCTTCCCTCCTTCATGTTACTACCTTCATGTAGATCTCTTCAAATAGGGTTTTAGAACATTTGTCTGAGGTATCCTACAGCTGGAGAGTTTCTTTCAGACAAACAAAAAAATCATAAAATCAAAAAAAAAAGTTTGATTGTAGAAATCATTCGGAGGATTCTAGCTCCTATTTTGCTTTATTTACTTGACTGTTCACAAGGAATTTTAATTTAATTTAATTTTTTTTGTTTGGTCGTCTTTGTCACTTTGGGTTTCACTTTTTGTCAGAAATTAAACCATCGTCATGGTGTTACAGAGAGGGAGAGAGCAAGAAAATAGTTTGAGAAAAGATTAACATGTTTCTCTAGTCATAAATGAGGTACATGGACGGGAGCAATGATTTGTTTGTATGCATGGATGTTTGTGTCTCAGTGTTAGGTTCTTAATTAATTTTTAAAGAAAACAAAAATTCTAATTGAACACTTTTTTACAAAAAGACATGAAAAAGGAAAATGTATATTTTGGTAGTTTTTAAACAAAAAAGAGCATTTGTAATATTAATAATGATAATAGTAATGATCATAATCAAGAACGTATTTTCCATAATTGGTTTTAAGCAATGTTTTGTTTCTTCCTGTAAAATATTGTAAATATAGTTCAGTCTTTGGGGACTTTTTGCTGAAATGGGAAACGGGAAGTTTTGGGGTAGGGACATTTTTATTTCCTGGAAAATGATTGTAAAGTTGCATAAATCACCTTGAGTGTTAAATAATATACCTTAAGTGTTAAATGTCCTAATGTCACAGGGTGAGAGTAAAGACAGATGACCTCACTTCAGATTTTATTACCTGTAGGTTCTTTTGGCACAACCATCAATCTGAAACTGAACATCGTGCTTTCTCTGTTAAAGGACACATTAAGAAACTTTTGCATGCTTGTTTGCATATTAATGGCACCATTGTTCGTGAAACAAAGACCTTCTACTTGTAAAATCTGAAGTGGCCCTTTCTGCAGTGAGAGACTTGACTTATTCCCTGCTATTGAAATGCTCTTCTCCTTAGTGAGGATGTATGTATGTGGTGTCAAGCTGCTTTACACAGCATCTTTGTAGGGGACAAGTAGTTTCCCCCTGGCAGCCCTTGGCTGCTTTTTTATATTACTTTGCACATTAAGTTTAATAAGAATGATTTTAACACCCTTCAACTCTTCCTCACAATGGCAGGGTTAGGTCTGCTGTACTGATGGAATCAGGTTCATTTAATATGGAAATTTCATTCTGCAGTTAATGATGCTCTGATGGGAGAAGAAAACTGGAAATACACTACTGTAAACGGCCTGGTTAGTCCTTTGCATTGGTGCAGCAGTGACTAGACCTATATCACTGGGGTGTAGTGGGGAGATGGGGGCGAGGCCTGGAGTGTCAGTTACATGTTCACTGGGTCTGCATGTAAGGAAGCTTGTCTGGTAGTTGAGCATATTTTGCTGACCACAAGCCCTCCCCCTCTTTCCCTCAGCCTGAACTTGAACATGAACTTGAGGTGTTTCATGCAATTGGGGCTGAAGGATTTGATGATGGATATGGGTGTATTCAAGGGGTGGGATATTAATGTTCTTATTGCAAAAAAAAAAAAAAAAAAAAAAAAAAAGGCTTATGGCGTCATTTTGTTGTTCTGTTTTTCTGGGGTTTTTTAAATCACATTTTGTTCAAATGCCGTTCCATTGAACTACCACTGACTGAAAAAAATGAAGGACAAATTTTTACAAAAGCAAGGGTTTCTGGAGGCTGTTTCATCATGGTACTATTCTAGCTGAATTCTTCCTCTTCTTGTGTGTGTGTGTGTGTGTGTGTGTGTGTGTGTGTGTGTGTGTGTGTGTATGTGCGTGCGTGCGTTCGTGTGTGTGTTTAGTTTGTATGTGGCTGTATGAGTTCTTTTGTGGGCTGGAATCTTAGTTATGGTTGTCCTGGTTGGTAAATGGTTTGTTGGTCACTTATATGAATTATAGTCTCCATCTTGGTCTATGCTGAAGCTCTATTCTCTGTCTGTACTCTGTCTATTTTCTGTGAGTTGGACAGAGATTCAGACCCAACATAAGACACTGGGGAAAATGCATCTACAGCTGAAGAAAATGCAGCTCTACAATGTTGTACATGTTTTACATGGATTGCTGCTGGTGCAGCAATAACATTTGGTCCTCTGTGGGCATCTTTCCTTCACCTCATCCCCACATCTGCATTTGTTAATGCCTTAAAATGTACTGGGGATGAACTGCCCCACAGCACTCCTCTACAACTTGTCTTCCACTGTTCATTTGGAATTACATGTTATCCCATAATTCCCTCTGTCCTGATGCTCCTACAGGCATAAACCTGAATGCCCACTTGCACTGTCCATGACTCAACCAAACTACTGCACGACACAAACACTGTAGCTATTTAACAGACAAAAAGCAATATTTTATATTTTTTCTTATAATTATGACGATTATGGTGATGTGGTTTGAAGATGATTAAGTGGCATTCAGAAAATCCTTTTTAATCTTTAAAACTATTATATTAACATGAAGCTGCATTTACTCCTGACTGATGACTAGTTTTTGATTCCTTATCAAAACATACATGTTTTTGTTGTTTTCGGTTTGTTTTTAGGTGGGGTGGGGGGTTGGGGCAGGAGGGGGTGGAGTCCGGTGTTTGTGATGGTAACCATGGAGAGTGGAGAGGAGGGGCCTGGCTCTATGTTGATGAGGAGAAGTGATGTCATAGTCAACACTGTAAACCTAAGTTTTTATTTTGGTCTTCCTCCTTTTGTTGTTTTATCTCCTCTGGAAACTTCATTTTAAAATTCCTAATAAATTATTTTAAAGCATTCCACTGATGGCTGTGGTTGTGGTTGTGTTTTATGATTGAGATTGAGAGTGAGGCTGAGGAAGATACATGAGGGATAAATGAAAGAGGACAATGAGAACATCACACCTGCCCACACTATTGAGAAACCCACTCATATACTTACCTGCTTAGTTCACGTGAAACATAAACAAACATTAAACAGGCTATTGACTCAGACTCAAAGCAGGTGTCTTGTTAAAAATTACAGTAAATCATTTTTCCCTTTACATCACTACATTTTTTATAATTCTACAGTATATTTTCCACTTATAATTGTTTATACTCTGAAATTCACCTGTGGCCCATCTAAACAAATATAAGACCCATGCACAGTTTAAAACAGGATACAATGCTTCTGGTAAGTAGTCACATGCTATCCATAACCTGAATGCTGCAGCTTAGCATGGTGTAGAAACCCCAAATGTGGGTTTGTGCTTCACTCACCCCATCTTAGAAGCAAGGGGTCTCAGAAAACCAAGCCCTCTGTGTCTCTCACCTTCCTACAGGTCTAGACGCCACTTGGTCCACGCAAATGACAAACACCCACTCGCTTTTACCACAGCAGCATTGTCTCAGGGCTAAGGTGCGAGTTGCTGCAGCCGAATGCTGCAGACTTTTGCACTATACCCTTAATTATTTTTCCATGCATTTTGTGAGACCACTGCCATAGTTTGCATAACATAAAAGCTATATTCAGTGTGCGCACACATGCACCTGTGTGTATGTACTCATATATACCACATATGATGTAAAGACTAGATTCAAGTTATGTCTCTGTATTCAGTAACATCATGTTCAATGCTTTTTATAAATCTATTTTGCAGAGTGGCACAGACTACACTAAATCAACTTTGTTTTATATTTATTCCTCCATATTGCATTTTTTGGAAGTGATAAGAATAATTGGGCAGAATACTACCAACAATAATTTAACAAAATTCCCACAAGTAATGGAAAGTAATCGATTGCTTAAAAAGAAACTGATTTATTTTAATTTGCTTCTCACAATATACACATTGGTCATTGTACAGGTATACAGTTTTTTCTCATCTCTACCATTAAATTTTATCTAGTTTTATCATCATGCTTTTTTCAGTAATATATACAACATGCAATTATCATATCAATGCACAAATACCCATATCCATAAGAATCATTGCAAGGGGACAATACATATATTACACATAATGACAGTGCATTACTGTAAGTCCATTGAGATTGTTTTTCATAAAAACACCTAACTGCATTTCAAGAACAACATAATAAAATATCAGCATTAATCATGCTGATTCATTAGTATGTAGGTCATTTCAACTGTTCTAAGACAAAACAGAATGGTCTTTTAAGGTACATTTTGGGTAATTACAAATATACCGCCAAGTAAAGTAAGAAAAGTAAGCAAGATGAATCAATAGAAACAGTTTAAGCATAAGTGTGTTGACAGGTGACAATGATATAATATGAATACGGAGTTCTAATATTCAACACACACATTTACGGAGTTTTATTGTGCTAACCATGTAGGTACATGAATAACACATTAACTATGTAATTGGTAGGTACATTCTAGGTAGGTTTGCAGGTAAATGAATTTAGTTCATTGACAATATTGTGTAGTTAATTTTTCCTTAATTTTCTGTTTCTACTTTTGAGTTTTCATTTATTGTTTTTTTCCAATGTGCAAATGAATGATCATCATTAGGGAGAAGCCTTAAAGTTTGGTGATTACTGAGAGCACTCATTAAAGTCCATGCAACAACAAAAAGAGCTTCACTGACCAAAAGCTCAAAAAAACATTGGAACAGTTTTGTAATCACAAAATTTTTCATTAACAGGATATAGTTGAACATCTAAACCAGTTAATCAGTACTTGTATAACTTTCTTATAACACTTTATTAGAAACTTTGTTTATGACTGAATAGCATGTATTATCTCTGATTTAACTCAAACACCTGGAGCAGCAGTCTTCAGCGTACTATACAAAACATGTTCTTCTGCTGCAGGACTGAAGCATCTGGAATCCCTTGTCTTCTTTCCGAATTGTGGTTCATTAGAGTTCTAAAAATTCAGTTAAATTGCCCATATATAATATCAATTGAGTTTGGTCTCAGGATATTCATACATGTTCACAGTCACCACAGAAGAATAAATGTGCAGTAAAAAATTAAATCTGATTCATTCAGACTGCAAAAAAGGCATTCACATTAATCAAGCCTTGTTAAGGATAACACATCTCCCTTACCCTATTCCTGTATTTTCCTTTGAAAATAAATCAGAATTTACAAAAATACAAGTGAGATTTAGCCCATCTCTCATAATCTCATTATTTTTTTTTTATTTGCAACTTTTGTAGTCTGATGAAATTACCACAACCCTTACACTCAATTTGAACAATGAAGAAAGCAAGCTTCAGTTATCTTCTACTAGGACTGAACTCACCTGTGCCTGTTTCTTGTTGCTTCTGCCAGGACCGCTGGGATTTCGAATGTTCAGCTTTGCATAAAGAACCTCCGCATTGGGAGTCTGAAAGGTATCCCTCGCCTAAACATTTAATATTTCAATTGTTTATTCCTTTTTATGTAAATGTCAGCAGGTTACAATTCATCTTTAGAATGAATATGGTATTAGCAACAATGGCTTAAATATTGTACAACAATGATAATGGTGTTCAGAAATAATAGACCTAAAAATATAACATATACCTTAAAACTTACCAGACAGGCTGGGGCCGCTTCAGCCGAAACGGTCCTGTTATTCTCTGAAATTTATTTTTGTTGAATTAATTTCATTCAGACATAGGTATATAGCAGCGTCCATTCGAAAAAAAAAATACAATAATGATATCTATCCGTTTCAGGTAATTTTTCAAGGTGTAAAACCGACAACAATGTTCGTGTGAAAGTAAGAAAATTCAAATTCATCCAATACAAACACTGTACTTAAGTAATAATTCTTCGGAGTCAATAAATGCTAACTCGGTTGTGGAGATCCATTTCGCAAGGCGATGCGAATACGATCTTATCGATATAAATATCAATAACTGATTTCTAGATGTTGCTATTTGAAAGTCGTTGACGTTCTAGGTGAAGTCAGTACTATTTACCTTTACGTTTATAGAAGCTGACACAGCCCAACCCCAGTAAAAGCGCTGCAGCCAGTAGTGACATCCATAGGATAGTCAGTAAGTGGTGTTTATCTGTGGTACCAGGAGAAGGTGAAACCTCTTCTTTCACATCTGAACCTGTTTATTGTTTTGAAAGGAAATTGCACGAGTGTTCACATTGTAAAAGTAATTAATTCATTCTATTTCAACCAATGATAGTTCATTGAGATAATAATCATAGGGTATACCTGAACAGACAAGAGTTCTCAAACGTCACACATGCAAACATGATTATACACACATTCACAGTATCCAATATTCACCTGCCTCAGAGAGTATCTGAAAAGCTTTAGGTGCAGGGTAATGTACGTTGCCATAGCCAATGATTCTTACCGTCTATAATGAGATGAGTGCCAGTTCCATTGCCAGCCTTCACGCAGGGTACTACAGTGGTCATGCGACAAAAATATATTCCACTTTGATTCCTCTGAACCGAATGAAAATGTAGTTTATCGGTCCATTCCTGATCCTCTGTAAATATTTCAGATACATTGAGGCGTTTAAATCTTTCTATTTTAGAGGTCCTAATCCATTCCACGGTGATCACAGTGAAGGTCTGAATAAATGTTGTATTTAAAGTGATTGTACAGTTCAAAGTGACGTTTACGCCTTCCTTCACGTGCACAGATTCGGGTGTTTGACGAACTATGAGATCGGCAAAGCAGTGGCCCAGAGCTAAAAGAACGTGAAACGTGGAATTAGTTAATGACTGAAGCGATATTGAGCAAATAATGCATGCTAAATGCATGATAAAGTAATCTTTAAAAAATAAAATACATAATAAACTACTTGCAGTAGTTGAATAATATCCCCAACATCAAGTGCATTTGTCTTTACCGAGAAGGTATATCCTAACTTTCACTATTGAATGTTATGTAGAGTCATGATCTACAGTACATGGCAAAAAATTATATTTACTCGCACAGTTAGGCCTATTTTTGTATTGAAAAGGCAATGTATTTTGCTCTTACCCGAGAGAAAAGTCAATTGAAAAAATATCAAGACATGGCTGCCTAGAATCATTGTTGCAGCGCATCACGTTTATTTATCATCCATGAAGTTTTGAACAGGTTCATATCATTTTTCGCCCCAATAACTTCTATTCAGATGAGTCTGAAATTACTTGCATGTTGAGTAGTGCATCCATCGGAGGTGTTGCGAAAGTGAGGTTTCGGTGCTGCTTATAACCTCGTTTAAAAAAAATGTATTTCCTTTATGACATCTCCTTTCTGTCGAAACATAAATCATCGCAGCAGTTTCACCGCGCACGTTACCGTATAGGCAAAACAACCTTTATAGCCTACCACTTATTTGTGCTCCGATTTAGCCAATCATTTATTTGTATGTATTCCTTTTCTTTTTCCATACGATAGTTTCAGGCTAATTGCAAAGTCTTTAAAAAGTCGTTTTGGCCTAAGGTGGGAGGATGTTTGTATGGTCAATGTCGAGAAAATTCATTGATTAACGAATTAGCAAATGAATATTAATGTCCATGCCTAGTGACAATTACTCTTTCCTCCTACTCTGTACATATACCCTTGTATTGCAGCTCTTATGGTACTGAGACATTTGGACCATTGACATCCTGTATAAGTGGATATGATCCATTCATTTCCTGGCTAAATAAATACAGTTTTCTGCAGTCCTTCTCACTGGATTACATTTGCTGTAATCTGTGAGGTGTCAGAGGGTAATCAGATAGCCTCTGACACATAATGCATGTTTTTTTTTATCTCAAATTAATTTTTAAGCATGGCCTTACACTGATTAATCCATTTATCCCTGAAGTTCTATTAATATCAGTAAAAATAAAGTATATCTTGTTTTTAGGACCAAGACCGCCATAATATTTACCGTAGATATAACGAAACCATTCCCATGAACTGTTTAAAATATACCCCGCCAGTGATAAATTATAGGGCCTGATGACTACGCTTACATTTTTTGATTAATCCTAGAATTAAAACTGAGTTTTCTGATTATTTTCTAAGAAAATACATTTCAGACTGTGTGTATTCCTTGATTTTCCTTTCATTGGCAGTTTTTTAAAAATGAATTTGTACTTCAATGCAATAAAATAATACTTTTATTATAGTTGATGAGGGAGATTCCATTTTTTACAAATGGGGAAATAACTGTCACTCACATACAATACATAATAAATGTAATTGAAATAACCGACAGACTCATATTAATGTTATGCCATGTAATGTGCCCATAAAACTGTTTTATTAATATATTAATAAAAATGGGATCTTAGAAGTTTAAAAACTCTCTCTCTTAACCTAACTTTCAGCTCCACTTCTCTGTTTTGCACTCTGTCTCAACTGCTCTCCCAAGCTCTCTTACTCTCTATTCCTCTACCTCTCACTTTCTCTCTCTCTCACACACACACACTCACTCTGTTAGCCACAGAAGGGGGATAGTATTCACCCCTAAAACTAATTAGGTCATCTCCCAACTCTGTCTGGGTAGTGTCTGCCCACAGCACTCACAACAGCCCAGACTTTATTCAGTGTTGGTGACTAGATTCATTTGGGTAGTTTATCGGCTGTTGCTTGCTTGCTTCAGTTATTTTTCTGCTTCTTTTATTCTTGTTTCAATAATTTTATTTGACGTGTGTGACGATATCCAGTTCCATGTCTCGGGGAGTGGTGCGGTCAGACGTGAAGAGCCCACTGGATGGGAGCACAGACCATGGCTTGGGGGCTGAAGGTCAGGAAGTGCCCCCCCTGCGTAATTACCTGGCTCTGACCATTTTCACCTGTTTCTGCCCAGCGTACCCAGTGAACATTGTGGCCCTAGTCTTCTCTGTTCTGGTGAGTAGGCTACATGCTGGTGGTCCAGGGACAACCTCACTCTGTCCATTGAGCCGGTGTTAACATTTAAAGTCATTTTCATTTGCAGAGGTTTCACTGAGCACTACAAGCATGAGGTAAAGCAAATAGTTGAGGTTCGTGACTAAGGCCTTCATAGATGTCTGAGTCAATCAGTGTTATTGGTCACATTCAGATGTTGTTTTGGTGAGTAAAATACTCTCTTTGTGAATGTGTGTGTATGTGTGTCCATCTGAGAGAGAAAAATTGTGAAAAAAAAAAAACTTTCAGCCAAGATGATGAACAAATCTGAATCACAATATTTATTGGATGTCTTGTATCACATTATGGAAGTTCTGTGAGATGACTCAAACAATATCGCTCAGCACATGTATTTTTCTCTATATGCACCTTCAGTTAATAAGATGTTTTTATGCAGCTATTTACTACAGCAAAAATATAACCAGTTTGACTGAATAATACTTAACTACAGATTTCAAAGTTCACAGAAATGAATTATTTTAATTAAATACAAGTGTTAATAAACATGATTGCTTAAATGAATTTACAAAGTTTTTAAAACTTGTTTTTCCTTTGAACTACGTGTGTTGAGTTAGTTCTATGCAATTTTCTAGCATTTAGTAGAAGCAGATAAAATAATTTTATAACTTTTTTGTTTGGCAGTTCAGTCCACAGTGTACAGTCCTATAAGGAAATTGATTAAATTGTTGCTTTACTGAATTCTTGCTCTTGTGATCTTTTCTTGAAAAGAATCGTGTTTAATGTAGTGCTGAATGGAAAATGATAAACTTCAGTTCCTGCCCTTGCACATATGGTGACTTTATTTATAAGTCTGTACCTTCCTGCAAAATATGGTCAATACTGTTTTTTCCAGAGGATGGCCCTTTTTCTGCTTGTCTGCCCCGGTCCCATAAGCCTTAAAAATAGATGGCCTATTTCAGGTCTGGATTGTGTGTGGGTAACATATATCTCGACAGTACATGCAGTGTCATGAATGACACTTAGGTCGATTACATTGGAGAATATATGGGGTCTCCACAGGTTCCCAGACACGGATGCCCAGAACAGTAGTATGGACATGGTGAACAACAAGGACAGTGATGATTTTTACAGGGGTTGGCAAAAGCACGGGCCAAATGCCTCTGTTTTTACGAGGTTTTAATTGTCCCTACACATGAAGTTATTCATTCATTTGAAATGTGAAATGAACTGTGAAATGTCTGGTGAAATATGTGCTGGATATTTTAGATATTTTAGAGTCTGTGTAAAGTATATCAGTGGTATATGTAATGTCTGGTGGAGTGACCACTCAGCCAAAGCCATTTTTAAAAAAATAATTTAAAAAATAATAAAAGTTAAAAATAGGAATAAGGTCTGTGTTTTTTGGAGGGAGGTCGCTATGGGATTAGCACAGTAATAACAGTCGTTTTTAGAGTGGAGCTCTGTAATGAGATTAGCGTTTGGCTGTTCAGCCTCCCTCGTAAGTGTGAATCACATGCAGAGAAGCCTGCCTTGCCAATTTTTTGTTGAGCTCAGCAGCTGTTTGATCTCAGCATCTGAACACGTCCTCCGTCAACCCCCTGCACCCTGCCCCCACCCCACGCCTCATAAACAACACAGTGACACACACACCTGACACGCTCTCCACGTGTCCCCTTTTACCCCTCTATCAGGACCACCCCCCCCCCCACTCAAACACACAGTCATGAATACATACTTTCACACAAAGTATCTCCACTTCAACTATGCCTTTTAACTGCCTACTCAATTTGTCTGAGAGGAATGTGTCTGTTAGTTTGTCTTGTAGCTGGTTCCCTAACATGTGCCATGTTCCCCCCTTACAATAATGCTTGAAATATTAAGCACAAGATGGCAGTAAGCAAATGTGTTCACAGGGGTCCATCTGGCCCTCAAATTAGAATGGATACAAAGTCATATCTCTGTGTCTCGCATTTTTAATACACATATTAAGCATGTGTCACAATTATTTTGCCTTGTCATTTGAGGGCCCAGTACAGAAGGGCATTAAACTGTGTAATGACCATGAGATTTTATGTGGTCATAACTTTTTTGGTCCAGACAATTACCTTTATTCCATATATGCAGCACATTGACTGTCACAATGAAAATTGATAACACAGTTTAGTGCATGTTCTCTCTCAGCAACTGTAGTCTCGTTGGCTAACTGTCTATTCAAGAAAGACAAACCACACCAACAGTTAAAGTTGGTTAAAGTTTCAGTTAGGCTTATGGAGCAATGAATTGAGTTAATAAACAAAATAAGTCATGCTTCCTGCTAGTTCATGCTGTTGAAACAGTAAGGTTGTGCTACAACCACGCATCGTGAGAAACCATTCACCGTTTTGGCTCTTATCACAATGGGACAACCCCCCTCCACTGACTTCCTGTTTGGCTCATATCGTTCCACTAAGTGTCTGTACTACTTAATAATATTACACTACAGGTACAGTTACTCCTCCATCCCTAATTTACAGGTGGTTTATCAGTGTTCACTCCCCCAGTTGTACAGTGGTATTAGACCTGAGTGCTTTGACCCCTCGGTTTGATCAGAGACGTGGGGCATCCTGAAACACCAGCCTCAGCAATGTCCAAATGATCACAGCTGTCAAAATGAGGCAGCTGAAGCAAGTCATTACATATCTAATATATATCATATACTGGAAAACCAAGTCTTCACTGAGTTCCTTACCTTTACATAGAACCACAGAAAATTACATGGGTTACCACCCATCACCATGTGATTATTTCCTTCATCAGATGATTAATTAATTCTGTTCTGACCCATGTCACACTAAAGTACAGAGTGAAGGCTGTCAGAAGGAAGTCCCTAACGAGGTTAGAAGGGCTGAGCTGTGATTTTGGGGAGCAGCAGCTCACTTTCAGGTTGACTTGCTCCTTCACACAACTCAGCCCAAAGTGTGCTGACTTGTGCAGCTACCAGTCTAGCTTTGAAGCTGCGATCACAAATCACAGTATGGCCTGCTGCCATATGACACAGTTGCTTAATATAAATGCCTCTTGCAGTTCTCCAGTGAAGAGAAGGAAAATGAGGTATAAGTGTTGTGTTTATTGCCAATGGTCCAGGTCTGTTCTTCTCATAGACCCTCTTGGTTTTATGATCTCTTCACTAATGGAATGGGGTTGGCATCATCACTGTGTTTCACTGGCTAGGGTGTGTGGTATGTTAAGCAGTAGGGTGTGGGTGGTGGATAAAAGCATTTACTTGTTATCCTCTGTTTACATTCACCTTAACACAACACTTTGTTGTAGGCTGCATTGTGTCGAGTACATGAAAGCATGAGCCTATCTCTCTTTAATCTTGCTTATTTCCTTTCCTCTCCTTGGGCCCTGTATTAATTTTGTTGTCGCTAACCACATCGTCTTCCTTCCTTTGTCTGTTGCTCTTCCTCCCTTACTTTCATCCTGCCTCTTTAACCCCCACCCTGTGTCCTACTACACACATCCTACCTGATTCTCTCTCTTTCTCTCTTTCACTACATCCATATGGCAATATTTACTTCTTCCTTTGTCTCTCTCTCCCCCCTCCTTTTTTTCTTTTTCTTGTAACATCATCACCTTCTTGCTGTCCACGTCTGCAGTCCCAGAGCAGTTATGATGAGGGGGACTATGAGGGCTCACAGCGTCTGGGCCGCAAAGCCCTCCACTTGGGTATTGCCTCCATCATCATTGGCCTGCTAATCATCGCCATCTACTGCATTGTGCACTTCACCACGGTAAGACAATTGCCACTGTTTGTCCAGCATATCTACAATTCAGTCTTCCCCAACCATACGCACAGAAGCCCCACCCCACCCAAATTCTTCCAGTCCCTCTTCTCCACCCTTCCACTGCATTGCAGTCTTGATGGGTCAAGATGGTGAGTCACCTGCTGCAATACCATTCTTATTTTCCCAGCAAAAGACTGTATAATCAGGACATACTGTGCTAAGAAGCCTGATCCCTGGGGCTGTCAAATAATGCATACAGTTAAACCTCTCTTTTTTTAATTCAAAGATCAAATGTTGATAGACAAATCGATTTAAAATATATATTTCTTCTTAACAACTCAATTAATTTAACCAAAAGCATAAGGCATTATATGGTATTGAGCATGGCATTGCAGTAGATTGACCTCATTTTAGTGCGGTTTACATTCAGTGCTCTTGTGTGGTGCCATGTTTTTGTGTAATGTCTAAACATTGCCTAAGAGTGAAAGATACTGTTTTTCCTCCTTTTTTATTTCTACCTAAAATCCCCAGCATCTCATCTGATTTTTCGGGAGGACAAAAATTACCTGAAGAGAGCTAATCATCTCACCATCTCCAGGCAGATGGGAGAGAAGAAATATCAAGGCACCTGGACAGAAATCAAAGCACCAGTTATTGAGTCACTGCCTCCCAGCTCTCTTTCAATCATTTCCTGTTTCAACATTCAGTTCAGCAAAATGCTCGATGGTTGATGTCCTTCTCTATGTGGAAGAATTGAGGGCTGGTAATTATTTCTCTCCATGAAGGTGAATGAAATGAAACAATGTAAAATGTACAGAATTCAATGGGATTATGTGTTGAGATGTCTTATTTCCCATCCATGTAAAGCGTATTAATTTACAGTACACCTGGGATTACCTGTTACCAAATGCAGTAGCCTATTGGGAGATTGTTATACGTCTTGAAGTTTTTAATTATATAGCTCATATGAGTCCTAATTCAAATATCTAGATTTCAGTACTTTTGAGCTTGTTTTAGCTATTCAATTTTTAGCATTCTTCAAATCAAAATGAGCTCTATAAATAATCTGCCATCAAAGGTAGACTGATTATTATCCATTTTTCTTTCAATTAAAAATTATGATTAATGCAAACTCTCACATCCTACAAATGAGAAGCTAGTCTTAAGTGCACAAACAAATGAGTTTTTCATCAGAACTGGTATAGGAACAGATAATGTTTTTATCATTTCTTTTGTGTGTGTGTGTACGTGCAACTTTAACGCTGGTAAAATCAGGTGAGAGAGAAGCTATGATATAGGGCTTTGTGAGTGGGAGGTGTTGTCAAAGTGTGGGAAATTGAATGAGAGATATCACCTCTGGTAAACTAACCATCACATTTGAATTGTTATGAAGAAGAAGGCGCAGCTTTAGTGGACCATTTAGGTTCATCAGGTGCAGGGACAGAACTTTTGATACTAACAATAAAGCTGCTTGGTCTACAACCTGTGATTGTGCTTGTTATAATCCACGGCAATTCCCCACAGTGTCAGAGCACTGAGTCAAGTAAACATTTCACTTTGGTGTTCCATATTAGACAACAAAAGGAGGAAAGGGAGAGCAGTATTCATTTTAACCCTCTTTGAATATAATTTACCATCAAATATTGCACAATTATGATGGATGGGCAATCCAAGTCAGAAGGATTTTATGTTCCTATTTACTTACATCATGTTATGGTTTGCTATGGACATTTTAAGGCCATGTTTTACAATTATTTTCTTATCTTGCGCATGAAAAGCATAGATAAGCAAATATTAGTTAGCAACAGAAGCATCATAACCAGTTTATGATCCTTTTCATAAAGATCACATAACAAACCCCAGAGCCTGACATGGTATCATTTGGAATGAATGTGAATGCATTTGTAAGCCTGAATGTCAAAGACAAACTGTTTCCTTGGTGCTGATTGTGTGGCTCATATACTTAATCATCAGTTTGGATGTCAATTTATGAAATGATATATTCTCTCTCCAATCTCCTCCCTGTGGCACCTTGGAATTACTCATCAGTTCAGATGTAACTGCTTCTCAATTTAAATATGTAAATACACATGCCAAATAGCAAATACACATTGTTATTTATTTATTTATTTATTTTTAAAGTCATTGCTTTGTATCTGTGGTTACATTCTGTAATCAAAGACAATATTTACTGATGGTGTAAGTGGACAGTTTTTGTGTATTTTAATAAATGGCAAATCCAGACTGAATTTAAACCTCTCTGGCCTGGAGACACAGCTCATTTATTTAATGGCTGAATAAATGTTATAAAAAGCAGGAGTCAGCAGAGATCATGCAATTTGAGTGAATGATAAGTGATGAAGCTCATGATAAAAACATGATATCCACTGCATCAGACATTGCTTTGACTCTTTCCACCCACACATGCACAGCTAGGTATCAAGCAATAGTACTCTACCTCGGCTTGAAAGTACTATTTGAACCATGTTTATAATCTGTGAATAGCAGGGCTTTTTCCATAATTGATTAAAAAAAACCGTGTTTTATCAACTAAAGGCTGTTGTTAATTAATTATTATTAATTCTGTTCAGGCTAATATAAGATGCTGGACCATCAGGCACGACTGCACAGCATTTCTATAGCTCATTGCCCTGTTCTGGTTTTTTGTATTAAAAAACACTGACAAACAAACGGTGCTCTGAACTGCAGTGTAATATGGTCGTCTTCGTGTCAGTGCAGTTACAAACAGGGACAGATGCTGATAGCTATGCTCTGGCGCGAAGTCTTCTTGCCCCCTCTCCTTCATTCTCCCACCTCCCTTCACACCAGCTGCAATCTGCCGAGTCTTAAGGATCCTGTATTCCGATATGTAATCTTATCACCAGCGCTGACTAAATATAGATGACATATCCCCCTTTTTTCCCCGTAGACGAGAAGAACTGGCTCTGCTCGGGTGATGAGAAGGAAATTGAAAAAAGAAAGCTCAAAATGTATAAACCTGAGTCATATAATAATGATTATTATCACTACCTGGTCTGTTTAGGTCCTGGGTCATCATTGTGCAATTGATCACTAAACACTTATTACACATGTACACTAACACAGACTGTATTCAGGGTTAACAGTCGACGCTGTGGACCGACAGTTTACATTAAGCCAAAATAAGCAACACAGATGTGGTCATTTCTGCTGTTTCACCACCCTACTTGCTCAAATAATTGTCTGACCAGCAGACTGCACTCTTGCTGTTCGCACCTCCATCTTTGTTTATTTAAGTGTGTACACATTTTTCTTTGAGCCACCGCGGATGTGTGACATGCTTCCCAGAGTATAACATGGCCTAGTTGTGACAGCAAGAAACAAGATAGCCGTGAGAATGTACTGAAAGAAACCGTCCGACAGAGAATACAGACGCAGGTTCTCAGCTTTTTTCCAGTTGCTAATCTAAACTGACGAGGAAGCCATTTCATTTCAGCTATTCTTTTTTGTTCTTCCTTTTAGCAAGTGTGCAACATTTGATCGTCTGCGTGTACTATATTAGGACAGTTACAAAAGTTTGTCTCTTTTCTTTAAGGATCTTCTTATTTTCATTTTTTGATGTATTTATTTATTTTATTTTTATTTATTTATTTATTTTTTTGTAGAGATGGGTTTCCATTTTAAGTGCCACCCCAAGATCACATTGTGAAAACGTATTACTATAATAAAAATAATAAAAAGGTGCGCCATCAGAAGCAGTACGCAGCCATTAATAATGTGTGCATATTGGACCTGGCAGGACTGAGGATCAAGAAAGCCATGTTAAGGGCAAATAAGCTCCATATTTATCATGCAATTCACTACAAAACATTGTTTAATATGTAAAGCTGAGAGCCCTGTGATATGTAAACATGTCAGTGACACCTCCAATTGTAGCTGTATTGGACGATTTAGAGTTAAATTATTGTGGTGTTAAAGACACTGTGGCATTGTCTGCGCCACATTTCTCAATTAACGTATAAAACCATGCAAGCTCATTTGTGTGTGTGTGTGTGTGAGAGAGAGAAAGAGAGAGAGAGAGAATCTGAATCCGAATCCGGAAGAGGGGGAGAACGTTCAGTGACGCAGAAGATTAGAGTCGAACACGGAGCAAAATGGCGAAATGAGGAAAAACTAATTAACTGGTAAGGTAACAACACGACAAGGGAGTCGAACACAAAACGGATCAGGTAAGACAGATAGTATGACCGTAATAACTTTGAAATTATACTTCTGGAATGTAGCCAAAACATCTTAATACTACATTAGGGACTCTGAAATGCTGACAAATAACTGTAGGTTTCACAAACTGCTAACGAGTATTCGATGTTGAAATGTAGCTAACTTAGCATGCAGTTTAATGTAATAAGGTATGTTAACTAGTTCTGCCTAAGGAGCTCAGACTGCTTTACCTGGCGAACAGAAATTTGTATTAAGTAGTAGGTAGCTACTTTAGTTATCACTATTTCAGTTGTAGGTTTTGTAAGTGAAATTAGCAAAGTATGTGAAGTGACATAGAGAAGGCTCTGCAAAGTAGCTTTTGGACACGTTTCAAAGAGTATCCCATGTTTGTAGTTTTACTTAAAGTTCAAAATGTTCAAAATTTCCCAGACAACTTGGCTCTTTAGGGAAATTATTTTCTCTGAAGGACTTCGTACTCATTACGCAGTAATGTCAGCGTTCTTTGCTCGTCGGTGCTCAGCGTGGCTTCCTCAGCAATATCAGGAGTGCAAACCCATGTGTTGTACATACATATATTTGGTAAAACTTTATCATAGGTCCCTGGCTGTAACATGTTGATATAGCACAAGAAACCACGATTCAAAAGGATTACTTGCAAATGTCAAAGTAAGGATCTGGGCTCATATAAAACTTTGCAAAAAGGAAAGCCAATGCTGGGTGATGTAGATCAGGGTAAAACGGAATGATTCAGATGTTACGGTGTTAAAGTCACTCACCCACTCATTCCTTGTATCATGAGATGTGTTCTTCCCTAAGCGATCTTTCAGCTTTTTAACTGAAAAGAAAAACCTGGATTGACGTTGTTTTCACAGCAAAATGAATTTGGTCACTTTGTTAAAACAAGTTTGGTAATACTGTTCCACAGCGCTGAAAGTTGATATTTCGATAAGACCCTTTAGTAAAGAGTCATTGGCCACCTCAAACGTACAATTCGAATGGACTTAGACTGAGTGTCATGGAGGATATTCAGTATTTCCATCTTCTTGTCATATACTGCTCGCTTCGATGTAAACAGCTGTCTTTAAACATGTGTTTTGTAAATAGTCTATAATCATCTAATTGACTGTCACCATTGGTTAGCACAATGGTGGTTGTTGGTTAAGGTGCGCATTGACTGTTTGCAGGTTCAACAGAGGAACCATGGGAAACACCAGCAGTGAGAGGGGTGGCATGGGCCATGGAGAGAAGACGCACCGACGGGACAGTCGGGGAGCAAAAGAGGGGGACCGGCCCAAAATCCTTATGGACAGCCCAGAGGATACAGACATCTTCCATACAGAGGACATAAAAGTACATTTCGGCTTGTAAAGGGGGATAATGGCACCAAAATTGACTAGTGGGTTGGTGGCAAGTGTGAGTTGGTTGTCTGTGACTAGAGAGAAAACCATGTTGTTTTTGTTGAAAAAGTTATGTGATCAAAGTCATTACTGTCTGATCACATTATTTATTCATTCATTTAGCAAATTATTTGTTGATGTGCTTCAATCACATTCCACATAAATAGTTTATGATTAAACCACTTGTGTATATAACAATAAGTGACAAATTGCACAATTAGTAGTAAAAAAACTTTTTTGTAGAGGGATGCAATACTGATTTAAAAAAAAAAACTCAGAAGTTGGCTTGGAAAATGTTTGTTCCTTTGCGGCACCAAAAGATAAAACTTAAAAGAGAATATTTACTTTATCAGTTTGAATGGGTGATATAATAAATCTAACCGCATATATAGGCCAGTCTTAAGTTGTCTCTCTCCCTCTATCTGCAGTCTCCTGAGAAAGCAGAGTTCTTGGCTTGGCAGCAAGACCTTGAGGCTAACTGCAAGGGCCCGACTCAGGCTAGGCCCACGGTGTTCCGCTGGACTGGTGGTGGCAAAGACATCTTTGTTTCTGGATCATTCAACAACTGGTCCAATAAGATCCCCCTGACCAGGAGGTGAGAAGATTTTACTGGACTCATTCCAGCTAGAACTGGTCAGGTGAAGAAAGCCAGCAAACATGATTTTCCACAAGGCGGCAGTGTGCACTCATATGATGTCTGTCTCCCTGAAATTGTGACCAAAATCTGCCTGAAAACCCAATTTTTGTTTGTGTTGTAATTGGAGGTTGATTGTGCTCTTTTTCCTGTCTCAGTCAGAAGAACTTTGTGGCGATACTGGATCTTCCAGAAGGAGAACACCAATATAAGTTTTATGTTGATGGACAGTGGACACATGACCCAAAAGAGGTAACCAATCACATATTAGGACAGCATGATTGGCAAAAGTGTCCATTTATTCACTTTATATGTATTTACTTCATTAGTATCATAATCTAGAGGTCCTGAGAGTTGAGTATGTTGGTTGTCATTGTTGGTTTACTAACATGTAATTTAAGTGAAGTTGTCTTTGTTGTCTTTAAACCACTGGAATCTCTTTCTCTGAGTCATTTGGCTTAAATTGCGGGGTTTGCTCATTCTCAGCCTATAATAACCAACCACCTGGGCACAGTCAACAATGTCATCCAGGTGAAGAAGACAGACTTTGAGGTGTTTGATGCTCTCATGGTGGACTCACAGAAATGCTCAGACATGTCAGGTAAAAACCTCTCGTCACATTTTCTCTAGTTTTTTTTTGTCCAAAAGATTGATAAAATAGTTAAGTATCTGTCAAATTAGGGTGAAAGTGGTAAATTATGCCTGGTTAACTTCTTATCCATGCAAAGAATAAACTTAAAGATAGTCTGATTTATTTTTATTTACAAGTCATGTGACATGATCAGTCCAGTCTGCCACAGATCCACCCAGAGGTTTTACTAAACCCAATCAGCCCACCCACGTGTCAGGTCATGTGTCACTGATGTGTTTCAGTCATTATTCATTTCACATGATTTGTAGTTTAATGTAATGCAGCTACTCCTGAAAAGATGGTTGTGTGTGTCCCTGCCTCAGATCTTTCCAGTTCCCCTCCTGGCCCTTATCACCAGGACCCCTACATGTGCAAGCTGGATGAGAAATTCAAATCCCCACCCATTCTGCCTCCACACCTGCTGCAGGTCATTCTCAACAAGGACACTGGAATCTCTGTGAGTTCACTTTCATAAATCTGTCAAACTGTGGTGCTGGGTTATTAAGCCGTGAATAGCTTTTAGATTTAGACTTTCTTTTCCAATCTTAGATTGTAGAAATTTAAACATGTTTTAAAACCCAGTTGTGCAGAGTTCACTCACTCAGTGGATGTTGTCTTTCTTTTGTTCTTAGTGTGACCCTGCCTTACTGCCAGAGCCAAACCATGTGATGCTGAACCATCTGTATGCCCTCTCCATCAAGGTAAAACATGCTGCTCTCTCAGTACCAAAACAATATGTGCTGTTAAAGAGGGATCACTTTATTTTTTCTGTAAGAGAGAAAAATGTGATGGGGAACCATTGTGGCACAGAACCCCCTCTAACCACTTGTAATGCATCCAAAGCTGCTCCAGAGAGAACAGCACCTACTCAGGTTAATTAGAACTGGGATAGATGGGAGGGGGAAGCTGCTCAAGTTATTAGTTGCTGTGGAGCAGTTTTCCTATGCTCCTTCATTGTCTGTGATATGTTGGCCATATATTTGTCTCTCCCTTCTTTCGATGCAGGATGGCGTTATGGTCCTCAGTGCCACTCACCGCTACAAGAAGAAGTATGTCACTACTCTCCTCTACAAGCCCATATGACCAAAGGACACACTAAGTTCCTGAGCATAAATATTTACATTTTTTATGATTGTACATTTAAAAAAAACAGCTATTTTTTCTTAATCTTTCGTTCCATAACATTCCATAACAAGTCCTGTTGTAAAAGAGTTTATCCGTCCGCCTGTCCATTCTTTGGTCAGTTCTTGCCTGCAAATGGTCCAAGGCCTCCTGGCTGAATGGGCACATTTCCTGCCATTTCCACAGCAGAGTTCTGAAACCTTAGCGAAGCCTGTCAATCAAGACATATTTGTGATTGGTTGCAGCAGTTTCAGGTGCACTTTGACTGTAAGGGGTCCTACAAAAGGGGTTATAGCTTTATTACACTTGGATAATACCGCAAGTGCCTCAGGAAACAACTCAGTAAGTTGTGGAGTTGTGTGCCAAATTTGGTAGCAGCGTGCCAAGGCTGACGTATTGAAAGAATTCCCAAGGAAGTATAAGCCCTTGGTCGTTCTGGCACACCTGTGGTTAATGTCACTGTACGCTGTGACAAAACATCCCATCAGGTCTTGGCCATTGTGCTTCTACCCATATTTTACATATCACCCACTTTTGTGGGTTTTTTGGGGTGAGGGAATTTTGCGGCCAGAATTGTATAGGTCTGTGAGACAATTGAAGACAATCAGGAAGATCACTGTCCCACCTGTTGGTTTGTCAGGGTTCTGTACCTGCTCGCCTCCACTCATGTAGATGAAAATCAATAGTTGCTAGAACTGTTCACTGAATTTGAACAAATTAGTTACAAATAAATTATTAAAACCATACAGTATTGAAAAATCTCTAAAGTAGAGCTGTGAGAATACCAGTCAGTTAAATTTTGTATGCAAAAATATCAGAATTTCAATTAATTTTAATTTTTACTCAAATGATGCTAAATTAGACACTGTGACATATCTAAGCACCATTGCTAAAGAGTACAATTTTGAAACAGTATAAAGCTGGTGAACAAACATGAACTAGAAAACCTCTACTTTTAAAATTGCTGTACAATTTTGTTTTATATGTTAAACTGATGGCTAGCAAGACAGATGGCATACAGCTAGACACAAATAGAAGACAGTAAAACTACCTAGCAGTAGGAATAACTTGCAAAATCCTAACTTGAATGTAAATTTAAATTAAATTCAGTAGCATTAAGCCAAAAACACATCATACTTTTCCTGGGTAAAAAGTTTTATTTAAACCAGCCTCTCCATAATATTTTCCTTTTGGGATCCATTGAAAAATAGTGAGTTTTCTAAGAGGGATCATGTTTTCATTTTTAATTTTGTTATACTACTTTTTTGCAGCTGTCAATCACAAGTATGTTTTTGTACTTACGGTGACTGACTTGTGTTACTTCACTGAGATCTTGATTATAGCTTGTTGCTCTTTAGATTGTAGTTAAAAATGTTCTTTTAAATTAATCAGCACAATGAGAGTATCTTGGTTAAAAATTGTTGCTAGGCAACAGCTATGTAATGAATCAATAAAATAATTATTATTTAAAATGGTGCATTTGATTTCACTTTTAAAGTTTATACCATTTTGGAATCCCCAGTAGATTTATCTTGGTTTCTACTGTATTTTTAAATTGTGTGCTGTATTCAGTGAATCAGTTAAATTCCATTTTAAAGCTATACAGCCTCTTTTATCAGTCATGCATTGTAATTCAGTGTCTTGTATTGAAATGAAGTTTTTTTTTAAATGCACTGATTTAATTAATCACTTACTCCTTTTGATACTGTGTGCTGTGTTGAATGAGTGGAGAAATGCCAGTGTGGTTTTTGAGGCTGAAAGAGCAGTGACATTGCTGAGCATAGGGAGAAGGTGATCAGTGGTGTGACCATTCTAAGTGTGTGTGAGGACGGTAGTCTGGGTTTAGTATTAAAATCATCACCCAAACAAAAGCATGTAAAAAGTCTGAAACCTTGTCCTAGTTCAGTTTATCTGATTCATGCCCTGGTAATTCCATAGACCTTGAAAATATTTCCATCCTCAAGCCATGGAAAATGATGGCATGTGGTCCAATATCCCACTTTCCTTGTAATGTCATGGAAAATTACCTGAATCTAAAAGGTCATTCCTCAGTGTTTTTGTTTTTTTTTTTTTAGTATTGGTACGGAGTGTGAACTTAAAAATTCACTAGAATGTAATTTATTGTGAATGTCAGTGTGGACAGTGTCTTGATGTGGTGGATCATTGTTCTTACAGAAAGTTATTGTAGATCTGTATTCGATGTCAGGGAGGTCCACGTGTTTGTCTGTGCTGACGCTAAATGTTTTAAAATGATTCCATTTCAAAATGTACTTTTGACCACCATCCCGTCTTCAATTTCTTATGGCCATTTTACTGTGACAGCTTGGAAAATCTTACAACAGGCTCTAGAAAGTCATGGCAAATGTATGTCTGATTTAAATGGGAGCCCTGTCTTTTAAATGTATGGAGACATTAATAAATCACCTGAACACTGTTCTTCTGAAAGATATTATTGTATAACTGTGAGACTCAAAACAGCTGGCAGCAGGGAAATAGACCACCTGCTCCACCTCAAACTCACATGTAAACAGGTCAAACAGTGTGCTCCCTTGTATATATATATATATATTTTTTTTTCTTAAGAAGGCATAGCCTTTGCAAATGGCAGTTAGACACATTTCATGACCAGACTACTGAATAAACATTTTGTATACCGATTTTGTGTGTATGCCTCTTATATGATCTGTAGTAACTCATAGTGTATGCATTCAGAGAGTGGTGGAAGGTGGAAAATCCATCCTTGCTCTGCCTCATTCCAGTACTTGTGCTGAATGCAGTCCAAGTACTGCAGTCAGAATATTGCCTCACCCAGTTTAATTAGGAGTTAACTTCCTGGAAATGTGCAGTTCCCTTTCAATTTTGTGTGAAGCAGGAAGACCAATTTTAAGCATACATTTTGACACTCAGCTTTATTTTTTATTATTTTTATTTTCAAGTTTTTGGTTGATGTGCTAGTCCCATGTCAGTTGACGCAGTGGACATCACGATCGAGGTTCTTGTTCTCAGAGTTATAGGTTTGTTGGGCAAAGCAGTGGGCAGCAACACGGTCACACTCGCACACGGCAGCCTGGCACACGTCATTTGACTCTGTGGTGAGGAGAGACTGGCGGTCAGGCTTAGAGCTGAACTGTTTAGCTGTCCCCGAACAGTCAAAGGCAGATACAAAACCAAGTGCACACATACATTGATCCAGTCCAGTCGAACAATTGCACATTTTATTCAGTCATAAAAATGCTATATGTACGTGTAGCGCACATTATAGTATTTCCACAGTGGCTCATTATGTAATAATGTCATTATTGCACTGTGGGTCCCCTTATTGATATTATATGTTCATTGTGCTAGACCTTGATAATGAGAGTAAAGAGTAATAGAAAAAATAATTTATTATTTAAAAGAAAAATGGGCAAACCTATAAGCTGGCTTTCAGGATAGTCCTGGTTATTTGTACTGGTAATACTCAGCTGCTTACACACAAACACATTGGTTTCTCGGGGTGCCTTGTCCCCTCTCTTGTTACCTGAGCAGGAGACCTGGGTGTTGGAGCAGGAGAAATCATAAACTTTGATGTAGGGAACGTCAACGATGGGGCGACACTCAGGGAGCAGCCTGGCGGCTCTGTAGCAGTGGTCATGGACCTCACAGCATCTGAGAGGAAGTGTAGAGGTTACTGTTGGATTAGCATCATGACAGAGTGGTCCCGGTAAGCACAGTGCAGAAGTAAATCTCAATGTGCATTCCTTCCATACAGCTTCCTCTATTCATTGTAAAATACCTTGTAGGAATGCTGAAGGGCTCGATGCAAGAGCAGGCAGATCATGGCGGGATGGTTACCTGTCTATGTTGTCCCTGGGGGTCCCAGATCCCCCGAACCCACACCAGCAGCCGTAGTTGTTGTAGATGAAGGGGTTGACCCCAGGCTGGGTGCACTGGATCATCATCCCAAACTGCCACAGAGCACGTGGCACCACTGCACCATGGGCAGCGTAAGCTGGCAGGGATGGAAGGAGGGGAAACCTGTCAACTCAAGTTTTGCATAATAGATTGTGAACAGAGAAACAAAGGTGATCAAAGGATGGGGAGGAGGAGGAACAGAGAGAGACAGACAGATTCTCGAAGACCACATTCTCACCAGTGAGAAGCAGCAATAGCAGTGCGCTGAGCTTCATGATGAAAGGTATGGCAGAGACCGACTTGGACTCCAGACTACTGTTTTATATGAACAGAAGGAAGGGGGGACGGGGATGGGGGGGGGCGGTTTCTCGGCTGTCATGTGATGAAAGTCAGTGTCAAGAGCACCTGACAATGTGCTCAGGCTTTCAACATGGAGATATACTGAGCTAATATTGGTTCATGAACACAGAGCATATGGTCTCTGCAAAAGCTGCACTCTTAAGGCCATTCACCACTCAAATCAAGTATTTTAGAGATCAGGTATAAAACAAATATGGGGAAAAATAATTTGTGATTTTCCCCTTCTTTCTAACTTGTTTAAACCATTAAACTGTGATTTCTTTACATTGATTATGTTTGAGTCATATTTTTAGAAAGATGTTTGTATGACCCTGTGAATCCCCATGTTAACAGACTTCTTCGCACTGCAGAATAACTCAGTCAGATGAAGTGTTATCTTTATAGGATAAATGCTTGCATGATGGCAAAGAACAATCCTAATTAGACTATATTAGCCTAGAGAAACAGAAGTGTTTCTTCTTCTGGGTAAAGGTTGGCACTTTTATTGTAAATCAGTAGAGTCAGGAACATTTGCACACTGTCTTATCTAACTGTTATTTTTGGGGCAAGGATGATCATGTGATGCAGGTCTGGAAAGATTGACTTCACTGGTCCTGGTAGGGTGAGAGGGCAGACCTTGGAGAGATACAACTGAACATATGTGAATTTTTTCACTTAGGCGAATCTTGGCCATATTTGAAAAGCTGATGAATTCTATGTTTATCATTTAAGTTATTTGTCTGTTAACAAATGCACAGGTATTTTTTGGGAGTACAGTTTTAGAAACAAAAAAAAAACATTTGAATTTGAACATTTTAATATGTGTGAAACATTTGAAATAGATTGTATGTCACAGAGGGATTTTCACCAAACTTGAAATTAAGAGATTCACATTTTATTAAGTTATGATGAACTATTTTTAATAATGGTTTTATATGTAAAACAGCTCATCACATTAGTAAAGGGAATGCTAAGCTGGTAGTGAAGCACCGACTATGTAATTGTTACTGGTTGTATCAGTAAAATAAGCCTATAAAATATTATGAAATAAGCATATTGTGTGTATCATATCTAATTTAATTACAGGTCTAAAACACATCAGCCTGTTTCATGATGACAAATCTCAATAGTTTTAATTGGATTTGAATTGGTTTATTTTTTATTGTGTCTTGCCTATTTGTGTAAAACTGGGATCTGTAATGAATATATAATATGCATTGTCTTGCCACTAGAGGGCAGTCTGTACTCATATACAGCTCTGCTGGTCAGCCATGAGAATTTCTCTTGAATTTTTATCTTTGTGTCCTGCCCCTCAAGGTTAGAAAGTTGTATAAAATTTGCAGGTTGGATTAAGGTCTTCTTTAAACCATCAAAATGAGAGCTTTTCACACACTGCTGCTCCTGACTGCTGGACTGTCTCTCGGTGAGTAAGTATAGCTGTACAGTATGGAAAACAAAAATTCACACATTTTCCTGCAGTGGCATACTGATATAACTGTGGTACAGAATCAAACATGAATTAAGTCATACATGCTTAAATGTGTAATGTTTCTCTCAGCCTCAGCAGATGCAGACCCTAGAGCGCTATGGCAGTTCAGGAACATGATCATCTGCACAATGCCTGACAGCTGGCCTGTTCTGGACTATGCTGACTACGGCTGCTACTGTGGAAAGGGCGGATCAGGCACACCTGTGGATGAGCTGGACAGGTTAGGAGTTCACAGAGGGTCTTATGCAGTATATTCTCAGTTTTATATCTTGTTCTTACATTTTGTATGTATATTGTATGTGTGTTTGTATATCAATTTGTCTGTGTCTGAATGTGTGTGTGTGCGCGTGTGTGTGCATGCGTGCTTGCATGTGTGAGAGAGAGTTTGTGTTGGGTCAGGGTTCAGCAGAGCTCTGCATCTTTTAGCTCCACCTGGAGGCGCTGCCCTAACCTGCAGCCTGAGCTGCAAGCAGACATTCCAGGACACCTGTTGCTGTCTGTATAGCACTGACCTGCCTTTGTACATTTCATTTCCTGCTAGTGTGTTTGGAGTATCTCCTATTGGGTGATCAGAATCCAGGGGTATCTCATTTTAATACACATGAAAATGTACCCAATTTCTGAAGCATATTTTTCAGTTTTGTTGGTATGTCCCACAACCAGACACATTTCAAATTCAAACATATATTACCCTGGGAAATCATATCATTTTTGCATGCAGTAGATATTTTCTATTTATAGTGTCCGTTGCTCTTATCTTTGTGGTCTGCCTCAGGCTCCCCTGTACATCTACAGAACAATCTCTGGACATATTTTTAAACAGTTAGGAATGTGTGCAAAGGAAGAAACTGCTGTTGTGTTCCAGATGCTGTCAGGTTCATGACCAATGCTACACAGACGCCATGCAGCACGAGGCCTGCTGGCCCCTCCTCGACAACCCATACACGGAGATCTACGCCTACGAATGTGACGAGGCATCCAAGACTGTGACCTGCACCGGTGTGTATCCACCTCAGCCAACACCCTCATGAACATTGAGAATCGAAAAGCTTGTCTCTTTTGTTAATTTTTATTGAGCGAGTAAGAAGCTAAGAAGTAGAAGTGGGAGTCAGAAGAGAGGGAAACATAATAGAAAAGGCTGGAACAGAGCTTGAACCCAATATCTGGCATGCATGTTTGCTCTTGGCAGGGAGTGAAATCTGAAAATGATTTTGTGAAGGTTACAAGATATTTGTTTATTCTACACATCTTAATTTTTGGCAGAGTGCCAGACATCTGTATGGTCTCCCACAAGACATTGTAGATGTCAGCCTTATTCACCAGCTGTCTGTACAGCCAAAAATGCATGCAACCTTGACAGTGTGAAATTGCATATGTGTCCACCAAAAATATGTTTATCAATTAGTCCCTGGACAGTTCCAGCACCACTGCCAGGAAACCAGTAGATATGCTTCTTGAAGTGCAAACACTGAAAGAGACAACCACGCCTCATTCATTGCTGTGTGGCCGGCAGGATTGGCTGATACTGTTGGCTAGGACCCTGGAATGCTTGAGCTTGAATTTCTGAGTGAAATAGTAGCATTGTACTCTTGAGTTATTTTACATAACTGACATTCAAGTTAATACCAAACCCTAAATAGTTTCAATATGTAAAACTATTCCATTTTAAACCGAGAAGGACAGGGAGTTCTCCAGACACAGTAATGGCTGCATTTTATTTTTCATAATAAAACATCATCCATCCCTTTCTGACCCTTTCTTTCCTGCTTCTGTTTTCCTCATTTTCATCATCCCTCTTGTTCTCTCTTTTAGCCAACAATGATGAATGTGAGATGTTTGTCTGTGAGTGTGACAGACTGGCCGCCATGTGCTTCGCTAAGGCTGAGTACAACCCTGAGCACGAGCACCTCCCCAGCGACCGCTGTCAGTAACTCCACGACAGTTTCCACAATCACCCCAATCAGCAGATTCACAGTACCTTAATTCACAATGCTGGAATCACATAAATGTGATGATGAATAAATTCATTCCTGAAAAAGTAAAATTTTTTCTGTGACCTCAATGTGTCCTTGGGGAACATCTGCCTTGACTTGCTGCTGTTCACTCAAAAGACTCCAAAACTGTGTGAGCTACTGTAAAATGTGAACAGCCTATGTTTTTCCCTTAATATAAATCTTTCACTGTAACCCTGCTGTAAGTAATATTGACTTTAAAAAAGAAGGGAAATCCAGAAGATTATTAACAATGGTCCATTTATTTTGAAAGTAATAGGACACAGGAAAGCAGGTTAACAGAGTACATTTTGGAATGTGTCTTAACATTTTATCTCTCACAATCACAATCACAAGTCACGACACCCGCACTCACAATTTCTAACTGAGGTCTACTGTCATTAGGTGGGCTATTGATTTTGTATGGTGCAAAGAGGAAGGCACATGTTCAGCTTTGAATCCCATAGCTAGGCAAGTCCAAACTGCACCATTACCAGCTTGGTGCACATAGGCAACAACTGGCTCAGCCTAACAAGTTTAAATAATAGGTTGTAAATAATAAGTTGGATAAACATTGGAATTAGGGAATACATGATTGGTGTCAAATCTGCAGTGTGAGGTAAAAGAAAGCTGGTAGGTACATGAATAACATGAATAACATGGACTCCAATTTCCTCCAGGGTCTGCGGTTGTGTTTTTGAGTGGGCTGATTCAGGTGAGAAAAAAGATATTTCTCATCGTGAGCTCTTTTTTCAGCTCACAAAGTACAATCTCACCTCTGTTTAAGACAACTTTTTGCCCATACTGATTGTTCTGTTGCTGCTCAGGCCCATTGAATTGGGCATATCCAATGGAATCCATCACTGAGAGAGAAATATTTTGACAGTTAATGCAAACTGATCTCAAATAAATAATAAGTGCAGTACTAAAAAACTATGGCAGCACTTAAAATATTACTCTGGATGATAGCAAATATTAGCCGTATTCTAAAATAAAAATGTTAAATCTGAATGAGTCAAAACAAAAAACGCTTCCTTTTTACTTACACTTTATCTTTCCTTTGGCATTTAAAAGTAAAAGCACACAGAAATGACAAAGATGCCCTGCTTCTCCGGTTCAAATGTTAAAAACAATCTGAGGTCATACAAAACTGAGATATGCTGAGACCAAGTAAGAAGACTGGCAAACAGAAGATGCCCATACAACCCATTCCACAGCTGCACTGTTGCATTTACCTCCTCACAAATATGTCTGTCTGTCTGTCTGTCTGTCTGTTGAGTGTCGAGTTGTGTCAAGCTAAATTCCTCTCTCCCTTTTCTTTTTCTCTTAGCTAGTCTTCTTAGTTCCCCCTGTGGTCTCTTGGCAACACATGACAGCAAACAAGTATTGCCAATGGACACACATGCAGAAGTGACAAAGTGACAAATTCACAGATATTAGGTCAGATTATCCCTACTGTCCCGATTTCTGGTTTACATTTAAATTTCCTTTATTGTCAGTAAAGTCCTCAGAATAGGCTTTCAGTTTACTACAATCCAAGGAAGAAATTACAAAACTTACTGTACTGTAGAAAGAATTGCAGTGCAGTTAAGGATGATTATTAAAAGTTATATGGTGTATGTTGTTGTTTCTTAAATGTTTTCAGGATGCTTAAAAACATTCTACAAATTATCACAACATTATGAAGCATCATTTTTGTGGGGAGATATTGCTGCTGTACTTCACCTTCAAGTTACAACAGGTCAGACCCAACTTTACAACAACCTTTAGCCATTCCCATATTTAGTTAAAATGTAATATGTTTAAAATAAAACCAGCTAAATTAATACAGAATAGCATGTGTGTATCTACAATGTGTATATCTAATGTGTGTACCAGAAATAATATATAGTACACATACAAACCTATACAACACTTTTCTTAAGTAGAGGTGAAAGGTCACTGCAAGCTCTCAAATCTGGAATAAGTAACTTGTTAAGACAATTTCTATGTACAAAACCACAAACCATTCTATATGCTTTAATACAGGCAAAAGAGAAGAAAAAATGTTTCACATAAAATAGCGTTGCAATTAATATAAAATTCTCAATGCATTATTGCTTGTGTGTACAGATAACAATCATTGATGGAGGTCTGGTTTAGGTTCAACAAATGAGAGAAAAGAGAAGCCTTTACTCTTTGAATACATGGATTCTGAAAACACTCATAACAAGGTTGGTGTAAGGACAAGCAAATCGAAGTCCACTCTGAGCCACAGGCAGAAGGACATGTAGGAACAGGGATAAGTTAAAGCAGGGACACAACAGAAAGGAAATGGTACCTATTACCAGTACCAGTGACCAAGCAGAGTACTCTCCACCTCCCAGAAAATGGAGTCACCCATAGATTTAACAATAATGAATCATGCTTCAGATCATTCTTCTCCAGGAAGATGTATTATAACATATACTGGCTTCAGTGTAGATATGCATGTCCATGGATGGATGGATAGATAGATAGATGTCATTCATTCATCAATGAAGTCTAGGTTTGAAATAAGCTTACTCCAGTGCGAAACAACATTATTTAGAGTATGGCATTGTACAGCCATTGCGCACCTGGCAAATTTCTGATAAGCTGCCTGAGGTAAATAGTAACCTGAAGGAGAGAGATAACCAAATACACCGAATTACTCATAATTTTATAAACATTATAAGATTAAATATTGTAAATCAATTATGTATGCAGCTGTATACATCCAAGTCAATTTGTTTTCTGAGAATTTGTGATGGTGCATTTAATGACATTTGAAGTTGCCGAAAAGGAGTGAAACCTCATCAAATTTAATGACAGTTTGTAATGTTGCTAGTTAGGGGCGTAGCCAAAACTTTCTTACTGTGGTGGCCAGGATAGACCTGGAGATTTTTTCAGGGTGGCAAAAAATAACTAGCCTATTCATATACAGAAAATTACTTCATGTAGCTATCCCTGTATGTGTACGCCATGAGTGGAATCCCCACACCTAAGGTATTTAAAGGCAAACACCCCTCTTTGGGTGTTGCTTTTCTGTAATAAATTGATTTTATGTAGCTGCACCTCGATTAACATGACAGTTTGAGGGAGGAACAGTTGTAGGTACAGTTTTAAAGGCATTTAATAGATAACCATTCACAAGAGTAGTTCAAGCTATTCATTTATTTACAATTTACACGAGAAGCACAAGCTACCAATGTATGTCCAATCGGAGCAGATATGATAAAATTCTTTCTAGGATTCTTTCAGGATTTCAGCAAGACAGTTACGTTAATTGTTTGTTGTCTGCACTAGCAGCAGTTTTTTTTCTCTACTCTGATTGATTCGCTTTCCGTGCCTAGGGTAGTCAGAGGGGTGGCCAAGCATCGCCTTAGGGTGGCCTTGGCCACCCCCAGCCACTCTGCAGCTCCGCACTTGTTGCTAGTTCAAAGGGCACCTCAAGGAGAAGTGCCCAGTTTGTCCTCAGTACTTGGCTTTTTTCCACGCTTACTTTACCGAATATGAACATTACCAAAAGATCAACGGGCACGTTGCTCAGAGTACACTGTGTTGCACTGAAAATAAATGTTTACAGATGCTGCAGACAAAGCATTAGGGTCCCTCTGCCACAAGAGACAAACTTAAGTGTTCTGTCATCTCTTGTGAGAAAGGGACTGTCATACACTGATATGATTGTGTCTTTACATTTAATCTCTCACATTCATTCATCTGGCTATGGGTAATTCATTCCTATGAAGTTAATGATGCCATTATTATAATACACAGAGAACTGTTTGTTCCCTTGGGGCATGTTGTTTTGCTGCCTTACTTTCCCTTCAGCTCATAAACACAGAGGTAGCAGAAGGAGCAGATTTTTACACGAGGGGCATGTCGTTTCGCTGCATCACTTCCCCTTCAGCTCACACACATAGAGGTGGCGCAGGGTGCAGTCTGCATCATTCCATCGGTGCACGTTCTGTATGTTCAACTGCAGCTGCCCACAGTCCTCCCCATGTATGACCGCGTGCCACTCATCTGGCTGCCCCACATCCCAGAAACTGAGAGGCAGAGAGGAGGGTGGTCAAAGTCACAAACCCACACTCACAATTTCTGACAATATAGACAATATATAGACAATATTATGAATGCACAGATACATCTAAATTGGAAAATGGGTAACAGAAAGGAAGACAGCAGTAGAAAGATAAAGGGGAGGGGAGATGAAGCAACATAAAAATAAATAAATAAATATAAATAAAAGATGAGATGGAGAGAGAATTAAGGGAGTAAAAAATGCAGTAAACAAGTCAATGGAAAGTCTAAATAATAACACCATATCTGCAGCTCCAGGGGTATAACAAACAAGTCCAAGTTAAAACCTGTACAACAATATGCTCTCTCTGTGCTGTACCGCATCTTGAACAAAAAAAAAAAAAAAGTAATATTGAATGCTAATGGTTGAAAAATATTTCAGGTGTTATTTGAAATGCAGCAGGGGCGCTGTCACTTGAGTCTTTGATTAATCCTTGAAAACTATGGTGCCTTTAGTGATGGCCAACACAGGTTTCATAAAGGGAGATCATGCCCAACTAGATTTTTTTTGAGGAATCAACAATGTGTTTTGACTTCAACCAGGCTTATGATATTATACATTTGAGTTTCCAAAATTCACTTGGTAATGTACCACTTAAGAAGCTCAGAGTAAAAATGAAATCTTTGGGAATCATTTGGGAAGTTACTACAGAGTGGGCTAGGAATTAGTTGGTAGGCAGAATGTAAAGAGTAACTGTAAGAGTAATCATATCAGAGCATGGACCTGCATGAAGTGGAGTGCCAAATGGATCAGTATTGGGGCCTTTAGTCTTCCATATCTATATGAATGACCTTGAACTTGAAACTTTGCTTTTGCACATGATAAAAAATCTGTAGACAAGCAAACAGTTTATAATCACCTAATGCAATACAGGAAGGTATCTAAACAGAATACAGAAGTGGGCAGAAAACTGGAAATGACATTCAATATCATACGGCTCTGCGTGTGGGTAATAATAGAGGAACATTTCATTGGGGGAACAAAATTAAAATATGTTCACAGGCCTCTTTACAGCATATACCACAAAAACCTGGCAGAATAAGGTCTGGAGTACCATATTACAAAAGAAAGGCAATGACTGGATTCATTTAAACATTAATAGGTTCAATGGAACAGAAGCACAAACGTGGCTTAATTAAGGAACTTTTTTTTCCTTTTCACCCTAATTTTTTCCCCTTTTTTCCCCAACTCGAATATTCAACCGAACTTGTTGACCTCACCGCAGCACTCGCCCTGACAGTTGTGGGAGTAGAAGTCATGCACGTGAACCCGCCGATTCACGTGACAACACTCTCGCTTCTTTTCACGTTGCAGCCACACCACCAATCACACACTGCCTATGATGTTGGAGGAGAACGTAGTCAGCGTATAGTCGGTTCGTGCCACCGCACGTGCCCAAGCATGACAAGGAGAGTGCTATTGTGATGAGGTAAACGGGAGTTAGGCCGACCTACCCTGTATCGAACCCCGGCGAGACTGGCCAATTGTTACCTCGCCAATGGGGCCTCTGGCCATGGCCGGGAAATTAAGGAACATTTTTACCGTACATCGTGAGGTCAAATGAAGTAGCTGCAGATGGCTTACTAGTTAGCCTAAGGTGTAGAACTGTTAGCCAATCAGGAAGTGTGAGCAAAGCAAAGATTTTAGCCACAGCCTGTATTGGGATAGAATGATAACAGTATAGTAATTGAAGCAGAGTCCCATTCCCCTTACAATGATGCTGACTTACTGTGGAGTTGATAAAAAGTCAGTTCCATCGACCCAGCTCCAGTGTCCCTCCTCTCCTCTCTCCACCAGCCCAATCCAGTAGCTAGCCCTAATCAACACATCTGAAATGAAGTCCTGAGAGTGGACATAGTGAGACAGTATGAATTAGACACAGTAAGCATGCACCTCTGTAGCTGAACTCCAATTCATCTGTTGTGTGAGACATTGAAATGAGGTCCTCACTCACATTAAGGTCAAATTGCATTTATGATGAAAAGCTAAGGATCCTGGATCTCTTACTTTGGCTACTTAAACGTCCCCCAGTTTAAACGTATGCAAACTGTTAAACATCATTTTAAGAAAGTTTCTACATGTCAAAGTTTTGTGTGTGGTGTGGGTACTGGCAGCCATATCAACAACATAGTCTTTCAGATTAGCATGAAAAACAATCAATGCAACAACAGAGCTCCACATATGAAATAGCTTTTCACAAATTAGTTATTTTGCAGCAGAATCAAACTGGCAGTGGTGACAAGTCTCCTAATTTAAAACATGCATGTGTCATACGGGTCACAACTATATCCTGAATTAGCTACCATTTCAAATTAATGCAATTCTTTTGCCACTTTTCTTGTTTTGATGTGACTGCTTAGTTAGTTTTTACACAACTTGCCACATTGACAGCATCATTCTCTAAGCAGCAAATCGCCACATGGTGGCACTATACCAGTACCAATTACACAGATAATGTACATATTCTATATCTGAACACATAAAAGCAATGTCTGTAGATACACTCTTTCATGTAGGATACATTTGCTTCAAGTACCAATGAAGTTCATAATTCAGGATTATGATGACGATGATGATGATAATGATGATGATGATTATTATTATTATTGCCTCTAATACCCTCATCATGCTTCCCTGCCACATTACCTGCTCATCTGCATTGTCAATGACCATCAGGTGTGCCCCTTGCTCATCACATTTCATTTCTGCTCCATGCCAACTAGCTTTGTCCGTGGACAACAGGTAGCAGCTGCCCTGGAAGAAGAGCCAACCTTCATCACAGGGCCCTGACGATAGAGAGAACAGACCATTTAAATGCACAACAGACTTAGACACTGTAAAAAATATTCTACTCTACAAAACACAACATGCAACTCATTTTCCCTAACATTGAATAGTATCTCCAACTTTTTTGAAGGTAAAAGTGATGCGAGATTCATCTTTTTATGAATATTCATGAAGAAATTACAGCCAAATACAAAATATCCTTAGCATATCCAAGCATAGCAACTACACCACTGGAGCCTAGAGCTAATTGGGACATCTCCAGGACACAGACACATGCAGGACAGATGCAGCACAGATTTAGCTCACAGATTTATCTCACAGATCACCTGTGATACCATTCACTTGGTTTTGAGGCAGAACTGTCAGCCCCTTCATCAGTTACCTTGCTCTGGAACCATGTGCTCATGGTGAATGTGGGATAGCTCACTGATTAATGTCTCTGCCAGAAAGAGTGAGAGAGTTACAGTAACATATTTTATGTTATGTTACATTTTATATTAAAGTCAGACATTCAAAATACAATTTATATTCTCTCCAAAATAAACATGAAGATTTATGTTTGTAGGACATCTAGAATTTCACTGAGTTTATAATGCTGTACAACATGAGAAAAGAGTGATCGAATGTGTTATGTGACACGTGCAAGACGGGCTAAGTGTCGCTGTAAGCTTGTGATCTGGTTATTTGATGTCTAAAACAGATAAACAAAGTGTAGGTGACCCCTGAAGCACTGCAGTATTTGGGTTTACCCTTGGCATACCTGTCCAGAGAAGGTCCCCCCACAGGCTGAATATCTCACCTGACTTGGAGAGTTTGAGGAGGGGACCCATCAATGAGGAGTTGACTGACACAAGAAAAAGCTTGATATCAGCAACCTCTTGTCGCAGCTGAGAAACTGAGGGGAAGAGATGATGAAGTTGGTGGGGAGGGTAAGTGGAGAAGAAAAACTAATTTAATGTCACATTTAACAAGCGGAAAAAGGGGAAATCACTGAGCATGTTCATTTATCTATTCTTACACTTGAGTCCCGTAATAAGCAACAATATCAGTAGTAGAAGCAACACAATCCCATATAGAATATAAGCCAGAGTGACCCGTCTTCCTGAGAGGGAGAGAAGAGGAGAGAAAGACAGAGAGACACATTAGAGGAAGAAAAATATATATTTCCATATAATTGGGCCAAATGAGTTATCTCTCAGTCTGTTCCAGTTTGTAAAAGCCATAATGTTGTCATCAGTATTACTTTTTCACCACTTTATTGATACTAATACCGAAATTTTCATTTTTTTCATATTCATTACTTTTAAGTGAAGGTTCAGCCTTGAATCCCACAGCTGGGCACAAGAGTCTGAACTGCAACATTACCAGCTGGGTATACATTAGAAATGCAACTATTGGCTCAGCCTAACAAGTTTAAATAATAGGTAAGTTGGATAAACATTGGAATTAGGTAATACATGATTGGTGTCAAATCTGCAGTGTGAGGTAAAAGAAAGCTGGTAGGTACATGAATAACATGAATAACATGGACTCCAATTTCCTCCAGGGTCTGTGGTGGAGTTTTGGAGTGGGCTGATTCATGTGAGAAAAAAGATATTTCTCATCGTGAACTCTTTTTTCAGCTCACAAAGTACAATCTCACCTCTGTTTAAGACAACTTTTTGCCCATACTGATTGTTCTGTTGCTGCTCAGGCCCATTGAATTGGGCATATCCAATGGAATCCATCACTGAGAGAGAAATATTTTGACAGTTAATGCAAACTGATCTCAAATAAATAATAAGTGCAGTACTAAAATACTATGGCAGCACTTAAAATATTACTCTGGATGATAGCAAATATAACCTTTAGACAGGGCAGAAGACCAAAGCCAATGACAGGGCATATTAGTGAGAGAACAGACACTGTGGTCTGCTTCAAGGACAGTGCCAGGTCATGTTGAATATTAATCCCTCAATCAACACTGTCTATTGCATGTAAACCTTTTCACATAAAGTTAAAAGAAAACACATTTCTGGACAAGTGGCAAGTTACAAATCACTTGCATTTATTAATATAGTCTGCATGAGAGCAAATTCAAGCCATGGATGTAGATACACACACACACAAATACTCATAAAGTGGCAAGTGGAGATCAGGTCTTCCACTCATTTATATTCTAAAATAAAAATGTTAAATCTGAATGAGTCAAAACAAAAACGCTTCCTTTTTACTTACACTTTATCTTGCCTTTGGCATTTAAAAGTAAAAGCACACAGAAATGACAAAGATGCCCTGCTTCTCCGGTTCAAATGTTAAAAACAATCTGAGGTCATACAAAACTGAGATATGCTGAGACCAAGTAAGAAGACTGGCAAACAGAAGATGCCCATACAACCCATTCCACAGCTGCACTGTTGCACTTACCTCCTCACAAATATGTCTGTCTGTCCGTCTGTTGAGTGACGAGTTGTGTCAAGCTAAATTCCCCTCTCTCTTTTCTTTTCTCTTAGCTAGTCTTCTTAGTTCCACCTTCTGGTCTTTTGGCAACACGTGACATAAAACAAATAATGCCAATGGACACACATGCATAAGTGACAAACTTACAAAGTGACAAATTCACAGATATTAGGTCAGACCATCCCTACTGTCCCAATTTCTGGCTTATATTTAAATCTTCTTTGTTGTCAGTAAAGTCCTCAGAATAGGCTTTCAGTTTACTACAATCCAAGTAAGAAATTAGAAAACTTAATGTACTGTAGAAAGAATTGCAGTGCAGTTAAGGATGTTTATTAATGGTTATATGGTGTATGTTGTTGTTTCTTAAATGTTTTCAGGATGCTTAAAAACATTCTACAAATTATCACAACATTATGAAGCATCATTTTTGTGGGGAGATATTGCTGCTGTACTTCACCTTCAAGTTACAACAGGTCAGACCCAACTTTACAACAACCTGTAGCCCTTCCCATATTTATTTAAAATGTAATATGTTTAAAATAAAACCAGCTAAATTAATACAGAATTGGGTGAAGGACATGCAGGGATAGAGATAAATAAGTTAAAGCAGGGACACAACAGAAAGGAAATGGTACCCATTACCAGTACCAGTGACCAAGCAGAGTACTCTCCTCCTCCCAGAAAATGGAGTCACCCATAGATTTAACAATAATGAATCATGCTTCAGATCATTCTTCTCCAGGAAGATGTATTATAACATATACTGGCTTCAGTGTAGATATGCATGTCCATGGATGGATGGATGGATGGATGGATGGATGGATGGATGGATGGATGGATGGATGGATGGATGGATGGATGGATGGATGGATGGATGGATGGATGGATAGATAGATAGATAGATAGATAGATAGATAGATAGATAGATAGATAGATAGATAGATAGATAGATAGATAGATAGATAGATGTTATTCATTCATCCATGAAGATAAGATTTGAAATAAGCTTACTCCAGTGCAATATCACATTATTTGGAGTATGGCATTATACACCTGGCAAATTTCTGATAAGCTGCCTGAGGTAAATAGTAACTGGAAAGGGGGAGAGATCCAAACAGAATTTGTCCTAATTTCATTTCTATTTCTAGAGTATAAGATTAAAGATTGTAAATCAATTATGTACACAGCTGTATACATCCAAGTCAAATTGTTTTCTGAGAATTTGTGATGGTGCATTTAATGACATTTGAAGTTGCCAGAAAGGAGTGAAACCTCAAGTTCAATGACAGCTTGTTATTCGTTCAAAGGGCACCTCAAGGAGAAGTGCCCAGTTTGCTGTTTCCCATGTTTACTTTTCTTAATATGAACCTTACCAAAAGGTGAAGAGGTTCGTTGTTCAGAGTACACTGAGTTGCACTGAAAATACATGTTTACAGATGTTGTAGACAAAGACACCAGAAACAAATTTAAGTGCTTTTTCATCTCATGTGAGAGAGGGACTGTCATTCGCTGATATGAAATGTATCCATTTTGTTTAATAAATTGGGCGTCTTTTTAAAAAAAAAAAAAAAAATATGCAGTTTAATGTAATCTATGGATTTTGTTCCACTTGTTTCAATTTATAAATCAATTCAGATTAAGCTCTGTGGTACATGTAGCCTACGCGACCGGTAGTAGTACTGTAGTTCTGTACCGCAGAAACTAAATATTGCGCCTCATTTTATATAGCCATAACTAACCTCGGTATAAAGGCGTTAACTGTCTCGCTAAGGTGTTGTACCATAACTCAGTATTTAACGCGACATAACCTACTGTCTGCTGAAAATGATCGATTCATTGGCTGAGCAAAATGACGACTTGTCCAATACGGATGGGGGCGCTAGTGCGACGTTCTCCATCATTTCCTGTTCCTGTCTCCCAACAGAAGGAAAATGGCGGCTTTCGGAAGGATCTCACAAGTTCTCTCGCGTGCAAATTTGGCTCAGGCTCGGCGTCAGCTCTCTGCAGCAGCTCACGGCAGGGAGCAGCAAGCCGGTATATTTTACTTTAACTCATTTGTTCAAGCTGAAAAGAAGGAACCGGTATTTAGAATCATTTAAGGAGAGTTATGGAGATTGTAGGGGTATCGGGGTGACCTTGCTTGCTAGCTGACGATTGCTAACACGCAGGCTGTCTGCGGCCTCCTATGTTGATTAGATAACTGATAAAAATATTACATGGCCTAGCATTACTTGTGGCATTCAGTAACTCTTCAGTTGAAGAAGTGTTTCTATTTCTTGCGTTAATCTGCCTGCATGTATCATGATTGTAATATAACCCTGGTATATCGCACTCTAGATTTATCTAACTGTATGTGTCTTGCTAACCCTAAACTGGTTGATCGGTTTGGTCCGCCAGGCAGGGCTTCCTGAAAGCAAGCAAAGAGAGTTAATAAATTGACGCTTTTTAAAATCAGTTAAACTCTTTGTATCAAGATTTAACTTGGTAGGACTGCACCAATAGATTGTTTGGTTTCTGGTAGAGTGGCAGCAAAATAAGAAACAGTGGCTGTCACAACCATTCCTTTGCGGCTCTGGTTCGACATTGAATTACCCTTAGAAATAATTGATTCGTCCGAATACATTAGACCAACCGCTTTAATCCACGTAAACTGGTTAAAACAGTTAATGAAGTTGATACGGTTATTGTGACCTCCAGGTCCCTAACTAATTGTAATAAGTAGCACTGCAGCACAACAAGGTATTTGTTAATTCATTTGTTTGTTCGTTCTGTGTGGGCCGTTACAAGTTTAGCTAAAATAAAGTGGTAGTTTTTAAATCCGTCTTTTGACCTGAAGCACTACAGCTGGGTATTGACCTTGATGTTTCCGTCTCTCCGTAAGTTTAGTTTTAGGTATTCAATCTTAAGTCATGGACGTCATGGGAACCCGCAAGAAGAGTTGGAGCTGACAACAAAGACAAATTAATAAGAGCAATACAGCAATGCTGATGTTGGATAATATGCTCTGGGATTTTTGTGTATGTGTATGTGTGTGTGTGTGTGTGTGTGTGTGTGTGTGTGTGTGTGTGTGTGTGTGTGTGTGTGTGTTTGTTTGTTTGTTTGTTTGTTTGTTTGTTTGTGGGTGTGTCTCATGGTCTCTCTGCCTCTATTTTGATTTCCAACAGCACGCACATGGAAGATCCTGACCTTTGTGGTGGCTCTGCCTGGTGTGGCGGTATGCATGATGAACATGTATCTGAAGATGCAGCACCACTCTCATGAGCAACCTGACTTTGTCCCTTACACCCATTTACGCATCCGCAGCAAGGTCAGCCTCAAAGGACACTGGTTTATGCAGTAGAACCTTTGAAATGCAAATTAATGTGAAATTGATATTGTTTGGAATCAGGAACCATCTTAACTTTGCTAGACTTTGACCAATAGGTTTGGAGTCCTTTGTTTATCAGAATTATTTGTGTTCTTAGTTAAGGCTAGTCAAGGTGTACCTATAAGGTTTGATTTAAATGACCCCACAATCAAACCAGTGGTAAATGGGATCTCATTTGTACATCAAGCATGTTTAAACATCTCTATCCATCTTGCAAGCTCTCTCTTTCCACCAACGAATCTCCATTTTTCTGTTGTCCACCTTCCAAACTCCCATCTACTCACCAACAAAACTGCCAATTCAATATATTGTCCCATTATAGAGGGCAAACCATAAGGACATTAGGAGCCAGCAGATGAAACAATTGTGAAAGGTGCAGTGTTGCATCTTAGTCTTATTTAGCAAATTATCAATATGCTACCTCAGTTTTGCCAAGATTAGGCCTAGATTTTCATGTATTTCTTTAGAACCATGTCTTGTCATAGGCTATCTTGAATTATTATGATCATAAGTATGAAATGGTCCAAGAAAAATGAAAACAAATTGGACAATGGCAGGAGGGAGGAGTGATCGGGAGAGGAGGCTGTTTGGAAGTTGGACAGTGGAGCGAGGGAGTTGAGAAGGTGGACTGTCAGATGAGTGAGATTTTTCGTTGGAGGAAAGGAGCTTGATTGATGAACAGAGGAGTTTGGAAGGTGGATGAAGCTACCCTGAAGTGCTAAAATGTTATACATTTGAAAATTCTTATCCACATCAGGTTTCTCAATAATCAGTGTTATCAGTGACCCATCTTTCTGTGGTACTTTTTGCTCACTGGTTTTGTTTCAGTCCTTTATACTAATTATGGTTGAATTTCTCATGTTGTATCTTTAAGCAGTAGTGTCTAATTATATTAGTACAGCGTAAGTCCAGATTCTGTTGAAAACTCATGTTGCTTTTTCAACAGTATCTTGACAGCCTTTTTTTATCCATGGAAAATGTGTTCTGTTTTGATTGTGCTTTTTTGTAAGAGTGTTTTTTAATCGGTGATAAAAAAAAAAAGTACTCGCAGGCACAGTGTGTTCAGCCCATAAATGTAAAGTTTGTATCTCTGGGTTTCAGCTTTAATGTACATATACTACATGGGTGATATTTGTAGTTTTGCAATGGTGTTAATTCATAAATTATGATTTGATGTGTAACAGTTCTTTCTCCTGCACCCTTCAGCGTTTCCCCTGGGGCGATGGAAACAAAACACTGTTCCACAATTCTCATGTCAACGCCCTCCCTGATGGCTATGAGGAAGATGAACATTGAGCGCCTCTCCGAAAATAAATAAAAACACTCCCTGCACAGGGACCAGAGACAACCTTCCATACTCCCCTGGCTTACAGACTAGGGCCTGGACCACACCACCTTAAGCAGTTTACTATCCTCATTAACTTTTCTGTTTACTTGATCCAGTGTCTTTACCTAAGACACCCTATATAGTTGTTACATTATTCTGGACCATGTACAAGATGCTTGTTTTAACTTATCCAAAACTTAAAAAATAAAATAATTACTGGAGTACTTTGATTCCTGGTTTTCTGTTCTCTGATGTGGATGTAATATTCTGTTGTATGCCACGTTCTCTCTAACTTAAACTCTTCCCCACACACTGTCCAGGGTTAGGCTGCAGCAATGAATACTCAAGGCATGCAACTGTAATTTGGTACAGAATCTTGAAAGGCTCTTGTAGTGAATTTTTTTCATTTGATTGTGGTGCCTTGCTGTTTCGACACAACCCAGTAGAAATTTTGTAAAGGCGTTACTAACTAGGTCATTTTTAGTAATGTTACGTGGTCGTGTTTGACCAACAGACCAACTGTCTTCTAAAAAGAATTCTGCTTTGACGACTTAATTAGCCCGCTCTGTTTGTCCCTACCTTCCCCTTGTACAACTGTAGAGGTCTCACATGACTGTTCTTGTGACCCGCATTACTTGACAGTAAGTTGGGTGGAAGGGGGAAAATCGTCTAACAACTAGGAAGGAGACAAACGGGATAGTGAACCGATTTAAAAGAACGATCTCTGGTTCGCCACATAAGTCACCGTACGATCTACCCACGTCAGCTCTCCAGTTAAGGTTGTTAGCAGGCTAGCACTAGTTATCGTGCAAACTTTCTTCTTGTGTGAACAGCTTCGCGAACTCTGGGTCGCAGAGCGAGAGGTAATTAACTTGTGATAACTTGGCCAGCTTCTTGGTTTGTTCACTTATGTATTATGAGTTCATAGCAGTTGTAAGTAGTTGAATTCAATGTGTCTCTTCGTCACCTAACCTAGATTTGTATTTGGCTAACTTATCCGTCGACGTTCACCATTGAACTAGATGTAGTTGACTGGCTTGTTAGCAGTTCTTACATTTTGGTAATTGGGTCAAACAAATTGAAACACCATTTTTGGAGGAACATTAACAGCAAATATGGAGCTAATGCCCTGAAGGTTACCAAACGACATTGTCGTTCTTTGTGACGCACTATTGCATTGCAGTAGATTCCATGTCTTGCTTGTTGTAAAAGTACAGTATCGAGTTCTGTAGATTGTAGTCGTGAGTTGACATATTATCGACTACGACAAAATGTCAACGAAATGTGTCAAACGTTTTGACACAGAGCACTACAACAGTGTCCAGAATTGGTCACGAAGTAATACAGATAAAATGTTTTCAAATGATATCCATTGGGTGTTAAAGAACATTTTTATTTGTGTGATACGAATGGTTCTTATAATGTCTTTAAATTCGTTATGTTTGTCAAATTGCTGATTTTACCTTTCAGCATTATTAAACAAGTTATCATTTTTGTGTGCACTAATTGTACATTTGATCAATATCCCGACAAGGACTGAGGGATGGGAAAGGGAGGAGTGAAGGGGCGAGAGGAGGGCTGCCTTTGAAAGACGAGTCACTGGATTTTCCAACCCTCATGGCTGAAACTGGTGCGCCAGATCCTAGATGGTGAGACCAGAAATGTTATTTCCTTCTACCAATGTTTTAGCTATTTACACCATACCCTCTCCAATTCCTGTTCCATTTGACAAATGAATATATCGTACGCCTCTTAGTCGCAGCTGGTTATCTACACACCCGCTTATACTCTGTTTATAAAATTTAAAGGAAAAAAAAGTCTCAGTTGGATCCAGTTCGTTATCGTAAATACAGTAGAATTGAAGCGGATACTAGAAGCTGCATATTTTAGAGAGAAGGGTTTGGTTTGACCCGATCAGTTTTTTAAGCCATAATTGACTGTTTCGGAAAAGTTTTTAATCATTCCCGTCATGGAAATCTAAAACATTATTCGCACTGATGCTCGAGGCTTGCTGGTTATGCATTTCACTTTCACTTCAATTTCTGGTGGTGTTCTTTTGCAAGGTAGTATGCTAAGGTGTCTGACCTATGCTGACTGTACATATTTTAAGTTAACAAAGCGATAGATTCTGCAGGTACCGTTTGGGTCCACCTAAGGGAGAATATAAAGTTTGGAGCTTAAAGGCGTTTGTGCATACGTAGTGCCAAGCGTGAAACGACTGTTCGAAAAGCAATTTACAAAGATAAAGAAGTTTGTAGTTAGTAACCCAAACTAACAACCCTGATTACGATCATTTGAAGGGTAATGTGGTCTCAGATGATCCTTTTTGGCTATCCCTTTCTAGCAGTACTCTCGTTCTGTAATTAGTTGCTCTGCCATGTATCCATCCACTCAAAATGCACGTAATTCATATAAATGGAAGGCCATTAGCAGGGCATGAGAACTGATGTAAACGCAACTGCGGGAGCCATTGTCACATTGTTTTCAAGAAATGTACTTATTTTTAATACAGTTAGGAAAACATTATAATTAAAGTGAAATACTTTTAAGCACTGCTTAGATTGTTTCTAATGCTCTTCTATGTTAAAGACCTACCCTAAACACTTTGCACTGCTGAACTTTCACTTCTGTTTAAGTCTGACCACCCACTGTTTAATTTTGTGTTGTACAGGTGCAGTTATTTTTTCCTGTATGATGGATCAAAGGTGAAGGAGGAGGGTGACCCTACAAGAGCAGGTATCTGCTACTTCTATCCCAAAGATGTAAGTGGCATTTTGAGAAGGATGGAATCTTGAGTTGAAATATGACATCTGTAATGGTAGATAGAACATCTGTAATTTTAATTATGTCAGCCTGGCATTCACATTCATTTTAGATGTGGTCTAATTAAATAGCAAGAGCAGAACAGATTGGGATGGTGAGGCAGTGGTCATAATTGGCTGCACTAATATTATGAAGAGGAAGAGAAAGATACAGTAGTTGTTTAGAAGTAGATGAGTTAGATTTGTAACACAAAAAGGGATGGGGCTACAGTTGCTTTTTTTTGTTTTTTGTATAACAATTAGAATGTAGTGTCCTTTACTGGAAAAGTAAAAAAAAAAATCAGTGAATTACTGCTATCATAGTGATAGTCTCATGCATCTTGCTGTGCTTATACCTTATTCTTCTATCAATAGGGAGAAGTATATGTTTAAAACAAAGGAATGTTCAAGGCCACTGTGTCACACCCCCTCTACTTCTGTCAGACCCCTCTGGAGCAGCAGGAGCTGTTGTGCGGACAGCTGGCTGGCGTGTGTCGGTGTGTGTCAGAGCTTTCGTGTTCCCCTGTCCGGCTGCTCCGGCTGCGTCGGCGCAAATTTGCCATCTGCATGAGAGGGGACTTCCTGTGGGTGAGTGAAAGAATGAGAGGTGTTTCTTTTTCCTTCATCTATGGAGACTAGTCTATCAGATTCACAATAATATTGGCAACAGTGAACATCTTAACCTCTATTTTTCTAACCTCAAGAGAATTCCTTCCATGTCCTTGAGGTAACAAACCCAGTACGATGCTCAGGGTAGATATCAGGTCTTGTAACAACAGTGAATGTAATTGCCTTCCATCTCCTGCTGTGCTTCAGTCTTCCATGTCACCGTTTCTTTTTCTTTTTTTTATTTCTCATCATTTTCCTGCTTTCCATGTGTTTGTTTCTGTTTGCTTATCTCCTCATTCTCTCTCTCTTTCCTCTCCAACCTGCTCTGCTCTCAGGCTTTGGGCTGTGCAGTGGAGATTCCAGATGTCAGTATCCATGGTTTCCTGGAACAGCTGATCGGTCTTTTCTGTTTCTACAATGGCCCAGTCCGACAGAGCTACCAAGTGCAATTGTTTTCTTTCACCTTCATTGCTAATCAAAATTGTTTCCATATAATTATTAACATTGTTATAAATTGTATGTGTAATTGATCATTTTACCAGTAGTTAAATGTAATCTCTTCTCGAAATGACTTCACACAACCTAATGCACTTTACTCCAAACAGCTGCATAGTCCAGAAGAGTTGGCAATACAGTGGGGGCTTTACCTCTCTCACCTGCAGGGTGGTGCCACTGAGCTGCATCACATCTTCAGCTCCCTGCGCACCATTGATTCAACACGAGTAGGTATCAGTAAGCAGTGTGGAGCGTTATCTGAGGAGGGCAGCATGAAAGGAGCAGGTTCCAAAGCCTTGAATTACATGTGATCTGATATTTTCAAATGTAATCAAAGTATTACAGTATAATCCGTGTTTACATAATGTTGTTACAGATGAAAGAAGCATTTCAGTTGCCTACTTTGTATTATGTGCCTTGCTTTAATACTGTGCATGTTGAACTCTGAAAATGTTGTGTAGTATGCTTTTTGACAAATGAACTTGGGTAAAAGGAAATGTCAGTACGTTTCTCTTTATACCATTGTCAAACGTGCAGTGTTTGCTGGGACACAAGAAGGGCAGTTACTCTTAGGAAGGCCAAATATCTTTTCTAAAATACTGGCCTTTGCTCTCTGAGCATAATTACCTTAACCCCAATCTTGGATCATAGTAGTAGTTGTTATCCCACCTTTAGTAACAGACTATTATCCCACCGATAACAGACTGTTCTCCCTCTGCCTCTCTCTCACTCAGATCGACCCTTTGCTGCTTCTCAAGGCTGCTCTTATTCTTCAGGCTTGTCAGCGCTGCTCTCTAGTGTTAGCTGGGTGTATCCTGTACTGTGGAAGGTAAGCAAGCCAATGTATCAATGTAGCATGGTGCCTGAACATCTAACTGACAATGGTTTTGATTCCATCTCTGTCTGTCTCCCTTGCCCTCTGAAGAGTCGTAAGCACACAGATGCCTCCTGACCTTACAGCTAAAGTGCTGGTTAATGAGACAGAAGCAAACAACCAGGTAACATAGCCGACACAGTTTTCACCATGTTTTGCTTATGTATGTGTTGTATAGGTTTGGTGGTTGTGTTCATCTGCCATTTTCTATCATTAGGACCTCAAACATTTGGCTAATGGGGTGACTTCTCCTGACAGCACGCCTCTGTCGAGCAGTGTCACTTCCATCCCTGTGTTCCTGACTCCCTCTGAGCTCCATGCTCTGCGTTGCCCCCCAGTGGACTGGGCATGCAGGTATTCTTGGAAAATTCACTGCTCACTCCCTGCTGAAAGAAAGAAGAAATTAATCTATCTTGTCTTCCATAAGTATCACTCATTACGCTCATTAATTAGAATATTTCCTCACAATACCATACCTCACACACTTCTCCTAATTCCTCTAGACATTTATGGCTGCTTTTTAACCTTTTGTCTTTCACATCTTTCTGTTTTAGGTCCCATTGCCTCCCTCTGCAAGCCAACCAAACCAAGAAGTCCCGCCTTCTTTCACGCACGCTGTCGGACACACCCGCCCCTGAATCTGAGCCCCCTAGTCTTGACAGCACTTTTCGCACCCCAAACTCCCATCAAACAATGCCCTGCTCCACTCGCTCCTCCCTTTCTGACGAAATGTGCTTCAGCCCAAGCCCTTCGCTAAATGCCTTCAGCCACACCCCTCTCCCTCAGCACCACCCAGGGTCATGTGATCAGGTCTTAGCTAATGGGACACAACTAACAGGGTCACAGGAAGTGTGGCAGGGACAGGGGCAGGATGGGAGCATTTTGGGGGCCCCGCATGGTGAAAACGGGGGTATCTCTGAGTCACATGAGGGCAGTCATAACAGAGGGGACTGTTATGGTGACAGTGTGAAGGAAGAAAGAAGGCATGAAGAGGACAGAGAGGTAGCTAATGAGACAGAGCCACATGGAGCCAACGCTCAGAGTGGTGAGGAGCAGTCACATAGGAATAACTCTTGGAACCCTAATAATAGCTGTAAGGATGGGAGTCCAGAAGACGAGGAGGAAGAGAGTAGGAATGCAGACAATAGACTGATGAGAAAAGAACAAGGGAGTCACAATGAGGAGGAGTCCTTAAGCAGTGAGGGAGCCCAGAAAGATGAAGCCCCAACCTGCATGTCTTCCTCAGGAGCCTCAGAGCCCACCCTGGTGGCCATGACCCTGTACCAGCACAGAGTTAGAGGGCTGGTTCTGGCTCTGCTGGTAGAACCAAACTTCCAGAGTGATGCTGCCGCCATGGAGGAAGTGGTGAGCCTGGGGGAATGTGGATGACTCAGTGTATTAGCTAGTGATTTTAATGTGTGTGTACATATCATATTTAGTCAGAATGCATGCACAACATATTTGAATATTCAAATGGAAGCAAGTTATCAATCTGTTGGTATTTCAGTAGACTGCATATATGAAAAGTGGTAGACATAAATGTAGTCAGTGGATTGATTTGTTGTTTAATGACTGAATACTGGAGAATGATACTGGAGATTTTCTTATGAAATTAAACAATACATCCCAGCAGTTACTATTCAGTCATTAAACTTTGTTTTTAGCCAAGTATAACAAAATGTGTACTGCTTAGAAACATTGACATGTAAGATACATTTTATACTTATTTTAAAGGGGTAGGTTTCAAGGTTTTATTCCCCTTTACAACGATTGCATTATTTGAACTATTCACATAGTATTAAGGTCTGTTGCAGCCTGTTGAAGCCTGTCTGTTGAAGCCCTCCTGATGTTTGTGCAGCATCACAGTAGTTTGGCATCTCTGAATGGACTCGAGGCTCACCTGCGGAGTACTACAGTAGGAACTCCAGGTCCCCCCGGAGGGTACACCTTCGCACACTATGACTGCCTGCAAAACACACTAACCAGTGAGGACCTCTTTCTAATATTATAACTGGTAGCATCTTTTCAGCTTCTCAAGGCTACATCACTCTGTTTTTGCTATGTTTTGTCTATATCTTTTGTTGCAGGACAATCTTTTTTCTGCATCTTGATCTACGTCTATGTATTTTAGGCTTCTGGTATGCCGAGCCCACCACTGGACAGAGACTTAACACTGTCTGTCAGTTAAGACAAAAAGGCATTTTAGAATCATTCAGGGCAAGCATACAGTTCTACATATCACATAATCCGATATGATACCTTGTAAAGCAGATGGGTTGGTTTTTTTACATCAAACCAAATCCATTTTAAAGTCACCTTAACTAACGTGGGACTCAGATGAATGCAGTCATTCTGACCAGTGTCTGAGCTGCCGCATTCCCTGGTTTTGTAGTTGCTACTGCAACAGCTCCTGTTTGCAGACAATAAAAGTGAGAGTCATAAGGTCTCTCAACATCTAACCTTTTATGTTCTGAACTTCTGAGGCTTGTTAGAGATTATCATCTCCTGTTTGAATGTGAAAAAGTAGCTTCCAATTATCTCTGGCTAGGCACATTAATTAGCTCTGGTTGTGACACAAAATAAAAACAGTTATAATTTAACAGAATCATCAAGATCAGTGCTTATCCAAAGATGATTGGTGGTTATATTTGTCCCCATTTGAGGAAAATGGGAGAATGCCCATGAGTCAGGTCCAGCTCCTCTCCAATTAAAATATTTCTTAGATTTTAAAGAAATAAAAAGCAGTACTCTAATGTACACATCATTCAAACATATACAGCATCTACTGTTAGCTCAGGGTTGGTTGACACATCTTCAGGATTTTACTTGCAGAACCTTGTCAAGATGGGTTCTGTCATATCTTACTCATTTCAAACTTTTCCTAATTCCCTGACCGTTCAAATGCCAACACAGGGAGTTTTGTATGTGTTTTGTAATTAATCCTCTGTTGTTGTTATTTCCACTGCTTACCCATAAATCGGAACAAAAGTGCAGGATGGCTCATGCCATCACACCAAACATGGCAGAGTGCATTATAAAGTTTGTTGTGCGCATCCCTTTCTGTGTTTCACTGTTGCTTATGAGTGCATTGCATTTTGAGCCGGTGCTTCTGTGTGTTTCTGACCGTAGCCAATTTGTCTGGAGGGGCGGGCAGTCCCCAGGAGCGCTCCTTTGTGAGGGCCACCTCTCTGCTGCACTCCCAATTCTCTCAATCTGTCACCCTGCAGGAGACCATTGTCAGGTCAGAGCTCAAGCAGGGGGTCATGGGTCAGGAGGCAGGGGGACTTTACTCCTCACTTAGACAGTCAGATGGGGGATGGGGCAACACTTGGATTTTTTACAGTGTGTTGTACATTAGTACATAAGCTTGTTATTGTGTCTTCCTGTATGATTTGGGTATGTTATCAGGGTTTTGTAGAAAGTGCTTCAATTTTGCACAGTGCTCAAATTGTGCTTATGCATTTTAAGGATATATCACTTTGATGTGGATATCCCATATAGTCACAAACCTCTTTAAATGAACTCTAAATTAATTAACTTCAGAATTGTTTTTGAAGGCACTCTCCATAACAAACAGGTTCCTGTTAGACATTTGTGTTTTCAAATCATAAAAAATTGTTAATCTTTGACTTAAGACTGTGGTAAGACAACTTGGTTACAAAAAGGTCCTTGAAACTTTGGAAATGTGTGTTTGACTTGTACTGGAAACCTGTAAAACACAGTGGTTTTGTTAGTGCATAGAATCACTATGCCATTTAATGCATTCTCTGTCAGTGCATAATCTACTGTGTCCTTTTCCTCTAATAGTAATGTGCTGTTTAATGTTGTATGTCAGGAGTGCAGGGGCAGCTGTATATGGGACCCGCAGTGCAGCCCAGGAGACGTATTTTCTGCAGCAGGGGGCAACAGTGAGGAACTCTGGAGTTCCCAACCCCCAAGACAGTGCCTTCTCCCTGCCAAGTAAAGCCCGGCACCGTCTGCTCAAGCACGGTGTGAACCTGCTGTAATACAGAGCTGGGGCTAAGGTCTGGCATCATTCCCATCCTGTGTCTGTGCTGTTACTCAATCTGTTTATACGTACAATGTTCCAGGATAGTATTCATATATAGAGAGAAAATTTAAGATATACCTACTCAAAGAAACTCTGAAACTGAGCATGCAGGTGCACAAGGTGCTCTCTGGCACACACATTTTTTCCAGTGCACTTATCAAAGTTTTTTTTTTTTTACACTTGGAATTGTTTAAATGAGATGGAGGCAGCCATTAAATTTTTTGAGAGGCTCTGGCAATAGACATTCCCTATCATTTCAGTGTCACAGTGACTGAGGTTTTTGTCTTGATCTTGTCAAGTAAAAGTGTGTGTGTGGGAATGAGAGTTTGAAGAAGAGTTTGATGACTGAGAAATCTGGACTGTCAGTGTGGCTGGTGCAAGAGACATGATGTCTGTAATCCTGAAAACCTCTATAAAATAAAGGCAAAGAATGTCATACAAGCGTCTTTCCTTATACAGTGAGCAGAGTTTCAGATGAACAGCCAGAGTAATTTATTTCTTTATCTGACATGGGAGAGTTCTGCTCAACCATTATCAACTACCTCACTTGAGCCAATAATGAATGTATCACCCTTATGAGCAAACCTCTGGCTTCATGCCATTACTTCACCTTGCAAACAAACTAAAGGTAAAGAACTACGGGAGATTGTGATGTGAGTTCACAACTAGTGTATGACCTGTACTCTGAACATCTGTACACTGACAAAGTAAATTAATCCCTTAATCATGCACACCCCCTCCCAACCCACAATTACATTATGCAGGAATGTGACAGCCCATTCACACTTTCCTTAGCACAGCGCTCAAAGCCTGCCCTGGAGTTATCCTGTTCCAGCACAACTCCATTTTCTCTGCTATCTGCAAATCCTGTTCTTTGGGATGAAAGTGAGTGAAAAATCATTACTGCCAAAATAGCTACACAAAGATACACACCTACAGCAGACTTGAAGTATTTTAATATAAAATTATACATTTTATGTATTACTTACATATATGAAATATATTGCATATTTTTATCAATTATTCATACACTGCCTGGAGGCCAATTTAAACCAGTTTAATCCTTAGACTGCAATTTGTTTTGGTATGATGTTGATATTATTACATCTCATATTGCAGTATCAGCTCTGTCACAACCATGCAAGAGTTGGAGGGTACTGAGAGTGTTGACGAGATGGTAAAAGCTGGGAGGGCTTGCATTGTCACTCAGGCATCTCGGTGGAAGCACCTGGTACTGGGCAGAATGTCTCTGCACACTTTATGAATCAACAGATTGGACTCCTGAAAATAGCTAGCGAAATATGAAGCAAATCAAACAAGTCACAAACATTTGAATAATTCTTTCTTGATGTATTCATCTGAGATGCCATCACTTGTCTGGGCATTTAAAAGATTTTTCAGGGCATGGAGTTAAACATAGACAATGAACACCAAAACCAACAGTTGAACAGTTAACAGTATAAAATCTATGGCAAAAGTTGTAGTCTTCCCTTTAAAATTAGCATTTGGACATCCCCTAATTCTATCATTTTTACAATGTTGCAATGGTCTGTTTAAATGTTAAAGGCACAGTAACCAGTAGCACTCTGGTAATCATGATTATACAGATATAAACTATATTATCATATTTACGTCTAATATTACGTTCAATTGTTGGCCAATCAATAGCATCCATTTTCATGTAAATTGAAGAATATGTCAGGGTTCTACTCCGATTTGCACGTAGGACTGGTTTATTTATGTACTCAAGCGTTACCATGGTAATTTCTAATGTGCTGTTCAGCATGGATGTATAGTGTAGCCAACGTGTATTTATGGATTGTGAGAACAAAGTTAGCTGTAAGTTGTAACCCTTTGTGGGCGAGTCGCAAAGAGGTCAGGACACCACCTTGCCTGTATGCAATTGGTCTCAAGCGCCCAAGAAAGTTTTATTCTCATGCTGTTGCTTTCGCTTGTCTTGCAAATGAATCCGAACGTAATGGCCCCGATGTATCGTAATTAGGGTCATTAAGGGAATAGATGAATGTGAATAGATTGGTGCCGTCGCGTTTAGAGTGTCTTATTATGCAGACACATTCAGAGGGTAGCTGGGGGTGTAAATAGGTGGGATTTGGGGTACGAACAAAACAGGGGGAGGAGAGAAGGAGACATAATTCAAATTCAAAGTGGTGAAATGTCTCCATTGTCAGAAGAAGGGTATACCCATATAATCACAGCTCCAGGCACCACTTTGAACAGCTGCTCCGAAGAGCAGAGCAGTTTAGACAAACGCTCCGACCGTACTACATACAAGTTACATGAGATCGGAGTACCCGAACTGGCACGTGTATTTGCAGAACCATGGCCAGGCCTGACTGTACAAGGATTGTACTTTTATTGTTAATGACGTTGGCTGGACCCATGGGAAGCGGACAGTGCCGCACGCTGCAGCACTGGCTTTCCAAGTCGTCCTTCTTTGGTCTCGGAGAAGAAGCGCTGACAACGGTTGTCCAACCGAGGCGTCGGAGGAGAGAAAGCGTTGAGACTCAACGAGAACATTGTGCGCTCCTGGCTGCGCCGTGGATGGAGGCCAGGGGACACTTCGAAGACAGCGGGCAATTGTACAGGCTTAGGGTGCTCTCCTTGCCGGAGGGAGGTTCACGGCGCATCATCTTCCCAGAGCAGCCACTTTTTCGCTTTGTTCGTGGGGTTTACAAATGCTGTCAGATGGGCTTTCATTGTCGGGGAGTAAAAGGAATTCAAAGCCGACTGAATGGAGGTAATGCCTAATTTCAACATGTAATTACATGTGCATGAAATCTAATCAAGTAACGGTTGCCTGACGGCTACTTTAGAATTGCATACAGTCATTACAAAAGGTTTTTGGTAATTTCCCTGAAATTAACGGTATGCATAAGGACACAATTCTATTAATGTTATGGTCACATCACCATTTTAATCCTGTTTAAGGTAATTATCTGATACATTATTTCCTTAATAACATGCAGTACTGGGTAAATTGATGGTATTTCTTTTCCTAATATTACAAGAGAACAGCATGTATTGGAATCGAGTTTTAAAAAAGAAGCAAGGACATGTAAATGTAAAACAACCATGTCCAGCTGACTATGGACCTGTTCTTAATTTCCCCTTCTGCTCTCCTCTCCAGGCTCCGAAGCAGAGTTTCTACTTAGTGCAGATGTCCTGTCAGTTCCTGTCGTGAGAGCTGAAGTGCATCTTCACATCCTAAACCCGCACCAGCTTACAGTGGAGCCATGGCTACCCTCTGTGGCAAAATATGACAGAAAATCCCACACACGGTGAGTTCTCAGTATGGTTGGATTTATTATGTCTGATTGTGTTATTAGTATAATGTCTGTTTTCAATGGATGCTTAATGACTTTAGCTGTCTGTGTGGCGGAGGGGACCATCGCATTACAGTTTACATGTCTGACAGTCTTTCTTACATTTTCAGGTACAGTATATGGTCAAAGGCTGAGGTAGTGGAGCTCCGAGTCGATATTCTGTTCCTGATCCGTGGCCTCCAGGAGGTGGCTGGGAGCTCCCAGCGAGGGCCCAGCCTGGTGGACCTCCGAAGGGTAGGAGGCCTGGGAAGACTTAGAGGAGAAGGCTTGAGGGGCAGTCAGGACCCACGGTCTCTACAGGACACTGGTGGCGATATGTGGGGGGAAGGGGGAAACTTTCTGAGGTCTGCCCTGGAGCTTGGCCTGATGCTGCACTGCAGCAAGGAAGGAACAGGAGTGCCATGTGCAGAGAATGGAGTGCGCCTTCTCCATGCCCCTTTCATAGCCCTTTCCTACAGATAGAAGCCAAACACTTACCTCATCCTGTCTCCATTCACGTCTCTTGGCTTTAGCCATGGGCAGTCTATGCACTCATTGCCATCCTTTTAGTGGGACTGAATTTATACTATCAGATCAAGGAACTGTAATTCTCGGACCTTTCTAACATTCAGTAATTGTATGCAGTTCTCAGTTTGTTCAGATTTGACATACTGTGGACTATGTTGTGTTTGTTAAGAAAATCTTCTCACCATCCTATTATGTCCGGGTAACCTGCACTTCAGCAAATTCTTGCATATGTTAAGTTATATTAAATGTTTTTGTTTTTGTGTGTAACAATTTAGTTTTAAGTTGTAAATACTGTATATAACTACATAGTGTATATCAATTGTACTTTTGATTTTATTAAAAACATGTTTGCAATATATAATTTGCTGTTTTTCTGTCATTGATTCAAGGCAAAATTTGGATTTAAAATGTAAATGGAGATGTTGTTTCTATCTGACGTAGGAAATATTGAGGGAATAATGTCCAATGAGTAATTATAGTTTAAATGAGCACAGTCCTATTCCCAACTGTAATTTAGCTAAATTAATATTTTGATTAAAAGGAAAGGAAAACAGCAACAACCAACCGCCTTATATCTGCAAGGGTGAGGGAAAGCCTGCAGTGGTGAACCATTGGTGAATGTGAGTCATTATATATTAAGTTTCTACAAGTAAATGAATTGCACGCTTATAAATAGACTTTCAAGTCTCTTGCCACGTTTTTCTTAAAATTGATTACGTTTCGGTTGGAAAATCTTACTCCCATGCTACGTTTCAAAGTCTAAATTATGTGATACAGAGATTACCTCGTTTTACAGCCTATTATAGGATTTACGTTATTGAAAGACTAAAGGTATCTTATGTGACAGAAAAGCGTTCTATTGCATACTTTCATTAGTGTTTAATTCTGACTCAAATTAATTTCCAGATGACTACAAACCTCCCTCGCTGATATTGCCAATGAAACTAGATACATTTTCATTTTCTGCATGAAAATGTAGAGTTCTGAGGGACTGCATGTCGTTTTTGATCCCTAGAACAATGGTAATGGTATACAACATTTCACGGAACACGTCACAGTTAAATCATCAAAGAAAACTACAGTCGAATAAAATGATTTCTGTTCCAAGTGTATAGGGATACATGTAGCTCAGGATTTCAAGATAAAAGGTTTTAAAATGTTCAAAATTGTCAGGTTTACTTCACAAATAAATGATTATGGCGCCATCTGTAGTTTAAAAATGGAAACTGATATATTGTCATCATTGGTCTGTTTTTCTGCCAATCATCACTCTATGCCCCTTTTTTTTTTTTTTTTTTGAGCTCTATTATTGGTCAAGATAGAGGAAGTCAGATTGGATAAAGTCGGAAGTTGAGGAAGCATGCGTTACAACTCTTGCCAGTAGCAGTCTGGACGTTTCAACATGGTCCGTTACAAGACCAGGTAATCGCCCCGTTTACAAACTTGTGTTGTATTTCGGAAAGCACAAAATATTAACTACCAAATGAATGATATGTGCGTGTGAAGAGACAGGCATTGTAGCTCGTTGCCCGCCTTTAAAGATGTATCCGTGATCTGTGCAAAGACAGTTTGTGGAACATTGGTATGACGTTAGTCTGCTTCAGGTTACCTGGTCAATTTAATTTAGCTTTCATTTAGACCAGGTTTCATCTCCTTTGACAAAAGTGAAAATATCATCACTCGTGGTGTTGTAAGTCTGTGTCAAAATTATTCTATTCCCTCTCACAGGTATCTGCTGTGTGAGTTGTGCGTGTCAGACCAGAGTAGTCTGCAACTGCTCGATGACCGCGCTGTGTTTACAGCAGTGAGGGAAGCAGTGTCTCGAGCACATGGAGACTACGGGGCTGCACTCTGTAGTCTCGCTTTTGCAGGTGTGGCAGTCACAAGATACTACACTGTAACAAAATAGCCTAGCACCGTAGCAGACTTAACACATTTTACATTTACATTCTAATTTTGAGTGAGGTGAGCCTTGAATGCAATTCTTTATGAAACCAGGAAGTGAACAAGTAGTTACTGAAATACGCTTGTACTGTACACTCAAACCTTGTCTCCTCAGTGAAATATCTGAACGCCCATACGGGAGTGGTTTTCCTGCGCTGTCGCAAGAGCCACTATAAAATCTTCTGGTCTGCTTTACCCTTCATTACGAGCCTGGAGAGTCGAGGCCAGAAAGTGCCCTGCTTCTTCAACTGCTTACATATAGGAGGTGACGTACATTTACTTTTATTCATTTGGCAGACGTTTTTATTCAAAGTACAAGGACTGGAAACAGTCATCAACAAATAGAAAAACGCATTTTCAAATATGCATTAAAAAAAGCATTATCACGGAGGTAGTGAAAATCACTGAGACTGATGGTTTTGAATAATAAAAGGTTACTATTTACATCACATTGAGTCATATGTATTTATTGTTCAGTTGATAATTAAATTGTTTGTGTTTGATGTGCTAGTAAAATATGTATTTACCATGACAAAATTTTTCAATTTAAAATATGTCATATGATAAATTATGGTTCCACTTTTTGCAGTGACTTGTACATTGTCCACATTCAAACTTATTTGATTGCTACCACCAGAAAAACAGTTCACAAAATGATATTGCACATGTCACTGTAAATGCAACATGCAGCACTTGCATCATCTCAGCTGGTAGCTGAGCTGGTATTGCAGCTATTGTAGACACTCGAATATGGGAAATTTGCACCAAAATAGCTGTGGAAAGGAGTGGGGATTTTGACAAATTATGGAGAAAAGGGTGAGATAAATTGTTACTTTTAAATGTATGGACATAAAAGCAGTATTTTCTTTATTTTCTGTGCAGGAACAATTCGAACATGTCAGAAGTTTTTGATTCGGTACAACTCTCAGCAGCTTAATCGCATGCTCCGATATTGCCACAACGAGGGTAGGTACTGGGATCTGGCATATGTTCACACAATCCTCCATCTCAGACTCCATAACTGGAAAAAAGATTCTAGCACAGTCCTGGTACATAGAATAAATACAGGAGTAAGAGTTACAAGGGGACCACAAAACCTAATCAAAGCATCAATTCACTGAAAAAGAAGGTGCACACAGCAACTTGTTGAATGTAACATTCTCACACATTACAGAAAAATAAGATCTACATAAATTGGGTTGAATAATTTGCTGTAAAATGGTCAAATTGTTGTACTGTCAAGTTGAGCTCTGTAGTTTCAGTTACCCTCAACACCAGTCTTTTTTTTTTTTTTTTGTCCATTTGTGCAGCGGAGAGGTTGGAAGTGCGAAGAGCTGTCCTAAGCTGTTCTCTGAAGAGTCTTGAAAAAGAGGAGGAGGAAGAGCAGTATGGTGATGAAGATGAAGAATGGGGGGAGGTTGAATGATATGGCCAGATTTTAAGTGGTGTGTGCTATACTAACCCTCATGGTTGGGGGCAGGTGACCATTTGATACTGCAATGGTTTCACTAAAGTTATTTTGCTACATTTTGACATCTGGGTGTCTAAAGCTGCATTGCAGAACCACATATGAGAGCTTACTACCTTGCTGCACAGATGATTTGGCTATTTCATCCTAGAGAAAGTGATCCAGTTTGTTGGAAATGTCCATAGAAAATGGAGATTAACAGGTTGAGACTGACAGCACCTCAGGAATATTATATTTCAGAGTTAAAGAATAATGCACCTTTCTTCCATGGTCACATGGAAGAAGAAGATCTGTATTATTTATATATGGAACTATACACCACTTCAGTGACAATAGCAAAAATGTTGACATTTTATGTATTATGTAGTTTAGAAGAACATGAATACACATCTGCTTAAACACTAGGGCCAATCATTTTGCCGCTTACAGGTTCATTGTTACATGCAGCATTTGATATTTTTGATACAGTATGTCACATTTCATCATGTTAAATTTTGGTAATGGAGACCATTTTCTGCAAATTTTCTGTACTTTTAAGAGCATGACTTTTCAGTTCCAGGGATTTTTTCTGAAGTTCCATCATGCATAGAATGGTGTGTTCACTGATCTTGTATTGACTAGGTCATATTCATTTTGACAAATCTAAGCACAGCCAATTATTGGACTTTAAATGGAGCATTTGACTTTAATAATTGAATAAACTAGAAGGGGTGAGGTTGGTAATGATGCTAAAACTAAATGGATAAGGCAGATCTGAAAAGTAAAAACATGCTACTTTAGCAGATCTACTGTGCCGAATGGAAAAACATCAGAGGCAAAATTTCTGAGCAAATTGCTTTCAAGTGTTTTCTTGCATCCATCATGAAAAATTGGTGGTCCTCCAATCCCAGAGATATATGAGTCCATGCAATAAAGGAGAGTAGATATTTTTATGTTTGCAAATTCAATTAAATATTTCAGTGCTCTTTCTTGCAGTGAATTTTGTAATTTATTTTTCTTTTTTTTTTTTTTCATGCTTTTTCCACCTGAACTTGCTCTCTTTAGCCACATACACCAGCCCTCTCCTACTGGCATAACACCTCCAGTTCACATGATGCTTCTCTCCACACTGCAGCCACATAACCAGTTACATACTGGCTATGTCATCAGAGGATGATGATGGCATTTAAGTTTGTGCATCCACAGGTGCCCAGCTGAACAGGAGTAGTCACTGAGAGCAATGAGACTAAAAAACTTAACTGGCTTAATACCCCATCTTTACCCAGCAAGGCTGGGCCAATTGTTGCCTCGCCAATGCAGACCAAGCTGGTAATTGTGCAGCTGGGACTTGAACACCTAGTCTATGGGCTCACACCTGCTTCACAAACAAAATTGGTACTGCCACAGCTACTGAGTGGCCCTTATATTATTGAGAGTGTACATTATCAATTATTTACACAATGCATGCTGAGAACGTCGGCATATATTTACGAATATGACCACAAACACGCAGTGCTTGGTACAGAGACAGTTTCAAGTTTAGCTCTAAATATTTACAGTCATAGTCAGTTTAGCATGCATAATACCGATTTCAGGAATTGTCTTTGGAGAGAATTTGTGTGTACCTGATTACATACCTTCTTGGCGAGTAACGGTTATTTTCTTTGAAAATGGTTTAACAGATCTAGATCACTCCGGCAGTATCGAACTACAAGTCAAGTAGGATTTCCACCCGTTTACAGTCCAGTGTGACGCAGCGGTTCACCCGTTTGATGAACTATCTTACCCATAATACCTTGCAATGGCCAAAAACTTATAAATTCGAGTCCCATCCGGGTCCCTGCCGTTCCTGGTTGGCGACTCGTCGCCATTATTATAAGCTCGTCCTTACGAAGCTACTTTTGGTGACAATACATTCGCTTTTACCGTTCTCCAGTCTTTGGAGAACGGCTAACTCCTTTTTGGGGCTCTGTTTTTCTTTCTTGAAAGAAAAGCTCAGTTTCCCTGGGGTCCCGGCCCCGCAGTTCCAGCTCCCGTTCACTCCGCCTCCATCGCCGCTGTTCGCTACTTTATTTTGAGACGCCTGATTTGTGTCTCTTTTTCTCGGTTTGTTTTGTTGTCAAGATGTCGCCGTAATGGAGTCTCCGTGTATGATAGAAATGAGCCAGGGCCTTCGCCGCCTGACCCGCACTCACAGCAACCCGTTTTCCTCTCCCCCTTTTGCCCCGTTTAATGCTAGAGAGCTCGGACTTTCTGTCCCCGGACCTCGGCCTCAGAAATCCACAAAGCAGGAACGCCACAACCATGGAGAAAAACCCAAACAACAACGCCAGCAGCAAAGTTCCGCCTCGTTCTGGTTCGACCGGGCCACCCACTGGCGATTCTAAACCCAAAACAGGTATATGTCAAATATTGTTTCTGTTTGTTTCATACCCAGCTTTTCCAGGCCTGCCCCTCGTGGCTGGCTGCACCAGAGGTATGAGGGAACTTTAGACCGAGGCTTGACAGCACATTGTGCGGCCTAGCTGATAGTGTTTGTTTACCCGATCAAGGTGACGTCACGTTATAGCCAAGGCTTATTTTCTTTCAGTTTAGCGAACTAACCTTGACATTTATCTGAACTCTTAGAGAAATAGTACCTCATATTGTCGTAAAGATACGTGACAAATATGGAAAGTTAATACATTATCGTTGATTTACTAATTGATGTATCTAAGTTATATAAGGGGCGTTACCTAGCGAGTCATGGTAGCTAACATTACTGTAGGAAGCTATCACGGTATTACATAGGTAGATAGCTAACCATAGCGTTAACGACTCGGTTCATGCAACTACGGCCATTGTTAGTGGCATTGTTACATTGGTATTTGGATTAGTTAAATTCAACTTTTCGCACGCTTGGAAATGATATCAATTGCAACATAGCCTGTAATTCATGCGATAACGAAGAGAAAGACTAGAGCCGTCGACCTGTGTGCACACATATTAAGATTTCCAAGTGAATAATGTACCGAAGCAAGCCAGTAAACAACTAGAAATGAGGTATTGTTGCGGTACTTTACACAATTAGTTATTTAAGTTAACGTTACAACAGTTTACAGATGTTTGAAATCGAATAGAGCAAATTGTCTCGCTTGATAACGTTACATTTCAGTGCTGTCTTATTTTTCTTTGTATACAATGTTTTATGAAGTTACATTTGCAAAACAAACCATTTGGCTTTTCGGTCCGGCACATAATTTCATTTTAAGAAATGAGCTATACCTAAAAAGAACACAACTCAATCCATTTTGCACAACAAAACACGAGCTGTCTGTAAATTTTTCTCTTATTCGTTTAACAGAGTAAAACGTATCAGATTGTAAGGTTTGGGCATTTGGATTGTCTCATTGACACTAGCTGTCATTACAAAGGTAATAAGCGTGTGGCCGATGCTTTCATCCTACCACATATGTAAACCTGTTTGTCTTGTAACTGTAAAGTATTAAGCATATTTTGATATTTTCGGTAGCCACAATTATGAGGTATTCCTCCACTGTGGCAGGAAATTGTTCATAAAAATATTCATGGAATTAAATATTTGTGTTTGTGGTATTGAGTATGAATAACATCACAGAATAATGATCCAGACCCCTTTTCCAAACCTCTTCCCCCAAAATACGTCTACACCATCTGCTCCTGCTGAGGGTTGCCCTCTGAGAGTTATTAAATTTCAGGTAAATGAGTTTTACATTGAGTGCACTAAAACATAATTGCACAAAATCTCCCACCTGTCTGCATTGTTGATTTCATTCTGAGTAAGAAGTCAATTGTGAAAACAACCACAAGATATCCTTTCAGGAAATCTAAATAAACTGTTACATGTTTGGATTCCCTTATTTTAGTAAGGTGTAGCATCTCCTCATGCAGGTAAACATTTTCCTACAAACTTTTGGATATGTCATACTACTTGTTTGGCATAAGGAATTGTAAGGCATTTTGTATGTAGGTTAGCAGGGTGTGAGGGGCCCCAATGTGTTTGTGTAGTTTCAGGAGCTTGATGAGTGTTTATAGATGACATGAGGACTTACTCTCACCCTCTGGACTCTGTTGATAAGCATTGTGTCTCATATAGCAGTTGGACACGTTTGATGTGAGAAAGAGGATTTTTTGGATTCCAATGCCCTGTATTTAGTTTCTCTAAAGAAAAGGTGGAGAACTTTTTCAGATTATGACAAACCTTATGAGTTACTGCCATAACTATTTGAATGCAAGGTTAAAAAAATGTATATGTTGAATAATTGGTATGCTGATTGCCAATATTTTATGTCTAGTCAATACATACTCCCACAATACTTGTAGGAGTATGGAGCATATTTCTGACTTTGTCACTAAAATGGACAATCATTCTAAGGTCATCTCCCTGCTTCTTAGCCAAGCAGTACTGATTGGTAATATTAGAGTTAGTTTTAGTGTCCTCTGTCATTCTGTTCGTAAAAGTGAGTGTTGTATTTTGATGGGTAAAGACAATTGATTTGTTTTGTATTTTGGGCACTAAGCTGACATGGGTAACTGTTCTAAACAAAATTTTTAAATTCTTATAATGAAGATGACAGTTTTTCGACAAGTCAGGCTCCCCTTATGTATTTTTTTTTTTTTTTTATTTATTTTTTTTTTTAGTAAGAGTTTGGTGTTTGGAAGATCACTGAAATGAATGGAAAATACGCAGTCATTTCCCACTTTAATTTTATTGGCACAAGTGTTTAAGCACTGTTAAACAACATGTTTAACAGTGCTTAAACACTGGCAAAAAAGTTTTGCCTGTAGCTAGGAATTTTCAGTAGATGTTGTCATATAAGCAAAAAGAGGGGAAGCATATAAAAAGAATGCCTAAAGATAGATGGGTTCATAAATTAACTGAACTGTTTTTTCTGTTTCCATCCCCTTACCCTCTCAGATGGTAAGAATGGTGGAGGGTCCAGACGTTATGGCCGCAAGCGAGAACCCTCCTTCCCCAAGACAGACAGCTTCCCTGGCCCCCGCCGCCCCAATCCACAGAAAAGCAAGAATTTTGACAAGAGACCCCCCCAGAGAGGAGGAGGAGCAGGTGGAGGGGGAAGGCAGTATGGAAATGTTGGAGGGGGCAGAAGAGAAGAGGTACAAACACTTTGAGAGAAAAATTCTGTCAGTAGCTTTCTTGTCAATGGCCAAGTCTTATTTTTCAAGGAAAATTCCTGTTTTGTATAGCTTATTAATATATTTCCAGGGAATAGGCCTAATAGATGCAAGTCTTAGAGGTGCATACAATTGCATTACTGACTACACAACACACCTGCAGCATACTGATATGGTTTTTTGGTTCAGTGGTTTTTATTTATTTACTTATTTTTTTTTTTTTTTTTTTTTTTTTTATTTTACTGAAAGTTAATAGGGAGTGTGTTTGTCCGCAGTTTGTTTTTGTGCTCTCAGTCATGTTTTTGTGAGGTCTCACAGGGGTTCACCCCCATGGTTCCTTAGGTAGCCGAGGCTCGCCGGGCAGAGTTCAGCCCGGCTCAGTTCGCTGGACCCAAGAAGATCAGTCTCAACCATCTGCTGAACTTCACCTTTGAGCCCCGTGGCCATGGACCCCCTGGGGGGGAGGGCCACACCTGCTGGGGGCGCCGCAACAAGTGGGGGCACAAGCACAAGCCCTTCAACAAGGAGCTATTCTTGCAAGCCAAGTGAGAATCAGTATTTCTTGGTTAATTTTTCTTATTTTCTCTTTTTGTGTTTTTCTCTGTCCATCTTTCTCCCTGATTAAATGAATTATGCTTTATTGTCATAAACCCTGATTTTAAATGTTGCCAATGCATAATACATGCAAAAAAAATGTAAATGTATCCAAATATCCCAGATACCATAAAACTGTAACAACTTGGTTTCTGTCTCTGTACACACAAATGCAGTTTTTTACAGTAGTCTGTAGGTGCTGAACAGAAACAGAAGGAAATAAGTCCTGATTATTAACAAATATTTGTACTCTAAACAGCTTTCCAATGACATTAGATGAAGAAATATGAGGTGCAAACTATTTTCATTTTGTAGTTGTAATGCTTATTCCCAAGAGTAATCTTACTTGTATACTAGGTTGCATGTTAGGGAGTTTATTCATAACACATTATTATGGTTGCATTGGTGGGTGTGCATGATTACCCAGTACACAGAGTGTGACAGAGCTGGCATGCATGCATCAGGGTGTGATGGAGGTAACTGTGGTGTTGACTGTCCTGTGCTTCCTCAGCTGCCAGTTTGTTGTGACAGAGGATCAGGATTACAAAGCCCACTTCACTGACCCAGACACGCTGGTCAACTGGGACTGCGTGCAGCAAGTGGTGAGTACACCACTCTCATCATTTTCCACAGTCTCACTCTCATCATGTAGTCATCTCATCTGTTCTTGTTCATTATCCTTTTAAATAGTTTGTTCTTGTATACCTCCTCTGATGCAGTGCACTATCTTGCCTTCAGGCAATGGATTCTTTGAAAACAGGCCACCCGATTATAGTTCAGATTTTAGCTAAAGTAAATTATTTACAGAAACAGAGCTGTAGCATCCTCTTTTTTTGTTGGGTACCAGGCCATAGTGGACAATATAGCAACGAACAAGCAGACACTGCTGCAAAGAAAGCCCTCACAACAAGAATCAGGCAATGTCTAATTCCACCATCAGACCATAGACCTTTACTGAATGCCTACATTACAAGCAAGTGGCAGGCGGAATGGGACAAGAGTGAAAATAATAAATTATGTGAAATACATCCAATAGTTGGACAGAAACCAGTGTTCTCTTTTAAAACTTGATGGGACCAATTTATTTATGCAAGATGTTGAATAGGTCATTCACGACTTACACATGTGCATTTACTTAAGGGTGAAGAATCACCAATGTGTGACTCTTGTAAAACTCCTTTGACTCTTAAACATGTTTTAGTAAACTGTTCTGCTTTTACTGCCATTAGGCAAAGGTTTTATTCTGAAAGATCTTTAAAGGATACTTTCACTAAGGTACCTCCAGGTGAAATATTTGGAATTTTTATCAGAAATACATTTAAAGTATTCTGTGTAGGTTTTTTCCCTCTCTTTGTGCTGTGTAAGGTTTGTTTTACTCTGTGACTATGTTTGTATTTTTATTGTATGCTTTGTCACTATTAATTGATTGGATTTATTTATCAATGTTTTACCATGATCTTGCTGTGAGATGGCATTTGGTGCCAACTTGGCATTAAATATGAAATATCTATCTATCTGCTTCAGTGCAGGAATCAGGGTAGCATGAGCAGCAAGAAAAAGTTGGGAAAATCAATGAGAATCTGAATTAAGCAAGGGCAGCCTGATTCTTTTCTAGAAAAGAGATACGACTCATTTCTTCACTATCTCGTTCTTTTTTCTGACATTTAATATCAGTTGAGATTACATGATGCCCATGAGATTACATGAAATTGTGGTCTTCCTGTCTTACCCTTCACTTTTCAGCGTATCTACAGCCATGAGGTGCCATCATGCCCCATCTGCCTGTACCCACCAGTGGCTGCCCACATCACGCACTGCGGCCACATCTTCTGCTGGCCATGCATGCTGCACTACCTCTCCCTCAGTGAAAAGAGCTGGTCAAAGTGCCCCATATGCTATGAGGCCGTGCACAGCGGTGACCTGAAGAGGTGAGCGGAGATGTGCTTCTGGCTGTTTTTAAGTACCTGCAGTTTAGTGCAAATGGACCAGCAGTGAGGTTTAACCTTGCCTCTACCTGATCTCTCTCCTGGCAGTGTGGTTGCCATGGAGACTCGACAATACTTGGTAGGTGATGTCATCACCATGCGTCTGATGCGGAGAGAGAAGGGTGTTCTGGTGGCTCTCCCTAGTTCCCAGTGGGTGAAGGTGGAGGAGCCTATTCGCCTGGGAGGTAAAAAGGAGGGAACACATAACACATACACACACAGATTAGTGACCTAATCTCTAGTCTTAAAGGCTTATTGTGATCTAATCCAACATCACCTGCCCCATGTCACTGCTGTTACCCAAACATAGCTTGGAATTAACAAAAATCCTCTGCTTTGAAAGTGGCTCCAGCACAGGAAATGTCTGAAGTGATATTTTTGAAATGACAAACATTTTTCTTATCAAAAAAGTAATGCAAGCATAAAATGTGTTGGGGCTAACATTTTCTGTGACTGCTTGGTTTTTAGATGTATGCTGAGAATCCATTATATCATATTTCTGTTTTTGGTTGTGACTATCTTTGGTCCAGATGTGCGTCTTAGTCCTTACTCCAAGCTGCTGCTGGCCTCCAAGGAGCAGATTCTCGGGCTTGTGGGAGAGGAGAGAGCTGCCCTGCAAGCCCAGCTCAGCCAGGAAGAGCAGGACGTCCAGGCCTGCTTTATTCAGTCCGCACTGCACCAGTTGCAGGTAAACTGGGGTTGGCTGCAGCCTCACTGATTGCTCCACTGTCTGTCTTTGTGGTGGGCTGTCACTGTGTCATACCATGCTTGCAAGTTGTTACTTTCTGAGTAGTCCTCAGACTCATCCTTTTCTCAGAGCCCACTCCCTCCATGTACTTGTCCCTAACAAATGTGCTACATTCATCATTCTCCCTTTCCCCTGTCCCCTTTAACCCAGGAACGAGAGGAGGCCTTGATGAAGAATGGGCCCCAAGAGGTGGACAGTGTGGACAACATCAGTCTTACAAGTCTGGCACTGACTGACCCACAATGCCCTGGGATTGGCACTGTGCCCTCTCTCAGCAGTAACAAGGTTTGTCTCTTAGACTCAGTAGTTCCAACCATAACTGTAGCCTCCTAATGGTAACATGGGGTTAGTTGCTGTTAACTACACACTTAATGTATATTAATTAAAGGGTCAAATTTCTCATGACAGCTGTGCTGTTTGAGAACTTTAATACGAGTCTTTCTCTATTGTCCTTGTTCCCTCCAGCCCTTGATTCACTATTCGTCTGCATTTGATGACGAGGTACAGGAAGTCCCAAATGAGGAGTGTGAGCAGGCCCCTGTTGCCCCTGTGGATCCCACACCAGCCCGTGAGCCCCAGCTCAGTGAGGGGGCTCCTCCAAAACAGAGTGAAACAGAACGCCCCCAACATGTGGAGAATGGCCCATACTACTACTTTTATCAAGGTAGGGTGAATGTCTTGTCTCCCATTAACAGATTATTTTTCTGAGATCTGAAGCTCTCTGGTGTCTAAGGATTGAACCTAATAGCATTGTAACAGTGTATCAGAACTTGGACTTCTATTTTCACTCATGGCAACATTTTATTGTTGTTGTGGAACGTCCAGTGATCACCTTAGTATGCCAGGAAAGCTGGAACCACCAAAAGGTGTTTGTATTAATGTGTGCTTTCCACATCCGTTGCATTATCTCTCTCACTGTGACCACAGTTAACATGCACCTCACATTGCTTAAGTTGTTCTACTGAACCATATTCAGTATCCCGTGTTAAGCCTTGTGGAACAACCCTAGTTTACTGCAACAGGTTCTGGTATGTGAGGCTTGCCTGACAGCAACAGCTGTCCTTGCTGTCACAGACCAATTTGGAGTTGGGTGACGAGTGCGTGTTGGCAGTGGTGTGTGGTGGGGTGGTTGACGACCCTCTCTTTCCCCAGCTGAGGATGGACAGCAGATGTTCCTTCACCCAGTGAATGTACGCTGTCTCCTGCGGGAGTATGGCAGCCTGGAAGCTAGCCCTACTTCCATCACTGCTACCGTGGTGGAGCTTGAGGGGCAGACTGTCACTGAGGTGAGGGGGGAAGGTCTTCAATGCAGACTTGCTTCTGTCTTGGATCAAAGGAAATTATTGCAGTCATGTAGTTTTTTTGTTGATTATTCAGAAAGAATGCAGGTGCCCTACTTGTGCCACGGAGTCAAGCAGAAACCACTAGTTTTATAGATGTATTTTTCCTATGTTGTATGTATGTTTTTGTGTGTTTGCTTACTAAAATAAATGTTTTTCCTGCAGGAGATCCGTCGCCGTCACCGTTACCTCTCTCACCTGCCACTCACCTGTGAGTTCAGCATCTGTGAACTAGCTCTGCAGCCCCCCTTGCTGTCTAAGGAGACTCTGGACACCTTTGCCGGTCAGTCTTATTCTTTTATACAGTCAGAACAATCACCATGCAGAACAAGGAATTTTTTGCAGTCTCTTCATCTTTCTTTCTGTCCCACTCTTTAAGATGACCTGGAGAAACGGAGGCGTCTGCGGCAGAAGAAAGCAAGAGATGAGAAGCGTAGGGAGAGGCGCATTGAGATTGAGGAGAATAAGAAACAAGGGAAATGTAAGAACTGAGAAAATTCAGTGCATAAATGAAAACTGGCAAATGCATGTTTGAATGTATGTAAAATTGCTGCATGAGCTTGAAGCAGAATCTCAATGTCTGCCACAGACCCGGAGGTACATATTGGGTTGGAGAACCTGCAGCAGTTTCCTGCTTTTGGGTCACCCCCTCATGACCGCAGCCCCCCAATGCACCCTGACTTCACCCTGGGGCCCCCCTCTCCCCTCAGCTGCAGCCCAGCCTCTGGTGAGTGACCCCTTCTTTTGTATTTTGCAGTAACATTGTGTTATCCCAATGCTTTCTAAGTGAAGCTTAATTGAGATACCACTATTGGGGGAAGAACACAAATCTAGAAGTGAAGAGACAGAAATCTAAAAGGATGCATTTCAGGAGTGGTCAGTGCAGGTAAACATCTTTGGAAAAACTGTCATGGTCAGCAGATCAAAAATCCATTCTTGCATTGCTGCCAGAATATTTCCATATTGTCTAACCTGACTATGAAAAATTGTATCAGAACAAATTGTGGATGACTGTTCGGTCACAGAATTCTCATAGACTCACTAGTGTGCGTGCGTGCGTGCGTGCGTGCGATGCTTGTTTCAAATCATTTCAGGTTTCATCAGAGGTAAGTGAGTACACTGAGTTGAAACTACTTGTTGGGGTTATCCTAACCTGTGTACATCAAGACTTGGAATTGTTCAAACAGCTATGCATTACGATTATTGTTCCCATCTTGGAGTTACATATTAATGTTCTCTTGCTCATTTTTCATTGCAGCCTCATGGTCAATAAGGTTAAATAAGGAAGAGGTGAATTAGGTCCCAGATGTGCTGAAATGGACTTTTCCCTCTTTTAGATGGTGTGATGTTCCCTTTTCTGGGTGGGCAGAGTCCAGCCCCCAGTGTGGGTAGCATGGAAGAGGATTCCCACTGCCTCTCCTTTGCTCAGGTCTGTCTGCTCTATACTCTTGCATACCACCTGCTCTCATCTGTCTGCTAGCACACACTTCACTGTTGAGCTGAGTAACTTGGCACCTTAACGTGATTCATTTTAGCCCAGGAGAAAAAACAATTTCTCATTAACTATTATTACCTGAAATAGCAACTTAGGGCCAGGAGATTGTACATAGGAGTATATGTACTGAAGTGCTTTTGGCATTGAAGAATTTAAATACTTTTGTCTTTGGAATCTGACTTACTTTCGCTTTAGATGCTGCGAGATGGAAAAGCCAGAGCTGATGCTGGGCCCAAGGTTATCCCAAAGAAAGGTAAGAAAGCAAAATCTCTCTCTGTCTCTCTCTCTCTCTCTCTCTCTGTCTCTCTCTCTCTCTCTCTCTCTCCTTACTCAGCCATTATAAAAAGAAATTTTGCTGTGATGTAACCTTTGTCACAAAGAAACTAGCCTTTGGGTACTGGCACAAAGTGACAGTGCTACACTGTAATTTGATACTGGGTGAGAGAGGCTTTTACCCTGCGGGTTGAGCCTGCAAATGACTATGGGCTGGTTGCCGTTAGCAACAAATGAGGGATTTGTTTGTGCAGGTGAACCAAGTAATTTTGTGTATGCATAATATTCAATCCTGATAATTTTTAGGCCTGCACACTTGCTGATTCACGGGTTTTACTTTCGCTTGTTCGGACAAATTTTTAATTAAGAACATTTGTTTTGAATGAGCGGTGACCATTCAATGACCCTGTAGTTCTGTTAGTATTTGAATATTGCAACTGAATAGCAGCAGCACTTTTTGGAGAAAAAGAGAACCAGACACCTAGCAATAATATTTTAAAAGGGTTAGCAGCACACAGAAACATTGAGGTTGTTTTGAAGGGTCAGTGAATCTTTTGAAGGTGGCTTTGGAAGAAGTGCAGAACTGAAGGAATATAATGACAGTCTCAGCACATAAGTACATGTGGGATATTATTTTTGACATAGTACAAGTGCACACAACTGAGCCACATACAGATTCTGGTACAGCTGGGTTTTAAACCTTGGAGATAGGCCACACACCTGTAACAACATAGAATCAGTCCAGGTCACCAACTGAAAACAGGTTATCATGTCAGAGCAACCTTAATCTCAGCCATTGGAATTATTTCCCCCCTCTCCTCTCACAGTCAGTCTGTGTTGGGCCGTTAGTCACAACAGGCTCTCTGTAATAACACCCCTGCAGATATGCTCCTGGCTCCCCCTGCAGCAGACAGCGATGGGGAGAGCGACGGGTCTGACCGAGTCCCAGTGCCCAGCTTCCAGAACTCTTTCAGCCAGGCCTTTGAGGAAGCACTGCTGCAACTGGACCACAGCCCTGCTGCACCACCACAGCCTGTCCTTATCTCTGGTCAGTCACTAAGTGGATGGGTGGGTGGGGGGGGTCAATTGTGAATTGATACACATGGAATGGAGTGCTGCACAATTAACAAAAGAGAGGATCTTAAGTACTACATACACCTGACACACTCATATGTCAAAACCAAGGTGTGTGTGGGTTGTTGGGGAAGATGAGCAGTGTCAGCCAGAGGTTGAGAGTGTGTGTGTGTGTGAGAGAGAGAGAGTGTGTGTGTGTGTGTGTGTGTGTGGGAGAGGAGAGAGAGAGAGAGAGTGTGTGTGTGTGTGTGTGTGTGTGTGTGTGTGTGTGTGTGTGTGTGTGTGTGTGTGTGTGTGTGTGTGAGAGTGTGTGTGTGTGTGTGTGTGTGTGTGTGTGTGAGAGATCACGCCTGCTTGGGTCTGTATCAGCTTGTCTGGGGGATAGGGGGGAGCCACAGCCTCTCAGGTTCTCTGCTAACTCAACATTTCTCCCTCTCTTAATTCCACTATCCATCAGAGGAGAAAGGAGGAAAGAAGAAAAAGAAGAAGCAGAAGCTTTTGTTCAGCACCTCCATGGTTCACACTAAATAGAGCCTACACTGAAGTTTAATTCACTTCCACCACCCTTTATTTCTGCTCATATTTCTGTTATCCACAATCTTCACACCAGCCCTGCCTGCTTTCTCATCCCAACCCTCAGCATTTGCCTCATCTATTCTAGTTCAGACACAGAACAGTCCCAGACTGCAGCTCAACACGTATTGCCAAAGTCACAGAAAATTATACACCACATTACAGATGTGCAAGTCTTTGTGTCAGGATCAGTATTACAAATACTTATCAGTCTTTCATTTACTAACACCTGGAGAACCAAGGACTGGACAGTTTCCTGTCCCTCCATTCTTAGCCCCACTTTTCTTTAAGACCAGGGACGCTGGTTGGTAGTCAAAGAGTCTAGTTGTGTCATATGGTGCAAATGTCATCACTGGTCATTTAGGAGGTGGGAGGGGCCTTTTCAGGACCCAGGGTGGAGAGAATTCACATAGGTTGTAGGGGTGCAGTGTTTTTGGGGTAGCAGTCAGCCAGCTGCAGGTACATCCCACCTCCCCCTACCCCCCCCTCCCCACCACCATGTATATGTATCTACTTCAAAGACCTTTAACCTTCCCCAGTTCTTCACCATGGAAAATGGGAAAAAAAAAAAAACATCAAAATGAAGTACTCTAGCCTAAATCTATAATACAGGACAATTGTTTCATTTTCTTGCCTTGGTAGTACATAGTTACTGTTTAAAATTGGCATTTCTAAAAACTTTCCCCACACATTTCAGACACCTGAGAGCTGAGCCGGGGGACAGGCCAGAGGCTGACTCTCAAACTTGTGAATGTGCCCTGAATTAACAAGACACTGCATGAAAAAATGGTAATCTAAAAAGAATTGTGAGTTAATTGAACAGATGGAATATTTGACACCGTAAAGGATAACGCCACATGAAATAGTGCAGAGTTGTACAAACTCAGTTTTTTTTCCCTCTTCCTATCCATCCTTCATTTCTCCTTTTCCATTGCTTTTCTTTAGATTTGGTTTGCCGTGTAGGGTACTCCAATAGATCCAGTCCCTTTATCCTATCTCCAGTGTTAAAAAAAAAAAAAAAAAGTTTGTTGGACATGTGCGAAGCTTGAGGTTTGCAGATTCTTGACTGCTTTGTTTGTAATGTAATACCTGGGTGGAAAGCTGTTGTAAAGAAAGAAAAATAAAATGTTTTGTTTGGGAGTTCCTTCATTTTCTTTTATTCTTTTTGAAGTGAAATTCAGAGGGAACCCGAAATGTAAAAAAGCCACCTGGCAGAAAGTGAATAAATATGATTATGCACAATCAATTGTCTGTTTCATTTGATCTGAATTTTCTGCTTGATTCAACTCTTGATCTTGAGGGATTTAAATGTGGTATGTGTTTGAAGCAAACAGATTCTTCTGGATTTCATTGTCAGATGTGGTCCCTGCCTGCTAGCAACCAGTTTCTGCGGTGTAACTGTAAAAAAACGTACAATATGTTTGCACAGCACTGCTCGAACTGAGATTCGAAAGTTGATTTGTATTACATCGTGTCACATTCCCCCTCTATCTCTGCAGCTCGATTGCCGAGATCCAAGGTGTGTAGTCTCAAAGCTTGTCCACTTGAGGGCACTACATGGCAACGGTTATCCATGCGCCTCTTTGCATCCCTGTTCAGGTTGCCTGCCCGAAGAATACCAAAACAAAGCTCCCTCCTTCCGCGCAGTTGGGACCACACCTCCGCTGGCCGTGAGTCCACTAGCATGCTAGGGTGAGCAAAATCCTGGGACTGGACAGAAGGCGCTTAACCCTAGCCTTCCTAGCCTACCCATACAGCTCAGTGTAACCTGCAGTCCTATTCCCTAAATTAGCTGTTTTATAAAGGACGTCCTCCTTCGCAAACAGTGAGGTAGTCAAGCTTGTCTGGCTGAAGCATGCTGTATTCCCATGGGGGAGGGACTCTTTGACAGACCACCACCACCACCCCTTCCTTATGTCGCCGAGCCTTGGCTTCGATTTTCGCTCAGGTTTGGTTGAGAGTCACGACTGCTCCTGTAGGAGGGAAGGTGAGAGAGACACGACAGGTGGAAAGATGTCTCATTTAAGTTAGTAATCTGCCTCTCTGTCATCAACTAAGTGAAGCTGGATATAATACAGGGCAACTAGCACCGTGCCTTCTTTTCCAGTTAACTTTATAACTCGGTAGCAACTGCTAAAGAGAATAAACGGGAGACTAACATTGTGGACTGATTCAGGACTCCAGCAAGGTAAATCCTCTCGACTCCCAGGCAACGTTATGTAGCTCGGTAACTGGTTTGTTTTTTGCGATATTGTGGTTTTAAATACACTGTATACTAGCCTATGACATAGCTGCCGAGTCAGCGAACAAAGAAATTCACAAACACAGTGTCTTAACTTGTCTGCTCCATGGCTGAACGGCTGTATTTGATAGTTGGCCAGGACTGTAGCCTAGTGGAAAGCTAGGCTATTTTATGATTGGCTTCTCCACTCGTAATTTTAACTTACACGAACAAAGCAAGTGTTGCTTACTAAACGTGAACGAGACTTGTACAGTAACATAGGTTATTTCATGCTTCGCTAGCAACCTTAAAAGCTGGGTAGCTTACCTAGGTAGCCGAGTGTTTTATTAGCTACGCGAATATGAGTAATGTTGGTTACTGTATCTCAAAATTCTAAGGGCCTGATGGAGGAAAGCGACTGAGTGACATGTATGATTATAGCCAACTCACTATGTCTATAAAATATTTACCAACGAGCTTAATACATTATGTTGTTTAAACTATTTTATTTTGTTCATTGAAAATATAACTTTAAAAAAGACGTACGCTTTGCGACCATGGTGACAGTGATGTGACCGTGTGCGCGTCGCTTTCCTAATTGAATACATTTGCTTGAAAAGTACAGGGCTCATTTGTAGCTCAGTCATCAGTAGTTGCAGTCATCGATACAACTTAACCCACCCCTGCTTTTGCTGTAATTTGAATAGAGAGTGAGGTCGTGATTTTGTTTGTTTTTGTGTCCTCTCACTTGCAAAAAAAAAAAAAAAAAAAAACCAAGGCAGAGGGTTTCTGTTTGCTGGTCTTTTGTTTTAGCATGGTTTAGCTAATCATGTTGTGGCTATTGTTCGTTGCCCATACATCTCTTTCCTCTCTCTTTCAAGTGTCTTTTCAGCTGCGGTCTCTCTTCTCCGCAAATTTTTAGATCCACACTCTTTTCTAATACCATGGAAGCTTTGAAGTGTGACAATAGCCAGGATTTTCCACTCCCAGATGAATGAAAGGTTGCTTTATTTCACCCGTCTCTCTCTTTTCTACCTTCTCTTTTTAATCTTTCTTCGTCTTTATAACGTTCTGCCACTTGTGGTGTAAAAAGTCATCGCGTTCCTGTGTCGGGCTAAGTTTAGAGTAGGGGAAAAAATAATAGGAAAATGAACATCGCCTGATGTTAACCAGTACATTCGGTGAACTGTGTAGACCTAGTTTATTCCCACAGACGCTTGTGGTGTGTATGTAATGCGACCAGGGTTTCTGACTACAGTTTCTTTGTTGCCCTGGGAAAGACTGAGGTGTTTTTCCTTTACAAAACTGGACTAACCAGAGTGTCAGAGTGTTGGGAGCTCTCTCTCTCTCTCTCTCACACACACATACACACACACACAATCAGATTTCAAAACAAGCAAAGCAATTTTATGAGAATGGATACAAGTGTGTGGATTGAGTAGTGACGGAATTATTTGTATGAAGTCACTGGAGTTAGTTTGTTATTGAATCCCAGTATGATTCGTTCCATATTCTCTTTCTACGTTGGGATGGTTAAAAATCTGTTTCCTACGCTGTTATTGAAATGAAGATTGGTAGAGTACTGTGGAAAATTAAAAACGTTTAGTTTTGTCAGTGATACTGTGTAGTTGCAATTCTTATACACCACTCATACACACTCAGCAGACAAGTCTTATCCAGATTGACGTAGGCCTACAATTTGGCTGCAGTTTGTGCAGCTACTGTGCAGTGACTTTCAGTAATTTTAAGATGATCTTAGCGCTTCAAGGGTTTTGGGTAAATGAGTCCTGTTCAGTTGCTCTGAATAAGGCACTGTTGTCATTCATTTTTTTTCCAATATGTCTATCTTTTCGTTGCCTCATAACTTACTTTCCTAGGGTTTTCCAGGTGTGCTTCATGGCATTTTGCCATTCTCCTTTTACCCATGTTATATTAAATTTCTTTTGAATGCACTTGAAGATGAATATTTCAGAAGCATTTCCTGTTTTGAATCTAGCATTCATTGAAAACAGGTTTAACTAGTGTGTTGAGAAGACAAGGCAATTTGCTATTGACATTTGTTTTCTTTGGCATAAAAATGTAATTTCCTGTATCCTATTCCCCACTATATCTATCAACTTTGGCAATCAGTTAGATCATGTACTGTACACTGTGCTCTCAGCATTCTCTTCTGTGTATATTCTAGTAATTTTCTACCATAACTTAAGTGTAACAATTCCTTAAATTGAATAACTTATTACTTGACTCCATTTCTGGTTTCATTCCTTTTATCTTGTATTGCAGGTTCACTATACATCCTCAGGACAATGTTTGTCCTTTTTCTGGTGTAGCTGCTTTAACTGATGTAATTTTGCAGCTGATCTCACCAAGCAAGGATGTTTTCTCTTGTGTACAAAGTCATGTCCTATGTACTGATAGTTGCTACTCTACCTTCTGATGCTGTGAAACATGTAAGTGGGCTCATCTGTTCATCATTTTGTCTTTTATCATTTCTGTCTGTGTGATCCACAGCTGCCACTATTTAATTTATTACAGGCTGAGTATACCTTATCCAAAATGCCTGGGACCAGAAGCGTTTCGGATTTTGGATTTTTTTCAGATTTTGGAATATTTGCATACGGCCATGCCCCGACATACGTCCAAGTTCCATTCTAACCTACCGGTTGTATCTACAAATAGAAGCAAGTCAGACGTATGTTAGCATGGCATGTAGTAGTACTACACATGTAGCATGTAGAATATGTACATACTGCCGGGATATCGTCTGAAGGTCACTATCGTATGCACACAGCCATTAGCACTGGCGGATATATGACCAAGCATAATTTTTATATTTAAATATATAATTTTTTGTGGAATTTTCCACTTTTGGCATCATGGCGGCGCTCAAAAAGTTTTGGAGTTTGGAGCATTTTACATTTTTGGATTAGGGATGCTCAACCTGTATTGGTATTTTGTCCTCATCCATTATGCAGATGTTGCTTGATACTATCTCACCAAACCCCATTTTTAGTGCAAGTTGAACGATCACTTCATGAATGCATTGCATGTATTCAGTATAGATTAAACTACAGTCTTTTGACCAGGACTCTTCCTGTTTTTTCCTGTTGCACAGTGAGCGAAAGACCATGTGTACCAAACTGAATTGCAGTACACACAGAAAAACACACAACACACAAACACAAAAATATCCAGACCTTAACATTTTAAGACTGTAGCCAAAAACAGTAATTCTGATGATGGAAAAAAAAACCCTCTTATCAAGAACCTTACCTGCCCCAGAGTGAGGTGAATAATCATGTTTTTGGTTGGGGTGCTTCAGAAGCTACTTGAGAATACATACACAAGAGAAAGCAGGAGTTGATATTTTGGCATCATCAACATGAAAGAATGAATATGATTATGCAATGGAAAAATTATAATCAAGCAGAAAGATGTAAATGCTGCATGACTAGAAAAAAACTATGAGGGCCATATCCCTCTATCCTTTTCAAAGGTTTTTGTTTTACCCAGTGGCTGTGAGATTCACACCTCTGCAGCATATCCCACAATCCTGTCCTCAATGCTTTGTTAGGCTAGTGCTCGATTGGCCAGCAACTGCGCAGCAAAAAATCCTGGGACGGATATCTTGCCCACATTATTTGCACAGTGCAGAAATGGAATTTTAAATATTCTTAGTTGGAAGCAGACTCTATGAATTTGGAAATCTTCCTACTTAAAACCTAAACATAAAGCAAGATATTTAAGTAGGAGTTATAATGCACAGCTTGTGTTCCTATGGAAAGAAACACAGTGATGTCATAAAACTGTATGGCATAAAGTAACAATGAGTAAGTATTCCAAATAATTAAATAAAAGGACGTGAAAATTCAGAAATCGAAAGTTTCTTGGTGATTCACACACCTCTATTGAGAGAGTACACCTGAGTGGGGAATTTTGTAGCTCCACTTAATTCTCTGTTGGAGCTGTGGCTCATCACTGACTTTTAGCAGTTTTCCTTCTCTTTCCCTTCCTCTTCTGCCCTGCCCCTTATCAGCCTCTTCTGTTGGTTATCTCTCTTCATCCGTCCACTCCCAGGGGACTTTTGCTCTTTGTATGATACTATGCGTTCACAAAATGGCTGTGATACGAGCAACTGTCTGCTTTCATTGTCCACTGTTATTTTCGTGTCACAGTACAAGGTGTCATTCTGTGTGCTGTACCTGCTTAAGTCTGTTGTATTTATTCTGAAATTCATGTAATTCCTGGTGAGGCTAGCTGCACTGTGCTACTGCAACCTGTGTCACAGGCTACCATGCATTTGCAGTTAGTGTGGATTTTTATTCTTGCTGTATAGCCCCATAGGATGTGGCCCAAGATGGATATGTTCACAGTAGGTAGCACTTACGTTTGAAATGTTAGTTTTGACACAGAATCTTTAGGGGAACGTAATGTTTTTGGCGCTGCATTGGCAGCATGCTTAGTTTTCTCCTTGAAATCGAGAGCCCAAGGATTCACTCCCCAGCTGTAGCACACCATTTGCTCTTTGTATGTTTCCCTTCTGTTTAACATCAACAGCAGAGTTGCATTGCCAGTATTTGTCCGTACTACTGCCTTGCATGTGCAGAAATCATCCTCGAAAGCTCCTCAGCCAAGCCAGCCTTGGTCAGTATCCATTCCACAACTGTCAGCTGGCAGTTGGTATTCCCATAAGAGTAATTCTGGTTGTAGGTGGGGTTTTTTTCAGTTGCAGGGATCATTTTGGGTTGTGAGATCAATTTGTGGTCACTGGAGCGTTTGCGGCGCTGGTAGAGGCGAATGCTGTTGTGCTGCTGCTGCTGGTCTCTCCAGCATTTCCAGCTGTAGCCCTGGACCCACCATCCGCAGTGAATATTTAACATTCCAGCTTTGCAACGACGTTTCCTGTCAACAACTACAGCCTCCAGTCATCAGACCCCTGCCAAGCACTTTCCTTCTCTCCTTCTCTCTAACCCTCCCTCTTTTTCTCATTCCTTGCAGTCTTTCTTCCCTGTCTTCTCATTCTCTAAGCAGCTCTCTTGGTAATGCAGTATATCTTAACATGCTTATGCACTGGGTTCACACTCAGGATCCATGGGGTTTTTACATGATGTTGAATTGTATTGCATCTAGTTACACTCTTATCCAGAGTGACTTTCAAAAGAGTTAGAACATAAATGTCTTCAGTAGGTTTACTGTGCTTTTACTGCTTAGTGGGCTACCACCAATGTTTTGAGTGTAATGGGAGCTTAAACAGGCAGCCTGTGGAGTTTGGTGAGGCGGGGGGTAACTGGGGAGTATTTTGGAAGGTCTTGGTCTAGTTAAGCAGCAGTATCAGGAGAGGGTTGTTTATTTAAATCTGCAAAATTGGTTTGATTTCCACAGAGGATGTGGAGAATATATTGAAATACATTCAAAACACTGTAATGTTTGTGTGATGGTGATGTCAGATTGAGCACCACCACCAAAATGACTTGATCTGTTGTTTTCCCAGGCCATGGTTCCCCTCTGCTCTCTGTGATGACATCACTGCACGGTTACCACAGAAACCAGGGCCTCAGCACAGACGGCTGACATCCAGGCAGGTGAGTTATTGCAGGCTGGCTCTCAGTAGCTTTGAAAAAACTGCAGACGAAGCTGAATTAGTTAATTGCATCAACAAAGGTTTCTGCTGTGCTCCACTAGCCTAAGTTTTACTATGGAAGAAGAGGTTGTTTTTTGAAAGGGATTGGGGGAGGGAGATCCCCGTTTGGATCCTGTTGAACCAAGGAAAACATCAACAGGCCTGAATGTGAGCCTTGTCGATGACCTCTTCTATTTAACGGTCCACAGAAAACATACACAGGACAGAAGGGAGCCCATCTCTCTTTTTCACCCTCTCCCTGCACAAGTTCCTGTCCCAGTCTGCTCTTAAATCTGTCAGTTCCAGTTGACCCTTGCAACCAGCACGAGTCACTAAACAGCTATGCATCTGACTCACCTCAAACACACCAGTTCCACTTAGCATGTACACACATTTGCCTACAGGAATCAATGAAACGTCATTCCCTGCCCCACATCTTGAGCAGGACTGTGGTTTTGTGCAAACCTGGGCCACAAGCATCCTGTACTGTCTGGGGTATTGGGTTGTGGGTTGATGAATTTTCCCTCCTGCAACCCCCAACACTGTGATTAATAGCCTCTGTTGACTAGTCAATCGGCTTATGGACACTCACTCTGGGTTTATGTTCCTCTCCCCAGAGCCAAAGTCCAGAGCCTAGACAAGATAGAGAGAGATAAATGCTTCTTCCGCACTGGTTCTGCTGATATTTGTTCCCTGTGCACACATCCACTGTTCTGAGGTGGAACATACTATGAACATTTAGTTAATGCTACCACCAATGAACTGACTTTCTGATTCTATTTTTAAAACTGTGGTACTTGTTAATTATTAACTTCATCCTTGTGAGGTTTCTATTGTCATTCTGCAAAAGGAATCTCTTTGCTTTTGCTTCTGGTTCTTTCTAAACCCTTGATAAGCATTTTCCAGTTATTCACAAAGCTGTTTCTCACTTAGTTTTAACTGAGTGAAAAGTCAACCTAGTGAGTCTCAACAGGCCCATGGCAGTGACACAAAGGAAGAGTTCCCCAGTTCATTAAGTCAGGAGCTTTTATCCACCCTCTCTCTCCACTAGCATCCAATTAGATGGTGCAGGCTGGATTACAGGTCTTGTTGCCTACGTCTCCAGTGTTATTTCTGTCCCCTTTCCAGTCTCCCTCCAAAACGTCTTAATTAAAGCTGCAAGCTGGCAAGAGGCCGGATCAGACACTCTCTTGGTGCCGTCAAGAGTATTATTATTTACTGTACAGGACCAACAAACACACCTCACTTGCTGTATGTGCATGACACTTTACAGGACCCACAAACACACAACATATCTGTGTGTCACTGTGCAGGACCAACAATCATGCTTTACATGCTGTCTGTGTTACTGAGCAAGACCAACAAACACTCAAAACATGTTGCCTTTATATTCACTGTGTAGGAAAAACACATACCACATACAATGAGAGTGTTTACTGTATGGGAAAAATAAACAAACTTTCATGACTGTTCACTGAGTGTTTGGTCTGCAAATTTTCAAGTAAACAACTGCAATGCTATGACAAGCATGAACTTGAATGCATGTATGTTGCTGTGCTGTTTCTGCTTCCTAGGAGGATTTGGAAGGCTTAAACAGACACCTATGGACTGTAAATAATGAGTTTGACTTACTGACAAATTTGTAAAAAAAATCTCTTCAGAAAATTAGCTTCACCCACAAGGCTGATGTTATTGCATTATGTTTTACTCTGAGTGTGGGTACACTGACAGAATTTGGTGCTGCTTTGCTCCTAGGTGCTGATTAAGGACATGGCGGCTCAGGTAGAGGTGAAGACTAGTGAGGGAGCAAGAGCAGGAGGTGTAGGGGGCCGTCTACACCTCAGCCCCCTGGCAGACTCCAGCAATAAGAGCCCTATCGAAGGCCCCTCTGGCACCCCAAGTCCCCTCATTCTTGCCCCAGAGCCTAGCAAGCCTGTTCCAGGCCCCAAACCCCGTCTCACCCCCAAGCCATTTGTAGTAGAGAAGAACCCCACCATCCGCCCCATTGTTGCCCCTAAGCCTCACACTAAGCCCCGCCCTGAGCCTACTCGCCCTGCCTCCTATAAACCTGACCCACCAAGCACCCCTAAACCTGCTCCTACAAAGCCTGCCAATGTCAATGCACACAGGCCTGTGTCAACCACTCCCAAGCGCCCTACCCCTACCTCCAACAAACCCGCCCCCAAGCCTGCTCTTGCACAGACCCCCAAGCCTGCTGTCCAGCCACGAAAACCTGGGCCTCCACTTTCTTCTGGGGAGCCCGCCAAACTCACCGTACTGGAAATCGGTGAGTCCCAGGGCACCAAGCCAGCCCTGCCCCAGCAACGGGGACTCCAGATATCCCTGGCTGCTGAATGGTCGGGAACAACACCGCAGCAGGAAGAGCGAGAGAGAAGGGAAGGAAAGGAAAAGGGGGCTCCCATAGTGCGGGCAAAGTCCATGGGCTTTCTCAACCAGGCAGGACGAGAGGATGAGAGGCCAGCAGGAAGAGGGAAGGGGGACAGAGCCACTGAGGCACCAGCAGTTGTCATGCGGCCCCAGCCGAGAGGATCCAGACCCAGGCCTGTGTCTGCGATCTTCCTGCCAGACTCTGCACAGACAGAGTCTTCAGCCCCTGCCCCTCCCTCCCGCTGGGTGGGTCGAAGGCCCCTCTCTGCAGATCTCACCTCCAAGTTTGAGTCCATTGGCTTGTCCCTACACCGCCGGCCTGGCAAGGCAGACAGCAAGGAGAACACCCCAGAGAGGGGTAGAGAGGATGACAGCGGACCAGCCAGGAGAAAAGAAATGTCATCATCCATGTCACCATCAGCATCGGGGCCTGAGCGTAAGCTAAAGCCTGCTGTGCCAGAGCGAAAGAGTGAAAAGAAGGAGCAGGATGAGAAAGAGGAGGACACGAGTGGTGGCAGTATAAAGAGGCGGATAAGCTTGTTGTTTGACTCCTCCTCTTCCTCTTCGCCAAGTGCAGGGCTGCCTACTGCCAGGGCTGAGTCACGCCCCTCATCACAGCCCATCCCTGATACTGACATCCCAGTGGGGGTAAAACAACGAATAAAAAAACTGACCGAAGATGTGCCCCCAGCCCAGAACCCGTCTCCAAAAACACAGTTCAAACCCCGCCCTCTGCCGTCTGACCTCACCAATCGGTAAGAGCAATTAAAAAAAGGCAGACTTCAGTGTTTTTAATTTCTACCTTTTGCCAGTGGCCTTTGTTCCTTTACATTCCTCAAATTTTGTGTGTGTTTGTGTCTCTCATTCCCTATCAGAGCATCTGGTCTGTTTGTGTTGGTAACACTGAATTTATTTACTGCAGCTTTGCCACTGAGAAATCAGTGGAGCTTAGCAGTTCGTCGCCAAGCAGCTTGGAGAAAGAGGGGTCTAGAGTTCACCAGCAGGATGGCAGCGAGGCTCATGGGAAGGTGAGAAGATTTCTCGGCCATAGTGAGATCTGGCCAGACAAACAGATTTCTGCTACTGTGATTTTTAAACTGGTACTTGCTTGAATGCTCAGTAGAATCTCAATAATATGGGGTAAAAACCCAGAAATGCCATTCTAGTAATACCTAACTTAAATGACAACCATAGCTATGACACAATTGCTATCAAATACTATTTGGAAGACTAGTTAGCAAAAGTGAATTTTATGAAGAAAATAATTGGGTAGGTAGCCACAGTGTGACGATGCCAGACACAATTAAAAAGAGATGTAAATGAATCTAACTAGCTCGTTGTTAGACTGAGCCATAGATATCTAACTGTTAGTTATCTTTATTGTCTCTAATTAAAAAGGTGAATGTTAAACAATGTACATTGATGATAAAGGTTTAGCATCCTCTGTCATAATTCACATATGTTGGGGAGTGCATAATCACTTAAAACAGTGGTATCAACCTCATCCTGCAGTCTGTAATAAAGCATTCATTTTTCATCCATTTCATGCATCAGTATTAACCTGCATTAACTGCAAGCTTACTGTTTAAAAATGCTTATGTACCTCACATTCTTATCTAGTTTCACTGAAGTGTTACGATTTTTAGTCAACATTGGGCCTTTAACATAGGCCTTTACTGTGTGTATCATCCAAAGGCCTCAAGAGCATTTTAAGTTTTTTACTAAGGATAACCACAAGTGAATAACTGCTGGATATGTAAAAGGCTCGAATAATTTGAAATGTACCAAGATCCTTTGGTACAACAATCCAACATTTTCTTTGCATTCCACCTTCTGTTTGGTCTCGGTGCTCTTCTTTTCTCAGTAACTTTGTCCAGTTCAGCTAGTCACCATAGAACCATGTTGGAGTCATCCTGAGTGCAGTTGGTTAGCCTCTCATTAACAAAGTAATGTCATTAGAGCTACCTTCTGTGGTGACCCACTGATGCCAGGCCTTATAAAATGGTCAGGGGAAGTCTTTTCAAAGATGCTTATGCCTTTTCAAATAGGTCTTTGGGCTGGACCATCCTAGTAAAGCCAGTAACATCTGTATTTAGTAATGCACATCATGGTGCATGTAACAGTGCCAGTGCTGGCTCTAAGGAAGAGCTCCTCTGGTCAATTGGGCTCCTGCAATATCCCAGTACCAGCTGTCCAAGAGATGAAGTTCTTTTGCACAGTGTCTGTGCTGATCAGCTGGTAGACTGTAGAGTGGAAATATGCACAGAATTGCTCCATGTACTTTGGAGAGCTAGCATACTACCCTGTGATCCTCTAAACTGATGGAGAACATAGTAACCATGGGACAGACATACAAATAAGCTTGGGCTTCCCAAATTTTGAGGTCTTTTTCGATGTGTAATGTACAAGTACTGAATCTGAAAAGAATTAAGTTCTGGGCTGTGCAGTTTGCTGTTGCATATTTAATCTACCAAATGTAGTCCTTTTTGGAAATTTTGTTCAGTTTTGGAAATGGAACCAAAGCCCTGTAGTGTTTGCTCAGACTAAAAAAAGCAGTAAGAAAGGGATTCCCAGCAGATGATAAACCTGCCAAATAACAGTGCCTGTGTTGACCTGTCCTCATTAACAGAGGAAAGATATCAGTGGAAATGAAGCACCACCTACCTGCACTTTGTTCGAGTATCATCACAATAAAAAACAAACTTAATGTAAGAAATGTTTGCTTCAGCCATGACAATGTGATACTGCCACCATAGGCTACAAAGAAAAGGTGACTTGAGATAAGGGTGGAGTCAACCTCACTCGCCCAGGAATTGTACTTGTGAAATTCTGGGTGTTCCCAAGTGATTAAGCGTGTCTGCTAAATTCCTACATGTAAAATGTGAATGTAATTGACCATAACATTTCCCAGAGAAGGGAGGGCCCATAAATCAATAGCCACTCCTCTGGTTGAGCAGGTACCTGCAATTCAGCTGCGTTAGCATGAAGAACTCAGCCCACCTCCTCATTAGCTGCACTGGCATTACAGGTGGATTTCAGAGTGAAAGTGGCAGTCTTTTCACTTCATGCACTTTGCAGAATGTGTTGTATTTCTAATAAAATAACAGAGAATTTTGCAATGATGGGAAAGGCTGACATTCTCAAATTGAAATTCCAAAATGGGGAAGAATTCATTCTCTTCTACAATCTCTTCTGTGTGGACGGAACAAGAACCACACACAGTTCCTCATTGCTATATGAGCCCTGTAATGAACCAGGTGCTATCCATCAAGAACTAAGAGGCATTGGCATAGTAGTTGTGGTCACTGCCAGGCATAGCTAATTAGGTCAGGGAGTCAGCGGTATCATTTTCCTTAAGCTGTTGGTCTGCCATAGGAAGGGCAGAAAGTAAGGCAAATACCTGTATTCAGAGATGTATCTGCTCTCAGTTATAGTAAATTTATTGTGTATTCTGTCTTTGATTTATCATCTGACTGAAAAGATTGCATATGCGGTCACATATAGCTTTCTACAATCTTTAAATAGCATTTCACTCAGTACACTCTGCTATGATTTGCTGTAACTGTTTACTTCTGTACCTGTAGATGCTTGTCCATCTTGTTGCAATACCTTATTGACACATTTTTAATTTGATTCCTCATTCATATCTGATTGCCTGCATTTGGCAGAGAGAAGGAATTGTTTAAAAAAAAAAAAATCAATGCACTCACTTACAAGCTTTTTAGGTAGATATTTTGTTGACTGTTTAATTGTCTTTATATAAGTTGCATATTTATCTCATATCTGATAATATCAACATTTGATCTTGCTAGCTAGTTGGCTAACAAACTTTGGTTTATGTCAGCTATACATATTGCTTTTCCCACAATAGTCTCCAGTTCACACAGATTCACATTTTGTACCCAGTGTGCTATTGTGTGTCTTGTATTTCTTTTTAATACCTTTTTGTGTTTTATAATCAATAATGTTTTGCCATTAGTGTCTATAATGGATCTGCTGCTTTTGTATTGTTAAAGCAAAACAACTCAGTGGAAATTTGTTCTGAAACAAACAGTGCTCTGTTTATGTTTTGGAAGTGATCTCAGAAAGACAAATAGGAAAAATGTCACCATTATTCAAAAATTGCAGCTATGAAACCCAAGAGGGGCGTTGGGTAATTCTCGGGCGGTGCTGATTATGAAAGAAGCCGAGAGACGAACACTGGGAAAAGGTCAACACAGACCAGCTTTGATTACTGCGTCTTGGCACCCCACCCTCTTTTATGGCCCTAACAAAGAACAGATGTATCCCCTTTCTGGTGATATGCATTCATAGCACTAAATCACTTCTCTTTTGTTTCTCGCTTTTTTCCCTACTTTCAATCTCCAGAAATACTGTATTCACCTCACAAACATATACTTGTTTAGTTAAAATATTAAAATTCACACTCCTAATGATCACAGTCACTCAATATTCATGTGTACATTTACTGACTGTAGATGTCTGTCTCCCTTTCCTGCTCTTCCTTTCTCTCACCTCCACCCTTGCTAATTTTTACTTGTATGAGGGAGACTTTCCAAGAATTGTACTTTTTTGTCTCTAGATTTCATTGCTGTTCTAACCTGCATCCATTGCTCTGCATATTTGGCTACCTAGGCTTTAATATTTCTTGTCATAATAAGGATAAGGATAAAGATGAGGATAATGATAGCAATAAGGATAATGGTAAGGAAAATGACAACAATAATAATGATATGAATACATTTATAATTATACAGTGATTAATAAATAATTTATAATATACATGAAAATAATAATACAGACAATAAGAATGAAAATGTTAATAAAATAATAATACATACAAAAAATATTAATAATAGACTGACAACTAAAAAATATTATGGAGCGTCAGTTTGACTATGCCCTAATTTCTTGTCCTCTGGGTTGGATCATTGACTCGTCACTTCTTTTCACCATTTTCCAAGACTAAAATGAAGTTGAATATCTTAAAATAACATCTCTCCCAGGTTTTCAGTGTCCATATTGGAGGAAGGTTGGAATAAATGCAGCTTACGATCACACCGTTAGGCTTGTCTGGGGGTGTGTTGGTAAGGATTAGCATGGACACAGTGGCCAGCATTGTTTAACTGAAAGCCTATCCTTGCCCTGGCTACCTGCTGTCTCTGAGCCAAACTAAACTAACTGTGTTTAGAAAACCCAAATCGTTCTTGCATTTTTTTTAAAGGCTGAAGACTCTGCTGTAGACCTCAGTGACCAGCCACGAGAGGGAGAAGAGGAGAGAGCAGTGTTTCAGTTTCCCCAGGACCAGCCAGCCCACTCCTCTGTCAGCCAATCGGATGTGAGCTTTGAAGAGCAGGGGGTGGAGAGTGAGGCTCAGGAGGCCTGCCCCAGTGGTGGAGTGCAGACGGTCCGTGCGGCCCTGTTTGAGAACGTGGTGGAGAGACACAGTGTGCAAGTGGTTGAGGAGGGGGGTGTACTGCCGAGTGGGGGCAAAGATGACGGACGGCCCAGGAGGAGCCTCTCGATGAGGTGGAGGGAAGGCAGTGATGGCAGCCAGTCTGGCAAAACCCTCTTGGACACGGTCGCCACCCCCACCAGCCCTCTCCGGGTGGAACATGTGTTTGATACCGTGCCAGCTGTCGGGGAGACGCGGGCGGTGGTAGAGAACGTGCCCTCAGCCCAGCTAGAGGACAAGGCCATGACGCTGCGCTCCCGCCGTTCAGGCCCAGACGGGCCAACCAGGGTTGAGCAGGTGGAGGAGAGATCCCCATGGTCCCATCCCCAAAAAGAGAGAGACCCCCTGAAGGGGAAGCAAGAGGCCATGCCCTCACCTCTGGAGCAGGCTCCCCGCTACTTGAGGGTGGGGAGTCTGAAGAAGTGGGGTGTTGAACAGACTGTGAGGACAGAAGTAGAAAGAGGGAGGCAGGGAGAGGATGAGAGACAAAAGCTGGATAGAGAGATGCAGGGTGAGTCAGAGAGGGAGAGGCAGAGAGAGCGGGAGAGGGAGAGTGAGAGGGAGGAGGTGGCTGCTCCAAAACGTTTGAAAATGCTGGAGGGAGAGGACCCACCCCCCAAGCCCAGGGCCACTTACTTTGCACTCACCGGGCAAATGCAGGAGCCCCTGGTGTCGGAGGACAACGTAGACAAGAGAGGAGGTGCGGGGGTCGACTTCAAGGATTCCACTGTGATGGCTGGGCGATGGAGAACCCAGGGGCTGTTACATAGGAACCCTTCCCTGGATGCTGCAGTCTGCAAAACGCCTCAGAGTGAAGCCTCAGGCCTTTGGCTTCCAACAGGAAGAGAGCAGCCAATGGAGAGGGACATACAGAGAGAAACTGATAAAGACCAGGAAAGCAAGACCCAAAGGGACATAGAGAGGGTGAAACAAAGAGAATTGGAGTCACAAAGAGCAAATGAAATGGAAAAAGAGATGGAGAGGCAGAGACAGATTGAGAGGGAAAAAGTGAGAGAGATGGAGCGACACTTGGAGAATGAGAGGGAAAGACAGCGGCAGATGGAGAGAGAGCTCTTGGAATTGGAAAATGAAAGAAAAGCTGAGAGGGAGAGAGTGGAAAGACAGAGAGAAATGGAGAGACAAAAAGAAACTGAGAAAGAAAGGCAAAGAGAGGTGGAGAGGCAGAGAGAGATGGAGAGACAGCTCTTGGAATTGGAAAAACAGAGACAAGCCGAGAGGGAGAGAGTGGAGATTGAAAGACAAAGGGAGATTGAGTTCGTGAGACAGCGAGAGGTGGAGAGACAGAGAGAGATGGAAAGACAGAGAGACATTGAGAGACAAAAAGAGATGGAGAGAGAAAGGCTAAGAGAGATTGAAAGACAGAAAGAGATTGAGAGGCAGAAAGAGATGGAGAGAGAAAGGCTAAGGGAGATCGAAAGACAGAGAGAGGCAGAGAGACAAAGAGAACTGGAAAGACAAAAAGAGATAGAGAGACAAATTGAGATTGAGAGACAAAAAATGTTGGAGTTTGAGAAACAGAGGGAAATTGAAAGGGAGAGACGTCTAGAGATTGAAAAGGAAAGACAAAGGGAGATGGAGAAAGCAAGGCAGAGAGAGATGGAGAGACAGAAAGAAATAGAGAGACAAAGAGAGATAGAAAGAAGAAAAGAAATGGAGAGGCAGAGAGAGATGGAGAGACAAGCTCTTGGAGATGGAAAAACAGACAAGCCGAGAGGAGAGAAGTGGAGATTGAAAGACAAAGGAGATTGAGTTCGTGAGACAGCGAGAGGTGGAGAGACAGAGAGAGATGGAAAGACAGAGAGACATTGAGAGACAAAAGAGATGGAGAGAGCAAGGCTAAGAGAGATTGAAAGACAGAAAGAGATTGAGAGGCAGAAAGAGATGGAGAGAGAAAAGGCTAAGGAGATCGAAAGACAGAGAGAGGCAGAGAGACAAAGAGAACTGGAAAGACAAAAGAGATAGAGAGACAAATTGAGATTGAGAGACAAAAATGTTGGAGTTTGAGAAACAGAGGGAAATTGAAAGGGAGAGACGTCTAGAGATTGAAAAGGAAAGACAAAGGGAGATGGAGAAAGCAAGGCAGAGAGAGATGGAGAGACAGAAAGAAATAGAGAGACAAAGAGAGATAGAAAGAAGAAAAGAAATGGAGAGGCAGAGAGAGATGGAGAGAGCAAGACAGGAGATGGAGAGACAGAAAGAAATAGAGAGACAAAGAGAGATAGAAAGAAGAAAAGAAATGGAGAGGCAGAGAGAGGTGGAGAGAGCAAGACAGGAGATGGAGAGACAGAAAGAAATAGAGAGGCAGAGAGAGATGGAGAGACAACTGTTGGAGCTGGAAAAGCAGAGACAAGCGGAGAGGGAGAGAGCAGAGCGAGAAAAAGAGCAAGAGAGAGGCAGGCAGCTGATTCAACAGCAAGGACTGGAGAGAGGGAGGGAGATGGCTGGACAGGAAGTGATGTCACCACTCAGACCCAGAGTGCTAGACCTGGATTCTGTGTCTCTGGGGGACCGTCACCCGATGACTGCCCAAGCCACTGATCCCAGCAGCAGCAGGTTAAAGCAGCTTTCCCCCCGCTCCGAAGAGCCTTACCGGCTCGCCATCCTGGACATTGACTCTTTCCGCTCACAGACTCAACCCAGCCAGCCCTCAGCCGAGACCTTCCCTGTTGCAGGTATCCAGGGTGTGGACCCAGTTACTGGCATCAGGTTTCAGCCGCACACTCCAGAGATTGATGGAGGCCGTAACGTAGCCCCAGGGAGGCCGGTCGGGAGGCCCAGCCCTGTATGGTCCCCCTCCCAGCAGGATTTCTGGGAGCAGAGAGGGGGCAATTCTTCCTCAATAGGCAGCAAGGCACCTGGTGGCTGGGCAGGTCCTGAACTGCCACAGAAGCCCATAAACAAGCCCAGCCTTGAGCAGCTACTGCTGAGGCAGGAGGAGAGGCTGGGAGCCCCCATGCTGGTACCAGAGCGCCGCTGGTCTGGGCTGCCCACTGAGGCTGGTTCCCCAACAGCCTGGGCACCCTCTCCCAGGACCAGCGCCCCTGAACCTCAACACCAGGTCTACACCAAACCCGCCTCCTCCGACTTCCTCGATTCTCCCTGGTGGCCCCTGGATGTCTCGGCCCCAGCACCCCAGGACCAGAGAGGGGAGCCAGGGGCATGGAGGAGACCACAGGGTTCTCAAGCAAAGGTGAAAGAGGGATGGGGGTTGTGCTTTTCATTTCTGTCATGTGTAAGCTTCTGTTATGTGTCATACTGTCCATGTGTTAATTTATGCTATTTTTCCAGTGTTTACAAAGGACTGTGTACCCGATTTAAAGCACTTGCATGAAAAAATCTTAAGTGTTCAACTTTTTAATGGCCCCTTCAATTAAAGTCCTTGTTTTTCATCCATTAATGAATCCAACTCAGGTCAAATTTTTTCAGTGGAAGTTGGTTCAATAGAGATTTGAAACACTATGTGCCACTAATGACTATTGCTGTCCTGTTTATGTTTGTATGCAGGAGCTGACACGGATGAGGTCACGTAGCGTGTCCCGGAGATCGGCCCCAGCTGAGAGCTCCCTGGAGGGGCCACTGTCCCGTGTGCGGAGCCGCAGTGCCCACAGGGAGCGGGACCGCCAGTCCTGGGTGAGAATTTACTGCTTATGGACTGTTTTGGAACAGTTGTTCTAGCAGTGCACCATGCTGCATCAAGCAGTAGAGTACGGCGGTGCGGTTCTCAGTGAGAATTAGTCTACTTCTCAGAAAACTGGTTCAGGCTTGGCATGTCAATTGTAGCATGGGGTTGTCTTTAGTTTCCTTTGGCCTTGTTTTCTTTTTTTTTTTTTTTTAACCCTGCTGCAGTCTTCTATTTGCCACCAGGGGGCTGTGTGCTGTGCGTCATTGTTGCAGTTCAGATGAATGAATTTGGAACTGAGCCCCTTGGCTGTGCACTCACCATGAAGTGTATGCGTGTGTGTCAGGGTGGAGTAGGAATGCAGTTAGATCACTGCGAAAGGAGTGTTTTGTGTGTGCTTCAGAAACAGGGCGTTGATGAGTCATGTAACAAGCATGGTTTCCCTAGCACACCTATAACCCTGTTACCTCCCACTGTCTAGCCATTTCACAGCTTAGCATACTCAGACCAAACAAAGCAAAACAAACCCGAGTACTGTAGAAATACTAATTAAAAAAAGAATTTACAGGATAATAATCATTTGGAACATATGCAGTACCACTTTTGCTTTTAGACTTTTGGCAAATTATATTATCCAGAGCAGCTTACAGAAGTACAGAAGGTTTAGGCCACAAACATAGACAGTGCTGAGTTATTAGTGTCACTACCTTTTCATCAACTTATAATATAGAATGAAGTTCCATCGTAGGTGCAAATTAAGTTGAATAGTCACAAGGAAATAGTGACAAATGTTGTTTAAAGAGGTGTATTTTTAGTCTTTGGTGGAAGATAAGCAGATTGTCACTTTTCATGGGTGTAGTAGGAAGTTCATTCCACCACTAGAGACATTACCCTGAAGAGGTATCTCTCTTGGAAGGGATGGCAAAGTGACTAAAAGTTGTTGAGTGGAGTTGTCTGAGAGGAATGTTTGATAATAGATTGCATTTAATAAGGAGCAGTTCATGATGCTGCCTTGTAGACTAGCACCAGCAAATTATATTTAATTCAGGTTACTGTTGGTACGAATTAGATGAAGATAAGAGAGGCATGACATGCATACTTTGGCTGATTTTGGACAAGGGGGAGTAGCAGTGTTTTGTGTGAGATGGACATGTTGGCACTTGTCGGTAGACCTTCTGTGGGCAGGAGTTGCAGTAGTCAAGGCAGGACAACATAAGGACCTTGACAATGATCTGGATTCATACACTTCTGGTCACAGTTCTAGCCTTTGTTACTAAAATGTACAATATCTTCAGAAATAAATGGAAATGTATCAACTCTGTATCATTAGAATACTTAAATAAGATGTCTAAAGTCATTCAACAAAAAAAACATTTCTATTCAACTTGCAGGAAGTGATTTTAAAGAAAAACTAAATATGACATGGACAGTATTAATGGCACCATTTCCTAATATTTTGTTGCACACCCTTTTAATAACAATGAGAGCCTCCAAATGTTTTTGGTAGCCATCTACAAGCTTCTTGCACCTGTCTGCTGGTAGTTTTTCCCCTCTCCTCCATTGCAAATTGTTCAAGCTCTTGGATGGTTGCAGGGTGTCTCTTCTCTATGGCAGGTGCTCTCTCCAAAGATATCCAATGGGTTTGAGATAAGGACTCACTGCTGGCCAGTGTAAAACAGTAAATTTATTCCTTTGCAACCATTCTGTTATGCTTTTTGGTGTGTGCTTTGGGTCTTTATCATGCTGGAGAACCCATGAGCTTCAACCCAGACCTAGCTTCATTAACACTTTTTAAGCATTAAATCCATCATTCATTTGTTAATTCAAGTAATGTGAGCCCTCATAATATATCACAGGTGAGTCTGATTTCTAATTCATCACAGGTGAGTCTAATCTGATCATAATTCCTCAAAAGTGTGCCACATCCACATTTCAGTTTTTATACTTTTCCCTTCTGTTGCTTTTTTAAATTATTTTTTGTCCTTAGCTGTTGTGTATTGAACATGAGTGTATATAGACCAGATGTTTGACAATACCTTTTTTAGGAGATATTGTACATGATGTACTCAGGGGTGCCAAAAATGGTGGCCTGAACTGTATGTAGCAAACAAGCAGATTTTGTTGATGCTGTAATGAAAAAATCGAGAGCTCCTGAAACTGTCCTCATGTTTTCAGTGCAAGATTCATTACTATCCTAGACTGCACCAAGATACTTGGTAGTTTGGGATATAGGCAGTTGTGCAATACAGTAGTTTGAGATTTTGGCTGATCTTCCAACTTGGAATATCACTGAGACAAACTGATGCATGACGCAATATGCACATCAGAGGTTCGAATGGACAAAAGTGTTTCATTGTCAGTGTAATGGTCAAAAAGCCTGGTGTCAAGGTCAAGAAGAATCAAAACTGGGGAAAAGGAAGTAGCTTTTGCAGATTTGAGCACTTCTGTTACATGGAGTTGTGCTGTCTCTGAGTGATGGACCCTGTGTCTGGACTGCTTTTGGGTTGAGTGGGTCGTTTGGAGCCAGGTAGTATGACAAGTTATTGAGAAAATGGATAAGGGCAACTTTTGGGAGAGTACTGTTGGATTACCCTGGGGTTTGTGATTGTGTTTTTGTTGTTGTTGTTGTTGTTTGAGAACTGGTGTTGATCAAGCCAGCATCAATTCACAGGGGACGCAATCAGTATTCAAAGAGGAGATGATGGGGAAGGAAGTGAATGGCAGAAGTGCAGTCACAAAGAACTGCAGTTGAGGAGAGGCAATAGGATCTCTTGGGCAGATAGGGGGATTCTTGAATGTTAGTAGCTGTGGGAATTTAGCAAAGGTCATGGAAAATGCTGAGAGACAAGCTAGTTTGACAGTTTAACTGGCAGGACTGTTGGATTGAGTCTGCATTTGGTTATGGTTATGGATATCAGTAAATTTTAAATCCAAATAGGAAACAAAGTCAGTGAGGGGAGGTGGAAAGGTTAATGGGTTAGGAAGACAAGAGAAGGCAGCAAATAATTTTAGGGTTTTCTTGTAGCTGCTTTAACTCGGCTGTAATCCATTCCTCCTGGAGTCCATTGTGTAACAGAAAAGCACAGGTGTTTGTATCTGTCTGTTTGCTTGTGTTTATGCATGTGTAAATATTGTGTGTGTGTGTGTGTGTATATGTGTGTGTGTGTACACAAGAACACACACACCATGAGCACACACACACACTCTCTCAGTCAGATACATGAGTACGTACATGTAGAGCCCTAGAGCTGTAAATGGTTTAAATTATCCTTGAAAACAATCTGGAAGTGATGTAACAGGAAAAATAATACGACAGACTGCTTTGCGAATGCACTTGTGAGATGGTTGCTGTGGGCAGTGACCTAGAAGATACTCTTCTGAATTTGGTGGCCTTGTCTGTATGTCTGCTGACACCTGGTGGCCAAAGAGTGAACAATACCAGTGAAAGCCTGACTAGAGAAATTTTTCCATTAGTTTAGGGTGAAGGGTAATTTTTGTGTCTTTGGTTAAATTGGGGAAATTTCTGTGGGAGTTTGGCTTTTTTGTGCTCCTTGTTCCAAAATGCTGTGTTTCCCCCATAGATCTGTCTGTCAGAAATATCTCTTTCTTCTGGATAACATTAGAAACCAGATCAGCTGGGTCATTGTGTGGTAGATCTACAGTTACATTGATCTGGTCTTTTCCTCTTCCTTTGAAGTAAGGTTATTGGGACAGGTCATCCACACAGTGTATTCGAGCTGTTGAAGAGAAAGTGAGAGGGGGGGCAGATTTTTTTGTGCAGAGTGGAAGTTGTGGATAGTTTTCCTCCATGTAGTGGTTCCTCTTGGCAACAATAGAAATGCACAGCATGTAAAGTGAAGTAGTGTTTTGAAAGGGTATCTGTACAGCTCTGGTCCATCTCTGTGTCTCTACCTCTGAGCACGTACGAGCATGCGTGTGTGGGTGTGTGTATCTGAGGCTGTTTATGACTATATTTGTCTGGCTGTGGTTTGGTCTCAGAGGAAGTGTAAGTTAGGGTTATAAATTATACATCCTCCCTCTACCTCTCTCATGCTCTGTGGGTTTGGTCATATGAGGAGCGCACTCCATTGATCGCAGCTCTAGTGTCAGACTTTAAGGCTGGTCGACCTCATCCCTGAGGAAAAGAGAGAGAGAGGCACGGAAAGAGTGGATGAGCGAAGAAGAGAGAGAGGGGGGTTGGTGAGGGAGAGAGAGATGGCATACTATGTGTGTCCATGGTGCCTGAGACCGCTGCAGTGGCTGTGGGTAAGTGAGGGGGGCCAGTCCTGTGAGAGACGGTGATCTGGGTGGGTGCGAGGGGCAGGCAGGGGGGTAGGCTGGGTATAGCTTGGATGTTTCAGAGAACAGAACATCAATGACTTCATCATACACAACTTTCCAACTAGAGCTACTCTGCTGTGAACTGTGCCTCAGCGAGAGTGTTTCTGTGTGCCTCTCTGTGCAAATTTGTCCGGGTGGCATGGAATTGAACCTTGCAAATGTTGCAAATGCTGCTCACAGTACATCAATGTTCACCCAAACAGACATACATAGGAGGAAGTGGAGAGGTAAATGTTTGGCTGTACGAGTGAACTGCATTGTTTTGTTATGGGAATGATTCACAGTGTGAGAACAGGAGAGATCTGCACAGTGTGAGGACAGGTGGAATGTGGGTATAGGAACAAGAGAATTGACCACTGTCTTTACAGTGAGAAGTGCCTATACTCGTGATTGAGTTTAACAAAGAGAAAGGAGGAAAAGAAGGAAAATGAAGTGAAATAAGGGTACTATGAAAGTGTCTTCATAAGAAGCATGTGATGGGTTCTTGGATCTATGTAAAGAGGAAATTGATGGATAAATAGTCTTCCCTATCTCAGTGGGTCTTGTTTCCATGACAACCTAAAAATTTAGAACTTGTGACAGAAATTTGGTACCGAACAAAAGCTGTCCAAAGCATTTAGATAGCGCCATAGTGTTATCCTAATGTACATAACTCTTTTGGGGAAAAAATGAGACAAAAACTATATCTGTCATTTTACTGGTACATGTAATATGCAATGCAGTAGATTAGGATATTTATTTGGAAACTACAGGGAAAGACTCAAGACTGCTGATTCACTGAGATTTGCCCTCTTGTACCCTCTTATAATATCTTTTATTCTTTGTAATAGTTTTTGGTATTATCTGAACCGAGAATGGTATAGACTAGACAGTGCAGGATAGTAGCAAAGAAATTCATGGCATTAAAAAAAGAAGGCTTTTATTTTTGGGAAGTGTATTTATGCATCTTGATGCAAAGGCTACTAGGTTTGTCTTTATGTCTCTTATTTTGTCCTACCTGTCATCTGACTTCTTGTCTTACAATAATAAATGGGTCTCTGTTTGGCAACTGTCCGCCCGCAGTTTCCTGTGTGCAGTAGACATGAAGATGCACACCGGACATCTGTGTGTGTGTGTGTGTGTGTGTGTGTGTGTGTGTGTGTGTGTGTGTGTGTGTGTGTGTGTGTGTGTGTGTGTGTGTGTGTGTGTGTGTGTGTGGTGTTTTTTTTCTTTGTGGTGGTTGTTTTGTGTTCCTTCTCTCTTCTCATTCTCTCCTCTTAAATAAGTTCTTAGTTGAGAGTTTGCCTGGGCAGGGTGAGCGTGTACAGTTGTCGTAAAACATTTAAATACACTCATAATGCACATGTATGTCATGGCAATGTTGGGATTTCAATGATCTTTGCAACTGTTCTTTCTTGGTGGCAGAATGATTGGATAACATATGTCTTTGCTACAAAAAAAGATTCACATATTTGGTGCACAAATTAGAATTTATTGTGTGTTTTCTGAAAACAACACAGGGTCAAAGTTATACATACAGGGTTGAAAATATACATACAGCTATGCTGAAAGTTCCAGAATGTGTTTTTAATTTGGTCTCATGGCCCCTTAACTTTATATTTGTGACCATGATTGACTAGAGCTGGTAGCTTCTCTGTGCCTACAAAAAAAAGAGCTCATTTGACAGCACTGAGTGGATTGACCCACACACATTAAAATGGGGAAGTCCAAGAAGCTCAGTGCAGATTTAAAAGAGAGGATCATAGATTTATACAAGTCAGGGATAACACTTGGATCTTCAGGTTCCAAGCTCAACAGTTCAAAAGATTGTCCGGAAGTACAAATTATTTGTAGCTTTGGTCACTCTACCAAGATATAGAAGAAGACCCAAACTGTCATCTGCAGCCGAGAGGAAATTGGGCCATATGGTCAGATCCAACCCAAAAACCACCAAGAAACAGATCTGCCATTAACTGGTGGCAGCAGACACACCAGTTTCCTGTCCATGGTCAAGTGAATTTTATATCGCCATGAGCTGAGAGGCTGCCATGAAATAAAGAAGCCCCTGCTCCAAAATTGACACCTTCAAGCTCGACTGAAGTTTGTGGCTGATCTCACAGGGAAAGAAAAAGTATTCTAGAGGACGGTTTTATGGTCAGATGAGACAAAGATTGAGTTATTTTGCCACAGTGTCCAGAGGTATGTTTGGAGGATAAAAAGTGAAGCATTTAACCCTAACAACACACTACCAACTGTCAAGCATTGTGGTGGTAGCATCATGCTCTGGAGCTGTTTTGCTGCCAGTGGAACTGGTTTATTGTGCAAAGTTAATGGAATAGTGAAAAAGGAAAATCACATGAGAGTTCTTCAGCATAATCTCAAACCATCAACCAGAAGGTTGAATCTTGGATGTAGTTGGGAGTTCCAACAGGACAATGACCCTAAACATACATCAAAGCTGGTTGTGGAATGGCTAGATAAGGCTAGCATTGTGTTTGAAATGGCCTTTCCAAAGTCCTGACCTAAACCCAATTGAAAATCTTTGGACTGTGCTTAAAAGGCAGGTCCATGCCAGGAAACCAACAAATTTGGTTGAACTCTACAAATTCTGCCAAGAAGAGTGGTCAAACATCCAAACAGAATTCTGGCAGAAGCTCGTTGATTGTTATCAAAAGCATCTGATCAAGGTGAAACAGGCTAAGGGACATTTAACCAAATATTAGGTGGGCAATATGTATAATTTTGACCCTGTATGTATACTTTTCTCCCTGTGTTACTTTCATAAACCCCCAATAAATGCAAATGTGTAGACCAAATATCTGAATGTTTTTGTAGCAAAGATGTATGCCATTCAATCAATCTGCCTCAGAAAAGGAACCGTTGTAGAAATCCTTGAAAGCCCTGTATTGCATACATACTTATCCATTGTAAGTGTATGTAAATACAGGTTTGTGGGATTTGTGTGTCATCAAGAACAGGAAGTCAGTGTCAGTCTGGGTCCACAGAAGCAGGAACATTTCTTTTCCGATTTCTGTGTAAACTTTGAAATGTATTTGCTGTGATGTGATAAATGTATTTTAAAATGGCGAAGCTTGTCTTTATAATGGATATATTTATTTTTGCTCATTCTTAAAAATGCATCTAAAAAGAAATTTCATTTAAAGCCTGTTGATTCTGAAAGTTCAGGAAACTTTTGTAATTTGCCAAATTTTTGGAAACCTTGCTGTCAGTCAATCTTGCTCCATTGGTCACCCTGCATCTAAGTGGCTGCCAAATGTGTGTGTGTGTGTGTGTGTGTGTGTGTGTGTGTGTGTGTGTGTGTGTGTGTGTGTGTGTGTGTGTGTGTGTGTGTGTGTGTGTGTGTGTGTGTGTGGCAGTAACTGGAGCTGTAGACACTCAGTTTACGCACTGACACACTACACCCTGTCCTTATAATGTATTTAGTGTAACATGCTATTCCTGCTGTAGTATGACACAGATAAGTATTTGCTGCACAAATACTGGGCTGTACCCTGGGCTGTAGTGTTGAGAATACATGTACTACTGGGGACTGGAGAATGATCAGAGCACCTCAGCAGCTGTGTGAGCACAAGTGCTAAGATCATTGTGAAAACCATCTGTGTCCCTCTGCTCCTCCACTCCTGTCCTCAAGGGTCAACTCCCAGCTGCTTTTCAAGGTCTCCTTCAAAGGCTCCCGGAACGAGAAATGGGTGCTAAAAGGGTCCAATTGGAACATCAATTAGTGGAATCAGGGATACTGAAATGCCTGGCTGAGCAAATGCCTGCTCTCCAGTGCCAGAGTTGAGTTGGCAAGGCCACAGCTCATTAGGTTCAGAGAGGTTTCTGAGGGAAAGTATTAAGCACTTTACCACTCTCCGTTATATGTCAGAGCAGTACAGTATCATTTTGATATCTAAACGGAAGAGGTGTTTTTATTCTCGTCTCGAGGACATCGCTCTGTCCTAAATGGATACACTGCTTTTAGCAGATTTTGCAGATTGCAAAGTGTCTGAAATTATATGTGTGGCCACCAGGGGGTGGTGGTCCCCCACTGAAGGGATTTGTACCACCGGCATATTCTGAAACTGGTGGCATTTATGGGAATTCCCTTAGAGTTTGTTGTGAAATATAAATACTCTGTAGTCATTAGTTATTAACACTGTAAAGAAAATGAACCAGCTGTAAGAAATGACAACCAACAGAAATCAAAGTTTATGCTTTGTGGGATTTGTTCAACAAAAATACAATCACACCCCCAAGTCTCTTTATCTGTCTCTCTTCCTCTCTGTCTGTCTTTTGCATGCGCACACACACACACACACGCAGACCTAGGACTTCAGAGTTCCCACTTGCCCCTTCCTGCCTCTTCCTGTCTTGCTCTCCTTGGGAAATGGGATCAGTGACGGCATTACATAAATACACCAACCCTTTTCTCTCTCTGTCTCTCTCTCACTCACTCTCTCCTTATCCATATTCCTCCCTCTCTCTGTGTCCCTCCCCCTTGCCTTGTTTCCTGCCCACACCCTGTAACACCCCCCCCCCAGTCGTGATTGTGCCTGTGAGAATTCTCTCCAGCACTGCAAGCCCAAACAGGCTGAGGACAGAGCTCCGCAGAACATATATCACGCTCCGCTACGGAGCCACAAATTACCAAACACCCCTCCCTCCCTCCCTCCCTCCCTCCTGCTCTCTCTCTCTCTTGCTCCCTCCCTCCCTCCCTCACTTTTTTTTCCCCTCTTTGAGCGTCAGTCCTATAGCATTTGATCGAGGCAGCAAACGGCTGACGCATTGTTCCTGTACCTGCCAGTACCTGCAGGAGAGGGAGTGAGGAGGCTTCGGCAGTCCGAAAGTTGCTGTTGTCTCTTTCTTTGAGAGCCTTCCTTAACACCGCATTCTTGCCTCATCTGTCTGTCCCATCTTAGGACTTTTTCTGTTAGACAGAACATTTTTTTTGTGTGTAATTTATTTCGTTATTTTTTTATTATTTTTTTTTTTGTCGGGGACAGTTTGTACCCCCTGATCGCGGTGGAGAAAACAGGATCACATTGGACCACCTTGCTGCCATATCGCAGTTTTACTTCCTGTCAAGTTTTCTGGAAGCACAGACCCATTTGGATTTGACGTGAGGATCCTGGGACGAGCCTCTTGACATTGGTGGCCGTGGTGACACTAGGGGTGGTGAGGCGAGGGAACCATTGTGAGGCAGAAATGCGGACTGTCTTGTCGGACATGTGAGGAGAATGTGTTTGTGTTCTCAGGGTAGTGTCCTAAAATATGTACGCCACGTAACAACTGAGCTGAGCAGTTTTGCATACATACTTATGAGTATGTGAATGTGTGTGTGTTTGTGTGTTCTCAGCAGTGCATACATTTACCCACAAAGGTCAGACTGTTTCAGGAACAGGCTACGTTTACTCTGCCACAAAGAGGCATGAGCCCCCTGACTCAGCCGCTGAGCATATGAGTGTTAACGTAGGCTAGAGATTTGTATTCTGTCAGTTTAATTTGTTTATGTTCAGGGCATGGTTGGGTTTGGTCACTGCTACTGCATGTGACAAAGATGATGCTAAATCCATCAGCTTGTACAACAACTACAAACCGTGCTTGCAGGCGGAGCAGTCACTGTTCTGAAGTGTGTAATTTTTGTTTGGATCTTTCATGGCTGGCACTGTCGCTATGATTACCAGACACTCTTGAGCAGAGCTATCATTCCTAGTTGATTTGTAGCCCCAAATCGGTTGACTGAAATACCAGCTCTTGACTTGGCGAACAGTAACAGGGAGGTCTTTCATCAGTGGGTGAGAGGGAAGAGAGACACAGTGTGAGTGCGTTATCGACCTGTCGGCCGTGGGAAGCCGGGGGTTGGATGGGAGCAGTGAGGTGTGTGTTGCTGGATGAGGGCTCTGTGGCTTGATGTCACTGAGGCCTCAGTGAGTCAGAGCAGACTGCTGCAGTGCAGTGGACGCATGAGGCAGCGCCATCTGTCTAAATACAAGGGCTTGCTTCGATCAGCCTCTGGCTGAGAAAGAGGCCACACTACTCAAACTTGGACTTTACCCCACAAACTGGACTCTGTCTTTCTGGTCCCAGTCCGGGAGGTGGAGTGGAACTGGAGACCCAGGAAACTCAGGGAAGGTCATCAAGCACGATGGAGTACCTGGGAGACAAGCTGTCGGTGGCTCACTCACAGGTGTCGGGCTGGATGGGCAATGTGCGGCGGTCCCTGCAGGGGGCACTCAGCCTGATGTCTGGTGTCGAGCGGGGGGGCGGAGCTGAAGATGGGGCCGGGGGGTTTAAGAGGGCCGCCTCCCTGCGGAGCCTGGCTTCCAGGAGTAGGGAGTCCTTCCGCCGGTTTTCCCTGCGAAGCCAGCAGCGTCTGTCCCTGCGAAGGCGTCCCAATGACCCCGGCACTCCAACCTCTGTAAGAGAAACGCCCCCCTACCCTTCTCCTGCCCTGCTTTCTACTGCACTTTCTTCTCTCCTTCCTCACTCCCTCACACCCATCTGTCTGCCACCCCTACCCCTCCAGTCCTCTATTTCGTTATCTGCCCTATTAAGGCCATCACTTAAGCAGTACTCAGAGATTGAGATCTGAAATTTTCCAGTTACAGTGTCTGACTGTCCTTCAGGATCCTTGTTTTACAAGTTTTACTCCTCTCCACAACCCCCTTCCTGCTCTTTGGCTGTGACATCATTACACCCTGTCCTCTCGTCTAGGACATTTTGCATTTACATTTTGCTTATTTAGTAGATGTAACTCAAAGCAACTTAGAGAAAGGGCCGTAACCTCTGGTCCTGTGGTGGAAGGACTTGGTAAGGTCTATGATACCTTATATTCTCATGATACCTGATGTCTTGATGCCTTATACCTTCTGTTGCTCTGGCAGATATACCCACATATATCCTTGAATTTGCTGTGTCTTTTCTCTTTTTTGCCTTTTACTTTGTTGCTTTTGGCTTTCAGAGCACACGGTACACTGTTTGGTGTTTTAGACAGAGGAATGAGCAGTGAACAGAACAGCAAACAGAAGCAGGTCAGGTTGACGTTGGCAGTTTGAGGGAAGGAGCTGTCACTATGGATACTGCCTCCTACGTGCAGTGCTGACTGCAGGCCCAAAATTACAAATGTGTGGGTGTGAAAAGATGCTAGACACAAGGGGTGCAAGGATCCCCAAGAATAAATACTTTCCGGGGGAAGTCAGCATGAGACAACTTGCCGTTACACAGAAAATAGTGTGGTGCAGCATTCCTGTGATTGTGAAGGTCTGCATGGTGTCTGGATGATTGAGCGAGAGATGTGAGCATGGATGAAGTGTGAAGAGACTTTTCTCACTGGCATGTTCTCAGGGAAATTATCCTGTCAACACGCTAACCACACGTCCTTTATCCACCATGATTTGCAGTGCGTGACATTCAGAGGGGAACTCCTTAGGAGTGTCGCCATGTGATCAGTCTCTGCCTTCAGAAGCAGCTGGCACTCTCATGCCTGCTGTCTTCTCCCTGCTCCCAAATCGCACCTTGCATTCTGTATCCGAAGCACGTCCTCAGAGTGTCTGTGCCACCCAGAGACAAAGCCTGCACAGGCTGGAGCTGGAGCAGCGGCAGAGCAGATTTGCAGTAATCTTTATGTGAACGGGACGGGCCTTCTCATGATCTGTGGCCACTCCCATCTCTTCCAGGCTCTAATAAGTCAATGCAGACCTGTATCAGTGTCATTTTAGGACATGTCGTGCTTTCTTTGCTATAGATCTGAATGACCAGAATCCCTTTGTGACATTGGAGAGGGAAATGAGTTAGAAAACATGCTCGTCTTTTAAAGAGAGTGCATAAAATATTACATAATAATTTTTGCGGTGGAATTTCCCTGTACTTAGGATATCAAACGTTAAATAAAGTATTGCTTCCATTAAGACATGTCACAAGAATCACCATTTGTAAGCAAACTATTTTAGAGTGGTTGAGAGGGTTGGGAAGGTTGTGGAGGAGCTGGAGTTTCCCTCAGGGTGATGGGGGTAGTGATGAAGGCAGCCCGGCTCAGAGGAGCACACAGAGGAGTGAAAGATCAGTGAAGCTCCATATCTGGGAGAGACAGTGATCTGTGCTAAGCCAGAGTCTTGTGGCAGATGCAGGAAGCTGTGAGCAGCCATTGGGGTGGGGGTTGGGGGCAGTGAAGCAGTCTGGAGATCTGGATGTTTTGCCGTTAGAAAAGGAGAAATGGACATGTGGTCGCAATGGCCTGCTCTGATCCCTGTTGAACAGGCATAGGGTTCTGTGGGTGATTTTGATAAATAGCAGTTGTGGGACAGGAGCTCTGCAGACTATGTGACATTGAATGTCAACACAAGTTATTGGGCAGAGGGCTCTAGAGGGCAGAGGAGCAGAGGTGCAGGGGTCAGTGTGTATGTGTGTGTGAGAGATCATGTTTTTGTGTGCACAGCAATGTGTGAATGAGTGAGAGAGAGATGAACAGTGCAAGGGCGCATGCGTGTGAGACAAAGGTGTGCATGTGCGCGTGCGCCCGTGCACGTGTATGCGCTAGTGGTCAAGCATAGGGGAAAGGAGAGGGGTGGTGGACTGGAGCCAGCTAGCTAATGGAGCAGTAAAGCATAGACACTGTGCCCCTCAGTGTGTTTGGACGGAGAGAGGAGAATAATGAGAGAGAGAAACAGAGAGAGGGAGGGAGAGACGTGGGATGGAAGTATGTAGTGGGCTTACTTCTCGTTGTGACCGTTTTGACGTAGGTACAGATAACCTATGACAGCCGTCAATCACAAAAGGACAGATTCATCCATATTTCTTGAATTCTGTGTCCTTCAGCAGCACACAGTGTTCAAAACAGTGTCTGTTTGTGTGCATGTGCGTTTATGTGTGATAGAGAGCTGTGCCTATGCCTGTGCAGTTGATTGCCATGCTGCAGGAGTGAGGAGAGGCTGGCGTCAGGGGCAGCAGTGCATAACTGCTTTGCAGGACAGAGCTTCATGTGGTCCCAGCAGACAGAGCTCTTGAGCTCTTCTCTCCTCTCAGTCCTTCCCCTCCTCCACCTTCAGAGGCTGACCCACCTCCTACACTTCATCCCAGAATCCTCTCTCCACTCTGAGCCTGAGTGCCTCACAATGACACCATATCCCTTCCTCCCCCTGTGTCAGGGCAATAATGCAGACTCACTGCGGCTACCGGCCATTTCCTTACTCTGTGGCGCTCGGTGCTTTACCACCAGTGGAAGGCTGAGCTGCTGCAATGCCGGAGGGGTGCACAGGGAGTGTTCTCTGGGTGGGGCAAGCGATGACCCGTTTTCACAACTTTTGGCACAGGTTTCTCCCGGACCTGATTTTATTTGCAGAGGCTGATAGTCAGAGGTGGATTAGAGCTTAGAGAAGGTGGACCTGCTGAGCAGTAGTGGGATGTTTGCTTTGTTTCTTGCATATTGTGCCTGCACTTTTTTTTTTTTTTTTTATCCTCAGGGCAGTGCCATATGCTTTGTGCTGTTTTCCTTATCTCTTCAGACTGACCTATACATGTTTTTTTTTTTTTTTTTTTTTTATACACGCATGCATGTGGATGTATGTGTGCATGTGGAAGTGCATGTGCACATGTGCACGTGTTCATATGTGTGTGTATGTGTGTGTGGAGCAGGTATCATATGAAGGCAAATATCTGGTGTGTCTCTTTGCACTCAGATTTGCACAGCATAGCATATGTCAGTCTGGTTTGTTAATGTGAGAGGTGTTTTATCTGTCTAATATAACTGTAATGCATTTTCAGTGTGTGTTTGTCTACATTTCCATTTTAAGCTTTGTGCAGTCTACAGCTATTTTTCCACTGTTTCCAGCACGTGATTCAATACGTTTTTTTTTTTTTTTTTTTTTTTGCAATCTCATCCAAATAAGTGATTGAGAGAGGTTCAGGATCTCTCATCCAGCTTTGGGCAGTTGATATGTATAGTCAATCCAGAGTGCCTTACTTTTTAATTGTGAGACCATTTACAACCATTATAATTAGTGGGTTCAATCCAATGTGATAAATTTAACTGCAGTGATGTTGGACATGTGATTACTGTTTAAATATAGCCCAAACATTAAGAGCAAGCATACTCTGATGTTGATGTTTAGTAAGTAGACATGACTGTTACAAGAACAGCCATTTCCTTGTTTTCATTTACTGAAGGACACAGGCATCCATATCTCACACAGACTTACAAGAGTCAGCAGGCTTCACTTTGTAGTCAGCAACAACTTGCAGTATTGGCCCTTAAATGTGCTTAATGTTAAGCAAGGGTCAACAGACATGATTTTGGGTGCCATTGCTGTTGAAGGAAGTTCAGTCAAAACAAATCTGGGAATTAAAAGCACCGGTATTACATTATAACAGCTTTTGTTGACTGAAGAGTCCAGTTTGGTTTTATTTTCTTGTATTATGAAAATAAGCAGTGAGAGCATTTTCTTTGGTATATTGACCACGAACAGATGTGTGAAAACAGTTTGTCAGACATGCATAGAATTGTTTGTCTTTGGAGAGCCCACTCTTTTGACTGGATCAAAAAGTGTGTGAGTGGCACACTTTTTGTGTGCCACTCACACACTATCATCATGTACTCTTGCGGTTCTTATTTTAGCTAAATTGTTTTAATAGATAATAATTTTGGTGATTATAAATATTTTTTGGGTGGTACTAAATAGTTGGCAATAGATAAATTGTATATAGTGCGCTCTGTACTCCTTGGTATTTATAGTGTATGTAGTAAGTGGCACATCAAATGTTGTGGAGTAATGTAGTGGTCTTCAATCCTGGTCCTGGAGGATTTTTATCTCACAGTTCTACAAACAGTTCAGACACAAGAACCCAGGTAAGGTGAGTAATTTATCAATAAGTAAATAAGAGCATAAACCCTCACATTCAGGATTCAGAATGAGCTCCACTGCAGTAAAGCATCAAGCTAAACCAAGGCAATGCAGATACAAAGAAGCAGGATTTAGCATCCCAGAAAATTCCAATCCTGATCGAACAGCATAACAAAATGCCTAGTCACCGCACTGCAACAGTGATCATAAGAGCTATAGTCTGAATGATGTCATGCTTTCATTCACGGTTCTTAGTGTTTATCTATCCACTTGTCTCTACATCATTTCATGCTTGTCGAGAGGGCTGTTTAAATAGCTGTGTATTGGGTCATATTTCTAGTAATCATAAAGAATCAATATGAATGCAGTTCACATTGTGACGATATACATAAAGAGCCTCAGAAATGGTTTACTTGAAATGCTGACTCAAGTTGTAATATGCTATGAGCTACAACACTGCAAATTATGGGAAAATGAAAAACTTGCCTTTTAGCTCTGAACTGGCAATTAATATACTTGTAATTGCAACTGGTTTACCCACGGAGGAACTTTCTACTTGTCAGCCATTTTGGCATCTGGAAAGCTTCTGCTCTCTACAAATAAGAAATTATGTGGTTCACTCATTAAATTTCAACTTGTACTCCAATGTGCAATGTCAATGTATTGTAATGAGGTAATGTTTTCAAAAAATGCACAAACATTGGTCTTTAAAACATTAAAATCCCATCAAAAATTGCAAGAATTTTGCTTAAGCCTTTGTTATATGTGAGCTAGAAGAGAAATGAAATTGAGAAAGATGGAAAAAGCTCAGACAGGTAAAAACTTATGTGTATTATTATCTGGCAACTCCCATATCTTATGAGTAATGGCTGAAGGTACCACTCTCTCCTTGAAGAACACTGTTGCTATCACAGTTTTTATATGTGAATGTCAGCACACAAGGGCCATGCTCAGATGTCTGAAATGAAAGTACGAGTATGCGAGTTTCGTGTCCATGCCTGAGGCGTGCTCTCATGTAGCACACGAGTCGTGTGGTAGGCCAGCGGAGTGAGGAATGCTGCTCTGTCGGGACATGTAACCCCTCCCCTTTCCTCCTCCTGTGGGCCCGCGTCAGAGCGCCATTAACCGTGTCTGTCAGTCCTCCTCTGACGGCTCTCCCTCTCCTCCCTTCATTCATCCGTTCATTGTTCTCTCACTTCCCCGGACGCACCCTTCCTCTCCAGGCTGTGGGGGTGGGGGTGGGGGTGGGGGGTACGCTGTAGCCAGGGATACGTGTATTTTTTTGTTGGGAGGAGTGGAGGGATTTAAATGCCAATGCGTGTTCCACTTCCATTGTTACCGAACTTAATGGTACTTTGGGGTCCATTTTCCTTTAGCATTCACATGTGAAGCCAGCACCACAAACGCCATGTAGAGCAGGAAAGATGTTCAGATGAGGCCACTTAAAATTGAACTGATCTCCTCTCCTCAGACTTCACAGCCAAGTTTCCCTTCTGTCACTCTTCTTGTTAAGGAGTGATTTGGTTGCCAGGTAACACTGTTGTGTTAGGATGAGATCTATTATGAGAAGAGTGTGAGGATGTGGGTGACTTGGGTGTGTCACGTACACTGTGTGTTTAAGTCTGTGAAACACCAATGGCAACTTCCCTGCTGTAATGCATTTTGTGTGAGTTTATGCGTACGTTTTTATGTGTACAGTATCTGCCTGTGCTCTGTTTTTTATTTTTTGTTAGTTTTTTTTGTTAATATCTCTGTATGCGCGCATGGGTAAGTACATGTACTTTTCTGTGTCTCTGTTGTGTATTTCGGGTTATGTATGGTATTTGGTATATCTGTGTTTGGGTGTGGTACATCTGTATGTGTGTCGTATATCTGTAAATGTGTGTAGCACTGTATGTGTGTATATTATATCACTGTGTGTCTGTGTGTGCCTGGCTATACTGTGACAGAGTCCACTGCAGCTGTGGTGTAGTGTTGAGTGTGAGAGTGTAGTACTGTCCTCTGTGGAACACAGAAAGGGGGTGCTGTGGGCAGATGAATAAGGGTGTTTAGGGGTGAGCTGTAGGGATTTGCTGCTCCTCTGTTCTCACTGCTCTCTCACGTTTTTTCCTGTCAGGAAAGGCATTGTAATTGATGACGTCCTGAAATGCTGTTTACAGGCATGCAGGCAGTTATGGGGAAGGTCACATAAAGCACACTTCCCTGAATCACTTGCAGTTCAAGAGACTCAGAATATACAGCGTTAATTGAAACTTCCTCCAGGGAGAACTACAGCATGAGCACATCCCTATATTGTACCTTATGGTCTCAGTCTCTGAATAGCTCAGGCTTTCCGGCAGGAACCAGGTCTTATTCATGACAAAACCTCTAAATGACCACCATGATCATCAGAACCTTTTTTCCCCACCTCAGTAAATTTCCCCTTTACTTTTGAGTGTGTGTGTGTGTGTGTGTGTGTGTGTGTGTGTGTGTGTGTGTGTGTGTGTGTGTGTGTGTGTGTGTGTGTGTGTGTGTGTGTGTGTGTGTGTGTGTGTGTGTGTGTGTGTGTGTGTGTTGGGGACAGTGTGTCCTCTGTAATGGCCTCATTAAAAGACACATGGTTCACTGGACACTTAACCACACACACTCACCGGTCTGTCCTCCCTGTCTTTGTTGGCTCTTCCCATCACCCTCCAATCATACATCTGATTCCTCTGTCTAACTGCTGTCCTATAGGCCCTTGCACCTAGTCCCCTGCAGCCCAGTGAACCCAGGCTGTTTCATGTGTTAAACTTCTTTGGGGTTTGTGCACCAAGTCAGAAAGAAGCTCCAACAAACAGCCATGTGGACACTGTGAGCTGCACCACAAACTATTTACAACAGCCAGGTGGACAGCCCCTGCTTTCTTTCTGTTCTCTCTACTTAATGACTGCAAGGGCGGTTTAGTCACAGGGCTTTCCAGTGCTAGTTTACTGCTTCTGAAGAGAAACATTCATTGGCAAAGTATTGTCATTGATCTCTCTCCATGTTGAGTATTCATATTTTCAGTAGAAATATGGAACTGAACATCTGTTTGGTCTGTAGAATTAAGGGCTGCACTGTCTTGTTTATCAGTTCAACACTATCTGTGGTCAGTCTAAATGTGTAATTGTGAATTCACACGCAGTGTACCATGGCAACACACAAGGGTTGCGATTCTCTGGCCTGCAGACCATCACCTACCAGAGTACCATTCACTCACTCATTCCTATCCCCCCCACCCCTCTGTCTTTCTCAGGAGCAGCTGAAGCAGTGTGTCAATGCTGAGGATGAGGGAAGGGACACAGACACCCTTGTCCATGAGACAGACAGTCAGTATGGGACATGGGACACCGGGCTGCGTACAGATGACAGGTTAGTACCCACCTGCACCCGACCTCCACAGTCCCTCCCCATGTATGGGGTTGGGCATGATTCCCATTTGCTCCATCTTAGTTGCCCACAGCCTTGGACCTGGACAGCCATGAGTCTGCTTGTTTCTGTTTTCATCCTGAATTCTACAATGAAGATCTGAGATGAGTTGGCTATGTCATCAGCTGACTCATAATTGATAAGTTAAATACTAATGAAACCCAGCCCAGCCTGTGATTCTCCAAGGCAAAGATTTGAGACCCAGTGCCCTCTCCTGTAACCATGATAACCCATAGAGTGAGTTTACACAGTGTACCACCCCTGTGCTGTAGGTTGGCTATACCCCACAGTGGTGTTACTTTACACTGAGGGCAGTGGTGTCAGGGCTGCATCCCTGAATGACAGGTTTTAACGGGCTGAATGAAGGTGACCCTGCGGAGAAGACAGATAGGGGGACGTGTCAGGCATTAACGTAGAGAGGTGTTTGGTACATTACACTCTGTGTGCTCTGAAATGAAAGTGCTGATCGGCTCCTTTCACAGCTTCTGCTGAATTAACAGTCCCCAACAGTTTGATCTTCAATTTGCCAAGACCTCCAGGAGAGAACTGAGGGAGGGTTTAAAGGACTTGCAGCTCAGAGAGGAGCCCTCATTACTGAAGGGCGCGTGCAACATCAGGACAGAGCTGGTCATCTTACCTGAGCACAGTGTCACTTTAACAGCAAGCAGTCCCTGCAGTGGTGCAGTGCGATTAAGGCCAGAGGGGATACGGGACTGCAGTGCACCTCCGTATGGAGGTGACTAGCTCTCTCCCATTTTGTTGACATCATATGGGTGTTTTATGGGATCATTTTCTGTAATGGTCCCTATTTCCCCCTTGTGTGTGCATTGTTGTTCAGATTCTGTATCCTATGTGGTATTGGTGGAGATTGCGGGTTGAGTTAAACGTTCTAGAGAAATCTTTGGTTTTTTTTTTTTCTCCTCCTAAACTCAGCACACAAGTAAGCTTAAGGCTGAGATGGAACTTTGTGTCCTTTGTACATCGTGATGGAATTGGGTCTGAGGCAGTGAAATCTGTGCCATGGTGAGCCTCAGACCACTTGGTACAGTTCCTCTTCCTACTGCTGCTGTTACTGTGATGTTTTTGAGAGTTGTCTACCCCCTAGTGGCTATCCTGCTGTATTTCAGATGCCTCCTTTCTGCATCACCTACAGAGTGTGTGCTTCCACCTAGTGTTGACAGTGTTACAGTACTGCAGTATGCATGAGATCAAAGGGAGGGGAGCTGGTGGAGCATACAGTGCCTTGGACAGTTGTTTTAAAAACGTACCAATTCAAAGGTGTGAGAATTTGGTTGAGCACATTTTTCCATAAGCTGCCTCATCACAATCAATTTGTTTTTTGATCCCTTGGTCAAATCTGGGGAAACACAAGAGGGAATGTGTTTTCTGAAGACCTATATATCTCTCTGGTCCACAGCATCCTGCTGGTGTCCTTGTTCTAAAATGGTGTGTATTTCAGAATATTCAGAGCATGTGTGGTAATGCGACTCTATCAGGCAGTCAGGTAATCCAGTACAGCCACTGTGTAATCTGATCATGGTTCAAAAGACAGGCATGCACAGACATGACAGCTTCCAGAACCAACATGAGCATGACTCAGTCAAGCTGAACACTACTGTCCTGGATATTTTCAAGATCCTGGTTTTTCTTCCCAGAGTCACCACAACGCATTTTGGCCGCACAACAGGGTTTTGAAGCTCCTAATTTCCATAATGTCTGTAGATGTGTGCAAGTAGTGCTTGTGCAAAATAAGCTCTCTGTGTAATTACGTTAACTAATTTCTTAAATGTTCTCCATTAACCTCCTCCCCCCAGCCTGACACCAGCCACCCCTACATCAGACAGCAACCTCAGCTCATCACCACGAAAACAAACACCCCCTCACACACCAGGGGAACCTGCCTCCTCGCCCAGCGATCTCGATACTCCTGATGGCCTATCCCCTGCCCCCCAAACAGAGGAGACAGAGCCGCTCCCGTTTCCTGAGGTCAGTCGCTTCTCTCAATAGCCATTCTTATCACTGTTATCTCATTTTTAATTAGCAAGAATGGCCGTCTGAGATCTGCTATTTTCATGTCACGGGAAACCATTTTAATTTTGCTTACAAAAAAGTTCTACATCTACTAAAATCATAAAAAAGGTTAAGGTCAGTTATTGAAAAATATACTTAATTACACCTGGTTTCTCTTTGCTGTAATGTTAATGAATGTAATTCAAAGTCTGTAAAGGTAGTGCTTACGTATTAGACACAGTGAAGTGAAAATATCTGCTGGTAGGTGATCATTATCGAAATTGGCACAGTTGGCAGAGAGCAATATAACAGGTTAAGGACCATAATTTGTTTAAAGGTATGCTCAGTTAAATGTTATGTTAAACAGTTATGCTTCCCAAGTGTGTTTCTGTGTGATTGACCCTTTTGATGATGTTTACTATTTTCGATTATTATATGAGATCTAACCTGACTGAAAGTGGACTTGGCTGTCCTCTGCTGCTCAGAGCGTGTTGTCACAGTCATTGGTGTGAATGCAGACCCAGAGTGGCTAAATGATACAGCACTGATGGTGCAGTAGAGTGTAATTTTCTCCCTGAGTCTGTGGCGCATGACTCTGTGTACCATGGGTGGTGCATTGTCCCTTGTGTATACTCTCTGCTGGGCACTTGGTGTTGCAGAAGGGAATGGGGTTTAATGATTCGAGCTTATGGTCTGACGCTCTTGCCAAGGCGTGTAATTGTATGTCTGGCAGTCTCGAGCCATATGAATTCAGATAAGCTCTGACCTGATTTCTTAAGCATTTCCCCAGGCAGGATGCTCTAACCAGTGCTTTTGTGCAGCCCTTTTTATTTAACTATGTAAGCAGACAGTCTGCATTCGGTCATTCTTTAAAATGTCGGTCTTGAAAAACAGAGAACTCATTTCTCCATTTTTGTGTCTCTGTCTCTCTATGTAATATATTTGGATATATGCCTGTGTGTGTGTGTGTGTGTGTGTGTGTGTGTGTGTGTGTGTGTGTGTGTGTGTGTGTGTGTGTGTGTGTGTGTGTGTGTGTGTGTGTGTGTGTTTGTGTTTGTTTGTGTGGTATCTGTGCACGCTGTCAGACCTCCACCACCCTACTGGACTCCAGCGTTCTGCGCTCCAGAGTGCAGCTCAGTAAGAAGCGCAGTCGACGGACCCTGCCGTCACGGGCGGCCCGTCACAGCGCAGTGCTGTCAGTGCTGCCCGAGGGCCAGGGCGGGGCCAGCGAGGACTGGAGGTATCGCGACTCCACAGGTGAACCCATCCCTCCACTCCCCCCAAGCATGCTGGTCACAGTCACCTGTGGTAATTGCCTACTCTTATGTTAATTACACTGCATGAGCACAGACAGGAGCAAACTCTGTCTCCCCAGCGATTCCTCTCCTGTGCTGCTCCTCTTTCTGTGGGTTGCTCTCTCACGGTAAAAAGCTCTCTCTTCTAAAGTGGAGGGCTGTCAAGGGAAATTCTAATGAGATGTTGCTTCCTAACTTCAACTTGCAGCTCGTTTGATGTGCTCTTCACAATGGCACTCAGGATTTTTGTAATAAATAATAAAAAAGATATTGTGTTGCTGCCCTCTCGTTTTCTCTGTCTCATAATTTCAAATTAAAATGAATCAAAGGTCAGTGTCATTGTTGCTGAAGAAAGCTTACACAGGGTTTGATGTTAATATAAGCAGCAGCACTGCCAAGAATGATCACTCACACAAGTGTTCTCTCTCTCATTCTCTACCTGTCTTTCACTACCTGTAGAGGAGAAAGTGGAGAGCTCTAAGCAGGAGGATTCAGACACAGAGGAACAGGCCAAAGGAAGTGAGCCCCGCCCAACAGCCTCTCAGCCACAGAGAGTCGCGCTCTTCCCTGGAATGGACCCTTCTGCCCTCAAGGTACATACCTGCCTATTATATGGGATAAACACTTTTGATGTTATCAAAGACCACAGCCCAAAGTGAACTTGAGTTCTTTTCCATTGCTGATCTATCTTTACATTCCTCATATGGCCGTTTGTGACACTTCTCCTGTTCCTGTCATTGTAGGCTCAGCTGAAAAAGAGAGGAGACTCTGACAATCAGACTGATGGAGCCTCTCCCTCTGCCTCCCAGCTGTCCCGCTCCCCCAAATCCCCCTTCCTTCCCCGGGCTTCCCGTGTGTTGCCCCCTGCTGGTGGAAAAGAGAACGGGTATGAATTCCAAACAGCATCTTCATCTTCCACCTAGGGTGCCACGAGTGTGAATACAACCCCAAAGTTTCATTAACTTTAGCCAATGATTTTATTCACAACCTTGCATAACAAGACTAAGCTAATGTGTAAGAACTAATTTGGCTTTCTTTGTAAATTGTGAAAATGTCACAAATTTTATTCATGATTAATGTAAACTGCCTCAAGGGTAATATATTTTTCTTTTTGCATGTGTCTGTATGTCTTGTGTGCGTGGGGTGCCATCTGCATTCGCACATGTGTGTGTATTTGTGCACACTTTCACGTGTGGGTGTATGTATATACTGATATGTGTGAATGTGGTTATGGGTGTGTTTATACCGGTGTCTACACATGACTTTGTTTGGGTGTGTTTGTATGTGTGCTTGCGGTTTTGTGTCCATAGGGAGGAGTCATCACCCCAGTGGCTGCGGGATCTGAAATCCAAGAAGCGCTTGAGTCAGTATGACAACGACACCTAGATTTGGAGGACAAGGTAAATTTCAAGGTTAAGTTGCTCTTTGGCCATCTCTGCCCCACTCCCCCACTACCCTATATATCTAATGTTTATTCTGTCTGGGGGATTGCATGGGTGCACTTTTTTCTTTAGCACTGTTATTGTTGCAAATGTTACAGTTGTAATGTGGTACCCAGTATTTATGAAAAGATACACCTATAATTGTTGTGTGTCATCTCTTATGGGCCAGACCCTGCTCAAGCTGGCATGTCATCACTTCTTGAAGTTTTTGTACAAGAAAGTGACTGTGCTTAGTCCTTCCAAAAGCATTTTTAAAAGTCCTAGTGTTGAAAGAAAATTAAGCTGGAGAGTGACGTGAGGGCTGAATATAACACTGTTATCTGAGTATTTTCTTACATTATAATATGTAGTTAAATTATTATAGGTCATTAATTTATTTATCAGTCTCTTCATATTTTATTTTGCAGGTTGCCTTAAAATTGGGGAATGTGTAGTGACAGAAGCCTTAACCTTTGACCTGGAAATGAACGGAATCCTGCTGCTGCTGCTGCTGCTGCTGACAACGTGACTTTTTGTGTTTTTCTGTTAACTTCCTGCCTGGGTTGCGAAATATGTGCATGGTGCCTTCATATAACATATAATTTTTGTGGACAACACAAGCAAGGAGGAAGAGAAGTACAACTGGGTGCTCTGCTTGTGTGTTTCAATGCCCAGCTCCTTCAGATATCTTCATGTCAGAGGAATCCCAGCATAGAGCCACTTTACTCCCACTGCACAGGAGTTGGAGGAAGGGGAGGACCATTAATTTCCCAGTTTTTGTTGCACGTCAGGAAGGTTTACTTTCCAGGACCAAGCACCTCTTAACCTGGGGGTGCTTCCTGAAACTGGAAGATAGATCAGAAATCCAGTAAATGGATGTCATTCCTTTTTTCTGTACATTTTGAGATTATATGCATTTTGGTGTATCATTTCATCTGTCATTTGACAGGTTTAGGAAATGGCCACACACAATTGCCATAGCATCACTGATTATTTTTTTACTTTTAATCATAAAGGTTATAGAGAACAAACCACGCTGAAATAATAATGGGGCATACTGTATACTATAGGTCTTAGAAATAATGGTGGCATCTGTAATCATGAAATGTTATATATTTGCATTGTTGCTGATTGGAACGAGTTATCAAAAGAGACAAAAATACAACCAATAAGCCAACTTTAAAGGAGAGCTCATACCTGTCGATTCTAGAAGGGGGTTCACAGTATACTTTCTCCATGTCTTTTATTCATGATCACCACCCATCAGAGTCTTAGTTCAAGTCAATTGATTGAAGTCATTGAATTTCCATTCACCAGTCAATGTAAAGCAAGTCTTTAAGTGGACAAAAGACATCTGTCCCTCAGTCCTCAGAAAGCATGTGTTGTTCCGTTTCCACGGAGGTAGCCACTTGAAACCCTGCCCAGATTAGTGCCAAATATGACAGCTCATTCTCTGTGTGTATAGAAGAGGCTTGGCTGTGTGAAAGCTACTGTGGGTTTGTCACTGTAGGGCACCTCTGTCCAGAGCAGCGGCCAGACACAGAAATGCACACTGTCTCCCACTCATTCCTCTGACAGGATGTGGATCAGCTGGTAATTGTATTTTTTCATCGTCAGGGGCACAAACAAACACCCACATACTCACACAAACACATACTTTATCAACACATATTCGCACATACAGTTCATCCTTCAAGCTACAACTCTCAGAATCGGAGACGTTAGAATGTTTTTGAGCAGGATGACTGGTAATTGGTGTTAAAGATCTTTGAATAATTATGTAATTAATGACCAGGGAAGTGTTAAGGTGTGCTTTGCTCTCCTTATGTGACTACAAACCGATATAAGGGTATTTTGAATATTTAAAAATAAATAAAATAATTCCCAACTAGTTTGGACATTGTGTCTTACACCCAAAAATAAATTGTTGACATTGTAGTGTGATACATAAATCATGTATCACATTCACATGTATAACATAATTTCAGTCTCATTCAAGACTGACAAAACAAACTTGTACTGCTGATGAGTTGGGGAGATGTGATCATGGCTGTGACTGGCCACACTGTGCCTGTCAGAAACCTCCAATCAGCCAGGACTACGACCTCTCTGCAGAAGTGCAGTCATGTTGGGTGATGACATCTACAAAAACTACAATGGTTTCAGCATTTTTTTCTTGTCTATACTTACCCTCTGGCTGTTTCATTCAAATGAAAATCAATCATTTAAATCATGACTGAGAAATTTTGACAAAGTACTCCAGTAACCCCATCTTCATAGATGGGAAGAGTGTTGAATATAAGTACTGTAAGTCTCCCTGTATAAGGGCATGTTTTTCAGCCTATAGTTCAATGCAGAGTAGCGCAGTTTCTTTGTAGCACACTCCACTGTAAAACCCATGGAATCTCCCATGAAGTACAGCACTCATTTTCTTTGGACATTTTGTACTGATATTTTAGAGTTTGGTGCCTCCTAAAACCTCCTAACCTGAATGTGTTAGCCACATTAGCTCTGCCACCCCCCCCCCCACTCCTTAACCTTCCAATAAGCACTTTGAGACTGTTGACGAACAGCAATAGTGACCAATGTTCTGCCATCCTGGCCCACAGCATGTCCTGCCTTCCACATATTGATGGGTTGATGTTGGAATGCTGATGAAATGCAACTTAAATGTATTTTGTTTGGATCTTCCTTTTGAAGTCGCAGTCTCTTCTGTGTGTATATCAATGTTGTTAAACTCAGTAATGCTATTTTTGTCAGTTAAAAAAGAGGGGCTTTTTTATCTTGGTTTCTCCTGTTTTTTTATTTGAAAGAATAAGATGTATATCGCACTGTGTTGTGAGACCAGTGTCAAAATGTGTAAATTCTTAATAAAAATTTACAATGAAATGAGTTCATGACTTCACTGTTGATCTTGTCAGTGTCCCTGTTACGTGTTTGTATAAACCTCCACTTTTCACAATGTTGTTTGTTAACCTCCACAATATAGTCAAGCATGGACATTTTGAGTCATGATTCAGTGGACCACGTAGCCATTATACTATACTGCTCTTCCCAAATGTAAATGTATAATTATTAATGTATATATACATCTGTATTTCAAAATAGTACCTGAGTAAACTCCACTGTGATCTGAAGCAGATCAACTTTTGCCACCTGTGGAAGTCCAGCATTGGGAGAAAATGCTCTAGCTTGGCTGATCCTTTTATGAGATCATCCTGCAGTGTTACATTTATACATAGCTATATGTAGTTCACTGTTTTTGGTGTGCAGTGTGCAATTAAGCTACAGTAGAAACAGTTCAGTTGGTCATAAACAGTGCAGTACCCTAAATTAAATCAAAAGAAAAATGTTGCTCTCAATGCCATGCTCTCCTACCATGACTTTTTTAAAAACTTTTTTTGCTCTTATTGCCGCTCACACTTGTACATGCTAAAAGTATGGAAGGTGCCCATGGTTTTTTTTGTGGGCTGCAGACTCTGGAGAGCTGAAGGTGGTACCCCATAGGGCAAGCTTCTACATGGTGTTTGAAGGGTGGGTTGTGGACAGACAGGGTGTGGTCAGGGTGTGCTGCCAGTATCTGGTGGTTTGTGCTGAGTTGAGCCATTTGCTGAATCCTTTTGGCTCGCGCTCAGTGCAGCCACATACAGTGCGCTGGCAGCGGGGCTGGCAGGCCGGGCACCCTGTGCCAGCGCACCCGCCTATTGAGAGGCAGCGTAACGGACACAATGCGAGCGACAGACTTGCTGTATCAACAGCTCCCCGTTTTCTGCTGTTCTGGCCAGAAATAAACCATAAATACCCCCCCGACCCCCAATACCCCAATCCCACCACACACACCGGCAGACAGAGAGAGAAAGACAGAGTGATCACACAGCACAGCCAAACGCCAGGCAAAGCAGGTAAAAACCAAGCCCTCCTGTGAGTTACTATCCTCTCCCCATCCTTCCCACTCACCTGTCACCTGCGTCTCACTCTTTCATATCCTAATACACCTGTTCCGCATCATGTGCAGTTCTTACAGTCCCCATTTGTCTGTGCCTCTCATCTTTCTGGGGACCTCAGGGCTGTGCAGAGAACTGCATACTTCTGCCTCAGTGTGCTTGTCCTTACCCAGCATGAGTCTTCCTTGAAGCAGGTCAAAAAGTGGTCAACCTGTTACGTAGGCTATTTATAAAATCACATTCTTGAGTGCAAATGGAAGCAAGTGTAACTGAGTGAGCAAGGGACTTACAGCATGCAGAGAACATGGTCTTTTAACAGCCAGGTCCCGCGCTTAGAAATCCCTTAGCTGCATGGCTCCTTCCTTTCTCTTTCTCTCCACTTCTATCACTTCCTTGTTCTGCTTTACTCTCACTTTTTTGTGTGCTCTACTGTGAGTGAAAATAGATTTTTTTTTTTTTTTTTAAAAAACTTGGACAATGCAATGGGCAAAGAAGACCTGACAGCATGTGCTTGAATTGCAGTGACCAGCAATACACACTGGTCAAACCAAAACAGGAAGAGATAAAAACTTCTTCAGTTATGGAGTTTGAATGCTCTCTGTGTGCTGTTCCAGTAGCCGAGGGAGAATGACAGAGCAGCAGAGTGCCCCGGAGCAGCTGGCAGCAGGGAAGAGCCAAGGTGGGGCAGGCGCTACATACAAGGTAATGTCCGACTCCTTTCTGCCAACTTCTCACCTTGACATTTCAAACTGCTTTGCAAAGGCTGTATAGGACTTCATTCCCTGAAATACGATTATGCTGGTTCCCTGCTATGCACAACTGAAAAGAGATCTGCAAGTCATGTTGTTATAAGTCATGTTTGTTTGGCCAAATTTTAGGCCAAACAAACCAGAGCTGTGTTATCCCACCCTGTAAGCATACTACAATAAGACACTACAGGCCTGGTACTGCCACAGATGGCCACTAAAATTTGGCAAATGGGCTTTTCACCTGTCTTGTGGGTAATTGAGGTTAAGGAGTCTAGATGAGGGTCAGATTTTAATTAACCCAAGGCACTTATTAAGCAAAAGCTAAATAACATGGGAGTGGTCCTGCAACTAGCAGACAACTGTAATGTCTTTTGGCAAATCTAAAGCTGTGCTTGCAGTTGGTCTACAATTGTGGCATCTCGTTAATGGAGAATAATCTTATCATCATAGTATTACAGTTTTAAATGGAGTATGGCTGGGTTTTATCTTATCTTTAAGCAGTACATAATTAAACACACATATGTATTGTAAATTTGCCCTACAGTATTTCAGTAGCGCTGAGTTGATTTAAAACTAGTGTTAAACAACAGTGTGAAGGAAGTAATGAAAGGAAATGGCTTCATTATATTAGATTGCAGTACATGTTATGACTAGTGGGTAAAAATGAGTTGTTGATTTTCAAAAGATTTTGTTTTAGAAAATGCTTCATGGCCAGAGTTAATCTGCTAAACCAACAGCACTTCATTTGCTTCATAGGGTGGATGATTTAGTGACACATAATATTGTGTAAGATTTTCTGGCATCAGATTTGATCTATGGTTCTGTGCGAGTATGGAAACATCAGCTCAGATTAAACCAACGCCTTCCTTTTTGTGCCACTTATTTAAAGGGCACCTGCAATTTACATAGTACAGTGTTGAGAAGAGTTCTTAATACACCAGCAACCTTCTAAATACACAGTTGTTTCCCTACTTCTCACTTCCCTGTCTCTGTGCTGTCCTCTATTCTGTTACCCTTCTCCCTGTCTTTTTCTCCTCTGCTCATGCCCTTCCTCCCCCCCTCCTTCCCTGAGACAGGTGGTGCTGTTTGAGCAGGAGAACTTCCAGGGCCGGAAGGCAGAGCTGTCTGCAGAGTGTAAAGATGTGACGGAGAAAAGCCTGGAGAAAGTTGGCTCAGTGCTGGTGGACTCTGGCCCGTGAGTCCTGGAGCTTCACACACACACACACACACACACACACACACACACACACACACACACACACACACACACACACACACACACACACACACACACACACACACACCTTTTCCTCTTTCATGCTCTTTTCAATCTTTGCTCCTACCCGACCCTAAATTTTGAATTGGATGGAGTAGTTCCAAGCGTCCTCTGCTGGTAAAATATTTAATTGTTCTTGCTGAGTTCAAACTTCCTCTAGTGGTTGAGTGTTAAGCTGTGCCGGGCAATTTCTAGCTCCCTCTAGTGGGATAATGATGAAATGCACTGGAGAATTTCCAGTTGGTGTCAACTCAAACGCCCTCTCTCCCTTCTCAGCTGGGTGGGCTTTGAGCGTCAAGGTTTTGCAGGAGAGCAGTTTATCCTGGAGAAGGGCGAGTATCCACGCTGGGACACCTGGACCAATAGCCAGAACAGCTACTCTCTGCTATCTCTGAGACCGCTCTTAGTGGTGGGTATCATTGTCTGATCATAACAACCCCACTGGGCAAACTGCATTAAAATACATGGATACACTTTATAATAATAATAATAATTATTATTATTATTATTATTATTTCTATTATTATTATTATTGTTTTTGTTGTTGTTGTTGTTGTTGGTGATGCATGGCTTCCTGCCAAAAATTGCTCTGTTGTTTAAATGAAAGCATGTTAAAAAGATTAAATAAAAACAACAGTTTTAAAAACACTAACAAATATAATTACAAATAGTAATAGAAATAATAGGATACATATACCATCCAAACAAAATGGGAAAATCAAGAATAGTCAAGACAATCTTTTTTTCCACTAATTGCACTGCAGACAGAAACTAATACATTTGATATGGAAAGACAGACAATTAACGTTTGAATGCCTCTGGCCTAGGTCCATTTTCTCCCTTAAACTTTCTGCTCTCAGAAACAACATTATGACTGACTAAGCTCATCTCTGCATTGGTCAGAAGCTCTGTATGGTCACTTGAATTCTTCTATTATACTACGAGCAATGTACTGATAATGATGCACCACTAACTCAGTGTAAACTAAAGAAAACTTCCTTTAAAGTTCAACCAAATTCTTTTTGAGCAGAACCACATCACAACCTAAAATGGAAATCTATGCTTTTTATTTTTCATTATGAATTAATATGGAGCAGGTTGTCATTAAGAGTGCAGAAAGTACTGATTAACAGGTTTGGTCAGCCTGGAAATCACAGCATGAACCTTTTCACATGTGACAACCTACACTGACTTCAATTTTAGCTGCAGTAAAAAATCTATGATCCTGGATGCTATGATCTGCAACACCTGTCACCCTCTGTGAAAAGACTTTGGTCATTAGATCTTTAGGACATATTAACTTGTTTGAAGTGACTTCTGCATCTGATTTCTAGACAGCTTCTTGCCTCATGAATTATCAGTCCTATAAGAACCACATACAGGAATACATTGATCCTTAAAATTAATAAAGCCAACATATATTATTTCTGTATTAGGCTAATTGGAAATAACTCAACAGCAGCCTAAGAAAATGCTCTGGAATATATGCAAAACAGGGGAACTGAATACTAAACTGTTTTGGTTAAGATAATAAAAGCTTAAAATCTATGCGTATGTGTGTGCTTGTTGTTTTCTGTGTATTTGTGAATGTGTGTGCACCTTTGTGTATGTCTCCCCTTCAGGATGGCGATGAACACAAACTGCATCTGTTTGAGAACCCAGGCTTTACTGGGAGGAAGATGGAGATTGTGGATGATGATGTTCCCAGTCTATGGGGACACGGGTTCCAGGACCGAGTGGCCAGTGTCAAAGCCCTAAACGGAACGTAAGCACCATCTTTTGGCCTGTTCCTGTCATCTACAGCTGAACTCTCAGTTCAGCTTTGTGTTACTCCTTTAGCATTTTTGTCATTCTTTGGAGCTCCTCAGTTCAGTTGCTAAAAGGAATAGCATGAAAGTTTTAGCAAAGGCCTTTTGGTTTTACAATAAAAATGCAGTTGCAAAACATATAATTGTGTAGTAAATAGTAACAGTAATGACTGAGAAAGCATCTTCATTATCAATACTAATGTAATAATTATCAATAGTTTCCCTCTTTTCCCTATCCCTCAAGTAATTTGTTTATTTTCAGTGTGTAAAAATTGCATAATTTGGAATAGATACACAATTTAGGCAAGTACAGTTACGTGATGATTTTTGTCATTTAATTGTATTTCAACATCCCCCCTACTTTCCCCAATCTCTTCTCCCTATCTCTGACCTCTGTCCCCTCTCCAGATGGGTGGGCTACATGTACCCTGGCTACAGGGGGCGCCAGTACGTGTTTGAGCAGGGGGATTTCAAGCACTGGAATGACTGGGATGCCACGGCTCCACAGATCCAGTCCGTCCGCCGCGTGCGTGACATGCAGTGGCACAAGAAGGGGTGCTTCACCACCCCTGCACCCCCACCCCCTGACCCGCCCACTGCTGCCACCTCCAGCTGAAGGAGGTCCAGCAGCCCCAAAAACCCAGCCCTGGCTACAACCCCCCTCCCAGCTTTGTCCCCCCCAGTGGGGCCATGAGATAGAATGCTTGGAAGCGGGAAATGCTCTATGTGTCTCAGCTGGAAATAAACATTTCAGCTCTGAACAGTCCATGTTTGCAGTGTGTGTTTACTCTGACTGGGAGGGACTGCATGCTTAGGAAGTGGCAGCAACTCTACCAGTTTTAACAGCTCTACCTTGATTTTACTGTTTGTTATCAATGGCTTATTTGTTTAAAATATGATGATACCAGTGAAGGTTCAAAGGTCACATTACACATCAGACTTCAGTGGCATATAAACATTAAACACAGAGAATGGAGCGGTACATCAGACCAAAATAAGGGGCAATAGTGCCCTGCCAAGTCTGACTCATTGGAAAGTATAGACAAACGTTTTTTCACACAGAACAGAAAAGCATAAAAAACAGATGATATAGACTGGACAATATATCCATGTCCATCTGGCTTCCTCTAGTGTATAAGAGATACAAAGTGGTTACTGTCGCAATATTATATTTTTTGTGCTAGTTTATATAGTTATACATTTGGGGTTTGGTTTAAACACAACACTGTCATATATATGACCCCGTTTGCATAGCTTGGGCTCATTACATTCATAGTGATAGATTGTCAAAAGTAGTAATGAATGAAATAGTTATGAATTTGGGGTATCAGTGAAGTCAGTTTCATCTCAAGTGATGAGCAGGACCAAAGGTAAGAATGGATTTTGTAATCAATACATTCCATATACATAAGGTTTACAATATTTTCTTCTTAACCAGGTAATTCTTAACCAGGTCTCATATTCTCAAACTCAAAAGAGGTGCTGATCTATGATACCTGATTAGACTGGTTCTGTTGATAATATGGTCCATTTTTGACTGGCAGGGCTTTAACAGTATTCCCAATGCTTGTGTGTGTGTGTGTGTGTGTGTATGATCTTACTCTTTAACCTCTAACATTCCCCTTATCCTTTTGTAAAGCCAGGCAGATAGCACTATAATAAAATTGAGGATTTCTTATTTTACTTAAATAATTTATATCATGTAATTCCTAAATTAAAAATTGAGCACTATTTTGAACAAAACCCATTCGATTCTGAAATCATACTTGAATAGTCTCACACTGTACTCAGTACAGTCTCTCTCTACACTGAAATGTTCACTGCATTTTGGCTCCCATAATGTCTCACCTTGGCTGCACAATGCTCCTTCTCCCTGAAGCACAGAATATTTTTGCAAGTATATATAAATAGAAGGATTAGTTACCCCAGTACTTGCAGGAAGCATGTAACCACTTACAATCTTCCACTGATCTTCACTCCTGCTCTGTTCATTCATAGCTGGAATGACATGTGACAGAAGATAAATATTAATGATTTATCCATGCTCAAATGTTGTGATTCTGAACTGTCAGCAAACAGTTACAACCAAACTACTCACCAATTAGGGAGCATAATCAGAACCAATAAGATAATGCGGGATGGGAAACTCCAGCTTCAGAGAGTAGAAGTACTGCCATGTATTTGTTCTGCCCAAGCACTAAAACAGCTGATTTCAATTAGCACAACTCCTAAGTCGGGTGGGAGTGCTCATTAAAAACATCAGATGATTTAGTGTACGGGTGGAGCAAATGTATGGTAAGACTCCTGCTTTCTGAAGCAAGGGTGTCCACCTCTGCAAACCAATGCCATTGCTTATGAAGACTCATTTAAAGTGTTTTTCCACTAAGCCTCTGTAGCATCAGTAATGGCAAGAATGAGGAAAAGAAAAAAGTGGGAAAAACTTGTAACCTACACTACAGCATAACCTTCATTAGAATGCAACTGTGCACCAATCAATTTAAATCAGTTATAGGTAATGATACACAGACACACATCTCCATTGTAAGGGCCGCAGGTAACAGTGTGGCACCATGGCTAAGGCATGTGAACTAAGCCTTGCGGGTATGAGTCCAGAGTGGGGCACAGCTGCTCTACCCTTTTCTAAACCTGAATTTCTGTAGTGTGCAACCAGCTGTGTAAATAGATACTAAGTAAAATGTGAGCTATGCATTGCCTTGTGCTCATATTACAGTTTTAGCCATGAATTAACTTGTACCAGTTTGACATGGGATTGCCATAAGTCATGCTGAAATTCAATGAATGCACTCCATAGCTAATACCTAACACCATAAAGTGGTGTCAGACTCAATGCTATATATTCTGGCTCTTACACTAGCCTCCACACTTGATTATATAATTAGTTCCACTATTAAACATAAATCAGTTGTTGTTGTTATTTTTGGCTTGGATTCATGACTAACTTAGCACAGTGTCACACTCGGAAAGAGGAAAATTCAAATTCCATGTAAATATTTGCTATTTGTACCTCAAGCAAAGGATAACATACAAATCGGATATGGTGAAAATATTAGCACAGCCTAAGAACCTCACACCATAACTCAGGAACTGCAGTGGATATGTCATGATGCATGGATAGTTCACTACATCACAGCCTGGAAGACTTGCCATCATTAAGGGAATCATGGGAAATCAACTCTGTATCAGAGATTTCTACAGAATAATATCAGGTCATCTATGTTTGAGCTTTGGTTGAAGCACAGTTGCATCATACAGCCAGAGAATGATTTAAAACACACAATCAAATCCACATCAAGGGTGTTTAAGAAGTAATGTAAAGCTTTAAAATGGACCAATCAGAGATCAGACCTAATTCCCATTAAGATGCTGTGGCAGTGCCAGAAATAGGCATTTCACCACTGATCCCAGTACTGTCATTAAGTTTACAGCAGTTCTGCATGGGAAGATTGAGCTGAATCATCCATGGCTCCATTTTGGATAAAAGTCTTTAATAAATTAAATATGTGTCAAATGTGTGATTTTTTCACTCCATTTCTCATTGAATAATATGTTTTATCTGAAGATCAGATAATATTTATGGTCAAAATGTGTGTAGGTGAAGACAATCTGACAAAAACTTTTCTAATTTGCAGGTACTGTAGCATGTACTGGGCATGCATATGGCTTAATGATTGATGAACTTAGAAATGATTCAGCTAGAATGAAAACCTGGATACACAAGGTCCTGGAGGCAAGCCAGCCCACCACCCTAAGAAACCCTGAGAATCCTCCAGAGATGTAAGATTTATTCCACTGAGGGGCTGTGGCAGAGATTCTAAGTGTCCTCAAGGTGAGGGGGTGCATAGTCAACATCAGCAGAAAGTACGGGCTGCATTTCTCTACAGTCTTCTGTCCTCATTAATCAGTTTCCCATTTGGTGGGATAGTTAGTACAGATTTGTGGTGTTGCGTGGCTACTAAAGTCACAGATTTCTGTGTTTGTGAGTTTGGCTATTTTTATGTGTTTATATTTGTATTTGAGTGTGTGAATGAGGTAATAAATACCACGGACTGCTCAATCAGCAGAGACTTCCATTGTCTGTGTCCTCTCCCTAACCCCTGCCTTAACTCAGCCAGTGGCTTTTTCTACAAAGTTCCCAAATTACCAGTAAGTACAATTCACTGCAGAACTTTTTTTCTTAAGTTACTTGAGAATTCTGGTCTGTTTTACTAGCTATTTGTCTCTTTCCAAAGCAATATTCCAAGCACAAAGCTATGCCTCTTTCCTACAATCGTGTTTAACAATTCCAAATTCAGAAGAAAATCAAGGGAACATTCATTTTATAAATGGTTGGGATTCAGTTGACTAGTCAACTGGAAATGTTACATTTTATTAAAAAAAATAAAAATAAATTGCCATGTAAAACTTAATTAAACATTAATGTAGGTTTATATTTAAACATTACTAAATTTTTAGGGTTACATTGGTCAATAAATATTCTATTAATGAGAGAAAAATATGACCAGATAATCAGTAACCTCTATCTTTACAAAGTGGAGCATTAAGTTCAGAGGCAGCCTTTCATTGATCCCTCATCCCTTGACATACATTGTCATATTTCCAGAAACTTTCAATAAATCCCCAACTGAATTTATTTCAAATCTCTTTCTGTCTCTCTCCCTCTCTCACACACATGCGCTCTCCCTCTCTCTCTCCCTCTGGCAAGTCCATGCTGGCTATATATGCCGCTCATTGTAAATCTCAGACTCTTGGCACAACCCGTGCTGAATCATGTGAATATTGGACAATGAACGACTGGCCAAAATTGACAACTAATGAAATAACTCAGAGGGGAGTTTGTGAGGGGGGAGCGAGGCGAAGAGGACAGTCACCGCCCCCCAACCCCCCCAAGCCCTAACTGAACAGCCTATCGAGGGCTTATCTAGAGGGTGGCTTGGACACAGAAGAGTGTTGGCATAGCTTCCACCCCTGGGGCTAGCCATATATATTGAGCCCCGGTATGCCAGCCTAGACCACTGGCACAGACAGGTACTGGTAAGGGCACAATATCCATCTCTTTCTCTCTCCCTTTGCTTCTGTTCATTCACTTTCTTTCCACCTCTTTCAAACAACACAATTTGATTGTTTTGGCGATGTGCACTGTGTGCACACTATTTTTAAAAAAAAAAAAATTGGTTGTTTACATTGGTTGTGATGCCACTAAGATTTTTACATTCAACTCTTTTAATTGATTATTTTTCTATTTAGTTTTGTCGGTCTTACTATTCGCAGATTGTTTCTTTGCATTTCAGTGCCCCTGATCTGATTTCTGCAAGGAGTTGCATATACCATATAAAACCAAGGGTTTGTAAGAACAGAAATCTTTGGAGTTTTTCAGGTTTATATGCAAATATTTCTTAATATACAATCTTTGAATCTTCTTTATTCATATACAACTTTGGCCATGACCATTTGTTTAAATACTTTGGTTTATACTTGTGCATTACAAAATTCCATAGGCATTTAGTCAGGATTGTAATGGGTTTTTTACTATCACGGGTATGATATTTCTGGAATTGTCAGTTGGTTGAAGTTAACATTTATTAAACAAGTGATTAGTGAATACTTTCAAACTATTGTTTATGTTAAAAGCACACCTTGATTTACACTCCCTTACAAAATGTGTTCATATTTTAAACATTATTCTATGAAGAGGAGTGAATAAAACAGTTCTTCTTTCTGTCTGTTTCTGAAGTCAGATATCACCACCATCATCATCATCATCATCATCACCACAGCAAATAGACCCGGATCAACATGGCCACTGACCACCAAAGCCCTGCATCCAAACAGCAGCAACCAGGAGCCACTGCCTTCAAGGTGAGACAGGTAGAGGGAGAGCTATTAGAGGGGGTAGAAAGATCCTGGAGAGTGCGTGCTGATAATGGGCCGATGAATCAGTGTGGAGAGAAGTGAACGACAGGAAACAGAGCAGACAAAAGACAGAGGAATAGAAGAAAAAGACAGAGATAGAGGTTTTTTTCTAAAACACCAAAGAGGAGGAGTTGATGTCCTCCTGAGCTCAAGCACAAATCCATCTCCATCATTCAGCAAGCAGACATTTTGGGATATATCTGTAACTGAGAGAGGGTTAGAGAAGTGACCCACTCAAGATTTGATGTCTTGGTCCAGAGTTCAATTCCCCTTGTGCTGCATGTTTTATTGACTAAGATTACACACCCCTTTGCCTTAGCTGTGGAGTTGCAGTGCTATAAGCTCTGTAACATAATTTCAGGATAACTCCCTTGTGCTTTTTAGAAGCAAGATCATAATTTTAAAAATTATAAACTGAGCCAAGCACTTCCATGGGAGATCAGGAAGATTCTGATTGAGCCAATAGGAGATGACACTGCATTAACTCCATAGTATTGAGAGAGCTTTCAAACTCTAAGCAACCAGTGTAGTGTGAACTATGATGAGTCAATGAGTGCTAATCACTCACCCTTCTCCCTGTGGCATTTAGTTTTAATACTTGTCATTTTGATGGGATAAGTGTATTGGCTTTCTGATAATCAACTTTGCGACATCTCCGATAATCCGCAACTCTTTTTCCCTTCTATCCGTCTCTGGTCCACAGCTGGTCATCTATGAGCAGGAGAACTTCCAAGGCCGCTGTCATGAGCTGACTGGGCCCTGCAACAACCTCCAGGAGGCGGGAGTGGAGAAAGTGGGCTCAATACTGGTGCAGTGTGGACCGTGAGTGAGACAGAGGCAGAGGGAGAGAGAGAGAGGATGAGAGATGAGATGAGAGCAAAGCCAAACATTTCAAAGCAAGTCAGGAACAATGAATCTCCAGGTATTCATGATGATTATCTGTCTTCTCTCCCCTACCTCCCCAACTCCCACACGCTTTTGTTGCTGCTCTGTCCTCTCTTCCTCATCCCAGATGGGTGGGATATGAGCAGGCCAACTGCAAGGGGGAGCAGTTTGTGTTTGAGAAGGGCGAGTATCCTCGCTGGGATTCCTGGACCAACAGCAGACGCAGTGACAGCATCATGGCCTTCCGCCCCATCAAAGTGGTAATACATGCAGTTTCCCAATTTTTTTTTCTCTACTTGAGTGTGTGTGATTCATTCAGTCTTAGATGTGTCTATATTTCTCTCTCTGTCTCTTAGGATAGCCAGGAGCACAAGATTGTCCTGTATGAAAACCCCAGCTTTGCAGGGAAGAAGATCGAGATCATAGATGATGATGTTCCCAGCTTCCACGCACACGGGTACCAGGAGAAAGTGTGCTCAGTGCGTGTCCAGAGTGGAACGTAAGTCACACCCCCTTTTTTCAAACGCGTCTCTCTTCCGCTATTGACCACGATCTCACTGGTCGATATCGTCAATGGAAAAAGACCAAGGGACATCGTAATTAGTATTGCGATTAATTATATGCTGCAGCACAGCAAGCTGTCTCATTCAATTTCCTTTCTCCTCTTTCCAGTTCTTTCATCTATACACCTATTTCCATATCACTTTCATTCACTTTCCCTTCTCTTTCTCTGTCTCTTTCCATTTTCCTGCCTTCCTCTTTTCCCCCTGCATGTCTTCCTCTCACTACCCCAGCTGGGTGGGGTATCAATATCCTGGCTACCGAGGCTATCAGTACCTGTTTGAGAAAGGGGAATACAAGGAGAACTCGGAGTTTGGCGCCCAACTTCCCCAAATCCAGTCCGTTCGGCGTATCCGGGACATGCAGTGGCATCAGAGGGGTGCTTTTCACTCCACCAACTGAGTTCCAAAAACTCCACCTCAAAGCCCTGCCTTTTCCATCAGCCTCCTTCTCCTCCCCAAACCTACTCACCTCTCCCCCATTTCTCCTCTGAACAGCATGTTGATGCCCATTGCCACTGTGTCAATAATATCTGCTAAACAAATAAATTCTTGTGCTTCTCAATTCAAGTGTCATAGTGATTTTTAGAAATACTCATAGGCCTATTTGGTATCAGTCTTCGAAAAGTATATATTTATCATTTAAGGTTTTACTGGTGTACAGGTTTGCAAACAATTTTCCCTACTCAATTTCATGTAGATTAAACTTACAGACTGGACAACACAGTAGTGTTACTGCTCCACTAAACACTCTAGATGCCTAGAATAAGCATCAACAATTTATAGCAAGAATAAGCGGAAATAATTTACTCTCAGATATTGAATTTCAATTCAATTAAACTCAAAGTGTAGCTGGAATCTTTATTCTTATTGCAACATTGCCCTGAGGATAAAGTGAGGGGAATAAAAGTTATTTTAGCTTATGGCTGTTCTTTGTGCAATAATGACAATAAGTGCAGCATTGCTGTTAACAATAAGTTTATTCTTTTTTTCACCCTGAGCTGTCACATACACCATCTTGATACTAAAAACCTTTTTTGAGATTCTTTCAGGGTTTTTATTTTATAAAAGGTCAATTTCTCACATTTGAAAGTAAGAGTTGCCAAAAGAAGTGGTGTTATCCTGTCTTGTAGTAGCCATGCAGTGTCTTAAGTAATGACATGAAAAGCATAGGGATGAGAGAGTGAAATTGTGTGACAGTGTCTTCTGAGAACAAGGAACAGTCTGTCTGCCTTGTGCTGGAAACAGCAGAGCTGACTCCCAGATTCCAGTTTGGCTTGGCTCAGCCTCCTCCACAGTATGTTGACTGAGACTAATTAACTCCAATGATGTCTCTAACACAGAGCCCTATGTGATGTATGTGATCCAAATATTTGAAATGAAAAATCTCCAAAATATCTGATCATATTTTATCAGATCTTGCCAGAATTTATTGTAATGTGTGTATGGTGTTTCGGTATCCAAGACGCATCATCAGGCAAAAGCATTGTGAGAGAAACTTCTCCAGGCAGTGTGGTTTCCAAATGAGCTTTCTGTCAGCAGCAAGGCCAGGATACATTGAGACAAAGGAATGATCTTCCAGTTTTGTATAGTGCCTTGTATGATCAGTTAAATACATGAATTTCAGAAAAACTAAATTTGTTTTTGCAAGTTGGACTTTTACCTCATGACATTACACAAGGTGGACATCAGACTTGTGATAATGTCATCAGATCATGTGACAACACAGTGTGAAGACTGAGCCCAGGCAAGAGTTTTCATCCAAAGATATAATCATGATACATCACATTGAATACTACTTTGTATAATATTTATTTGTGTATGAAAGTATACAAGTTTCATAACCTACAAATAAAAATGTAGCTGTATTTCTTGGTTTGCAAATCCATTACATTAAGCTTAACATACTTCCTTCTGGTATTGTGGAGGAAATTGCAAACAGGAAAGTTATATTTTAGTTTTTTGTGTACAGTCCATAATAAATGTGCCACAATGAGAGGGCATTCACTGTGAATACATGGTGCCAGGCAAATGCCAGCAGCAGTCTTTAAGACATCATACCATTGTCAAACTCACTTGTTTTGGATACTAGACATGTTCCTGAGTAATCTGGACCCAACTTTCATTGAGACAAACATTTTAAATTTTTGTGTACGGTCCATAGCAAATGTGCCATGAAATTAGATGCGTTCACTGTGATAAATGGTGCCGGGCAAATGAAAATAACAGTCCATATGACTTCGGACCACTTAAAAACATGTTTCTGAATATTCCCAACCCCACTTTCATTGAGACATATATTTTAGTTTTTCCTGTACAGTCCAATTTTGACACCTCAGTATTTGTATTTTTATTAATATTTAATTTTATTAACTTCCTTTAACATATGCTTTAATTTTTCGCTCACATTGTATATTTAAATGTGATATTTTACCGTTTTTGTGCAATTTCTTCATTTTTGTAGACCTCTATTCTGACAATACTAACCCGGAAGTACTTTTCTTTTCGCTGCTGGCGGAACACGGAGGAATATAGCACATCACTTAGCCTCGGTGCTTGTGTTGTTGTCTTCACAAAAGTTAAATTTTAACCCTGCATTTCGCTCTAAGCCAGCGCCAGGGACGTGACTGATCTACTCGATTTTACAGACAGGTAAATATGTTCTGGTGTTCTAACTTAGGAACGTTAGTTTGTGTTTAGCAAATAGCTAGCTAGCCTGTACGAATCAATGCATAGCTGTCTGACGAAACGGCTTACATAGCATGCTTCTAAACAGTGTCATAATCGTTCACAGATCACAAAGGCTATATAGCTGGCTTACCAGCAAAGAAAATAGGTAAACTTTTTTATTGAATGTTATTAAACGTTTTTTCTCTTGTTGTATTTAATTTCTATACTGTTTTTAGCTTTTCCATTGAATTTTTATTCGTACGTAGGAGGTATTGGAAAAGTTGTTTCTGAATTCGTCGCTTGTGTAGCCATGGAACGACAGTACAGCTGTGTAGAACATTAAATCTTATAGTACACCTCGAGTCTCAACGACGTTGCTATATCACACAGAATCACACACTGTTTCAATATGCACTCTTATTTCTCTGCCCTGTTCTCTGTCTTGGTGCAAGAGCACTTTATTTAAATTGGGCTGAATTTGACGGCTGCTCATGTACATCAGTACAGTCAGTGGTGTGTCAGTGTTGAATTATGATTGTACATATGGATACTGTACCCAGTCTGTTAAATGAAATATCGCAAATGTCAGTTCACTAGTTCATGATGTGCTTCAGGGAATCTAGGTAAAGGATACTCAATTAATAGCTGTTTTGACTGACTAATTTTATTTTAGTCTGTATATTAAGCACATGATACAAATTGAATGACTCATGTTGTCACACCACAGTGACTTACTGTCTTTCTTGTTTATAGAGCTGGGCATCGGGGATAACCGTAGTTGCCATGCCTATCCTCTGTAGCAGCTGTGGGCAAAAACGTGCTGTGCTGAAGCGGCCAAAGACAGGCCACTCACTCTGCAAGGAGTGCTTCTTCTGGGCCTTTGAAGAGGAGGTGCACCAGACTATCGTCTCGGCCCACCTTTTCAACCCTGGGGAGACTGTGGGAATCGGCGCATCTGGTGGGAAAGACTCCACAGTGCTAGCCCACGTCCTTAAGGTGCTCAATGAGCGTTACAACTATGGCCTTAAGCTCCTCTTGCTATCGGTGGATGAGGGCATCACAGGTTACCGTGATGACTCCCTGGAGACGGTAAAGAGGAACCAGCAGCAGTATGAGCTGCCACTTAAGATAGTGTCCTATGAGGAACTCTATGGCTGGACCATGGATGCCATCGTCAAGCAGGTGGGCCTCAAAAACAACTGCACATTCTGTGGGGTCTTCCGAAGGCAAGCTCTGGACAGAGGAGCCATGATGCTCAACGTGGACAAGATCTGCACAGGTAGGCCTTTTTCTGACCCTAACACGCAAGTGGTGTGAAATAAGAGTTTTTAGGCAGGGGAAATACTTCACTTTTATCATTTTGCAGTTAATTACATTTCAGTAAATTCCAAACCTGTGAATTGAGGTGGTTTTTCCCTTACATATAACATGTTTTAGGGTATGAAATGTTTTACTGGAATCACATTGGTTTGTCATCAAAATGTTGTAACTATCAAGGATGCAATTCAGTACTTATTCTTTATTTATTGATTTTGTTTACTTAATGCTTTATTATTTTGTCTTTGTTCCTTGTACAAACTAAGTAAGGCCACAGAAATGTGTCAAGGTCTCTTTCTTCTCAAAGTGAAATGCCATAACATTGATTTCTATTGATAAAATATACACTTTTGGGGGAAATGAAGCCTGTAGCTGTACATTAGTTTACATTGGATGAACCAAGTTTAGGTCCAGCAGCACAGGTGAGACCGTTGCTGAGAGAGCTCACTGTCTAACCTCGCCTGTAACCCTCAGGCCATAATGCTGATGACGTAGCAGAGACAGTGCTGATGAACGTTCTCCGTGGAGACATCGCAAGGCTACGGCGATGCACGGCCATCAGCACAGCCAGTGAGGGTGAGGGTGTGGTCCCGCGCTGTAAGCCCCTAAAGTACGCCTACGAGAAGGAAATCGTGCTCTATGCCTACTTTAAGAAGCTGGACTACTTCTCTACTGAATGCATCTACTCCCCCAACGCCTACCGCGGCTATGCCCGCGCCTTCCTCAAGGACCTGGAATCGGTGCGGCCCAGCGCCATCATGGACGTAATCCACTCTGGGGAGAATCTGTCTGTGCGGGAGGGGGTGCGCATGCCGGTGCAGGGGAACTGCACCCGTTGCGGCTACATCTCCAGCCAGGCGCTGTGCAAGTCTTGTGTGCTGCTGGAGGGGCTGAACCGTGGTCTCCCCCGTCTGGGCATCGGCAAGCATCACCGGCTGCATGGGAAAATCCTGGCGCAGGAGCCACTCACCCAGGAGGAGGAGCGCAAGCTCAAGGCTATTGACTTCTGATTGAGTGCTGAACTGCAGGACTGAAACCTGCACATTGCACCTCTTCTGATGGTGCTTACAAAAATGTGATTTCTAGATGCCTGCAAATTCCAAATTAAAAACCAAGTAAATGATACTTACTGGAAATGTATATGAAACAAAATGTTTTCAACATTAGACTCATGGGTACTGTAAATAATGTGGGTTTCTTTTTTAAATTTACAGAACTTTGTTTAACTTGGGGACAACACAAGATACAATGCTGTTGAGCAAGGCTGTGGGGCCATTTTGATGGTATTGTTAACATTAACCTGAATTGTAACCCTAACTCTGTCTTTTTAGAAATTACAATAATGTAAAAATAAACACCCCAAATCATACTTACAACTGTGTTTTGATGTCTTATATAAATAGTTTTACAAATTTTACAAATGTCAGATTGCTCCATTTATCACACTCCCAAGAAATAGTATGGTGAGTTAATCTGTGTTTTTGGAGCTAAAGAAAAGCATAAAGAAGGCACTTCCTCCAGCATTCATGAATGGAATTTGCTGGGAAATAGATATTGCTGAATCTCTTGTGCGCACACACACACATACTAACAAATATGCACAGGCTCCAGGAGTCTGAGCTGTAATGGTAATCCTCTGTCTGCCTGTCTCCAACCATAGTTCACCATTGGCCCTTAGTAGGATAGGAGTTCTGTTTACTGCGCTGGTATGTTTACATGATACCTCGTGAGCCTTCCTGTCTAATTACTGCCCACAACATAAGCATAGCCCCTCTTCGTTACCTCCCCATATCAGTATCGCTCTGGACCATAAGGAAAACTTTAGAACCGGTTTCAGGTTACTGGGTCTGCATGCATGTGGTTTTCTCTTGTGTGGTCCAGTGCGTTTTACAAATCAAGCCTGTATACACACACTGACAGGGTATCATTGCAAGAGCATTCCCTCTATTTTGAGCTGAAAATGGAGATGCAATCATGGCATCCTCAAATGTCCTGTCACTTATTAAATCATCATTACGGCACGGTTTTTTTCGAGTAAGGCTCAGCACACGAAATATGTGTGCACATTTTTAGAAAAAACTTCATGATTAGAGTGCAGGAGTTATTACTGTCGATAGATCTCAGATTTCAACGTGTACGTACATATTTGGTCCGCTGGAGGGCACTCTTGCGCTGAAGCTTGTTCGAAACTTTCTGCTTCTTATCTACTTGACACGTTAAAAAAAATCTGTCGGCGGCGAGCTTCGCGTCCAAGTGAAGGCACTGTATCGCGCTGCGCGTTCGCAAGACTTGAGCGAAACTTCTGTGCCGCACTCAGCAGCTAATACAGGGGTTTGGAAAGAAAAGCTTTGGGTCCAGCAAAAACTTAAGTAAAGAAAAAGGCAGCAACGCTGGTCCGGTTCACTCTGTCGAACCGAATCTTTGTACCATGGATGATCTAGGTAAGTATACGATGCTCATGTCGCTCTCTGTTCTTTGATTTGTATCCTCGTTGTGTGGAAAATATGGGGGGAAATAAGGTGAGTGCAGCATTAGCTTGTGTTGGCTGAAGATTTTTACCCGAATCGCAAAATCTTGCTAAATGTGGGTTGAAGGCCGCTTACCGAGCCTGGGATTCAAGTGAAAGGCATAGTTAGCTAACTAGCCATCCAGCTCGGTTGGATGCCCTGTGTGTTCAACTAACGTTAGTAGTAAGGAGGGGAAATTCCAAAGAGCCCATGGGCTCAAAATTTAGCCACCGTACCTACCTAACCATAAGCCAATATTTTTGTCTCTGCTAACGTAAGTCGCGCAGAGCTTGGCTGTTGTATTCATATTCAGTGTTTGGCCATTTATGTCACTTGACTCCAGTTTTTTTGACAAAATCTTGTTGGAAAATTTAGAACTTTTGTGGCAACTGTATTCCTTTATAAGTGGTAAAGATTTACCAGCAAGGTTGTACATGGACGAACGTTAATTAACTAGGTCACTACATAATCTGAAAGGTCCATTTATTGTTCACCCAGTGTTAGCCAGTTTTGGATACCCGCTTAATGATAACGTAATTAAATGCCAAGCTTCAGTTGGTATGCATTAGCTATATCTGTGTTTGCCCGTGTCGTATAACTGCCTATCCTGGCTGTAATAAAATTGGACATCAATAGCTGCCTAACTTACAATGAACTGCATCTTGTTTGAACATAGGTGGGCTTGCTTAATAAGGGGAAATAAGAACACGGGTGGGCTTGCTTTTAAAATGGCAAGTAGCGTTCATAAATTTGTTAGACCTTTGATCTCATTTGAAACTGTACCCGTGGTGAAGAAAACTACCAAACTAATTAGCACATTAATATCCATTGAGAAATGACTTCCTTAATAACGTTTCGTCCTTGTAGCTTGCAGGGTCAACAAGTACTGTTGATAGCTAGCCATCGCTACGTAGTCTTACCAACTAGCAGAACTAGCTAGCCCCTCGCTAGTGCTAAATATCTTACTGACGTTTAATTTAGTACTAGCGGTTTGGATAACTCAGAGATAGCTAAATAACGTTAGCTAAATTGATACTTCTTATATAACAGAATTTATTGTGACAAACTGTAAATTCTGTGTCAAAGTTTTACCTTGATAAGATGCCTGTAGCTTTATTGTCTACTAGATTAACCTAAGCCCCTGAAATAAAGTCACGCAGCAAGTAACTGTGGATGGAACTTGAATTTGTATTCTATCGATTGAGTATCTAACTTGCAAAGTAACTTGGCAACCTAACATACATTTGAACCTAAATGCTCAAGTTTATTAGCAAGCAATTTCAATAATCAGATATGCTCGGTTTCGTTATAGTTGTTCAACTACTGACGTTATTATAAAAGTATTTGTTGCCTTAGGGCTTACAGAGTATGTTAATTGAGTTGACCAGTCAAACATTTTGTAAGTGCATGGCTAGTAGTGTCGTGGCTAGTGCAAGTTTTTAAATTGGAACATCAAAGACTATTTCAGAACTTCATAGAACATGAACTATCTATTTTAATTTAATTAGCTTTTGAGCTTATTATAAAAAATTATATCCAATTACTTTATTGTGGGAGTATTTTCTGTTATTTTCTGTTTAAATGTTCTGTGTTCATATGTTGGATCAGTTTATCTAATTCTGAATAGTTTCATTCGTTAAATGTTTTGCCAGTTAGCCGTTTTTTGGTTGCAAATAAACCAAGCCCGCCAACCCACCCACTCTCTCTCACACACACACACACACACACACACCCCCCCAGGTTTTGTATAGTAGAAGGCGGAAATCTATTTCAGTGGTTGAGATGAAGGGTATTGTTAACTTGGTTTGTATCCTTGACTCCTGAAAACTTAGCTTGCGTTATTGTTTGCTGTTGTCTTGTCAATGTGGAAAAAAATGTTTTGTCACTATTGTCTCTATACATTGGAAGCTGTACATGACTTGTAGCTCTGTGAACAGAGCTAGTGTTTTTTTCTTGTCTGCTAGTAACTTGCTAGTTGCACCCCCCCACCCCCCCAACCCCCTCTAAAGCTTGCAGTTTTCACCCCCAACGCCCAGGTTGTACCTGTTGCTGACAGTGTTTGTGTTAATGTGTTAAATCCTGCATCTCACACACTGCTCTGTGTGGCAGAAGAGTGACTCCGAGTGTGTGATGTGGCCAGTGGGTTAGGTCTTCTCACCATCCCATGCTCAGCAGTAGCAGTAGCAGGGTGGAAAAACATAGCTGAGGTGCAGAGTGTGTCCTGATACCCCAGTGTTTTGAAAGCAGGGGAGGATGCAGCCCCCGCCAAGGTCCACATGGCAGCTGTATGGATTGCTTCATCTTGGTTTAGGGCCACTCTTTTCTTCTGTTTCACTACCCACTTCTCTGCCCCCTTCCCCACCACCATCACTGTATCTTCTGGCTACAGGCAGGTTGATAGCTGTGTTGTGACACATTCACAGTGCCCTGTGGGAACCATCGGAATGGAGAGCTATTCCTTTCCACGCGGGGTGCTTTAGTGTGGCTGCAAGCTGTATGTTACATTGTGTTAGTGGGTGGAATGATCTGACTGACCCTAGATCTGTGTGGGAGTCTTTACCTTTTGTGTATATGGCATGTATTCTCCCTTTCCACCTTTCTGTAAGAATCCTCAGGGGGCCCTATTCTGGTCTTTGAGCTTGCAGCAAACATTCCTGTGTGGAAACAACTACAGTACAAGTCTCAATGGCCATTTAAAATTCCTTACAGTGGCTCACAGTCGTGGGCAGCGAAGATTAGTACATGACTGATAAAACCAGGTGAAAGTACTGTTTTGATCATAGAAAACAGTGAGGTATTATGTTAAGTAACCTCTGGTTTTATAGGTTTGAAGGGGTTGTAAAAATGAGCAGCATTCTGTGTTTTTCAGTGTTGGCTGTGATAAACACGGCTTGCAGGCTCAGTCTCTTAATAGTTTCTCTTACGCTCTGTTAGCCTGTGTGGGGTGTGCACTTGCAAGCTGTTTTAGAACACATAATGAGGGAAAATTTACAACCCTTTGAGCCCAGGTCTGGAATGCCTTCCAAATTTAATGTCATCAGAAGACTGGAAGATTAAAATTCTTTGAATAACATTTCTCACTTTTGCAGGTCAGCACAGATCTGCTGTTTTTTGGTATTACTCTCTTAAACATATTTTTTAATACTGATTAAAAAGTGAGTTTTGATTCATTGACATGTTAATGCCAAGTCTGTGGAAAGTTGCCCTTGTATTATTAGTGTTGGATTGAAGGTTTCCATTCAGATTATGTGGTGATGGAAATGTTCTACTAGGGCCATGTTTTGACTAAAATTTGTCGCCAGGGCTATGAAAAGCCCAATGTGGAAAGGGTTGATACAAATCTGATGCGCCCATAGTTGTGTAGTTGTGCGTCATTGAATATGTTGGGAGGCAGTGCTGTGGAGCTTGACCAGCACAGTCCAGTCATGATGGCATCGGTAACAGTACAATACACAAGGCTGCACTGCAGGGGCAACGTGTGCCACCCTGCCCCACCACACTAGACTTATGGGGAGGAAGCTGGATGCCGTGGACAAAACGATGGGTCCACACGCAAGCATAAACACACATGGCTGAGCAAATGGTCTGGACACAGTTTATTATTCTTTTCCTGTATGGTTTATGATTGGGATGCTGATCCCCATTCCCACCCACACAGAAGAAGAAAACCAAATGATAGTGTCATGTTTTTCCCCACCCACACTTTCACATCTAAAATCTGGAAGTCACACTTTCATGGAGAACCAGCTCTGTCAATTGCCCAAAACAGGTAGAGATACCAGCAGCCACTCACTCCATCCAGGCATCCACAGGCTGGAAGTGCTGTCAAACTGCTATAGTACAGCTCAAGAGATTTGAGGTATCCAGTCACAGATAGATCCTCAGAGGAGTAGCAGGGAAGCGGTTTGTTTTTTATTATTCACTAATGAAGTGAAGGGGAGGGGAAAGGGAACCAACAGTCACATGAGTCTGCTTCACACTGATTAAACGGTCAGGCCTGGAGCTGTATATAGCACGTTCAGCCTTTCTGCACACTTCCCCTGCACTCTCTGCCACTGCTGCTGCCATTTACAGACCAAGACACGACCCATGCAATGAGTGAGAAAAGGAAAAAAAACATTATATGTGACCCAATTCCTTTATTAAAAGTTTGATTAATCTCACTGAAAACTTTAATTAAAAATGTAATTCAGTTTTGATTCCTTTTTTATCCAGAGCTGGAAAGATCAATCATATTCTTTGGCATTTTTAAATTACGGCAATGTCCCTCTGTTCAGAAAAAGTACAGAACTGAGAGTAGAGAGCACTCTTGACATACCCCACTCTTTTAGAGGGCTCGTTTGCTGCTGTTTCACTTGTTTGGATTAATCTTATTCTCTTTCATGGATGATGTGTTATGATAGGCGTATAATAGTTTAAATGGGCTAGTGAAGGAATTCAGAGTAAGGGAGACCTCATGGTTGGACTGCTGATCTAGAATCAGCTGTGGGGTGGAGAGTCAAAACCATCAGGGTAATTATCTAGACCTTTAAGGAGGATTTGACTGACTGCATCATGTGACCTCTAGAACTATTATGGGATGATTTTTGTGAAATTTTTCATTCGCAGGGATTAAAATATAGGCTGGTTGCTGTCATGGAGGTCAGCACTTTGTGTCAGCACAGTAGGCAGTTTGTAGAGATGTAGAGATGAATAGGTTTTAAACCTTATATGGGAGTAGAACTGGTGTTATAGTTGTCTGAAGATCATATAATCTCACCATCACCCATAATGGGAATCCTCAATAAGGGGGGGTAAAGGAGGTACTTGGACACTCAGTTTCACTGTCAATATCTGGTATAGAACATGCACGGGCAAAAAAAAAATCTGTAAGACCCAAGGCACTGTTCCACGGACAGTGGAGCCTTGAAACATTAAAAAGGAGCAACCTAGCGACATTTGGCTTGATCCAAGAATGTGAGATCAGCCTGCAGGCGCAAATCTTCTCCTGAGCTGGTTGGGGAACTAGGCTGCTGCAGTGAAAGGGGGGATTGTTAACATAATTGGAGTCTGCCGTCTCAGTTTAGTTGGAGGACAGGAGGGCGAGGGTAAGGGGTGTGGGTGGGAGGGGGGGGACTTGCCCGCATTGGAATGTGCACTGTTGTCACCATGTTTGCTGGGGTCGGCATGGTAAGCTGGTAGGGCTGGTCAGTTAATAGGTGTGATGCATCATTTCCTTCCACCTAGCCTCTAACACCATCATACATCCTGGCACTCTGCTGCTCTTTGGCTTCAACTCTCTTTTACTTCTGTTAGAGCTGGGTGTGTGTGCCGGCCACTAAGCTCTCAGAGGGTTACATTCTTTCAGTCTTGAATATCTAAGAATGTGGACTAAACCCCTGTCATCCTCCTCTTGCTTTCACCATGAGAGATGCACATTGGAGGTGAGTACTGGCACACTAAATCAATACTGTTGAATTTACAAACCCAGTTCTGTAACCACTGTACTATACTACCATTCCATAACCATGGCACCATGACTATGTTAAGTAATACAGTTCCTAATGGGTGATTGTCATCCAGGGGCACAAAAAGAATTTTCACAGGAAGTAGAAACTGCACACATGCAACTTCCTGTTGGTCTGAGTGTTTTTCTGCTTCTGCTTCAGATAAAGACAGACAGACACAGTTGTGTGCACAGGGTTAATGATGTGAGCATGTCTGAGGACTACATAGTGATGAGGAATTTCAGGGAAGAATCTGGGTGTATCCATCAATTTCTGCCTGAGTTTCTTGTGTATGCTTGTAAGAGAGTGCTCTGTTCTATCACAACTACTCTGATGGTCATTTTGGATAAAAAAAAAAAGATTTTTACAGAACAAAGGCAGTATACAGAGCAGGAATTGAAAATTTGGCACTGATTAGAGCCAAACATTGTTGGAAATTGGTAGAAGTTACCTTCTGTTCATCCTTGTACTTTGTGTCTCAGTACTCAAGCAAAGGCCATTGTCACTGATCAGATATTTATAGACTGACATTTGAGGCAAATTTCGTTTGTAATTATTAATTTCTACAGGAAAGGCTGAAATATCTCTCCTTAAAAATAAAAACGAAGGTGCAAGCATTATGCTTACTGAAGGGGTTTGTTTTGTAATTTGCCCTGTTTACCAACCTGTGCAGACACACTGACAGTTGTGATGAACACCAAATTCCCATTCAGAGCTCTGGCTTGTTTTGTAATAGCCAAGGGGGGGTATGTGGTCACAGTTTCAGCATGATTGAGAACACTGCCAGATGTGACACAGCTCCAGCTGTTCAGACAGAGAGATGTGAGAGAAACGTGGGTTTTATTTGGAGCCATGTGACTGTATGTGTCCTCCCTCTCCCTGGCGCGTTTATCAGGTCTTGCGTTTATCTGACCTCAGCCCATCAAGCTCCTGGAATTCCTCAGAGACTTGTGAGATTCTTTACTCAGAGCAGCGGCTGAACTAACTGACCCTGTGTATACAGCCGCCCCCTGCCTCATCCCACCTCCCTTCACCCTTCTCTGCCTGAGGGAGGCTCAGCAGAGCCACCTGGTTTTTGTGATGCTGTATCATGGCCACACAAAGGTTTCAAGAAATGTTCTTTCCAATATATTGCTGAGCAAAGCTACAGACAGATTTTAGAAAGTTTGATTTTGGAATTTATTTTTCCACATTTGAAGGAAAAAGTATCATGGAAAATCAATCACTTCATTAAATTTGGTAGGGCACGACTGCAAAGAAGGAATCAATGACCATATTCAACAAATCCCTCTTGTGCATCCAACTGTGTATCTAAGGTACTTGCTTTTGTGTGAGGGGTAGACAAGGTTGCATGGCTATCATGATTTTCATGGCTCAAGGGCTACCACCCCCTTCCCCCCCACCCTGGACCTCATCTCCAGGCATGAGTTCATCAGTCAAACAGCATATTGTCCCAAGCATGTGGTGTAGACCGTCTTGATTCAGACAATGCAGCCCTTTCATCCCTTCCATGTGAGTGTCCTCTGTGTGTATGGCGTGGGCGCGGTCGCCATGCTGGCCTGCCATCATCCCAGCATTCCACAGCGGAGGAGAATGTAGGCAGTGGTGGTGGGAAGGGGGGGAGGGCTGTTACTATTGGGGTGGGCAAAGTCGAAATTAAAGTCATCCCACGTGAATGTTCCCTAAACAAGCAGGCTTCCACAGCCTTAGTTGGCGGGCCAGAAGAGCAGGTGGGATTCCCATCACTTGGAGAAAACCATGGTTGTACATGGGTCTGCATTGGCTCCTAGCTCATTGCCGAGTGCCACGCCCAGATGCAGTTCCCACCTCTCCAGGCTTTGGAAATCGCTGGGTCAATGGACAAGGGAAAATGTGCCGTGCTTGTGAAAGTGTAAACCCCCCGGGGGCCAAGAATGGCCCTGTGAGTGGAAGAGCAGGTGTTGAGTATCTAGGGTCCTTCAGACCTGTGTGTAGCAGGTGGAGCCCAGAATGGTCCGGCATGTCTCAAATGAAGCGGTAGGGGAGGGGAAGGGGGAAGGACAGCGTCCTGAGATGGATGGTTGGGGGATTGAAATATCCACTTGTAAAGGAGTCAGTCAGAGGCATTTGGTGAAGACCTCACCCTGGAGATGGCTTCATCACATAGAAAAAACACATGGTTCCCCTCCTGTCCTGAGCCATATCCTCAGGAAACTGTGTAGGAATCTGTTAGTGGACCTCTGTATGAGAAGGATGTGTGTCATGCTTGTGTTTGAGCATTTGTATGAGAGAGTTTATTTTTGCGTGTGTTTGTATGAGAGTGAGTCTGTGTCAATGCATGCACAAAGTCGGTTATTGTCAGTCTGGGCTTGTGCTGTTATGAGTTGTTTGAGCTGTAAATACTGGTCAGGAAGTTGGACATTAACACACAACCTTGTGCTTTCTCTGTGTGCGTGTCTTTTTCACACATACACGCACCCCTATGCCTGCCTCTGCTTGGCTGTGATTCTTGGCCCAGAGACAGTGGTGATTGTTTTCCTGATGGGCTGGTGTAATTTTGCTAGAATCTTCCAAGCTCCAGCCCTCAACCCCTGTTATTTGAGCAGAGGGTTACAAGAGGGGCCTGTATTCAAACTGGGTTGACACTCCAGTGGAACCGCTTGGATCACATTAATGGAAACCACCCCCAGAAACCCAAGTAATGGACTGCATCTTTTTTTCCTCTCAGTTTTGTTACTGTTGGGCTCATTCAGAGGTTATAGGGATAACTAAGGTAAAACCATTTCCTGTGACGTGTGCTGTAGTGAAGCTTTGTATAAGAGACGTTCGGAAGGGTGCCGAAGTGCACAGCTAACCACATCAACGTCTGTGTTCATGTAGGCTGTTTTTATTCACTGGTGCTAATCACCTGATGCTTATTTTCAATTTATGGTGATGTTGATGCAAAAGGTCGTCGTGTCAGTTTCAGTGTCAGCATATCTTGTGACAGCACAGCTATCAGTATTAATGGATGAAGGCTGATACCGTTACATTTTATATTTAACTGTTGATGTTCCTATCAAGCACTGAGAAGGTGCGCGCAAATGCTGTTGGTCTACAAAACAGCACGTTATGACCTCGGACGCTTAGATAGGTGGTGAGAATTCTGACTAGAAGCCCCCTACTGGTGGGTTCCTCTCAGTACACAAACATACTTCTTTTAAACCTGAAATGGCTCAAATGACTGACCCTTTATCTTTTTTTTCCTTACATTTTTCCGACAGCACATGTTCACAGTCCTTCACGGTTTACAAACCAACAAGGCATCCGGTCATAATAGGCCACTAGAAAGCATTTACAATGAGGATATTAACTGGCTAAACCTCTATTTCTCTCTGATGGAGCGGTTTTCCTCTGGCCATAGCCACTAAATGAGCACCTGGGATCCAAACACCCAGCTAGGGGACACACAGTTGCCCCTATAGCTCTCTTTTGAAAAGGGCCCTTGACCCACTCTGTGGTCAGATGTTTGAAGTTGTAAAGATAAAAGTGGAAGGTTGTTCTTTGAATTGAGTCCGAGGAGACTGCTCCAGGCCCTGCTGGTTGTGGTATTCCATTTCTCGTCTCTCCAGAACATCCCCTTCCTCCTGCCTCATCTCCAGTAGCCACCCACCCCTCAGCTCCCTTTTTGGAAGCTGGACAGAGGTGTGGGCAAGACTGTACGTGTGCGCCAGAATGAGAGCCAGATTTCAGGGCCCTAAATGAGATGTGGGTGTAAATTAGTGTTCTGTGTCACTAAGGTTCAGTGCCAATGTGTCAAGGGCTGCATTAATTCCCACACTAAATGTAGCATTATGCAGGGGTGAGGGTCCAAGATGTTTACCCTGTTCCACATGCACAGATGAGAGTCACTCAAAATGCATCTGTACATGTGGAACAGGGTAAACTATAACAAGGAGTGGACTGTCGTAGCTTTATGTGGGAGAAGAAGATGACCTCTGATAGAATGCAAAACAGTATTTCATATATTTCATACTTTATATTACAAAAAGAGTAAACTCAGAATGATGGGGAGCAGCTCTTGGCTACAGCCATTTTGTAAATGTTTTCTCTGTCAAGAGCTACCAATATTGAACAAGAACATGATTTTCTCGATTCAGTGTTTCATTAAAATGTGTTGTAGCACTTCTCCATCTCCCCCTCCCCTCTCTCTCTGCCCCAATTAATGACTTGGCAAAGGGAGGTTTGCTTTGGTCATTTTACAGAAACTGATGCCCAGAGATTGGACCATAGCAAGAGCTAATTACTGCGTGTCACATGGCCATGTGTTTATGTCCATATCCCCTTACTTTCCTCATTACATTCTGTTTGTGTAACATTAATGTCTGTCTGTCTTCATTTTGATTATATATCCTGTATGTCCTCAACAATGAATTTCAATATGTTGTTCAACATGGTGGATCTATGGACGGTACAGTGCAGAGGCAGAGAAAGACCTGGCCCTGAGCCCTGTTTTTTGGAGAGTGAGGGGCACTAACAGGTGCCATGATGAGATGTTTGTAAAGAAGAAGCTCATGCTGCTAAAGATGGGATGAAACTCCTGTGGGAGAGATCCAAGAGCTTCATTAATGCTTGACCGAAGAGCTGGCATGGATTTCAGTACATACAGAAGACGTCTTTTTTTAAATTTCCTATTATTGTACTCCCCATAAAGGCTGCTGTATGCTTCAGACAAACTCCTGGAAATCCTCATAAAAGTACTGGAAAATACATTGGATTGGGTCGTTCTGTGTCAGGCAATTTTTGTGACTTTCCAAAACCCCTCCCATCGACACAGCTAGCTCATCGTCCCACCTTTGAGTTAAGCTTGTTCTGAAAAGGTATGAATAACCATGCCAAAGCAAACTGTCGCACAACATGTTGTTCGAACTAATTCTTTTGAAGCATGCAGAAGCTTTAATTTGTAATGCCCCGACTTATCAGTGGCCTGTCTCATCAATTCACTGTCCTGTGAAGGAAGATTGCAAGCATGTGATCAAATGGAGAAGTGGTTATTGATTAATGGAGATGTGCTGCCGACTAGAAGTCTTTCTTCCTTTGCAATACTATGATAATACTACTACTGTCCAGAGTAGTGTCTGGCATAGGCCTACATTTTAACTTCAAAGTGAGCCATTCTACTCCATGACCTGGTCATGTGATCAAGATTATCTTTGGAAGAAGTCACCTGATTCACTGCTTCGTATGGTGGACACAATGTTGAATTTATAGCTGAATCCAGCTGAATATGTAAAGGCATATTTTTACAGTTTTTATTTGGCTCTTCCAGTGAAATCCATATAACCTCATGATTTTATCAGAACATTTTTGTGGGTAGATCTGAAATTTATACATAGGGCTTTCCATGAAGTGTCAGGGGAGGGAGTTTTGAGCTGGAGCAGCTGTAGAGAAGTTTCAGGTTATTTTGGTCGTCGAAACAATCACTTGTGGATTTCCAGAACAAGAGAAGTTAGTCCTATGAACTGAAACACACTTAGGTCACCAGCATTGTATGCTTTTTTGCTCCACTTCTGTGCTTTTTTTTGTCTTGTGAAAGGGTTTCTGTAGTGTACTGAATTGCTGATATACTGAAACACTGTCATAAGATGTCAGCCGATGTTTGTTTGTTTGTTTTAGCTGACATAAATCAGGAGGGTTACCTGAAATCTTGTTTCTCCTTAACAGTGGGGATATGGGATAAAAATGTGTGTCTGGAATGATTTGCAGTGATTTAGCTGACTTTTGAATACGATAACATGACTAATGTGACTAAGTTGAGAGAGCCAGTTTGGGAATCTGACTGGGACACCAGGGTTAACACCTCATCTCTTTGATAAGTGGCATGACGTCTGTAGTGACCACTGTGAACCGGGACTGGGGTTTAATGTTTCATTTAAAAGATGGACTCTCCAACACCACAGTGCCTCCATCTGACCCCTCAGTGTATTGTGTTTACTTGTTCCAGAGGTATGGTTGCATTCTGTACTGGCTCACTAACACTGCTTCCAGTAGCAACCAGGCTTTCAGAAACAATGATCCACATACTAGCCAAACCCAGCCTCGTGGCTTAGCACGAGAAGTTGTTACTTGGCATTGCTGCTTGTAATGCTCAACCCACTCCCATTGTATGTGAAGAGACTGAGCCTGACTTGGTCTTGAATGAGAGGATGATTACAGAATGAAACCCTTTGAATCTGAGACAATTCATTTGCGTCAATCAGAGGCAAATGAATTTTGAACAAATGGTGGCTTTCATGTTCTGCCCCATCAAACTGAACAGCAGTTTGTGTGGCAACCCAGAGATGAGTCCTGCACACCCACCAGCTCCCTTGTCTGTTTTGACCATGGCCGCTTAGGGGGGTTTAGGGAGTGGGGGCGAATGGGCAAGGGATTGAAAACATGTTATCTGAGTGTTTTACGGGTGGACCCTGATCTCTCTCATGTCAGCTTGATTTATGCGGCTATGGGGAATTGCTTTTATTTTGGGTCCAGCGGTCTGCACAGGGGAGCAGGGAGTGTCATCTATCTGATATGGGGTTGCTCATGTATTTTTAGTGGGATTTATTTTGAACCCCCCAGCCCTACCCTTCTGTGGTCACCTCCTCTCCTCTCTCCTACTGCACCTTTCCCTCATCCAGCTTTATCTCCCTTTTTCATTTTGGTTTGTCCCACTTTCTGTCCTTCACCTGATCTCTCACTTTGTCTCTCTTTTGTTCCTTCTGTTTCTGCCCCTTCTTGCACTGTGTGACATACTGTCTAGCTATTCAGTGTGCCTCCCCCTTGATTTCTCCGCTCCCTCCTGTCCCTCTGTCCCTCTGTGCTGGTATAAATACCATGTCCAGGGTGGTGGGATTGAGTTACTGCTGTGTAGTGCTGGCCAGCACTGCTCTCTGGCCCCCAGCTATAAACAGGCCTTGCTGGGCCTCAGTGACCTGTCACAGCGTCTCATTCGTTACAGGGAAAGCTCAGCCAGGCAGACAGTAACCTTCTGGATGTCAGCACTGATAACATCACTGTAATGTAGTTGACAGACTTCAGGAATGATTAAGGCCTTTACTTTGGGGTGAGGGGGTGCATGTGTCCATCTGTGTGTTTGTGCTTGTCTGTGTCTGTGTGTCTGTGTGTCTGTGTGTCTGTGTGTGTGTGTGTGTGTGTGTGTGTGTGTGTGTGTGTGTGTGTGTGTGTGTGTGTGTGTGTGTGTGTGTGTGTGTGTGTGTGTGTGTGTGTGTGTGTGTGAATCTTCACCTGAAAAAAAGGTAATCATATTTAGCATCAACTAGCGGATAATGACAATGACTGAGGCATCGAACTGAGCATGAACTGCTAGAAATCTAACATCTGTTCACCAATCTTAACAGTACTTGTAGTTGTATTGCTCAATAAATATAACATTTATGATGACTTCTCTTTCATAGGTATTGTTCAACATCAAGGTAATGAATTTGGTTAGCCAGTTCACTTGCCTGAATGTGGGGGGAAAAAAACATGGGAAAACCACAGTGAATGTAATCTGCAAGGCAAAAAGGTCATTCTGTCAGCTTGCTGCCAACGGTGCATGCCCCATTATTCAAACTGTGGCCACTGCAATACAAGGCTGTGACCAAGGCAGAAGCCCTGTGATTGATCAGTGATCGCCAATCAGTGTGGTCCATCGCTGCCACCTGCTACAGTGAATGTGCAGTTGAAGTTTCAGGGGAATTTTCTGTGCAATTCTTTTAGATTGGGATGTTACCACCCAAATAACAAAGAATTGTAAGTGCTGTCTTAAATTTTAGAGCTGGTGATTAGCTCTGTGTTTGGTCTGTGAATTGGGGCTTAGTTTGTACACCTACAGTGGCAGACACCTGTGCTTGTTTCGGTTTGAAAGAGCAGCTGTGTTCACTGAGGCATGCACAATGTGCCTGCCCAAGGTGGAACCTCCCTCTGCCTGACTGTCCTGCAGCTCCATGCGTGTGTGTGAGAGAGTGCTGTCCTGAGGCCGAGTGAGTGTATATATAGTTAGTAGCTTTTCAGGTCATGTCATATTTTAAAAGCAGCTAAATTTGGCGGCTTCAGTGGGCAACAAATGCAGTGCTGCCGCCTTAGAGAATGAATAAAAAGATTATTTTTTTTAATTTTTTTTTTTTTACATAAAAGGGTAAGTCAGTAGTTTCCTGCGTTATTCGTGGTACTTCACAATTTCAATCTCGCATTTTTGAACGCTGACTACTGATACTGAAAGTGCTTGAATGGTTTAGACAAATGGTGACACATTTTCTTATTCCACAACCAGTACATGATATCTCCCCCATCCCTCCACAATGCATGAGGGATTAACAATATCACGAATGACAAGTAATTTCTTCTTATGAGCTTGAAAAACAGGTTCACGTCGCTACCAAATAATGTTTTCATTCCATTTTTTCTTTTATTCCATACTCTGCCACCCTACTTTTGTGTTTCCCCATTTCCCAAATGCCTTGTGAAGCTTGCCTTGCCCCTTCACTTCAGTGTGCTGCTGGTGTGAATGAACTTCCCCTGAATCACTCAGACTAGCTTAGCCTTCAAAGAGTAGACCATATCTCTCAGTGTGCATTTAAGTGATGTGCTGGTTTAAGTGATTTCTGTAAGAATGAGTAGCTGTGTATTTTGTAAATGTAATTTGCAGCACTCCAAAGAAACATGAAGCAATGCATGCTTGGATTTGTGAGGCTCAGACTTCCTGAAGCAGGCGAATTTTCAACTTGGAAACTAGAAAGTATAAGCTGCGATAAAAGGTCATGCTTTAGCTCAGCCACACTGCATGGAAAAACAAATGTGCACACTTAATAATTTTCAACCAATCAGATTTAAAAGATAACAGTATTGCAAACTACATTATTAGTGTGGTTACAACAAGAACTTGTAAGTTGCCATTAGTAACAAGTATGGTGTATCTATGTACTTTTTGAGGCCTGATACACCTTGCATAGTATGGATTACTCAAATTCTCAATGTAGTTATAAGCATAGTGCTTGCACCTTGAAAATGCAGAATAAAGTTTATCATACGGAGGCTGATCATGGTGACCGTTTTCTTTGCACTTTCTCTGGCCTGATGAACCTCAGTCCAGTTCACAGGCCCACAGGACACATTATGTACTAATGCCAGGCCCCCTCCTCTGGTGACCAGGGACCAGCGCACTGTTGCAACAAACACTGTTGGACAGCAGGTAGTTGACTAGCTTGTGCTTGATTGACTGCACTTAATGTTTATATAATGGAAAGCCTACCTACCTAGATGGAGGTTGAGCAATGTAGTTGAGCCCACCCACCCCCATTCTTTCTTCTCTTCCTCCTATTTCTGCCCCCATTCCCTCCCAGAGGCAAGCGATGGCATGTCAGGAATTCCCTGCTCACCTTCTCTCCTATCAGATAGAGAGACTGAGGGAGAGGGCTGAGATCACACAGATAGGTCAAGAATGTTCATGAATACTGAGGAATGGGTTTTTTTTTTGGGAATGCCAGGTTTCAACATGTCAAAATGATTTTTTTTAACAGAGTGTTTTAAAAAGCCCATCCAAGTTGTTTTAAAGGACAGTGATTCTCTGTCCATCATTACTCCTGGTATTTGTGAATCACCCTTTAAAAGACTTCATCGAATCAGAACGAGAATGCCGTACATTCTTAGAGGCGGTCTGGATGTTCGCCTAACAAGACTGGACTTCTCTCACTTGTGGGTGCCAGTACTCCCCTCTCTCTCTCTCTCTCTCTCTCTCTCCCCCCCTCAAGATGGGGAAGTGCTGCAACATTGAATTTGGCTCACAGCACTTGTTTGCATTCTTAATTTTGCCCCCCCTCCCCACCCAGTCCGGAAACCCCACCCTCCGAAAGACTGCCTCTTAACCCCCTCCCATTCGCTAATTCTCTCCCTCTTACACACAACAGTACTGCCCCCCTCAGGATGTTTCATGATAGAGCAGTCCTCAAACCAGTCTCCTGAAATTAGTCTCCAAGATGGCTCATCCATGGCTTATCTCGGTTTTAATGAGTGTTGATCTGAGTTATATAATATGAGACCTTAGAATAAAGGCTCTTATTGTTATAACTGTTCAGCCTGACAATCCCCAATGTTGATTAAATGCCTTGAATTGAATTGTAAGTCTGTTTTCCTCCCCTTGTAGATGAATATAGAAAGTGTTTGCTAATTTGTTTTTGCTGATTAGAGTGGAATGCTTACGGGGTGAAAAAGGCAAAAAAAAAACAGTACTGAGGTGCTGCATTGTGTTTGTGTGAGTATAAGAAGAGAAAGACTTGGCAGCACTGATACAGGCCACAGGAAATGTGGCATTCCCAGCACAGGAAGTGGAGCTTTTCAGGCAGGATATCCTGTCTGCAGTAATGGAGGTTTTGTTTTTGTTTTTTTCCTCTTTCTTACAATGACAAAATGTGGTCAGAGATAATGTCCGGAAAAGCAAGCATTCCTTCATCTTTTTTCTCCCCTCTCTAAACAAATCAAGGCTGTGGCAGTATTCTACCCCAGGGTTACTTAGTAGTATTTCTGTCAACATTGAGAAGGGTAGGAAATCAGTGCAGGGAATGAGGAAAAGATGAGGTAGAAGAGAGGGACAAATGGTGACAGTTGCAGACTTGCAATGAATGATATAATGGAAAGAGGAGCATAATGAAAATGAAGTGTGCTGAGTACTCTGAGCCAGAGTAGGTGGAGGGAGGAGTGCAAGAGGCAAGGGAGAGCTGGGAACACGAGCGAGCCATGCCTGACCCCAGATGCTTCGAGTGGGTTGAGAAAGTAGATGGTTTGGCCCCTGTCCAAAACCCAGATTAAAAGAAGGAGCATCCCCCCCCACTGATCCACCACCTCTCTCCCCCACTGCTGCCTGTCCCTCACATGGGTACAGAGCGCAGTCTGGCGGCCACCAGGACACATCTGAGCCACACTTCAAAAACCACACCCTCAAGCCAACCGCCCCCCCCCCCCACCCATACACACACACACACACACACACACACACACTCTGAGTGAGCTCCACTCTGGCAGGGGGCCTGAACCCAGCCCTGTAACGAGTCCCACATGGCTCCCAGCTTGGACGCGTGATTAAAACACACACTGTTAATTTGATTGAGACCAAAATCTCCACGGATACTCAACGACCCAGTTTTACCGCCAACAGGCCCAACTCCCCAGGAAGCGAAAAGTGTGGAGCATGTTATGAGTGAACAGCGGAGATGCGCCTTTGCTCTGTATCACCGCTCAGTACTGCATTAGCACGCACAGTCAGGCAACGAGGCTCCCATCTTTGTTTTTCCATAGCTTCTGCAAATACCATGTGGTTCTGCGTTTTCTTAATTTAAACAAAAAGGGACTGTTGACCTATATGTGAGGATGTGTGAAAGTAGGTCAAAACGAATGTACAATATATTATGACATGCAACAAGTGCTTGCATGTGTTGTTGAGAATGCTGTTGCCATATTCACTCCGGTGTTATCATATGCATCAGAATGAAGCATGGGTATATTGGTGGGTTTTTGGCATGGGCAGAGTTTGCTGGCTACATTTAATTTGAAAACCAGTGTACCTCATTTTTTACATTGTGAAATTTCAAATACATTTTAAGAAAACATGAAAATATAGTACATAGCAAAGGTCACAGTCATTATCTAAAGCAATACTTGTCATTCTCACTTAATGGTCATGCCATATAGTGCAGCGCTGGGCAAGTCAGTAGGCTCTTGAGATGGATAAATAAATGCAACACTCATGAATATCCCCTACATGTTTTTATTAGTTAATATTCAATTAATTCACATTTTTATTTCATTAATTATCTGCCCCACTAAAAATGACACATTTCCCTTTATCTTTTTTGAAAATGCAAACATGCTGCTTCTGCTCCAGAATGTCTGCTATTGAATGATGTACTGCCTAATCTTAGAATATACTATGTTAAAATGTAGGCTCTGGTGTAATGTCTTTTTAAAACATACCACAGTAAGTTAAAAACAATGGGAGGTGCATTTTTGACAGACACCAAAATAGTAGTGTGAGTACGGCCCATGCTCTGTGTGCCTGGAATTTGACCCTCCCAGTGCTCTCAGTGATGAAATCCAGTCTGCCACCCAGACTTTTCATTACAATGAATGGAGAAATGCAGAAGTATGTCAGAGAAAGCTGCTTTTGATGGATAACACTCCAATCACTAAAAGATGTAGAATACCATGTAGAAAAGCTAATTGTGCACTCATGAATGTATGATTTGTGCACAGCGATGATATCACTGGAGAGTCTGAGTGTAGTATGGAGAGGGTGGGTTGGGCTTTAAGTCAACAAGTGCATGATTCTGTGGGATTCATGCCCCATCATGGAGACAACTGTCAGAGCTCACTTAGTTGGGGAGGGGACATACCTTTGGAAAGAGCTCTGGGATTGTCCCTCATCTGCCATGGCTCTGTCTGTAAAGCTTGAGATGACATGGAGATTTAGTTATTGACTTAGAAAAAAAATCTAGTATGTCTACCACAGGGATCAAAACAAGCATAGTTTAAAGAGAGTGTGATGAAGGGGTATTGTCAGAGTGCTGCTTCATGCTCTGCCTGCCCTGGAGCTGTCCCCATGCCACGCTGGTTTCACATCAAAGACAGACCCACAGTGGCTCATTGACCAGGCACCCTAGTCCTGCCCCACCAGCTCACATAGCCAAAAGCCCTGCCCTCCATTCCAGCTCTCAGTTACACCAGAATGAAGCTTCTGTGTTTTTAAACCCCTCCCTGAACTCCAAAGTTTATTTGTTGTGCTTGCTTGCCACCAGGAATGTGACCAATGTAGTCTCTGAAGGAGTTCAAAAGTTTAACAAAAAATTCACCCCTCCTCAGAAAACAAATCTGCATCAGTCAAGTTCACTCCTATCACATAGTCTATCGGTTTAGATGGACCGACAGTCAGTTGGAGCCGGCTGCAGCCACAGTGTGTATCAGATTCTATAGGATGACCAGAGGTCCAGTTCTCCTGGTTTACGGGGCCTTGTTAAACATGTCAGCGCCAGGTGCAGATTATTTTGAGCGGGTCGTTTTATTTTGAGCGCATTTGCACAGACTTACTTGTTGAGTTTTAAAGCCTTAAATAGATCTATGTCCCATGTGGTCTCCTGGTCTTCGCCATCAGAGTGAAGCCTGTGCCTGATCAGAGAGCTCGTAACCGGAGTTGTTCGGGGGCTCCCATGAATAGCCTTTTGTTGGATTGGTTCTTCAATGGTTTCCACAAAATGAGGAAATCTGGTGGGAAGAGTCTGATGTAACAGAGGGAGCGCCGCTGTCTCCATGGTGAACTTAATCTCAACAATCCAGCTGAAGCAGTGCTGTAAGGACCAGCGTTTGTGCAGAGTTTTAATAAAAAACAGGTAGCCCATGCATGTCCAACACTCCCCTGACCTGACCTGTGTCTCTGCTCCATACACTTGCCATTTTCTAAACTTATTTTCCCCTTATTTATTGGAGTTGGGGCTTTTCTCACCTGGTATCTAGCCACTGAATCAAATTTGTTAGTGTAACTGGAGTAATGTTGAACACCTGTTTAAAATTGTTTTCATTTGTTTAGCTAATTTGGATTTCAATGCTGGGAAGATGCTGGGCCTTTTTAAGCGCTTAATGTTTGTGAGACCTGAGGCACCCATACATAATTGTGGGAAATGTGGTAAATAATCATTGGCTTGGAAAGGAGTGCGTGCACTTCAGTGGTTTCTGAGTGGAGTATAGGATGCAGAGCAGTGACTGCAAGAGGCTTCAACTCTGGTTTCGTATTGGGAAGAGAAAAAAGGGGAGAAAAAGTTAAAACATGTTATTGGATTGTTCATTTTAATAGTGGTCATGTTGAGGCTGAGGAGTTGATCTGTTGTTATGTGGATGCTGAAACATCAGAAGTGTCATTCTTTAAAATGTAGTGGCTTCCACAGAATATTTCTAATGAAGCCAGTATGCAGTCCTCCTAAGGCTTTACAGTTGATTGGCAGTGAGCTCAAAGTATTAGAGAGAGAGTGAGAGAGAGGGGGGGAGAGAGAAAGAACGAGAGAGTGAGAGGCGGGGTGTCTGGTGTCCCTCCCATGTTGCTCCTTCTGTAGACACCCTGCTTAGATATGGACTTTTCCCTTCCCATCCTGGAAGGCATCTCTCCTGACCTCCCTGGCTGCTCATGCACTCTCATATTCAGGTTCTGGACACTCCGTTCCAACCCTGTGAGTACTGTCTCTAACTCTGCTTTAAAAAAAAAAAAAAAAAAAAAAAAAAGAAAAGAAAACTGAGTCCAAAGGAAAGCAAACCTTGGCTTCACTTAACAACCCTCCACCCCACCCCTCCCTGCGCAATCTTTTCTGTCTTGCATTATGAGCTCTTCAGAAAATCAGTCGATTGTTGCTGCTTGTCGGTGGTGTGTTTATTTTGTTTTAATTTTTCCCCCTGTCCTTGCACCAATTTCCCCACCTCAGTCTGTCTTTGGCTTCTGTGTGTGACTATTTGGTCCTGAAATGAAGTCAATTTGGGGTGTTTATGTTAGAAATCATCTGCCCCCCTATTTTGTTGTTCAGCTGACATTCCTTCAGCTGGGGGGTGTTTTTTTTTTTTTTTTTTTACTTTAAAACCCTTGGCGAAAGGTGGTACAGAACCCTGAATGCTTGCAGTACACCCTTTGTTTTGACTTAATATGAAAAGCACTTCTCTGAAAATATGAGGTTACATAAAAGCTTATCAAAACCCTCTGCCTCCCACATTGTGTCCATGCGAATGTCCCCCCCCCTGTGTTCAGGAGAATGTCTCTATGCTATTATTGACTGGTGCTGGATGGAGTGAGGTAAGTGCTTATTCTGTTCTGGTGTTCCAGTGCTCCCACTCACCACTCCTGGATTGGAGACCAGCTGTGTGTTACGTGGCTGTCTGTATGTCTGTCTCATTGCAAAACTGTGAGCTGTGCTGACACCACAGTTAAGCCACCTGTTTTCATCAGCTGGAAGCTGTTAGCCTTTCCGCAGAGACCTGCATTTACTGCAACACTGTTTCTTCATCTCTGTGGTTCATGGTTCACCATAGAAATATGGTGTCTCATACTGTTAATGATTGGTATACGTGTATTTGTTTGTTTTGTGTATACGTCTGTGTCTGTGGTTGCATATGTTTGTATGCTTGTTTTTACGTGAACTCATACTTGTGTGTGTCTGTGTGTGAGTGTGTGTGCATACATTCCAGCCTTGGTGTGTCTGTGGTTATGCTGACAGTGACTAACAGCAGGGCCAGTCCAGTGTAGGTGCTTTGGAGAGCAGGCCTTTTTTGGAGCGAGGAGGCGACAAGTGGGGGGGCTTGGAATGAGACTGACTCACACACCCAAGCATTGTCTGCTCACAGGCAGAGACTCATTAAAGGAAGAGCCATGTTATATTATCGGTCTGGAGTTTTCTTCAAGAATTCACTATGCATTCTTTTAGGACCGCTGTACATAATTTACACAAATATGAAATTATGCTGTCTCATTGTGATCAAATGCAGACAGTTTATTGCTTTATTTTAAAAAAGAGGGGGTTGGAGTTTCTCAAGGGAAATAACGGTATCATATAACCAAATCCCACACAACAGGAAATAGCAGAAGTGGGTGTGTTTAAACTAAAGAAGGGTGCTTCTCCTCTGACTTACTTTATTTTAATGTGCTCTAAGCCAGCCATCAGAGCACTGCTAACCCATTGGAAGTGAACATAATTTGATATTTTTCCAATAGCCCTGGAGCCCTGTAAGACCCAGCTTTGCAAATAAGCAAGATCTTTCAGCACATAAATACTGCTTTAGGCTTTCCCCTTTTGGTCCCTTTTTGGAAAATTAAAGAGGGCAAACTGTCAACATTTCGCCGACCTTAATTAATGGGATTAGAAGCTTGCGCTTTCCGCAGCTCTGTCTTTGGTCGATCACAGTCGCGAGCAAAGCACCGAGACTCCAAAAACATCAGACAACTCCTAAGCAAGCAGTTTTCTTGACTGATATTGTGCCTCGTTTTCCTAGTGTTTAAACCATTCATGATTCACCACTCACTCAATTTCTTCCTCTGCTCTCTCCTCTTTGCTTGCTCTTTCTCTCTCTCCCCCTCCCTTCCCACACACACTCTCTCTCTCTGCCTCCCTTCTCCTTCCAGACGCTTTACTGGCAGACTTGGAGTCCTCCACCTCCCACATCTCCAAGCGGCCGGTGTTCCTGCCAGAGGAAACTCCGTACTCCTACCCCACTGGCGGGCACACTTACCAGGAGGTCTCCATCCCACCTCCTGTGCCCCCTCCTCCCTCTGCCGAAGCCCTTAATGGCACTGTGATTGACCCCCCCTCACACCACTCTTCACAGCAGGTACAGCAAATGACTGCCGCACTCCTTTTGCATAGCCACAATGACAATATGGTGATTAATAATTAAACTGTTTTTTCATTGATGGCCTAATTGAATTGACTTATATGCTGGCATTGCCACACCCTGTACCCCACCTCCAGTCCTTTGGTTCAGCTCAGAAGAGTTCGTGGTCCCGGGACAGCAGCAGCCCCCCTCCCTCCCATGGTGAAGAGGACCACGTCTACAGGTACATTTCACAGATGCTGTCGGAACGAGGGTTATCAGCAAAGTGCTGATGTTGACTGCAGTGTAGCCTTTGTTGCATTTTAGGAAACTCTTTTGTGTCCTGTAGTATTGTCAGTGTTGCTATTGTTGTGTGTGAGTGCAGTTCCTCTACTACTCTCTCTCTACTCTCATTAAGAAACCTCTGTCCTCCCCCATCCTTAGTGCTGTTGTGTATCTCTAGCCATTAGTGGGGTTAAAAGGATGGGCCGGAGCAGAAGGTGTGTATGTGTGTATATGTGTTTAGCTTGTTCTCTCTCCTCTGCCTCCAGTTTTCCCAACAAGCATAAGACCACTGACTCTTCTGCAGCAGCCATGAGTTCCTCCTTAGGGAGCAATCTGTCAGAGCTGGACCGGCTGCTCTTGGAGCTTAACGCTGTGCAGCACAACTCACCCTCCTTCCCCACCACAGGTACTAAAACATGCTGAATTCCTCTTCACTTGTATGTGTACTGAATAATGTATTGGGTTCTATGTACAGCATCTTGTCAATATTCTGCCCCCTCTCCCATAATTCCATGTGGCAGTGCTGAGACTTTGTGTGTGTGTGTGTGTGTGTGTGTGTGTGTGTGGGGGGTGTGTGTGTGTGTGTGGGGGGGTGTTGCAGACACATGTCATTATTTTGCTGAACCAGCAAACCTGATGAGCTCAGAATGTTATGATTGTCCTGATCTGGTGTAAATCACCAATTGACGCTTTTAGAATGTTGTAATACAATGGTTTGACAGATTTTTCTAGAACTCTCATGACTATCCCTGGCACTCTTGGCATGCTTGTGCTGACATTTACATGGACATCTGATTCTAAAGCATTGCATTGGCATCCTGGCAGATGCTTGTGATGAGGTGACAATGTGTCTTCTGTTCAGTAAAGCAGTTCCCTGTCTTTCACCCACAGAGGAAGCAGCTCCCCCACTGCCATCCTGCAGCACCACTCACTTTGTGCAGGAGAACGGAGGCTCTGCCCCCATTAAGGTTCCCCCACCCACTAAGGAGAAGCCCAAACGCAATGGCAGCCGAGGGATTGAGGATGTGCGGCCTAGTGTGGAGAGCCTGCTGGACGAGTTGGAAAGCTCTGTCCCCAGTCCAACGTAAGACCTGGTCTTTTCATTTGTTACCTAGCATGCATCTTTGCAGACTTTGTTGTTGTTAACAAAATTTCAGGTGTTTGTTCACTTCATGAACTTGAAGTTCATTTGGGTAATCTGAAGAGCAAGTTCATCTGCCTAAAATTGGAAACGTTGGATTTTCAGAGGTGTTCTTGAGTTGCCAACTGTGTTTTAATCTGAAGTGACACCAGATTGGTTTTCAGCTGTGTTTGACGTTCCAGTCCGAATGTGTGTGTTTCAGCCCCACCCCTTCAGCAGTCCAGAATGAATTGGCTGATGAGCAGCTTGAATCGGCCAACCAGCAACAGGCCCGAATCTCCGCCTCCTCTGCCACACGTGAGCTGGACGAACTCATGGCCTCCCTGTCAGACTTTAAGGTGCAGAGCAATGTGAGTGTGTGTGTTACGTGTGAGAGAGTGTTTGTGCTTTTGTATGTGTTTGAGAGTGAGAAGCTGTGTGTGTGTGTGTGTGTGTGTGTGTGTGTGTGTGTGTGTGTGTGTGTGTGTGTGTGTGTGTGTGTGTGTGTGTGTGTGTGTGTGTGTGTGTGTGTGTTTTAAAAGGGGAGAGAATATGTAATGGATCTAAGAATGGGTTTGTCATCTATGACCTCTGGTTTCAGAGCCCAAGCCCTATGACAGGACGGTACCTTTCCCTACATAGTGTGTTGAGAGCTCAAATTTCACTATGCTAAAAAAAAAAAATGTTATTCACTGTGCAAAATCAGTCAGGTAATTATGTTTTCTGTGGTAAGGCAGAGCTCGTGCAAAGAAAGCTCCAGAAGACAGTCTAGCCCTACGTTCTACCTAATGATATCTGCATATTCAGTCAGTTCAAAGGGAATGCACATCAGAGCTTGGATTTTCAATGGGCAAGCTGATATGCTTCATTAAAGTCAGTGTCTAAATACTGAAGCCGTCCCCTGCTCATCATGCTTTGCCCTCCTGGGTAGCAGGCCCAGTCAGAATTACATTCTGTACTGGGATGTGTAACTGCTGAGACAGAGTTTTAGATGGGTGCAGCCCTACATTTACCCAGGTTCCCAATCCCCACCATAGATGTATTGTGGTCTGGAGGAAAAACTGCAATGTTGTATTGATATTTGTATTTATGATCCATTCATGAAAATAATATTTTCAGAAATCTACATAAACAAGTTATATTTCATGAACTAATTGATAATAAAAAGTCCCAGCAAGTGAAAATTTAGTGCTATTCTGACATACAACACAACACCCTAAAACATATTTCACTATCAATGCCAGACTGATATTACAAATTATACTGTGTTAACCTTGTGTAACTCTAGTCCAGAGCATCTGGCTAGTAAATAACACATGAGTGAGATGTTCCAAAATATCAAGCACACATTCTGTACATAGAACCATTCAGTTTGCTTGCTAACTTTCTAATTGCATTCTGCTGGCAGGTTAACTGAATTACGACACCTGCAGATATCCAGCTGGTCAGCTCCTTGGGATATTACCCTGCAGATGCAGTGAATGAGCCCTTTCAGTTGTCATATTAAGAACTGTATTTGTGCTCTACAGTATTCCATACCAGAGAGTGCACTTATTAATGGTGCACACCCTTATTCAGATGGAGCTTTTAGTTGTTCTCGGATTTATCTTGTACTATTTACATACTGTTTTGGGTGAGGTGTCTTTACGCTAAAATGTTTCTCTGGACTATTTATTGGATATATCTGCCTCACAGTGTCATTTTAAAAAAGCACAACTTGCTTTTAATATGAAAGAATAAGGCCATTGTGATTTGAATGCTAAACATCATTTTTAAAAAAGTAACGCTTTTTTCCTGGTACATGGTTTTAAAATTCTGTATATTTACATATTATTTTCCTGTTTCAGTAGCAGATGAAACCCCATGAAACATAAGATGACAAGTATAAAACCATATGGTCTCTGATATTTTCTTTTGACTGGATCCCATATGCATCACCTACATTGTATAAAGTAGGTTTTATACCTCAGCAGAACACTTTTCACTGCATTGTCTTCATGAGGGTCTATTTTTTTAAGTACAATGGAGCAGTCTTGACACCCACTGTCTTCCCTGATTGCCCAAACATGGAAGTCGGACCATTTCCAGATGTCATCATTTCTGACTTGTTCATTCACTTTTGAGCTGCTGAAGTGTAAAGAGCTTCTGCTTTTTGCACAATGACTCACTCCTTCAACATGCTGTTTTAAATTACAAAATAAACAGTTTGAAATTGCTGAAGCCATTTTCAGGTGCTAGGTTGAAGTTTCTGTTTATTTGTTGATATTTTGTTGTTAGATCTCTAGTAGCACTTCTCTCAGATACTACAAATATCAGCGGAATCTTTGTTCAGCAACTACATTGCCATACCTTTGTGTTCAAATGATATTTGATATCTAGCTGGATAACTTAACAGCACTTAGTTTGTTGTCCTTTTCAGTCCATTAGTGTTTGTGAACAGTTTGTTTATTTATCTCCTGTAAAAGTACTCATATTTCCTTTTTTAGTGTGTATAAAACATGCTGTGTTGGGTTGTTATAGCAGCAAGCTCAAAAGTTAAGCTATTGATACATTTTTGTTGCTGTGGTGTGCAAATGTTTGTTGCAAACCAGAAAGTGTGGGTGCAAGAAATCAACCTTAAATTTTAACATAGTTTATACTTCATAATTTAATTAACCATATAAAGCCACAGCTATAGTACAAACAGTCATTGTTTTCAGTTTTCACATGTACACTTTCCAAGTTGAAGCCGTAATCTAACAGGCTCCTGAGATACTCATTAGTGAATAATAATTGGGTATCCTTGACCCTGAAACTATGCTGAAAGTGTCCAGCGTTAAATGTGTGTGTGTGCGCAACTTAAGGTCATGTTTAATGGTTCATGTAATCTGGCTGGTTTTAGACTACAGCACAAAAACACATTCTAAACCAAGAAGAAGGAGGCTGAAATGTAACTGGAATGGTTTTATATTAACTTGTGTCACATATGAGAGCTACTAAGAATGGTTTGTAAATGACTCACAAGATTCTGGTGACTTTTTAACCAGAATCCTAGCAATTGAACACTGTCTAGTCATTGGGGGCTAAGCAGTGAAGCGACATAGGCACCCATTGAGTTTCTTCCTTTTCTTCTTGTCATTATTATTATCGTCATCATCTTCTGCCATTGAAGTCAATGGCAGCCCCTAGAACTGTATCGTAAAAAGTTTTGAAATTTGGCAAACTGATTGGGAACAGTCCCCTGATTGTTTTCACCAAACAGGAATGCGTTGACACCAAACTTGGTATATGGACTCAGAACCCTATTCTTAGGGTGTCTAAACATTTTGTGTCATTTGACCACTGGGGGTGCTGCAATAAGCAAAAATGCATTTTGGCTAATAACTGTTGGTGTGTTTGTCTTTAAAAAAATTAATTCCTGTGTCTCATGATATATTGTAAGATCCCAAGGCTGAGACATGGCAACTTGTCATGTCAACCTAATTGATGTGGCTGCCATATTGGATTTTATTGAAAGATGTAAAAAATTTTCACAGGCCACAAATTTGGTCCAATGTTCACCAAATCAGGCACTGATGATCTTCAGACCAAGTTATCAGATGGATTTTTGATTTTCAAAACCATTTGTCTGTTACAGCCAACTGAAATCAGTGGCGAAGCTGTCAAACAGAAAGTGAAGTCATATCTCAGCAATGCTTTGATTTATCATAATCAACCTTGGTATGTGGACTCGGGACCCCTTTCTGAGGATGTGCAAAAAAATTTGGCGTCATTTGACCCGTGGGTGGCGCTTCAATAAGCAAAAACATGTTCTCCCTAATAACTGTTGATGTGTGCATCGTATAGAAGTGATTCTTATGTGTGGTGATGCTTTTGGAGATCCCAAGGCTTGCCATCAATTAGGTTGACATTTCAACCTGTCATGTAAACCTAATTGATGCGGCGACCAAATCTGCCAAATCAAAGGAAAATGACCCAAACAGCATGCAAGCTCATATCTCAGTTACTCCCAATCTTTGGTCAACTGACATAAGATTTTCTATTAGTGCTTATAGCCAATCTTTTAACATGATCAGATCAAATTGCCATGGCGACTGTGCCCTGTTAGACTGCTTGGCCTCCTTATTACTGCTTGCAGCTATATTCAGTGATTTTTAATAAGTGACTGTCTAATGGGCCAAATATCAGTTTATAAGCATTTAGTGTGTCAAAGTGTTCAATGATATGCTCTACCTTTAGTAGATGAGCTAAAAGGCAGATGGTCTGGCTGGAGTTTTGCTGTCGCTTGTGTGTGATTGAGGCCATGCTCAGGGCAGGAATGGATTGGGTTTCCAAACCGTAGGCATTTGAGGTCATAAATAATCGACTTAAGTAGTTGTTAAATTTATTCCACTAGGCCCTACACCTGGTAATTTATTGAAAACCAATTAATCACTTCATCCAGGCGTGTGCAGTGGCACCATTTCAGTGTCTTTGAATTACACTTGAATGACTCCAAGAGGAAAGAATGTCAGTAGTTTTGTCTTTGGTGATTAGATGCTGACTTGCGGAAGGACAAGATTTAATAACAATTTTTCAGTCTGTCTGTCTGTCTTTTTTTTTTTTTTTTTTTTTTTTTTTTTTGTTTTAATGTGTCCTCATTCCATGGTTTCCTTTGCTTTCTTTTCTTCCTATCCTCCAGCCCAGCTCTCTTGGGTCCCTCAATTCAGAGCCCCTCCTTGATCAGGTTGGGGAATCTCCTGCCTCAACCAAACCTGCCATCCCCGCAAGCCCTGTCCCCAGCCTGCTCCCCGCCCAGTCTGCCTGTGACTCCCCTCTCCCCCTGCCCCCTGTCACCCTGGAGCTGCACATTGTGGAGGAGGCAGGGGATTCAGGGGTCAGCAGTCGGTCAAGCGTCCCTGCTACCTCCTCTGTTGGCCTAGCTGCACCCCGGTGTCCTTCAGTGCCCTCTCCTTCCAGTGCCCAGAAATCCAAGTCTCTAGCTCAAGAGGGCCCTGAACCAGACTCTGTAATTGATGTTTCAGCCTCCATGTTAAGCTCTCGCTTGGAGTCTCTTGTGGTGCTGTCCAGCACCACAGTCCCTGCCCTTAGTCCTTCTAAGGCTGCCAGTCCTTCTGGTGACCCTCCAGCACCCTCCTCTCCTAAATGGTCACCCATTACCGAGGCCCCCAGTTGCCCTGTTTCCTCTACTTTGGAGAGCACAAGCCCTCAGGCTCCTGCTGTGGATAAAGACCCCAGTCCCTCACCTGTGTCTGATCACAAACCTTCCACTCCTACCAAAAGTCCAACTCCACCTGTCCTTTCTTCTCCTAAGTCCTCTTCTCCATCTCCTGTTTCAACAAAGTCCCTCACTCCACCTGCCTCTATCAAGTCCTCAACCCCACCTCCTGTCTCTGTTGTTAAGTCCTCTACTCCTTCTCCTGTCTCTCTCACTAAACCTACCACTCCACCTATCTCCACCAAGTCCCTAACACCAGCACCTACCTTCACTAAGTCTGACAATCAACCCCTTGTCACTAGTTTTAAAGCTCAGTCTCCTCCAGAAAATGCTGATCCCAAGCCAGTCAGTTCCCCAGCAAAGGAAAAGCAATCAGAGAAGAAAGTAGAACCTCTTCCCTCCCAGGAGCTTCCTGTTGTGGAGCCCTCTCTTGATGAAGCCCTGGACAACCTGCTGGCCATGAGCTTCAGCGAGCCGGAGAGAGGCGGGGGAAAGGAGGCAACTGAGGTGGCACCATTGCAAGAGGTTCACGAGGAAGCAGTCCTGGCCACAGACAGAAGCCAGGTGCTGCCAGACATGCACAGTGGGGAGGAGGAGAAGAGGGATCTGCTGGACTGGATCGACATGGAGCTGAAGATGTCTGATGATGGCCGGGAAGGGACCATCACCCCTCTCACAGAAGCCAGCTGGATGGACGAGTCCTTGACACCGTCATCTTGCCCTGGCACACCGGACACACAGCTGGACTTGCCACTGCTGCAGCCGTCCGCCGTGGAGAGGATCTCTGCCTCTGGCCATGTAGGAACCAGCCCTGAGCTTGCTCACCTGTCTGTACAGCTGCTCTCCTGAAATAAGCTGCCGTAAGCGATCGGTGCTGGAGCCAGGCAGAGTGCAACAGAATGGCTTAGTTGGGAGTCATTCTCAATTTAATTTGTGCTTAAGTGTTCTGGCAGTGGCCAAGTTCTATATTCATATCAGTCTACAAGTGAATCATAGCATCGCATTATCAACACCCTTCTGCTTCTGCCCTTCCTGTTTAGCACAGACTGTTGATCTGTCTGCCCTCATTTTGTCACCATCATATTTTAGGAGGGTAATGCATGCCTCAAGTTGAGCAGCTATAGCATCATGTCTCAAGTAGAAGTCCCACTTTTCTGAAACTGACTCCTGCTGCTTACGTCATGCACCATATAACAGTAACATTATGGTAGAGAATTTTTCAGAGATATGTGTGATTATACTTCAAATGCCAATTTTAATTTCACCAATCACAGTTTTGCTTTGTAGGACTGTGACCTTAAAATTGTTAATCACTCCAGGTTTCACGTCTGTCAGACTGTAACGTTTGAAATTCCCTATTATGTGGTCATTTTTTTTTCCATTCATACTGCTCGGATATTTTGTATCCACAATGAACAGCTGGCTTAGTCTTATCAGCTATTCCATAGATTGAAATCCTCACTTATGGTGAAAGGAGTAGTCTTTTGTTCACATAGCTCCGTTTTCATGCCTGTACACTGGATATAGGATTCAGTGGAACACCTAGGTTTCCGCAAAGCTCCAGACTGTTGCACTCTGCATGTCTCCTTACGATGTGTGGCTAACTTATCAAGGGAAGAGTCTCTGTACATGTGACTCACTGCTTGGTCGTGTGGGAAGAACCTCATTAGGGACAGCACCATGGACTTGAAGCCTTACCCAGAACTGACATAAGGACTCCTTTGACTGATTTTATTCGGTCCCTGAGGAGACCTGATTGATCTGCATGGCTTTCTGTGTCAATGAGGTCCTTTAATTTGCTAACACACTGTGGTCTGGAGCGCTGTATCCACAGCCCTCCCCTGGTCCCTAACATGCACCAGCATGATTCCTTGTTGTCACTTTGGGTTGGACAGAGAGGCTAGTAGATAGTGTGGATTCCCTGCATGAGAGTGCAGCATGGTCTACATATGGCTCCATTGCTGTTCAGGGTTGAAATTGCTGACTTGTTATGTTTCACTTTGCACTCAAGACGCCGTAAAATCACAGAGAAAGCATGCACATGTGTATGAAATGATAAACCAGGGTCCCTGGATCCTAGCTACCACATTTCTGTGCCTGAACACGTCAGCTGCTCCAGAATAGACTGCATCCAAGATGAGTGTAGTGGATAGAGTGGAGTGGAATGGCATGGGTCGAAAACCAAAAGCATGGTGTGTGCCCTTCCTTCACAAGAAATTGACATGGATCTGTGAAACCCCCCGCTCCATCCCCCTAGATCAAGTCTGTAATAAGGCGCACCAAAGAGACCTCCAATGTGCACCCCATGTACCGTGAGGGGCACCACCGGCGCAAGCTGGGACCCATAATTTTCAACAAGAGCAACTCCCAGGACCGGCTGATCGAGGAGCTGCAGGGCAAGCTGGGCATAGGGCGCCATGAGCGCTGGCGCAAGCAGCAGGATGACTGGCTCACCGAGGGTGTTATCGTCATGTCCAAGCCTCAGCGCACCCGTGAGGAGAGGCCCATCCTGGAGGTGGACAAGGTCAGAAGAAGGCTGCACAAAAGGACTCTCAGGGATTGGATTTCTCCCTGCTCCATCACTGTAACATTGTTAAAGACCAGCAAAATAAATTCTATAATGATAATGAGAAATTATAGACGGTTAAATTGAGGACTTGAAATTGTTTACTCTAGTATGCACTGAAAATTTCAATTGCCACCAGAAACATTTCCCCTTGCTTCAGTTTTCCTCTGCTTTTTTTTTTTCCTCCTCTTGACCTATCTCTTTTTTCCTCTAGATCATTATTCCTCCAGAGTCACCTGTCCCCCAGAGGAAGGTTATCCTCCCACCAGTGACCCCGCCCCTGTCCCCCCCAGCCCTTCGACGCCCCCTTCCTGTGGAGGAACCCAAAAAGCCACCTCCAGTGAAACAGATCCCTCCTCCACTGCCGCCTCCACCCCCGCCTCCCCCCCCCTCAACCCCCTCAGCCTTCTACTCCCCAGCAGCCAGCTCCTGTTCCCCCTCTGCCAACCCCCATTCATGAGCCCCCATGCCCCAAACCACAGTCCCCCAAAAAGAAAGCTCTGCCCATCGTGGAACCCCCCCTTCCTGCCCCCAAAGCCCCACCCACTCCTCCTCCTCCAGTTAAGGCTCCATCCCCCCCTCCCCCCAAGGTCCTGGTGTCGGTAGGCTGCCAGACCGAAGAAGATCCCCTGTTCCCTCCAATGCAGGCATGGATCTCTGCCCTTTCCTGTCTGTGTCTAGCTGTTCAGCTCAGCCTTTTGTCTTGTGTGTTTATCTCTGGATGAGCGCGTCTGGTTAGGGCATGGCGTGGAGATGCGTGTGGAGTTGATCTGAATCGCTCTCCCGTGAGTGTGTTGTGCTGAGATTGTTTCCTGTGTGAAATACTCATCTGCTTCAGTCTGTTGCTCTGTTTTGAGTTGGAAAGCAGGACACCAGAAAATTGGCAAGGCTGTTTTATGCTTGCATTTGTTACTCTGCAATCAGTGAGTGAGGAAATAAGTGGATCGGATTAAAAGTAAAACTGCAGCTCAGTTGCTGTATTTTTATGAGAATGTTTAACATTTCCACAAAATCAACATGCATAACTATTTAGATCAAATACCAAAAATGGGGTACTGGGGAGACTTGAAATTATAAACTGCTCTTAACATGAAACACAGCTAAGGTTGGTGAGTGCAGAGCATCTGACAAGCAACCCAATTTTTCTTGTATAGAATTTTAGTGAAGCAAAGAGAAGGTTAGCCATGTTTATAGGTTGGGATGAATTGAGAAATACAGCAATGTTTGACTTGTATACAAGTCTCTGTATGTAGTTCACTAGCCACTCCACTGACAGACCCCAACACTCACTGGCCTTTGATAACACTCGGCTGAATATCCTACTGTAACAGTTCCGCCTGCAGTTGAATTGAATCAGGAGGGGATTTGTGTGGCTCAGGCTGAGGTGGCTGGGTGGGAGGTGGATTACGGAGCGACGTGATTGAGATTGAAAGACCGAGACCAGCACAGCATTCTCACTGATCCCACTTGTAATGGCCCTGGTTACCGTCTTCGCTGTGCCATGCGATTGATCCCAGTGATGGATGGCAAAATAACCGAGGAGCTCACTGCAGAAAAGCCCATTAGGGAGAGCTGGCAGAACACACAGCCGCTCAGGAGGTCAGTTTCACTGTGCTATTGGATGAGCTGGACTTGTTCAATACAACGAAGCTCCTGTGGGTTTCTTGACATTGGTTTTTCTGAATATCTTTAAGTGCCATTCCTGCTCTAACTTGGTTAAAGGGATTGGAATAAGTAACAGGGCCACTGCAGCTTATGGAATTGGGAAACTTCTTAGTTGTGTGTACCTGAGACATGAATGACCTGTTGGGAGAGTGAGCAATTGTTGTGCCTTTTCTCAGTGTACAGATACTGAATCACTTGAAATGAGGATTTACACACAATTCAATGCAAATGTGAATGCCTCTGGCCATTTATAGTCTCTGTTCATTTCATTGGCACAAATTCAGTGCTTGGTCATGGTGTGTGCACTTGTTTTTCAACGCCTAGGTTTTATGAGTGTGTTCCTATGTATATGTGTATGCATGTGTGCGTGTGTGTGGGGCTGCACGATATGGAGAAAAAATGCGATATGTGATTAACCTCTGGATTTTCTTGATGGTGGTATGCAACGCTATAAACCAAAGATTAATGTGTTTAATCAGTTTGAATAATTTTTAAGTATATTAAAAACCTGAAATAATGACATTTCAGATCTGCATGTTTCCTATTCTTCCTGGGTGAAGAAACATCACTTCCAACTTGTCTGTGACCAGAAAATCTTTACTGCATCACACTTCTAAATGTGTGTTTGTCACATGTAAAACCGAAATACTGCCACACAACCGAGGTGCTTGAGCCTCAGGCAGACTCATTTTGATGACAAGCCAACTAGCATGCTAAGAGGTTCTTTACTTAACACTGGATTCACTGCTGCCTGCTCGTCTTGCGCATGATGTCATCTGTGCGCATGCATCCACATCAAGAGCCAATTGTGTGTGCGTGACTGTTCTCTGTATGTTTCCATACAGTTGTCAGATTATAAAATTAAAATTAAGTTATCACAAGGCATTACGATATGCTTATCACGATACATTAATGTGCCCTATTTTTAAAAATGCGATATATTGTGCAGCCCTTGTTGCTATGTTTGTGTATTTGTCGTGGCTGTACGTCTGAGTGTGTGTGAGTAGGTGTGTCTGTGTGTGTACCTGTATCCCCAAGGGACCTTTTCTCAGAGGCCTCCTCCCCTTCTCCCCTTCCCCCCTCACAGATAATGGCCCAAGGGAAGGGCGGAGGATCTCCCACAGCGCCCCGGAAACAGGTGAACAAGCTGGACAACATGCTGGGCAGCCTGCAGTCCGACCTCAACCGGCTAGGTGTACAAACGGTGGCCAAGGGAGTGTGTGGAGCCTGCAACAAACCCATCGCTGGACAGGTGAGCTTGCACTGCCTCCCCACTCCCCCTGCTTTATCTTTGTGACAGCAGTAACATCACTTAATGCATCTTTGTTTCATATAGATATATATTTTTTTATATATGGGGGGGTGTGTTAAGACTGTTAGCCACTTGAATCTCGTTTCCCTCCACTGTGGCAAGGGGAGACAGGAGTGACAGAGTCTGCACCTCCTGCCTGCTCCTTCAGCCTCCTCACCCTACCACTGTCTGTGCAGGTGGTGACAGCAATGGGACGGACGTGGCACCCAGAGCACTTTGTGTGCACCCACTGCCAGGAGGAGATCGGCTCCCGCAACTTCTTTGAACGTGAAGGGCAACCCTACTGTGAGAAGGACTACCACAATCTGTTCTCCCCCCGCTGCTACTACTGCAACGGCCCCATCCTGGATGTGAGTGGGGTGGGGGTGGGGGGATTGTGTATAAAGCAGTTATACACAAGCAGCTTGCCATTCTACACAGAGCCTGCATTCCAAAAGCACCTGCACATCCCTCCATCCTGCACACTGCACAACTGCAGACACTGCCCCTTCATACTGCTGCACACTGCACTTTCTCTCTTCTGTGCGCACACATACACACATACAGAATGGAGTCCTGTGCCAACACACACGCACAATATGGGACACATGCTGTCACATTCTCATGATTAAATGCACAGGCATATACACATATAGATGACCCACTTTTGCACAGCTCCAGGCTATCCGTGCTGTGGACGAGGGATAAGTAGTGCTGGACATTGGCCCTGGGTTGGGTCTGCTTAATCACCACAAAGTGGATCTTTATTCTCCCGTTTCCCTTTTGCTCCATCTGTACTATTTACTCAAACTGACAGCAACAGATTCAAGTGTTTCAGAGCTTCTCTCTGGATGGTGCTGTACTGTGGCTATTGTAAAGGACACATCTTTCTGCTGGTGTAGTGTTGATAAGGCCCAATAAGCCACTGATTCTTCCCACTTCTGACTAACGGCCCCATCAGTGCCATGGTGTAACTGCTCTGGAATCCTGACAAGACTGGAAAACTTTAGTTAATCTCAACATTCTGGCACCTCCTCCTGTGTTCTTTCTGCTGCTATATTGCCCCCTGCTGGTGGATTTCATGTAATACAGTGATGTGACCATATAATGCAGAATGGTTTGTGGGTTGTGTTCTGTTACCTGTTGACATGAGAATTGCCTATCTCCCTGGTTACAGAAAGTGGTGACTGCGCTGGACAGGACTTGGCACCCAGAGCATTTCTTCTGCGCGCAGTGCGGGGCTTTCTTCGGCCCAGAGGGTAAATGATCTTGAATGGTCTCTTCCTCTCCCCTCACACATCAGAGCACTGTGTACTTCAGGAATCCTATGCACGTTATAAGTTAAAACTGACATTTTGAAGGATATGAAGACAAGAGTGCCACTGTGTGGCTTTATTCAATCAGCTCTGAACTCATGGTGCAACTGTCCTTCCCCCCACTCTACTGCCCCCTGCAGGTTTCCATGAGAAAGATGGGAAAGCCTACTGCCGAAAGGATTACTTTGACATGTTTGCACCCAAGTGTGGAGGCTGTGCCCGTGCCATTCTGGAGAACTACATCTCTGCACTCAACTCCCTCTGGCACCCGGAGTGCTTTGTCTGCAGGGTCAGTGCCTCTGAGCACAATGTTGTGCTGTCTCTTCTCTCTGGTATCAGAATTCTCTCTTGCTAATAGAATCTTTCCCTCCTTCATGTTTTTGTACAGGAGTGTTTCACCCCTTTTGTGAACGGCAGCTTCTTTGAGCATGATGGGCAGCCCTACTGTGAGGTGCACTATCACGAGCGACGAGGCTCGCTCTGCTCCGGCTGCCAGAAGCCCATCACCGGCCGCTGCATCACCGCCATGGCCAAAAAGTTCCACCCCGAGCACTTCGTCTGTGCCTTCTGCCTCAAACAGCTCAACAAGGGCACCTTTAAAGAGCAGAATGACAAGCCCTACTGCCAGAGCTGCTTTGTCAAGCTCTTCAGCTAACTGGGCAGGACAGAGGATGTCTGTGTTTTTATCTGTGCATGTGTGTATGTAGACCTCCACTGGGAGAGAAAGTGGTCTTTGCTTAGTTTTGTTGATGAGGAGGTCTGTTTTTGTCCTTCTTTACATTTATGTAATGATGGTGTGGCTGTGCGAATGTGTGTTTGTGTGTGTGAATTGCCATGAGATGAGGAGGTGAGGTATTCACTTCAGTGGGGAGTAGCACGGCAGAATTAATGAGTTGTGTGCCCTTCTGTTGTATGTTTCTTGTTTTAATGTGGTGGGTGGAATGTCTCAATGCCCCCCTGCTTGCGCCATGAGTGATTGGTTGGGGTAGCAGATACGGGTGGGGTCCGCTTTATTCGGGAATATTCAGAAGAGCAGGAATTTTTAAGAAAGCCAAAATAGTTTTGCATTGTGATTATTGGGGAATTATTATGCATTGTAGATACATGAGAATATTAATTAGGAACCTTGGAGGTTGCTGCTCACTGGTTGAGTGTGTGTTTTGGGAATCTCATATTCAGAGCTTGGCTCAGTTGACCTGTATGAACAATGGTTATTTTTTTTGTTTTGTTTTTAGATCATGTGAAACATCTCCCCTTAGTCACATGACCAATATGATGCAGATCAACACTGGTATTGCATTAAGATAAGCATTGGTTTTTGGTGTTTCAGTTAATTATCACATGAAGATAAAATGTATATTTATCTAATATGAGATCTGACTTGGAAATTGGTCAGCAATCAGTAATCAGTTGTATTTTTGTACTTCGGAAGCACATCAGAGAGGATGTCATCAGAGTAGCAGACCTCACAAATGCACAAGCACACATATACGCAGACACACCCACAAACACACTCTCTCCCACACACACATGCTGAACAGGATCTACTGTTCTCCTGCCATTGTTTTGCACATGTAGAATCTTTGTTTCTACAGAAAGCATTGACAGTACATGTACACTCAAGCACTGAATGCTGGGTCTTTCTGTACTCAAAAAAGTATACATTTTACCACATTTACATTTTACAGCTAAATGTGGTCAATACAACAATGTGATATTTTTGTAAACTTTTACTATAGAATTTTTCACATTTATGGAAAATCTTACATTAAAAAACAAGAACTAAACTATGTACACATTTTTTACCTATGAGTCGTTCTAGTTTTTTTGTCTGGCAGACATTATACAGACCCCAGGTAAAGACCATGCAGGACTACTACAAATTTACTGTTCACTCCTGTTCAGATGCTTCTTATATTGTGTTGATTTATCACATCATGGGAGCTGAAATGCAGGAGACCAGTAGCTTGGTCCCTGCTGTGCTCCTGTGCATTGGGTGTCACCACTGTGCAGTTGTGCATAAGCCTTTATGGCTCTATGAGAGTGTAGTGTTTCAGAATGCTCTGTGGTGCATATGTCAAATGTGAAAATGATTTTTTATTTTTTTGCTTTTAAGCAGAATGCAAGTTCTTGCATCTCTTACGTTACATCAACAGTTACACGTTAAGTACAATTACCTTCTGTTGTCAAATAATTGCCTGTCTGAAGAAGTCAACCCTTATTTCTCCTCAAGTATGCGTTGATGTACATCCTAAGTTTTAGTGCAGAGACCTTAAAAATGGTTTGCTTTTTGTTATGATATAAAGGCGTAAGTGTTTATTTTATATAAAGGAGAACCACTCTAGATAATTAACTTAAGCTGATGTGAATTGGAACCTCAGTTGTATCTTCTGGAAAGACCTGTTGCCATGAAGATGCTTGTGACATCACTGTACATTATTTCTCCAAGGATGTTCTATCATGTTCATTAGTGAAAAGAATACCTATGGATTGTCTGTGTCAGTGTCTCCTTGGCAATACAAGGCAATAATGGAGTGATCTCTGAACTGCTGTTCTTATGTCTATGCATTTTTAAATGTTTTTTCTTTTGATTTGTGTTTTAACAAAAATATCTTTTTGCCAAGAAATGTATCCCTTCGGCAAGTCTTAAGGTTGAAATTTGGCTTTTTATAGGGTGAAAAACGTTTTTGTCCTATTGTTTTAAATGAAGAGAGACAAGGGGTATCTTGATTTTAAAGTAGATATTGGCATGGTTACAGCCAAGGCATTCATAGTAACCCTAAGCTCACAAAATACATTGACACAGGTAAACATACAAATGCTTAATCTGTTCAGTTAGCTTTGATACACATGCAGACAAAGGTAAAAACATGAATAAATACACATGGGGTCCTGCAGACAGATGGGCAATGGGGAAGGGCAGGACTCCTGATATCTGCTTATAAGAATGGTAAAAATAGCTTCAACTCACACTGCTAAGGACAAAGCAGTTATAGATGATGTGTATATAACATGCTTTACTCTTCATGGTTAGAGGCAGGGGGTAAAAGAAGAAAGATAATCTATTTAAGAACTGGTCTCTGGAGAGTTAGTTGCATGTGGAAATTTGACCATCAACATATACCTACTTAATTTCTCACAATTTCTGTTTTCATTTAGAAAATTGTACATTTGCAACTCTTACATGTTGAATGTTATTTTTAATTAGTTCCCTTTATCAGTTTGATTAATTTTATCATGATTTTCAAAAAAGACCAGGAACAAAAACCATTTGGAAATGTATCGCTGTAAATAAACCCATTTGTATTTTATTTTCATGTATTTTTAATTTTTTAAAAAAAGCAGTGCTTGTGCCAAATTTGTCAATGCAATGTCTTTTACACTGTGTGCAGTTTTTATTGTGGGGTTTTCCGCTATCTGCTGGACACGGATTGGTGTAGCCATTATGATGTAAAAGGTAGATGGTGGTAGCTCCGATATCTCCTGGATTTTTAATAGGTTCTTCAGTGTCCACTGGAAGAGCATGGAGGTGTGTCACTATACACTTGAAAATAGCACTTGTTCTGAAAATATAGGCCACCTTGACATGATTTGTTGTTTGCCCTTCCACTTTATCTGTAACCAGTATCGCTCATTAATTGTGTGTGTGCATGTTTGTGATTGCATATGTCTACATGTGTGGAGGGAAACCAATTTGAAAAATCAGTCATCAGTCTAGAGTGTTATTTATTCAACCTCAGGGGGCTATGCAAACAAATGTGAAAGTGGTAAGTTTAGTGTTCATCATTTTGTCATTATGGAAAGATTTAACACTAGACCAAAAAAGGTGGCCATTTAGGACTAGAGCTACCCAAGTTATGAGTGACTGTGGAAGAATGCATATTCCAGTATAGTTTCTCTGCTGTCTTAGTCATACATGAGCGCTGTTTTACACTGGTTTTTTTTTTTTTTTTTTTTTTTTGAGGGTTTTATGAAATTTTAATATTCCTATGCTGTAGGGGCCTTATTGCTTAATACATGGAAATTTTTCTTTATGGTCTGACTACAAACTGTTTTTTTCTTTATTCTGCTCAAAACTTCCCTGTACTTCTTGATTCTAATTACTTGTCATCTAATCCGTGTTTACATCTTAAATCATATCAGATTATCTCTTCTTTTAACCAAAGGGAACTTCAAAGTATTTTTTTTTCTGCTAGTGATTTGTTCTCTTCAGTTAATTTTTTTTTCTCCTCTTCAGATCAAATGTTAATGGCCTTAATTTTTTCTTGGTTTTTGAGCCTTGATTGCTGATCCATTTCATTTCATGTGATTACACCAATAAAGAAAATCCCTTTTTGGTACTCTGCGTGTTGTCTCAAAATGATTCTGTTCATTTTTGGAGAGGAAAATAAAGCAGATTTTAGATGAGAATTTACTTGTTTCCATAGGCTTTCTGTAAAATAATTTTGAGCTCTTATTGGAAGTCATGTGTAGCATTTAGTGTAATGGTACATCCTGTTAGCAAATGATGCTCTCAATTGCATTATACCATTGTGCTGATTCATTAAATTTATATCTGTATCCGAGGCAAATTAGTTGCATGTCCTGTGTTTCCAGATTGATCATAGTGATTTTTTTTTTTTTTGCATAAATCTCATATTACTGTCATTGACAGTGCAAGGGAATACTGTTTGATTTCTGTTGTGACCATAATTGTAGATTAAGGATTATCTTTGCTCAAATTATTGGTATGTTTAACATTTGCCATCAAAATTGCACAAAGTTTGATAAAACTGCACAAGAAAATTCAGTTTTGCCTTGTGAGTCGCTCTGAATAAGAGCGTCTAACAAATGCCCTTAATGTAATGTAATGAGAGTAGTGTAGGCTGGCTTATTCTTCATACATGGCTGTTTAACACTGTCACCAAACATGTCACCTTGAGAAAATGTTCATGGAACATAGAGGAAAAAAGTAAGTAGCATAAAAAAAGCTTGCCAACTTTTTTTTCATAATCGTTGCTATGTTGTAACCATGTTATACATTAACATTTCTTATGTTATAATGCTCCAACACTTCATTACCCGTTTTTAAATGGAACAGACATTCTTGTAATTATATCGTTTGAAAATACTTTCTGCAAATGAATTAATGCATGCAGACGCGGTGTACGTTTCGTCGTGCTCACATTTAGAAGCCAAAAAGATAGACACAAGAAGTGGCCAACTACAACTGGACTGCCCCCTTCCAAATCCGTTCCCATGATTGGCTGTTCTGCCGGAACAGGGGCAGTATAAGTACTTTGGTCTCGCGTTACCTTTTCCTCTTTCTTTCACGAGCCTGGTCGTGAGGTACGACATAAAACGTACTACTGCATTTGAACGAAGGGATAATTTTGTGTAATGTGTAATTTATGTGCATTAAAATGTAATTCTCAAGTAAACGGTGTTTTAATACATAACCTTTAAGTTCTCTGGACCGTTGTAGGAAGCGTTTTTACGGTTTAAAGACTATACGATTCGCGGCCTACTGTGCACCATGCTGTCACGGCCTAGGAGGCGCCATGCTAACCGAATGACTTTTCCTCTTAGCTATCGTAGTTTAGCTATCACTACATGTTAGATCATGTCGGTGTTGTCGCACATTCGCGCTCTGGGTTGTAGCCTATTTTCGGTAGTGTTTTTTCTAGGTACTGGAAATATGTTGTTTTTTTTCAATGCAGTCTTGAATACGGCGAAATGACTATATGGCTAACGTTATGCTGTACAACGACAACTTTTAAGTGTAGTCGCAAAGTAGCTTGTACTACTGGTTATATTCTATTGCTTGTCAGTGTTAATTATCCGGCTGGTTGTAGCGTTTTATGTAGTACATTATTATCAAGCCAATGGTAGTTTGACTGCTTATGTATCAACAACTAACTTGCCTCTTGTTCGTGAGTTGATATGCAAGTGTTTTCCCCCTCGATGCTAACATGTTATCTTCTCCCTCCATAGTTACAACCTTGTCTTTAAACCGGCTTCGTAGCGATCCTTGGAAGCACTGCAAAGATGCCCAGGGAAGACAGGGCCACGTGGAAGTCCAACTATTTTATGAAAATCATCGTAAGTCTCATGTGCTTTGTTCTTATTAAACAGTGGAATATAAAAATTTCCTTTTGAGTTTGGCCACTCCTGTGCGGTTTGCTTAAGTACAATTAGAGTGGCATTTGTCTAATTTAAAGTTTGTAGAAATGTGATTCAGAATAAATACCTCTTCCCCCCCTCCGCCCACTGTCTTTTTAGCAACTCTTGGATGAGTACCCCAAATGCTTCATCGTAGGGGCTGACAATGTAGGCTCCAAACAGATGCAGACCATCCGTCTCTCCCTGCGTGGGAAGGCTGTGGTGCTGATGGGCAAGAACACCATGATGCGCAAGGCCATCCGTGGGCATCTGGAGAATAACCCAGCCCTGGAAAAGTGAGTTTATTTTTGTATTCTATCGAGTAGACACATTTTGTAGCTCTGAGAACCAGGAATGGGAAAGATGCTTATTCGATAGCCGTTTGTTCCATTGTTTTTCTTTGAAAACCTGATTGGGGTGGTGGAGCTGATTGGTGTGCAGGTTAAGTTACAGAGCAGCTGATTGGTGCTGCACTGTCGTTCCCCCTGCAAATATCAGCCTGTTTCCTACTATCCCTGTCTGTCTGCACTTCCACAGCCGACAGGGACGCTTGGTCTCAGACATATAAATGTTTTTTGGGACTGCTTGTGTTGGTGTGTTTATGGAGATTTAATGATTTCTTCTCTGATCACAGGCTGCTGCCCCACATCCGTGGGAACGTGGGCTTCGTCTTCACCAAGGAGGACCTCACTGAAGTCAGGGACATGCTGCTGGCCAACAAGGTGAGCTGCTGGTGACATCATGTTTCCTTTGTGCCCTCCCCCCATATTTTGCTCATTGATTCTTCTCCAGTCATTATTCATAAGATGATGAACATGCACATTAATTGAATTTTGTTAGCAGGTTGTACGTGCTTTGTTCTGTTTTCATAACCCATCCTTGTCCCCTCTCCCCAGGTGCCGGCTGCAGCCCGTGCTGGTGCCATCGCCCCCTGCGATGTCACTGTGCCAGCTCAGAACACTGGTCTTGGTCCTGAGAAGACCTCTTTCTTTCAGGCCTTGGGTATCACCACCAAAATCTCCAGAGGAACCATTGAAATCTTGGTGAGTATTTGGTGGAAGTGAAGGCCGGTCTTGAAGGACCTTCCTGTCTGCTCACAGCTTGCTCACTGCAGTTCATCTGAGGGTGTAGGTTAGAGGCATTTGACTAAAGTATGCATGGTTAGGTCAAACTCATTTCTGCTCTGTGCAAGGAAACTCATTCACTCTTCCATAGATTTACATGTGAAGATTTTTAATCTTTGATGGCTGCTAAATAAGGTGAACTAACTGAAGAATTCTCTTATCACCCTCTATCCAGAGCGACGTGCAGCTCATCAAGACTGGAGACAAGGTGGGTGCCAGCGAGGCCACTCTGCTCAACATGCTCAACATCTCGCCCTTCTCCTTCGGGCTCATCATCCAGCAGGTGTATGACAATGGCAGTGTCTACAGCCCAGAGGTGCTGGACATCACCGAGGATGCGCTACATCAAAGGTTCCTGGAGGTATGCCATGTTCCACACCACCACTACACTGTGCTAGCCCATATGGCTTGAGTAGTACTTTGGGATACTTGTAGTGCCCAGTTGTCACCAGTTTTTCCTACTCCTGTTAAACAGGAATAGGATCAATTGTAGTTATTGAAGTGGGATTTAACAGTCACGATTTTTTTTTTTTTTAAGTGCATGTCGTGTAATGCTTGAGTGGGTTCATCCTTTTGCACAGCATATTAGGGAAAGCCCCACCTCCATTAAAGCACTTCCAGATGTAGAGAAGGTGTAACACTTATTTGTAACAGCCTTGCCTTGAACAAGTGCCTTAAAGTTAACTGGGTGCATGAAAGGGGAGTCTTTGGTGACTATCTGGAAGGAGAATGGGTAGCGATGGCAGGTTAAGTTACAGAGCAGCTGATCAGTGCTGCACTGTCGTTCCCCCTGCACACAATAACCTGTTTCCCACTATCCCTGTCTGTCTGCATCTCAGCAACTGACAGGGACGCTTGGTCTCAGACACAATTCCCCTTGATGGCTATATCTAGAATGATCTGGACTTGCATACTGTTTCCTGTTCTTTCAACCTCACTGATGATATGGCCTCTTTCAGGGTGTGAGGAATATTGCCAGTGTGTGTCTGGAAATTGGATACCCAACTCTTGCCTCCATCCCCCACTCCATCATCAATGGCTACAAGAGAGTCCTTGCTGTTGCTGTGGAGACTGACTACTCCTTCCCCTTGGCTGACAAGGTGTGTAATTTTTCCTGCTGGAACTTGCCATGTACAGTGTGTGCAGTAGTTTTCTGAGTAATGATATGGAAATAAAAACATGTCTGTGCTGATGTGACAGTGTGGATCTTTGAATACTCCTCCACAGTTCTACATCATTGTATAAACGGCAAAAGGTGGTTGCTTTTAATCCTGCAGGTTAAGTTACAGAGCAGCTGATCAGTGCTGCACTGTCGTTCCCCCTGCAAATATCAGCCTGTTTCCTACTATCCCTGTCTGTCTGCACCTCCACAGCCGACAGGGACGCTTGGTCTCAAACACAGTCATTATTCATAAGATGATGAACATGCACATTAATTGAATTTTGTTAGCAGGTTGTGCGTGCTTTGTTCTGTTTTCATAACCCATCCTTGTCCCCTCTCCCCAGGTGCCGGCTGCAGCCCGTGCTGGTGCCATCGCCCCCTGCGATGTCACTGTGCCAGCTCAGAACACTGGTCTTGGTCCTGAGAAGACCTCTTTCTTTCAGGCCTTGGGTATCACCACCAAAATCTCCAGAGGAACCATTGAAATCTTGGTGAGTATTTGGTGGAAGTGAAGGCCCAGTCTTGAAGGACCTTCCTGTCTGCTCACAGCTTGCTCACTGCAGTTCATCTGAGGGTGTAGGTTAGAGGCATTTGACTAAAGTATGCATGGTTAGGTCAAACTCATTTCTGCTCTGTGCAAGGAAACTCATTCACTCTTCCATAGATTTACATGTGAAGATTTTTAATCTTTGATGGCTGCTAAATAAGGTGAACTAACTGAAGAATTCTCTTATCACCCTCTATCCAGAGCGACGTGCAGCTCATCAAGACTGGAGACAAGGTGGGTGCCAGCGAGGCCACTCTGCTCAACATGCTCAACATCTCGCCCTTCTCCTTCGGGCTCATCATCCAGCAGGTGTATGACAATGGCAGTGTCTACAGCCCAGAGGTGCTGGACATCACCGAGGATGCGCTACATCAAAGGTTCCTGGAGGTATGCCATGTTCCACACCACCACTACACTGTGCTAGCCCATATGGCTTGAGTAGTACTTTGGGATACTTGTAGTGCCCAGTTGTCACCAGTTTTTCCTACTCCTGTTAAACAGGAATAGGATCAATTGTAGTTATTGAAGTGGGATTTAACAGTCACGATTTTTTTTTTTAAGTGCATGTCGTGTAATGCTTGAGTGGGTTCATCCTTTTGCACAGCATATTAGGGAAAGCCCCACCTCCATTAAAGCACTTCCAGATGTAGAGAAGGTGTAACACTTATTTGTAACAGCCTTGCCTTGAACAAGTGCCTTAAAGTTAACTGGGTGCATGAAAGGGAGTCTTTGGTGACTATCTGGAAGGAGAATGGGTAGCGATGGCAGGTTAAGTTACAGAGCAGCTGATCAGTGCTGCACTGTCGTTCCCCCTGCACACAATAACCTGTTTCCCACTATCCCTGTCTGTCTGCATCTCAGCAACTGACAGGGACGCTTGGTCTCAGACACAATTCCTTGATGGCTATATCTAGAATGATCTGGACTTGCATACTGTTTCCTGTTCTTTCAACCTCACTGATGATATGGCCTCTTTCAGGGTGTGAGGAATATTGCCAGTGTGTGTCTGGAAATTGGATACCCAACTCTTGCCTCCATCCCCCACTCCATCATCAATGGCTACAAGAGAGTCCTTGCTGTTGCTGTGGAGACTGACTACTCCTTCCCCTTGGCTGACAAGGTGTGTAATTTTTCCTGCTGGAACTTGCCATGTACAGTGTGTGCAGTAGTTTTCTGAGTAATGATATGGAAATAAAAACATGTCTGTGCTGATGTGACAGTGTGGATCTTTGAATACTCCTCCACAGTTCTACATCATTGTATAAACGGCAAAAGGTGGTTGCTTTTAATCCTGCAGGTTAAGTTACAGAGCAGCTGATCAGTGCTGCACTGTCGTTCCCCCTGCAAATATCAGCCTGTTTCCTACTATCCCTGTCTGTCTGCACCTCCACAGCCGACAGGGACGCTTGGTCTCAAACAATTCATATTAGCATTTTGAATGGCAGTTATATTAACATAGTGGTTGTACTTGGAGGTAACATACATAATGGCATTCCCATGATCCCTGATGTGATCCATGTGTATGTTATCAGTGCAGTTGCATAGATATTTGAATAGATGGCTCACTTTTATTGGCACATCCTCACAGTATAAAAACCTGATGTAATGTGTCAACCTTAACATCACAAAGTCTGTACTCTCTCTACAGGTGAAGGCCTTCCTGGCTGATCCCTCTGCATTTGCAGTGGCTGCCCCTGTGGCTGAGGCTGCTGATGCTGCAGCTGCCCCTGCAGCCAAGGAGGAAGTGAAGGAGGAGTCCGAAGAGTCTGATGACGACATGGGCTTCGGGCTGTTTGATTAAATTCAATCAATTGTTACCTCCTTGCCTCAATAAAACTGCTTAAAACTGAAATTCATGTGTATGTCTGTTTATTTGAAGCTATAACATGCCTCAAGTTGAATGATTTGGGCATGCACTGGAATTCAGATTGAATGTGACAAGTTAAATCCATACAATAGTTTTGTTTGAAATAGCCTTGGAGCACTGACAACACATTCACTGTTCTGTTTGTTCATCAATAATTAACTTTATTCTTCCAGTCAGACTGGGGAAAATGTATGAGGAGTGATTGAGGGAAGTTCTGAAAGACGGCCATGTGGTGGATCACTCGTTTGTAGCCCCCAAAAATTCTTGTATTTGCTTCTAAAACATACCAAATACAATTTTTGTATCTGATATGTTTGTAAAGAAAAGGCTTTAGGTGAATGATGTGATTGATTATGGAATTTTCTGGTTTATTAGTAAATGTACCACGGAGTCAAACGTATTCAAAGCTGCTCACCTTACGTCCCATATGCACTATTCATTATTCAACACGTGGTAATATTGCAACGCTCCGGAAGAAGCTCCCATAAGTCCTTCCTAGATCGAGACCGGCAAGATGGCAGCGGACACGCAGGTCTGTGTGGCTAAACTTTAAAATGGTGTTTTTCTCATGTTTGTCTATTTCTACCTTCACTGCGAGTAGGAATATCGCGCTGTTGTCCGAAATATGGAATGCCAGCTAGTTAGTAACTGTTAGCAGTCAATTCAACTAAATGCGAATAAAGTCAAAAGGAGCTTAACTTGTTAGCTTTGGGGCTAGTAGCTTGCTAGTTAGTAAATGGGAGCGTGAGAAAGCAGGGAGGGGGTGCTGTGCCTGGGTTGCTAGCGAGCAAGCACTAGCTAACTCAACATTTTAGATGCAGCACCAATAGGTGTCTTCGTGATTTCTGAAATGGTAAATAAATATTTTTTTACGCAGCTATCTGGCTAACAAGGACGAGTTGAACAACTTATAAGTTGTCACCAGAATTTATGTATACGGCGTCAGAAACGAGGGGTAGCCTGTAAGCTAAGTATGTTAGCGTTAGCCAACTGGCTAGGTATTTAGCTAGCCAGTGTAATCAAGTTTACACCAGTCTTAACCACGTATAGTTCAACGGTGGAGCTTACTGATATCTTCGAGTTGTATCGAATTAACTAACGCGTTGTAGTGCTGTTTAGTATCTGAGGTGAACAATATTTCTCAGGCATGTTTGAAGTCGGCTTGCTTGCCAGGTGCTCAGTTGAGAGTATTGCTTACATTGTAACTATCGATAACGTTAGGTAATGGTAGTAGTGTCTAGATAAACTGAAGTCAGGTACTTATTAATTTCTACTGCTACTTTTAACTTCAACGGTGTCTTCTATCCACATATTATGTCCAGGTTTCGGAGACCCTGAAGAGATTTGCAGTGAAAGTGACCACAGCCAGCGTGAAGGAACGGAGAGAGATTCTTGGTGATCTGAAAGAGTGCTTAAGTGGGAAAGGTAAGTGTCAGCGGTTACAGTAGAATTTATACTGCTGTATCAATTAAAAATTATACGACTATCTCTAACAAATGAATGTTTATTAACAGCATCACTAGCACCTGATGAGATTGTGAAAAGTATTATCCACAAAGCTAAATTAGATGGGGATGAGGGGGTGATTGTGACTTGTGCTATCTGTGATTCATTTTCCCAATCTGCAGAACTGCCAGAGCCAGCGATCAAGGGGCTATGCAAGCTGTTCTGCCTCACCCTTCACAGATACAGGTAAGTAGCATGTCAGTAGCCACTATTAGTCTACTGTTTGTTTGTCATATATTGCTAATGAATTTGCATGCACTTCTACTCTGTCCACTTGAATACTGTTCCTTTTTCTGAAACCTATTGTATTAGCTTGATTTGTTTTACAGTGTGCTGGAATGGAGGTTGTTTTTTGTGGTGTTCTTATTTTTTGGGTATTTGTTGACTGCATATACACCAGTTCTGCCTTATTCGGTCCAAAATCAGCGGTTGTTTTAAATGACTGTTTGACTTATTGCATAAGAAGATGACCACTGTGATTTCTGCTTTGTCACAGGGATGCAGCCTCCCGCAGGGCCTTGCTATCTGTTATTGGCCTGCTGGCAGGTTCCCAGCCTGTCGTCACAGCAACCAGCCTTCTGAACTCCCTTCTCAACGGTGGAGTCATCAGCAAGAGTGGCTTACCTAGGTAGAGTGACAAACGATTGATTGTAGAGTTGCTCTTTCTCACTGATGGATTTGATTACCTTCCATTTTTTGTCTTCTGATTTATTTGAGACCATCAGCATAATGGGCAGGCTTGCTGGCTGCTGTCAGCCCTGTAACGGTCAGGATTTGGTACCATGGAGCGTGTCACTAAAATGAGAAACTGTTAGGATTTGGTACCATGCAGCATCTTGGTACAATGGAAATCTGATTCAAGTGAGCCCAGTTATTTATGTTGCCAGGCTTGCTGGCCCCTGTCACAGTCAGAATTCAATACTGTAGAGTTCATCATTACAAAGAAAATAAGTGCTGTAGTTTTCTGGAATTTTATGAGTGTTTTCTTTCTCTTCCTCCATGTTGTCTCTTTTCCCTCTCCCTGAGTGCAGTAAGAGCACCGGGTCTGCTGCATCTATGGCCATGTACTGGACCTGCCTGTTGGTACGCTCTGTCTTTCCCACTCCAGAGACCAGAGAAGGGCCTAATTGGAAGAAACTGGTGAGTGACAGGGAGACATGAGAGTGAAGTACTATCAAAACGTTTGTAGGCCATCTTTTCCAGTTTTTTGGTACTCACCAAGTATTGATATTGGGTCTTCTAACGGTGTAAATGTTCCTGTAAATGTACATATTTTAGCTGACAATGAAGGTTTTCTTATTTATAGAGGTTTTGTGATGTATGCAAGGTCAGCTCAAATAATTTATCCTTTGGACAATGTGGAATTGAGGGTTGGCCAGTCAGAACTATAGAATAAGTTTGCTGGTGTACCACAACGTCACAATAATTCCAAGTATTTTTCTCTCCTCTTTTTCCCTCTGTTTCACCAACAGGTGGAGGTTCAGAGTCTGTTATTGGCAGAGGTGGTGGGGGGAGCCCGAAGCAACGCACTCAAGTCTGTTCTGAAGAATGTCAATCAGCTGTGGAAAGAGGTGAACAGAGTGGCATGGGGTTTGGGGTAACATGAAGGGTAGTGTACCTCAACTTAACCTTTACTCCTTTGTTGGTCAATATTGATACTCTCACCTCATGTAGGGCTGTTCACTTTTTGGACATGGATGGGATGATAGGAGTGTTATGAATGCAAACTGAGCAAAAGGACGGCCAGCAGTCCTCTTTGTAGCACAGTAGTGTGGGGCAGGAAAGTGGCACAGATCAAGGTTTGAATATGAGGTACATTCTGAACTGTGCTGTTTCCTCAGAACCCAGGCCTAGCTGATCAGTACATGAGTACCCTGCTCAGTCTGGAGCAGAACCCTAGCTCACTGGCCCTGCTTGGAGTATGTGTGGACTTCTGTACAGCACAGAAGGACACAGCCACCATTGAGAAACATAAGGTCAGTCTGGCATCGACAGGGCATGCGCTTTTGCTTATATACACACACAAATTCAACATTACCATACAGACATGGCTGCACACACCCTTAAACATACTCGCATACTAACACTCAAACACATACTCATTTACACACATGCATACAAACACATTTATAGTCAATATAAGCTTTCATGTCTGCTGTCCACAGGGTGCCATGTTAGAGCTTTACCTGAAGACTGTCCTCATGAGCAAGGTTAGACCACCCCAGCACATCCTGGTGAGTATACAGTAGAACTGTGTTTGAACATGGGCCTCTTTTAAAGTGGCAGGGATCCAATCTTAGGCCATGTTGGTGAAATGAACTGTGGTGCAACTGGATTGTGTATTTGTCTGCAGGAGAGGAGTGGCGCTATTCTAAGGCACGTGTCCCACCCAGAGTTCAAGGAACAGCTGCTTCCGACCCTGCAGAAGGCCATGCTGCGCAGCCCCGAGAACTCCATGCAGAGTGCGACACTCTTTCACTTTCCCTGTCTGACATCCTTTTCAGATAAACCATTTCTCGTTTTTTTTTTTTTTTTGTGTAACTTGTGCTGTGGTTATTTGCCACAGTGAATAAGCTGTCATTAAATTCTAAAGTAAAGTTTTAAGAATCACAGTAGTTCCACAACACATTTTTCTTGTATCAGTACAACAACAACAAAGTTACAGAAGTTTTATCTCGCACCCACACATTACTGTTCCACACTGAAAAGTATACTTACAAACGTACAAATGAGTTTTCACTTATTTTGTACCACCATGACCAGTTGCTTTTTGGCTGCTGAATGACATTCATCTCTGTTTCCGCAGCCATTTCCTGCCTGCTGGCTGCTGTGACCCTTGACCTCAGTCAGTATGCCATGGATATTGGGAAAGGCATAGCCAGTAAGTTGTGCATTAACAAACACAAAAAAAAGTGAAGCTTTGTGAGGCAAACATTGGCGTTTGTATGAGAATGTGTGTAAAAAAAGAGAGTAACCATTGTGTTAATGATTGTATGAGAATCACATCTGTGTTTTAGCGAAGCACAGTGTTAAATTTGAGTTTCTGAAAACTTGACATGCAGTTGTGCCTGAGATAAATATAACTGCGTGAGAGTGGAGTGTTGAGTTTGTGTGTGAGAATGTGACCTGGATGTGTGCTGTGTTTTAGGCCAGCTGAAGGCCAACAACCCCCAGCTGATGGAGCAGGCCGTGCAGGCCCTGCAGAACCTTGCCCAGCAATGCAGCGACCCCAGCGCTGTGCAGGACGTCGTCACTCACCTCTTCAGCATCCTCGGAGGTCAGAGATCACCCACCCTTCAACACACCAATCACTACAAATATAACACATTGCCTTATATCCACTGGAGCTTTGCATAAGATACCGTCAGCATCACCAGAGTCTGACCTTTGACCTTGCACTTCAGGGTGCACATCTTGAATGGCATTTGTGTTTATGTATTTGTGGGGTGGCCCCTGTCAGTTGTGCTTTTCCACATCTGACTGGGCTGTCATTGCCAGTCTGCCCTGGAAAGCCCTCACCTCACACTCGCAGTGAATCGCCACACAGCCAAGCTGGTCATCACAATACATAGGCCATTTTTAATTTTATATTTCAAGATTGAATTTATTTATGATTGCAGGGTCAGAGGGGAAGCTCACAGTCTTTGCCCAGAAGATCAGTGTGCTGTCAGGTATGCTCTTCATTATACCTCTACTCTGATGTCTGACCTGTGGATTAGTTTTTATCATTTTTACGGATGTACTTTGTTTGATAGATGATTATTCACACCATCAAAAGGATTGATGGAACACTCAGGGACATTGTGATTTAACATAAAGCTGAAAAACAGTAATACTTGTACAGTGAGTTGCATGCTATCCTGTTCCGAGTGACTGCATAGTTGTTTTTTCGTTGGTAGGCATTGGCAGCTGCAGCCATCACGCCGTGTCAGGCTCCTCCAGCCAGACTCTCAGCTCCACCATTGCTGTGCTGTTCATCCCATACCTGCAGCAAGAAGGTAGCTCTTTTTTCATCCTCTCCCCCATGTTGCCCGCCACCCCTACCATAAGTGAAATTAGCTGCCTTTGTTCTTGAGGTTAAATGCATTCTGTTTAGTCCGTGTGGCTAGAGCAGCTGTCATTAGGTTCAGGGGTCCTGGCAAAGTTTAGTCGTAGTTGTGCAATTACACGATTCTTTGGCCCAATTTGCTGTGTTCATTCCGGGTCACTCTGGCCTCCTTGTATCTTGCAGTACATGAAGGCACACTAGTGCATGCTGTGGGGGTGCTGTCTCAGTGGAGCGGGCGGCTCACTGTAGAGGTGCCACGCCCCCTTCTGGACTGGCTGAAGAAGGCCTTTACCCTCAAGGCCTCCACCTCAGCAGTGCGCCACGCCTACCTCCAAGCCATGCTAGGGGCTTTCAGAGGTGAGTCCCACAGGAACCACACACAGAAATGGTGTGCGTGCGTGCGTGCGTGCGTGCGTTGATCCTGATTTCTTTCCATTTACATTATGTAATCGCTACCTCACCATTTTGCCTCTGTAGGTGACACTCTGGCACAGGCTGCTGAACTAGTCCCCCTCTTAATACAGACTGTGGAAAAGGCTGCTGCACAGAACTCCCAGCATGCACTGCTCTCAGAGGGTGTGGCTGCTGCCGTGATGCTGTGTCGCCTCTCCCTTCTGGACACACAAACTGGTTAGTGACCAGATATAAACTGTTTTTCAGTTATTTTATTTTTATTTGTTTCATTAGTATTTTTTTTTTTTTTTTACTTAATCTTTATTAGGATGAGCTTTTCACACACAGTGCTCCATGTTACTTGTTCATCTGGATAATCAGCTTACATAGTTTTATTGGAATTCTGCTCGTACTCTATTTGGGAATTCACTTGCAGTATTCTGGACATGATCCCAGGTCCCCAACTGGTCCTTGGCAGTCACATAATGGTCCTGTTGTGCTGGTGTTTGAGGGGTGGAGTGTGGGGTATGAAGATGAGCATGATGATTTTATAAATGAAGGTGGCAATAGGTTGTACTGAATGTGTGGTAGTGGTGCAAATAGTAAGGGTTCACTCCAGTGTATCTCTTTTAGAGTCAAAGCTGGCTGTCCTGTGGAACCTGATTCTGGATGAGAAGAAGCAACTATTCACTACAGAGAAGTTCCTATCCCAGGCCAGCGAAGAAGGTGAGATGCACATGTTTGTGCTCTCAGTGTATGCGCACACAGAAATATGCTCACCCTTGCATACAAACACTCACTTACACAAGTGACAATCACGTTCATAAGCACACACATGCATACATCAGCTTTTCTGAAAGGTATCTTTTGTCTCTATAGCCCTGTGTACAGTACTGCAGCTGTGTGAAAGGCTCTTTCTGGATCATTCCCAACGGCTCAACAGCTCCAAGTCGCAGTGAGTGTCTGTGTGTATTATGCAGCTGTACTCCTCTGCCTTGAACCAGTCTCTGTCAGTCTCTTAATGTAAATGAAAACTTGATAGTCAGTTAATGTAAATGAAGAATATCATGCCTGGTTATGTTGCAAGTATGTGTTAAGTTTTTATAAAATTCTCTTCACCCTTTGGGCCCTGCAGTGATTTTAATCATCCCTTAAGGAAAAAGAACCTCAAATGAAAACATTAACCAGGGGGTTACAAGGCCCTACAATCTGATACCAAATCCTGAGGGCAGTATATTTAAATATTGCCCTAAACTGGCTAAATACGCTGTAGCAGTGATTTAAAACCCATTGCTCTCGTGTGTCAGGATATACCACCGCGCTGTGGTGGTGGTGCTGTTGTCACGGAGCTGGCGTGTGAGGAAACAGGCGCAGCTCACTGTCAAGAAGCTGCTCTCCTCACTGGGAGGGTCCAGCCTGGCACTTGGACTGCTGGCAGAACTGAGGGTCCTCATCAGCACACACAAGGTAAAGTTTACCACTTGTACATTGAATATAGGTTTAAATGTAGGGATGTCAAAATCTATACTAACCTCTGTGTGGCTGGTGACATTATTGACTTTGTATTATCTTTTTGGGTGTATACAAACTTGTGATTTTGATGTCTGATGTTTTGTTTTGGCCCACAAAAACATTGCTGTAGGATTTGTTTTGAAAACAGTGAGTCGTAAGTGAGTCCTCTCCTCCCTGTATTCCTTTTGGACTCAGATGTTGCCCCCAGAGCAGCTGCTGTCCGAGTCAGGGGAGCCAACAGAACTGGGCCGCTCCTACACTCCCCCACGTGTCCTGAAGGAGGCGCTCTGTGTCATATGCTCAGCAGTCGGCCAGCATAATGATGTGGCTGAAGCAGAACGCATTGCCACTGAGGTCCTCATCATGGCTCACCATCCCTCCATAGGTCAGTCCATCGGTCTGTCTTTCTGCATGTTGTCTGTGTCTGTCTTCTGTCCGTCTAGTGATTCTCAGAGGTGTGTTCCATGAGCTTGCCAAGTCATCAATCTTGCTTGTGAAACACCCCGCCAGGTGGAGAGCTTCATTAATGCATAGTACATCACGAATGAAACTCTTTCCCTTTGCCTCTCCCTCCTCTCCCTGCAGAAGCTGCCCAACTGGGGTTATGGCCGGTCCTGCTTTCACACATGAACCTTGATGCCACAGACTTTATCGACAAACATCTTGACTCAATTTTGCCACATCTGCTGGATAGCAATAGTGACAATCAGGTGACACACATAGTAACCCCTGGCCTTCATCCGCACTAATGTGTATTAGTCGTTTGTTTAAAGATAACAAGGTTTTTCTATGGTGGCTTTTGATTGGTATGTGGAGTACAGTGGTGCACTCGGCACTGCCTTTGCGAACACAAACCAAGGCAATGATGTCACTTTGGCTGCACTGATTGCTTGTGGGTTCACCCCTTGTGTGTTCTGATGTCACCTTGAAGTGTGTCTGATGTCTTAATAATGACAGGAGCAATGAATAATTCATCAATACATATAATTTGCATACCAAATCACTTATTGTCAGTTGAATTTAGAGTAAGGAAAAATATTTAATAGCAAAACTGTTCACCTGCTGTAAATATACAAATTACAATAATACATCCAATTAGGTTTCCTCCCTATGAGTATTATATTTTGGTGGGAGAACAGTTGCTGAACACGGTTTAAATCAACACTGCTGTAGTACTTAAAGCCTTGATAAAGCACGATTATATATTTTATATTATAATAGTGTTATTCCTCTGATGTCCAGCAGGCGGTGCGGAACGCTGTTGGCGCCCTGTCCGTACTCTCTCCCAGCAAGCTGCTCCCGCGGGTGGTAGAGCGCGTAACGGAGTGGCTGTCGAACCCTGCCCTGCAGCAGGTGACTCGGGAAGAGTATGCCATCATGCACACTCCAGAGGGGGAACTGTTTGACAAAAGCATCATCCAAAGGTACAGCATCCCCTCTGTCCCTCCATTTTGTACAGCAGAGAACCTGTATGCATACAGAAATGTATGCACATTTCATACAGGCTTTTGTTGGTTTATGTTTGTTTTTGCTGTAATGGTGTTGTCCTCATTGCCTATACCTCTTCTCTTGGTTTTCCTCTCTGCAGTGCCCAGCAGGAGAGTACAAAGATCGGTAACCTAAAGAGGGAGAACAAGGCCTACTCCTTCAAAGAGCAGATCATAGAGCTGGAGCTTCAACAGGTGAAGCTGTCTTCACTTTTACCATGTTTCAATACCAGTGCTTTATGCAGGAAAGTCACAAATAATCCATGTGCAGTGTAGGTTTCCAGCTCATGTGTTCCTTTTGTACCTTGGCTTCAGTCATGCCCTTCATTCGTATTCATAATGAACGAACAAATCAGAGGCTTGCAATCAAAACCAAGTGTTTGAATTGAATCCAGAACTTACAATTTGGTTGGTATCGTGTTTCTGTAGTGACATCCTGCAGTGAGAGGAAGGCCTGACTAGACCTCCTCTATGCTGGTGTTTCTGTTTATTTTAGGAGATTAAGAAGAAAAAGGGTATCAAAGAGGAAGTTCAGCTGACCAGCAAACAGAAGGAGCTGATGCACAACCAGCTGGAGAAAGAAGCTGCCATCCGCAAGAAACTGCAGGGGGTATGACTGCATGCAGCAGGACACAGAATACAGATTTTTTTTTTTTCTGTCATGCAGTCTTAGTTCATCTGTCTTTCTGTCATTCTCTGTCTCACATCCAGACACACACGCACACGTCTATACACATGCACACTCACAAACGCACACATACCATCACCACTTTTGCTGGATAACAATTATGTCAAGACAAAGTATACATTTCTTAATTACTTTTCAATACTGTGTCTCCCTTTTTCCCCGTGACTGTGCTGATAACCCTCTCTTCTCTCAGCTGGACATGGAGCTGCAGTGTGCAGTTGGCCTGCTGGAGGCAGTGTTGCACCATAAGCCTCTCCACCTGTCCTGGCAGCTCCCTGCTGTCCTGCAGGTGGCCATGCCTCTCCTGCAGTCCCCCCTGGCTGCCCCTCGCCTGCACCAGCTCTTCCTAGACATTGGAGTCTGCCTCATGCCCAAGGAGCTGTGCCACTTAGGTACACACACTGAGCACACCCTGTGCTCCTTTCAGCCTGAATCCCATGCTTTTAGTACTCCCCAGTTTTTTTTTTTTTTTTTTTTTATTCTGATAAAATGATTTTTTCAGATCAAAGCAAATATGTGTTTGTCAGCTTTGTAATGCTACAGTGTTGTCTGGACTATAGAACTGTTTACATGTTGAATATACATATAATTTAGCTCAGCGTCTTTGGAAGAGAAGTCATTACATGTAGAGTTACCACACATTGTATTTTGTAATTGATGACACTTTCCTCCTGGGCTCAGGTGTGCTGGTGGGTCAGGTGACTCTGCGTCTACTGAAGCCAGAGTGTGCTCTAGATGAGGCGTGGGGTCAGGAGGATCTGGGTGTGGCCACCCAGCGCACAGTCCTGCTGCTACATACACACACTGTGCCACAGCGTGAAAGCAAGGCTGGTGAGTGTCAAAATGGCTGCCTGGCAAATTGAGCACGTTCAGGAGTGGCCTGAACAGCTTTAATGTGTAGCAGATTAGTTAAAATAACAATGTGAAGAAGGGTTGTGGATATATATCAAGCATTCTTTTTTTGAAGTTGTACTTTGAGTTACAAGCAGTGATGGATTCTAACTGGTAGCAAGTTACTTGTATGGTACTTACTGATATCACAGTTAATGTAGAATGTTTGCATCTGTTCATCCTTCAGAATTAGAATATTTTTGGCCTACTCTCTCATAAGCCCCGCCATTGTTTTGTCCTCTTTTAGGTAGCAGAGGGAAATATATATATGTATATGTGCGTGTATGTATGTGTGGTGCATTCGCACAGTAATGTGAAGCTGAAGTTTCTCTTCCTGTTGCAGACATCAAGCCCTTGTCCGCCCCTGCCTTTTCCTTCTGCTTCCCACTGCTGCACGCTGTCCTGAGCCAGCCACCCGGCACCAGTGAGGAAGCAGAGAACATGCTGGTCCAGGCTCTGCAGGTCATCAATGAGCATGCCCAGCTCCGCTCCCAGGATGACAACCCTGACCTGCTTATTGACGAGGTACGAGCAGGCCCTCTGTCCCATCTCAAAACCAAACTTTCAGTTTATACCAGTCAACCAATATTACACCGTTTCAATTACTGGTCACAGATGTAAGTGTTCTTCCTATTCATGTCTTACTATTAGAATGGCCCAGAACTACTCCCCCGTGTCAACATGCTGCTGCTGCTTACCAGGGTGATTGGCACCGGTGCTCCCCGTCTACAGGTATTAAAACATCACTTTTCATTCATAACGTGAGTGTTTGTGTAGCCATGGTTTTAGGTCAGCAGAGCTATTGTTCTTGCAGCCCAGGGGACAAATACAGCCTATGTTGTCATACATGTTCTCTTGGTATATGGTTTTAAAATGAGAAGTTATGTTTACTTTGTATATTTTTGTTTTAAACTATAATGTTGCCAGCAACCTTTTCTGCAGTCGGTACTTCCATCTAATACTTACTCATTTCATCAAGGTAACTGAACTTGTGGAACACACCTTTCCCTCACCTCATCTGTGTGCATGTTTCAGGTGCTGGCTTCTCGCTGTCTGACCTCTGTGTGTGCCAGTGCTGGAGGGGGACAGGGCTGCGCTCTGGCGGAGCAGGCAGAGATCGATGTCCTGCTGGAGGCTCTGCTTGCACCCTGCTTCTCTGTGCGGGATGCTGCTCTGAGGGTGAGTGCAGTTCAAAATCTGCGAGGTTACTCCCCCCACCCAATATCTGTCTCCATTTGCCTCTTAAAGATGGAGTGCATACTATATACATGCCACTTTTGCATTTCTCTGGGTGCCACCCTTTTTGAGTATTCCTGTAGAGGTTCTTTCCATGACAAGGTTGCTGCCTTGTGTTTATGGTAACCCTTTTCGTTAAAGTTAATTTCAAAGTTCAATCTCTCCCCCACCGCAGGGCCTGTTGGAGCTGGAGCTGGCACTGCCCACAGACAGCAGCGATGCCAGTGGGCTGAGTGTTCTGCGGAGGCTGTGGGTGGCAAGGTTTGACGTAGAGGAGGAGGGCAGGGCACTGGCTGAGAAGTGAGTGTCACTGACCCCTACCCGAGCTCCAAATCAAATTAGATTGTTTTGAAAGATGCAGATAAATGGAATGTCATTGATAACTGCCGCTGCTTCTTTAGTGACGAAAAGGAAAAACTTGAGGGGAAATATCAGGGAAGCAGAAGTACCGAGTGCATTTAGACTGCCTTTAGCATTGGTTTAGGATGACCTACTTTACCTTAACTACCCTTTTGTAAAGCTTGTCCCATTGCTTCCTCTGTTAGTTCATTTCAGGAGAGCACAGACTAACCCGCTCGTCCACCAAAATGTCTCTTTCCATCTGCCTCTTCCTGTTTTGAATTGTTTGCTGTCCCATTGAGCAAACGCTTCTCGTACCACTGCTTTATTGGGCTGGTATGCCCAAGGCATTGACATGAGCATGCAGATGTGCTTTGTAGCTCTTTTTCCTTCATGGTCATGAGTGTGTGACTTCAGTCTCTTGACCATTTGTGACTGTGTGTGACCAACCAGTGCTTGCCCTGTCCCCAGGTTGTGGGAGTCCCTGTGCCTGGAGTTGGTGCCGGACCTCTGCTCCCTGCTGATTGGAGACGTGACTCACCATGAGGAGGCTGTGCGTACAGCTGGGGCTGAGGCCCTGTCCAGTGCTGTCAGTCAGTACCGCGATCAGGCGCCTGCAGTGCTGGCCCAACTCACTGAACTCTACCATCAGAAGCTCTATGTGAGTATCCCAGCAGCCTCCAGGGCTGACACATCTCCCTGAACACAGAAATAGATTTAGTGAAGATTTCAGAGGGTTGTCTGTAATCTCTGGGGCTCTGGAAGAAAAAGCATGTTCATGGTGCAGCTGGGTGTTTGAGTCCCAGTTATGCCATTATCCATTATGCACAGAAGTCCATTTGAGCAGGGCTGCACATAACTCGGCCTCACCAGAGAGACATCTGGTCTAAGGCATTTAAAATGCTCAGTCTCATTGCTCTTTAGCTATTTGTCTTGGCTGGTGAGGTGGCTGCAAGTTCAGGAACTGTTTATATATTGATATTGTGTCCCTGCGATGGCATAGGCAACATGCCATTGGTGTTGCACATGTGCTGTGTAAAAAGCGAGGTCTTATTATTGTATGAATTGGAGGAGTCACTTGGGCAGTGGTAGAATGACGGTGAACGGTAGACGGTCACTCACTTTAGGTTCAGGTGGGGGGAGAAAGATTACTGACTGAGAGCTTGATCATCACTATGGTTTCATCTGTTCCTGCATAACTTCTTTCTGTTTAATAGTTGTACTAAATAGCACATTAAAATTTTCGATCATTCCTGATTTCCAACGTAATGGGGTTTCATTTTGGTGTCCTTGGCAGAGACCTCCTCCTGTGCTGGATGCCTTAGGACGAGTCATTTCAGAGGCCCCGCCTGACCAGTGGGAAGCCAGGTAAATGTTTCACCTGAAATCTGTTTTAAGATGGTCTGTACTGACAGGAGTACATGGGTTTAAAGGATGAAATGAAGAGAGGTGGCTGTTGGTGGCTCATCCTGCTTACTCTCTGGGTGTTAGTACAGCACAGTGTTTGCTATACTGTCATCTTGGAAGGGAGTCGGAAAGAGATGTCTTCATCTTGTTGTGCAAGAGACTCTGGTCAATTGGACACTTGCAGTCTGCCCTCTGTTAGCATACATTTTGGAGGGGAGTGTATATTTACTTGCACTGCCCAGACTTAAGGAAATGCTTTGCAACAATTAGATTTTTAATTAAGAGGATCATTAATTAACATGGCAATCCCAAGTTGAGAGACAAGGAAAGAATATAGGATTCAAATCAAATAAATACTGAAAGGTCTATTTAAATAAAGGTGGTTTAATAATGTATGAGAGAAAATGACTGTAAATGGCTGGAAATGGCTACATAATCCCTAGGATTTTTATTGATGAAATGAGTATTGCCACTCTCCAGTGAAGTTTTAAATATTGTAATAAAACAGAAAAGTTACAGTGATACAGCTTTGTGTAATTATAAACTGTTAGAAGAAGCGTAAATGTTGTGTTATGCTGCATTCACAAGCCATCATTTGAGCACAAAACCCATGACTTGTAATGGTGTTTGTCATGCTCTGAAACATCCATGTGCCTCTAATAGCAGGCCACGAGACACAGCCCTCATGCACATAGTTGTCAGATGAAAGCTACTAGAGAGCTTGCTCTTTGGTCAGTTTGAGTGGCTGCTGTTGTCTTGATAGATGTTGTCTCGTACATTCCCTGCAGACAATATTTGGCATCTCTAAAATCAACCAAGATATCAGAATGGTGTCTTATTTTCATGTTTTTTGAAAATTTTAAATCATTATTTTATGTTTTTGAGGGAGTTTTTATACTCTTGGAGAATGATAGATATAATAGAAATGGTATGTTGGTAGGGTATTGTCTTATTTTAGTTTTAAATTTTAAGAAAACTCCAGTTTTAAGTGAATGATTGACCATTCTGAGAGAAATGCATTAGTAACACAGATGGTGAATGTGCAGGTGTGGCATTGCTCTGGCCCTGAACAAGCTGTCCCAGTACCTGGAGGAGTCCCAGGTAACACCTCTCTTCCTGTTCTTTGTCCCGGATGCCCTGAATGACCGCCACCAAGAGGTGCGGCGCTGCATGCTTGATGCCGCGCTGTCTGCCCTCAATACCCACGGCAAGGTAGGGCTCGCCTCCCACTTCCCTCAGTCTTCCTTTCCTGTGTCTCCACTGCTCTCACATATCTCCTGCTGCCCCATCTTCTCCCTCCTCCAGTGTCCCTCTGCCCTCTTTCAGTCTCCCACCTCAGTGTAAATGACTCCAGGCCCCCTCATCTTAACCACCACAGTCAAACTACCTTTTCATGAAGTAAATGTGCATTTACAATAGATGCTTGTTTTTCCTGCTATGTTTCCTTACCCCTGTTCTCCTTCTCAAAAGCATGTTGGTATCTCTTGCTCCAGTAGGGATGAAGTGTCTGGGTGTGACAAAGGTGCTGTTGTGTGTTTCAGGAGAACGTTAGCTCCCTTCTGCCTGTGTTTGAGGAGTTCCTCAAGAACGCCCCTCAGGATGCCAGCTATGACTCTGTGCGCCAGAGTGTGGTCATCCTCATGGGATCCCTGGCCAAGCATTTGGACAAGAGTGATCCCAAGGTCAAGCCCATTGTGGGCAAGCTCATCGCTGCGCTGTCCACACCTTCTCAACAGGTATGTGCCCTGATATCCACCTCTCTCTCCTCAATGATGCCCACCCCTTCTCAGCCACCTCCACCTCCATACGGCCTCCTCAATGAGACACTGTCCCTCCAGCTATTTGTTTTAAGGCTTTTAGTATCTGACTGCAGGTGCCCTCAGTGTGTTGTCCACACACATCCACAAGCCACCCCACAAGCCTCAGCTTGGTTAAATGAGCAAAGCTTTGAACTACTGTGTCTCTCACTCATTAAGGTCCAAGAGTCGGTGGCGAGCTGCCTGCCTCCGCTGGTCCCGGCCATTAAGGAGGACGCAGGGGGGATGGTGCAGAAGCTGCTGCAGCTGCTGCTGGAGAGCGATAAGTACGCGGAGAGGAAGGGTGCAGCGTATGGGCTGGCAGGCCTGGTCAAGGGCCTGGGCATCCTGGCACTCAAACAGCAGGACATCATGACCACCCTCACTGATGCTATCCAGGACAAGAAGAACTTCCGGCGCAGAGAGGGTCAGTCACGGGGATGTTCTGCATATGCCTCCACTGTGTTTAAGCTCTGTCTTCATGTTACTGCTTTAGTCCATATATTCCTCTGTTTTAGTTTTTGCTGTGTGTGTCAGTGTCTGCTCCTTTCTGTCCTTGTCTTTTTGCCTTTCTTTGTTACCACTCTGTCAAACACAGAGTCACTGTAGTTGTATGGCTGTATTTTTGCCAGTTTTTGTTCTTGATTTTGTGCCTATTTTAACCTATATGTATAAGCTTTCCAGTCATAGTGTTGATACATGTTAGCTCGCTCCTCTTTAGTTTAGTGATGGGGCATGTGGTGTTCCTCCCTACAGGGGCCCTGTTTGCCTTTGAGATGCTGTGCAACATGCTGGGGAAGCTGTTTGAGCCCTATGTGGTCCATGTTCTGCCCCACCTGCTGCTCTGCTTTGGGGATGGGAACCAGTATGTCAGAGAGGTAAGTGTCATTACATTCTACATTCACACATCCACTGCACACATGCAAGCATTTATACTCATCTGGGCATTTTTCTTTCCTCTCCACCCCCAGGCAGCAGATGACTGTGCCAAGGCTGTGATGAGGAACCTGAGTGCCCATGGGGTGAAGCTCGTGCTGCCCTCTCTGCTGGTGGCCCTGGAGGAGGAGTCCTGGAGAACCAAGGCTGGTGAGAGAGCTTAGATAAAATGCATACACTGACTCACTGACTCTACACCACCAGGGCAAAACGTATCACCTCAGTTATGGACCACTTGAATTGACCCCCCAATCTCCATCCCAATCTCACCCTTTCTCTTTATGCCCCCCCCTTCTTCCCACTCCCTTGTCATCCAGGGTCTGTGGAGCTCCTGGGTGCCATGGCATACTGTGCCCCTAAGCAGCTGTCGTCCTGCCTGCCCAGCATTGTGCCCAAGCTGACGGAGGTGCTGACCGACTCCCACGTCAAGGTGCAGAAGGCCGGCCAGCAAGCCCTGCGGCAGATTGGCTCCGTCATCCGCAACCCTGAGATCTTAGGTGAGAGAGGTTCTGCTATCTCAGTGCATTCTGGGAAATCCCGGGGCCCTTGCAAAGGCAAAAGCGAGCACACTTTGTACATTCTGCTGAGAGAATCATCAGCAGCAACATCTGTTGGGGGTTTTTTTTTTTTTTTTTTTTTTTTTTTTTTTTTTGAGCTAACCTGCCCCATAATACATTATCTGATTGGGAGAAGAATTCATGTAGAATTGATTTGATCCATCGGTTGTATTTCTTAAATTTTGAGTCATAAATATGTTGTAGTCCATGAAAAATATTCATTATTTATAAGAACTTATTTGTATTTCTGCTTTCCTCCTCAGCCATTACCCCCATCCTGTTGGATGCCCTCACAGATCCATCCCGCAAGACACAGAACTGCCTCCAGACCCTGCTGGACACCAAATTCGTCCACTTCATCGACGCCCCCTCCCTTGCCCTCATCATGCCCATAGTCCAGCGTGCCTTCCAGGACCGCTCCACCGACACCCGCAAGATGGCTGCTCAGATCATCGGCAACATGTACTCACTCACTGACCAGAAGGTACCAGTCCTTTGCTACTTTATGACCTGAACTAGCTACTGTGGAAAAAGCACATTTAAAATATCTTGGCAAGGGCCTCTGAGTGGCTCGTAGGATAAATTGCCGGGGTTTGATACGGGGTAGGTCAGCCTAACTCCCGTTAGCCTCATCACAATAGCATCCTCCTTGTCATGCTTGGGCGCCTGCGGCGGCACAAACCGACTGTTGGCAGTGTGCGGTTGGTGGTGCGGCCGCAACGTGAAAGGAAGCGAGAGCGTCATCACGTGAATCGGAGGACTTGTGCTCGACTTCTCCTGCCACAGCTGTCAGGTTGAAAGTTCGGCTGAACATTCGGGTTGGGGAAAAATCAGAGTAAATAAAAATTGAAAAAAAAAAAAAATATATATATATATATATATATATATATATATATATATATATATATATATATATATATATATATATATATATATATATATACACACACACACACACACACACACACACACACACACACACACACACACACACACACAGACATATATATATCATGGCAGTGCTAAGCATTGTGATAAGCATTTAATTCATTATTGTAAATAATACCCGCATACCATCTGTATCATTTTGATCATCTATTTCTTGGATTGGATGTATAGAAATGAAATTAGACCTCAATCCTTGTTTTCACATAACATGTATTTCTGGTGATTGATCGAACTGTCTTCATTACTGTGTTACAGGACTTGTCCCCCTACCTGCCCAGTGTTATCCCAGGTCTTAAAGCCTCCCTTTTGGACCCTGTGCCTGAGGTCTGTAAGCTCTTTCTTTCATCCATCTGTTGTATCCCTTGTTAATCCTTTCTGCTTCTAGATCATGTGACCATTAATCTGAAATGGTGTGATAAAATGAGTATCCTGAATGAAATGTAGCATTTAAGTGGAGTTGGCATGATAGGTGTGATCTGAGCTTGTCTTTATTTCTGTGTGAGCCCCATGCTAACTGCCTCTCCACCTCCCACAGGTGCGCACAGTGTCTGCTAAAGCTCTGGGTGCCATGGTGAAGGGAATGGGTGAGTCGTGCTTTGAAGACCTGCTGCCCTGGCTTATGGAGACCTTGGCTTCTGAGCAGAGCTCTGTGGATCGATCTGGTGCTGCACAAGGTGGGGTGCTGCCTGCAGTTCCCTTCTCTTTCATGTGAGTGCACTGGCTCTGGGTGAAAGTGTTTGTTAACCACCATGTGTCCCTTGCCCCCTCATCTGTCCAGGACTGGCTGAGGTGATGGCAGGGCTGGGCGTGGAGAAGCTGGAGAAGCTGATGCCAGATGTGGTGCAGACAGCCAGCAAAGTGGACATTGCCTCCCACGTGCGTGACGGCTACATCATGATGTTCATATACCTGCCCCTCACTTTCGGTGACAAGTTTACACCCTATGTGGGGCCCATCATCCCCTGCATTCTGAAGGTATGCCCTGTGCTCGTCAAACTTCCATTTTCTTTTCACTCTCTCCTCATCCTCCCAATCTCCCTCCCTCCTCCTCTCTTGCTCTGTGCTTAGTTGCTTTTTGAGGTCATTTAAAGCCATTAATACACCATACAACATTATACATTGAACAACAAACTGTCTCTGAAAAAATTAACTGATTTTTTTTTTTTTTCTCTCCCCTTCTCTGTCTGTCTTTCTGTACTCCACTCTGTTTTCATCACTGCCCACCCTGCTCTTTTCTCCTCATTCCTTTGTGTGTCAGGCCCTGGCAGATGAGAATGAGTATGTGCGGGACACCGCTCTGCGTGCTGGCCAGCGCATCATCAGCATGTATGCTGAGACCGCCATTGCTCTGCTGCTGCCAGAGCTGGAGCAGGGGCTGTTCAATGACCTGTGGAGGATCAGGTAAAACACACTCACACATACGCACATACATGGATGCACACATACACACACTTACACATCCCCCCAGGTTTAGTTCAGTGCAGCTGCTGGGTGACCTGCTGTTCCATATCTCTGGAGTGACTGGCAAAATGACCACAGAGACTGCCTCAGAGGATGACAACTTTGGCACCGCACAATCCAACAAGGTACTCCTCTGACACACGCGTGCACAAACATTTCTGCGGTTGTTTTTTTTTTTTTTGTTTTGTTTTGTTTTTATTTGGAAGTGACCAAACTTCTGTGTCCCCATTATGGTGCAGGCTATCATTGGAGCACTAGGTGCTGAGCGGCGGAACCGGGTCCTGTCGGGCCTGTACATGGGCCGCTCTGACACCCAGCTGGTGGTACGGCAGGCCTCCCTCCATGTGTGGAAGATCGTGGTGTCTAACACGCCTCGTACCCTGCGCGAGATCCTGCCCACCCTCTTCACTCTGCTTCTGGGCTTCCTGGCCTCCACCTGCCCTGACAAGAGAACGGTACTCCCACCTGGCTACACTTCACTGGTCTCTAATGTGGCTGAAGGTTTAGACCAATAAGGAGGAGAATGGTATCTCCAACTAAGCTGCATCTGCCACACTTTTCAGCCCATTCAGCTTGAATGTTTTCCACCTCTCTCTGTCCTGCTGAGCTGTCTGTGTCAATGTCCTTAGCACTTCTGTGCATATGTCTCCTCCTGTGCAGATCGCAGCACGGACACTGGGAGACCTGGTGCGAAAGCTGGGGGAGAAGATTCTGCCAGAGATTATACCCATCCTGGAGGAGGGCCTGCGCTCGGAGAAGAGTGATGAGCGGCAGGGCGTATGCATCGGCCTGAGCGAGATCATGAAGTCCACCAGCAAGGACGCGGTCAGTAACTCAACACACAGTGCCACAGACTTCACCAATATTGTAGTACAGGGGGAATGCTGATTAAGTATCATGTAGTTGGGTCAAGGGAGGGCTGAGAATGTTAAATCCACAGTCTCTCTTACAACGAGCAGCTGGGTGAGATGTTCCTTTTTTATTTATGCTGTAGACAGTGCCAGGAAATAAATATTATGCATGAGAATGGGACATTATAAAATATATGCCATGTTCTAAACAGAATCTTGAATTTTGATGCCTTTATTTTTTGAGTAAGAACTACTCGAAGACCCTCTCAAATTTTATGAGCCTTTACAGATTATTGTTTTCTTGTTGCAAAATTGGAAGAAAGCTCAGTTTCATACAATGTTCAAAGATTGTGAATGTACATTATGCTCTTTTATGAGTACCAAAGCACAGATGGGAAACCCCACCTCACCATCTAATGACTAAAACATTAAAATCAGCTGTACTGATCCAAGAGTTAAAGGCATCATAAGGCTTTGATAAGTACTCATGAATCCTCTAGACCAACCACAGGACTCATCTCCAAGGGCACTTTCCCACAGGTGCTGGTGTTCTCGGAGTCCCTGGTGCCCACCGTGCGGAAGGCGCTGTGCGACCCCTTGGAGGAGGTGCGGGAAGCTGCTGCCAAGACATTCGAGCAGCTGCATGCCACCATTGGGCACCAGGCACTGGACGACATCCTGCCTGCCCTGCTCCGACAGCTGGTGAGAGACTTTTCAAAAGTTCATCTGTAGAGAGAACTTCTCACAGTAAACTGGGAGATCTAATGCGACAACAGTTGGAAAAATAGAGAATGTTCCAAAATGAAAGGAGGAAAAGGTCATCAAGTTGTAAATTGAGCTCTCTGATCATCCATATTCCTACATACTTGAAATGGAGGTTCAGGTGAAAATTGCTTTGTGACTCAGGAAAAAAACCTTTTTATTGCATCTGTTTACAAAGAACTGAAATGTGACTAACAAACCTTTGTCAAGGTGGAGGCTGTTTTTCCCATTTTTGAGAGTCTGTGTGTATGTGTGTGTGAATTTGTGTGACTGAATACTGATTTATATTTCCAGGATGATGAGGAGACTGCAGAGTTTGCTCTGGATGGGCTGAAGCAGGTGATGGCAGTGAAGAGCCGCTCTGTGCTGCCTTACCTGGTGCCCAAGGTGAGCCTTGCATTCAGTGTCTCTTTGGATGGGTCATTTAAAAGCAGCACAAGCCCTTTTCTTTCCACGTTGACTCTTTGGAATGGGTTCTAGAGTGTGATTGAGGTGAGGTGAGGTGAAAGAGGTGATTGAGCTTGGTGTGATGATGTATGGGTTTATTAACATTTTTTTTTCTCCCTACCTTCTTTTCTCCCTCCCTCTATCAGCTGACAGCCCCTCCTGTCAACACACGTGTCCTGGCCTTCCTATCAGCTGTGGCAGGCGATGCCCTCACACGTCACCTGGGTGTCATTTTGCCCGCACTCCTCACTTCCCTCAAAGACAAGCTGGGTACTGAGGAGGGACAGCAGGTGAGCTCCACGCACTGCACTTTCAGACCATGTATTTTTTTACCCTCCCACCCATTCCCTGCTGCCTTCCTAAATACTCATCTTTATGTAGATTAAAAAACTGCATTAATCAAAGATTAAAGCCAGTGCTTCCTTGGAGAGAGAGTCAGCCAGCGAATGGTGTGAGACATCAACATCTTACTCTTCCAAAGTAAATTAAAAAATATTAATAATAAAAATGAAATAAAGGGCAGTTAGGTTAAATGCATTAGCATGTTGAGCTTGAATTTTGAATTTAATTTTGCAAAGAATGCAAAACTTTGCATTCTTCAGCTAAGAAGTGGACCAGATGGTCCAAGATTATTCATGCCCTGTCTGTATACACACTCCTTCCCTCATCCCTAGTGATTCATGTATCAAAAGACAAAAACAAATGCCTGTTGCATTCACATGCAAAATTAATTTTTTCTACAGAGAATAATAGTGGTGTTATGAATGCATAAGGTTATGTATAGTTAAAGCAAAATAAAATTAGAACTGTCAGTGCAACAAATGAAAGTCAGGTCGTAAAATCCAGATTGACTTTTTGGATTATCAGTCCGAGTTCTGATTTATATATAGTCCGAGTTTAATTAGCTGTGCTTTTCATTTTAAATATACAACTCCTCTCGGTCCATATGAGCTGCTGTAGGCTGCTTCCCTCGCAGTGAGCAGTTATGAATTGCAGTGAAGTTTGTGCTTCAGAACAACAGATGGCAGTATTTGCGCATTTTTTCCCTCTTGCAGCAGGATGTGAAAACCTTTTTAAATATGGGGACACAAATCAGAAACCTTTTTAAGGATGTAGGAACATCCGTATTAAGTTCCTTTAAAGTGTGGAAATGCCAATCAGATGAGTCTTGAAATGGTAGTTACATTTAACTAATATGAAAATAGTATAATTTACCTGCCTTCAGGTATGGCACAATATGAAAATATATCAGCATTTATGTGTAAGCATACAAGCCAGTGGATTCAGGTACAAAGAGCGGTCATATTTGCTGATTGGAAGTACTTCAGACCATGGGGCAGGATCAGGAGAACGAGGGCGTAGTTCAGCATTTGGTCTGTAAGTGATGTGGCTGCTGCTCTTTATTTGTAGGAGCTCTGCAGCTGTCAGACAGTGATCCTGTCTGTGGATGACGAGGCTGGCCAGCGCATCATTATCGAGGACCTGCTGGAGGCCACGCGTGGCGGAGACGCGGGCATGAGGCAGGCCTCCGTCACCATCCTCAACGCCTACTTCTCCCGCACCCGCCTGGACTACAGTGCCCACACCCGCACACTGCTTTCAGGTCTCATCCGCCTGCTGAATGACCCCAACCCTGAAGTGCTGAACCAGAGCTGGGACACCATCAACTCCATCACCAAGGTGAGCAGGCACTGATCGAGACATGGGTTTGTCTGTTTGGTGCGACCACAACCACTACCAGTAGATACAGTTCACCAGTAAATACATCAAGAAAAGTGGCAAAACAGTTAGTAGGTCAGTTAAATACTTGAACTCCCTGCATCTACTCTACAAAACAAGGATGTGAATTAAACATTATTTCCTCTTGTGCAGCTGTATTGTAGTTACCATCATTGTCATTCCTTTTCAGTGGGTGAGCTTGCGTGAATGACAGTGTATGGTGATTGCTGTTGCTTTCTGAATTGTTTCATATTTCATACAATAACATTGTTGTGCATGTCTCTCTTGCTTGTTTGCTCTTCTTTTATTTATACTGTAACGCTGCCTGTGGCAAATCAATATCTCTCAAGGGGATCATTGAAGTGATGTTCATTCATTAGTTATTCATTCATTCTCTCATTAAGAGGAGCAGCACTAAGCAAGTTATTTGTGTGTTAATGTATTGAGAGGTATGTGTGCATGGATGTTTGTATCTGAAAACAGAGAGTTGGGCCCCTGTGCGTGGGTGGGTGTGTGGGGAGGTAATGGGTCTGTGTGCCTCTTGAGAGTAATGGTTTAGGCTGTGTTTTTGTGTGTATCTGTGAGCAGAAGCTGGATGCGGGCAGCCAGCTTGCTCTGATCGATGACCTGCACAGAGACATCCGCTCAGCGGGTGCGGAGGTAAAGGGACAGCATCTGCCCGGATTCTGCCTGCCTAAGAAGGTCAGTCTCTGCCCATAAGAACAGAAGAACACAAATTGGTTGTCAAATGTGTGTTTCAATATGCTTGAGCATACATGTCTGTGTGTTGTGTGTTCGTGTCAGGGCGTGACCTGCATCCTGCCCGTTCTGAGGGAGGGCGTGCTGACTGGCAGCCCAGAGCAGAAGGAGGAGGCGGCACGGGCACTGGGAGGGGTCATTCGGCTGACCTCGCCTGAGGCCCTCAGGCCCTCTGTGGTGAACATTACTGGGCCCCTCATCCGTATTCTGGGAGACCGATTCTCCTGGACCGTCAAAACTGCGCTGCTGGAAACACTCACCTTACTCTTGTCTAAGGTCAGTGTTTGGCAGTTAATCCATCTTCTCCTCTGATAAATTCTTCCCTCTGCCCCCATCTGCATCTGTCACATGTCTTTAGTTGCATCACATCCCAATTGTATTAAATCCATACCTTGGCTCCTCATCCCCTAGGTGGGTATGGGTTTGAAGCCCTTCCTGCCCCAGCTCCAGACCACCTTCCTCAAGGCCCTGCAGGATTCCAGCCGGGCAGTGAGGCTGCGGGCAGCTGAAGCACTGGGTCAGCTGGTGTCTATCCACAGCAAAGTGGACCCACTCTTCACTGAGCAGCTGACCGCCATTCGCAATGCAGAGGACTCTGGTGTCAGGTAGGGCAGAGGTCAAAGGTCAACTTGGAAACACTGGTCCACTTTATACTCAATTCTCTGGATGTAGGAATCCCAGGCAGTTAATGTCATAATTGTAAATGCTCACTTACAACTCTACTGATTCTGTTTCAACCTTAAGGTGGTGTCAAGCAGTAGCAGCTGGGCTCACTATATACATTAAAGCTGCATGTTAGCGTATCAGTTGAATTTGGGAAGGTCAGCAGCTGCTTCTGTATGCATATTTTGGTATTATGATTACCATGTCCCCTATGTTCTCAGAGAAACCATGCTGCAAGCATTGAGATTTGTGATCCAGGGTGCAGGGTCAAAGGTCGATCCAGCCATTCGCAAGAACATCACCACCACGTTGCTTGGCATGCTGGGACACGATGAGGTACAGTGGTATCATGAAGAAACATGAAGTCAGGCCCTTTAATATAAACACATTTTAATCTAGTCAGACCCACCTGCAGTCCTGTGGCACTTCGGTGTTTGACTACTGCAGTGTACTTTGGGCAGTGCTGCAGATTTGGTTATGGATCTGATCACATGACAGGAAGATGTGGTGCTCTGTTGCACTGTTCTATAGTGGAGATGTTTTCCTCTCCTGATCAGCATTCTTGAACTGAGCACACTACTAGAGCATTCTAGTCTGACCCAAATTGCTTATACTTTCCATGTGAAAATGTTATTAATAATTCCAATCAAAGTTAGTTGTTGATGATACCAATGCTGGCCTTGATATCAGGCCACAAAACTGTAATATAATGAAGCTCTAATGAGAATTGGCTGCTTGAGTGCGTGAGCGCTTGTGGCTCAGTTTCCGTGGTGATCAGTCTGTACCTGACATCCGGCCCGACAGACTTGCAGATATGTGCAGGATGTGGCTTGGTGAGGAGGTTTCACTCAGATCCTGTAGCGTGTGTACGCTGGGCCTGTGCTACAGCCTTTGAGTCTGACTGCTTGTCTGTGTTCCAGGATGCCACACGCATGGCCTCGGCTGGCTGTGTTGGGGAGCTTTGTGCCTTCCTGTCAGAGGAGGAGCTGAAGAATGTCCTCTTACAGCATGTCCTGGGTAAATTAACTCCACACATGCTCTTAATCCCCCACACACAACCATATATTACATACTATGTACACACACCCACATCTACATGCAGAAACCTACTTAAATCCATACACACCTGTGCACATGCAGTGCTCACATACATCCATAACAATAACATGCTATTTTACAGATTCATACACACCCTCACACATCCATGCACACACAAGCAGTCACCACTTGCATGCACCATGTGTATCCATACCATCACTTATACTTGTTTACACAGAGACATGGACACGCGTGCACACACTGCATCTGCCCTGTTTCCATTATGTGGTGTTTTCTGTGGTGGGCATGAGGAGACTGGTTTCAGTGAAGCCTGGCCATGTGACGAGTGTCCCTCCCCTCCTCAGCGGACATGTCTGGCGTGGACTGGATGGTGCGACATGGGCGTAGCCTGGCCCTGGCCATTGCGGTGAAGGCAGCACCAGGCCAGCTGTGTGGGGAGGAGTACGGCGCAGCGGTGCTGGAGGCCGTCCTGGCCAGCGCCACAGCAGACAGGGTGAGGACAGCCTTCTGTTTGGCTCAAAATGTGAGCCATTAAAAGATGAGGTTCAGATGTCTTTGTCTCCCAAATGTCCCTCATTCCTCTCCTCCTCCTTCCCTCTCATCTCTCATGTTCTGTTTGTTTTTGGGGCTCTTCTCCTGTAGATTCCCATTGCCACCAGTGGGATCAGAGCTATGGGGTACTTGATGAAGCACCAGCTGAACAGTGAGGGAGGGGCTGGTGTGTCCCCTCGAATCATCACACAGTTTGTCAAGGTGAGGGGGATAGGAGTAAGTGTGGAGTACTTACTTACAGGAGTGTAGTTGATGTCCAGAAAACCAGCATTAGAGCTTCAGCTCTACAGAGCTACAATAAAATCACTGGCAGCATAGCAGAATATTCCACAAATTCAGCAAAATGACATGTTCCAGATCCTTTCAAGGATCCAAGAGTACAGTTTCCAGTCATCATTTTATTTTGCCTGAGTGCCACTGCCCTGAACAAGGACTCGGTGTCTGTGGCCTGCTGGGTGACAGTGTGTGCTGGATGACACTGGGACGAGTCGCACCACCTTACTCTATCTCCTCCCTGCACAGTGTCTGCAGAACCAGTCCAGTGACATCCGACTGGTGTCAGAGCGTGTGCTGTGGTGGGTGTGCAGAGACCCAGCCACACCCTCTCTGGACCCCAGCCTTATCAAACCACTGCTAAAGAGTCTGCTGGACAACACGAAGGACAAGAACACAAGCGTCCGTGCCCAGAGCGAGCACACTATCGTGAGCCTTCTGAGACTGAGGCAGGGGGAGGAGCTTATGCAGGTCAGGCTCCAACACACCCACTGATGCACACCCTTTGCACTGTAGTCAGTGCTGTCATTGATATAGACTTGATTGCAACAAATATATTTTCTTACCTTTGGGCTTGCATATAAATGTATTTGCTCATTTGTTTTTCCTTTAAACATGGTTCAGCAGTACCAACTCTCAAAGTTGTGTTCATGCAGATACAAAACTAATGCTAAAATTCACTTCCAAGTTACTCAAAACTGTTCAGAGAATCCAGTCCCCAGTGCCAGTTATAAGGATAAACAGTTAATGCACCCACCCACACTGGCAGCCTTCAGGGTGAGATGCTGCCATGGAGACAGACACATACTCTTCACAAAGTGACACAGTTTCAGTGAGACACTCTCACAAGCACATCTGCACAGCCACAAGATGTTATGAAATGTACACTGTAATGTGTTCTCCTGGCCCATTAGCTTTCACGGTCTAAGCCTTGTCACACTTGGAAAATGTTGCATCTGTCTCATTTTCCATGCCATAGATTTGTTTTCTGGTGTTAAAATCCACCAAACATGCAGGCAAAATCACTCTGTGAAGCAAATGCTATAGCTAAGAAACAGTTAAGTTGCCTTAACTACAGGACTGAGAAATTCTTCACTTAACTCAAAAATTGCATGCACATTCTCTCCCTCTTTCTTTTTGTTTTCTCTCTCTGTTTCTGTCTGTCTGTATGTGTGGCTCTGTGATTGGTAATATGTTGTTTATGCTTTCAGAGTGTAACTGCCATATTGGATTCTGCCAGCAATGAGCTGCTGTCCGAGTGCAACCGCCGCTCCCTGAAAAAGATCTGCAGCCTGCCAGACTCGAATGAAGAGATAGACGACACCATTCTCACGTGATGGGCTGGACTGAACCACACAAAAACCTTACCCTGTTGCTCACATGCATATGCACATACACACACACACTCGTGTACACACACACAAACTCCCTCAGTAAATTTGAGTAATTTTCTGCAATGGATAAAGGAAGATGTGATGGAGAGAATTAAGGACAAACATCTCCACGTTCACATCGGTCACAAAAGGTTTTTGATTTCCACCTTTCTATTAAACTATTTTTTTGTTTTATATCCCAGTTATAGGTTTTAGATTGCACAAAGTGCAGACATTGAAAACCAAAAAGGATTAAGATAATGGCAAGCAAAAGATTGTGCCAACTCTGTTCTGTCATTACAATTTTATTCCACATAATTTTGTTCATTATCAAGAACATCGGTGTCCTCTGAGATCTACAGGAAATATCTCACTACTTTCTTTTGCCGTTTTTATCTTTTACTTTTTTTTGTGTGTGTGTGCAAGAGAGCAGAAATAAATCTGTTAAATTATATTGAATTTTGAGTTAATACTGTAATCCATCATTGTTCCTCTCAAAAGTTGCTAAAAAACAAAGGAAAACTCAACATTTAAAAATAAATGTGATTTAATACTGTTTGTCATTTCAAGATGGGTAGCTCTGGATTATTTGCAAATGTAGTTCCCTCAAGTTTTTCAGAATGTGTATATGTAATGATTGGGGTAATGTCATTGGGTGTCCATGATGAACTTTGACAATGCTTTTCTTCAAGATCAATATGAGCATCTACTGTATGCTGTGAGTGGTGGTCTGAGGCAAAGAATCTCTGCTCTTTGCTGTAAAAATTAACATAAATCTAGCAAATAACCCATCCTAATTTTTACTGCAGGTTTCAGTGTTCGTAGTGTACTTTGAACTGATTTCAAATGTCTGTATTCCATAAATGTGAAAACTCCAGAAGTCTTCCCCTTTCCTAGCGGGTACACTTCTCATTCCTGGCAATGCATTTGAACTACTAAACACCCCACAGCGTTTTTTCATCTGTTTTGTTGCTAATGATTTTGGCAACTGCTTTAAACAGAATGCAGGTTTTTCTCATTGGCATCTGCCTTGCTGGTGTTTATCCTTATGCACCTATGTCCATGTATGGTTTTTTTTCCCCCTATCATTGTGTGGATCAGTTAATCAAAACAGTCTCCGTTGAGTGCAGTATGGGGAGTTAATGGGTCATTTACCACCTGATCGTTGAATTAATGTCGGGTGATAATTTATCATGCCAACTGTTAATTTCTGTAATGATGATATGTCCTCTTAAGGCCACATTATAAATAAATAGGTAATTCAGACTACACATAAATTAACAGCTCATTACCCTCGGGACTGGAATTTCTGATGTAACAAAAGCGAGAACAGAACGCGGGGGTTGCCAGCAATGCCTCGGTCATCCGCCCCGACAGTTTTTCTCACTGCTCTGTTGTAGATGGTTTCAGTGGGGGCGTTGATAGTGTAGACTTTGAGTTCACTTTTAAACACAATCACATTCAAATACAGTAAGTTCTGTAAGTCACATTTAACTTATAGTGCTAGCCCAAATAATTAAAAGTACTATAGTTTAGACCTTCCTCCTAGTCATTTGTTATAGTATTTTCACTTAATTTTTAATTCTGTACAACTATGTTTCTAGCGCTACTTGTGGTGGCTTGGTCGAAAATGTGTTTTGCTTGAGTGTTGCGCTTGCGTAGTGAACAGTATCGTAGGGTTGGGTGCAGAGATACTTCCAGAGAAGGAAGCGGAGTTTCCGGCTGTTTGCTGCGGAGGGAGAGGACTGCTGACACCGCGAAACCCCAAAGAAAAAGCCGCCGGCTTGGGGGAAAAGACTCGGACCCCGGGAGAAATACTTAAGTCCCACACCGGGTGGAGAGTTGACAGTCTGGGCCAAGAGTTCGAAAAGTGAGAGGGGAAGAGCAAAGGCGAAAAAGGCGGGGGGAACCCACCAACTACCGGCATGGCTAGGGACTACGATTACCTCTTTAAGCTGCTCATCATCGGTGACAGCGGTAAGGAAAGGCCGGGGATGCGTGACGGGAAATGGGCCTCTTTGGGATTTTAATCCAAACGGGAAATTTGAGGTTCCGTGATGGAGTCTCTCTTTGCGGAGTATCGGGTAACCTATCCATTCTGAGTGAATCTAGATATGTAGTTAAGTTGGATATATGTTCGCTCCATATAGCTAATTCCGTAACAAGCTATCACTATAGCTAGCACAATAAAGTTAGCTTGCTAAACGTTGACTTCAGCCGTACGGTGGTGCCGTCCATCAGGGCGTAGGGTTGATGATAACACAGGGCAGGGCATGTCAACTGACCAGGCCGGATATAGCTTATTAGCTACCCACATTCTGGTTGTTGAACGAATTCACATAGATACATATTAGGTGTACGAGTAGATAGCTAATCGTATGTACGTACATTTGGTCCTGTAGCTTTAAGGGGTTTTCCCCCCAATATTGTTACTGGTGCTTGATTGTAGCCAGCTAGTTTGCTATCCTAGTCAACAACATTACGCTATGTAGCCACAACAGATGCTCGATTAACTAAACTGGACTGAGCAACGTTGATCTGAGACCGTGCAGTCTTTCTGTCTAAGACCTTTATCTTTCTTGATTGCCAGTTATTTCTTCATGCTATTGATATACCAATTGGTTGTGACTTCTCAATGTCAATAGGGCAGAGTTTTGTGCTACAATTAACTGTGTGATGGCTAGCTCGCTAACTTCGCTAATTTGATCAGTGGTCGCAAGCTACCCTATTCTAGACGGGCTCACTGGTATCATGGTAGATGCTAGCACACGTAACTTGCCAGGTGGCTATCTGTAAGCTTCACTATCGATAGAAATAGCTTGCGATAGTGATAACGTTAGCGTGAATGAATTCATCATCACACCGATTTATTTGTAACGTTGGCTTGTATCCTAGCAGATCAATATGGTATTTTTCAGGTTTGCTTTCTTCATAATTATTTCAGTCTTTTATGGAATGCCGGGTAACGTAGTATGAGGGATGATCAATTAACGTTAGACTGGTAGTGGCTCCGGCTCGAGCAGTTTTATTGCTAAGTGATCTGTAGTTTGACACTGAAAGAGGCATTCATTGCAGGAACGTTCATCCTGATTCAGGTTTTTGGAAGTGTCAAGCGTAGCCTAAAATATATGAGGGGATAACAACATCCGCCTTCTTATGTAAGTTGTCCTCTGACTCTTTGAGCTGAACACCTCATTTCTAAGGGAAGTCCCAAGTGTTGTAGCTATGTCATGAAAGCTGTAAATGAGCGCCACGCAGCAGTCATTGAATTGAGTGTTGGCCTTAGCAGACGTGTTGACATGTCTCTGCGACCTTACAGAAATTAATGATTTGTTCAAATGGATTTATGAGAGGAGGTATGTGTAGCAATTGCTTTGAAAGCATTCTTTATTGCACCCTGGATAATCATTACGGTACTGTTCATCACAGTTTACCATAGTGGACGAGTAGGGTGTTTGTTGTCGGGAAATTTACTGATAATGGTTGGGTTTGGCCTGGGCAGCATATACATCTCACGACTCACAGTGTTCTGAAGAGTATGCGGGATGTCCTGTTGTGTGTGGGACCTTGTTGCTGTCGGCTGGCAGTGTTGATCTGTGTTGCTGGGTGAGTCAGGTGCGTGCGGGTGGCCGTGTTGCATGTCTGAGTGTTTGTTTGTGTCCAAGGTGTGGTTGTGTTTGCATTGTGGCCCACAATGCTTTTGAGGAAGAGTACAGCTGTGTATGCATTTTTCGTCCAACTGGGATCAGGGATTTGGGCGTCCTCCTTTGACATTTAAGTTGCTGGAAGTCAGTGCAGAAGTTGCTCATATCTCGGCCTCTTCCCCTCGGAACAACCTGCAGGACCGTGGCCATGAGTGCTTCTATCAAACATTTAACTGAACTAGGTCACCTGCCTTTCAAGCATGGTGGTGTTCTTTCTAACTTTGATGTGTGCCTTTTCCCTCTTTATCTCTCTGTCATGCTCTCATTCTCTACCTTGCTCTCTCAATTAGTGTTTGTGGTTTGTGTTGCATTTTGTCTCTCTGACTGCCATGGTTTCAGTCCCCCACTAGGGAAAACTAAAAAAAATATGGCAGTAGTCAGAGGTGTAAATAAGAGGAGACTGCATTTTAGAGTCAGTCAATGTATTAGGTTTAGTGCTGGGCCCTTGATAATTGAGAGTTCTGGTAAAAAGTCAGCACAGAGAATGTAAAATGTTGTTAATCACTAGGTTTAAAAAAAAAACAGACCAAGTTAAGGCCAACGTAACATCAGCAGTAAACTTTCAATGTTCTATGCATGTGCTGTCAGGCCTAACGAGGAGACTGGGAATATAATTTCACTTCAGAATATTACAGGGAATAGGACACTCCCAGTTGGTAGTGGTTTGCACATTCTGGTCCTCAAAGAGATGGGTGAGTGTAAATGGCTCTCAACCTGTTGAAGACTTTCACAATGTATACTGAACCCTATTGTTGCAAGACATGGAATGGCTCAAACTTCAATGCATTGTGAGTAATATTTATATCCCTTTATAGAGCCCAAACTGAGTGGGTTGCCCTGACCTCTGACCAGAGGTTAATGAAGCCATGCAGATTTTATAACAATCAAGCATTTGATTTTTCAGTATTTATATTCTGAGTCCTGAAGTCAGTCAGATGCTTTAATGTTCTGTTTTGGAAGCCAATAGTTCTTATTCTGTTCTAAAGCTATCCCTAAGCTAAGTTCCCATTATTTGAACAGAGCAGTTTACTTCATAACAATGTTATTTGGCCAGTGCTTGGTTCAGTGTTCTGGTTTAAAGCAAAGCACATATTATCACTGTTAACCATATAATTATATACTTATATGAGGGTGGGAAAATAATTCTATCAAAAAGGCTGTAATTGAGAAGTGGTAAGGACAGAGAACAGTGCCTTCTGCCAGACACGCCAGCAGCACAGGTGAGATCAAGCTTGAAGCATTTATCTTCATCCTTTTCACCTCCTCATCCTTTCACGTAAAGTCATCAACATCACTGGCTCAACAGCAATCTGAATACATGTTCAGGAATGGCAAGTTGTCAGTACCAAGGATTGGATCAAGTTGATATGTTTTCTTTTGAGTGAAGTCATTTGAGGCTCAAATGAGTTGTGAGAAGCATCCAGATATATTAAATACATGAATGCCAATAATCATGACATCAGGGGTTAATGAAAACCTTCAAAGTTAAAAATGTAACTTGCATGCATAGATCAAATGCATTTAAGTATACAATATTCATAAGACCTACACTCAGTATTTTCCAGTAAAATTAAGGATAAGGTTAAAATGTATTTAAATACTAACAGTATAATTGAAGTGATGCCTGACTGCACCATTTATGTACAGCTTTACACATCACAAAAAGAAAAAACTCAGGAACTTGTAGTCAGACCCTACCTTTTCAGGAAGGCTGCTAAACATAATTTTAACCAATTTTTTTACTCCTCCTTTTTTCCCCCAATGTGTCATCAACATTGATGTATGTAGTCACTGAAATATGTTTGATCTCTGAACCTATGTTTTTAATGTAGGGTCTAAAATGATAGAAGGATCCACTTCTGAATAAAATAAGAGCCAGAAATAGAGAGCAGAATCTAGAGTGAACATCATCTCAGCTCTGATTTCTGTGCAGTTGTAGAAATGGCTTTGACCAGGGAGCTTTGCAAGATGCAGTTTATCCTCTGCTTTCCACAAGCTCAGCATGTCTATCTGTCAGCATTTGCGTGGTGAAGGTCTGCTCTGAGACAACGCAGCCATATTTGTGAATGAAACATGTAAAACATAGAAACAACTCATGTAAAACCACAAAACTAATACCCTTGGTGGTGGCTTTGTCATAATGGAATACCACGGTGTTATGGGACATTTGCAAAGGACTAACGTTCCTCACTGGTCATATCAGTCTTTATTTCCTCCCCACTGGAGTAGTATTGTAACTGTGGGCACTGCTGAGAATGCCCAGGCCTGAGCAGGAAGTACTTCAGCTTTTTCTCCTTTGAATTGGGGTGGAAACCCATGTTGCTGACGTTTGAGCTTACTCCCCTTGTTTCCTTTGGTATTAGAACATTGGATTCCAGATCACTTCCGCCCCTGGTGTATAGTCATCATGAGAAAGGGAGGTGCAAGTGGCCCCTCTGCTGTAATGATACGCATTCCTCAGGACCGTCTTGAGCCAGAACTAATGAGGAAGCAGCTGCTGCTGGGTAGTCTCTCTACTCTGGTGTCACTCAGGTATTTCTCATTTGGTAGTATAGATGAGCCTAGCTGTTCTGACACAGGTGAGCTGGAGGCCTCTAAAATCTGAGCTAGGCCAGAGTGGAACATATTCCTCCTCATGTGTTTGTGTGTTTGTTGGAATTTTTCCTCTTTCCTCCCACTATTCCACATCAGTGGATAAGTCACGGTGTTAAAGAAATGCTGCAGTACTAGTGTACGTAACAATAAAAAAAATATGCATGTGTGTGCGTATGTGTTTGCTGTGATGTAGAAAGGTTCTCTAACTGTTACTATGACAACGGGGGTCTAAGAGGTAGCAGGCTTTGGAATGATGTCCTGGCAAGTTGCTCTGAGAAATGCAGATGCTTCTCTGCCTTACATTTCTCTTCTTCACTGTCCACCCTACTTTCTTCCTTCTCTTTTCTCTCTCTTAAACATTCTCAAACTTCTTTCACACCATGGTTTTGAAATTGAGTGACTCTGCCCACCTTACTGTAACTCACATTGTATGTTTGTGTGGTTGCATGAAAGTGAGGGAGAAATAAAGTCTTCTGTGATCAAGGAAAGCAGCATGTTATAGGTGTTACTAGCCTTACTGTGTGTTGAAATACTGAAATGCAGGTAGTTTTCTCTCACCCCACAATGGACATGACGAATGGTGCTTTTACCACAAGCCTTTCCTGCAACAGACCATTTTGTTATGTTGTGTTGAATATTTTTTTACAGAATGCTGTTAAGTCAGTCAGTCATTAATTGCACTGGTGCATATATGTGACAGTTTTCAGCATCAGTTGTGAATAATAGTGTAGTTTTAGAAAAATACTGGAGTGAACAAGGATGCTCAGCTCCTAAAGTACCCATTTTCTGACGACCCCCCCCCGCCCCCGTCTCAGTACACCTTTGACTACGCCGATGCTTGTTGTGCTATGTTTCTCTACTCTAGTGTAGATGAACACTGCAGAGCCTCCTACATACATAGATGGTCACTGCACTATGCTGGCATTAGTGCTATTGTGTTTGTGGTTTTTATTGGTGCTGGCAAAGAGTCTTGTGGTAAAAGTATTTTAGCACTCATGATGGAAGCCCCGGCCAAATGGCTGTAATGGTCTAAGGTTTAAGCCACCCAAGTCAAATGGTTGTAATGAGAATTGATGGTGCAACACTTTGACTCTCTCCTTTCTCTTATCATCCAAGCCCCTGGCCATTCACTACATGGTTGTCTCATTGTTTGTGTTGTGCTGTTAGGACCTGAAGTTTGCATTAGTTATGTATGAGATACAGATTTTTTTGTTTGGTCTGCTAAAAATGATTCTTCCTATGGATTAGCCTGTAGGTAAGGCCAGTGTCAAAACACATAAATAGTCAGAGACAGACCATTTTAAGAATCCAAAAAAATCATTGTCAAAGTTGAATGTATGGAATTCTTATTATGCAGCTCTGACAAACCTTTTCAGGAAGACTAGGAGTGAATCTTTGTAGTTGAGTTTCTTTTATGTTACAACATTGCAAGTACAGCAAAAGATGATGTGTAGATTTTATTGTTCGCTTTACCCATATGCTTTTCAATTACCCAGCTGGAATCACTGTGTTTGCAGAATATCGCAGCTATCCAGGACCCATTACATTACAGACTTCATGTTATAATTACAATGTTTTAAGTTGTTCTCTTTGAGTATGTTACATTAATATACTCTGTAATTCAAGTGCAATTCTGTAGTTATCATGACTGAATTGTCCAGTGAAACACTAACCCTACAGCAGCCTTGTGTGTTTTTTCTATTACTCACTTGCAAACAACAATTCCCTGCATTTTGTTTTAAATAAATGTGATGCTTTGTAATGCTTGGTAACTAGTTAGAACATACAGCAGAAGTTTCAAGTCTGTAAGGTCATTTTTAGTTCATGTGCTAGATCTTGCCTTTCTAAATTTTATCAGAAGTCATAAAAAAGACTTGCTTTTTACATATTTGACATCAGTTGAATCAGCTTAATAGCCATTAAACATTAATTGAAATTATAGGTTTATATACTTGTGGTGGAACTTAGATTTTTGCTCTCCCTGAAAAATGTATTGATCGTCATTTGCATCTCCATATAAAGGATATAAAGCTGATAGTTGGTCCACCCAAGCAGTCATTCATGTAGCAGGTTAGGTGCAGAAAAAAACTGTTAAAAGTGCAAGTGTGGTTTACTGCATTCAAGTTATAATAAATAGATTTGCTAAGGTGAGGCAGCAGCACATAACAGCGGGGCCAATGCTTAACTGGTAAGGGCTATCAGAAAATGTCAGAGGTGCAACGAATTTGAACAGATTTTACAGAATTCATGCATAATTGAAAATTCAGTGAACGTTGTTAGACATTAAATCACTGACTTAGAGTAGACCACTTGTTTCAGTCCCAACACAACAAATGTCAGTAAAAAAAAACACATCTAGAAAAGGTATTTTTGGATCAATGAGAGGAGTCACAAGTTCTCAGCTGCTTCTTCCAGAGCAAATGGGGTAGGGTTCCTACATGAATCTAAACAATTCAGCAGCAGGAGGAAATACAAAAACCAAAAGGTATTTTCAGTGCCACTGCATCATCAAGCTGAGTACTCTTATCCTGTTTGGAGAACTCATGAGGATCCCCTAAATACCTGACTAGTTATGAGCATTCATAATGCAAGGAGTGCTTATCGTGAGAATTGAGCTGTAAGTTTTTGTGCTTATGACTGGTTCTCTTACCCACTCTGAGTCTAAACACATTGCCCCTAGGTCCTTTATATTCAATCTATGATGAGGGCTGGGGGTCCTGGCCCCCATCACTTAGTGCAGAGAACATGTGTAGTGCTGGCAGGGTTCTGTACCTGGGATGTATATGCTTGCTTGGATGTCTGCCGCCTGCAAGGACGAGCATATCTGCTGGGTCAACAGAGCTGTGGAAGAGCAGTGAAGGGGGTTTGTTTTCACATTGGCTATTAATTCTAGGCCAATCGACTGCAGACAGACAAGATTGCATTATAGCATTACCCTGGTAATGCAGCAGGCGTCTGGCCCCTTGCCAGGCCTCTGCTTCTGCTCCTACTGAAGCTGCACAGGATCCGGTCAATGCATGTACAAGTGTGGCTCGGTCTCAAGGGACACCTCACTCAAACAGGACACATTCCAACCTCAGCAAAAAGGTGCTGTGATCAGGATAGTTTTTTTTTTTTTTTTTTTTTTTTTTTTTTTGATCATGCTGTGGTCCTACTGCAGTCAGAGGGTTGTGGATTTAGATCCTGGATGGGGATACTGATGATTTTGTACCTGACTCTCCCTAGGATATGAGAATTCCCATATTTCTACAATATAATGTTAAACTGTGTCATGTTGCCCTAGTGTAGGATTAAGAGGTGATTAGGGGACCTCTAAATACCACTTGTTTATTCAAGTCTGATTTATTGGCTGCAGCACTGTCTCTCCTGACAAATAGTGGAACTCTCCTTGCACAGTTTAGTTTAGGTCAGTGGTTCAGATATACACTGCGTTGGTACCCACAAATGTTTGGTATGCCACAACATGTCTGGAGTTATCTGATGGATAAAAGAAGCTGGTTCCCATGACAATTCATGTAATCCAAAAATGATTCATTGGCAGACCATGAATATTAATGTATGGTTAATTCTTGGAAGGTTTTGCTATCTGTTCAGAAGTTACAAGTGTTCTAGATGGGGAAAATGCAATACAACCTCACAAAGATGCCTTGAAGGGTTTGTCTGTGGAAATCTTGATTGAGCTTTTTATTCTGATCACCGATTTGCATGTTTCTCTGTGAGCATGCGCATTGACATCGATCATGGGGTAAAGACTCCCTGAAGACTTTGTATGACGCATCAGTTGTGTTTGCTGCCTAATCGAACTGACTTCACAGACTTCCTTGCCCCTCCTCCACAGGGACACACCACCTGCTCCTCTCTGCATTTGTCTTGCTTTGTCTCTCTGTTCTTCTGGAAATCAGTGTACTGTGTAACGTGTGTAAGATCACGTCAGTATTTACTGTTATGTTAAGTGACAGATGGTAATTGCTGGACGGCGCAAAATTTCCGCATGCTTTCAGAAGTCGTAAAAATTTCCACGCAAAGAGGGGAGTCGCAGTTACTGCAAGGTTTAGTCAATTGGACGGAATAGGCCTACTTAATTGGCCTTATTTGCAAAATCTCCACACTGTTTTAGCGCCTTTATCCCAGGTATACATATGCATGAACAGTTTTCACCATGAATTGTTTTTGTGAATAGGTCACCGAACAATAATGAGAAACGAAAAAATTGCAAGATCCAAAATATAATTCAGAAAAATATGAAATGGGCATTTTGTGGGTGGAGAGATTTTGTGTTTGAAAATCTGTCAGTTGGAAACATGCATATGATGGCCAGGATGATTTGCAAGATTTTGTGTTCATGTCTTTTTTTCCCCTTATTATTTTTCAGTGTGGAAATCCTGAGAGTCAGCACATTCTTAATAAAATAGTTTTGAAATGTGTACTGTTACTTCTGGGAACTTGTTTAAACATTTTCAGATAGTTTGACATTCCCTCTGTGTGTCTGTCTGGATGTGTGAGTATTTTCCTGACCCCGCCCCTTTCTTCTTTTCTCCCAGGGGTGGGAAAGAGCAGTCTTCTCCTACGATTTGCAGACAACACATTTTCAGGTAGGCATCCCCTTTTTCACTTCTGTTTCCTTCATGCAGAACAGAGGGAAAGATGCAGAGAGAAAGATTTGCTCTCAGGGTGTGTGTTCACAATAGCCTGGTCTAAACCAAAACTCACAACACATGACTTTCCGTCATGTTCTGAGGACAAGCAGCTCCCATCAGGCCTTGCGTCAACCTGCCTCACTCCCAGTAGAGCAGGTCACCTTGCTGCTGGTCACATGCTGCTTGTTCCTGCTTTGTGACTGGCAAGGTGATTGCAGTCTCAAACATTGAGGGATTGCATTTTTAGAAGAATAAGATTGATGAACTACCCCCCTCCAAGGGCTAGTACATAATGCAACATGGGTAAGGACCAGCAGCCCACTTATGTTTAGTCTATTAAAGCTCATGTTTGTGATTACAGGCAAAAGATTATTCAAAAGGGGGAAGTTTTGTTTATCCCCCAGCTGATACAGTTTAAAACACATTTTATACACTTGATACTCTGCACAGGTATAATGATCCCGCAGCTTTCCATTAATTGATTAAGAAAACCCTAGTCGATTTTCCCTTCAAGCTCTATGAAATGAGCTCAACGTCAGCAGGGTCAAGTGCATGTGCTTTATATGAGACACTTCTGAACAGCACCGTATTGAGAAAACTGGTTTATCAGTTAGTGTATGTTTTTGTGGGTGGATGCAGGTAGCTACATTACCACGATTGGGGTGGACTTCAAGATCCGGACAGTGGAGATCAACGGCGAGAAGGTGAAGCTGCAGATCTGGGACACAGCAGGACAGGAGCGCTTCCGCACCATCACATCAACGTGAGTACCGTCACGGGACACTACATTCATCCTTCGGGGCCATTCTCTCTCAATTTCATCAGTGGCTTAGAAGGTCCTAGATGCTCAGCTGTTTGTGTGTTGGATCAGTGAAGCAAGCTGCCTCATTCAAGCGCTGCTATCTTCATCAACCGGTGCAGCGTTTTGATTTTCAGCACTTAGCAAGATTTAAAGATCGAAAACAGGAAATGAAGGAGGTGGAAATCAATGGAGTAAAGCTGTTTATCTGGGATGGTTGGGATTGAGGCACTCAAACCTAATGGATTAACTAAATGTCTTACTCTCAAATACACACATTCACATACACATACTGAAATCATTATTGTTTTTCCTTTCTTTCATGTGAAGGGCCAGTCTTTGTGTAATTTAACATTGCATTACATTACACTACAGGCATTTGCTGGATGCTCACATCTAGACCGACTTACAACTCAAAGACAGTGCAGACCTTGTAAACATTTTACCAGGACATGAAGTTGAATATTTTACTTGTGTTTTGTGGTCTTACACTAATTATGGGTACTAGACTATTCAAATTGTTTTCTGACTCTGGGCTGTCTTATTTCCTGAATGAAGACATGGTTTTTCAAATTATTAAAATTCTTATCTAGTTGTTTGATATATTTCATACTCATTGGTAGCAACTTAGTAGCGGTAGCACCAGCTAATTGTTCATTCTTCACAAAGTAAAGGATGGACAAATAACGTGCATTGGTACCGTCTGCTCTGTGTGGAGAGGCCCAGTATAATGGGGACTGTTACTCATCTCCAGTGTGAACCATGTGGCTGCGGGCTCCTGCTGGTTCAGCCTCCTCTCTTGCACTTCCTCCTCAGCAACTGTTTCAAGGCATCAGGCCTTTCATTCTGCATCAACCAGCCACAGTGGCACTGTTTGTGGCCACCCCCTTTCTTATAATCCACCCCGCCCCCCCCCCCCACACACACACCATTCCAGCTACCACAATGCGAGGATGGCACTGGGTGCTGTGCCCCCTCCCTTTCCCATAATCCTCTTCACACCACACACCCCGCACCCCAGCTGCTGCAATATTTTGAAGCTTTAGCAGCCTTTCTGAATCTGAACATTGCAACTCACACTGTGTAAGAAACATGCATTGCATGTGTTGCAGTATTTATTTTCTGACAACTGTACACTGTATTTTAGTTCCAGCTGTATGCAGAATACAGTGACCAGAATGCTTTTTTTGTTAAATTGATTTGTTGTTCTTAACTGCATGTTGGAATCACCCACGTTGTGATTTGCAGACTCTGTGCTCTCTGTCGCGGTTATTTTCAGCTCAGTCCAGCCTTCCCTGCAGCTCTAGGAAGGTAATGTTGATGTTGCAGGCCTTCCAGCTTCACTGTCATCCTGCCAGACCCCAAGTCCAGCTGCAGCCAAGTCAGGCAGTTTGCACCAACCTTGGGTCCACCATAGCACGTTCTAATCTTGGCCCGTTCTGACAAGTCCTACCGTAGCATAAAAGTCAGCCCCGCTGCTAAGCAACCCGGCTAAGTGTTAAGTTGCCATAACGTGATGCGTCACAGTCGGAGGGAATGTGCCGGCTGGAATTGGGTGTCAGTTGACTCATTCTGGCATCATATGGACTGTTATATCATTCAGACATCCGGCGCAGCCATGTGGCGAAAGGCAGCTTTACAGTGCGCATCCATGGAAACACATGGGGAGACCGTGGGTGCAGTGGGTTCAACTCCCTGCTTTTGTCCTTGCATTTAAGGATGTTAAAAATGATTAAATACGATTTAAACTGAAATGGTTTTTAAATGTTCAGACAATATTATGTTTGAAATGGTGACTCTCTGTGACTATCATGTAATCCCCATCACTCTACAGAAACACTGTATCTTGAGTCAACAAATTGGACACTAAAGGGTCTATTTATTAAAATATAATTAATATGCATTTCCCTGTATAGAAAAAACAAGTAAAATCCAAATTGTACTTACATTTCAAAAATGTAAAAGTACCAGCTAAACCTTATGTCTCTGTGGATAAGAGTATCTGCTAAATGACGAAAGTCAAAAGTAAATGTGGCTGGCATAGTGCACTTCATACTATGTATGTGTGTGAGTGTGTGTCTGTGGATGGGGGGGTCTATGTCCCATTGTTCAGTAGAAACCACTCCTGTCAGTCAGACTCCTGCAGTCTGGCCGCCCCGTTTGCTGTTCAGTAACTGTGCAAATCAGCTTTTGAAAGGTTGGCTCCACACGTTTATGGAGGATGCTCCTGGCTAGTATAATTCTCCTCAACTGGCAGAGACTGTGGTAGTGATGGGACAAGCCAATAGACTGATTTGGCTATCTAAACTGGCAAAGAATGGGGGAAAATTACGCAATGAAAAATGTTTTTGAAAATCTAACAAAGCAATTGTGTGCATGACCTGCAGGAGAGCGAGTCAGAAAACCATGGATGTGGGGCTGGAGATGTGAAGCACTGATAGCTGTCTAAAGCCTCTGATGAGCTGGTCGTCATTTCTTTCAGATCAATTCATTTGTGTCTGAAGCCTGGCTGTTTGTTTGCATTGTGGTTTCTGCAAGCCGTGGGTGAGCATGTGTGATTGTTCTGCAGTGCACAGGATATGGAGCTCTTTGAGCCTTTTTTTTTCTCTGAAGTTTCTACTTTGAAAAAATTAGAAGGCAACACAACCCCCAACCCCATATTTTGTCCCGTGGAATTCAAGCAGTGTGTGCTGGGGGAAAAAAAGCCTTTTAAAGAAGGTAAAGTGGCGCTCCATGGTTGTTGTTGTTGCTGTCGTTGCCGAGGACTAATTGCGTGCGGCAGTGATGTGGCGTGGTGCCTCATTAGAGTAAAGTGAATTTCAGGCTTGGAAGAGTTCGAAGGGCCTTGTTTGCAGGAGCTGGGCTGCAGCCCCGCCTCCGCCATCGAGCTGCAGCTGGAGATCCAGCCATTGGGAGGAGACAGGAGGGAGGAGTGCCACTCCTCGGACGCTGCTGTCCGATGCAGACAGCGTGATGTGCAGGCCAAAGAGGGGGGAGCGCACCGCTCGCCAGCATGAGCCCACAGAGAGTAATTGTCATGCATTTGGAGTTGCTTGTACTGGAGTTTCTTAAAGGTGGACAGCAGGCCAAATGCCCTGAAGGGGTGGTGGGTGGACCACTCCTTCCCCTCCTTCCCTCCCTCCCTCCCTCCCTCTCGCTAACAGGCAGTACTGTTTGAATTTTAGTGTTCAGTTGAGTGGGTATATTAAAGGTGGGTTGCTGTTGGGGGGTGTGTGTGTATCTGCATGTGTATTGTGTATGTGTGCTCCTATGCAGAGACCATGGTTGTTGAGCTGATAACTGTAGCGTGTGTTTGTGGCACCAGCGCTGCCCTCTCATTACCAGCGATGTTGTGACAGGCTGGGGCAGCGCCACTGAAGGCTCATTGGACTGAGAGGCTGAAAACACACAAGGGGCCCGTGAAAGGGCTCTTTGTGCCGGGCTGGCCTGACTGTGCGCTGGGGAAGAGGCGCAGCGGGGAGTGTCCTGACACATCTCTCTCATTCTCAGGCCTGCGCTGGCTTGTCCTGGGTTATGCCGCCACTCACACACTCAGGGCTTTACTATTCTGTAAAAGTTTGTTTTTATATATGTTGCATAATTTTTGTTGCCTTCTTCTGATCACATCCTACCAGATTAATAATGTTTCATTCTTGCTTGTTAAGGACAATGTATCTCTCTATTGTGTGCATGTAGCCTACTTTCAGTCCTCCCCATATTTTACTTTATGTAAATGCAACTCTTTTCCGCTCTACTCCACCCGCTCCTCTTCCTATTTCTCCCTTTTCTTTCACTCTCTTCACGCTTCCTCTCCTGCAGCACCCAAGTGACCTTCTCTTGTGTCCTGTGTCTCACAGTGACAGTGATGATTTGAAAATTAACTTCCACCTTGCAGTGTGCAGTATACAGCATGTTTGTGACCGGCAGTGTCCCTGTGGTAAAGGGGAGCTGTGTTCCCCTGCAGTGTGTGGACTGGGGGTGGGTGCTCCACACTGTTAATGCTGAGAGCTGTATGGGTCAGCAATAGATCTCAGCCCCTCACCCCCCTCCTCCCAAATACAGTGCAGCAACATGGTTCAGACAGTCTCTATCACAGCTCAGTGTGTCTCTGCATTATACACGCTGCCTGACCCATTGAAACACGACCAAGTTTGGGATGGTCGTGGATCAAGAATTAATGACAGTACAAGACAGTAAATAATATATTGTTTACTACTACTAATACTAACAGTATTAGTAGTAAGCAAAACTACATTTGATATGATATGTATGCATACCTAGAAACAATAATGCTTTAGTTGCCACTCATTTAATTTAAATTCTTACAACTTATGGTATTATGTGGTGCCTCAATGGTATTTTCCAGAGAAGGGAGCGAGAGGAATCTAAATAAAATTTGACATGAATAAGTTAAATATATGCCATTATTACTCGACCACTTCTCAGATAATCACATGAAAACCCCTGAAAAATAATATGGATTATGAAAAAAAAATAGCAAGATGAGGAAACGTGGGGCACATGAATGCATTTGAGTAAAGTAGAACCTCTGTGCAAAGTTAACTAACCACTGAACGTGTTGGCACGTCTTTGCACAGTTTTCCAGAGAGGAAGCACGTGGTAACAACGTGTATCACATACAAACTGGGGGGGGTGCTGATCTGGGATCATGCGTCTCCTATCAGTATCTTGACCTTACCCATCAGGAGGTAAGACAGAACTGATCCTACATCAGCATTCTTGCTCTCTGAGTCACTTCATGAACACAGGCCTACCTCCCTCTATAAGGCATCTGTGGCTTGTAACCAGCTTGACTTTACTGAGTGTGAGAAGTGCCGATGGAGAGAGATTCTTTACAAAAGGAACTGAATCTGCGTTTTGCAGCTTTTTGTAATGAGCATGAACTCTTTCAGCCTAAAGCACAGCTTGTTGTATAATATGTAAAATGAAAGGCTTAAGTTTGAAAAAATTTCCAGTGTGAAATAAGTTCATTCAGATGTTTGAAATTCACACTTAAAAGGTTGTATGTGCGAGTCATTGTCTGTGAATTTAGTTGTACTCTTTTTACATTGGGTGAATGTGTCACTTAAAATTCTTGTTTTTCATAGTAAAAGTGGTTTGTGACAGTGAATTTGCTTATGTGTGTCATCTGAAAGAGACCGCATACACACACACACACATACACATGCATCCTGTGATGCCATTTCTCCTGCTGATGTGGTTACCTCAGGACAGTAGCAAATCTGAGAGTGCTACTCAAAGTTTTCATGTCTTGTGAAATTGGGTTACTCTTTATTCTTTTGATAGCTTCCAAATTCTCACAGTGGGTAATCACTGAGAGAGTTATAGCTAAACCATGTCTTTCCATTTAAAAACTGATGATTAAAACATGTTTTTCTCAGAATCCATCCATAATTATATCCTCCTTAGAATTCATCTGGAAAGCCTAGTGTCCAAATGTGGTTTGTCATACGCTCATTCTCAACAAACTTATGTTTGAAAAGCAAAAAATATATTGTTAAGTATTAAAACTGTGACTGTTGAGGTCTTTTCAGAATTGAATGTGTATATCTACTTTGACATTACATGTTATGCTAACGTTGTTTTGTAAATGGCAAGAATGCTGTTCGCTTCATATGAACTGTATTTTTTATTTATCTGGAAAAATAAGTTGAGGTACAATATTTGCAGTTACCTCTCAGGTGATTAAGTGTAGTTGCCTTTTTGTGAAGTGTTTGTTGAATCAGCATGTTAAATAGCCTGATTGAGGAGACTAGTCAAATCTGTGTTGAGAGCTCCCCCCAGTGGCCACAGTAGTAATATAACCAAGAACCAGTTTTTTCCTCTGGAAACTCAGGACCGGACAAATAAAATCAGTGGTTAGATGCCAGAGAGACTCATCTAACTTTGTCCTTTTCCCCTGCTGCCTTCTGCAGGTACTACAGAGGAACCCACGGGGTAATCGTGGTGTATGACGTCACCAGTGCCGAATCTTTTGTCAACGTTAAACGGTGGCTACATGAGATCAATCAGAATTGTGATGACGTCTGTCGAATATTAGGTGAGTATCTCATCTCTTCTGGTTGCTAAGACGTGACATACGTAGATCATCAAGGTGGTAACAGCAAACATTTTTCACACTCCCACCCCCCCATCCCTCTTCCTCTTCCTGTCTGTCACACCCTGCGCTCTCAGTGGGGAACAAGAATGATGACCCCAACTCCAAAGTCGTCGAAACAAATGACGCTCAGAAGTTCGCCGAGCAGATGGGGATCAGCCTCTTCGAGACTAGTGCAAAAGAAAATTTGAATGTGGAGGAGGTGGGTGGAGCTGTTCAGTTTTATTTCTTTGTTATATTTTTTAAATGATTATTAATTTAGTTATCCAGAGTGAATTGCAAATCTCCTTATGTCAAGAAGCATATAGTGTAGATGAAACATGTACAGTTGATACCATATAATAGATACTGGTACTTTTTTGGGTTAAGCAAAGGGGAATTTTGAGCCTGTCTGTTTAGTGGCCCCCTAACCATTTGATTGTTTATGAGAACTTTGGCACAGAGCAGTTCATGAAAAATGGTTATACCATTGACTGTATGGATCAGGACAGCACTGTTGGGCCACAATACATCATGACCACACCCATATATAAATATAAGGCATGACTAACCAGGCTTTGTTTTGTGGATATTTCCTTGTAGATGTTCAACTGTATCACGGAACTGGTGCTAAGAGCTAAGAAAGAGGTCCTGGCCAAGCAGCAACAGCAGCAACAGAACGACGTGGTCAAACTGACCAAGAACAGTAAACGGAAGAAAAAATGCTGCTAACAAAACTGACCAATGAAGATAAAAAAAAACCCACCACCACCACCACATACACAAAACAGCATCAACATCAAACAAAACCACATATGGAATAAGACTCCAATAAACTAAATTAAAAGAAGATGAAGATTTAATAATGAAATTATGATGAATAAATATAAATAAAAAGTCCCTTTTGGACAAAATGAATCCTAAAGACTTAAAAAAAAAAAAAAAAACAATGTACAGATTTTATTAGAAGTTAGTGGGAGTTTTATTTGGGATTGAGCAGTTATGTGATGTTATTTAATAAGGTCCTTCTGGGTTTGGGAAGGAGCAGAAAGCTGACTGCCACTGCAATTCTCAGATTTATATATGAAATATAAATAATATTACTTTGCATCAGTATATATATTTTTCTCCTTTCACATCACATGGGACTTTTAGGAATCAAGTGAAACTGCACCTGGAAAGGAGAACAACTTTTTTTTTTTTTTTTTTTTTTTTTTAACAGATGATAGGATTTAAGGGGTGGGATTATTTTTGGGGAGGGGTTTGGGGGGAGGGGGTTCATGACCATTGTACCTTTTTTTCTCATTTTCAAACTTCAGACACCTGCATTTACCATGGCTTTAGTCCAATGCCAACAAATCACGAACTTTTTAAAATTGAATTTATTGAGAAAATCATGAAAGCAATGATTGAACATTTGTCAGTTAATACAATAGAAAGAACCAGTGACCTGCATATTGTTTTTTTTATTTTATTTAATTTTATTACTTCTCTGTTTTGCCAAGCCTCTTGACTCCCCCTCTACCTCCAGCAGAAAAAACATCATGGCACCGGTCATTTTTTCATTAGCCACCTGTGATTTTCTGCAGTGACAGTTCCCAGTCAACAACTTGGACCTGATAGTAATTCATTTGCCATTCTCTGCAGTCTTACTGTGTTGAGCCTTTTCTTCAAATTTTATATTTTTTGTTTTCACTAACAATAATACCATCATGGGATGAAACAAAAAAGAAAAAAGCAATCCTGTCATTTGCAGAGGAAACCCTCTCTATCTGCTGTGGATGGGCACCATGGAAATGGAAATGGCCCCACTGGGTTTGGACTTTGGTTGTGGTCTCTGCACCGCCTGTCGTGCCGTTCGCCCGCCTTACCTCGTGTTGTTGCGCGTCGCTCTGTCATTCCATAGTGATGGAGAGCACCCACATCCCTGTAGCGCTGTGCCTCATCCACACGTTCATTCTAACACACTGTCATCGCCTGTACGGTTTTGTTCTGAGGTCTGTCGCAGTGAGCCTGGTGCTCCATCCATGGGCTCTGGAGATGTGGGCAGCGGTGACGCTGGGAAAGGCACGCCAAACTGAACGAGTCGCTGAACTGAGGCAGCAGAAGGCTTCCACTGGCAATCTAACACTCCTGGGACAAGTTTTTTTTTTTTAACTTTTGTCCATTAGCCCACCCATTGGCTCAAATTACTTCCTCCTTCAACTCATCTCCCCGCCACACGTCCAGCATGTCAGCTACGGTTGTTCCCATGGCCCTTGTTCTCAATGGGGAGATCTGAGCTGTGGGGAGGGATGCGGCCACATGCACCAATGGGAATCCTGGGCTTCACTGTCTTTCTGCCCACCCCTGGGTCACAGCAGTGCACCTTACCTGTCCGTCACTGCAGAGACTGGATGGGGATGGAGGGGGCAGGGCTACAGGGTGGAGGGGGCAAGGCTAGGGGGCAGGACTGGGGATGGGCAGAGCAAACACCAGCTGGCTCGGAGCACTATGTGCATGCACAAACTAAGGCATCTCACACCCACCAGGCTCACCAAGAGCCCAACGATCATTTGATATCTATTAATATGTGTATGTATATATAAATATATTTGTGTATGTGTGTATATTTAATATATAGGTATATACATACATATTTTACACGCACATATATAAACATGTATGTACATATGTAGTCCGCTATAATGTACATGCTTGTGGGTGTGTGTGTATTAGTTGAACCATTCTTTCTCAGCTGTGGTTTGCTGTACACTGGAGAACTAAAATGTATTATTCTTTTTTTCCCCTTTATGAATTAAATCGATAATAAACATTTTAAAAGAATTAACATTTGACACAGATGTACTGTATTCAATTTATTTTAGTGGCTCAGTTAGCTAGGAGTGGTTTTGGAAGGTGCCCGGCTCAGTCTGCCTAATCTGTTTTGTTCCTGTGTCTTTTCTGGTGGGTTACTCCTGCCTGACAAACAAATGGTACTAATTTACAACCACTCCATTTCACTTGCTCAGCTCAGCATCAATGATAGTATCAATTGTCCCAGAACCCAAGGAAATGGCATCAAGGACCAGTATGACATTCTTTTCATCTCAAGTCATTTCTTAAATATACAAATAATAATTATTTGTAATCAGAACTAGCTTGGCTTTCAAAAGCCAGCATTGATTAGAGGAAAACACATGTACTTGTTCAAGGAAAAGGCAGATTTTACAACTTCAGAAAATGTATGGTACTTCTGAACACTTGTTTTGGCTCTTGGCCAATTTGCTCTTTCAATAATGAAATTTTAAGAACATGGCCAATACAGATTTGGTATATGTTGTGCCATATCTTACATTACAGCTGCCTAGCAGTGGTTTGATTGAGTAAATGGAAATCTTTCAACAGAATTGTGGCCTTGGTTTAACAAGCTCTTCATTTACTCATTTACAGAACCAAAATGACTATCAGAGGTGTACATACTAGTTTCACATGAGCCTTACTGCATCCAAAGGAATCAAAACAACACTGAATTTAGTCTCTCCATTTTTTCTGTCTCCCATTTTTATTTTGTCACAGTGGCCTCCACATAAACACATTCATAGGATGTTTTTTCTCTTGAAAAGTTTTCTATATAAAAAATTCATTTTTTGTTTTATATACAGTGTTTTCATCATTTGTCCATTAATGAAAAATAGTCATTTTCCATATAAACCATACAGTACACTTGGTTATATATATATTTTTCAGTTTCCTTTTAATATACAAATAGTACATTGTTTATTAAAGTATCTCTTCTTTAATAGAAAACTAGCCTGAAATGACATATGTATATGCATGTATATATGTATGTGTGTGTGTGTGTGTGTGTATATATATATACACATACACACAGATTTTATGGTAATGTATGCATATTTATAATATGTATATGTACCTTGTACATACACACATACAGACAAAATGTACAAAATCATAATTTTGCCATTCAATGTTAGCTGTTCCAGCTTTTCATTTAACACATTCAATTAGTTTCTTTATTACTACAGTTCGGTTTACTGAACACAATTACTGTGGTTCCAGCCCCCATTTTTACTCTAAACGGTCAAGTCATGATCACTGCTTAATTGTACAGGATCCAGGAAGAGCACATAGTGTAATAACTCCTATTGATTTATAGACGCTTTGTATATCAAAAACGGGTGTGTCACTCAAGAAAGTGATCGGGGGTTACTGGAAGTAGAGTATGACCACACCTGGATCCCCAACTGAAGCATCAAATGCCCCATGATCGTTGACTGCCCCTGTTCAAATCCACTTCAAGTTTGTTCCAAAAATGTCATTTGTGCAAGCACAGCACAAACAACGAATGGACGCACACAAAACACATTGTCACGCGCGCACAACACACACAGAGACAAGGTACTGGTTTAAAGAAAAGTGTGTACATGATGTTGAATAAAATCGAAACTGAATCGTGACCCCAGAAGGAAATGCGATTCGTACACAATGCACATGAAGTGAGGCAGTGCATTTATGGAAATGAAATGACACCACACTGGAATAAATAGCAACTCACCAAAACGTTTCAGAAAACAAACTTGAGAGAAGAGACTGGTTTCAAAACCACTTTTAAATGAAGACAAGAGAAGAGTATACAAAGTCAACGATGAGTTACGGGACTAACATGGGGAAACGGCCACATGAATACAAATAAAAAGACGTTTTTAGTACAGCGTAACATCTGTGACATTGAGGTGGGTAATGTTCCTCTGGGAACAGTGGTTGACCCCTGTCCAGTCCCGTGGGGTTGATTGGCTTGCAGCGTAAATCACAGATGTGACAGAAAAAGTGCACATATCCCCCTTCAGTTGTGCACAAAGTATGTGTGTCACCAGCTACAGCCTGGAAGCAGAGAAAGTGCAGCACTGGGATCTGTCTATGAAACTGAGCAGGGAACTGTACTGCTCATTGAAGAGCAATTGTGAAAGCCAATAGTTTGCTAGGTGAGACTAAGCACTTAACAGTCCAACCAAACCCCTGGTGCAGATTATGCAATGTCTGACCACATGATTTTACTGCAGTTGGTATGCAAGATAATGTAATTTCAACATTACATTCCATTCAAGTTTCCCTTGTCTGTGGATGTGTGATACATTTTTTAAACCCTGTTTCTATTCTGTAATGGCTTGCTGTCAAGCCTCCTGTCTGCCCAGTGAGTACTTTTTTTCAGTATCATGTATTTTCACTATAGCCAGGCTGCAGTCAAGCTTGAGCCCAACTCAACTCCCACGGGCTGGTCCAGAATTAAACCTCCTTTGACACCTGGATTGGAAATTCAGAATCTCCTTTCACCACCAGACACCTCTATGCAGAGATTCTACTCCTTGTAAACATTTATACTTGAAAAAAAGTACAGTAACAAGACACGTGTGTACATCAGTCTAGGAAATTAACTTTTTTTCATTCAAAAGTTATATTTGTATAAATATATTGACTTTTTTTCTCCAAAAACAAAATCACTCTTTGGGTTCATCCTTGCCACCACCTGCCTCCATTGAGATAGGGAGAGGAGACCTGCATAGCTTTGTTCAGGCACGCCCAGCTGCTCACATCAATTGTGTCCTATCACTGACACATGCTAGGTTCACAGACTGAAGTTCCCGACCCACCCCAGCCCACAAACCACCCGCAAAAAACCACCTGGGGTCCCCTTTTGGCAGACACATCAACACTCAATGGAAGCTCACAACCAAGACATTATCTAGTGCACCATCTCCTGGACTGGAGTGGAAGAACCCTGTCTAGGCTTAGAAGCAAGGGGAATGGCAGTACAGTTTTTTTTTTTCATGGTTGTATACAGGGGGTAAAATACATTTTCTCAACCCACCCCTCAAAAGAAATAATGGAATCATTGTGGTACATCAGCAGGATTACTTGGAAAACACCTGATTAAAGTGTACTTATTTTATGTAGAAGTATGCCGCAAAGTGATTAGCGCTTGATCATAAATATCACTGAAAAACTGAGGAAGCGTTCACTTGCTGGGGCCTCACACTGCCACCAATATACAGAGGTGGACTTTTCCTTCTTTAGTGTAAACAAATTGTGAGGGGGGGTTTGTTCAGTAAGGTACATGCTGTTTACAATTTACACAAATCCCAGCACTGGGCATTTGACCCCCTCCTTTGATTCCAGTGCCTGGCCCGTCCAGCCGTCTCTCTGTGCGTTCAAGTGTTTCAGGCCTAATCCTGAGGCCATCCACGTTCTGATGGTTTGTCAGATGCTGTGAGCACAGAACCTCAGTCATGATGTCACACTGAGGAGGGCCCTAAGGGACATTCCAGGGTTTTATATTCTTTAAGTATGATTGGACACTGTTACTGTCATTAAAACATTTGGGTAAATAATTGTCTTGTGCTGCAGCCCTTGAGAATAGTGATATGTATACATCTGCATTTTTCTGTTTTCCCCACCCTGTACATAAATATGACCTGCAGCAGCCATGGTTGTGACTTACTCCTTCATTTTTTGCTTCTGCTTTTCTTCCCCTTGCAGGGGGCCTCTGACTCTACTTTTCCAAAGGTAAAAATAATTTTTATGAGCAATTACTTCAGTCACTTACAATTAAAATAATTATTAAATGTTTCTGTTACGGTGGCTGCTATGGGATTCATTTTTTATACATTTTTTTATGGTTCCTGCATTACAAGCATTAAAACTGCTGTCAGACTGACAACCATGTTGAATCAATTACTTGTCACTGAGCCCAAGGTTACAGTCAAACTAAAGCTTTAACCTGCCCTGCATAGCATAAAGGAAATGTACTGACCCACAAACAGAACAGCAACTCTCCTGAGTTCAGCTTAACTATTAAATCCATTTACATTTAGGAAAGAGAATTAATGCTGTTCCTTTCTGCTGTAAGAACTCAGCTGACACAAACTGCTCAATAGATTAGCCAGTGCATCGGAGGAGCAAGCAGGTTAATGAATTCTGCCCTGAGCCACTGACAGTAAGGCCTCAGTTTAGGGCACTGAAAGTCTGAATGAACCTGAGAGGACGGCTGAGTTTTCTGCAGGGATGTCACGACCATAGGCGGGGAGCTGGACACCAGGCCAGGCAAATGGCTCAAGCGGTCTGCACCTTTTCTGAATGGAGGGGGTCACCACCCCCAGGGAGGCACAACTGGAGAAATGACCTCTCTCGGAGAAAACTTAGTGATAAAATGTGTTCAATTAGCCTTGAAAGAACAGTTTTACTCACTTGTGGTAAGGTAGCCCAAGGATCTTGGGATGGTTTTTGTGATGTAGGTCACATATCCCCCCCCCAGCACCCTCCATCTTTAGAATCAGCAGACAGTAGAGCAACAGAGCCGATAAAGTGCAAAACAAATGACATGTCAGCTGATCTGGGATCAGCTTCTGTTTTGTGTGTAGTGCTACCCTCCACCTGCCATGTTTCAGTTTGTATTCTTTGGCTATCTGCATTGCCTGTGTCCTGGTCTACACCTGTTAGACTCTCTCCCTCTCTCTTTATTACTCTCTGTTCGTCTCTCTCCCTTCTCCCTCCCTCACACTCTGGCCATCCCCCTCAGAGGCTCAGTTCTTTTTGAAGAAGGAGAAGAGCTTCTTGTCCCCGTCAGCTTGACGATGGGGCCTTCTGGAGGGCGGGGCCGAGGGGCCTCCTCGACCACCTGAGCCCCCAGAGAAGGAATATGGAGAAGCCCTCCACTCCTCCTGGTGCTTGTCCATCAGCTGCTGATCGATCACTCTGTGCATGTCATCCTGAGAGTGACAAAAAGACAGAAGGAGAGAGGGATGAGTAAAAGAAATGAGAGAGAGATAAAGGTGAGGGATGGATGAAGCAGGTGAAGTGGTAAGGGGGACATACAAACAGGAGACGAAAGACACAGGCGGAGGTGATTGATGTGGATGATTCAAAAGGCAATAATGAGTTGTGGCTGACTCACTACGAAAGTCAAAGAGTACAATTTGCCATTTGGTGGAATGAAGTTGTGTCACTTTTAGACTGAAACAGCGAGCCATGGCTTTGGAATGGCTCAGCACAGCACGGCATGATTCAAAATGGAGTTGAGCGGTTCCACAGGGATGGGATGAGATGGCACACAGAGGCTCACCTCAAAGGCAGGAGGGGGGGTACCACAAGGGGAGGGGGTGGTACGGAAGCTGAGAAAAGGCCACTAGATCAGAAACCACAAGAGCCACACAGTAAAGAGTCCTGAGGAGGCAAACTGCAGCCGGGGAGAGAGAGAGAGAGAGGAGAATGGTGCAGGTTACACAAGGGGGAGGGAGAGAGAAAGAGAGAGCGAGCCAGAGAGAGAGAAGACCAGTGAAGGTTGCACAAAGGGGAGAGGGAGTGAGAGAAAGAAAGAGGAGGGGGGAGAATGCTGCAGGTAACAGACAAGGGAGGTGAGAAGGTGGATAGTGGGAATACACATGCACACCCACACGCACACCAAAACATACATCCACTCTGACACTGCCTCCACCAGTCCACTGCTCTACACCAAAACCAAATTACTGAATGGCCATGGAAAGTGCAAAAGTAATTTTACAAATTTCACAAATTTTCACAGGTTCGTCAAACAAATACTTTTATAATTAAATTAAACTAGTCAGTTACTCTATGTACGTTGTTAGGTGTTGGTTATTTTGTGAATTATTCCTTTTATTCATAATTAAGGAAGATACATGGGAACAAAGTAATGACAGGTTTAAAGGTAAAGTTTGCTCCCTCCCTATTTCCACCTCACTGTACCTATAACATAATAATTGTGAAGATATAATTACTTAAACAAGCAGCTCATTTTGTGAATCAATATTCTAAACACATTTTAAAATGTAATATGGTACAACCTCAAAGATAGACTAACAGCAGCAATGGTGATAAAATATTTGTATGTGAAAAGAAAATAACACCACAATAAACAAATTTACATAAACCTGTAATTATTAGAATCATTACATGTGTTGCCTGCTGTGAACTAATGAATTAGCCAACAATTGTTTCAGCATTGGGGTCTCCTGTCAACTATTATGGGCACACACATGTACCAGTGTGTGTATCAGGCATACATGTTTAACATCTCCATGCATGTACAGATACAGAGGTACAGTGCTTTTCTATGCAAAAATCCAACCAAAGTTGTATATTTCACTTCTTTGGTCTACTCTACTATATGACCCCTTACCAATGACCCTTGACCCACCTGCCAGGCCTCCAGCTGTTGTGACAGGTTGAGCTTCTGCTGGATGGCATCCAGCAGCTGGCTGTTCAGAGACATGATGTCAATCTTGCACTTAGCCAGCTCCATCTCCACTGCTTTCTTCCTGTAGCAGAAAGAGACAGGTTTGGTGAAAGAGGGAACCATAGAAACAGAAAGATGTACAGGGGTAAAAAGGAGGGTGAATCAGAGGGTTTGAACCCAAATGAAAAATATGTTGAAGGGAGGTGGGTGGAGACAGGATGAGAAAATATGATATGATCAATACCAAACATGGTGGTTTTAGAAATGCATAATGATTCTCCATACAGGCACATGAGCAACAGTTGACTATGGTATTTATGGTATTCTGAAAAATCCAATGGGTGTTTTCCAAATTCACCTTTATCAGTCCATTTCCACCAATGTATACAATAGTAAATAATGTAAAATGCAAGATAATTAAGGTTTGAGTACTGTGTAAAATCTCCAGCGGAAGGAAAGGTGGGATCATGTGAAATGTCACTCGTTATTGACCTGCTGGAACAGACTGTGGTCTCATCCTGATTGCCTGACTCTGATCAATACTCTGCAATGGAGAGCGATGGCAGGCATGCTTGGAGCGACAGGGGTTCCACTCACCCCATTTGTAGTAGCAAACAGAGCCACATTGATCCTGCTGTGATTTAACACTGACACTGTAGCCATTACAATAAACATAGCAGGGTGCAAACAGCTTGGCCAGGGATCTCATTCTATTCCCGTGATGCTCACACAGGTTACACTGCTATGCTATGCATGTTTCCTGACAGCTTTCTTGGTAAATGACCTCTGTGTCTGGGCACTGTTTCCTCCTATTTAAATATACATGTGTGAGAGGCTGTTTTTGACATTGCCAGTGTAGTGATGTCTTATGGCCACATGGTAGTGCTATATACTCAATTTTCACCTTCAGGCAACTAATATGACATAAAGCTGCACTTAGACTTCTAAATAATTAAGGTTAAACAAATTAGACTGCTTACTACCAAATTTTGAATACTACATTTCTTTGATTCATTAGATGATACAAACTCCAGTTTTACATATTGATTGTTGACACCCATGCATATATATGGTGACAATGACTGAAACTGTTTAGAGATGTATGGTGGTAATACTTTGCAATGGCATCATCTCTGTCTCGGATGGCGCTCTGAAGCTGCTCGCTGGGCTCCCGCACCTCCGCCATCGCTCGGAGTTGTTCGCTCTCCTCCCGCAAGGAGCACAGCTCCACCGAAAGCAGCGCCACCTTGAGGACAGGAGAATGAGGAGAGGAGTGGTTACTTTTTAGGCAGAACTTTCCCTCAGCGGAAAACTGTTCAAGCACTGACCGTGGAACAGCCGCCCCAAACCCTGTTGTCAACCTGAATTATTTTGGACAAAGTGATTGAACAAATTGTGGGCCAGCATTTGAAGGCACTGTGTACCTCTACCACACTGTGGTGGTTTAGAAGGAGATGTGCGGAGTGCTGACCTGGTTGTGAAGCTGTAGCGCCTCTTCCTGGCTGCTGCGTGCTCTCTCCTGCTCACCATCATACAGCTCCCTGAGAGCCCGGAGTTCCTCCCCGAGCTTCCGCACCTGGTCCTCCAGGGCCTCCTCATCGCTACGCCTGGAGCCCTGAGCACAGAACCCAATCACCAGCCCAAAACTGATGTCAGCACTCTGACACAATCAGAGGAGCAGCAAAACAATCACATCATTTACAGTCTTTTTTTTTTTTTTTTTACAAAACAGGCCTTAACATCTGTGTTACACTCAGCACAGGCTTTTGTGATACTGCAACCTGGGTCTCATTATGTTGCCTGTGCCATCTGTCTCTGTGTGTTTGTGTCCTGTGTATCATTATAGGCTTATTTGTGTTGCTTGTGGGTGTATATAGTCTCTGTGGTTCAGACTGCTTATTTTGTTTATGTGTATCAGTACAGACATTTGCACTGTATTGTGTGCGCAAGCTTTTGTAATGTGCTGCTAGTGCATCTAAATGTGTCTCACTGTGAATTGGCAAGTGCTATCGCTGTGTGTTCAAGTATTTTCTAATGTGTTTCAGTCCATCTTGCATGTCGCTCTTGCCTTGTAAGTGGCTCTGGATAAGAGCATCTAACAAATGTCCTTTAATGTAATGCAATGTAATGTCTATGTGTGCCTATGTGTTTCAATCAGTTTTTATATCTGTGTATACCAGTGTGTCATTGTTTGCTTTAGCATTGTCTTAGTGTACTTTCAGCGTCTATCAATGTGTTTCAGTGTTTTCAGCATTCCTCAATCTGTCATAGCATGTTTGAGTGCAGTCCTGGTTACCGTAGACTCGTTGCCATCCATGAGGTTTTGTGTTAGCCTGCGCAGCTCTAGCAGGCTGGTGTGCAGGCTGCCCATGGGAACGTCCTTGGCTGAAGATGTCTCTGACGATTCATCCATGGAGGAGTCGGTGGACAGTGCAGAGTCTGTGATGTCATTGCCTCTTAGGTGAGAGCAAAGAGAGCGCACCTGACAGTACGCCTCCCACATCTGGAGCCGCAGCTTTGTGGGAGGAGGGAGTGACATTAGAAAACAGAGCCATTTCTCAACTCTATTTCAATATTTCTGTGTGTGTGTGTGTGTGTGTGTGTGTGTGTGTACGCGCATGTGTATGGTGTGATACCTGTTCTCTCTCCTGCTCCAGCTCCTCCTGCTCCATGCTCTGCTCAATCTCACACAGCAGGCTGGCAGAATGTGGGCCCAGGCCCTGCAGGTCCCTCTCTTCGTTCAGCTCCTCCAGACGTGCACTTAGCTGTCTGTGCGAGACACGAACCTCCTGCAGCTCTAGCTGGCTCTGGCGGAGCTAAGGGGCACAGCACAAATCAGAGTTACACATAGGCACCATGCAGCCAAGTGAAAACATCATCAGAGCAGAACATTAACAAGAGGCACAGAAGTGGTCCTGACATACAGCAGGGTAATTCAATGCAGGCACAAAAGTAAATCTACCTCTGCTTTTGTACATTTCTAAATTAGTTAAGCGGGATTTAACGGAAAGTCAATAATTTGCTCAATGGTATTTTTTCTCTATACTATTAGGCAGCTGGATGGTATTCCAGCTCAAAATCGCTAACAATGGAACGTTTTTCAAACGCTGACAAACAGCTACCGCAGAACATAATAAAGTAAGCGATTACGTGCCATTACCTGCAGGTCTTTCTCGTGACACTGTCTCTCCAGCACGAGCGTCCTTTCCTGCAGTTGATCTACTGTAGTCTGCAAGAACTCGTTCTCCTCTATGATAGAGTTTACGCGCCGCTCCAGCTCCCTCTTGCGCTCGGAGAGCATCTTTATCTGGTAGAAAAAATGCCAAAAATACAAAACTGGATTGGGTTATGAGAAAAAGTCGTTTTTCCGTGAAATATTTGAGGACAACACCTTACTTTGGCTGTGGTGTTTTGCCTGGAATTATCGCAACGGTGATCAGTGGGTAACCCCTACACCCCATTTACCTTGACATCAACGAAACTCATGCTCAAGCAGATTAGGTCGCTCCCCCTGGTTTTAGGAATGTTTGTTGCCTTGGACCCGGCGTGGGCTGCTGCCGCCACCCTCGCGTTAAAGAATGTTTTACTGATAGTGGTTTCGACACAATCTTACATTCAACAATTTTGCCACTGTTTCCTCTATTCTGCATTAGACTGTACTTAACTATATTCAGTCATGTATTTCTGCTTTTCATAACTATGAACCTGACTGTGGAAAACAATCTTTTTCGGAGTTCATTTACATTTTTTTATTAGCATCAGACTCGACGCTCACACAACCTTGGACGGAGTCGCCCATGATTGGTGGCGTGAGATATTTTGAAGGGAAATAATTTGTATTTTCTGCTAGCTTTGTCTGTGCGATAGGACTCATGCTATTTAGAAAATATCTGCGCCTGTTTCTCTCCCTTCTGCTTTGACCTAAATCTGTTAACCCACTTCAGGATATCGGAGTCGCGTGGGGTTTACCAGCCAGTCTGCACCTAAATGATGCAGCCTGGTGTTTGGATGAATTAATCTGTCCAGAGACTGTAGCGTGACATGATGACACTGTATGATGATTGCGAGACCGTACACCATGTCCTATTTAAAGTGAAAGTTTTCACAACGAGCAAGATATACACTCGACATAAATTACCCTTTCATATGTACAGTATTACTGAATGAGGCTAATAACAGAGATCTGATATATAAGAGAGAGCGAGGGAGGATTTGTTTCCCTTTAATGTGTGTGCGTGCGTATATATATATATATATATATACACACACACACACACACACACACACACACACACACACACACACACACACACACACACACACACACACACACACACACACACACACACACACAGGCCAGGACATTGCAGCACTTAGGCTAAATATAGAGCGCTTCCTACAAAAATTACTGTTCAGTCCCTGCAGTGAGAGGAGGCTTGCCTCTAATAAGACACCGCTTCACAGAAGTAGAAAAGCGTATCGATTGTGTAAATCGTCTATGTGAGGCATCCAGCAACTTCCGTTGTGGGAAGTAGTCGTTTAGCAATTGCCACGGATTTTACTTCGACGTTTGTCATTCAGTATGTTACACACTGTAAAAGGAAGTAGTCGTTACGAGCAAAAAGTAACCTTTCAACGTCAGAGAATGTACAGAAATGACAGTATCGTATGGTTGTTGCAGTGGTTCATTAGGGTGTCTCTATGTTCACTTTGATCTATTTTAATGCTTTTCAAGAGGAGGTCTACTTCTGGCTTCCATAAAACCTTCGTATGATACTATAATAAAAATCCTACCCAAACCTTATTCGTTAATTTCAGTCATTTTCTACTTCTTTAAATTTCAGCAATTGGATGTTTTCTGATGAGCTTTACTGTTTCTTACGTATACTTTTTATATTATATTATAGATAGTTTGTAATTCTAACAAAAATACCACTCCTATCTGAAGAACACAGTGTTACAGATTTTTTGCAATCCTCAGACCAGGTGGATATTTATGAGTAACTCTGTCCATGACAGGGCTGCCAGCCTCTTGAAGCCTCCCTTTTTGCACTGTTGAAATATTCTCATAAAATTACTCAGCCCCCATCCTGCTCTGGATATTTGCCATTATGCAGATTATATGGAGCTCCATGTGGACTACATCTTGTTTGTAGGCATTTCTCAGAATGTAATGGCCAGTGAAGATGATGCTGTGCACAGTGGGCGAGTGCTTTGAATGTCCTGCTATAGCATGCGCGGCTTGTGGTATGCTCTCCTGATGGGCTTTTGAGGCAAAGAGCGACCCTCTGTCAAGATCATGCCAGTCATGCAGTACATGGACTCAGACTCACAACAAGGTCACACCAAAAACGTATGAATGAACACCACAGGTTTGCAAAGCTGCAGTGATTCTGGCTAGTATTTTTTTCTCTACTACACCCCCTCCCACTTTTTAAAATGAATTTGCCTTGGCTTGGAAATTCACAAAGTGGTCTTAAAAGGGTAAATATGCTCTTATGGCAAATCACTGATCTAGCTGAATGCCTTTGAATCTAAAAAATGAGTAATAGTAAATGAGTTCAGGAGTCAAATATCAATCATGCCAGTCCAGACAATTGAGTCAAATATTTGGCCATGTGGTCATCCAAGGAGGGAGGATTGAAGTCAGGCAGGATATCCTCCACCTCATTCCGTTCATAAACAGACGTGCATGTACTGGCTATGCCTTAAGCATGGTCCAAGCACTCTAGTCTGTGCTTTCTAGAACTGACAAGGATGTTTCAACATTAGAACAAGCCAACATGGTTGTGTATGTACATGGTTAAAAAATGTTAATGCCAATATCCTTATTATGCAAACCTGAGGTCTGAGTTTTTCTTATGAGTGACAGGCATGCAGATGGGCCAATAGGAAGCTACACAGCTACTTACTTCTAGCCCTTGCTGCTCCAATCAAGAAGAGGGGTTACCCGAAATATTGAAAATGTGGAAAAGGGAAGAAATTAGGACAAAGAAGGAAAAGCAGACGTTTAGGGGAGGTTTACACTATCTGACCCCATGCTGAAAGCTTTGACCTGTGTGTTGACTTATATAAGCCCTAAAGCAAATACAGTTTGGTTAGCCCCTTGATTTGTCTCACAAGAATGAAGCTTGCTCTATTTAAGTCTTATCTAAGTCTATACATATACACACTCACACAGAGGAACAACAATTTCTAGAGCAACAATGGGCCAAGGTGGGCATATTTGTATTTGGACTTAATGTCATGTTTCTCTCTCAGTGTATCTCTTACTTTCTTGCACAGCTCACAAATTACAGCTAAAGAATGTTATTTTTTCTTACATGAAACATTTTACAGTGGTCCAATGCATAAATCAACAACTATTGGCATATACTGCTAATTAGCTAAATCAACCAAAGAAACTGAAGGTACCAAAAACCCATGTACACACTGGGCCTCCAGGAAACAGGTTGCCCAACCCTGTTCTAGAAGGACACAATAACATCAGTTAATTTACCATTCAACTGGCTTTGGTGTCTGTTTTCTTTCAACCTATTGGTTCAGTGCTTTCACTCAATATCAATCATTTTCAGTCCCCTTCAATACCACTCATTAATTTCTGCAGTCAGGTCTCTGTACAATGTTTAAATTGTTTGAGCACTGGATGTGTATGTGTATGCAGTCATTATACAGCCCAGAGCTGGAAGGCTCAGGATGCTCACATCTCTTAATTCCTCACCTCTGCCTGCAGGCTCTCCAGGCGTGACATGTGCTGGCTGGTGGAAACGCTCTTCTCTCGGAAATCATCCCGGAGTGAGTTGACCTGAGTGGACAGCTGCCTCTCCACCTCCGCAGCCTGCAGAATACACAGATGGAAGGAACACAGACGGCTTTAGTGGACGTCATTTACGGTTTCCTGCTTCCCAAGAGCAACTGCCGGGCAAATCAGGGCAAAGCACTCACTAACAGACAGACAGAAGGACCAGATTTTCTATGTTCATTCACAATTTGCTTCTTCGTTATGTTGATGTGTGGCGGCTTCACAGTTGCACAGTATGCACTTCCATCCATGCACTGCCAGCCCTCCCACTCAGCTCACTGCTGACTACAGAGCAGTTCTTACTTACTCACTGATTTGAACATGTGTAACTGGCTTTTAAGTCATGTTTTTACATTTGTGACATGTTTACAGGAAGCAGAAAAAGAGCGGCAGTGTGTTTGCTGTGTTTCTGGCCTGAGTCATTCAAGCCTGGTGTGACAGAGCAGTGTGGGCTACAGACCTCATTACAACCAAAAGAGATGTATACTCACTTGTGTAGTTGAGGTTATAAGCACATTCATTAAGTATACCCACATATTAACCTTGTTATCATTATACGTAAGGGCTATATAGTCACATCCTTTGTTACTGCTATACTCGAAGTTACTCTATATGTTAGTATTATGTGTACTGTGTATAATATACACAGCACACATGATACTAACCTGGAGTAACTTATGTTCACACATATAAATATTATCTTAAGATTCCTAAGAACTGGAATTGGTAATGATGATAGTCATTGTATTTTTTATAAATATTTAAAATTGTTATTTTCCAGAAAATTTGTATTGAATTTATTATTTTGACAACATCAGGACTCGTACTCATGTTCTTTTGGTGTTATCAGTGTGACAGGGCCTAGCAGGGAAAAAGTCAAACTTTCCTTAAAAGCCAGAGAAAAATACATGAATTATGTTATAAAATTATGTTTTTGAAGTCCTCCAACTTTGGCCAAATAACATCATATTTAAGATTTTGGCCATCAAAAACCAGGAATTATTTTCAAACACAGCAAAACAAAGTTCCCAAAAACCCTTGATAAAACCCTATGTTTGTTCTTCCTTTTTGTAAGTCTACTGTGCCACACCTGTTCCACTCCTGCACTTTGTTTTTGGTCCTCTGTGGAAGCTGGATATTACACAGGGTGAGGTGTCTGTGCTGGTGGGCTGATGCACAAAAGACTTCTAATCCTTTGAAGCCCACACTCTGGGTTTTGTAGTTTTTTAAAATTTATTTATTTGTAGTTTTCCCATCTTTTCATGCATAATTAGCAGCAGGGAATAAAGCTATCCCCGGGCTCCCGGTTAAAGGCGCACATTGCCTCAATATTCAGTAATAATAATAATGGTGAATAGTTGAATCGACCTGAATATAAACTTAATCATGTTTATAGAACTGATTTTTGGTGGAAACAAGCTTGTTTGGACATACTTTTTTTCTGCTTTTTTTTTGGTAAAATTTCAGTCCTCTCTGAAATAATATTTCAGGTAATCCAACTTCATCTCTGTCCTTATTTTTAATCAGTTATTTAATTAATGTGCCTGATAGTCATGCTGCAAAGGAAAGATGTTTTAGCTCAGTGGGAAATTCCATGCAATGGCAATGTCATCAGAACCTGGGAAGCACAGTCAAACTAAGGCCATCAAAATCAATGGTAAAGCCTCCAGAGAACAAATCTGTCTCTCTCTCTCTCTCACGCATACACTCACACACACATACACTCTCCCGCTCTCTCAGAAATTAATTAAACTTTGCTGGTCTGACACATAGACAACTGGGCCTTAAATAAATCTGGTTCACAGACACTGTATCAGAGTCACCCTGACACTGCCCAGGTTCAGGAGTGCCCCAAAAAGAGAAAGAGGGGGAGTAGGCTTCTGCTTTCGGCAACTGCCAGCTGTTGTTGAAAACTGGTACAACACAGAACAGCACAGAGACACACACAGAAACATTTGAGCAGAGTCCAGACTGTACCATGATCCCCCCTCCTATGCACTCAGCTGGGTGTGTCTGTTCGTTATGATACTGTACATCTTATCAATAACAATTAGAACACAGAGGAGGCAACTGTACTGTAAATCGCCTGTAGGAACACATTGTAATGACACGATCACTGTAAAAAAAAAAAAAAAACAATAAAACAAAATCAGAACATTTAAGAGTTTTTATTCAATAAAGGTCTGTGTTTTGGTAACAAGAGGTCATACATTCTTTAATCTCAGTATTCTTTGATGGACCATATACGGTAATGGCAGTTTATTCTCTGTCTTATGGCACAAGAGTTCCTCAGGAACTCTTATACTTTTCCCATCTAAAGCCATAACCCATTTTTCACACACCAGAGAGTTTGAGAACAGATGCATCACCCTAGATTAGAAGGTGCAACAGGCAGCTGAGCCAGCCAGTTAGTTCAGTAAGGGCGAAGTGAACATATTTTGGTGAAGTGCTCTGTATTAAGTCTGTATTAAGCAATCAGCTAATGATTATGTATCCTGCAGTGGATAAGTTGTGTGCTCTCTGCAGCTGGCTGATCAGTTATGTGCTTGGTCATTTGTATTGGTAGCATATTGGTGTTCCTCTGTTGGTTGGTTTGTTGCATACTATGTGACTATATAATGTGTTGTGTCCCCTGCCGTTGGTAAACTGGATCTGTATTTAGCAATTTTCCAGTGAGTTTTGCACCATATTGTTTGTAAGAGGGGTATGTGCATTGCTGTTGATCAATGACACTATCGTGTTCAGATAATACACAATAAACCTTTTTGCATCAGGCTCGGTGGATTTTGATTTTGTTCTTGTATTGAAGCAACAGAGGCTTGAGGATATTTAAAAAAAGTGTGACGAGGGGCCCCCAGCCATTGGGCCCAGGTTTGAGCCATTTCTACCACTCGATTGTGGGGGTAGGAAAAAAATAAAAATGCTTACAGCACCTGGTATTCCCAGGCAGTCACCCATCCAAGTACTAACCAGGCCCAACGCTGCTTGGCTTCCGAGATCAGACAAGATCGGGCATGTTCAGTGTGGTGTGGCCGTAAGCAAATATACTGCAGGGTATACATTCTTATAGGTCCTAGGTCTGTGTGTTCTGTTGTCAGTCAGTGGAAGGTGTGTGTCAGCCAATGAGTCAAATACTTTCTGTCTTTCTACAGTCAGTAAATTGTGTATTTTGCTGCTAGCCAGTACTGGGTCGCACTCTAGCCGGTACTGGGTCAAACTCTAATCAGTCAAGTTGTGTATTCTCTTGTGGGTCAGTGAGTTGTATATCTTGTTGGTGGTCAGCTGGGGGTCTGTGCTGTTTTCTGTCAGTGACTTGTGTATTCTGTTTTGGGTCAGCGAGTGATGAACACTGCTTAAAGTCAGAGGGAGGTGTACAAGCTTGTTGTCCAGTCAGTTCCATGTTCTGGTTTTGGTCCAAGGGGTTCTTACAGTGCTGCTGGTCGGCATTCGGTGTACCCACGCCACTGTGACTCTGCATGGCGGTGGCGATGGCAGTGACGGCAGTTACCAGGGCGCTCAGCTCACTGCGTACAGCCAGCACACTGTTATTGAGGACCCGAAGCTGCCTGCCTACCACCATGCAACCACAAGTTGCTTTGCAGGTGCATGAAGCAGGGCTAACCCGCCGTGCGCCCAGGTCCCGTATCTGCCACTGTCTTCGCAACCTGCTCCAGGGCCAGCTGCCTGTCGTGCGGCTCTTAGTCCTTAGTTTAGTCTTTGGAGTGTTGCTGAGGGCAGGAGTACCGTTGGACAGGGTGAGAGGGGCTGATACTGGTAGCTGGGGCTCTGGCTGGAACGTGCTGGGGGCTTCAGAGGACTGCGGGGACACCACAGAGCTGTCCTCCACAGTCCACTCAAACTTCCATTCCCCCTGGACCACATCTGAGACTTCTGGCCCATTGGCCTCTGTGGGACCAGAATAAAAAACATTTCAAACACTCAAACCACACCACAACATTTACAAATTACAATAAATACCCCTCTAGCAAGGCAAACCAAATGTATTGTAGCATGAATATTCCACATAACAGGCTTAAAAATGAATAAGGATATTTTTCTCTGCACATTTATTAACGTGTGTGTGTGGGTGTTTCTTTTAAAATGAAGTGGAAACACTCCATGATTGAAATTTCTATGCAGGACATTTATCAACTAGTATTAATATTAAACTTAATGAAGTAATGCATTGTCACATTCCTATGTGCTTGTTAAAGGCCAGGAGTTTAAGACTTTAAAAACTTGGCTAATGTGATAATCATGACATTTCATAAGCTGGGGGTGGATTAGGAGACTCCAGCCCAGAATATCCCTGGAGGGACAGGCCTGTGTTGTTCATGGGAGGGGATATTACTCACCTTGCTTAATGTCATCCACACAGACCGGTACTGGTGGTGTCGATATTGACTTTGGTGTCGGTGTGGGTGGAACTGGTGTCACTGGTTTCTGCTCTGTGCCCAGTGGTTCTGGGGAAATAATGCCAGTCTTGAGCTGTTGGATCAGCACATCAAGTGGGACGGTGGGGGTGGGTGGCCCAACGGGTTTGCCTAGCCGTGTCCTGATGGAGTCATCAGTGAAGGTGGCGACCACTGCCTCCTCCAGTGGAGTGAGCTGGCCCATGGGCACACCGGTCTGCACTAGCGCCTGCCACAGGTCCTGAGCCCGGTGCTTGATCCGGCGGCGTTCATCCCGCCAGCGCTTCTGTACCTCCTCTGTGCTGCGCTTGGTCTTGCTGATAGTGTTCACTGCCTGCGTCACCTCCTGCCAGATCCGCTTGCGCACTGACAAGGGGCTCATCCGATCCCCAAACAGCTGTTGGGCGTGGATAACTGTGCGTTCCATCAGCACCTGGGACTGATCTGGGGTGAACCTGGGCTTGCGCACCCTCCCAGACGGTCTTTCCCCTCTCTTTCTCATCCCTTCTGCACCCTGTTGTGAGCTGGTGTTAACGCTACCCGGTCACTATGGGCTCAAAAGCCCCCTGATTACAGTCCAGTGCTGTAAAGCTGAATGAGCTGCTAAGCTGCATGGAATTTGTGATACGGAAGCAAAGAAAATAATGATAATAATAATACTGATTAATATAGACCGAGTCTAGAGGCAATCATTCCCATGTTCAAGAAATGCCTTTCTACATAAAAACAAAAAAAATCCTTTTAATATTTCAGTGTTATTCAAGTTACTTCATGACCAGCTAAGTTAAAACCCTATTTTCTTAAATTGCCTACCTTCCTGGATTTTGCTGCACCATTCAGTTTTGTTTTTTTCTTTGCGTTTTAAAGACAGTCTTATTTTTCCACGCAGAGTGTCTTCTTCCCTCACGCTGTAGTGCAGACAAGCTTGAATGTCTGCTGAGTACATTGATTGGTCAATGATGGATCAGACCACAGCTATGTCCCTCCCACTCCCTTCCTGGAATGGTGATTGGAAGAATGAAGTGAGATGGTCAGAGCTTCATTAGCATAACTAAGACTGCGCTGAGGACCAAGTCACACTATCAGCTATCACCATAGCAACCCTGGAATTCTGAATACCACACTCCTTCCTGTGTATGGAAAGATAAGGGAGAGTGATTTAAAATAACTACTGGATTAAATGTGAATATAAGGAAAATGCTTAGAAATGTCAAGACAGAAAATAAAGGTTTTTTTCCCCCAGGGAAAAAAATGTTGTGCGAAGTCTGATAACCAAAAAATACTGCTGCTCAGAAAATGGTGTTACATATAAAGAAATTATGTAGGTGTTAGAAATACATTTCACGGCCTTAGCCCATGTTATCAGCATTAAATGTTTCAATGTCAAAAACAAACTATAAAAGAAACACCAAGAAGGTGTTGCCCAGGTGTTGCCTAGAACAACAACAACAACAAAAAATATTAAGTAATTCTTTCTTGTAAAGTACCGCAATGTCTTTAAAAGTGTTACTTAAATAATTTGCTGTTGTGACAAAGGGGCAGGTGTGGCCACTGTGCCGGATGGTGAGTGGAAGGTAAAACACAACAAAAAGTTCAACTGAAAGGGCCAAAGGCCATTTATTATCCCCTTTTTGGGGAAAAGAAAACACTAACAAACTAAAGGGGCTCAATACAAAACAGGGCAAAACAGGGCAAAACAGGGCAAAACAGGGCAAAACAGGGCAAAACAGGGCAAAACAGGGCAAAACAGGGCAAAACAGGGCAAAACAGGGCAGCCATCCAAACACAAAAAGTCTAGCAGTTCCAAAAAGTCCCCTTTCAGCCTCTTAGGCTGTGCTTAAATAGATGGCCTAATTGAAGGCAAGTGCTCACAGCTGAGTTGATTAGAAATCACTCGCAGGTGAGCCTGCCTGTTAGTGAGGCCTCTGCTGTTGCAGCTCCAGTTACTTCTCCAGGCTGAGGGAGGAAACTAGGAGACTGACAGCAGTACAATAGGAGGAGCTGAGGAGCTTGCTCCTCCCTCCACCTCTCCCGGCGCCACACTGTATAAAGACAAATGTTTTCATCTATTGCTGCTTATTGAACTTGCCAGTGACTGGACAGTGGTCATCATCTATACTTTAAATCCTGTACATACCTATAAATACAATACAGTGTAAGACGTACATTATAAAATGGGCAGGTCTGTTACTGGTTTTTGATTGGTTAAGCCACATTTGAAACCTTTGTAAAATCCATGGTATATTCTCATCTGGACTGCATAGCATATCAAAATTTTAAAATTAATGGACACTGAGAGAACTGGACTCCAGTGTTGCTGAACATGGCTTAGCTAAATAAAAACAGGGAACAGACCTAGCCATTTTATAAATATGGATGCACGATTAATGGGAATGTCCACATAAATACTACCAATCATCCCAGTCATTAAATTAATGTGCAGTGGCTTGTTCATATATAGACTACAATGTGCAGTGGCTCTCTTAGAATGACACTACTCAGTTTAGCACTGTTTTTAGAACTAAATTTCTTGGAGGAAGATTAACTTTGTGGATATTGTGATAATGTTGCATAAAAATGAAATGACATCTTGTTTCATTATGTGTGTCTTATTTAATTAGTGGGGTGCCACCGTTTCGTCTCATGTCGAAATGTTTAGCAGTGGTGAAATCACTGTACACAGTGACTGTGGATTATTGCTTTAATATAAAATATGATTATCATTTTTTACATAGAATAGATTTTCTAGTGGGACCTTGATACGGAAAAAGATACTGGATAATCCTGATTAAATGTGGTGTGAATTAGTGAAATACTGTCATATGTGCTCATACACAAAAACCCTCATATCCACACATACATTCATACACACAAGTACAGACAAAAACAAGCAGAAGGACACATGCAATGATTGTTCTTGGAAACCTGAAACCATCCAAAATTCCACCTACTGCTACTGAAAGTGTATGGGACGTTAACGTAAACTCAGCAGCAGTTAGGGTTAACATGCTTCCCGATGATTTCCTAGAGATGGCTTCTTTTCTTTTCCATCCATGTGGAATTTGAAATTGATATGCACCAAAATATCCTGTTATCTCCTCTATAATCTCAGTCCCACTGCTCCATCCAATGTCACAATTCACCAGTCGCATCCACTTACCATTTAGTGGTTGTTCAGATAAGGTAAAACTAGCTGTGCATGTTGCTGATAGTATAAATGTTTCGTGCATGTACATGCATATATAAAACATTTGTCTATAGTTGTTTATGTATCATTATGTGAGTGTGTGTTTGTATGTATTTCTGACAGCATGTTTTTAAATGAAATTCTAAAAATACATTATAAGCATGCACACATAGCATGCTCTATGCTTTGCCAGCACCTTATGATCATTATAGACAGTTTGTTTCGGACTCGTTTATGTGGCTTTTTAAAACTGGTGCTATCGGGGTAATATTCCCTACTCAGGAACACTGAGCAGTGCCTTTTAAAAGATTTGATGTGCTTAGACTTTATGACTCTAGCACACTATCCACTACATTTTCAAGCACAGCCCATTATGCACTATTAATCAACTAACCATATACCACCACTCTCATATCTCCAAGTCAAGACTTCCAGTCTGAGAGGAGATCTTGCCCTCAGTGAATATGATGACAGGGGCCTACAGAAGTGAGTGCTGCCTTTCTGCCCTGCCTCTTGGTGGCAGTGTGGGATGCAGTGGGTCTGACCCTCTCCAGGGTGTGGAGCACGTGCCTCTGGTGAGGTCATTCCAGGCGATGGCAGGCCGTCACACTAATGCTGCCAGGTCGGACCGAAGCCGACTTAGGTGTGACAACCTTCAAAGTCAGTCTAAGTGACTCAGCATGGCCTGCACACTGCGTCTGTCAGTTTGTTAATGCAGGTGAACTTCTGTTTATCCTGTGTCAGTCAGTCCCAATGACCCTCCCACTGGAGCATGATGCCTCTAAATTAATTCACCAGTTGTGGAGTTTTAAGCACAAAAAATGTGAGGGGAGATTACAGACTATCTGTTTGCAAATTCCCCATGACCTAGTTAAAACAAGATGTTTATTTTTATGTTTTTATTTTTAAAAATCCCACATGTTGTGGCATTCTTCTGTAACAGCTCTTGCCTGCACCCACCTCTTCTGTCTTTCCTGGCATATGATCTATACAGGAGTGGTCAACAATCTCATCCCAAAGGTCAAGGCCTTTACATGCCATTACAAAGACAACGGTAGCCATTCCTGTCTTGTATACTGTTTGTTTATATTTAGCAATTGTATCTGTTAATAAAAACAAAAACACTAAAAATGATCTCTTCTTTGTCTGGACATGTCTGTCTGTTGAATGTGAAATGAGGAGCATTAAAGATCAAAGGCAGAGGAAACCCAAGAAAACCTTGTGCGGAAAGAAAATAGTATTACATGAAAGGGACTGCATATGCATCAGTGAGCGCCTACAGCAATGACTTTTAATTGGAGTTTTAAGCAGTGATTTGGCAGGAGAGTTTTCTTGTGATTTTTTTGCTCAAATGGAAAAAATAATTCTCACCAAATGCAAACATGCAAATATGCAAGCACTATGTATCTGTACCTATATACACCTCCTATATCTACTTTTTCATGTTAAAATGTCTATGGTAGGGGATGGGGTCAACAGCATGTAGACAGTCAGGTATAAATATATTCTGCTAAAAAAAAATCTTATTTTCATGGATGAATAAGTATTTAAAATATATTGTATCTTCCTGTTGTGGCAGGCCTGCAGATTGGAAATTGCTATTGCTGTGCCAAGGTTCCCCTGCAAATGGTAATTACAGCTAGCCTCTTGGTCCTGAAATTCTGGGCTCCTGGCTACTCTAAGTGCCTCATGTGTGCTCTCCAATGTCCAGTGTACCAAAGCTGAGGACAGAAACCCAGCTCCCCATGGTCCTCCACCATAATTTTACTGTAGCACTACAGAAACAACGCCACAGCAAAGTGGAGCAAAATTCAAGCAGTTAAATGCAGGAAATGAGGGGTTTGAGAATGATATAATTATGGCAAAACAGTGCGCTGAAATGACTGTTGACTTGGATTCAAATTTAATTTTGAGTTGCAGCAGCTTTTTCAGTCTTTTAAGTTGTCATGAAGCTGGGGATGATCTGGAAGAGTTTGATGGGAAAGAAGAGTGAATATTGACATAGTACATAATCAGTGATGGTGTCTGTCTGCTCCACTTTCCTCTCCTCACCACCCTAAGCATAAGTATAGTTTTGATTATTTCATCCTCATTTCTCTCACACAGACACACCAATGCATCATAAGCACAGATGGCTGTATTTTCTCTTATTAATGTAGTAACACTTTAATTCACCACCACGTATTTCTGATATATAATAATAATAATAATAATAATAATAATCATCATCATCATCATCTTATCATGTGTTTCAACTGCACAGCCTGGTGACATTTATATCTTCTTTTAAACATAGCAAAATCCCACACAGTACTTTTCAGGTTGAATGGTGCTGAGAGATGCTTTTTTTATTGGACTGGGGGGCAGAGGCTCAACTTCTATCCTGGCATGTTTAGAAGTATACAGGTTTCCCCAAAAGAAAACTATAACGCTCAACAAACACAGTGCTTGCACTGAGTTATGTACAGTTGGCATGGCTGCTGTTGTCCTGCTGTGTTAAGTTGATCAGAATTACCACAGTATACCGAGAGTGTAATGTTTCCTCAACTTACAGAAGAGAGGATCACAGTTTTTACTTGTTCACACCATGAGACACAACGCAATGTGTTCCCCCATAAGCTTCCACAGAATACACTATCAGTACCATCCTTGGCTTCTACTATACAGCCTGACTTTCCCACACACACACTTCACTACATACTCATTCCATTACAGCAGTTAGATGGACCACGGCAGCTCAAATGCATCTTCATTGGAGAAAAAACAAATTTTCATTGGCCTGTTCTTGTCTGTAACTTTTTTTAGTGCTTTTTTTAATGTCCCACCCTATTTTCCACTGCAATCCCACTGAAAAAATATCATCTTTTGCAACAGGGTACTGTAAATAGTTAGTATGTGTAAAACTGAAAATGCATAGGCATGAGCCCACTGTTATATAAGTAAATATATTTATAATAGAGGTTTTCGAGGAGCATATCTGTGTGCAACTGGTTGTTAGAGATTTGTGGAGCTTTGCCAGCATGGTTAATGGTTTTGGGGTTTGTGATTAGAGTTCTGAGAAAATGTGTTATATTTTCAAAAAATGTATAAACAATAAAAAATGGTAATAACTTCACTAATATGTTTACACACATTCACACATTTCACCTGAGATTCTTCTGTGTTGTACTGATAATCACGTGCCTCTTTGCAGCTATTTGGCCCTAACACTCTTTATGTATTTTTACAGTTTCCAGCTGATCAGACTATGAGAGAGTGACATTTGTCCAGGGGTCACACTGTGACAGTTACAAGGATCACATACAATCATGCTGTGATCTGATAGACACTCCTGAGCCAGAAATCCCCCCAACTTCTCACTCAGTGCCCTGCATTAATCAGATTATAGCACTTTTAGATCTGTAGATGAAATATGTGACATAATCTGCTCTGTGGTCCACCTGAGAGATCACAGAATGCTGAATTGATGGGAGGAAGTCCACCTCAAAGCACAGATGTTAATCTGAACTCATGCAAGGATGAGCTACACACCACTGGAACAGATCACAACAAAACACAGTATGCGGAAAAACAAGGCCCAAGAGCTCTGGGAGACATGATGCAGGAGATAGCACGATCTCAACAGAACATGGTAGCAACAAGGTGGTAAACACAGCACCCATGGGGAGACACAGCTCACACGCAAACACAGATCTGAGACTGGTACAGTGCACAAAAGAACATAGTGTTCAGCTTCCACAAAACATATCCCAGTGTGCAGCACACCCTTGGACAGTCAGCAGAGGACAGAGTGATGATTCGCCTCCTGGATTCAAAAACCATTTGCCCTTTGGCCTTGATAGCTTTGTATTCATTTCAACACTTGAACTTGCACAGCTATTTATGATGGGAAGAAAAAATGTAATACTGTTATTTAATGATGGGTCAAAGTTCAGCACAATGCTTATTGAATCTAAGGGGTCAATGCTGACAATATGAAATTCAGGGCTTTTTCTCAATACCTGACAGTCTTGGCCCTTGGCTGCACATTGCCTCTGGGATTATTCATTGAGAGCAGGTGAACCCTGTTATCCCTTACTTTCTGTTCTCCTTTAGTGTTTCCTTTGAGCAATAAACATACAAAACCCAAATTTTCCACTTTGTTCATGTTGTTACTCAGACCAAAGAAGAGCAACCAAATCTACCATCGGAGGCAAACGCAGCTGTTCAATGTGACAACCACACCAAAGTCCCCGTTTGATGGCTACATTAGAATTAAACACAGTGTAGCGATGAAAGGCACACAGTTGCTGATGAAAGTCGCTTCTGTGTCGGTAAGAGTCCTTTTGTTTTTCAAGGACCAGAGGACTAAACTGTTCCAGGTTTTATCTTTTCATTTGCTGTCTTTTCACTTGTAAATTGTAATTCACTGTCAAAGCCATCTGGAAGTCTGAGGCGCAACATAAATGAGCAAAGGATATGGACCAGCTTTGGTGGGCACACTCAGCCATTTGCAAGTACTGACATGAGCGTACAACACAAAAATACAGCAGGTGAACAAAATAACAGAAACACCATGAGAAAAAGAACCTCAACTTTTAAGTAACTAGGTGACAACAGTAGGTGACAACAGTAAATGAGGTCTGCACTTCAATATGTGCATTTTCAAAGCAACAATGGGCAACACATTTCCAAAGCTCCAAAGAGGCTTAATAGTTAGTGCCTGAATTCAATCGCAGTATAATTTAATGTAGCAAGGGGAACGGTGTCAAAAATTATGACAACACATTCCAAACACTAACAAATAGCATTTAAATGGCAAAGAGGAACAGTTCAGGGGGTCCTCGATTTACGATCGAGTTCCGTTTCTACGACTTGTCGTAAGCCGATTTTCGACGTAAGTCGGAATTTATACCTAAATTATACATAAGTTAACACCTTAAGTCACTCACACTGTACACACAACACATGAAGGACAGATAAAATCCAGTAATTAAATGAAACAGTAATATAAAAAAGAGAGAAAAATTTCTTATCTTTATTTCTGTGGTCGTATTTACGAACCAAACCGCTTAGGTCGAAACTAGGTTTTTTAAGTAATTTATGGGAGTGCGTCGTAACCACGAAACGACGTAACTCGAGACCGTCGTAACCCGAGGACCCCCTGTATTTGCAAGCTGAAGTTCACCAACAAGGACAGACAGACATTTAACAGGATAGTTAGTTACCCCTCTCAAAACGGTGGTCTCAAAAATTACTACACATTTGAATCAATACTGTGAGTCTTAAATTAAAACTGGAGGCCACTTTCCCAAACCTGATATTTATGGCAGAGTCACCATTCAGACACTGCTTTCTTTGAAAGGAAATTTACAAAAATACTTGACCTGGGGTAAGCAACACAAAAAATTGGACCCTTGAGCAATGAAAAAAGTTATCTGGTCTGATGGTTAATCTTTCACTCTTTTTTCCTACATCTGGATGGGTTTACATTTATGTTAGGAGAAAGCAAAAAGAAATCTTCAACCCATAATGTCTGTTGCCAACTCTAAAACATGTAGGTGGATCTGTAATGGTATGGGCAACTATCTCATCAGAGTCATTGGGTCTAATGACTGCTTTGCATGATTGTGTAATGGCCAAGAAATACAAATTCACTTTTTAAGACCAGGGGCAGTCTGTTGTACAAACATGATATCAAATCTCCAAGATAACACCCCATACATACTGCTAATCACATTCAAAGGTGGTCTCATGAGGACCAGCATGAAGTCAAGCCTTTCATTGCCTCCACAATCACTATAACAAATCGCTGAAACTTTATAGAAAGTTCTGGACTGCACAGTATGAAGTAGCCGTAAACCCATTTAATGCCTCAAAAGGCTTTTTTTCTTTGAGAAATTCCAGTATTCCACGACACAGTTCAGAACTGTATGACACTATTCAAAGAAGAACTGAAGCTATTCAAAAGATAAAGGGTGGACTTACTCTTTACTAGTTACTTTATTTGCAACTCATATATGGTCAGGTGTTTCCATTATGTTTTCCATAAATGTTGAGTGTTTTTTTGAAAATGCTTAAAAACATAGTTTGCAGCATAGTTTGAATGTACATTACACATGTATGACATAGAAAAGTGCTTGTGCACATGTGGGTGTATGTGTGTATGAATGCATGCATGTTTGTGTGTGTGTGTGTGGGGGGGGGGTTGCTAGGGTGTGTGCTATTTGGTGTTCTGTACAAAGCAGTACAGCAGAAAAGAAGTTCCCATGGTTACCCATGGAATTTGACATGTCATGTGGGTTGATATGGCAACCAGAGAGGATCGGCAGAACTCTGAGTCTGCCAGCTGCTGCTGTGATATCTCTCCCTCTCCCTCACTGGATATTCTCACATTGACATACACACTGCAGAGGAGTATTTTCTCCTGTTGCTCAACTGTTCACCTCTCAGTTACAGACTGCATTTGAACCTGCTGATTTTCCATGGATTAAACTAATAAATAAAATAAGAATTGACTGTAAAAACATAAAATCCTGAAAAAAGTTGTGTTTATTATACACATATGTAAACTCCAGTAATATACAGTGTATATTTATGAACACTGCATTACACAGAAAGTACGTTTGGAAATACACTGTCATATAAAAGATTTTGGCAGGGTTTTTGAACAGGCCTAATAACACACATGGAATTTGTCCTGCAAACCGCTGTAACCAGGCAGTTAAGCTGCATTCCCTCGGATAGCTGTCTCTTGTTTTGCTGGGATTGCCTTGAGCTCCCCAAGGCCCCTTCTGACACCGTGACGAGACGGTCTTCTGTTGATATCAGTGCAGTTCTCTACTGGAGCTGACTAGCTGGCAGAATGCCTACTGGGATGTGTCAGAAACAGTTTGTGCACTGTAAAGCCAAAAGGAACTGAAGTCAACAAGACCACTTGTAAGCGCAGGGGAAAACAAACTGTTTTCACGCTACAGATGAATTTACAGTCCTCCCTGTACTACTGTCTTCTACTTGTTTTTTCTTCTTAATTTACATTGTCCTGAGCAGGTTTTTTTTTACTGTGCAGACTAGACCAAACTTAACCAACATGACATTGGAATCTTCAAGGTTGTTCTGGCACTGACAGACATATTTTTCTCTTATATCTCCAATTTTGTTATCAGCAATTGCACAATGCTACTGTGTCACCACTACCCCAGTCAAACACATACAGGGGGCACTGTAACTGAAGCACAGATTCACTTACCCTAGAGCTAATGACTACTGTTCACTCCACAACCCACACAGCACACTACAGGACAGCTACTGCTAATCAAGTAGCACATCACAACAGGCAGATAATATCCTACACCAAGAGGATGTAGCCAATGGTATCCCTCTGCTGAGGACTCCCATTCCTAGTCAGCCAATGACAGAAAAGGCAAGCTGAAACCAATTCTGGAATGGCCCTCATCTACAAGGTGTGGCTATTAAATAACAAGACTGGGCTTATGTAAGTCAAACCACAGCACGCATGCGAGAACAACGTGGTATACATTGACCAATGGGCAAGCATAAACAACCCCTGAAAGTTTAAATTCACTGGCATCTTCAGTTCACTGTTATGCATTGCTTGAGGTAGATGTGTTTTTTGAGCATTAGCCTCATTATTTAATAGCCACACCTCATATGCAGTACCTACAATGCAGCAGTTCTCCCTGTCTGCTTCTCTGAGGACTGACAGAAAGCAGTAGCTTTTAACTAGAGTGAGGAAGAGTGTTCCCACCCTGGGACTGCACATAACCATATTGTCGCTAGGAACAATTGGCTGTTACTATGGAAACTGAACCCCACAGCTCCATTCAAAGTACTGTTTCTTCGAGCCCAGACAAAAATACAGATGAATACTAATGTATCATACAGAACAGGTGTTGCGTGCCTGTCGCTTTAGTGTATGGAGTGATTGCATAACTTGGTGTGGATGCATGTATTATTGTTTCTTTGTTACAATATTGAGGAAATTTATGCCATTAGACAGCACAGCAACCATATATAGAAAGTAAGCAAAAAGTTCCAGATTTGCTGATTCCTGGTTGGTTTAATTAAGAGATAATGCCAGTCCATCTCTTTCAAACAAATCTTAATCCTGACTTTTGGACTTCCCCCTAGGTTGGAATGTCCATTCCTGTTTTAATTAGGGGATAATACCCATCAATCTTTTTTTTCAACCAATCTTTATCCTGATATTTGTACTTCCTCCGTAGTTTGGGATGTGCGGTCATAATTTATAAAATGTAGGTTAAAATGTCACTGCTTGATATGTTCCTTGAATTTCAGAGAGCACAGACTAGCACAGTTGTCAGGTAAAGTGCATACTACTGTGTGTTGAATCTGTTAACCAGCTGAGCTACACAGCTAGTTTAGTAGGTATCACAGTTCATGCACTGCTGGAGCAGGTGGACTGCAGGCGCCTCACTGACAAGTCGTTCCTGTGCCAAATAACTAATTGCCAAATAAGTAACCAACCACAACCAAATCACCCTGACACTGTGACACCATGACAACCTATACATTCGCCCAAGATGGGTTCCTGGTTATAGTCACCTCTAGCAACAGCTTACTGGTTGCATCTATGTAGGGACCCATGCCTGTGGGACTATAGTCATGACCAAAGTGGTATAATGAGCTAAGACCATGAATAGCTTCTCAGAGTGACGCAGCAGAACTCCATATAACCCAAAGGAAGTTAATCTTGTACATGATCAGGTGTGTAGGCATGTCTCACCAGATACTTTTAATACTGTTGTATTCAGTCAGGAGCATGGTTTACACTACTGTGGAAGAAAGGTCAGTGAACAGTCATTCTACTGTACTGAGATGTAACAGGGGTATGCGGAGGGGAATTCAGGACAGGAGAAGAATTGATTGTTAATTCCATGGTATCCTTGTCAACCCCTAATATTCTACACTGAGGCAATTTCAAATCCTGTTCTGAGAAAAGGTAGAACTATCTGCCTCAGGGGCCTCATGTTTGATGCAAATGTATGTTTCAAATGTCCAGATGGTTGTGTCCTCGCCTCTGTGGACCTGCGCAGTAATGTCATTAGAAATGCATCCCTTCCCTGGCAGCTTGCTCTGATCAGATTAGGCCTGCGGGGTGATTGGCCTTATTCACACAGTGTCCAGCTGCTGAGCACGTCTCACCGCCTCACTGTTCCATCCATACACACATACACACACACACAATCACACACACACATACCCACAGACACACATACGCACTGACACAAACACACACACACACCAACACAAACACACACACATACACACACACACACATACCCACTGACACAAAAAAAAAAGCTGCTAGCTGCTGCCGCCACTGCTGCCCACACCCATGCCAGTAGATCGGAGCACCGATTGGCTCCTGTGAGTGTCTGAATCCTGTTGACAAATGATGTAGCTGAAATGAATCATCACACATTTTCTGATCCTTAGGGCCAGGCTCCACACAACAAACTTGTTCTGGCACACTCAGGTATGCACACTTGTCCAAACAGGTATACAGACGTACACACACATTTATAAGCAAAGATGCACAGACACACAATCCCTTAATAAGACTGAGGTTCAAAGTATCCCGTCAGTGCTGATGGCTGATACACATTTCTTCCTACTGCAGCTTGTGTCCATTTCAGTGCAGGGCGAGGCAGTGTGTCTCTGACTTGGAGCCTTTAGAATATGCAAAGTCTGTTAGTAAGGATTACAGCTTATCCCCCCTCTGCCACCTCTTACTCTGATCCTACATTACTTGTGCTGGCCAATCCAGCAATGTGAAGGTCATTTCCAAACGTGACCAGTGGAGGGAGGTTGTTAGTGCCTGTCTTGGCCCTAACCCTGCCCCTTACGTAAAAAGGCTGCATATCTTTTTTTATCCTTTGGGGATTTCAATGGAAATCGCAAAGTCACACCAATCAAAGCTTTTACCCCATCCCTGCCTGGGACAGTTATGATTACAGACAATAATTGAAATTGATTGTCACTGCCATTTTCCTTTGGTTCAGATCGCAGACAGGTTTTCTTTAGTCAGTGGAATCTGGGTTGTCATTTGCATACTGTAGGTCATCTGTGCAAAAAATACGGCCCACTGTGGCTGTGAACTGAGTTTCTATTTATGCATGTAATCCACAGCGGGTGCCCTGAGTGTATGAGGATAAAGCAATCGGTACAAAAGTACAATGTTTTTTTTTCAGCAGAGCCATTTGGAAATTAGTTAGCTTTAAGATGGGTACAATTCAGCCATCTAGAGAGTGCTCATATTGTTGTTTATATACTATTAATTAAGGGAAATATAAATTGTCATGGTGCTTTCCTGTGATCTCTGTTGGTCTTTCTACTCTAATGTCCTGCACTCAGCTGTTATGTCTGTAACTGACTCTTATTAAAAAAAACATGGTTGTTGATTTTTACCCTCATTTCATGGGTCTGAGCTTCTGACAGGATGTCTACCTGAGCTGTCCGTCAGTGTAAATGCCTGATCTAGTGGACAAATGTGACTGCTATCTATTTATGCTGCTGTTTCAGATTACTGAGTCTGACATCCAGTCTCTTATGACAGACACACCCCAGGGGGCAAGGGCATGACAGGATGGGGCCTTTCGAGTACCCACAGGACCCCCACAGCCTGTCCTCTACCTCACGATGATCTGCAAAATAAGTGCTCACAGAGGTCTATTTTAATCCCAATAAGGCCAGTGTGCTTCCACGGGGAAAGAGAGATGGAGAGTACAGACTGAAATAGCAGTCCTCTGACATCTGGCTCCTGTGGAGGAAATACTTGGAGCGGGGCTTTTTCACACTGCATCTGTCCTGCAGAATATGGGTGTGCCCTTTAGCACTGCCATATCCTTGCAATTTTCATTCCAAAAATGTTTCAAAATTTGCTTGCGTCTTAGCTGCAGGGTGGTTTTGTCTGATAAAGGCAGTGTCTCAGTGTGCATACAGGCCCCACGGTCTCGTTATGCGCCCAGGTGGTGACGTGTGGTGCCCAGTAGCCCCACAGGGTGGCAATTATGCATGCCCCGAGGAGGGAGCCATTGGATGCTCTGTCTCATTACTCACCATCAACTCCTGATGGTCAATTGGTCACCCAGTTTAACTGCTCAAAGATGCACATAAAGTGTCCTCTGACTCTGTGTCTGTGTAAGCTCAGCTTGTAGACTGCAGCATGAAAAGAAGCATTGGCTTGACATGAGATGTTTCACGCATACTTGTCTACACTCTCTTTAATTGATAGACAAGTTGAAATGACAAGCTTGGCTTATGAAAATAATCGGGTATTTCCAAGATCTATGACACTTGTTACTTAACCTTCCTGTTTGTTTTCATGCCATTTTAAAGCAATTCATTCATTCTGCAAAGAGATTTATCTCCCAAGATGACAACGCCCCAGTCCACAGACAACAAGTAGTGACCCAGTGGTATAAAGAGAATGGCGTTAATGTTATTCACACATCACAGCCTTCGCATTCACCAGATCTGAACCAGATCTCACTGAAAATTTATGAGCATTTGAAAAGAAGTCTGAGACTGACTTTCCCATTTCCATCAACTAAGCAGGAGTTTATTTCTTGAAGAATTTATGGTACAGAATTCCAGAGGCTTGGAGATTCTGTGCCACAGGCTTTACATACAATGCTTCATCTACTATTGACTCTCAAACATGTGCCCTCTGAAATGCAATCCAGTGCATTTCCCCGCATGGGAACCCTTTTACCTCACCACTGCTAGGTACCAGGGAGAATCCTGGAGCGGAACAAAAGAGGCCTCCCAAGCAGCGTGCATGGTGAATGCTCCCTGCAGCAGTGGGACTCAGGATCAATACAGCCAGTCAGAACCCAAACACACATCAAAGGTTCATTAAAGTCCACCAGCTCAGCCTGTCTCTCACCACATGCAACATTTGGGCTCCTTCCTGACATTATACATTTCAATACACAGCCATATGACTTCAGCTTGCTGCAATTATCCAGCAGAAAACTATTAAGTGTTAATATAACCTTAACAGGAAGGGTTTGCACGCTTCTTCTTGGAAGAAAACAAAATAAGGCTACAATGCCAATGCAATGTTTCTTATTTAGCAGTGCATATAAAATCCTTCCTTAGTGCTTGAGTTTTCTTGTACCCCCTCCTTTTTTATGTCCTACTTTGCTTGTTGCTAAAATGGCAAAGCATGTCCACTTTCTCTGTATTAGAAAGACTGGAGCACACACCGAAAACAGGGAAGAATCACCCAGCTCTGCTGCTGTACCAGCCTGCAGCTGGTCTGGGTGTGAAGCTAAAATCAGCTTTCTCACTGCTACACTGTGGGAGCCTTATTAGTTTCTCTGCAACTGAATTGCCTCCCCAAGCCAGTCCACAGCATATTACCTGCTGGGGGAGAGAGGATCTTGAAGGCCAAGGAATCACCACAAGCAGCACCCCAGAATGGCCTTCACATTACTGGGGCTCAGGAGCAGGGCACTGGGCTCTCATCTGTGGTCTATCTGGTTCTTTACTCCTAGGCTCTGTCTCCACCATAGTTTTATCAGGAGCGTTTTAACGCTCTTTCTAATTCCACTGGGGTTACGGAGCCGTAACAGGCTTATCGGCATGGGGGTAAGGAGTGTCCCTGTTACACACTCACCACTGCAAAACACACTGCGCTACAGAATCTGGATGGACGGTTGTGCCTGTCGCATTTGCTTCAATGGTTCAAGCTGTCAGATTGCAGAGTTGTGGGTCTGAAGGGCGTCAGTCAGGACAAGGGTGATCAGACCTGGAAAGAGGCCTGCAGACTAGTCAATCCCAAAACTCAGGAGAGAACAGTCGATGCCAGAGAATGTTTTTCCTCACAGATATTGCAACAGTTGTCACAATCATTTTCCCTGCAGCGTGAGGATTAACTCTTACTCAGCACACGCCTGAACACACATGCAGATGTGCAAAGTAGGAGAAGCAACAGACAATGCAAAAACCACCCTTGATCAGTAACAGCTGAGCAATGTTTCTCTAAAGCATTATACACATAAATTATCCATTCAACGAAGGTGAGAAGCAATATGCAAAGATCTGGTGCTTGAGGTGTTTGCAGTCCATTCGATTTAAATTATTTAATAGGAGAAGGCTGAATTTTACAATTTAATTATGATTAGTTTGCAGATTGTGATATATGGTTGTATGAGTGTGCCTATGTGGTAGCTGAAATACTTTTTTTCTGTGTCTATGTGTTTGTCTATGTTTTATAGAATGTGCTAGTGATTTTTATGGGTTAGATTAGCATAGCTGGCTTGCACTGTTCCTTAGTGATGCTTCTTATGAACTTGTTGGTCTAGTGATATGGTTTAGCAATGGTTAGCTGGACCTCGTGCATATATAATCAGATTGGCTGCTCTGGATAGGATTGTCTGCTAAATGAATGTAATGTAATGCAATATGTGTGCCAGTGTGCATATGCATTTGTGTGTCTGTGTGTTAGTGTCCGTCCATATATAATGACTAAATTATTCCTGTTCTAGCCTCAGTACGGATGAGTCAGACCTTTCATGTGGTGCATAGCAGGGATTGGCTTGGCTCTGTCGCCATGGGTTACTACATAGCAAGTGGTAGCAAACACAGAGATGAGAAAGGCAGTTATATGAACCCTTTCCTTCACAACAGGAGAAAGTCATTTACACATCACTCATATGTGAGAACAATGTGTCTAATCGTGACAGACCACTGCAGGGCCTGCTAGAACAGACTGCAAACCAACACCTAACCCTATCCCGTAGAATATGGTGAACTAAAGAATGCTAATGGCTACACTGCATCATGGTCATGCCTCTTTGTCAATGCCCACAGAGCCATATTGATTCTGCTTTAACAACATCAAGTCCTCATTGTTGTAAGAAGCCATCTGGATAAGAGCCTCAGCATGCTCCCATTGGTTCACACAACACAACACATTCAGAACTGTGCGTTTGCACTCACGCCCACATGAAAACCATCCAGACTTTAGTCTTGGGTCACAGAACAGGCTACTAAATGTCTGCTCCAATAAATCAGCCGTCCTCTGCCAGAGAGCACTTAATCTTTAAGTAATATTAAGCAAATACAATAGCATGTCCGGAGGCAGAGGCTACTGCACATGACCTGTACTGCGCAACACAGAAAATTAGACTGCTGTACAAAATGGAGGGAACATCCTGGTTGTATTATCACCATCATCTTTAGCTCATGATATCTGTGGGACATACTCCACACTTTAGACCCCAGTTCAGCTCTTTGTGCATTTGAAATATTAAAACTTTGTCTGGTCAGACTTATTTTGCACTTCCTATGACCCTTTTGGAAGAATTATCCTCAACCATGTTATCAGTCAACTTAAATAAATGTCTCTGCTAATTCAAGCCAATGTTATCAGTTCAATGCATATGAACCGGTGAGGAATGTAGGCCAGGTGCCGTGGCCCTGTCTGTGCCCTAGCCAAATGGGTTTATTGTATACCTTGGCATGAAAGTTGGTACTGACCCGACTGAGCTGCTCCAGCAGCCTGTGGTTCTGCTCCGACAGCTCAGAGACAGCACGGGTCTTGTCCCTGTCTGCTTCCCGTAGCTGGGCCTGGTGGCGCTCCAGCTCGCTCTGCAGCTGCCGAACGTCTGTCTCCAGCTCCGCTACCCGGCCCTCCCACTCCCCCTCACGGCTCTCCAGCCGCCGCCGCAACTCGTGCTTCTCCTGCTCCAGGTGCTGGGGAAGGAGGGAGGGAGAGAGAGAGAGAGAGAGAGGGTGGGGTCAGTAGCTAGACCAGGACAGGCCAAAGGTTTCAGAAGGGTGAGGAGGTGGTCAGCTTGACAGCAAAGACACATAGTTCCCCTGAGTAAGGAGTATTGAGAAGAGACTGTCTGTTTAGGAGGACTTCTAGATCCTCACATACAGGATGTTATTTACCACACATACTTCCACACATTTCTTTCTAAAATGTCTTGTGTAAAAGGCAGCTGGAGATGAGAGGCTGGACTAATGACAGAATCCAGGGTAATCAAGGGTCATTAGTCTGAATGCTTTAGCTCTACAAATCATCTGTGTTTGTTCTACACTGTTCTGCATAAAAATGTAGGACTTATTGAGAGGTAATTTTCTCCTCCCATTCAATATAGCAAGAGAGAGAGAGAGAGAGAGAGAGGGCAAATGTCTATTTGCCCTCTCTCTCTCTTAAAGTTGTAGCTTAACGTTGTATGTTGTGTCCTAATTAAGAAAACACACTGTCATGTTTAGGAACTTACAGCCTCACTAAGATTTCATCTTCTCTGTGCCTTTTCCTCACTGCTTTTTAAATTCCACTAAATTGAAATACACTAAATTCTTGTCTGCAATCAAGGTCAAGAGTGAACATGAATGATATGGCAAAGCCCATATGAAACATCAAGGGATTAGTATCAAGCTAGTTTGTTCCATTTCCCCAAACTAGTGCTAAGTTATGTGGATGGACTTTGTGACAGTATAATGTTCTGTTTTTGCTGTAGCAAATGTTTAGCAAAGGTCTCTGTTTGGTTTACAAGTTATTTACCAAGTAAATAACTTGTAGAGGTAACTGTGTCATAGACTATTCATTTAATTCTCATCAGTACATCCATTATGTTGATTACATCCCACCTTTCTACCTAATTTAAGAATTGATTTACTTTTTTCATCTGTGTGGTTCAATAAAAGCTAGAGGTATGGGTGATTTGAATTGTTCAGATTTAGTAATAACTGCCGGGGCTTGGAAAACTACAAACAGTGTATGATTAATGGAAAAATGTTATTGGTTTTTACAAATCAATCTTGCAGTCTGCTACATATCAGATTTTTTGTTGATACTTACTGGTCTCATTTTTTTCCTCTCAGTATGAGTTAGTATGACTGGTAGTCCCTTATTTCCCCTACTTGTATCAACAAACTAACAAAAAGTACAATACTGGCATATGTATGCTTCCAAATGACGACAGTAAGAAATGTATTTTTGCTAAGTATTTCTATTCTGTGCCTGTATCATACAAGACAGTGCTAGACCAGTAATTTGTAAACTATGGGTATGTTCCCCATGTCACAATATGGGGTCTCCAAGTTATTCTCACAATTGAATAAAAATGAGCATTAAAATAAATTTTGCATGTAAATCACATTTTAAACTTACTGTTTTGCCTAGTTAAAACTAGCTGCATGCTTAAAATGTAAAGTTTATACTCATTCAATTTGCATTTTATTTACAGTGCTATATTTAATAAAATCGGATATCCTGGGCTAACAGTATGTATTCGGTGTCAAACAGGTCATGCAGAGAAAGATTTAAGAAATAATGTCTAACATTTTGCAGGCATACCCCCAGATAAACAAGTGTTTATAAACACTAAAGCTATTCCAGCAAAATACTATGCAGCACACGAGGCTATGTTCGTCATGTGTTCACAGATATTGTAAGGGATTCCCAATAGTCAAAAACGTGAGTAATGTAGACTGTATTTATTTTAAATATTTAAAGCGTTTGGTTGGAGTTGGAATACAGGGAGCGCTGTTAACAGAATGTTGTTATGGAGTATATCAAGATATTACATCCTACCTCCAGCTTCTCATTGAGTTCTTTGTTCATTTTCTCATATTGCTTAGTCAAATCTTGGTTTCGCTCAAGCAGCGCTTTACCAAGCTTAGCAGCCAAAACTAAGTCCTTCTCTTTTTGTCGGAAGAGCGACAGTAAGTCAGGATCCTGCCCATTAACAGACGTTTCCAAGGCGGTTAAGTCGGCGCTATCCTCTCGGTCCCCAGTTAGCATGGCTAGTTCTTCCTCGAGTGCCATCCCGAGGCCTCCGGGGCCAGCGTACAACAGTGAATGACTCTGAAACCCACCCGAGTCTTGAGGGGGTTTGATGCTGTGATCCAGCGGGTGCTCCATGCAGTCGCTGTCCAGCTCTGGTGGTGCTGAAATCGCGGCTGTAGATGATTGCAGATTGAGGCAGAAAGCTGACATCGCCGCCCGGCGGACAAAAGGCAAAGGGAGAATCTGATTTACGCCAGCTGGGTTCGCTTTGTCACAGGTTCCGTATGACCCAATCCTCTCGGCGCCGATGATATTCCCATTCAAAATTTCCCATATTAACCACACAATATATTTTTATTTCATAGCCCACGACCTGTTACAACCTGTGTTTCCCAAAAATTCCCTCACCCTCCCAAACCCCCTTCCCCCCAAACTCACACCAACCTCTTTAATCCTGTGCAAAAATATTACTAATCCAAAGGCAGTCGATTATCCTCCAGGTTTCTGCTATTGAAATCGAAATGACACTCAGGTAGCGCTGTGTCCTCACATTAACCGATTTGAGGAATTTTCTCCAGCGATCGGAATGTCCTCCCCGATACGCTGGGGTCCCGGGTTCCCCATTATCGTTGCCTCTCACACGGGAGGCATCTTGCGGATCCTTGGCCTGGAACGTATATTCATAAACAGCTATCAGTCTATGCGCAAGCCCGACAGCCCCACCTCCTTGTTGCGCGTTCCCACGTATCTGACGTCAGGCAAACAACTTGTTACAAACTGCCTTCTATTGGCTGGTCATGATAACGCCATTCTCGTTTACTGTACTCTGATTTGTGACGTAAACGTGTTCTCTCTAATTTTTTGGGAAAAAAGTAAAAAAAATGAGGGGTAAACAAGTGTAGAATAATAGACGTAAACCCTTCTATCGTTATGTAATCGAGACTGAATCTTAATGTACATAAGGAAACACACATGTACTAAAAGTTGTCCTGGTTAATATTACAACTGTAAGAACTTGTTTCTAATAGTAGCTAGAAACAACAATCACATATAAGTTACATCATACACACACCACTCAATTCTTCACCATGACATCCAAATAATTATAAATATGGCTGCAATTACACCACAGAGGTTCCCTCACCAGGCACAGGCAATGGGCACTCTCCATGAATAAAAGAGAGGATGTGAGCATTAAAGACAACAGCAAAACAATACCTGTTTACTAATACACTCAATAAAAATTGTCTTAGGTCTGGGACCCAGCATACATTGTGCTATTTGAGTTTACAATCACTGTGTAGTGGCTGTTTGTGCCTGAAAACAACAGACAGACACAGGATTACCAAGATGTCCTAATCTCTTCTGCTCAGAATAGATCCCTCTGCCAATAGGACTCCTAAAAGCTACACCAGTTAGCTCAGCAGGCAGTAAACAGCAGACATGGCTGTTTATGAATGGTACAAAGAGGCTTATTTTGCAATAACTCCCACCCTCTGCCCCCAGCCTCAACCCTCTCCACAGACCCATGTTTAGCTGGATTTGTGTTTTCTGAATAATTTCACATTTCAGAAAGTACTGTCACTTTTATGTGTCCCCTAGAAAACAGAATAAATGATTATATTTCATTAGCAGGGGTTACAACTTGTTTTGCCCATCTTTATTATATTTTTACCCTTCTATTTACCTCTTCTTGTTTTGCTGTCCCAACCACAGAGTGCATCAGTATGTGAACCGTTTGTGTCGTGTGTGTGTGTGTGTGTGTGTGTGTGTGTGTGTGTGTGTGTGTGTGTGTGTGTGTGTGTGTGTGTGTGTGTGTGTGTGTGTGTGTGTGTGTGTGTGTGTGTGTGTTTCTTTATGAATGCAATGCTGCAGAGAAAAAATGAACGATTAAAAACAATAGCTTTGCTTGTGGACTTTAATGTCAGGGCACAAAAGAAGTAGGTCACAGTCTGGCTTTCATAATCTGAGCTCTGCAGATTTTCTTCAAAGGGATTGGGGAGGGGGCATATCTGGTAAACTGGGCAGCTAAAGTGGTTTATCTAGCCTTAATTATCATTCGTAAACAGGTTTGCTCTTTTCTAGCCTGTATAAATAGGAATAGATAATATATACTTATTTACATGGGGAAAAGTTTAGGATTGGAATCTCATTTTTTATTCTGAAGACTTGTAAATGTGTGACTGTCTGTCATCTCAGAGACTTTCCCTCTACACAGCACCAACCATCAATATCAGACAGTGGCATCATATGTTATGTCAATTAACTCATGATAGCAGATATACCACAGATAGAAATCACATAATCTTTTCATAATTCAATTTCAGGACTTTCATGACTCTGACGAAGGACAGATATGTCCGAAACGTAGGTAATTTTCTATTCAATAAAGTTGCTACCACAGCAAGAGAAACAGTGATGAGTTTTTTGTTTTATTGAGGACTGCCATCATCAAGCACAACAAACATGACACATTAACTGAGAATTATTTTGTCATGTGGTATCATATGAGGATTATTTTATATATATAAAATTCTGCAATAATTATGCAATATTTAAGTGAGTGTGCTTTATGTTTTCCCTTACATCACTGTGTAGCATCTCATCCTTTAAAATCATTGCATTTTTATTTTTCACGTGTTTAACTACCTTACGACTAGGTGTTTTCCCTTTGTCAAACTTCCTTTGTACTTTGCCTTGGCTCTTCATATACGTAGAAATGTGTGATAGAAGTTCATTTTAATACTTGTTTTTATCTCGAGTTCGAAAATGAAAGTCGAACTCAGAATACAACTTCCGGGTTTATACCAAGGTTTATATCCGTTCGGCTGACCGGTGTTTCCGTAATTCTTAGTTAATCAGTTCAGTATTTCTGAGGTTTTACTGTATGCACATACTTACGATGGCTGCTTTGTAAGTATCAGGATAATAGCGCCACCTGCAGACATATTTTCGATCATGCATCTTCAGTCTGATGTAGCAGACATGACACACGCATTAAGCGTTAATGTAGGTGGCTTCTACTGAAAATAGAAAAGAATCTAGGTGTTTCCGCTGTAAGGCTGCAGTTGAAAGTCTTGTATATATCCCGTGGATTGTATGTATTCTGCACGAAAACGAGATAAATATAATGATTTGATTATATATAAAAATAAATGTTAAATGCAAAATGTGATACCATTCCCAGATAGGAAATTTAGTAAAAGTATCGTTGAATTGTTTAAATTTAGAATTAGTCTTTATTTGACTATTTAAAGGGATGTTCACTCCAAAATGAAATGTTCACCTTTTCTTTCTTACCTTTATGCATTTGACATGTTAACGTTACCTCCCCAAGACTTCTGATCTCCGATCAATCTCATATCAAACTTTCTTTTATTATTGAGAATAATGTCCTGATGAATACAAGTCAATTACAGCCAGAAACTAATCTAAGCCCCAAATGAAATTCTCTGTGAAAATATTAAAATAATGATTTTTATGAAGGCAGCTGCGATTGGCAATCTGCCATATCGAGTTAGTACCTGGGGTAAATCATATCTATATTTCTATACCCCATTCACATATTTTATTTTCCTTAGAAATATCCTGACTAGTTGATGTTCTTAAATCTCAGCAAAAAAAAAAAAAAAAAAAAACTTTGTCACCAGACCGTAGAAATCTGGACTGCTTCTGAAAACCAACAGTGGTTTACAACAAGGGAATGAAATTTTATGTGTCTGAGCCAATATTGATGGATATAGGATCTATCTGCATTTTGGCCCAAACTTCAGATTTAATTTCTGGGACTATAGGACCAAAAGAGGTAACACTGGAATGTCAAAAGAATACTAGTTTAGGAAGTTTAGGAACATCTTGTGAAACTGTTTTTTTTTTTCACATTGTACTCAAAAGATTTTTGTAATAATAATCATAATAATAATAATCATAATAATAATACGTTTTTGTTTGTTGCTGTGGTTGTAATAACAGCACTACTACTACTACTACTACTACCACTAATAATAATTAGAAGAAGAATCGTATTTTTTTTCATCGTTTGTTTAAAATTTCCACATAGCAGAACCTCTGCCATCAGTGCTATGCGCGCGGTGTGCGAAGAGAGGAAGGTCGTAAACAATCGACGTAAGGACGTAACGTGAGAATGTTACGTTAGAAACCTGACGTTAATAGTGTCACAGGAAGGCGCTGAAATTTGAAAGTTGTCAAGAAGGACGTTTGTCTCAGCGTTAGGTTGTATTCTTATATGCTAGCTAGTTTCTCTGCTATTAAAAAAAACAAATGACAAGAAAAAATTAGATACACGAATAATACATTGTTTGTTACACTCCACAAGTCGGTAAGTGTAACCATTTCTTGGTGTCCGGTTAGTTGTTATAACGCTAGATAGCTATCCTTTATCAATAGCTACTATCTACCATATAAATATGAACTGGACTATCGCTAGCAATAACATAACGCTTGTTTGTGAGCTCGCTTGATCATGCTATCGATAAACAGATATGTCATTCGCATTTTGTCGTACCCAATATACTGGCGTTAGATATATTGTCAGTAGTACTACATGAGCAGTATAGCTAAATGAAGCTACGTATTGTAATTGTTGACTAACAACAGGTATTTCGTTTTCACATTTAACCTTAACATTGCCAAAGACATGTTAATTCAGCTGAAAAAATTACGCTAGCTTCATTGTTATCGATATGTATCCACACATAGTCTGTAACCAATTCGGCTAGCTATTCAGCGATACAGTTGCTAACGTTAACGTTACATTTTTGTCAGTAGCTCAACTAGCTAACGTAGCTAAATAGCCAAATAACAGAGAATATCAGGCGGCCCGCTAACTTTGATCCACTTTTCTTTGTGACGGTTTTTTCGACTTAATCGGGAGGTTAGTCAGAGTATTGTAGAGGATGGCAAGCTTCACCTGGTTCACTAATTTGAAAGGGGTCTGTGTTTATTTAGCTACATTCATCAGTTTCCGACATATTTCTCAACTGTAAGACAGAAAAAATGACCAGCCCCTCTGAGTTGACCACTTTAGCCTGCATATGGGCACCTGTGATTTGCATTAATATAATCGGTAACATTAGACTGTATACATTTACGGCTGTTGTGTCTTCCTTCTGTGGGTATAGTTTACTTGCATCAGAATTTCACTGGTACTGAACGGGCACTGTGGTTTAAGGATGTGTTTATCATTGTACCCGTCTCTTAATGTATCGCACTGTAAATTAATGTGTTGAAGGGATGTAATATTGAACTAATGCTCTTTAATTTAATTAAAAAAATATTTGTCTTTTTTTTTTTTTTTTTTTTTTTTTAAAAAGGATGATTTGTTACCAATATCTGATAAATATTATAGGTAAAAATGGATAAGTCATAAGTCATAATGCTGGAGCCCTAACAAAGCCTCATACGAGTTGACATAGGAATAGCTGAAATTCAGAAATGCCGTCAGTGGTACAGAAATGCTGCATGTCTTTTCATACCTGTGATCGTTTGTGGTGTCTCAAACAGACACTAGGCACTTCCATGACAACTCTTTCATTTTTGGTACATTAGACCCAGAAAGCAATGTTGAAGTTTAAGTATGGTGGTCACAGCAGCATCAAAGACCTTGCCAGTCTGGATCCAATCACAAGTCGCTGCTCCCGCCTGAACCTTCTTCTACAGGTAAACTGTATGAATATGTTAATAGAATGTCTTGTGCAGAATATTGCCAGAAAGTATCTGTGCATGACACTTACGCTGTGCAAGCTGCCGTGAAGAGTCTTGCATAGGGTTGCTCAACTGAAAGTGATTAATTTGAACCAAAAATGCGAAACTGATACCTTGTAATGACAAAACCCAGGTTATTCTGCATTTAACTTTCATTTTGCTTCCCAGTTTACGCCCTTAAATACACATACAGATTTTTGGTCTGGTAAAACCATACAGGCTGCCCCAATTAAAACAAACAACTTGGAAATGGTAAGACTGTTTAAGTCTTAAGATGTGTGTCGGAAATTCCCAAAATCAGCTGTAATCGAATTAAAATTTATGAACCCTCTTTTCCGTTGTCTAGCGGCTAAGACCTGTATCATGCTAAATGACCTTCATCTCTAGTACCGTCAAGTGGCCCAAAAGAGGAAATGCACCGACCAGCCAGTTTTGTTCATCCATTTTGCACATATATTTTCCATTGCGTATCTACGAAAGTACACCGTCGAGACTTTATATAAGATAATTATATAATTTTATTTTATCTTCTTGGAATGAAGAATTAATCTACACATCATTCTGCATAATACAGTCTTAATGTCAAAATAATACATACATTACGGATATATTTTTAGCAGAACATCAATATCTTGAATAATGAAAAAACCAAAAATGTGCTAAAATTTGTATGTTTTTTTCTCTGAGCCAACCAGTAAAAAGCCAACAAATTTTAAACTTTGCTTAAAGTTTTGTATGCTATCTCAGCATCATCTCCTCTCATAGTGCCACATCCCGTCTTTCTCTCTCCCTAGGGAAAGGGTAGTGTCCAGCCCCAGCTGGGTGGTGTCAGTGTGACGAGGGAGGGGCTTTTGGAGGCCCTGCTTCTGCTCTTTCAGGAGTGCAGATCTCCAGAGCTCATGAGAATCAAGCATGTGGCCAACTTTGTGAACAAGTGTGAGATTTATTTGTTTTTTATTATTATAATTATTATTGTTATTTTAATTCTATTTAGTATTGCTTTTATTTGAAAAATTGAGTTGATGGACTGTGCTGTTTTACTCTCATCTGGGGTTGTTTATCAGTTGAATGGCTAAATAATGAACTTAAATGTTAAAAGGATAACCCCATTGATTTTCATTTATTTGCCCTGTGTTGTTTGTTTGTTTGTGTTTGTGTGTGTGTGCGTGTGTGTGTTTGAGACACTCAGACTCAGAGGTGGTGTCAGAGCTCCGGGACCTACAGCCGAACCCTCGGGATTTTGATGCGAGAGGTGTGGTGGGGCGAGGCCATTTTGCTGAGGTGCAGGTGGTTAAAGAGAGAGCCACGGGAGACATCTATGCCATGAAAGTCATGAGCAAGAACTGTCTGCGCTCCATGGACAATGTGAGATTCATTCTGTTCTTTTATTTAACCCCAAAATAATGACAAATCTCTTTATGAAGCTGTGATTATAATTTTTAACACTAAGATGTCAGTTACATTTTCTTATGTGGGGGACAACTCTCTTTAAATGTATAATGGTTTGAGTTACAATGACTGTCTATGTTATTGTTTGAACCAATCAAAATATTTTGCTTTCCACAACAAAATAAATTGGTTGGTTAATATCATTCAATATGTTCTCTGATACTTGATTTTTGAAGACAAACTCTCTTTTCATTGCTTAACACTGCTTAACAGTTAACCAAGTAATGTTAAATGTTAAAACGTTTACTACATTCATTGATAGTGCAGACCAAATGTTTTAATACTTATAGTATTATTAGATTAAGCACCAGTGACATGTGTTTGGTCCAGCTAAAGCTAACAAGTGATATTAGTGCCTAAGTTTAGTACAAAAACACATAGGGAATCAGTGTACAAGCAGCTTGTATAATTTATAAATAAAGCAAATGTTTATTATTCTTCCTTAAGGAGTTCTTATACTGGTATTGGTAAGTGATGGGGCAGAACACACCAAAGTGCTTGGTGTATAGATTGCTACATGCGGTGTACTCCTGTGAGCCAGTGAAGTGAGATGAGTCAGCAGCATAGCGCTCGGTGTCTGTGTCCCTCATAGATGACGTCATATGAGGAGGAACGAGGGATACTGTCTCTGAACAGCAGCCCCTGGATCCCCCAACTGCAGCACGCCTTCCAGGACAAAGATAACGTATACCTGGTGAGTGTGCCTGTCTTGGGTCTGCAGTGTGCGAAACCGTAGCTGCAGGTTTGTGGGTCAGCTTGGTTGGTGGTGTGGAAACTCACCTTGGCCACAGGCGTGGTTCCGGATGGCTTTAAATCCCACTTACACTTAGGGGATTCGGGATGCTGGTGAGCTGCTGAATTTGCAAGCACACAAGCCATATGTATCCAATTGGGATGATCACAGTGGCGCTTTTATTGTAGCAATGCTGCTCAGCTTCTTTGCCCAATTCTATCAACAATTTCTGTTGGTAGAATCCACTTAAATGTCAGGTGTGTAAGTCACAACACACAGTTGATCGTAGAAACATGGCACCTACACATACTGCAGAAGCTTAGAACTTATGATCGTTCTTTGTTTTCCGATTTAAATGAAAAATTGCAAAAGTAAATTAGGTGTGCAGAAATCACAAACATTTGGGTCAGATTGTATCTAAAGGGTTTGTGCTTTTATCTGCCTTGTAACTTTATGATGACAAGAAAAATGTGAAAGAACACGTAGCATCAGAATGAACTCAGGTCATGTTCTTTTAGTATACATGTCTAATCATTTTACAAGCAGCACACTTGACCTAAGAAAGGGAAATGATCAAACACTGTAGTTTGTTTGTTGGGGTATTTCTCTGTTAACCAGGGTCTTTATTGTGTTAATGCAGATGGCTTTGCTGCGTGTAAGGCTTATGTAACCGAATGTGGCTTAGTCACGGATCTGACCTGTTGCCTCTTTCAGCGCGATGCTCCTTTCATTAGAACAAAGACATTTTTCTGAGCAGTTATGCAAGCTGTTACCTTTCTTTTCAAATGAAGAGGTATGAGCAATTGAATACTGCTGTGTTTTCCTCTTAAGATCTGTTAGAACTCCCTTATACAAGGCACTGCAGAGTTATTCTCTCTAACACCTGCAGAGGGTGCTGCTCTCTCTCATTATTCTACCAGGCCACCCCACTGTACATCATTGGCAGACCCTACTGCTGGTTTATTTAATTGTGTAAATCATAGATCCTAACTAGAGCCTTTATCATAAGATTATATTCTTCAAACTGCCATTTGGAGAATTAGATCATTATATTTCTTCTGAGTATGTGAGTAAGCTTGCTGTTTAGTTAATTGAGTTAATTTTGAACTAATTGTCCCCCCAAAAGGATGGCAGTTGACTCAGTTGAACAAACAGAATAGTAAAAGAATGATGGCATATCTACGTTTATGCACAATGTGATCTTTCATACCAAGTGGAAGTATGTTACAGATTTATATGCATGCAAATTTAAGTAAAGCTACTTATTCTCTTTCTCTCTATAGGTAGTCCCATTTGTCCACATTGAAGTCCCATTCACAGATTCCCTTTTTTTGTTTCTTTAGCCACATCCCCAACCAAACATAATATTCTTTATACACATCTCATGACAACCCTCCAAGTTCTGTCTGTCATGTGTATATGGCAATATATGCATGCATCTGGTATGTGGGGGTGTGCACGCTCTTTAAATGCTATCTTATTGAATGACTAATATCAGCAAACGGCTGCTTATTCAATCGTAGGTTCCTTCAGCACACCCATTCAGTGATCGCATAAGAAGTGGCGTACTTTAAAAGTAAACCTTAAACTTCATTATGCAGCTGGTGTAAATTATGAAATAGAAAACATTTCTTTTGTTACATTTGCTTGTAAAATGTTTGAGGGAGCACGGCTGCATTGGAGTGTTAAAAATGTTTTAGAGTGAATTGACCTAATGCACATATCTTCACATTATTGTGTAACATTTATATAATGGCTATCACTGCAAAAGAACATTGAGAGTGATGATTTCTACCACTGTATTTAATAAGCATATCACATTGCACAATCTTATGAAGTCTTTTTTTGAAGAGGGAAGGCATCTGGTGAGTATAAGGCCTTTCAGCTATTGACAGCCTATCTTCAAACATGTTGTTCCTCCTAACATACAACACTCCTTGTAGCAGCTGTGTGGAAACATTCATGCCAAGCTGTAAGACAGTAGGTGTTGGTGCTTTTTCTTTGACAAAACATTTGTAGATAAATCATCACCAGTTGACATGACATTTGGTTACCATCCACCGTTTTTTTTTATAATTTGTAAACAGAAGCATATACTTCAAAGAAACTAGGAAGCTGTGTTCTGGGTAGTTGTCTAGGAATGTGATCGAAGTGTCTGAATTAAATTATACATTCTTTACATAAGGGCATAGTTAAATTCTATTCCCAGTTGTTTTTGTTTTTATGTTTTGACATCTAGTGTTTGTGGTCTTTTTTTTCTTTTACCTGTTAGCCCTTATTTTTAACCCTAGGGGGCTAGACACACGCACCCTTAAAGCTGCAGTGGGTGAAAATAAAATTTTTCTAAAATCCAGAATCCATGTACAGCTGTAAATGGCTTTCTCCCCTTATGGTACTTTGAGTGAAAATATGGTGATGGTTACTGCAAGTATGCAATGCATTTCAAAAGCACTTCAGTGTATATTGCGCACATGCAAATCTGATCAACTTATGTCCTGGAGTAAGGAAATTTATACTCATTAGTGAGATTATTGGACTGTACATTGCAGTTTAATATACTTAATGGGCCAAATCAATTTTGTGTTATTGGTTTGCATATGATGTGCTTTGGAGAGGTACAGTAGGACAGTATCCACAGTGGTCATTAATAAGATGCTATTTTAGTAACTCACAGTTCCATTTTGATTTAACTACACTCAGCAGGAAGTGTAGACATAATGATGGATTAGACTTTGTAAATGAGTGCTGAAAGTTCACAGTACTATGGATAAGTCCAGTCCCCACACATCTATGTATGGGGCTTCTGAAATGGATGAGCATTGTAGATTTTTCAAAGACATAACAGACGTGCCAGACGTGTCAAAATGTTTCAGGTGTAAATAACAGTTACACAAGAATCTTCAACAAGAATTTGCCAACCTAATACATTGACTGAAATGTCAGTTTTCAGATCAGGATCATTGTGCAACATTGCAAGCTACAAGATTTGATACCCACTGAAAATTTTCAAAGTGAGTGTGCTTTGTACTTCACTAGCCATGCATGTATGGCCTAGTTTGTAGCTAGTGTTAGAACAAGGACCTTCAGAAATGTATTGTTGAAGTGGGGAAGCATCCTTAGATTTAAGACCGGGATAACAGGAATGTCTGTAGTGAATGCCATCTAGAGGCTTCCTTTTGAAAGATGCAGCATAGTTTCCACAAGTCTGGTAAGTTATCTAATAATCAGGCCTGCTTCTCTTAAATGTCTTGTCTTGCCCTACAATTTCAGCTTTTCAGTTTTTTTTTTTTAAACTCATTGAACTGCCTGTAATATGGTGCCATGGTAAGTAAGTTGCCATTTCTAAAGTTATTGGAATTTAAGCCATACTCCTCAATGTGTGATCCTCCCATTCACCCTGCCTTTCACATCTGCCAGCACAATCAAATATCTGCCATTCTTGATGTAATTTAAGGAAACACAACACATGACAGATGAAGGAGACCTGTCAGAGTTATGAATTTGTGTGACACAGTGAGGGTATGACTGGTTAGCTTCTCTCTCTGAGTGCCAGATCCATTGAATTCCTTTCATTAAGATGCAGCATTGCTCTTCTCTTACAGGGGAAGCCCTGTAATAATGCTGTCAGGCAAACAGACATTTATTTCAATTTGGACATCGATTTGCAAAGAAATCCTTGCAATCCTCCCTTCCCCCCAGCTTTCAGCTGTGAGAATGTTGGCTTGAAGGACGTACAATACCTTGTTGCTAGGTAACATCACCAGAATGTTGCGGTGTAAGCTGCCGCAGCTCTTCCCCTGATATGTTCATAGTCTGTATTCACAATCTAAGTTTTATGTGTATGCGTAAAATATGCCTTTTAAATGAGGTTTGTTTCATTTAATTTGGACTGTGTTATTAATGGAAGCACCTTGCCAAGAAACATTAGTCACTGACATAAATAACCTTCCATTGGACCTCCTAGGAAAAAAACGTGTTGTTATTATCATAGTGAATTACAATTAGTGTTCATATTAATAATCAAGCTTTAAATGCACTGTTTTTCATACTGAGGAGAGCCTTTTGCCAGTCTTCAGTGGTGATATTTATCACTGACACTGACCTGATCTTTAAGACATGTTAAAATTGTATTTAAAATGCTGCTGTAACTTTGAATATGTCCCTCTGGCATTATAAGCCACACTGTATTAAATAGCGAAAGTGAGTACTGTGAATTAATATCTAACATGTGGAGTTCAAAAAGAATCGGCTTTAGAAAACAATGATTGATGGTTAACACAAATCAGATATGACATAATTAAAGCCTGCTGTTGTGCTCTTCATAAAAAACAGATTGTTGGTATCTCAATGTATTGAAGGGCAGAGGTAGCTTAGCAGATGTGTAGAGATGAGTGTTATGCCTCCTTTTGTGTTCTCTCTTTTGGTCTGTGTCTCTTAACATCATCTCCCATCACGACAAGCCTGGGGCTCTTCAGTAATATTGTTATAAATGCGTACAGTCATCGCTGAGCAAACAGACGAACTTACTCCCACACTACTCTGAGGGGAAAAATGAAAAGCGAGCAATGTTGTTTCCTAATGGCGTCTTTTGATGCAATGTTACAATTAAGGGAATTGTCCAAACCCTAAAGTGGTTTGCGCTACATTTTGTGTATTCCCACACTACATATGTGACACCAGTCACATACTACTTATGCTGTCTGAGGACCATGAATGTCTACATATCATGAGGTCACAAATCTTGAATGTGTCCTGCCGGCTAGTAGAAGCAACTAGTGAGAAATGAGACTGATTATAACTGGCCTAACCCCTATTCTTCCCTGGTGAGGCTGAGCCAGTGTGAACCTCCAGTCATAGTTGTTAGTAGTGTGGCTGTGACTTTAACTTTATCATTTATTTTGTAAATAATAAGGCATAGTTCTGCAACTGTTGAATGGTATTGTTTTTGACATTTCTGAAATCTGTGTGTGTGTTGTGTGTGTTTGTGTGTAGGTGATGGAGTACATGCCTGGGGGGGACCTGATGGCTCTTATGAACAGATATGATGAGCAGTTTGATGAGGCGATGGCACAGTTTTACTTGGCAGAGCTTGTGCAGGCCATCAACACAGTGCATCAGATGGGATACATCCACAGGTGAGCTCTGTATTTACACTGATTCATGTAGTATGTTAATTTTTTAATTTTTATCTCAAGGTTCCTGAAAATGACATCTCTGTGGCTTAAGTGTAGCCTAATTTTCAAATGAACATGAATCACTGCATTTTCATCTGCCAAACAGTGGTGGATCAAACCTTACCCAATATGTTAATATTGAGATGCTGGATGGCTGGCAGCTTGGTCGCTGTTTATAGAAATAGACAGCAAAAGTTACAGCCAACTTTGCTTTCAGTTCGCTCAAAACAGATCAGTGTAGGTAAATTAGTTACCAATGGTTAGCAGGATATGCCAATGGTTGTGCATTAAACTCATCTGTTCATCATCAATCAACTCATTCTCTATAATATAGTGACACAATAGTTCTTAAGGATATTTGCATAGGCCTTAGGTGTCACTATCTCGTTGTCTAAAATCTGCTGACCACTTGGGTCAGAAGGTGTGCAATGCAAATATTGGATGGAAATTAAGCATTTTACATTCAAGTTTTTTTTTTTCCCAGCCATTTTTATAAACATATTTATTTCAGCTGTGTAGGTGTCAACATTGAATGAAAGCAAGTCATGTCAATGTGTAACCCTGGGGTTTTCTTTCCTGTGCTTTCAACCCCCCCCATCCTCTGGCAGAGACATCAAACCAGAGAATGTCCTGATCGACAGAACTGGGCACATCAAACTGGCAGATTTTGGTTCCGTGGCTAAACTCTCAGCAAATAAGATGGTAATGACACACATGTTTTGAGGGACTCTAAGCATAGCTCACAGCCATCATAGCTTGTCCTGGAATGACAAGCTAAACACAGACCTTATTTGGCTAATGATTTTGCAGCTGGCCCTCTTGTGATGATGATAAGGAGGATGATTTTTGGCTGTTGTGGTAGTCTTATTGTGTTGTTGTATTAGGTTTCAGCTTCAAGGTTGCCTGTTGGGACCCAGGACTTCTTGGCTCCTGAGGTCTTAACAGCGATGAGTGGGGGCGGCCAGGCTTCGTATGGGCCGGAGTCCGACTGGTGGTCCCTGGGCATCATTGCCTACGAGATGATCTACATGAAAACCCCCTTCACTGAGGGCACTTCCACCAAGACCATCAATAACATAATGAACTTCCAGGTCAGCTCATCTGGAATTGTATCATACCTGTCCCTGGGATAATGTTTTACTGTGTTTATTGTTTCTGATTAAATGTGTTGACTGGCATGATGTAGCTTGTGATTAGCTTGCATAAAGTCACTTTGTTGTGGTAATTTTGTTCTAGAGGTACTGCTGAACATCCAAAATGTTGGCTTTCTTCAATTAGGTGAATGAGTATTTGGGATAAATGTTGCAGACTGAGAAACACTAGTTTTGGAATTCTCCATTTTATCTATTTTCAGCGCTTTCTGAAGTTTCCAGATGAACCAAAGGCAAGCAAGAACTTTGTGGACCTGGTTCAGGGTCTGCTTTGTGGGGCACAAGACCGGCTTGGGTTTGAAGGTCTTCGCTGTCACCCCTTCTTCTCTGGAGTTGACTGGAGTGGCCTACGACAAGGTAGATCTGCTTTACAAATAATTTGTGAACAAAATTAATTCCATTGAAAGATTCTTTAACAGGGTTCATTGCTATCCTAGATAATATTTTAACTTCTTAGAAAGTCATAGAAATGTGGAAACGGTCACAGTTCCCATATGTCTTGGAATCTCATTGGATATTGTCCAGTGAGTACATTCTCTAAAAATTCATTCTATTCTTACACAGCAAGCATGATATAAACTTCCTTCTTGGTAACCCACAACTTGGTGCACTTTAATATTGAGCCCACGGGTGTTACTGTGTTAATTTTGCTAGCTCATTACTTTGTATATTAAGCTACCTGAAGGGCTGTCAACTGTTTGTGCCATGAGTAACCAGATATGTATATATGCACAAAATATATACATATCCCCTGGAAAGTAATACATCTGCAAGAATACATATTTTGCATTGTTCTAGTATCCTTACTGTATGATAGAAAATGAAAATCTTTGAATGGCATTTTAGAAGGAACCATGCCGTGATGTTGAGATCACAAAGGAAACAAAAACGTTGTTCTCAGCCCAAATAGTATCAGACATAATTTTAATTATTACTGTTGCCTTAGTGAATAACGAGTATAAATCAAATGAATACAAGTAGACACAAGAATATGCTTTTCTCTTTTTAACCTGGTGCCTAATCCTGGAAAATGATAGTCTCTGAGTAAAAGATTTTAAATAACCTAAAGTTAGAAGTGACCAATGTGATATTCTTCCATGTTTATGGACTTCTGAAGGGTTTGACTGGTACTCATATCCTTACAGTGAAGTTCTTGCATATTCACTGGGGAATTCAGCCAGCTGTATTCTTAAGATTTCTCAGGCACAGGCTGCATTCTTGTGTCATTAAAGGCCTGCATTTTCATGAATAAGTGCATCCATTATGTATCAGAATTTAAATTTGTGTTTTATTGTACACGATTTGCTATCACTGTTGTGTTATGCTGCTCCTTTGAAAACTCGATTGGACAGATTCACTTTTTGTCCTTTGTTTCCCATATTTTCCTTTGTGTCCTTTTTTTGTATGACCTAGGCAATATGTAATTAGTGTTGCATCTGTATTGTGTAATCACTTGAATTGGGGTAAGTCACATGAGCAGCTCCGCTCTTCTGAGTCTGGGAAAAGGTTACCAGGATGGGACTGATAAGACAGTTAAATTCAGAGTGAGAAATTGGAGATTTGTAAACAAAAAAATAGCAAATTGTTGGTACAGCTACTTTAACCAGTTTTAATTAAATTCCTCGAGCAATACTGGAACTTGTGTGGTGTTATGTATAACGTCATTTTTAGCTAGTCTCTTGTCTCCTGAAAACACTGTAGCATTGAGCCTGGAAAAGAAATTATGTTGTTTACTAAAAATACAACTAAGTGCTGTCTCCTGAAAGCAAACACAATAAACTCATCCTCAAACTTCATAAAAGAAATGCCATTTATTTAGTAAAAAAATGTGGAGAACCTGGAAATACTAATTAAAATTTTAGTGATTAAAGTTTTAAAAAGTATATGATGAACACCAGTTAAAACCAGGCTGTTAGGGAGCAAAGAAACATCCATGCTAGAAGCTCCACTCTCTGTGATGCCTGTGTGTTTTGCTTCCTGTCTTAATTGAGTGTTTCTGTGAGTGGATTTGCTCTCGGCCCCAGACTTCTGTGCAGTCTGAGATTGCAGCTCATGTTAAATACCGGGAGTAAAAAGCAATTAGGCCTAAAGCCTCCAGCATATAAGCCGCAGTTTGTTTCTGATTTTCTCCTCATATTGGCTGAATAAATCACAGTGGGAGCACAGAAGCACTGCATTCAGCAAATTCTGTCTGTTTCCCCATGGTTTCTTGGCAGAGGAGTTCAGGGGCTAGTTGTTCAGGGCATGTGGGTGTTATGGTTGTTTTTAGTTTTTTTTTTTTTTTTTTTTTTTTCTTTTTTTCATATATCCTAATTTCATTTGAGAGTTGGATTTGTTTAGGCTACCAGTAAATTGACAGGTCCAATTGGATTTTTGGAAGGTGCACATGCTGAATATTTCCAGTTTTTCCTATGATCTGTCATGTTGTTGGAATGATGTTTGCCTCATGAAAGAGTCTGAAGAATATAAAGAGAAAAGAGCTGGACACTCATGAATTTTGAGAAATGTGATTCTGTAGGCTGGGTAAAACAGTACTCATGCTGGTATCGCTGCCCCCCACCTAGAGTAGCAGAAGTGCCCTTTCCCGCTTCGTGCCAACAGAGCGCAGTGGTCCATTCACTGGCTCAGATCACAGGAACCTTAGAGAGTGTGAGAGAGTGAAAGAGAGAGAGGCGTGGGGACCTGCAGAGATGGACCTGCACTTGGTGTGAAAAACAGCGAGAGTCAGAGAGGTAGAGAGTACAGGCATTAGAGAGGTACAACTGATAGAAAGCAAGAAAATGGCAGACATACCAATAATGCCTTCCTGCATCGCTGTTTCATCCTTGGTAACTTCCACTTTTCACTCCATCCCTCTCTTTTTCATTTCCATTTCTCCTCTGTCCAGTTTGCCTTCCTGTCTCTCCATTCCCCTCTGTTTGTAAGCCTTTTTATTCTCCGTCTATTTCTCTCCTACACTTGATCCTTCATCCCCCAGTGCATGTTAGTGATTTGGCTTGGCCCTTTCCCATAGTTGCAAATGGTAAGTGACTGGCCAGCATTCTTAAGGATTCAAACCAATAAAACACACTGCAAACACAGGCCAGTCCCGAGTGTGAAACACTGCCTTTACTTTGTCGTGTCACTCTGCCTTTGATGTTGAGGTGCAGTTGTTTTCCAATGGTTTGCATCTCTGAATTAGCCCAACAGCCTGAAGCTCAGCATCTAATTATTCTGCAGGATTCATGGGCAAAAATAGTCTTTATCTTTATGCTGATCACTAATCAGACCCCTCTAATCATCGTGGTCTCTCGGTATTCTGAAAACAGCCCCAAGGTTTCTTCTGTGGTATTTGCTGGGTTAAAGGTAAAACAGCATGTATGTGTTAGCAAAAATACAAGGATATGTTTGTCAGCTAATCTAGCCTGCACTGTGCTCCAGCACTGCAGAGCAATGTGTGATTTCTGCAGTAATACATCTTTTCATGTAGAGTCAAAGAGTTGTCTTTTTGTCATGCATCCTGTTTTTAGTATGCCTAGATAACTGACAGTGCTTTCTGTGATATTTGTCTGTACTGAGTTGGGAGAAGATACTCATTTGGGTATTTGTGTGAACATCAATCTAAACATAACCGAAGAGTTATAAGGCTGTCATAGCTTGAAACTAGATTTCAAGGGAGCTGATGTAGTTATCTGAGAAACTGTTAAAGGAGTGTTAGCAGCCTCCTGTATGGAACAGCGGCCTGGTAATGGGTGCCAGGGATTTGGATGTGCTGGATTGAGTTAAAGGCTGTGCCATTTAGGATGTGTGTGTAATGGAGAGAGGGGTTAACGCCTGAGCAGTGTGGTGGGAGAGTGAGCGCTCTGCTTCAGCTGTGAGTCAGACTGCATGTATTACTGTGATTAGCTGGAGCTGCTGCAGTATAGGGAGAGAGAGAGAGAGAGAGAGAGAGCACGGACAAGCTTGTGTGGGTTACTGCACTACACTACAATCTCATTGCACCTTCCCTTTCCCTCACTCCCTCTCTCATTTCCAGCTCTCTCCCTGTCTCCCTCTCTCTGCCTCTTACACACATACACACACAGACACACACATGTGCGTGGTCTCTCTCTCCCTTGTCCATTCATCGCTCCTTTCTTTTTTTTACCCCCTGAAGTGGTCCCTCCTTTTGTTCCCGCGCTCCGTGCTGAAGATGACACCTCCAATTTCGACGAGCCTGAGAAGCCCTCCTCCCGGCCGACGGCTGCCCCTCATCAACCCCAGCGTACTGGCTTCCAGGGGGAGGACCTGCCCTTTCTAGGCTGGTTCTTTAGCAAGCCGCTGACAGCGCTGGCCAGGACTGAGTGAGTACCAGGGTGGCAGGACCCCAGGGCTGACGGGATTGGCACTTGGGGTTTTTTTGGGAGGGATGGGGGTTGTTGGGGGGGTCGGGTGGCTGTGACAAATGCCTGTAACAAATGGTAACAAGTTGAGCAGCATGGGGGGGGTCTGACAGAGACAGGTGGCTAATGCAGAGTCGATGGCACAGTGTGGTGCTGCTTTTACGCTCCCCCCAAAAAAAAAATTGAAGCACAAAAACAGATTGAAAGTTGTGACTGTACATTGTGGGGGTTGGGGGGGGCAGTAATTCACCATATGGCTATTGTATGCACCCAGAGCAGTGTACTGTACTGAGTAGATTTCTAATGTCAGCTTTTGTTGGACTGCTTGGGTGGGTGAGGGGGGATGTTGGGGTTGAAATCAATCGCATTTATGTTGAAGTATTGATTCATAGCTCTCTGGGAATTGGGGTGTCTTTGCATACTTTGTGTTCAGCAACAAGGAGAAAGAGATGCCCTTCTGAACTCTGCACTGCATGTTCACCTGGTGCTCGGGTTTGTTAACATTAGTCCTTCCTTTGTAGTTTTAGTTGTTGATGTCTGTTGGCAAAGTGCAGCACTTGCAGAGGGAGAAAATAAAAGCAGAACGAAGCCACAATGTTGCTCAGAGATTTTGTATTTCTATGGAAACGGAATCCCCCACCCCCTACTGGCACAACCCCCTGGGTCTTCCCTCTGTGCTGAATCCAGGTGGAGAGTAGAGAGGTATTGCTGGTCATTTTACTTATATCTTCTGGACTGTCTAATGAGTTTCCCTCTGCTTTGTGTCTGTTTTGAATGGTGGTGGAATGGGAGAGAAGTTGTGCCACAGACTTAAAAAAAAAAAAAAAAAACATGTCTTAAGGGAGAAATTCCAGTTGGAGGAGTGCATTAAATTATCCATTGCTGGCCCCTTTTGTTAATTCTCTTTCTCATGATAACCATCATGAGTTTTGGCTTAAGAGGAATGCTTGTGCTTCCTCTCTTCCTTTTCCTCTATCTCTGACTCTGTCAATGTCTCCTCATTGAGGTTGCTAATTAGAGTATCTGCTTCAGTCTCATCCCATGGATCTAATGAGTTTCTTGGGGTTTGATTCCAGTGAGACAGTGAGGAATGGTGGTGGTGGATCAATGTCTCTTAATCTAGCAGGTTTATTTTTTATATTTTGGGTGAAGAAGGAGCAGGACCTATGATTGTGGCATTACTGGCCCTGTATCTTTTGTTATTGAAAGGCAAATGGGTGTTTCTGCAGAGTAGTGGTCCTTTAGCTATGTCACAATAACACACTGAACCGTTTTTCTTACAGGCCTGCGATTTATACAGCTTTGCGTAGATTTGTAATTTCAGGAGGAAAACGTAAGAGTGAATCTTAGTGCATCTCTGTGTCTGTGCAGCTGTTTTTATTGAGGAAAAGGAGGGTGAACTTGCTGCCTCGGAGCAAACAGTTCCAAGCAGCATCATGAAATGTCATTAGGCATGATGTGGGTAGCTTTTCTCATCAGCGAACAAATAAAACCAGGTTGCTTTTTTTTCCTTCCTCTTCTTATCAAGTGAGAATCCACGCATTTTAATGTGTGTCGTGATGAACACATCGCTGCTGCAGTTCCTCTTGACTCCTCAAGTGTCTTCTCAGGAGTGATGCTATTCTTGTTTTTGTCTGAGTGATGAGTGATGTTTTCTTTATTTATTTTTTTAATGCTGTGTGAATACTCCCTCTGTTTCTACACCCCCTTAAATAAGGACCATTCTGTTCTAACGACATGACAGTGTTGTGAGCTTGAGGTCTCTGTGTAGAGGCAGCCTGTCGCTTACATTTCCGTGGAGTTTGAGCTGTGCACTGGAGTCGTGACACCCCACTGCACTATGCCTCCTCACTCTCCCTCTCTCTTGGAGACGGAGGCAGGGTGAGACTCCGTGCTGAGGAACTGTGCCACTACTATTGCAACAGGTCTGTGATTCAGGGACGCCCACAGCCCCAGATCTGTGGCCTCCAGTCACCCTGCTGAATGTGGAGAGCAGGCATGACTGGGACAGAGCCTCAACATGTTCTTTTTCTCCTGCTACCACACTGACTCATCCTATGCATTATTCAGACCCAAAGAGAAGAATCTAGATATGTTCAGGTTTGGATATGTTCTAGCATTTCCATTTGGTTGTTTTGTCTTTTCTTTTCTATGCAATTTCCTCTATGCTTCCACAGCCGTATTCATAATCAAATTTAAAGCAAGATAAAGGATCTTTGATCAAGTGCTTCAGCACCTGTTCTTTCCAAGATTACAAAGTATACCTTCATTACTATGAAGTTATTTTTACAGTATAGTAGTACAGTCATTTAGCTGAAACTTTTATCCAAAGCAACTTACAGTTGATTGGGCTAGCCAGGGGCCAGTCCCCCCCGGGAGCAATGTGGGGTTAAGGGCCTTGCTCAAGGTCCCAACAGCAATAGTGTTCTTGCTGTGGCTGGACTGGGGCTTGAACTGCCAACCTCAGGGGTCCCAGTCATGTACCTTAGCCAATAGACTATAGGCTGCCCCAGACTATTTAGATTGCCAGGCTTGTTAGGCAGCAGACTCATTCAGGTTAGACAAAAACCTGTATCGGGAGGGATGAGAGCACCCAACCTGTCATTGCTAAAACTTAGGGGGACCAAATTGTTCTGGCCTTGTGATATTTGGCCGGTTATCCAGTTGTTCACAAATGAAAGGGGATACTTTTTTTGCAGATTTGCTTGTGCCTAAATCTGGTTTTAAGCTGTATTTATGTTTAACTAAAATAAATGTATTAGTGTGACACATTTTCTGTTAAACCTTCTGCAGTAACTCAGTTTTGGCTACTACATATGCAGGGGTTAATGTCTGTTCACATTCAGGAATAGAAACACAATATTGAGTCTAACAAATGTTTTGCTTGTTGAATGTTGCTAGGCAGAAGAAAAGAGCAGTTAGATTACTTCCACTCCTGCAATCAACACCAAATCATGGTGCTTTTGTAACATTGCCATCCTTATGACTTGATTCATGCTGGCTTCTCAAGGGGGTGGCTTCGATCTAATCAAAGATCTAATTTACACATCGCCCCTCTGTTTCCTTTCATTCCATGGATGTAGGTAGAGCTGGGGCTCTGAGCAGGAGAGAAATTCATGGAAACACTGTTCTCACTGACTGGACTGAATTTCATCTTAGAATCAAGAGCAGTGGACAAATGGCAGATTCTTTTTTCCAACTACAGTAGTCCCTTTTGTGACATTTATATTGTGCTGTTAGACATATCATTGCATGTAATGCATTTTAAGCATTGTGTTTGATTATCTCTTTGAACATGGTTATTTGGGGTGCCATGTCATACCCAAGGATGAAAATTTGTCCGTACCAAGTTACCAAAACTGACAGGAAGGCTATGCTTACTGTTTTGGTTGTAATTTCTGCCGGGGAGGTCACTTGGCACAAAATTGATACGCTGATTGATAATCAGGCCCCCGTCCAACCTGACTTGTTTTGCGTAATTTGAAATATTGTTTAATTAAGTCTTGAATTTTATTGATGTGAGTCAGGTTAAGTCGTTTGTTTAAGGTCCACTGGCAGTGCATCAACAGGGACTTGAACTCATGACCCCTCGCTCGTCAGTCTTGTGCTTTTGCCTTTTCCCCACCCTGCTAAATGCTGCATAATTAGTGTCACATCTTGCTCAGTGAGTTAAAATGATTTGTTTTTTTGCTTTTGCATAGAACATGAAGATCTGCTTGTATGAACATTCTCAGTGAAGGCAGTCCCTGTTAAGTTGTTTTATTGTTTAGGAATGTTATTAAATAGATTCAAGATACAAATCTATTTCTTAACTGTGTTATCTGCATGTCTTGTGCTCTTTCCTGTTTAATGTTGTCTAGATCCGGTCTAAATACTGCCATTTTCTTGATTTTTAGCCTTTGTATTTTTTTGTAGGCATTTACATTTTATACTTAAAATCAGTATAAATAAGATAAATGTGCTCTTTTTAAAAAAAATCATGTGTAGTAAGATTTATATAACTGTGTGTTCTAAAAAACTAGATTTAATTGTAGTGTCAATTTAGAGATAAATTAAGTTTTCCATTTAGTTTTACTGACAATCTTTCATGGATACAGAGATTTTTGACATTTCAGTGCATAAAGCAAAACAATAAGGCAGTAGTTTTATATGCATGTTAGAAATGCTTTCAATTAACCCCCCTGCAAGGCTGTCATTTGTTTGATTTGTTGTATGAAAAACATTGTCTTTTTGGTCCATATAACCTCTATGAGCTATGTACCTTGTTATATTAGGATTGCTTGATTACAATTAAATACAGTTTCTACAACTTGGTGTTGTTATTTAGCTTAAATTGTGAAGTAAAACAATGAGGAAAGCCTTTTTAAATGCTACATTAGTACCTCATAGTACCACATAGCTATTTTCACAGTTGGATGTACCAGCCCTTTACCACCTCTCCTTTACAATTCAGTTTTTACATTTTTTTCTTCTTCATTTCTCTGCCCCTTCTAGTTGCTAATCCTTCTTTATCTCTGTGTTGCTTTTGATGCTGTAAATTGGTGTGTTCATTTTCATGCTGATTTAAACTAGAGCTGTCAGTACCTGTCATCTGAAGGGATATTTTGTGAACCTTAACTTCCTCTTCCTGGAACTGTTCTGTGCAAATGAAAATGTTTATGCCTGTTTTTCTCCTGTCATTAACTCATCTACTGCTTGGCAGTTCTAGCCTGGCTTAAAACATTCCCAGAGTGGTTTGACTTCACCCCCTTCCCCCAATTTCGCATAGGTGAAAATTTGGTTTGTAATAGAATTAACCTTTATTGATAATTTATAGAAGCACTGAAACGTTTGAACACAGTAGTGGAAATTTTGAACACATTTCTGTGTTATGTTATTCTGCATTGATTCCATGTTTGTTTAAGGTATGCAGTCCATGTGTATAAATATTGTATTAATGTATTTATGGTATCCTCATTAAATGCATATGATGTCCGAGGGCAGACAGCTATCCCCACCATCAGCAATACTTTAGCCTATGCCCCTTAAAGTCTGAGCAGCATTTATTTTCCATCATCCACCACTGTTTTACGATTATAAACGCAGCCCCCTGAGACTTAAAAAGTCCACAGCGGATTTTCTGTATTCTCAGTTTTTATTGATCTAGATCCTTTGATAGAGTGGTTATTATTACTGAAATTGTTCTGTATTGCTTCTGTGCAGTTTCTTTTTCCTCACTAAAGTCAAATTTATTCTTGTCTCATTCGAAGATGAGTTCTGTGGGCAAAAGGTTGTATTGTACAGTATATTCACGTCAAGAATAGTTTCATATGAAGCTTATTGCCAAGGTAATACCAACAATGGGCATAAGACGTTATGTTGTGTTGGCTCCTAGCAAATTTAGTATTCGCACAGTCCATGCTTTGCTATAGTCTGATAGCAGCCTATAGCCTAGTGGCTAAGGTACATGACTGGGACCCCTCAGGTTAGCGGTTCAAGTCCCAGTCCAGCCACAGCAAGAACACCATTGCTGTTGGGCCCTTGAGCTAGGCCCTTAGCCCCACATTGCTCCCAGGGGAGATTGGCCCTTGGTTAGTCTAATCAACTGTAAGTCGCTTTGGATAAAAGCGTCAGCTAAATGACAGTAATGGGTATGGTATGCATTGCAGTTTGGAAAGTAGTTACTCAAGGCTAGATCCTGATTGTTTTCACCACACACAAAGGCCATGGGAGAGACATTCCTCATATTTGTTTGACTGCCAAACCCAGGTTAAACAGATCAAGTTTGATGTAATGACCCTTTCAGTGGGTTTTGCATAGAGCGTAGTGAAAGCTGGGCTGCAGAGCCGCTACTTCCTTGCCAGGCTTGTTGCACCCAAAGAGAAATGCCTGTCCTATGAAGCCTGGGAAACATAAGTTGCATGAGGAGTGATGCATTTTTTGCGATTTTGATTGAGTGAGGGAAAAGAGTGGAGGCAAAAGTAACCTTCTGTTTTTGTGATTTTACTGAAATAAAAAGTAAGGTGAGTGTACCCATTAAGCCCACCAAAATCTGTTTTCAGGTATTTTTCATAGATATTGACCTGATTTATAAGGGATATCTGTTGGGAAAATGCAAGATTAATCTCTCATTTGAAAATGTATTCATTAGTTCATGTACATTTTAGAATGTAAAATAAAAATAAGTCAAAAGTCTGACATAGGCTTAATTGGTATTGTGGCACCATTTAAGCCTGTTTGTGTTCCAAATAAGCCCACATAATGATTTATTGACAAAATATATAAAAAATATTGTTTCAAAGAATTAAAAACAGTAACATATTTATTCAGTAACATGTTAAGTATTACAAAATGCAAGAAACACCCCCTCTTCCTTTACTAATGCTTGTTGGCAGTCTCTCTTCCACCACCTGAACCAATAACCCTGAACATCAAAAACATATTTAATGAAGAACAACTCATGAACAAAGGATAGATTGTAATTCCATTTCTTGGAATAATTTTATGAGTTAGCTGATTTCATTGCTTTTAGTATGTTTTGTGGAGGGTCTCTATTTCCTTATGGTTGATGAGATAAAAAGGGCCAGCACCCTAAGGATGAATCTGCATTCAACACCTTTTGCATTACATTACATTACATAATAGGCATTTAGCAGACACTCTTATCCAGTGCGACATACAACAGATAGTGCATTTTTCAGGATGAAGGTGTTAAAGTGCTAGAGGGGTAAAAGTCTCAAGTGCCAGAAGGGTTAGTATGGACCAATCTCTGTGGAGGCCTTGAGCACATTTTCCTTCTTCAACCTTCTCCCGCAAAGGTAGAATGAATTGTGCCCACATGATAAAGGCAAAATGCATATACAATTTTTGGATCGGTGCTGTAGTTTTTTCATTTTGTTGTCATTTTTGTCACTGAAAACAAATGATGATACACATTAGCTGATGCTTATATTCAATATAATAGTTCTAAACAGTGTGTGGTCCGTAATGTATATCGGCCGATCTAAATATAGTTGCAAATTAGGTCAGTAAGGTAAAAGAATACAAAGAATTGTTATTATCAAACACTTTCAGACAAGAGTACAGTGAAAATTGATCTAAGTACACAATTAGAGGGACTCGTCATTGAAACACATTGAGGTGGGTTTAAATGGAGCATGCTGGGCTTAAATGGTTCCACAGTGACTAATGGTGAAAAAAGATATGTTCCTCTCTAAATGAGAGATATATTTGCAAAACCATGCATGGAGCCTAAATATGATGTGGACTAAGCATCTTATTAATTATTATTTTGCCCACATACAGAAATATTAAGTTATTCTCATTCAAAGTTAGCTTGTGTTGGCATGCTTTTTGTAGTGCTGTACCATTTAAGCCCACCTAACAAAAAAGCTAATTTTTGAAAATATTCAGCTCTCCAAAACAATATATGATGTACTGATTTGTAGACTAATGAAAAATGAAACAGAAAACATTCAGTGTACATAATTGATATGCTTAATTCTTTGGCAGTGTATCTCTCGATGAAGCTAATGGTTGACCTTGAGATTAGCTCTGTGCGCCAGCTCATAAAACCCATCTTTCTAAATGAAAGAAAATAGCATAAATTGACAAACTACCATTTCTTAATACACAAAAATCAAAACATTAATCTCTCATTTTATATAATGTAAATGTACTTATTGAAATAGTGGCTGAAAATAGCAGAAAGTGATGATATCTGTGGGGTCCCAAAACACCAAAGTTTTTTGGTGACTTTGTGTGAGGTCCCCTGAGACTGCATGCACACAGGCAGGGCTAATTCAACATTGTAAAATATGATTGGTGTGCGATGAAAAATTACATAGAAGTAACAAATTGCTGCATTGTTTAAAATAATGAGTAGCACAAAATCTTGTTCTCTCTCTCTTTTTTTTTTTTTTTATTTGACTTCAAAGTTGAAGGTGAGCTAAAAGGGCACATGGGGTTAATGGGAACAGGTACTGTTACAAAGAAAATATAGATCTTCCGGGTGGAAGTTGATGCAGTGACTTACACTGCTTTTTGAGAAAGCCAGTTATTGACTTAGTTTTCATTGGCTTAGCTGTATTTTGGAATGGCATTAAAACTCAGTTGATAAGCGACAGCGGAGGAAATATGGGCCTGATGTGAAGAACACACTCAAGTCATTTACTGCATTTCAAGAAAATGTTTGGCAGTAGCAATTTGTCACTGAGGTTTAGCTTCAGGATTATATTTTAAACCTAATGCATATTTAATTCATAACCTCCATCCCTCTATTTAATTTCTGTGACATTTTTGGCTTTTTAAGCAAATATTATGAAGTGACGTCATACATAAAAAATAGGATAGTGTGGTGGATGTGATCAGAAGCCTGTTTTTTAAAAGGAAAGCTATGTTCATTTTACCCTTTGTATCCAGTCTGTGTATTGCTCTAATACAGATGAGGGAGAGGGCCTGCTCTGGAGGCTCCTCTGCCCAGTTGGGTGGAACAAAATCAGCAAGCACAAAGAGAGATTCCTTTCAAGCAGAATTGAGTAATTTATGGTGATTTTTTGTACTCCACCACTGCTATTTTTCCCTCTGGAGTGCATGTTGTTAATTTGTTAATTAGCAGTGTGGATGATAATGATCCAAGTATAATTAAACAAAGTGGTTAAACAGCTCAGAATGGTAGCGCAAGCACATTTGAGATGTACAGTGGAAATCCGGGCAGGATTGGAACATTTCTGTTTGAAAAGAATTTGGCCAAGAAAAACATCTATTAAAGGTTTTTAATACTCCAAAACAATCACAGAGGGTTTACCTACTTATTCTTCTGAAAATTTGTTTATTTTTTTCCCAGTCTTTATATCCTGTATTTGTCACATTTTTTCACCATTTATAACGGCCAATTACTTTTTGTTATTCCAATAGTAGAGGTAGTATGTAATTGGCATCTGCACTGTGGGCAGAAGCAAGGGCTAATCTTCATGTGAGTTGCAGGAGTCACATACACATGGCTTCATCCTTGTGAGTAATTGGGAGAGGGTAGCTGCATTAGGCTGATAAGTTTTGCCAGAGGGCCAATTATGGCTATGGCCAATTACACACCACATTAGGGCCTCCTAGACATCTTTGGTACAGGCACAGTCAGGATTTAATTTCTGACCATGAGGTGAGGCACTGTTCTAAGGACCAGTGTTTTGACTGGATGCACCACCTGGATCTAATGAAAGGTTGTCACAGATTGTTCACCCATGATGTGATGGGGATGATTAGCGAGGTGACCCCCAGCCCATCTTTTTTTCCAAATTTCTTTTCCAAGCTTTTCATACATTTGCTTCTGAAGATCGCACAGTTTCTGGTAACCACTAATTCAAACCCAACCTGACTGGACTGTCATTGAAATAATAACAGTAATAATAAACCTTAAACCTTTTTTATAATAGCTTTTTATAGAGGGAACTCGATGGAGTTTCCAACTCAGAGAATATCAAAGATGGCAGTTCAGAAATAAGTACACATCAAAAGCATAGGGTAAGTACATAAAACAATCCATAAAAACACAGGAAGAGTAATCAAGAGGAAAAACAAACTGCTAATTATAAAGAAATAGCTGCAGGTTCAATTATGGGATATTAAAAGGGACTATAATTGAAACACTGGGAGTCAATCAAATGCTCTTAGGCCAGGTTTCAATGTAATGTGTTTGGTCTCTTTAAAGGCATATGCAATTCAGTCAAAACTTTACACTGCAACCTTTTTTTCCGGAAACCAGGACCAACTTCTGGTTGCAGGGTTCAAACTTGGTTTCCGAATAAGTGGAGCAGCCTGTAGTCTACTGGCTAAGGTACATGACTGGGACCCCTGAGTTTGGTGGTTCAAGCCACAACCAGAACACCATTGCTGTTGGGTCCTTGAGGAAGGCCCTTATCCCAGGGGGGGATTGGCCCTTGGTTAGCCTAATCCGGTAAATTGCTTTGGATAAAAGCTTTAGCTAAATGATTAATGAAAAGTGTCTTTACAGAGTGAGCCACCTGGATAGTCAATGTTTTGTTCTTCCATTCTAAAACAAAATAGTGCGGAGGTATTAAGATCAATTTTTATTGAAATACATATGCCCTTAAAGAGATTAAACATGTTTTATTGAATCTAGGCCTTATTTTTAGATGCGTATAATATTTAGATAAATCAGACCTAATCTGGTCGAACCAAAATAGTATGTGTATGCGTTTATTTTATTTATTCATTATTTTAGATTTATTAATTTGCCTTTTTAGTTTGGGCAACTTTGCTATACTCACTATACTACAATTCCATTTTGAAGCACCAACACTCTCTTTTTCCACAGGTTACTATCTTAATGCTGTGCTGTGTAGATTTAAACATCAATTTTGATTTAGTATTTAGCAAGATTGCAACTCACACACACTGATTTGTCATGAAAAGACCGATTTTTCTCCTGTGATCCGACCAATTTGATGCAACTCCTGGTACCAATTACTCTGTGAGTACAAATTTTCAGTGGCTATAGTATTTTGCGTCCAATACTGTAGAGCGATACGACACATTAAAATGACTTGTTGGAGATTAGGTGTGGCATCAGGCTGGAGAGATTTAGTTTGGCTTGATTGAATAATGTGCCCTGAAGAAATGAAGTGTGCTTGGTCACAATCCTACAGATTTATTCATTGGTTTTAGTCTGTAAGTTGGGTAATTCTTTTAGCTTTAAACATGCTGTGGGGACACAAAGAAAACCTTTATGTAATGAAATGAGATTTTGGGTGGTTGGATTCTGTGTAGCACATTGCTCGATTCTGTTAGGAAAGTGAACGAAAAAGTATTAAAAAAAAGTATTAAAATTAAAATCTTGATTTGTAAGAGTGAAAATCTGTAGTCTAAAGTTACAAAATTGTGTGATGTGTGTCTTATTAAAGTGTGCATAATGTTCAGTATGCATTTTCTGTGAGTTTCTATCATGTCCTGTTATATGTGAATGGGTTTATATACCTAGTAACAAACAAAACAAAAAGATTGCAGGCAGTCAAATGTCCATGCTTGAAACACAGATGACGAGAACATTTTCCAGGCATTTAAACTCTTCATCTGTTCCGTGTGTTTGAGTTCAGCATTTAAAAGAGGAGGGGAAAAACGGTCAAGTCAGAAATGCCAATTGTGTTGCCATTATGCCCATGGAAGAATCTCTAGTTTATCTTTTTTCTTGGTATGTCTGGCAGATTGATTTTTTTCTGAAGAAATGGCAGTTCATGAAAACACGCATCAAGCTCTTTGCAGATCCTGCCTTTTCTACTCTTTTCCTTTGCCTTTTGAAACATCTTCACTGTAAGCTGCTTGATACCGATGTTGTTAAAAGACCTCCTTTTTCTCCTGGTGTCAGTGTTCCATCTTCCCTTCAGGTGCATGACTTTAGGGATCTATTTCAACACACTAGTCTGTGAACTAGAGCTGTGTCAGTACCAGTTTTTCTGGTTCAAAAAACCTGGGCTGAAATACCACAGAATTTACTCTTATGAATTTCATATTTAGATATTTTTTCATGAATTCATAGATCACAAATGACCACTAATTTCTTACTAAATATACCAAGATTAACAGCAACATTTTGCGTCTGTGTATAAGAGTGTTGGTATTGTAGGTGTACAGTGTTTCTGTTTTATTCTTTCACCTCTTTACAGCCATTAGAAAACAAATTACTCACATGGTTTCAAAATGTGTTATTTAAAACTGTGGAATTGCTGCTGCCATTTATTTTTTTGAAAATGCAACCTTAATTGGAAGTATTAATTTTAGTAAAAGTACCACTGAACCACAAAAAGCAGAATTTATGAATAATCTTGGCTGTATACAATGTGAAGTTACAACTGCTGCTATTTATTCATAAATCATATACAGGGGGTCCTCGACTTACGAACGAGTTCCGTTCCTACGACTTGTCGTAAGTTGATTTTCGACGTAAGTCGGAATTTATACCTAAATTATACCTAAGTTAACACCTTAAGTCACTCACACTGCGCACACAACACATGAAGGGCATATAAAATACAGTAATTATACGAAACAGTAATAAAAAAAGAGAGAACAATTTCTTATTTCTGTGTTCGTATTTACGAATCAAACCGCGTAGGTTGAAACTAGGTTCTTTAAGTAATTTATGGAAGTGCGTCGTAACCACGAAACGTCGTAACTCGAGACCGTTGTAACCCGAGGACTCCCTGTATTCTGCATTTCAACTGGAAGGCAGAGCAATACAAAAACCCAATTTGTAACATAGACTAGTTCCATCACAAGGCTATAACTGTGACTTTCATTTTTAAAACATTAATGACAGCAACAGGGGAAAACAAATACCCATGTTTTTCCTGTTTGGTTTACATGATCTTTGTGGGAAACCAGTTTGTTCACATTTGCTGGCTTCAGAGCAGATCACTGACTTTCAGAGGTACTGAAAAAGGGCTCTGCAGGGGAACTTGTAGAAGTCACACAAATGTTTTTTGCAAGTTTATAGCATCAAAGGGATTCACCTCTCATTCACTTGCCACCATCTGAGACAGTGTGATTCTCTTATGATAACATCTTCTTTGAGACCCTGCTGTCAGATTAACCTGCTTTCTTTTTAGAAGACTTGTAAGAGTCGTCTCTTGGGAGAAAGAGGAAGGGTACATTACTGTCATTTAGCTGACGCTTTTATCCAAAGCGACTTACAGTTGATTACTATACTAACCAAGGGCCAATCTCCCCTGGGAGCAATGTGGGGTTTAGGGCCTTGCTCAAGGGCCCAACAGCAATGTTGTTCTTGCTGTGGCTGGACTGGGATTTGAACCACCAACCTCAGGGGTCCCAGTCATTTACCTTAGCCACTAGGCTATAGGCTGCCCCCAAACATGTGTGTCAAACACACTTGCCTCTTGACCACTGACTGTCATTTCCTCTGACAGCCATTGCTTGATATCCTTAAGAGGAAATCTACACCAAAATCATTCATTCTTTCTGTTATAAGCAATGAGAGTAATTCCCTGCTACCTGGAACTGTAATGTTGTCAGTTGGTATAATTTTTTCAGAATTGTATGTATAGATGTCCACCTCATTCAACCTCTCCCACCCTACAGTTCTTGAAATATAGGGCAGAACTATTTGGCGTAACTCAGCAATAAAAAAAAAAAGCAATTGTATACATTATATTAGCTGTAGTGGCACAGTGTAGTGTTTGGGATTATTGCATACTGATTTAGGGCTAATGTATTTTAATTAATAGAATTATTAGATTATTCTTTGACTCCTATCATAATCAGGAATGTATGAATGTCTGCGAATAATGGGCTAACAGCAAAGAGTTTGGCATTCAGTGTCTTCAAGCACTTTATATGTTTGTCGTAGGGTCCTTAGGCTCCACTTTGTGAATATTTATGAGAAAGCATAAAACTGGATTTTACTGTTGTTTTTTTTTTTTTGGAAATTAACATACATTTCCATACTGATGTAACTAATTGCTATAATGGCTAAATCTCATGGCATCAGAGCTAGGATAATGAATCCAAGTTCCACCCTTGTTTACCATTCCAGAGTAAATCTGTGCAGGTGATTGAAAAAGGAAGCACCCTGTTGATCATATACTTCCTAACTGTTTGCTACATGTGTGCTCTTATACCCCATCTACTTCTCAAATTGAATATAGTTAATTATATCAATAACTGATAACGTTTGTTCCTTTATCACACCTTGTATATTCATGTCTCTTATTGCCTGAGAAATAAAAGTTTCAACAAATTTTTGAGAATCTGAAGAAACAAATGGCAGGTACAGAAAACAACTTAATCAAAATGTATACATTGTAGTAATCATTATAAAATCAACTTTAGAATGTGCTGCTCTGCGGCAGTGAGACAGGGAGAGCAGTTAAAACAGCAGACCCTTCACAATCTGGTGATGATGAGGATCTCGATAATAATGCCAGCGTTGATGACATTGGCAGTAATGAAAGGATTTAGTGGGTCAGCACTACCCGCCTACATGCTGAACACTGATTGATGGCCTTTAGAGCCTACCCGTCAGCTGTAGGCTCTTGCTTGCTTGAACACCACCTAAGTCCTGGTGAAGAGGCCTCTAAAAAGTGACTGTAGAACCACCTCCACAGCTTTATTTGGCAGCAGACGTTAGTTTATATTGATGCTTATAGTATGAAGCCCCCTTATGCTGCATCTTGCGAGGTAATGCTATCATGTTCCTTATGGCTGACATTTCAGAAATGGGATCTGTTCAAGTGGCTGCTGAGGCTCTACAATTAATTAATCAACCCTCTCTCTGCTTGAAGGGTCATGTCTGTTGAAGCATTTTTAAATCTTTATTATATACCCTATATTGGTATATAATCCTATATTGGTATTTCCCGGTTCACAGTGGTTGCGTAGAATGGTCAAGGAGTACATTATACACCAGTTGGTCTCTTGGTGGCATGAAAATAACCACTTGAAATTAAAATACTTACAGAGTTCTCATTCTTGCCCTTGACTTAGACAGCTAGAACTAATGTCATTAGATTCCTCCCCTCATTGTCTGCATCCTGCCTTTTGTCTCCAGCAATATTTTCAAAACTTGTATGTATGTTTTTCAAGTATAATTCCCATTCATCTTGGTATTTCAGTAAAGTATATCAAATTACTAATCTTTAATTATTAATTATTAATGACCAGTGACGGTGGGCATACCCTCCTGACCAAAACACTCCCACCCTGACTAATACAATGATCAGCAAGGCCTCACGCTATAAGGATATTTGTTCCAGCATGGACCAGAATTTGACTGTATTTAAAATATGCATTCCATTGATTGCATTATCAGAGCTGGTACTGTGTATCACTGTGACTGTAAGGTGGGACCTGTGTAGATGTGGGACCACAAAGGGTGAAGGTTTTCTTTGTATATGCATTTTTCAGTCTAGTTTCCAATGACAATATAAATGAAAGCTATATGAATTGCACCTGAGGATACATCATCAAATGTTAGTAAACGGGACACATTTCTGTTGCCATTAGTAACACGTGCTCTTTTTCAAGAGCCTGGAAAGTGATTTTTAGAATTGAGAGGAGGGAATAGTACCGTTTGATTATGTTACCAAGGTAATAAACACTTAAGGACCTGAAACACAAAAGCATTTAATTATATATATATATATATATTTCATCTGGTCTAGTGTGGAATTACATTTAAAAAATGAGTCCATTTTATTGAAACACTTGGTAGAACTTCTAATGTCCATAAATGTAGTTTTTCACAATACAGATATTTTTCTGTTAATGACTGTAATAGTTGGATTAGGAAATAGCATGTCTGTAGCCGAAATTGCAATTGTATATCTGCTCCATTATATCTCTGCCTGGTCTGGTCTTGGAAACTCTCATTCCAAGCTTCATGCATAAGATTTTCAGCTCCTGGTGTATTGTAGGTGGCATAATTGTTATTCTGAGGTGGGCATCCAACATCCAACATCCAACGGTTTGTAGGAAACTGTTAGGCATTGACAAAGTGATTGACACCATGATGTGATTACACAGACTATACCTGCTGGGAAATTTATAACCAGGTTATAGTTCAGCACCCATGAATGTAATGTTTGTTTGGCCTTACTCGGTGTGCCAAAAGCAAGTTGCTCACCAGCTGGTGCCCTGAATGTTTTATCCTCCTGCGCTCTGAAAGCTTATAGCAGGTTGTTGTAAACATATTGTTCCTTGCTTTTGTACTTGATGCTAACAACCTTCAAACTGATCTAAAAAAGAGAGAGGAGGATACTCTGAGGAGGATGTAGGAGAAATGAGATCATAAACTAAACTGGTAGGCAAAAGATGTTTTTGTCCATCTCAGGGATTATATCTATATTGGGGGTGGTGTCTACTACTTAGTACTGGATTTGTCAGAGATTAAAGAATTTTGTAAAGTTATTGTTTCCTGTTCATTGTTAGTTTTCTTCATCACTTGGCTGGATTTATTCCTTGCAGAGCCTTGCTGTGACTTTGAGGCAGGCATGGATCAAATCGCCTTGGAGGTCTGCAGTAACCAAGCCCCCACCCCACCCACCCACCCTTACAGGGTCTTTGAAGTTGCGTTTCAGAGCCTGAGTTGTCATTGACATGAGCCTCCTGACCAACTGGTGTGATAAATCTGCAAAAAAACACAGCTCAGCCCCCTTTCATACAGCACAACCAGTCACTCAGACAGTCTCTGTGACAATGTTGGGAGGAATTGAGTAAAATCGTGGTGAGCTGTCATGATTTTGTGGCTCAGGATTATATTGCGTGTGTGATTACTCCTGTGTGATTGTGTGTGTCTATGCCCGTGCATACTCTACTGTGTGCCTCATATGCGGGGGGTTTCTTTTGTGAGCATGCCACCATTGGGCTGCAGTGTGGGGGAGTGAAAATGGGGGCCGATCTTTTATTAGCAGCACTTTTATCCCGTCGCTCATTCTTCTGCCTCTCTGACTCAGAGGTTGCCAAATTTATATAGACTGCTTAGACTGTGTGTGTGTGTGTGTGTGTGTGTGTGTGTGTGTGTGTGTGTTTGTCATATGTTCATGTCCATATTTTACAATGTATCGAGTTTTGCATATATATTTTTTTTAGATTAAAAGGCTTAAAAGGTATATTGATTCCCCACATGTTTAGCACCATGTTTAAGAAACAATCATTTAGAACTTTGCTCATATTTTGGTTAGGTGGTCCATATTTAAGGATGATGTAACTTTTGTAATTTGCAGATCTGTGTCATACTGAATGAAAAATTCTTCAAAAAATATTTACCCTAATGTCTGACATTCAAATTTTTCCATTTGAGGTAAAATGGCTGGTCACGTAGGAATTGAATAAAAATCTCTATTTAATACAAAAATAGTTACATTTCAAAAGTGTTCTGTAGATTTATTTTTGTCCTAGTAATACAAGCAACTGCAGCCTTCTCTGTCAGGATAAAATTGGGATATACTGCAAGCCCAGACAGGTCTCTTTCGGTTTTGCAACAACTCTAAGCCCACCTCCACAATGGTCTACAAACCAACCCCAAGAGCCTTTTTGGACTTAATTTACCATTGTACCTGAAATGTTGCTTTGAAAGGTGTGATTAAATGTAATAGAAAATAAATGTAGCTATTTTTATATCCTGATGCCAAAATATAATGTGATAAAGTAATAATTGTTAAATTATTCAGTGTATAAAGTAAATTACTTAAGCTGTGATGTTTAAAATGTTTTATTTTGACAATATTTTACATTATTATCTTTTTACATTTCATGGTCCTCTGACAATAGCAAATAACCATATGCTCACATATCAGCGTTCACAAGTAAGAACGAAGAGCAGAGGACATGACACCTCCCAAAAATATTGCCAATCAGCAATTACTGCTTTGAGACAAGGAGAGCTTTGATTAGGTTACAGTTCCCAGCAGAGCTCAATTTTTTCCATCTAAAAGAATGCGATGCCCAGCAAATCAGATGGAGATGACAAAGCACTGCACCAACGGTCATTTGTCACAGACATGACTAGTTGAGCAGTGTCAGTGGTGGCAGAAATTACGCTGACATGTAAATGTCAGGCTATTCTTAGACCCACAACTACTGTATATTTAACTCTTGTTAGTATAAATAAGGTGTCCAAATGTTTATGGCAAAGGCAGTGAAATTTGTTTTTTTTTTTTTTTCAGGTCATTCAGTTTTATTGACACTATTTTACAGCAGTTACCAATGTGAAATACTTTCTTTATTTCTGATATTGGCTTTTCTCATTTTATGATCTGATATTTGACGTGGTAAAAATGTGTTACAAAACTGGGATCCAGGTCTTTTGGGATCCACGTCTATGAGTTTTGCAACAAATGTTCAGTGTCATTTTCAAATCTTTTTCTCTTTCACCCTCATCTCCTCTCTCTGTCTGTTTTTCACTGTTCCTCTCCTATCTTTCATTCCATCTTTTCTTTATCCCTTTATCTGTCCACAGATCAGTGGCCGCAGGTCTCAACTCCCCAGCAAAGACCAACTCCCTGGAAAAAAAAAAGCTTCAAATTAAAAGCAAAGAACTACAGGAAACGCAAGACAAATGTCACAAGGTAGCTTGGTGCACACCATGCATCTGTCTTTCCGGTGGGCGGCCCATTCCCCATGACTTCTATCCCACCTCTGGGCTGTAATCACTGGTTTAATTGCATCAATCCATCACCTCACCCCAGTCGGTCTACAAACTGCCACTCCATACACACTGTAGACTAAAGAGCTGAGGTATGGAGTGTGTGCTTCTGTTCTCTTTGAAAGCTGGCTCATGCCTTCATGGTTCCAGGAAAGGTCTCAAGGATGAACTTTGGAGCTTTTGGGTCTGATAGATGGGTGCCCAGCAGTAATAGTTTATTGAGTGCATAAGAACTCGTGGTTTTTACTCGGAATTGAAGGTTAGGCTTCAGGCATGCTTCTAACAGAGGCTTAAGTAGTTGTTATCTAGGTGTTGCTCCATCTGATGTGTGAGGTTTTTGGGTTAGTCTTCATCTACGGTTTTAAGAAAATGAAGCAATTCTTATCTTTGACTTACCCTTGCATTTTACAAAGTATTTTTCAAAATAAATACAAGATTAATTGCCTTTGTGCTGGTGCTCCCTTGTTCTAACATTTGAATCCACTACTACTTTGCTTGTAAGTCTATTTTCTGTACCTCTTTGATGTTATTGACACCCCAGAAGTTCAAATTTAGAATTTCAAAATTTGGTACAAAAGTTTACTGATTAGCCCTGAGTAAGGGATTTACAGGATCTTACAGTAGTATGTTTTTCGTGCCCGAAAGGTAGGCGAGTTATGTATACATTTGTTTAGCTCAGAGCCTTTAAGGATTAAGGAACACCTTTATTAAACAAAAGGTTAAGAATCATTATAGTTTAGCCCCCTAAGCTATTCTTGGTTAATTATAAACATTATTTTATGAGTATTTTGTTTTGCTTTGTTTTGTTTTCAAGATGGAACAGGAAATCTCTCGAGTCCAGCGTAAGATGTCTGACCTGGAATCAGTGCTGCAGCAGAAGGATGTTGAGCTGAAGGCCTCTGAGACTCAGCGCACCATCCTGGAGCAAGATCTGGCTACCTACATCACTGAGTGCAGTGTGAGTGTGATGCTGTATCATTGTACAATCCATTTGCTGCTGGTTCATTAGCTTAGCAGTTGCCCTTACTGTATATTACACATGCTCCTTTATCTTCTATATTACATACTTGTAGAAGCTGAACAGGCACCCTTGCACTTTTTTTTTTTTTTTTTTTTGTTCATTAGGTTAGCAGGTGTGCTTCAGACTGCACCTTATCCATTACTTTTGTTTATTGCATACTTTGTGATATTGCACTACCCTTATATTTTAATTGCAAACACTACTGTAAATATATTTGATTAGTTATTATTACACAGTGTATGCTGTGTACCTTTGTGCATTTATCCTAGCAAGTATACAGGCTTCTGTGCCATATTCTCTAGACCAATATTAATGAGGTGCTTACAAATTTTCAGTATTTTGCAACAAATGTTTCATGTTCTCACAGCATGGCTTTAGCTGTAACAAGTGGAGGTGAAGCCACCTCTTAGAGTTTGTGTTGGTGCGTTGCAGAGCCTGAAGCGTAGTCTGGAGCAGGCGCGAATGGAGGTGTCACAGGAGGATGACAAGGCACTGCAGCTGCTGCATGACATCCGTGAACAAAGCAACAAGCTCCAAGAGATCAAGGAGCAGGTACTGTCTGTCATGTCCTGGGGAAATCTCTATTGGTCATTCCATTTCATACCTCCCCTACACACACTCACACTCCCACTCTTAAAATCTCAGACCCACCCCAAGACCTGCTTGGAGTGCTACAGTTCACTGAGCACTGGGGTCAGCAGTGTCCTGTAGGGCAGCGCCAATGAACTTCCTGCCATGAGGGTCCTGGCTTGGGGCCTGAGAGAACCTGCAGCTTGGTGGGAAATGATCCTTTGTAGCTGCAGCTCCCAGGTCAGTGGTGCTGAGTCAGCCAGAAATGTTTCTGCCCTTAGCCATTTAGGCCCAATGTCAAAGTTTTCACGCCACTTCCAAAAAGACTAAACTTCGCTCAAAGCCCATTGTTTGGATGACAACATTTACAGATAGGAAGCACTGCTGAAACCCTTCCTCTGCCTGTTTGTTACACTGTGCTGCCTCCTCATTACTGTTCTGGCTCGATGATGTGAGATGGGTGACTAGTGTCACTGCTTATACTTGGCTGCAAGGCTCTAGTACTTGTTTGTGATATCTCAGGCCCTGAGGACTGTGAGGCTGTCTGTGGCAGTGTTAATTAGAGAGGGTCAGAGGTGCTACCTCCCCCCACTGCTTCCACCACGGCCTTTTAGGCTCCACTATTATTAAACACCTCGGCCCACACCTAGACTCGGTCTCATCAATATTTTATTGCCTGTCCCCCCCTCCCACTCTGATCCCGTATTCCCTAATCTGCAGTGTACAGCAGAGTGTGTACCCTTTCTCCCCCCACCATCTCCTCCTCTCCCTTAGCCCTGCAGTGTGCAGTCTGTTGAAGAGTTTCCAACAGCAGGCATCTGCCCAACGCCTCCCTCTCCTCTCCGCTCCCTGGCTCCCCTTCTGCCTGGTGTCAGTATGTTTGGACACCTTGCCTGCCTGAAGCCCTGGTACTACAGCAAAATATACAGATATACCTAATGTATGGCCACCTTGTGTCTGCTTATCTGATGGTTATTTAAGTATTGTTTTTCATTTTTAATTCTTGCTATAATTTCGGTAGCACAGTACAGAAAAATGCTGTATGAAATACAAAACTGGAAAGTTGCAGAGTCAAGGAGTGATTGTCATGTACACTTAGTAAGACAGCACATTTATGTTGGCAAGATATCATTCAGTGTTTGTGCTAGCACGCTCTACACCTGTTTGTGCTGAAGACATGGTTTTGGATCAGGGAAGCAGGGAATGGAATCTTTCACACTGGCAAAAAAGACAGTCACAGACATCCAGAGAAACAGGATTATTGAAAAAAAGAATTCAACTTGTTCTTGCCAACAGTTGCTCAGCACACACTTCGTCTTGTTGTGGTTGCCATGGTGATAGGAGCCATACCTTTAAGTGGGCAGTGTGTCGATATGCTGGTGTGTGTGGTGGACTGTTGTTAAGGGGAATTGGTCTCAGTTTCTGAGTTTTTTTTTTTTGGAACTGGTGATCTCATAAACCCATTTGCTAACACATTACCACATATAACCATGTTGAAGCCTGTGAGACTCTGATCATGAGCTCACACTGTTAAATGGAGCTTGATTTCTGGTAGTGATGTCACATAATGTGTGCAATGTTGATTTACAGGACCACATTGTAAAAGTATTCTACTAGTATTTGTTTGAACCATTTGATTATCTCACATATTGATTTAGGTGTAGTGCTAGCCTTAGCAGTATCTGATAAAATTAATCATTAAACAATCATGACTACCTTGAAAATTAAAAAAACTTAAAAAATCTAATTAAAAATGCAATATACTCCTCTGCAGTGGAGTATTGATATGTTTTCATTGTCAAGCTATTTGTGGCAGCAAAGCTTCTTTTAATGAAAGCTCCTCCAAGTTAAATACATAGTGTAGAGTCTGCAGTCCTTTCACAGTGCTGGCATTTGGGGCATGCCTTTTATCCCCAGCTGCTTCCTTCCCTTGTTTAGATTTTATTTTTGTGCAAACTAATACATTTTTTCTGTCTTCAGAACTGTACATAATGTGTATGCTTACCAAGGTATTTTTCTGAAATGGAGTGAAATAGGGACAGCTCAGTGGGCAATCAGCATATTCATCTTCTGGTGCCATGGGAACACAGGCTCACAACAATACACTGACAGACACACAGATAAACAGACACAGACATGACTGGTGTACGTGCAGATCAGCCTACTGTTTGAGCACACAGAACTCTGGAAAAGCAAGACATAGCAGAGAAGAGCTAGCAGTGGCAAAGGGAATGACTGTAACCATATATAAACTCATTAATGAATTGGAAAAACAAGTGCCATCTATGCTATAAATCAGTTAGCAGATGCACTCATTAATTTTTTTTGCGAGGGTTTAGTAGAAGAATCAGCAGGCTGTACAGCCCTAGCATTTTTTTGTTTTATTTACAGCTATAAACAATAAAACTCAATGTTTGCTTTTGTATTATTTTATTTGATTACATAAGGATCATCTCTCTGAAATAAGAGGCATTGGGCATGTGGAAAGTCTGCCCCTTAAGCGGTGGGAGAAAAAAAAGACAATCTGAGTTTTGTGCGAAAGAAAACGAAGGAACAGAGGATTAATGCCTCATCTGTTGTAAGAGGCTCCTGCCGTTATTATCTGGTCTGTTTGGCAGCTGTGTTAAATTCCCAATATGGGAACGCACAGGTCAGCGCTGATGGGATGTGGTGGGGGACACACTGCATGGAGCTGTGTGTGATCATCCGCCCCCACCCCACCCCACCCCACCCCACCTCACCCCCAAGGCTGCCTCATTCTCTCCAGTTCCAAAGCTCTTTAATGGCTGCTGGTCCTTCAGCACAGCAGCTCTTCACTTCTTTCCAAAAGCTTATTTCATTGCAGCTCTGCTGTCATGGGTGCTTGTTCTGCAGCTCTCTTTCCTCTTCTGCCTATCCATCTTCTCCTCCCCCTCCTTTCTCCTGTGAGAGATTCATGTTTATTTTTTCCTGGCTTACCTTTCATGAGAAACATTTTGCTAAAATAAATTGATGCTACCCATGAGTCAACACGTTGCTCAGATGCATTTCAGCTTTTCAGAGGGCTAATGTGTGTATGTGGAGACTTTGTTAATTAAAGGGCACACTCTGTTTCTGTTCTTTTTTTTAATCGATATAGTCTTCTTGCTCTTTCCATTAGCTTCTTAAGGACTGAATAAAATATTTCTGGTGAGCTGGTGTTCTTTTTTCCACTATCCTGATCCACATATTTGTTGGACTCAACCAGAGACTTCTCATGAAAGTATTTTTTCCCCCCATCTGAATTAAACAAAGTTTTTAACCCCACGCACCACACTCTTTCCCCAGTCAATAGGATGGATGATGACCCTAGTTCACGTGACTGTTTTGTACACTCCAAATGTGACACCAATTACATATTGCCTGTGCTGTTTCAGGAATATGAAGTCAAGGTGTGTTCAGTTCAACAAAAACTACTGGTGCCTGGCTGGCCTGGAGAGACCACTAAAATTTCATGGGATTGATGAGTTTAACTTGCTTGTCCCTGCTTCTTTTCCCCCAGTGAGACTGAGCCAATTGTTGCCTCTCCAATGTGACTTCCTGTCCCTATCTAATAATGGTATACCTAATAGAGTTTTACACATAGCTACACCAGGATCATGACCTTAACACAGTGCCCCAGCTGAAGGCCCTGGGACAGTGTTTTACAGTTGGATTGATATCCTCTGTGATCTTTGTAAGTTGACAGCGGTGTGTCGCCCTGGTTACAGTTACAGGGGAGCAGATTGCCTTGCGCTACTGAGCCTCTAGTGGAATGGTGGAGAGGCAATCAGTTCTCTAAGGGTGCCCATGTATGACTCATCATCCAACTGTTTATATTCTCTCCTCTTACCTGTTAAATTTTTCGCTTCATTTTGTGTCCCTTTCCTTCACAGCCTTTCCTGAAAACCTGTAGTGGGTTAAAAACATGAAAATGAATTACTTGTAATTTTGCCTTGATCTCTAAACATTGAAATTATTTAGCCTTTACTGAATGATTCACCTTTGTAACTGAAAAAGTATCAGTGTATCTGAAAAATGTAGGTGTAGCTGTTTGGTTGGACAAGTTCAGCGGCCCTGTCTTTCATCACTGTAAGGTTCCTTTAAAAATCTGCATTTGTTAACTTATTCATTTATTTTTGGATTTTGCCAGTTTTTTGTCATTGGGTCATAAATTTCCCTAATCTGGGTCTTTTTGTTGCTACAAGCTCTTCACTTATTCAGTTTGCCAACTGCTGCATCATTGGTGTCCCTCAACAATGTGTCATCAAGTATACATTTTCTGCAAAGTCGTAGAATCTCAGATGCCCTTTTTCTGCATTTTTGCAATATCTGAGTCATTTAGTTTCTTCCTGTCAGTATAATGACATAGCAAATTATCTTTAGGGAAAGGGGGTGGAGGGGTGGGTTGTAATTTCAAAACACCAGGGCTTCATTTATACTCAATTGAAGCTGGATGAGAGAAACTAATGACGTGCCATTACAGTGAGGTCTTCTGCAACCCTCAGCTTCATCTCTGATGTGCTGTCACACTCCTGGGGGAACTGTCCACTGCAGCCTGCTGTTGGCTTTGGCTAGCCATTTTCTTCCCAGTGAACAAGCTTACAGTGATGGACAGATCCAATATGCCAGCCAACCTGTGGCTGCATTGTGACAATGAGAATGGAGGGTCGTAGCCAGTGGTTAATAACAGGTTCTGCTTAATGTGATAACCGCTGCCTTGATTGGCATGCTTTTCTTTCGCCCTCTTATCTTTCTCTGTCCTACCGTTCACTCCCAACTACATCTTATCCTTTATCTTCTGTCCCATCCCCCATATTATACATTATGTCCTTCCCATCTCTTCCCTTTCTACCTTTTGTTAATGATTCCTGTCTTTCCCTCTTCTCTGTCAAACCTCCTCTTCCAGGAGTACCATGCCCAGCTAGAGGAGATGAGGGTGACCATACGGCAGCTGGAGGAGGACCTGTCCGCTGCACGTCGCCGTAGTGACCTGTATGAGTCAGAGCTTAAGGAGTCCCGGCAGACCAGTGAGGAGCTAAAGAGGAAGGCAATGGACTACCAGCAGAGGATTCAGAAGGTTTGGTTCATTCACAAAGGGGGAATTCATTTGCCCTATTCTCAAGAGTTTTAATTAAAGTTATAATTTTTTATATATTAACACCAAATTGCCTGCCCTCTTGATGAAGAGTTTATGTATGAACATTCTTCACCGTGCACAGCCTTTCAGAAGGATTGTGTTACTCTGAAGGGTTATACAATGGTCTGCATAATAGTGCAATGTGCTGATACGTCTTTCAGGCAAAGGAGCAAGGCAAAGCAGAGGTGGAGGAATTGCTGTCTAAACTGGAGAAGGTGAGCCTGGCATCTTGGCCTGAGGTGGGGTGGCAGCAGGGACAGAAACAATGGGTCAGACAACTGCTGCTGATTTGTTGACCTCATTATTTGTTTGCTTCTCTTCATATTTATATTTAGATTTTTAAAATAATGTATATATTTGTATACTTTTTTAAAACATTTTTACCATTCCCCTTTTCTCTATCTAAACTGAACTTTGCTGTCAGTCCCACCCAGAAACCTTCTTCTACAGTCTGAAACATAAACTTTCACCTGGCAACAAGCCTTGTTGCACATGCAACAGCCAATCAAATTTGCAACTACTGTGCATTATATGATTGTTATGAATCACAGTTATCTGCCAATAAATTATAGCTGTCTGTGTAAAAGAAAAAAAATGATTTCTACACATGAAATTTTAGTACTTGCAATCCAGTTGTTTTTTACATTTGCATTCTCTTATTGCTTTCATTCAGTATGTAGTTAAAATGAAAAAGGCTTCAGCTATCAGAACATCCTGACATTTTGTTCAAATTTGAAAGAAATGTTGACAATTGAAGATGGCTGATGCAGTGAAACCCACCACTGATTTTTTCCTAATAAAATGTTTCATTCTACATCACCCAAATACTTACTTGGTGCTATTTGTACAAGATACTGTGTAAATAATTGAAAAATTACCACAAATCATAAAAGTTTGACAGCATTGTTAATGATTATTATGAGGATAATTATGCTTGTGCATTTCCTTTGAATAAACTGAATATTTTTTTTGTCATGTTGAACATTTTTACATTTAGATTTTTTTAAAAATTGTGTGTTGATTAATTAGGAGTCCATACTGCAAGTGTACATTTGATTATGAATCTTGGTGCTGTGAAATGTGTCGTCCATGTATTGGCTATAATGTAAATGTTTGTGTATTTGTGTGTTTGTGTGTGTGTGTGTTTGCGAGTATGCATAATTTTTTCTTTTTGCCTAGACAAATGCTGAGCAGCAAATGAAAATTCAAGAACTCCAAGACAAATTGGCCAAGGTAAACTCTTTGTTTGTGCATGTGATGATGGAATCCTGTCATGTAGTTAACTTCATTCAATTCTCCTCCATAAAAATTTGTGAATTAAAGAAGCTGAACACTGGGGTTAATTGCAACTGTTTTGCAAAAGGTACTGTCAGCGGACATTCTTTGAACGAAACAAAATCCTGTTTCAGTGCATTACCAAAATATTTGGTACTGTCTCACATTGCTCTGTGAAGGTATTTTGTTATATAAGGAGTACAAAAGCTTTGCTATATGAAGAGACTTCCAATTAATCCCAGTTTTCCTAGGTTTTTCTCATTCATGTATACTTTTAATGTTTGTTACACCTCAGCTAAAAGCTTATTTGGATGTGTGGACACTACCCTCTTCACCATTACAAAACTTTCAATTGTGTATGAATATCTATTAAGGGAGCAGCATTGATAACCCATCGGTGTGTGTGTGTGTGCGTGCGTGCGTGCGTGCGTGCAAATTGCAAACTACCCTGGGTCGTGTGTGTAGGAAATGGATCCTAAATTATGAAGATATCGACTGGTATTGAGTGCTCATCCTTCAGCCAATAACCTTTAGCTTTTTTCTGGAAGTGTCTATAGAGTTGCACTTTAAGTGAATTAAAAGCAATGAATAATTTAAATGAATGAAGAAGATTTAAATGAATACCATATGAGACAGCTGGTGTGGTATGGCTCTGTGTGCTTCTTGGTGATGTGGCACCCAGGCGGTGAAGGCCAGCACAGAGGCCACCGAGCTCCTGCAGAACATCCGGCAGGCTAAGGAGCGTCTGGAGCGCGAACTGGAGCGGCTGCAGAATAAGGAGGACTCCACTGACAGCCTGCGTAGACGGCTGCGCGAGACCGAGGTATGCAGAGTCACTGTGGTAAATGTAAGCAAGGAAGCTGTTATATAATTACTTGGATTAACAGAATGAATCTCCATTTTTTCTGTTTTTTGTCTAAGCTGTTATAAATTTTAATGACTTACTGATTCTGGAAAGAGGACAATTAAACAAAATTCCAGTTCCTTTCTCTTTTTATGCTCAGAATTAGTATTTCAGATACAGCCCGTGCAATTGTTATGCTGGGTGGTTTTGCTGAGGTCATTTTCTTTGAGTGTAAGCATCTTACATTGTCTTTAGTATTAGTATTTCATGTGTTTATTTCATTGAGTTTGTGGTGGGTTTATTTGCATGTGTGTGTTATAGTATGTGTGTATTGTCTGCAGGATGGCAGGAAGACACTGGAGAACCAGGTGAAGAGGCTTGAGATGGTGGAACGGCGGGAGAACAAGCTTAAAGACGACATTCAGACCAAATCTCAGCAGATACAGCAGATGGCAGATAAGATCCTGGTAAGAGACGGCGGATCAGGCCTTTCCAAGACCTGCCGCCCCTTCCCCAGATTAGCGGCCCCTCCCCTGCTTCCTCTCCCTGGGGTTTATGTAGGGCAGAGTCCAACCCTTCCTAGAAACACACACGCAGACACACACACACACACATATGCACACACTCTCACCTGCATAGACCCCAGCATGTACGATCATCTCTTCCAGCCAGTCACAGGCATGCAGCTTTCCAATGCAAGTCACTCTTGTTGTCAACTTGTCTCTGTTCCAAAAGTGACAGATTGCGAGCCTGACTAGTTTGCCTATTTAGATAATATATTTATATAACTGATTTAATTAATAATAAAATGTTTATTGAAAAGTGTTGGAGTTGGAGGTGAGAGGGTTTTAATTTTGGTTGATTCAATATTGGTGAAAGGGGTTGTTGTTTGATATGAGAGAGGCTTGGTGTTGGGAGAGAAGGGATTATTGTTTCAGTGTTTTGGTGAAAAGGGGTCAGTCTGCTGTTGGTGTTGGAGGTGAGGGAAGGTTGTGTTGGTTTTGGTGGAAAGGTTTTGGTGCTAGGGTTGACAGGAAGTTTGTGGTTGTATTTGAGGTGAGAAGTATTTGCTGTATGTGATGTTTGTGCTGTTTCATTGTCACTGCAGGAGCTGGAGGACAGCCTGCGGGAGGCGCAGTCCACTGCCCAGCGCATGGAGGCCCACCTGGTACAGAAGGAGAGGCTGTATGAGGATAAAATCAAGGTAATGGAGGCATTAAACCCCGCAGTGCTTACTACCCCTTATAGTATGGGGTAAATATATTTCCATATATGTAGCTCAGATAGTCACATGTTTAAACTGAAATAATGTAGTGTAATTATTCAGTAATAATATATCATAATTTTTTCATGCTGTGAATGGAGACACTTCCGAATTGAAAAATGTCATCATTTGATCAAAGGTTATGTGTTGAATTACGACATCTGCCTTGTTAAGCTATTCATAACGGCAAGGTGACCTACATGACCTGCATGGAGTGTGATGTGTGTGAAAATGAGGAAATGTATTGGTCCAGTTTGTAGGCAGGATACTCCAACAATATTTGTTTAGATGGTGTAAGTGGCTTGTCCTCAATCTGTGATCTATGTCCTTCCACCCCCTCTCCCTCCTAGGTCTTGGAGGCCCAGATGAAGGCTGACCAGTCCGAGAAAGAATTACTTGAAGCCAAGCGGGTAAAGCATGAGGAAGAGGCTCGTGAGAAGTGCAAACTCATCAGTGAGCAGAAAGCTGTAAGATCTGCGGGGGACTTATTCTCCTTTGAGAATATGGGGTGGCTTGGGGAGGGTTACTGTTTATCATGTATATTTTCATGTATTTCCTTCCTGAGAAATTACATATATGCTGTTCAGCTACATGACTCTGAGTGACATGATAAGGATCTGCTGGTAATGTTGTGCTCCATTTGTGGATTTATTGTTAACTGCAATTATATTTCAGTCCCAGAAGAAGTATGGAATGAGTTAATGTGTAGGCCCAGTATGTTTACAGTTACTGTGCGAATGAGTGTGGGTAGGCAGCAGCCTCCTCAGTAGCATATGATTATTGTTGTTTTTAAAACTGGTTGTTAGTTTTTGATTGAGACCTATATTTGTCATCTTTTTCAAATAATGTAATCATATTTTTCTTTTATGTAATTGCAGTGTTAAGAAAGTACTGTAACCACTATGGCAAATAGTTTTTTCCTATTTGAATGAATTTGAATTCAATATTGGAGTTAATTCATAAGCTTATTTGATAAATAAGATTGGGCCATGTTTTTATTCACAGTTGATTCTGCCATTTTACTCTTTGGTTTATCCTGCGAATGCTTTTGGATTTATTGCATCAAGCTAACTAGCTATGATGAATGGATTTTGAATCAGTTGGCAAATAAAGCAGTAATTGCCTCCTGTTGAACTAATGATGTACTTTTTAGAGGTGAGAAACAATCTCAGTCCGTAAGTTTTAAGCCAAATAATATAGATATAGTAGAGACTTTCAAAGCATTCTTTGCCATTGTAAGTGATTTATTTTACTCACTCCTTAATATTTCTATTAGACTCTAAAACAGGGAATCTAGATAAAGGGCTTATGGGCTTTAGGATATCCTGTATCTTAATACCATACTTCTGACATATGGTTGATGTTAGAGTGGAAGTCTTAGATAATTGTAGGATAAGATAACTCCCTGTACAGAAGGCACTCACGCTGTTGCCCGTATAATATGATAGACGTAAGCTGACTAATGCAACTGCAGGAACATAACATGCTATGACCCCCGATGAGAACCGTTACTTTCACAGTTGACTCATGCCTGGTGTTCTGTGACTTTGAATTTGAACTTATTTTCACAAGTGTCTCTGTATGATGTTTGTTCTTCACTCTTTTTAACCATTTTCTTTATTTCTTGTGAAATGCCAGTTTCTCATATTAAGCACCTGAACACAGGCAAAGAACTGCTGGAGCAATCATTCAACACAGCAGGTCTACAGCGGCCGCTCTACGGCAGCTTACATTTTGAATCAGGAGTAGTCATTGAATGTACTTTGGGTTGTTGTAATGCTGTGCTGACTTGATATGTCCCACCTATTCTCATGTGGCATGACATGAAGCCTCACTTGTGCCCATGTGTCCTCTCCAGACCATCAACGCCATGGACTCCAAAATGAAAAACCTGGAGCAGAGGATTGCGGAGCTGTCCGAGGCCAATAAGCTCGCAGCAAACAGCAGCATCTACACCCAGAAGAATATGTAAGTTTCTAGAAGAGATGAGAGATGTTTTGAGAAATCCATTTGACGAGTCAGGAAGGAGGAGGAGGGGGTTTTTAGCCTCGCTTACTGAGTCAGTCACACTCCCATTTTATGGTAGCGTATTCATTTATGCCAGCTTTTCCCCAGCAATCTCTGTTCTTGTCATGCGCTGCCAGTGCTCTGACAGTCTATGGACTCTGGGTCCCTCAGGAAGGCCCAGGAGGAGATGATCTCGGAGCTGAGGCAGCAGAAGTTCTACCTAGAGTCTCAGGCAGGGAAGCTGGAGGCCCAGAATGCCAAGCTAGAGGAGCACCTGGAGAAGATGAGCCAACAGGAGCAGAGCAACAAGAGCCGTGTCGTGGAGCTGGAGACCAGACTAAGAGAGGTGTGAGGCCTGGGAGCACCAGCCAATGGGGGGAAAACTGGAGTAAAAGAAAAAGCTTTGTTTAATTGACATAACTTGCATGTATACATAATTTAAGTGTCATTTGGTCATTCAGGTTTCTGCTGTGTGCCTGTGCCAGCTCCTGAGTGGCATATTAGGCCAAGGCAGGTGCTTTTAATGTAATAATGCACAGCCCAGATCTCATCCTGTACTAGGATTTTTTTTTGTTTTGTTTATTTTTACATTTTTGCCAGCTTTGCCAGTCCCACTGAGTGCTTGTCTCCTTCCAACTGTGGGGGAAGTGGCTGCACATTTATTTCTTCTCATTTACATGGCAAGGAACCTTCACCTCCACCCTGCAAATGAGACACCAATAATATTTTTATTGCCTATTCTGACAGAAAACTATAGAGTCAACTTATTTTAAGTTTGAGAATCTTACAGGCACCCAGGAAAGGCCACTAAATAGCAATGACATTGAGAATGTTATATGCAGTAATGGTGTGACTGGGACTCTGACACATAGCTGCTCCATGGACAGATAGCTTTTACTCTGTGAGACACCCTAAGGCTTACATGTGTACAAATATGCACTCTCCTTCCTCTATGCCTCCTCTTCCTTGGCAATCCAAATAATGAGAGGAAAAACAATGGCCTTTATGTACATTTGCATCCTTCTTCATAGTCCGTCATCATGGGATGCTCTCTCCTCCCTGTCAGATTGGCTTGGAGCATGAGGAGCAGAAGCTGGAGATCAAGCGGCAGGTGACAGAGCTGACATTGTCGCTGCAGGAGCGCGAGTCACAGATCAGCGGGTTGCAGGTGGCACGCAATGCACTTGAAAGCCAGCTGCAGCAGGCTAAGACCGAGCTGGAGGAGACCACCGCTGAGGCCGAGGAGGAGATCACTGCACTCAGGGTGAGAGGCCTGCAGCCGACTCTTCTTTAGACATCAGTAAAATTGCTGAATTTTTAAGAATTAAATTCTTCTTTCATAGTGGTACATTTAGTTTAGTACCATTCTCAAAACTATGCACGTGTTTCCAGTTGCTACCAGGATCCGTATAGTTAAGGTTTTTAAAATAAACATTAAACCCAGGTCTGGCAGTCAACTTGTTGGCATGGCACCTGCACTACATGGACACAGAAAGCACATCATTTTAAAGCTGTTCTGTGTCTCTGGCAGGCTCACCGTGATGAGATCCAGCGCAAATTTGACGCCCTCAGAGACAGCTGTGCGGTATGTGCTGCCTTATATCCTGCTGGGCTGTGGATGACATGCTGTTCTTTTCAAAATCATTTTTGCACTGTAATTAATAGGCTTTTCGTTAAATGTCAAGTTTTTGTCATTCACAGAAGTTGAAAGTGTTGATCGAGAGCAATTAATGACCAGTAATGCAGTGTTTCATAATTCTTTGTGTTATGAAACAATGATTTATGCTGCTCTGTAACTAAACAGTCTGAAATCGTTTCACCCTGTAGGCACACTCACAGTAACACAATGCTTAATTGGTTAAGGAGTGAATGTGTGACATTTCTCAACTGTCACAGGTTCATAGTGACATTTTTGGAGTAAAAGTAGCTTCTTCCCCCTCCTCTGGCCTGTGTTAATTAGTTTTATCTATTTTGAGTCACTGTCACTAAAATTAGATTTTTGTTGTCACGTTCATTATAAACCTACTAGTGTTATAACAGTTTGTCTGAAGAAAATGTTAACAGGGGTGATCTGAGTGAAGCAAAGATCATCAGCAAAATCTCATTTATTATTCTCAGTAAAACTCCCTGTTTCAAAGGTGTGCCGACAGCTTAGCGAATGTTCTTTGTTTTTTTTTTTGCCTGTACAGTATATCTCCAGCCTCTTAAATTTTAAAAGCCCATACTACATTTGCTGGAAAAAGCCCACTTAAAGCCTGAAAAATGAAAGCACTGAGGTGATTATATAAAGCACAGCATTATATCGTCTCGGTATAATTTTGAAAGGAATACTATTATAATTACATTTCATATATTTGCTTTCTAGAACCTATGTTGGATAGTCTAAAACTTATATAGAGGACATGTACTCCACATGAGTACAATAATGTTTTTAATGTTTTTAAGTTATCTATTGTTACGTATTGTTATTGTCTGCTCATGCATTCCCATCAGTTTCAGGTTCAGTAACTATAAATGTCTAGGCCCATACAGTGAAATGATATTCTGATAAATCCCAAACTGATTGAATGAATTTGATTCAACTCTTTAACTATAGTTAAATGTGCAGGCACCCAAATAGGTTATCTAATATTAGTCGATAATATATATAAATATTATTTGCCTCATTGCCTGTTCATGCTAATTATAAAAATTACTTCTATCATTATTTTGTGTATTTGTACCACTTTAAATTGATTTAGCTCATAATCCATCAAACAAAAGCATTAAACTTAGCAAATACATGTTTCAATAAGATCAGCGATAGCTACAATTTTAATTGCTTGCTTCATTTGGAAACCACACAGAGTAAAATAAAAGCAAAAATCTGGTCACGCTGTATTTCCTAGAATCTAGGCGATTCGATGGGAATAAGTGACCCGCATTGGCTTGTTTGTATGTTAACTTGAAAGTGTGTTATCTTGAAGGCATTGTGAAATGTCCTCTCAAGGCACTTTGTCTGAATCATTGCATGGATTCAGCTCATTGTCCACTAATATATAACAGTTTCTCTTTCTCCCTCTGCCCCACTTTCAGTGAACTCCCACATGCAAGCTGTCGTGAAAGTGCATTCATGGCACTGCAGATACTGAACGCCTGCGTCCTGGCACTGATTTTTAAGTAATGAACAGACTATCAGATTTGTCAGCATTTTATTCTGCTCTGTATCAGTCATCTTGTATACTCAGCTTTATTTTAGTTATTGTACTCTTTTATTACTGCAAGGATTTTTGTCCTTGGTTTTCTAATTTTGGCTTCTATGTACTTCTGTATCTAGCAACCTTCACATAACTGATTTTGTGTTAGTACGCATAGAACTCTACTCACTCCACACCGTACTGGACTGGTTTGATCATCTTAAAAAAAAAAAAAAAATAGGAAAGAGTTAGGAAAACGGAGAAAATTGGACAGCTCACTGCTGACCTGAACAAGCCTCTGGTCCCATGGGAGTGTTTTGAAGAATGCTCATTACTGGACAGGAAATAAAGACTTCCTCTCCCCCCTTACTTGACTGCCCTCACAATTTTGGCACAATGCAGAGGTTCTCCTGCAGTGAAGAGTAAACTGAGATACATATGAACAAGGTCTGGTAGCTCAAAGGGATCTATTCAGTTCTCCATATCACCAAGGCCCTTTTTATTTGTCATAAGGGACGATATGAAGGAGTTGGATTTTGCTGACAGTTTGATTAGCTTTTTTCAGCTTTCCTCAAGAGAAGTGAAGATTGAAAAATTGCAGGGCTTTTAAAACAGGTCAAGCAAAGTAAATGGGTGAGATGCTCTGGCCATAGGCCTGCAGCTTGGAACAGGTCAGTGAATTGCCCCTGGGCCAGTGCCTCCATATAATGATTGCTCTTTGCACTTCCCGTCCTTTTACCCACTTTGTGGCTGCTCCTGGACTGAGAATGACTCTTACTGGTCATCCCTCAATCCATGGCATAGCATGACATTTCATGCTCACTCAGAGAACTTTTCTCAATGGTACAATGTTCCAGGAGGGTTCTGTCAAGGGGTTTACATTCATGGTACTACAGTTCCAGCACCATGTTGCACAAAACAAATCTTAATGGTCATGCAGTTTTTCATTATGCCAGACAGGTGTTTGTAAACCATTGGTCCTAAGGTCTCTTGTGAGTCTGCACAGGCCGCTAAATTATAGTGCTTCTTGGGAAATTGCTGTTCTCCAGACACAACACTGCCTGGTGACAGCTGTTCTACGGACAAAATGGCTCCTGCGGTTATGATGGAGATGGAGAGAAAGTTATGGGGGAAGATTGAATATTTAATTCAATGCAAGGATGTGCTGCAGTTCAAATAAAAGAAGAAGTCATTTGCCTGTGGAAGTAGATGAATGATAACTTTGAATGTGTGTTTCTCACTTAATGTGGCTCAATATCCTTATCATTACAAGCTGATGTGGAGGAGGGTTCGAGAGGTTTTTCATATGCCATTGAAGGAGTACATTTTTAACAAAATCTTGATATTTGTAATGTGTGGCTTTTGAGTCTACACCTGTCAAATTACAATCATCTCTGAGGATTTTGTCTTGATTTATTTGTTTTCTTTACAGTTCTAAGTTCCTGAATTAATTCATAACAATGAGCAGCTTTGATTCTGAGCTCTAGAGTTTGGGATGGATGGGTTATATAGAGATGGACAGCCAGAGTAAGATGTTAGCACTGGGGCACTACATGTGCTGTATTTGATGTAAACCTAGTGGTGGGACACCTACTGTTGGAGAGGTCAACATGTCAGAAACATATCAAGCAAATCCTGGAAGAGAATATGCTTACAGCTGTCATAACAACTCAAAATAAGCACAGCATGGTTCAGAGCAGAAAAGATGCTGTTATTCAGGAACAGAGAAAACCCCTTTGAAGAAGCAGTGGTGTGCAATCTTTAACATAGGATTGCTTGAACATCGCAGAGGCCCAGAGTGCACTGGGGCAGAATTGATCAATGTTTCTTGCCTCTAATTCCACCCTCTGACCCTCAGGTCATCACTGACCTAGAGGACCAACTTACCCAGCTAACCCAGGAGAACGCTGAACTCAACCGGCAGAACTTCTACCTGTCCAAGCAGCTGGATGAGGCCTCAGATGAGAGTGAGGACCGCCTACAGCTCAGGCAGGATGTGGACCGGCTACGCAGGGAGGTGGCTGACCGTGAAATGCACCTCAACAACCAGAAACAGGTCAGAAAGCCATATTTGCCCCAACTATCATAAATTGATAGAAGGAACACATTGCATATGTGAGCAACCAGAAACAAGTAGACGTCAATTCAGTGTTTAAAACTAGATAAGAAAAACACCACATACTGTACATGACATCAATTAAGAACACATAAGAGACAAACACAGCTTGCAGAAGCTGGTGAGACCAACACCATATGCATATTACTAAGCACAAACCGAGAAAGGAAAAGAATGACTCATCAATCCCGAACAAGACAATGCCTGCATCCATATTACCAACCAAAATCACACACATCCAAAAAACTGTTCAAAGACCAATGCCACAAGCAAACAGAAAAGGGTGAGACAAACAGCATATATATACTGACAATCACAAACGTGTATAGCACAAAATGAACACAGCAGGCACATTGCCAGATTAGAGACAAACACCTCCATGACACACACCCCAACAACTACAAGCAGTCTGGAAATCATAATGTAAGAAGTAGAGACAGTAATACTGATATTTGACATAGAGATATTGAAATTATGTTATTGATATTGAGACCGACAAAATAAAAGTGGAGGAAGATGCTGAGATTAAAAGTAGAGGAGGTATTGAGATGTGTTGCTGTGGTGTGCAGCTCTGTGAGCAGAGAGGCAGTGCAATATGCTGTGTTCCTGTGGGAGGGAGCAGAGAGCGTGTGGGTGGTAGTGGGGCGCGCAGTCTCCCTGTCCTCGCAGTTGCGTAATGGGGTGGGGGGATGTAAAACAGAGAGCTGCGATGCAGACGAGGGTGGGAGCGATGTGTCATCATCGCTCTCAGGTCGTTTCAGCCCGGAGTGCGCGGACTTCACGGGGTGCTACAGCTATATTTGGAGTAGCAATGCTTCTCTTGCCACTGCCCTCCGTCTCTTGTCTCACACGGTGGAACAGGCAGGATGAAGCAGTTGTGAGCAATAAACAGCCTGTTATTGGAATTCATAGAGGCCACAAAGTTTTTGAACGAGTGGTTTTTAAATTATGTGCATGACCGTATTTGTCATTCACCTCTTTTGGTCTTGGAAATTTGATTACTGTATGCTCCCAAACATTCAGTATTAATTGTGCACCACCAACCCCAATAACCACACCATTGTATCTCACCTCAGGCTCAGTAAGTGGCATGTACCTGATGTAATAGCAAAATCTGAGTAGGTCATCCTGATAGCTGGAGAAACTTGGAGCCACTGAAATGTGCATGCAAGGCCCAGAGCTCTATATGCTTCATGAATACAGCTTCCCTCTATACTTTGAGTGAATTTAGTCACACTCTTTTCGTCCCCTTCCCCTCAGAACATTGAGACCCTGAAGACCACCTGCACTATGCTGGAGGAGCAGGTTCTGGAACTGGAGACGTTGAATGATGAGCTGCTGGAGAAGGAGAGGCAGTGGGAGGCGTGGAGGGGCACCCTGGAGGATGAGAAGGGCCAGGCTGAGAGGAGAACCCGTGACATGCAGAGACTGCTGGACAACGAGAAGCAAAACAGGTAACACACACATACTCTTAAACCAGTAACAAGATGCATACACAACTCTTTGGCCAGTAATGAGTATGGATATATTTCACTATTAAGACACACATACTTACACACTCCTATCAAGTGGAGGGCCAAGGACATCGAGTAGTTCAGTATGTAATGCACCAGCATTTTAAAGGAAAACATGTATTTGACAGATACGAGTCTCTTGGCAGACCACCTGTATAACTGCAGGAAAGTTATGAATGCTACAAATCTCTGCAGGCTGCGTGCAGACCAGCGCAGTACTGAGTCTCGCCAGGCAGTGGAGTTGGCAGTGAAGGAGCACAAGGCAGAGATCATGGCCCTGCAGCAAGCCCTGAAGGAGCAAAAACTGAAAGCTGAGAGCTTATCTGACACAGTAAGCCTGTCTTGTTCTCTGACTTTCTGCCTGCCCTTCTGTCTGTCTGTCTGCTTTCTTAACTGTCCATCTGCTGACCTTCCTTCCTCCCTGTCTGACCATCTGCCAATCTTTCTGTTGGCTTGCATGACTTTCTGTCCGTCTGCCTTCTTCTTTCTGTCAATCTGTCAACCTTTCCTTCTGTCAGTTTGGCTTTCTGTATGTCTTTCTGTCAGTTAAAGGTGGGAATGACACGCTTTTAACTGTGTCTCTTCTTAGCTGAATGACCTGGAGAAGAAGCATGCCATGCTGGAGATGAATGCTCGCAGCCTACAGCAGAAGCTGGAGTCCGAGCGAGAGCTCAAACAGAGGCTGCTGGATGAGGTACAGGACGTGGGGGGAGGGAGGTGGGAGGTGTAGGTATTATGACATTTATGAAATTTGGGAACATAAATAACAAGGGAAGGGAAAATACTTTTTTTCATTTTGCTAAGGACTGGCTGGGGCTCGTTCACAGACTCTAAGTTGGGGATCCTAGGTCTAGGTGTTGCAGTACACCTGAGAAGGCAATGCTTTATGTTCGTCAGGGTAAAACATGAGGAGAACTTGACTCTGTGTTTGTTGACCTGGGTTCTAACTCCACACAGCAAAGCAAGCTTCAGCAGCAGATGGACATGCAGAAGACACACATCTTCCGCCTGACGCAGGGCCTGCAAGACGCCCTGGACCAGACTGACCTGTTGAAGACCGAGCGCACTGACCTGGAGTATCAGCTGGAGAACATTCAGGTGTCTGAATCCCTCTCAAAGCCTCTATATACTACCATCCCTTTCAAAATCCTTTCTTTTTTTAATGTTTTTCAGTTATGATAAGCAACCTATGTCGATTTTGAAAGGCGCAAACATACACACGTCTCCTTCAAACTTGCACAGGCATAAATCAAAGAAAGACATTTCATGTACATTTCATTGGATTTCTGAGGGGAGTGATGAGAGACATAATTTCCCACCAACCTGGATGACTTTAAGGCTAGTTATGCATCACCTGCATGTCCATCCATGGGAGGAGTGTATCAAGACATGCTTTTGCAGCTGACCTAGTCCCTGTGAAATCTCTTCTATCAAACCTTGCTCCCCTTATGTATGAGCATAAACACTAGAAATAAAACTGTAATTGTTATTAATTTCCATCTGTATGCATTTGAGTTCTAAAAATAATAATCCATAAGACTCTTCTTGGTACCTCAGTACCAAAAGTGTACACCAAATAGGTTAAGTAATTAATCAGTTTAATTAAGTAGCTGATTTATTTTTCTAAAGATAGACAATAAGACCAGTAGGCCACTGGAATACAAGTAAAATGGATACATGAATAGACAGAGCAGTTATTTCAGGAGAATAAAAATGCAGTACAGTATGAAATCCAACAGTATGTGGCAAAATACCAATATTTCAATATGACCAAGCAGTAGGGTTACCTCACAGCAAATGGGGAGCACACATTAACTTGTTACAAATGGTAGCTTGTGTAACTTAATACCAGATATTCTGGGTTGTGGCAATAAGTAAGTTTCACTTTAATATGTTACACTGTTGAAAGAGAAGAGAGTGAATACGGCGGTATCTTTGCAATTTAACAGGAAGGCTTTGCTGCAGATCGGTTGCTGGCACCCAAACCCAGTGCCTTATATGATAGACACTGTAAATAATGTTTATTATTATTGAATTTATTGAAACAATTACCCTACTCATAAGCAAATAGTTGCTTTGGTGTGTTCAAAGCTGTAGCGTAATTGCTGTTCCCATATTGGCTACCAATTACTTTTTTTTTTTCCTCTGGAAACATACAAAGTGGAATATTAATTCTCTTAATGTTCCCCTGTCCACTGCACTGTCATAATGGCAATATAGATTGCACTAAGACCCCTTAAATGGACACTGTAGCTAAATGGTGGCAAAGGTTGCTAAACATGACATCATGATGAGCTATTGTAGCTGGCACTCCTCAAGTTAATTTGGCATTGCACGCTGAAACTATATTTAGCATTTTGGCCGTTGCATTTGGAACAGATTTTTTAATAACGGGAACAGTAAAAGGCTCAGCAGAACCACCTCCTGTTAAAAAAAAAAACACACACACACAATAGGACAGAGTACGGTTTAGGGAGAAGTTGTCTGACCAACAAAATTTTATTCGCTTTTGAGGCCAGCATTCATGGTCAGTTACCAGCTTACGCTTTCAGTTGCTGTCATGCCCCAGGATTGTTGAAGATTGCTGTCTTATATTTAATAAAGCTCTTAAACAAAATAATTCATAATTTCATCACAAACAGGAAAGTTATGCAAATTGACTTCCTCAGGCCTAGCTTTCATGAACTCTTTCAGGATATGAATGCATCTACATTCTGATTTTGCTTCTATTCAGCCACTCTTTCACTGTTTTCAAATAAAAGACTGGTGAACGATGTTATGTTATTCAAAGGACAAACTATGTAGGTGAACTTCTGACTTTCACAAACTGTTTCAGTTCAAAAGAGTTCTGAATAGCTAAAATCATGATAGTATTTTCCCATGCAAAACAAACACAAAAACTTTTTGTTGTTGCACTGTATCTAAGAATCTATTACTAATTTCATGCATTTTTGCAGTTGGTGTTTAGGAATTGATTGCTTATGTATAGATGTTTAGTCACAGCACTGTTTCTGGCTGTAATCTCAGCTCTCCAGAATGGAACTCTGAGGAATAACTACTTGACAAAATTGTAATTGATCTTAACACCCAAAGGCTTTCACAAGAATAATTGCCTCCACTTTCTTTGTGTCATTGTAAAGCCGGAAGGCCTTAGGACACAAAAAATGTACATTTTTGTCTTTGTGTTGTTGTAGTGTCATCACTTTCCTTGCTTTCTGTGGTTCCATGAAATAACAGGACTGGACCAATAATTAATCAAACTATTTATTATTTATATGACATCTTGGATTAGCATATAAGTGCCACAGAAATGTTTCTAAGTGTGCTTAACTAATTTGATGCTGCAAAGTTATGCATAAATTAGCTGCAGTGCCATTTTCAATAACTAGATGTAATCAACTTGAAGAGCTGTTTTCTGTAGCTCTTCTGCGGTTAAATGTTCCAGCAGAACTGTCATGTTGTGTGACACAGTTTAATTACAGTAGAAATGAGGGCGTGAAAGCTGTTGCATTTTACTTTTTAAAAGGGATTTGATTGTTTTAACAGAACTCAGAATTAATTTGGTGTGCAGTACAAACATACGACAACAGGAATCATTATACCCGTCCATACTACCCATGGCTAGTTGGACATTTGCCAGAACATTTTTTAGTAATGTGAGGACATATTAAGCTCCTTTGAACCAGGGCTTGAAGATGCTCTTTGATGAAAAAATAAAAGTAAAACAAGCTCATGAAATGGAAAAGACACCCTCTCCAAGAACATGTATGTAATTGCATGTATCCTAGTCACCAGATTCTAAATTGTAATACAAAATTTTATATTTCAAATTGAACATGAGTTGGAAAGAAGATTTTAGATTATTTAGAATTGACAAATAGGTTGCTGAGTGAGATTTTAAGCAGATTCCTGCCTGCATGCTAATCACAGATGAACTTGCTCCCCCTACAGGCTGTGTACTCACATGAGAAAGTTAAGATGGAGGGCACCATATCCCAGCAGACCAAACTCATTGACTTCCTCCAGGCCAAGATGGATCAGCCATCCAAGAAAAAGAAGGTAAAAGTTTTATAGTGATCATCCTCTCTCATCATCAGATAGACTGTGCTTCCAGACTGCCATAGTCCTTCAGTAACATTCAATAACATGAACAATGTCATCAAACTTATTCAAGCGGAGAATATTATTAGGCCTGTGTCAGGTCACTGTGAGAGTGTTGAGTGTTTTGTATGCTATGACCCACATTTCCATTGATCCTGCCTGGTACTGTATAATCTGTCAAATTCTGCTAGCACCTGACCTTCAGAATAAGCATTCTGCGCCTTCTACATTTGTTTAGCCAACCAGAATGTGGCTTGTTTTGCAGCAGGGCTTTCATCCTCAGAAACACGCACACACACACACACACACACACACACACACACACACACACACACATCCATTGCATATCATGCCTTTATCTTGGAACTCTAAATGACATACAGTAAAGGGTCCACAGGAGCAATCTCACTGCTGCTGGAAATGGAAGGAAAGTGGCTAGACCTTTGGTATTTTCTTATTTATTCATCTAGTTTACTTCATAAGGCAAGTCACTAAGGTCTTTTTGCAATGATAACATGAGGAATCAAAATAGGGAGGGCATGCAAGAAACAGTGTGGCCAATGACAGGTAGGAGAATGATTTAGGTGTACAGATGTACAGTAGGGTGGCAACAAATGATTATTGTGATAATCAGTTGATCTAACTATTATAAATTGACTATTCAGGCGATTAATGTAACAATTAATCAACAGCTTTTAATCGACTTTTCAGCTTTTGCCTTTAGTCAGATGCTATGCTAGGCATGTGCAAACTAACAAGAAAGACGAGAGGATGAAACCATTTTTTTTTTTTTTTTTTTTTTTTTACAATACAGCTTTATTGGCCTTACTGTATAATAGGTTAAATTACCAGTAGGTTTTTTCAATGAGACAATTAATTCATTTAAAAGTAGTTGACATCATCCTTTCTTTCTATAAAAATAAATTCAAAATAACTAAATCTACACATTTGCATTATAGATAAAAGGAAAAGAATAGGGGTTTGTGCATTTCATTCCATTTAACTCTGAATGAAAAGCAGCAGCAAATTGAACTCAATCAATTGATCAAACTCACATGATAGCTTTTGAAAGCAGTTTGGTCACGCAGATTGGTGGTAAGTATAATCAGTTATGGCTAAAATGACTTATTACCTCGGCTGCTCTAGCTCATTGCAAGCACATTTATAAGTCAGTCTGGGTAAGAACACCTGTATAATGCCTAAATGTAAATGTAAACTGCATGCTGCGTCTTTTACTTCCTGTCCTGCTGCTTCAGGCTCTTTGGCCACAGCACTCTTCTGCATAACATGCAACATGCATTGTTTTTCCCTTGGGTACCGTTAGATGAAACGACTATTCGACAGTATCTGTTGACTGTTTTTTATTGTCTACATTGTCGATAATGTTGACTCGTTTCATCCCTAGTGTACAGAGCCAGTTTTTTGGTCATTTAGGTTGAAACAATTTTACAAACATTGCTGAGATTTAATGACGATTGTGAGAGAATGATGGATCTTTGTGGATTTATAATATTTCTGTTCCTTTTGGTTCTGAGCAAACAGGCATTTTCATGTTCATGCATGTTCAGTCATATATACCTGTCTCTTTTGGGCCTTCATTGATAGGTTGGTGATTTCCCTCCAAATATAATGGTTGGTTTTGTTTAGTTTCCTTGTCCCTGCATATTGACTGGTCAGTGTTGTGATGAGGTCTCTCATGGCTGTGCTGTAGGGCATATTCGGGCGGCGACGGGAGGACCTGATGAGCGTGGCCCAGGCCCAGACCCACACCCAGGTGCCCATGCAGTACAACGATATGAAAGTGGCTTTGGACAAGGAGCGGGCACGCTGCTCTGAGCTAGAGGAGGCGCTGCAGAAGATGCGTATCGAACTACGCTCACTGCGGGAGGAGGGTGAGAGCGCTCTGTCCAACTGGTTAAATAAATGCTGATGTACACCCTTCTGAATCTAAATATATTCAAACCGGAGTTGCGGGAGTAACTAGAGATGGGAGAGTTAGGCTTCATGAAATGCTGTAAGAGGTGGAGCTATCGCATGTTTGCAGTTATGGGGCCTTATTCTTTTCTACAGCCAAACAATATGATTGAATAAACTCTGAGTTGCTAACTGATGGTTCCTCCCATTCACAGGTTTATGAGGTTTCATTCACCCATCATCATAAGTTGCATTGAGGTTTTGTATATTTTTTATTCAACACATGGGAACCTTGTAAGAAATATAACCGATTCCTGGAGATATATTAAAATGCTATTCATGTGCAGGCAAACACATTTTACTTTCTCCCAGTGGATTGGTATCAGTCTTCTGGACTAAGAAGTAGGCTTGTCTGCAGGTTGGGAGTCTTACACAGAGCTGAGTGAATCTAAGTGGTTAGTTGCAGAAGGGAAATAAAAATCTCTTATTCCCCCCTCCCTCTCCCCTCCAGCAGCCCACTTCAAAGCTGTGGAGCACGGCACCCCTGCAACCCCAGCCACAGCCCGGCAGCAGATCATCATGTCGGCCATTGTCAAGTCCCCCGAGCACCAGCCCAACCCCAGCAGCCTCCTGGCCCCATCGAACTCCGCACGCAGGAAGGAGGCCTCTACACCTGAAGGTTCGTCCCCCGGGCCCACTCAGCACCACTGAATCCTTCCTGCTTGGAAAAGGCAGCCCTAGGAAAGCCCTTTTGTTCAGATAGTGGTGCTCAAAGATTTCCTCATAAGAATCCAGGGGAATTTAAGCCAGAATTTATATTACTTTTTGTTTCAAAAGAATCATAGACCAGTCTTGTCATCATATATCCCATAGTTTGCTTGTCAGCCGAGATGACATGCACACTCTGTACAAGGACACTATAAAGTTTTGTCTTATTTTTGGCTAAAGTAGGCATTGTAGTCATAATAGCTTCACTCAGGAAATGATTTTTAGCACACACACCTCAAAGTCAATATTACTTAACTGTCCACAGTGTTGCTTTTTCACCCTTCTGGGCCATCTGCTTTGTCCAGTGTCCATTTGAGTGGACTGTGTTGTGTGTCCACTCGAGTGCATTTGTCCACTTGTTCAAGTGTCCATTTGAGTGTGCTGTGTTACATTGTTGCTCTTCCTCCGATATAAAGACTCCATTGGGCAGCACCACACCTCTCATGTGCCTCACTGTAGAACTCTTTATCTCTTCTTTTTTCCTTCTCAAACTCTGCAGAGAGAAGGAGGGTCACCTTTGAAAGTAAGTTTACAGCCCCCTGACAGCAAGAGGCCTTGAGTTCCTTTCCCTATCACTTCCCCTCTCCGCTCCTTTTTAGCAGAAGGGCCACGGGCCAGATTTATGAAGCTCTGCACCAGAAAAAATTCAAAATCTCCAAACATTTGTAAAAGTAATTCAATAACAAATTATGCCAGTAATTTCAATCAGTCTAGAGGTGTCATGACTGTGTTCTGCAAAGTGCCATTTTTGGGACGATTGGCTTTAATTACACAATGCTATACATTGACATGTGCCTGGCAGGGTCTTTCATCTTAGGACTTCCAGCTGATGTTTGACTGTATGTAGCTACTTCTGGCCAATATGTTTCTAAGATGGCCATCTCCAGTAATTTTGCATTACTTTCTTGCTTTTTAATTTGTCTCTATTACATTGTAAATGGTAAAAATAACCAATTTTCTCTATATTGTGTAAAAGTGGATGTTAAAGACAATATTTTCTGAGTGCAAGGCAGAGAAAATCTGAGGCAATTTCACAGCATCATACCTACATCCACACAATCATTCTCACAAGGACCTCTGCTTGCTGCCGCCAAAATACAGATTGTAGGCATTTCACAGAGCCATTTTGCTCATTTATTATTATGATTTTCGCGGATGAAACATGGGTTTTAACTGAGTCATCCGTCAAACATGAGTATATGGTTCCTGCCTGATACACCCTATGCATGAGTTTCATCTTTCCTTCCCAACAGAGGGAGCTGATCTTAAAGGAAGATGACAGGAACACTGTGCTGTTCTTCCTTTATGTGTGTGTGTTTTTTGATGTTTGATTTTACATTATTATTCCCTGTGTGCTTGCACTGTGAGCTTCTGACAATGGCTCATCCTTGATTATATGCTCTTTAAAAAAACTCTCTCTTGTAAATTGCTGTTTGGTTCACAGACAAAGAATTTCTTGTCATCATAGCTGTTAGTTTCCATTTGGAATAGAAAGAAGCATACTAAGTTGCAAGCTGCCTCGAAGGGAATTGCAGTCACCTTTTTAATAGACTTTTATATAGAAGATTTTATATACTGTTGGGAATAATTCATTTTCATAACTGCAAAATACACATTAATGGGACAAATGGCACTGAGTCAAGTATTACAGTGAAAGGGAGTAAGTTCTATGTGATGGCACATTTACTTTAGTTCTTGCCTGTTGTTTGTTTATGGTTAAGTTAACCACAGCATTAGCTGAAAAAAGTCCCACACTTATCGTACTTATGCATCATAGAAAATGATGGTTTTAATATTTAATAAAACAGGAACGCTTATTGTCTACACTTCCTGTAAGTGTAGTCAATGTGGTGATTTTCTAACTGAGGATAATGATTCAGGTCACTCTCAATGCTCTTACTGGCTATGGGTATTGTATGGTTGTAACATGTCTTGGGAGGAGCTAATGTGGGGCTGGGAGTAACATCACTTCCTACTGCTGTTCCTATTGGCTGTGTGCAGAGTACAGTCGGCGCGTGAAGGAAAGGATGCACCACAACATCCCGCACCGCTTCACCGTCGGCCTCAACATGAGGGCCTCCAAGTGTGCCGTGTGCCTGGACACAGTGCACTTTGGCAGGCAGGCAGCCACCTGTGTAGGTATGTACCACCCAGTACCATTACCTGTGCCTTGCTGTTCTCACCCTGTCACGTCCTCCTTCCTGTTCAGCTTCTGTTCAATCTTTTGTACACTCCAGATGTCTCTTGAACTGCAATTTTATCTTGGTTGCTTATGTACTACTTAAGTGGTTGGCTTTAACAAATATTCTTACCATCCAATTAGTCTTTAATAATAAACTCCTTGTGGCAAATTGATGGTGAACTTACCTAACAATCCTAAGAGAATCTTAGCTATTTCAAAATATTATCTTGGTTGTAATTCAGTATATTATTTCAAATCTCATGCTTTGTGTCATTTGAGTTGAAGGACTGTTCTTGGAAATATTTGTTGCTCATTGCCCTGTTGTTGTTTCCTTCATTACTCTCTTGTGTTTCCCCCATGTTCCTCCATCAGGACTGCAGTGACCCCTCCCACCCCTTCCATATCTCTCGTGTTTAATGGTGTTTTCTCTTCTGCTTTAGAATGTCACGCTTTGTGCCATCCAAAATGCTCCCCCTGCCTTCCAGCCACGTGCGGCCTGCCCGCCGAGTATGCCCTTCACTTCTCGGAGGCGCTGTGCCGTGACAAAGCCAATTCACCTGGCCTGCAGGTTAAAGAGGCCAGTGGACACGTGCGCCTGGAGGGCTGGATGAAGCAACCCAGGTGAGTTTTAGGGGTGAGGCAGAGCAAACATGAAAGGGTGAAACAGTTTTACCTCTGTGGCTTCTTTATAGGGATGATGGGGCTGCTTACACTTCATGATACCACTCATTTGTAAGCAGTACAGTGAACGGACAGTGCTGTAGTAGCCTCTCCATCCTTTTACTCTCGTCATAAAATTCTATGGGGGCCTACATGGTAATTGTTTAAACATAAAAATGTCCGCATTGTTGCATGTAATAGCTTTCTAGGACATGCAATAGAAGCAGAACGCCCATTGGTGCTGTTTAAGACAGCACTAGAAAATCTCTGTCAATCATGTTGTTTTGAATCAATGAACACATTTTGGGAGCATGATGCTATTTAGATCAGCACCCATTAACTGCTGCTACGTGTCTGTATGCTGTATTGCCTTAATGATCTCCAGTACAATGGCAGGGGAGACAGGGTTTGAGAAAGGTTAAAAGATAATATATCGAGCTGGCTCCTGGCCTTTCCCAAGTTCCAGTGGATCTAATGAATACTGTGTATGTCCTGCAGGAATGGGAAACGAGGACAGGGCTGGGAGAGGAAGTACGTGGTGTTGGATGGGACAAAGGTGTCCATCTACGAGACGGAGCCCCGAGAAGGTTCAGCTTCCCCTTCCTGTGCTAACTTTAATTGGACATCCAATAATATATCTTATGTGATTAATGTCTTTTACTAGTTACATGCTTGCTCTACTTACAGTGAACATGCAGTTTTTAGGACGTATGATAGAAACATTTCAACCTCATATCCAAACATACTGTATTTTGAAAAGAGGTGGGTCATGGAAATGGGGTTTGCCACTTAAATTGGTCATGAGCTGAGAAAGTGTAGGAACCACAGTTTTAACAGATAGATGAAGGCATATTGGCTCTGCAGGTTTATGCCTGGTTTTTCCTAATTTTGAAGGTGTGACTGTGTGCCTTTTAGACTCAGTGAAACCTCAGGAGGAGTTTGAGCTGTGTTTGCCTGACGGGGAAGTGACTGTTCACGGGGCCGTTGGGGCGTCTGAGCTGACCAACACTGCCAAGTCAGGTAAGGATTTCCTTTCCCTCGAAAAGCTGCACTCTCTGTCCCCATTCTACAGTTCAATCTTTATTCATCTGCATGAAAGCAATTCCCCTGGTGGTTTGAGGGGATTCTTAGTTTGGTTTCGTGTTACTTTTTTCATGCATTTGTGTTTATTTATGTATTGTATTTGCTTGTTTTTGGTAAACTTGTGAGTATCCCTATCTTTGTGTGTGTTCTGTTTGTTTGTGATGTGTATGTCATTTTCTGAATTTGCTTATATGTGCATATTTTGTGTGCATGCACAACTATTTGCTTATGTTGGAGCATGCTCATGTATTTACCTGAATTTACCTGAGTTTGCACTTGTCTCTGTGCATTGTGTTGGAGTGCCTAAGAGTCTGGGAGTGAGTGCGTTGTCATCCAGGTCTCTCATAACCAGGTGCTTTTGTTGCACACAGATATACCCTTCGTGCTGAAGCTGGAGTCACACCCCCACACTACCTGCTGGCCGGGCCAGTCCATGTACTTCATGGCTCCCAGTTTCCCAGACAAGCAGCGCTGGGTGGCTGTGCTGGAGTCCGTGGTGGCTGGAGGTCGAAGTTCGCGTGAGAAGGCAGAAGCTGATGCTGTGAGTACTGCTCTGCTCCTGCCCCTCTGCCCAAGATAACTCCAGCCTACTGGCCCACAGCTGGAAAGCTTATGTATATTTAACAGGGCAAAAACTGCAGTAGGCTTTTCTGAAAAAAAATGTTACATTTAGTGTTTTTCCTATCCTTTCATGTATAATGAAAACAGGAGGCGGTTTCATAGCAGACAAAAAAATCTCTAAATCCTGTCTGTTTTTTTTCCTCAACTGCTTGACAGTCCTGAAATTTATGATAGGTGAACAGGTACTTGCTTTTAAACTCCTTGCTGCAGTTGGTTTTCTTCGTTTTTTATGACAAGGCTTATGAAAATGCACAGGTTGCTGTCAATGAAACTGTAACTGTGATGTTTTTAAAATGATGGATGAACAGAGTGTGGAGTATATCACCTCCCTCTTGACTGCCTCCGTGTCCCAGAATGCACTGCAAGTGTCGTCATTTCACTTCTGCCTATCTGACACTATTAAAGTTTTATCAAAGTGAGGATTGTATCTTTAGCATGGCAAAGCTTTTACAATCTACATTTACATGAAATGAAAGCAGTTTTAAAAAGTAAACATAAACTATAAACCAGAGAGAAAGAGAAGCAAACAAGAAGAGCTTTTCTATATTAATTAATTGTACCCTAAATACAAAAAATACCATATTAAATTCAATATTTAATGTGAGTTTACTCTTTAGAGTGATTGTTATGTTTTTAGTCCAGTTAATTTTTTTGCTTGTCTGACCTGAGATTATGTAGCCAGTGTCATTTTGTTGCCTTAGAGGTATTTGGTTATGGTTTCAGTGACTGACCTTGGACTGTTTATTTTTGTGGTCTAATCACAACAGAAAGTCAGGAAGACCATGCTAATAACCAGTTATCAGATACTTAGCACCACCATTTTGTTCATTAACAAAAACACATCCCTTATTTCTCTCGTCCTGAGCTCAATTCCTCTAACTATCTTACACCAAATCAAGGAGCATTAGTTAACAATAGCATCCTGACAGTGTCTTTGTAGTTCTCTCTTTCTGTGTATTGTTAATTGTGTCTCTCTCTCTCTCTCTCTCTCTCTCTCTCTCTCTCTGTCTCTGTTCTTTGCTTCTTCATGATGTTTCATTTTATGTAATGTTTTCTGTTTATGTTTATGTTGGTTTGCTCTCCACATTCATGTTGCGTTTTCACTGTGACCAAAGGCTGGTGTATCCAAAAGACAGATGATTCTTTCCCCCCTGGTCCAGGTAACAACCTGCACGAGGCTGCCTGCTGCTTGGTTTCCCCCTCCCCTCTTCTCCAGCACAGCTGCCCACACACTGCCAGCCTCTCATGTGCATTTACCCTCTTCTTTCCTCTCTCATGCACACTGGCTGTAAAATGAGGGGGCTGTGCTTACAAGCAGCAAGGTCTGAAAATATTTGTTGCCATTACTTAAAAAGGAGTTACATGTTTTCCTAAAAATTTGAATGAAGGTATATCCCTGAACTCTAAATCCTCCTTGAAGCTTTGTGTTTTCTCTGCAGTAAACATGTGCATACACACACACACACATACACTCAGGGCACCCCATGTGGAGAACTCATTGCAGTGCATGTGTCTGAAGTCTTGTCAAAGGCATGTGCCCCTGAAACATGTCATCCTCATCTGTCTGGTGGCCATCCTATGACTCTCACCACAAGTCACCCCATCTGTTCACCTTGCCTCTGTTGTTGTCCTGAATATTGTGTCAATGTGGTTTTCTGTCTGAGTGGTATTTGCAAAAAGTCTAGGAGGACATATTTTATTGAAATGTAAGTTGTGCATCTTTGCTGAAATACTTGAGTTTAAAGCATAGAGTAGCACAAGGAGTTGTCTCAGTGACCTTTGCTCTCTCTAGTCATTTGTTCCTCTGAAACACTCACATATATTCACTACATTTTTGCAGACTTAGTTATGACAGCTGACAGCTACCTTTGGGAAGTTAATTTTAGTTTTTTCTAAGGAACCATTTCATTGTCTTATACAGTTAACAAATTGGGTCCCCCATGTGATGTGATATATTTATTCAGACATGTAATGGTATGAAGTTTGGGTGATTTTGAAGGTGTGAACGCCATATTTAATGAAAGGATAATTTGTTGTAAAACTACAAAAGAACCTTAATATGCACACATGTAAACAACACAAAGATGTTGGTAATTAGTTAAGGAGAAGTGCACAAGTGAGAAATATACTAAATCCCTGTGACAAGGTCGGCTTAGGCATCAGGGGATGTAGTTGTGCCTTCCCCTGTATAAACCTGTTGGTTTGTCTTCATGCAGAAATTGCTGGGGAACTCCCTGCTGAAGTTGGAGGGAGATGACCGACTGGACATCAACTGTACCATACCCCTCACTGATCAGGTGCCCTACAAAACCACATCTAACCAAACTACTTCTCACTCAACAGCCTGGTTCAAGCAATCCAAACCAAGATGCACACTAGGGGAATTGCAGTGGCAGACAGTAATATGTGTCATTTCTAATTTACCAAAAACCCTTAGTGAAAGGAAAAAGCTTAGAGGAATATTTATTTCTGTGCCAAGTCTCCTGTCACTTTTTACCGTACGTTCTCTAGCAACAGAACCTTCAATGCAGCTTTCAGTGGAGGGTGTCTTCAACACAGATATGGATGGAAACATGTCAGAATTCATCCCCAAAGCCAAAAATTCTCTGTGGGTGGCCATACCTAAGATGTTTAGTATTCAATATTTAAATCCCATGTTGCACCACTGTTATAGTTCCTGTTGTAATTATAGGTTGTATTGCCTCATACAGTTGTCAACATGTTGAAAAAAGTAGTGATGGAAAACATTCTTGACTTGTGTACTTCCCATGATACAGGCTACACTGAAATCAGCTTCAGGGTAACTTATTCGGTGTGCAAGGGAACTTTTTCAGCTCTAACATTTGGAATGTGTCTATCCTGTCCTTCTGTATGTCAGAGAACACATTTCCCATCTGTGACTTTGCACTACAATGACAGTGTATTCCTCTTCCCATCCACCCTCAGGTTGTGCTTGTGGGCTCAGAGGAGGGACTGTACGCCCTGAACGTCATCAAGAACTCCCTGACACACATCCCAGGCCTGGGCTCCGTCTTTCAGATTCACATCCTGAAGGAGCATGACAAGCTGCTCATGATCATGGGTCAGTGGCCCTCCTCCAGCCTCTTCTTATTGTATCCAATGTCGCAAATGTGTTTTACCCCTGAGGACACTGGTCAATGACCTATACCTCACTTTCTCCTGCCACCTTTAGCTGTATCTGCTCTGTGTGTTATCTGACCACCAGGAGCTCCTCATGAGTCAATAACCTCTTTGTTTCAGCCTTAGTCCTGGTGAGCCATAAGGCCACAGTATCTAATTACTCAGTTGATCGGACAGCTTACTCATCTCACCTGCTTTCTCACTGGTTGCTGATTTTAAAGTGAAAGAAAAACCAGCAGGGCTTGAGCGTCTCCAGTACCTGGGTTAGCCAGCTCTGCCAGATTGGATCTTCGAAGTTCATTGCTATATCTGATGTCTGATTCTGAGGCTGTGTTTGGACCAGGGGCGGAGAGGGCGTTGTGCCTTGTGGAGATTAAGAAGGTGAAGCAGTCTCTGTCCCAGTCCCACCTCCCTGCCCAGGCGGAGATCTCCCCCTACATCTTTGAGACGGTCAAAGGTTGCCACCTCTTTGCTGCAGGCCGGGTAGGGCTGTCTTACCACTGTCTTTGTTAATGTTATATAAAAATGCATACTGAAATGTGCATTAATGTCTGTTTTAATCTGTTTTTATATCTGTACATATGCCTGCAATTTTTTTTTTTTAACTTTTACTATAATTTAGTAAAAACTATCATTAAAACTGAGCTATATTTATACTCCATGCTGATCCTTTCTTGAGGTTGTGACCTCAGATCTGCATTCTGAAATGACTTTGAGTTTGTTGATTTTATTAATATTGCCCTGATAAGCGTGACATTCCGTAGTGTGAACCGGACAACTTAATGAAGTACAACATGAGATATAATCAAAAATCAGAATGCTGATGATGCACCGTTTGGTGAGTGAAGATAGAAATTTCCTGATTTTCTCTGTCCACAGATTGAGAACGGTCCATGTATCTGCGCTGCAATGCCCAACAAGATTACAATCCTGCGTTACAATGACAACCTCAGCAAGTTCTGCATCAGGAAGGTGAGACCACAGCTGTATCCTACAGCAGACGGTATGAGAAACACTGCTTGACTGCTACCTGAATGAATGTCTCTGTAACAGCAAAACATGCTCATTGGTCATACAGCCAATGTATTGATTAATAGTAACTATAGACGTGACTGCAAGTATTTGGGTTTCTACCCATACATGGCTCTGAAAGGATCTGTTGATTTCATAGTCCTCCCTCTATTCCTCTCCTGTCTCTTATCCTCATTGGACTTCCTTCTCTTTTTCTCTCTGCTCCCCATGTCCTCATGGTCTTGCTGATTCCTTTTCTTCCTCTCAGGAGATTGAGACCCTTGAGCCATGCAGCTGCATTCACTTCACCACCTACAGCATCATCATTGGCACCAACAAATTCTACGAGATTGAAATGAAACAGTATGTACTAGAAGGTAGGGGATATTTCGAAACTGCAAGACATTTTAATGTTGGTCCTTTCATTTCTGGATTCATCCCACCTATTGTCATGGGAAATAAGCTGTTTAAATAAATAATCAGTATACCAGCAGTAATGTAGTGATGTATAATATTTTTGTGCTAAGGGTCAAGAAGAATTTGGGTATAATTTGTAGCCTGTATAGCCCTCTGTTTGTGACAGCAATGTCTCTTTTCTCTCCTCTCTCACTGTTAGAATTCCTGGACAAAAACGATGTGACACTTGCCTCTGCCGTCTTCGCCGCTTCCTCCCACAGTTTTCCCATCTCCATAATGCAGGTCAACAGCACGCCGCAAAAGGAGGAGTATCTGCTCTGCTTCCACGGTCAGCAACCACTGCCGACACAATGTCTGTCTCTGTACTGTCCTTTAACCTTGTTGCACAGGCATGCATTAGCACATACACATTTCACAAGTACCCACTTACACAGACACATTTTACACTCAACCCTGTGCAGGAAAGGTGGCAAATTTTATTGTCTTGTAGTCATTTGAAATATTCTGACTGCATCTATAAAGAAGTGTAAGTTCTGTTCATTTGGTTAGTTTTTTCCTCACTTTGCATATCACATTTTGCATTGATAACAGTGATTAATCATGGTAATGAAAGTCTTTTTATGAACAGAGTTTGGAGTGTTTGTGGATGCATATGGTCGAAGGAGCCGAACTGAAGACATTAAATGGAGCCGTCTGCCTCTAGCATTTGGTAAGTGGTTTTGCTGTGAGCACAGATGTGTATATTTCATTTAAAGTTTAAAATATAAGTAACTAACTAAAATTCTTGAAAAATGCCATAAGAAATATCACACCTCCAAATATAAATATTCAAATCCATATTGGACACGCACATTGCAATTACATCAATATAAGTTAAAAGATGGATAGCTCCATACTTTGCAACATAATGCAGTATGAATGAATATAACATGTTTGTGTCTGTGTGCACCTGTGTTTGCCTTTGAGACCATGTATAAGGACAAGTAATAACATTTTCTCCCTTGCCACAGCCTACAGAGAACCCTATCTCTTTGTGACCTACTTTAACTCCTTGGATGTGATTGAAGTTCAGGGACACTCTGCTCTTGGGTAAAATTGACCGTCCACTAGACACAGAATAACAGAACATAAGCACTCACTGATATGGAGTCACAAATATTTTGGCCCATCCACATCATTCCAAGAGAGAAATCATTTCTGAGTTACGGTTTTCACCATGGTAACACACAAAAATAACAGTAAATGTGATTAAATATGCAGTATATGATTAAACATAAAAATATACATTCTTCTGTAACTTGTGAACACTAAACTATATATAAAATATACATTATTGTGTAATGTGTAAACACTATTATGTGCAACATTTATTTTGAAAAATATTTGAAATTCCATGACAACATTGAATCATCAACCATGCAATTAAAAGGGATAGCTCACACTAAAAATAAAGGGTCATTTGGCCACAAATGAAATCTTTCCACAGAGTCTGTGTCCAAGTTTGAGTTGTCCGTGCTCTCAAGGCCTCAGTTAAAAATTGAAATCTGTGGATGAGGATTCACAATTTAAAGCTTATGTTAAATTTTATTCCAAATATTAATAATTTTAACTTTAATATTCAGCTTCCTGGGGAGCAGGGTTCTCTCCTCCCATGGTGTTTCTGAAATTGCTTTTAGAAGAAAAGACAGAGCACCTTAAGAAAAGATTAATTCAGTGAATGATTAAAGTGAGCTCCTTACAGCCTTTAACAAAGGAGACACTGCACTGTAAAAGGGCTGGAGAATCCCAAGTCCCTCCATTTCTGTAGAGTCACTGAGTTGTAGTGCTTCTCCTCCTCATCTTATGGCCATGCCTCTGTCCAGCCCTCCAGCCCACGCGCACCTGGATATTCCCAATCCACGCTACCTGGGTCCAGCCATTTCCTCTGGGGCTATTTACCTGGCCTCCTCCTACCAGAACAAGCTGAGGGTGATCTGCTGTAAGGGCAACCTGGTGCGTGAATCCGGAGAGCTGCAGAGGACTGGGTCCAGTCGCAGGTGAGATTTCTCTCTCAGTGTACATCACGCACTCTGTCTTTGGGGATGCAGGACTCTGTTATGATTCTGCCTTGTTTGAGTCTCAGAAGAGGTGCTGTTGTAAACAGCTGACATGTAATGAGGATTCTCTGACAAACCTAGTAATCCACTATGGGTTTCCCCAGGCCAGGTTTCCTTAGACTCCCAGTTAAAAGCCTTCGAGAGGCTCCAGCTGTGTTGCTATAGATCTGCTTTGGCTGTGGGCCAGCCATCCCTGAGGCAAGCCAGAGGCATTTCCACTCTAAATTGGACAGGAATGAGAGCATGCTGGCCAAACACAGGTGGACCAGCAGCAATTATCACATGAACTCTGATTGCAACTATTTGGGCTGACCATGATCATTTCACACAATTGTTAGATTCCACAATCAGTAATATGTTTCAATCCAAATGTCAAGAGAATGTTAAGACCAATTTAGAAATGCAACAAATACAATGCAAATTATGTGTGTTTTAATTCAGTTAGGTTTAGGCAAATAAACTGTATGCCAGAACACATGGCTATAATATCAAGAGAAACAAACATTTAAAAAAACGTTTAGACTTTACTGCTGTTAAGCAGTTTCTTTTGTCAGCTAATATGAGACCATAGTTCTTGCTGCCCAAAGCATGATGATGACAGAAGGTGTCAATTGGCCGCCATGATACGTGAATGAATGGGGCTGTTTATTTATAGTGGAGAGTCTGCCCTAAGGATGCAGGAATGCTTCTGACATCCCTGGGGAAAGATATGCTGGAGATAATTCACAGAACAGTTGTTCAATGAAATTGCACCAAACAGGTAATCTGTCATGTAACAGTCACTACATCATTATTTATTTCAACAAATGAATTTCCATCATCTATTTTTCACATTAACTTTCCTTTTTAACAATATTGTGGATGTTTTGTGCAATTTTGTGGTTTCTATCCACCTTTTCTAGTTAGATTATGTGCATAGAAATGTTGTAATTGAAACATGGCTTTGTTCATGCTAACCTTTGACACTAAATTCATGTACCCTTTAGCACTGAACCACTTTTTTGTTACATCAGGTAGACCTGTACAATACTCTTAGAACAAGCCAATGATGACATCATTTTGAACAGCAGCAATTGAAATTAACATAGCTTTAGGAATAGTTGCAAAATCATCCTTGCATAAAATGCACAAAAAAGACAAATAAATGGTTAATTGCACAAATTACATAATGTCTTTTTCAGTGGGAAATGGAACATGTTCTTTCTGCTTCCCAACTTGCAAGCCATTGAGGCTGCACATGATCAGCAATGTTTCTCAGAGTATTTTAATTTGTAACAAATAAAATATATGTAGGTGTAAGTAGGTAGTACAAAAGGTACTAAAAAACTACAAATGTGATTCCAGCAGTAGGTGAGTCACCCTCCTCTGAATTCAGATAAGAACTATCCAGCTATGGTGAGCTTGAGCATTTGTGGTTTGTTTGTCTCAAAAAATATACTTATTTTTGGTAAATCCATATAATGTGAGATGAAGGGAGGAAGTTGAATGACATAATATTACTTAAATTTCATATATTTTTTTCCATTTTAAATAAATTGTTTTTAAATAATTGTGTGAAAGCCACATTAGCTAAACTGTTCAGGTATGACTGAGTTTGGCAGCTCAACAGTGTCACCCACTGTTTGTTGTCGTAATGGCTACTAATAGTAAAATCACACTTGGCGTTAGCTGCTTACATATTTCTAAAATTTGATTACAACAGTTTCAAAGTGCAAAACAGTTGCAAAGTTCCCAGTCAACTTATAAACACATTTAATGTAAAGGAGGTACATGTATATTTTGCCCACTATATTTGAGTGCTTAAAAAGTAATATTTTAGAAAGAAATATCTTTTGTTTGCCCGTGGTTGTTCCTTTAACCTGGTCTTGTTTTTTTTTTTTTTCCTTAAAATTTCATATTATTTTATAAACTGAAACTGTGTTGCTTGGTCTGTAAAACTATTGGGCACCATTCTGTCCTGTCCTCCACAGCAGCCCCAACAAGAGAGGCCCACCCTCCTATAATGAGCACATCTCTAAGCGTCTGGCCTCAGGTCCCGGAACGCAGGAGGGAGGACTGCACCGTGAGCCCAGCACCCCACACCGCTACCGGGAGGGCCGTACAGAGTTCCGTCGGGACAAGTCCCCAGCACGCCCCCTGGACAGGGAGAAGTCCCCGGGCAGGATGCTAGACAGCCGCAGAGAGAGGTCCCCCGGCAGGATGTTTGACGAAAGGCCCCGACTCCACACAGGCTCTGTCCGTACCCCTCTCACACCTGTCAACAAGGTGAGCAGGGGCTGACTTCTATCAGTCTGCAGGTTATAGTCAAATACTATGGTGTCTGGTCTGTAGAGTAATTATGTAATAACAACAAAAACAACATAATTTCTTATAGAATATGAATTTTCATATATTCACTTCAGCCATTCTGTAGTACCATGTGCCATTCTGGAGTGTGGTTCATAAGTGAGTGAACTGGAGCACACATACAGTAGAACTTGAAATGGTTGAATGTCTTTACAGGACTACAACATGTGGAAAACTCAAGAGTTTGACTATTAGTACAGGCTAAATATAAGTTCCCAAAATGGGACTCTAAAATATCAGCATTGACAGGTCAGGGAAATGTATCCTTAACTCATTTAGAAAGGTAGGACAAAACAGTCATTTAAATCAAAATCCAGGTTTTCATTGCCACTAGTGTTTGTGTTTGTTTTAATTGTAGCACTGGTGTAACCCTGTGTCTGTCTGTCGGTCTCCGCAGGTGTGGGATCAGTCTTCTGTCTGAATGCCCCTTTGTGGAAGCTCAATCGGAGTCATTCACCTCACCCAGTCAGAGCACTGCACCTCATGCAAGACAAGGTGACACCACTGAGGAAAGACTGAACCAGACAACCACCACAATTGCATTGTTTCTGATCAAATTTTCTTGCCTACCACACACCTCTGCACTTTGGGATATTCGCTCACATGCTCAACTCCTTCCTCTTCTGTGTGTCCATAAAGAAGGTTGCAGCTGAGAATTTAAGTATTAAACACAATATCGTACCATCTATACGAATGCTCTGCTTGCCTGCAGTACAATAAAATGATCTTTATAGCACTACTTGATCTTCAATACTGTAAATAGGGTTAACTCCACTTTTTATAGATTATAAAGGGAATACCAGGCTGGTAAAGCCAAGTCTATTTTTATTAACAGAGTTTCTAATGTGTCCACTGAGTGTTGCAGTGTTTCCTATTCAGAACAATAAAATCAAAGCACTATGAATGATATACGTTTTCCTCTTTATCTTGGTAATAATTGCAGCACTTCAGCGTGGCAGTTTTTCTTGAGTTTCTTTGTTGGTTTTTTTTGAGTATTTTTTTTTTTTGCCTGGTCCATCTGACTTAATTTTAATAACATTTCATTTTGCTAGTGAGTATCCAGCTTACTTATTTTCTGTAAGTGATAGAGAAATATGTTTTGCTACAAAGCTTTGTGTTGTGTAAATAAATTGAATTTTAAACAAATGAACTAACTACCAATGCATATGATGGGGAATCGGCTGAGGCAAAATGCTTTTAGCTCACTATGAAGTCTGCATAAGGTCCTGTTCTTTATCCTGTGCAGTGAAAAATGATGTCCAACAACCCTCAGGGTTTGTTTCAAGTATTAAAGCTTCCTTTTATTGTGATTTCAGTGCTGAAGTGCCACAGCTAGATTTTTTTTTTTTTCCAAAAATAATCACAAACTTGTGACCACAAACACTCGTAGTCGCACTATGAAGCATGTGTAATTTAAAAACTAAATTTCACCTTTTTTTTTGTGTTTGCCCTTCTCCTCTATGTATTCACTTAAATTGTGCATTAAACAGATATACATATTGTCAGAAAAACTGCTAGCAAGATAATTGGCTTTCCTTTTTTTAATGTATAAGTACATTAAACATGACTGACCAATCCATAACTGCCTTGATTTTTTTTGTCCGACAGCAGGGGGGGTACAAATGCATTGTTATCCCAGGAAGATACTGCTCTATTGTCACCTTAAGATAAACGTTTTTATTTTCACTCATTTATTCTGTACATCCCAAATGTTGAGGTGAAGACCAACAAAGCCAAAAACAACTTAATTCAACCAATACAGAAAACAGAATTTTCCTATCTTTTTTCTATTACTTTATAATCTTACCAAATCAAATCTCTTTAAAATATTACAAGTCTTCAGTCTTACACCAGGAAAACTAGAAACAATAAATTAGCTATTGGGTTACTGACTTCAATCTGGCCATTTATAATCATAGTATCTCTCTAAAGAGCATGGTTCTCAGACATCGCAAAGTGGCACAAACACCTTTTTGGTTAGCAAATGCAACATACAGATGCCAAACTTTATTTCAAATTTCTTTAAATCTACAACAATGTAATGCTCTTCAAAGTAAACTCAACAAAACAAAATATTCATACTGAGCAAAAGGAGCACTTTTTGTTGTTACAGGAAATGGGTATGTACAGCAATAAGTTCCTCTTCAAAAAAAGGAAGAGATGTGAGACCTCAGAAAGTGCTTTTCAAATAAAAAGGGGGGGAAAACCCAAAAGCACATGAGTGATCCCAGTCTGAGAGCCCATCAGGACTGCTTGGCACCAGACTCCCCGCCCTTCCATCCCTCCCAGACAAACATTACAGACCCCACTCTGATCGCTGGGCAATGGCAGGGATCCTCAAAAGAAACTTATGTACGGCAGTTTTCTAAATCAAGTAAATCAGAGAAAGAACAGCAGATATAGAGGTAAATCTGAACCCAGAAGAGCCAAGCACAGCAAAGGGTCCTCCAGAATCCATGTGTTTACCACACACATCATCCCATTCCCTTGCTACAGAACCAAGATACAAAGTATACAATGCTCTCCTCAGTCATAATACTGCTATATCACTCGACTCATTTCACTTCAGTTATACAGGGTTTATGTGGCAGTGAATAACTGACCTTTGGAATTCAACATTCGTGCAAAGTTATTTTTTTACAGATTCATTCACTGATGGTTGTTCAGCTTCTGGCTGGCCTGGTGATAGATCTTGGTAGCAGCAATGCTAACCCACTTAAACCCGAAGAGAAGCCAGCCATGGCTTGAGTATTTGGAGGGGTTTCCTAGACAGAAAACGTCCACTACAACTCCAATTTCAGGCAGCCTCAGTGCCCAAAAAATGTTGGGCCAACCCTGCATCTGTGATTTTTAAAAAATTTAAAACGGCTATTAATCACACAGTCATGGCTCAGTTGAAGTATCTGAAATAGGAAAAAAAAAGTGCTGTTTATCAACAAGAGGATGTGTGCTTCAGAATTGTGGATCGGGGTGGGGGTATTTAACTTTGTACTTTCTAAATCACATCCTGACAGCCACTCACTGCAAGAAAAATAAATTTAAGCCAGCTACAAAATGCAGGCCATTCCTGTTTGAGCAGCAAAGCAGAAAAAAACAGAAGTAATTTTAGGATGTTCAATAGAATTAAACAATTTTGACTGCCACTTATCTTAGTGGATGGGCTGCTCATGTAAGGTACAGGAGCTCTGAAGAGATTCACATGGACTGGCTCACCTAATAAGTGATTATCCTGCAGCAATTGTCACATTTCAAGCTACTAATAAAAAAAACAAAATGAGATAGAATAAAGACAAGGTACTGACAGCATAACGGACAAGGGAGAAGACACACCACTGCAGCATACCCTCAAGACTCCCTGCTCCTCTTAAAAGCTCCATGCCTTGGCTGTCAACACAGACAACTAATCAAGATCAGCTTGCATAGGTTGATCTTTCCTTTTTTCTTTCACTGCCTTACCATTTTAAAAAATAAAATGAAAACAAAAAAAAATCTAGTGACCACTATTCTGAGCCACTATTCAACAATACATATTTATTTTAAATATTACATATTTATATGTATATATTATTCCATTCATTTATTTTTATTTGAGAAAATGCACTGGAGACAATGGCCACTGAAAGGCCCTTTAACAGGAGAGGGTGTCAATGGAGAGAATGAGGAAGGTTACCCCTTGTCATGTAGTTCTTCTGAGGTTTTTTGAGAGTATGATTTAAGATGTGACAAGACCAACTAGGCAACAGGGGTCTTTTACTATCTGCAGAGACTGGCTACTCTACCCTGACCCCACCAACCCAAGTCCTGGTTAGAGTACCAGGATGGTCTATAGTTGGAGGGAAAGATGGAGGGCACACAAAATCAAGTTCATCAAACATTCTGACTGATTTGTACCATCCTATTGCTTATACGTTTATATATGTCCATCACATCCCCTCTCAAAATATTATTGCAGGGGGCCAACTGCCATTTTCATTCTCTCAGTGATTGAGAGCTCTGCAGCCAAAACACTGACACATTTGTGATGCCCTGCACCGCATTGGAAATGTAGTTTTCATAATGACATGAACAAATCGGTCTGCTCATTAAAAGCAATTAAAATCGAATGAGTTTTTCCACTAAGTCAAAGATATTTGGCAGTCACGCAGTGAATACTAATGGTTGCTGGGCCATTTGGTAAGCACTGGAGGGGCAACGGTGTGGGGGAAAGCCAGTGTGCAGAAGCCTCTCTCACACTGGGTGTTAGTGTCATTCCTACCAGGCCTGCTTGCATGTGTGAGGCTTCAGACTCAAGATGAGGGACATGAAATCAGGATTCGAAGGGGGATCCCACAAGCAAAGAGGGGTTCTAATTTTTTTTCCTTCACGTTCTTTAAAAACAAAAGACCATATCCAAAATCCTTCCCGTCTATCAAGCATTTGTCATCACCCTCAGCTTCAGTTGCCTCAATGGTGTTTCCCAGGTGTTGGTGAGAGGAGACACCGGTAGTGACTGCTACATAGTTACAGCACTGTAGCTTTTATTATTCCACCTCTTAGAGCACCACACCTTCTTTCCCTCCTGCATGCCCGTACGACACAAAAAAAATGCAGAGATGATGGTGCATTGAAGCTGTCACAAAAGTATAATACAAACAAAATAATCTGCTTGAAACAAAACAAAACAAACGAAAAAGATCTGAAATGAACACAGGCCTCGGGCTGTGCTGCTTCCTGCGATCTCCATTTGCAAGGCAGCTCCATCTCTGTGAATCGATCCGGCACAGTCCCAAAGCAACCCTGCTCCATCTAATTCTTCCAGCAGTTCTCTGCGTGTACATCTGTCGTTCTGTCCACACCCCCGCTGCATGCCTTCAATCCAAAGTGCTTAGCCTCTTTCAAAACATGGCCTTTTTTTGTAAAGTCATCTCTATACATACAATATGCCATTGTAAATACATGAGATTTCCATTCACTAGGGAAAATTTGATATATACACCGCACACAGAATGTATACAGGAGGCTCACTCTCCTAGACTCCTCAGTTCCTCTGCAATGTGCATGTTTAGGGGGCTTGGGGCCCTGTGCGTCTCGGGCTTGGAGGACCCTAGTTGGAGCTGGCAGTGATGGGTTTCTCCAGCTCAATGTCCATGGGTACATTGGACACCTGCAGGCTGCTGTAACAGGTCTTGCAGACTCGGGTGGGCTCAAATAGCTGCTGGCTTGGCACAGGGATCTTCTGATCGCAACAGCTGGCGCAGAACACGTTCCCGCAGTTCCTGCAGGGGGCGACAGAGAGGCCAGACCGTTTAAGTCATGCTATATCTACGGCGGTTGAGGGCTTGAATTCCTACAGGGAAAAGAAGTTAAATAAAAGGTGTGCTTTATGATTATAAAGCTTGAAATATTTTAAAAGGGCAGATGCCTGAATAATAGACAGAACTTTTAATCCTCGTCAACTCAGTGGATTTCTGGTGGACCTGAAATTATACCTGAATTTAATCCATACAGTGCCATGCACTATGAAATATGTCAGCAATAGTTACCACTAGCATTCTACTTCATCTCCTAATTTTTTAAATAACCTTCTCAGCTGTGGTAAAAATTACCTCCTAAAAGAAATACTGGGAAAATACATTCAAATCTGGCACCATGGACAGTTGTTTGTGTCTGGATTTCAGAGAATTTAGACTGCAGTTGTTCAAGTGTTCCACCTTTCACTAGGAGGGGAACACCAGAGAAATTAAAATTCACAGAAAACTAGCTAAATTACATAATTCCAGGTTGCAACTGCCTCTTCTGAAATTGTACAGCATACAGCATTGTCATTCACGTCACTGCTTTAGACTTCCGCACAGCACTATGTGCAGATCTAAGTGCTGCAGTCATGGCCAATAAAAAATGAATGTTAAATTAAAAACAGATGTATTGCATATTTTATGACTGCACACTGCTGCATATAAGCACTTTAAATAGTTTAGAAAGGCTGGCCGCTAAACATGCTTACTTATGATGGGATTCAAATAAATACTCCAATTCCAAATGCCTTCCAATTACTATTCATATATCAAATAAGGTCTTCCAAACCATTTTGTAACTGAATACACATAATTGTATTTTGTTGATTGGCCTTTCTAAGGGAAATCATACTCAAAATACACACTGCAAATGGATTTAGCTACTCTTAGAGGAGAGTTTATACAGAAATAATCTTGTTAAAAGTGCAGTGATGGATCGCCTCTAAGGTTCTGGAGGCAAAGAATGATATGTACCAGGGTCTCTAACCCACCATAGGTACATATTGGGTGAGCTTAAACTAAAATCAAACAAATTAAAAAGTACTTTCATTTCATTTTTAATTACTTTCATTTATTTGCTCATCTATTTTATTCTTTTTTTTTTTTTTTTTTTTTTTAAATTTGCTACATATGAAGTATGTCCAAAACCATATAATGAATTTCCAACATTTTTTCCCCAAAATCTAGGCCCTTATTTGGCCCCACCATTATTTTTGTTAAGTGGCTGCAGCTGTAACTGGGTCTTTCAGCGTCACCAATACAAGGAAGCTGGTCACAAGTGAAAATGCTTCAGCTCGTCAAACCGAACATACACATATAGGGGCGCACACATTTGGATTGGTCTTTCCTGGTTCATGCACACACACACACACACACACACACACACACACACACACACACACACACACACACACACACACACACACACAAGGAACATGAGTGTAAGGCCATGCACATGCACTCACACAGCGCCCCTCCACTGACAGCTGTCACCAAGATCAAGGGCTCGCTGGTTCACAGTGTGGCAAGAGTTGAAATCATTACATAACTTAATGGGGCAGACATCAGAATGGCACAGATTTATATGTTGCTTTGTGATGGCACATCTTCACCCACAAAGTTTTGCGGATGTTTGTGGAGTTTCCTGCCGCGCCGGCCTTGTTTTTGTAGCCGAGGAGGGTAACACGGCCAGTTTAGACTGCTTGCTCCAGCAGGTCAGAGGTCAGTGTGAGGCAACAGCATGCGATAAGGGACGGGGGGCTCCCCCATTCATCAGCGCGCGCACACACACACACACACACACACAGCAACTGTGACACAGTGGGAGATCACCCAGGAGATCAGTTCCCCTGCTGTACACTTACTCACCACCCTTCACTAAAACACCAGGGGACAGCACAAGCTAAAGACTTCAGGGGCTTTTTTCCAATTTAAAACTTCCAAACACAGCCCTGCTTCAGTGTAAATGCTTCCTGTGACCCATGCCTGTTCGTTCCTCCCTCCAACCAGGATAAACTTGTATTGAGGTACTGTAGGGGGAACAGCCGCTGCTGAGGGGGCAGGGTGGTGGGGGGGGGGGGTCTTTGCAGACACATGGCTGGGTGGAGAGAGAAGTTAATTCCACACTCCAAGGGAACAGCATGTGAGGGAGGCTGAGACATGTTAGGAGGAAAATAAAATGGGAGGATGGAGAAAGGAGGGGTAAGGAGGGAAGTGCAGGCGTGGGTAGCGTGTGAGGAGGAGACAGAGAGGACCGTGAAGCCGTTTCTCACCAAGCTTCTTGAACAGGCTCCCTGCCCCTGTGAAACAAAGGGGAAACAGTGGAAAGGTATGGGAGTCAGAGAGAAGGCTGTGACTGGAGGAAATGTGCCGCCCACCACCTGACAAACACACTGGTCCCTATGCCTGCACTGCTACCTACCAACTAGACCATGTCCTATGCCAACACACTATGCAATCCATTGTCCCATATCCCTATGTCCTGTTATCCTGTCAACTCTAAAATCTCGTCTACTCTGTCTCCTATACCTGCACACCATGACACATGCTGTCACTGTTCCTACACGTCTATATCGTTTCCTCACTCTTACAGCATTGAACACTTCCCTCACCCCTGCACACTGCCCTCCTACCTACTGACTGTTACGCAATGCCCACACAAACCCCAGATTACCGATATTCTGATCAATCCTGTCTGACGTGCACAGAGCTGCAGTGGCAGACGGACCCCATAGGATGACCTGTGCTCCAGAACAGCATCTTGCTCAGATCGAACACTTGCCACTACCTCAGCTAAAGAGAGGGCTTCCTACAGTGCTACATGCCTGCAACCCGGCACCAGCCTGCTCTCATTGCCGTCACCCGCCTCCAGACACCAGGGAGACCTCAGGACCAGCAAACAGCAGGAGGAGTTGGAAAACCAGAGAAAAACAAAACGCCCATCACCATTCATTTACACTGTCTGCTTATGCTAACTGACATCCATCAGGTCAAGTGTATCAGTAAGGGTTATGGGTCGGTCACGTTCAACAAAAATGATGAACACTTGTCACACGCAGGCATGACTGCAAATGAACAGATTTTGGTTCTTTCTGTGGTATGATCAGAGAAGTTATGGACCCCCTCTAAAGTGGAGACCAAAAGTAACACAGACAAGTGGTAGGACTGGACTTCTTTGTGGTCTAACTTTTAACTGGATTGGAATGATCTTCAAACCCATCTGAACTGGACAAGGACGGTGTTTTCCTAAGGTTTCCCATGTGGTGTGCAGGACTGTCCCATTCTACACTGTAAGCTCAGCTCTGCAAACCCCCAATTTCAATTGCCAACTATGAACAAAAAAAAACAGGAATATAAAATGATGTAAAACAGACATGAAGAAATAGCCTTGATTGAGGCTACACAGGACTGTAACACAATGGTAAAGGAAAACAATATGGATGGTAAAAAAAAAAAAAATTCTTCTCCAATATGCTCAACAGAAGAAGGTCCTCAGGAGGCAGGGCTTCCTGAGAGTATGGTGGTCATGTGACAGGAAGAAGGCAGGGACAGTTAAGCAGTTACTGTTACCTGCAGTGATGTTTCCTGGTGGCAAGCCAGAACCTGCTCTCGCACCCATAGCACTGGGCCGCCAGGTGGTCTGGGTACCACCGGGTCACCTGTGAAGACCAGAACAGCCTTAGCTCTCGGCCCAGGCTCATACCACAGCCCACACTCCACGCCCCATGCCCCACTCACCCCTTCACACCATGAGTCTCACCTCTGTGTCCTGCTTGTCCACCTGCTCCCAGCTGGCCTCAGAGAACAGCTCTGTGCTGCAGCGTGACAGGCAGTTAGGGTCCAGGTTATATTCAGAGTCTGGAATCGAGGTCTGACAGAGTAGGGAGACAGAAAAGGAGAAATACACACATAAGAGAGACAAAATACTTATTACAGTAATTATAGCATACTTAAATGTATTCTTAGATATCTTTGATTGTTACATTTACCAATAGTAACTAGGGTGGCTTCTAGTAGCACTTTTCTCTTTGATTTGTTCACACTTGGGAAATATGTATTCATATACTATATATATTAACGGAAATATGTATTAACGAATGTGATACTGTATTTACTGCCAATAAAGGACTTGAACAGCAGACCAAGACTGTGATCTGAGAGAGATAACGGACAGCCGTTGCTGTATGCCTGTGTGCTCTCACCACTTCGTCTCCAACATCGCCGTTGATCCTGAGGGAGCCGCAGAGCTGCTGGCTCTCCAGACGGCTCCACAGCTCCTGCACCTGCCTCTTCAGCGTCTCCACCTCCATCTGGTGGCCCGCCTCCATCTGCCGCAGGCGCTGCTGGATGATGTCGTTGTGAAGCGTCAGCCCATCATCATCCAGGTGGCTGCGGGCAGGCTGCTCGGGGCTGGGGGGAGGGCGGCCCAACAGGGCATGCAGACAGCGGTGCTGGGAGGCCCCAACCCCGCCACAGCTTACCCGTGCATGCAACGTCAGTGAGCCGCCGCTGGCTGCTGAAACCTGGCGACTCAGGGGGGCCCGCTCCCCATTCACGCGGGGCTCGCCCTCTGACACCTCGCCATTGCACAGGGGCCCCTCCCTGCCAGGCTCAGCCACCGGAGTGGGCTGCAAGGCACCGGGGGGCAGGCGTGGGCTGCCATTTAAAGTCCTCAGAGCACCCTGCTCCACCTCCGCTCCATTTCTGAGGCTGGGGTGCGTGATTTTGGCCTCTGCTGAGAGCATGGGAGGGGAGCCGTTGGCCAGCTGTCCCAATGGTGTGGGCCTGATGCCCCCCTCCTCTGTAAGCGTCTCTGTTGAGCTCTCCATGATTGAGGCCCTGTCCTCACCCTGTTCCATGGAGCGATTCGGCAGGCTGTGACCATTGGTCATAGTCCTTATCTGGCTATGAGGCGGCTGGGCTGGGCTCACGCCATTGGAGTCGCTTGGCTCCTCAGAACTGGGGCCTGTCTCACACTCACTGGAGGCTTGGCTCTCCTGTCCTGGCTGCTCAATGCTCTCTGAAGGCTGTTCTGTAGTTGGGGGTGGGACTGAAGGCAGGGGCGGAGCATCCTCTGGCTCATCAGCTGGACCCTGTGGATGGTGCCCATTGACCCCTGCGTCTTTCTGTGGCTCTGCTCCAGCATCCTCTTTCGACGCCTCCTGAAGGATGTTCTCCATCTGTCCCTCAGCCACACCCACTGCCACTGAGAGCTCCGCCTCTTCCACATTCTCTTCCACTGACACCCCTGATCTGAATGTATCACCATCTTTTAGCCCATCCCCATTCTCTACCAACAGGCTCTCCCCGTCTGCCTCCCTGTCAGGCCAGTTGCCCCTATGCCCCCCTCCTCCCTGCAGATTATTGGCCCTCCCATCCTGTTCTTGGTTTCCTCCTCCCTCAGGCCCCACTCCAATGTTGAGTTCAAGTGAGCGACGATGGTCTTGCCACTTCTCGTTCAGGCTGGGGTCGCTGGAACGCCGGTTTGGAGCCATGGTGCCCCCCACCTCACATGCAATAGGCAAATTGTCAAAGGACCTTGTCTTTGGAAGCCTTTTGTGATGAAAAGCAGGGGAACAAACATGCATATAAAACTGGTTGGATGATGTAAAAAGAACTTCCACTTCAAAACTGTATTGCACTGAAATTTACATTCACTGCATAACAAATTCCCATTTGAACATCCCATTGAACTTGACTTAAAAATATGGTCGAAAATATGGTCAAAAGCAACGTGTGTAAACAAACCTCCAACTTTGACCCATTGGTGGTGTTACAGCGCTCGATGCAAACACATGAAACTTGGTCAAAAGAATGAGGGGAGTGTTCACAATCAAATTTCACAACCTTTTACCATACGGTTCCATGGGATGCCATACACTTCAATTGCAAAGGAAGATGATTATGCATAATAATTATAAGAAAAGGTAGAAACTCAATGGGTGTCTACGCAGCTTTGCTGCTTGGCCCCCAATAATGACAAGACTAGCATCATTTACTAAAAAGAAAAGGTAATTTCCCAACAATAACCCATTTATTACTCTGCCATAATTAAAGCTATGAGAAAATATTTTGGAAGGGAAAAAAAAGGGTGTGCCCTGTTCTTTTTTCTTTTACAAGTCTGCGTTTATCGTTGTCTTATTTCTGAGGGTGTGCTTCTTATTTTCCTTCAAGACCCTCATAAATAATCCATTAAATCAGAAACAGATTACACATACGGTTTAGTCTGAACTAAAGTTTTTACACAAAAGAGTAGTTGTTGATGTAAGCTTATCAGTCTCATGTTCATGCAACGGCCCCTAAATCTTTCATATTTGAACAAATGGAACATAGAGACATGTTTATGCTTTAGAGAAAGGTTCCAGTTATCTGGTACGAAACACATGGCAGGGCTTGCTTATTTACAGATACCAGTAATCAATCAATTCTAAACAGGCTTAAAAGATTGCAGCTCAAAACAGAGTGCTGAAATTAATGTCTTAATTGCAGTTGGCAAGTCAAGCTTTCAAAATCCATAAATCCATTGGGCTGCCATGAAATGATCTGAAAGAAGGAACGCTTCCATTCATTAAGAACAAAATTACGTATTTGCTCCACAGAGCTCTCCATGTGGACCATAATGGACTGCCGATGCATGGCGCCTTTTTACAAAGCGCTTCATTGTGAAACAGGGAAGCTCAACTTAGGCCCCATTACTTGTTTAAGGTCAACCTGGCTGACACACCTTAGCAATTTTGTATCATAAATCTCTCCACACTCCAAGGTAAAAGGGAAGGAATTAAGACAAGTAATATATGGGAATGATTAGATGGCCAGACTGAGACAGCAGGGTATAAAATGTGGCCAGGTAAATGGGGAAGTCCCTGTTCTGTGCATCGAATTCCTTGGGACCAGGAAATCAGATTAATGTCTTGGCCAAAAAGACCACATACTCTGAAAAGCATTTATTTTGGAAAAGAGCTGGTGGATCTAGCAGGTGGAGACTCACCTGCCTAAGGGGGCATCCTCAGGATTGGCACCTGGTGCCGGGTATGGGGCACAGGAGTCATCAGAGGGGGTGGTGGGAGAGGAGCTGGGCAGGTAGACCGCGGTCCACAGCATCAGATTCCTAACATGGCACACTGGGTGCAGCACCTGAAGTGACCGACACACCTTCAGTTCAGGAACCAATGTAGTTGATAATGTACAGATACAGTTTACTTCAAAATATGTGCAGCAAGTATAGCAAGATGACTCAATGGTAAATGGCCGCTTAATTGTTGTGTTCTTACACTATGTCAAAACTTCGCTGAAGTAAACAAGCACATTAAGCTATGGTTCCCCTGTGCATTACAGGCCAGTGACCGCAAACTGTGGCCCAGATACTGTGCTAAAGCGCACAGGAGGAGAACTGAGTTCCCCTCAACTTCCTTCTCATTTACACATACCAAAGCAGTGATGAAATAGTGAAGATGAAGACAAAGACAAATTGTGAGAGACGAAGACATAATTTGAATGAGAGTGAGAGTGATACAGGCGAAAAACGAGACAAAGTGAAATCATGACAGAGAGAGTGTGAAAAAGCACAAGTGTACATGAGCTCACATGAGAAGGAGAGCAAGTATGAAAAAGTGATGCTTCAAAAGACTGTGAATTTCAAAACAATAAGAGAAGGGAGAGAATGTGAATAAGAGAGTGAGTGGGGGAACAGAGAGGGAAGAAGAGAGCAAGAATATGAGAATGAGTGAGAGTATGTGAGAGAAAGTGAGAGAGAGAATATGATCATGAAAGAGTGAGTGTGGAAAGATGTGAGAGGGAAAGAGAACAAACAAGAAACAGAGCAGGAGTGTAAGCATTTTGAGAGAGTGCATGTGGAGTCATGTGAGAGAAACAAAGTATGAATCTGACAGAGTTTGATGGTTTGGCATGGTTTGTGTACCGTCTCAGAGTGGGCGGAGTACAGCATGTTGCGCAGGGCGCGGTTTGCAGGCCGCAGTAGTGACCACACGGAGCAGGTCCGCTCCTGGATGTGATGGTCCTCTCTCTCCTTTCCACTGTTGCACAGGAACGTCCCAAACAGACAGGAGTAGGTGTGCTGCACCAGCTTCACCTGCACACACACAAATGGAACACAGGTACAGACACACAGATGTGAGCAGACATGCATGGGCTTGCAGAATCCCATTTAAGAGAAAAAAAAAAAAAAAAAAAAAAACACCTAGAATGCCTTAGCACTCACAAGTAAGTGAACTCAAAGTAAGTTGCTTACTCAAGTAAGTTGAACTCAAAGGAATAATGCAAAGTTTAGAAGCAGTAGGGTTAAATAACCTGAGCTTTAATAACATTCTAGTTTTAGGGTCTTAGGAATTACGAACTTAATTAGGAACTTAATTGCACAAAATATGTAGCATTAAATTCTTAAGCTGTAGGACACCAAAAGAATCATAATTATAACCTATGAGCCTGTGTTTGCAAAGGGCTATAAGGCATTTGGCTTGTTAGCAATCTCTGACCAACAGACCGCGCAACATAATTACTAGTTTCCATTTTTGAGGGAAGTCAATTTGGTTGAAGGGGGTCTTTAAGTTACAAAATACAGTTCCACAGTTTAATGACAACCAAAGAATCAAAATATGTATAAGTGTACAAATAGCAATGCACATCTTTAGCTATTCTGGCCAGCTTTTGAAAAATTTGGAGACTTCATTAGGTTAAACTTTGTTTTGATCTGTTTTTAGCACTGTTTGAATATCAACTACAAGGCTTACTTTAAAAGACAATGTTCAAAATAAAAATACGCAAATGAAAACAAACAAGTGAAAGGACTTAAACATGCATGTTGCCCAACATTGAACCAGCCGAGTATGAAAGAGATGGGTAAGCTCCAACACACAACCTCAGAGTTTTAATGCAATTTACAGGAGTGAACAAACTAACCAAGATACCACACGAAGGACTTTAACTTTCGATTTGAGTGCTGATTGGCTGAGGACGCTCACCAGGAAGGCCTCATTGAACTCAAAGGAGCAGGGGAACTGCCTCTGCAGCTGATGCACGCAGTCCAGCCACTGCAGGAAGACAGGGCAGCGCTCGTTCAGGTCCTCTGAGTTTTCCCCATGACCACAACGATCCGCAAACTTGTGACCAAAATCCAACCACTCTGTCTCCACCAGGACCTGAAAACCCTGCAGGAGGAAAGGAAAAGACCAAAAGTCAGAAAAAGGCCATAGGTAGTTCATTTCTGTCACTCCAGACCAATGACCTAGATAGGATCTCTTTCCTTCAAGTCACATTTGACCACTGTTTCGTAAGTGTTCTGTTGTGTTGTGTATTTCTCTCTCTAACTGTGAAGTGCTCTAAGATATTGAGTACATAATAAATCCCATTAATATAATTCATCATTAATTTTATTTTTCATTTTATTATCTGAAGCTTCATGTCTCAAGTTTTAGATGGTGAATTAAGCATGCAGTGGAAAATGAAGCAGAGGAATTGTGGAAGACAGCTACCCCTCCTTCCCCCATATATGCTGAGGACATGTTCCCCTTCCTCCCTCCCTACCTCCACAGTCCGATAGTATGGGTCAAGCAGCAGCTTGGACAGCGCCACTATCTGTGGCGTGCGGTCCCAGCCGTCGGAGCAGTGCACCAGAACGGGCCGGTGGTCCCGGTCCACCGCATTCACCACCAGCAGAGAGGCCTTCAGCAGGAGAGACAGATGCTGCAGCCATCTGGTGCCCTCCAGAGCTGACAGCCAGCTGAGGGGAGACGGAGTCAGGTCAATCAGTCAGAGGCATACATACACACTAAACAAAACCACACCCTGACCACACTGATACCACACAAAACCACACATTGACCACACAAGTGCTACAAACAACCACACAGAAACTACCAACAAACAAACCATATAGATACAACACAGTACATACAGTCACAAACCACTAGTAACTACTGACTGCCATTGGCTGATGAACCTTTTTAAATAAACAGCTTTAACAACCAAAAACAGGAGAGAAGTTTTGCAACAGTTTTAGTTAACACATCCAGTTAACTAGTTAACACATCCAGTGAAAATGGAGTCCTCCTGTTTGCTTTTATAAAAAACATCCTCGCCCCCTTCAAACCACAGTCTGAACTGGCAATGTTAAATAATGCTGCTCTTTCATTAGGTTTTAAATGATACATGTATGTGTGTGTTCTTAGTTAAAGAAATTGATTTAATTAGAATTTATACTGTGGAATCTCAGTAAATATATTAAGAAATCCTACACACTGAGATCCTTGGGTTCAGGCTGTGCCAGTTTCCAAAATCAGAAACAGATGTGCTTTGACAACAATACAGGGGGCGAATGAGTGGGCTGGCTGGCTGAAAGCCAGACACAATCTGGACTGACTGTATGCCTGTGAGAGGGTTTCAGTGTCTAGAACCGGGGGTGGCGTTAGACCAGGCCAGGTCAGATCAGAGCAGGCAGCACCAGGGGAACTCACTTGGCTGGATCTGGCATCTGTGTGCAGAGGAAGCGCAGAGACTGGAAGCTCTTGCGGATGGAATGGATGTTGGCCATGCCCATAAACACAACCTCGCAGTTAGGGTAGTATTCTGAAAGACAGAGAGAGAGAGAGACAGAAAGATTACTGAGATGTTTGGGAGTGAATGGATGATTCTCTGCCATTTTGGGTCAAGTCAAGAGTGCACACCCTCATATTTGGTCCAAAATCATGTCTCTTACCTGGACACTCACAGCCACCTCCCTTCGCCCTGTTGGCCACAGCGGCTGCGTATGACCTGGCATCCAGGATCAGGAGCTTCTGCGGCTGGATGGCCAGAGTCTCCACCTCTGAGCTGTTAGTCATGGAGGAGTCTGAAACAGAAGCCTCCTTTTAGGATTTGCTGAGAGCAATTACAACAGTAACTGGCCATCTTCTTGGGCATCTTGGATTCATCACCTCAGACCTGCCTCCAGCCCCAACAGTGGTATCTGCCACTTAATACATGTGCTCTCAATGTAACAAGTTTTTTAATATCAATTTGCTTTAATAATTATATTTTTAAATGTTCATTTCAGTATGGTATTTTTGCATAACATGTTTATGATAGCATTATTATGCATAATTAGCCTTTATTTAAATGGTTTTGTTGTGGATATTTGTACATATACTGGTTTAAACTTTGGCACAGGTATCTACTGAATACATATGTCAGCAAGTAATAGTGTCTTACTTGTGTCTCAGTGTTGTGGACACACTTAAGTGTGCCTGACCCACTCGATGCTGGCAGGGACCTTTTAAAATGGTTTCTTGATTTTTGGTTGAATTCCAGCCATTTTAATTTATGTCTGACACTTAAAATTAATTATAGTGAATTTATTTTGGCAGCAGTGATACCACACCTACTGAAAGTAACATTCATAATAAAAATTTGTATAAATCTGCATATTTGGGGAAATCAAGGATTCAATGTGTGGTAATTAGTGGCATAGGGTGACCTGGTCCATGTGTCTATGACTCTCTGGCATGTAATTTCCAAGCAGACCGATTCACAAAATACCAGACCTGGTCCCTGAACTAACTTCAGCTACTTAGAAACTACCAGAGCTCCATTAATTTACCCAATACAACATTACCTATACCTTATACCTTTCTAATGATGGCACATCATTTCTGCATAAATGGATGTGCACACAAAAATCCTGATACATTAAAAATTAAAACGAGTACGCTTCCCTTTAGGCACTTGTGGTGAAGTCTTAAGACAGTGCCCTGCTGGATATACATGAAGAACTGTATGTGTCATCTTCTGAGCAAAAATAAACATACAGAAGATATGGCAAAAAACATACTTGGGGCAGCTAAATCTGGGCCAGTGTAAGCACGCCATAACATTCCCTTATGTCTGAACCCTTCTCTGAGTTACAACCCTGCACACAATGGATCTCTGCCTAGAACATGTAACAACATGCAACCTTTGCTCAATCCTGGTGTTGCACACAGGAAGCCATAAAAAAAAATTGGTTGGTTTTTGTTGCTTCAGTGCAAGTTGTGTCTGACAGCATGACTGACCGAAGTCTGTGTCAGAGAGGTCGGTGCTGTTGGTGTACTCGCGGGAACAGGACCCATTGGCCAGGTGCTTCCTCGAGCTACTGTCCACAGCACAGGCCTTGGCGATGGATTGCACCAGGTGTTCATCGTCAGCATTGCGCCACCCCCACCAGCTGACCTCAGGCTGGCCGCAGCGAGCGATTACTGCACCCGTGCTCTGGTGCCTGGTGAGAGGGATGGAGAGTCACAGAGGGCCCAGTTAAACAGCTGCTGGACCGGGAATTAGGATTTAAATGCATGTTGAAAAAACCCTGCTATTGGGTCCAATAGGGTGGAATGTAGTGATAGCAAAGAGAGGATTCATTAACCCCACAAAGGGAGAAACTATAATGAGCGGTCAATCACTGACTTGTTAGAACAAATAAAATAGCTTTTCCTTTCCACAAAAAAAAGACTGGCTCAAATCAGTGAGTTAATAACAGCACCTGGAAGCTCCCCCTATTTTGTTTCATCAAATCTCACTCTCCCATGAGGTGAATGACCTGAAGGAATGTCATACAATTTAGAAAATAGCTTTACATATAAAACATGTAGAAAAAGGTGTGAAGCATACACTTTTAAAAAAAGGTGAATTGAATTAACTTTCTCTGCTAGCATACAGCACTTCTTAACCCAGTCGCACACATGCACACTCAGACACAGACAAACTTGCAAACAGATACACAAATAGGCAAAAAGATACACAAAAACACAAACATGAACACTAACGATGACCATGCATGTTGACACACGCAGACACAAAAAGCAGAAACACTCATGCACCTGTACACTACAGCAGGAATCCTCTTCCAGGAGCGGAAAGCTGCCACATTCTCCAGCTCCTTGTCAGTAATCCATGCTGGCACCAGCAGCAGCTGTGGGTAGCTGGAACAGAGCCTGGCAGTTTCGGAACAGAATGGGGTACAAAGTTAGGAGGGCAGGCACCTGGGCAGGGTTAACTGACGCCTGAACAAAGCTTCTGTGCTCAGACACCCAATCCCAGCCTTATCACTTGACTGGCTGGAGCTCACTGTCAGTGAAAATCTCTTTGGCACAGGCCAAACTGCCCACTGCCTGAGCACAACCGCCCTCTGTATGAGATACACAAAGGATGTGTGCTGCAAGATGACAGCTGGCTGTAAAGGAAGCCATGGTTATCATTTGAAGAGCGTCAATGACTGACACCTCCACTCGGCTCCCAGCTTCATTACCTGTACTTGCTGTTGATTTCGGATATCCTCCAGGCGTTTTGAGTGTCGAAGCCCATCCGCTCCACTTCATTCTTGAATCTTGAGGTCACGTGGTCTCCTTGAGTTTGGACACAGTTTAAAGGTGAAAAAACATTTATAAAAGAGACAACTGTGAGAACAAAAGGATAGCACAGGTAATCTAGACACTCTTAGGGGGGGACTTGGGGGCCAATTAGAACACAAAGCTTCATCAATTCCAGTGGCACATATGGACACTGCTGAAGGGTTGTGAGGCCACATGGCAGATGTGCAGGTCGTACCTGGCCTGCAGAGCTCTCCGTGCTGCTCCTTCTCCCCTGCATACACATCCACACACCAGGCATGGAAAGCGAAGGAGAAGAGCTCCTCCAACCGGGATGGGGGACGGACTGCACCTGTCAGCCTCTTTAGCCATTCCTGGCACTGCTCAAAGGTGGAGAACTGGCACCTAAAACATACAGCATCAAAAAACGCTTCTCTGTGAAACTAACTCCATTAGAGTCACAAACACCAAGTGATATACACAGCAGATACAGGACTATGTCCTGTGTTATAATGTACGAGATAAGCAACAAAGAGGGATTAACTGCAAACATATCTATGTGCAGTATGTTGGGTGTGTATGTTGACCTGTGTGTCTCAACATGCACAAGGCATCCTGTAGGTGTGTATCTTATATCTTGAATTATAAACCCACACCAAACTGGAAATTGTCTATGTTCAAGAGTCACTCCTTTGTCCACATTTGCATAGTGCATATATGTGCCTTTTTATGACAGGACAAAACCAAAGAGCAATCAATGGGAAGTTCTGAGTGAAAAGGTGGATGTTTACAAGTGAAGTACCACTTTGTGTGTAAATATTCACTTTTGCTCTATATATGCACTCGCACCCAGCTTTTACCTGATGACCTTGCAGTCCTTGCAGGTGACATGAAGCTGGAACATGTCACGATACTCAACACTCTCAATAAGCTGCAGAGGGACCTGGAGAAACCAGAAGGACAGGGGATTTAAGATGCTAATGGCCAGATTGGAGCCTACAGGCCACCAAAGTGCTCTTCTGCAAACTGGATGCAAAACATACTCAAGTGTGCCTAAACTCTGCCTTTCAGGCCACTTCTGCCCACACAAGCCCCCACCTGACTCTGTAAGACTTAAAAAAAAAAAAAAAAAAAAACAGCACCCCTGAAAAGAGAAAATCACCAGCACATGCAGATTATCAACTGCCGAGCTGTGGCCAAACACTTCCGTCTCTCAGCACGTTAGTAAGTGAGCAATGCGCAGATGTAACGTGCCTCATGAATTATTCATGCAAACTGCACTCTGTTCCTAACACACACTTCCCCAAAGTATGAAATATGTAAAAATGACTTCCAGTCGATTGCCAAAACACCCGATACATCTTTTCCGCTACAGGATACAAAGCAGTTACCTGGGTTGACATGAACGAGAACAATTCATTGAATGAATAAATTTGGATAGTGCAATCAGCAGTTTGCATCTTTGTGCATTTCCTACGCAAATGTCATGATCAGGCCTTCTTAAATTCCTTTTATCTTTTCAATGCAAATGTAGTCCCATGCAACAGATGGCATTACCTTTTGAATTGCACATCTAGCTGTCAACCGATATGTTGAAGCAAGTGTCTTCATGTTTCCTCTAAAGTGATGAGATTCAGTGTAGTCATAACTGGTACAAAAATCTAACTGAGGCAGTGCTGATTGTGGTCCCTCATGGAAGTGACTAATCAGACATTGCTTTGACTGGGGAGAGGATTTCAGCTACCAATGTTGACCCTGCGTACCTGTGCAGGAAGGGTACCTCTCCAACACAAGGACCACATATCTCTGGGAAGTGAAATGAGGACTGCGATTTGAAATTACACAGTAGCTGGAAGTGCGTTTTTCAGGAAATGTGCGCTTGCCTACTCTCTCACAGACTGGCAGAGGATGCTGCAATGAGACTGACCTAGCAGTACAATTGAGCATACCAACTTAAAATAGTAAAAAGTCAGCAATGAAAACCAGTTATAAAATAAAGGACAAGATCTATGATATTCATTGGTAGATGCATGTGCTATGCTTGAGCCAGTTTTGCACAGTCAAATTTCATGCTCCACTACAAGAACATCAATGTTATCACACTCCATTCTCATCAATCACACAAATTGCCCACATCTGGTGTGGACAGGCAATGCTGTTAGGGTACTTACTGACACCTCACACGAACAATTCTGATATTCAAAACAGACGACAAAAAAAGACACAAAAAATAAAATTTGAAAATGAATGTTATGTTTTTTTATCACAATACAGTGGTTTTGCACCCAGGCATGGAAAAGGTCCTCATGTTTTAATTTCCTTGCCCTAATCAACTTCAAATATCTTGCCATAGCCCAAAGGGCCAGCCCAAAATTCCATGGGTGCTTGTTAACAGCCCAGCCATTCTCTCTGAAGCACCATGTCCTACTCTGACTCAGCGGCAGATTTGTATCCACTGAGCCACAGCTATTCAAATACCTCACATCTCCCCATAACAACTCCACAGCATGCTGGCTGGGACATCTCTGCTATTTCACAGGAACACTGCTGGGCAATGTTTTGCCAGAAACCATTCAGACCGATTTACTCCTGTGAGTGCATGAATCCCCACATGTGATGCCAGGACAACTATCAAGCAGAAAGGGTCACACTGGCCATTTGATGTGGCCAAAAACTAAGTGAGAAAGAGAAAGAGCCTTGGAGATGGACAGAAAGAGAGACAAGGAAAGATCTCTATCAAGACAGAAAGATAAGTGGGGGAGTGGGGGAACAGGTAAGACAGAGTGAGAAAGAAAGAAAAAAGTGAGAAGAATGAATGCAAGTGCCTGTAAATTTGTGCCATTGTTACAGTTGAGTGGGAGCTTGGAATACAGTGACCCCCAACTGTGATCAGCTGACTGTTTTCAGAGCAAGTGTAAACACATAATTTGCTATGCTAAAAATAAACACACTGCTAATATGCAATCTGTTCAACTTTTACCCAGCATAATGTGCACTCTTTTACAGCAGGGTTTGGACTGCTGTACCTTACTGTAGGCACTACAGTGAAGCGATCTATGCACCACTTAAAACTGTAAGTTTTAAGTCGGCATATTTACACAGTACATGGGAAAACAACCAACCAAAAATCAAGGATATAAAATAAATCTTTTGCAGGCGTCATGCACTTACCAGAAAAGGAATCTAAAAACATCTTCACATATTTCTATACCACATGAGTTGTGTAAAAATGGCTCTGAATTAACTGCTTCATGTAGCCTTGCCAACACTGGAGATTATTTTGAGCACCAGCCAATAAACTGCCAAGCAGGGTCAACCATTACGCATTATAAACATCCTTCGATCAAGGCCACATTATGCTGTTGTCTTAATTAAGAATCACAAAGTGCCCACACAAACATTCTTCAAGGAATATCAATTTAATCAGCAGCGTAACAGTGAATAGTGCACATTGAATCTGATAGTTTCTCAATTGTTTTCAAACCTACATTATAGACATATCAATATATATGGGTGAACAGAGCGGTCACATGGGGTGCCCAAAATATGATACTATCCAGGACTGACAATTCACAAATCATCTACAATAGTTCTGGATTATTTTGTGATGCATGCAATTATTACTGTATCTCAAAACAACTCTACAAGAATTATCAATAGCTGTGGCACTCTCAGGGTGCTTGCTTATCGTAATGTCCTTACTACCAATTATTTCCATGTCGGAAGTAATGTGCTATTCAATGGCAAAAACAGAAATGCACTCATGTACTTTAATACACATTAAAAAAGATCACCATTTGCCTGTTATTTACAGTCAATCCATCAGTGTGCTGGGGTTCATCCAGAAAGCTCCCTGTGTCCACTACTAAAACTTTTCTCTTCCATTCATTTACAAACTCCACATGAAGAAATATAAGATCATATAACTTTGGAAAACTGTACACCTTGCCACATTCTGTTTGTAGAACCATTTCGTATCTCAAATATCTGACCTACTTACAGAACATAAAGTACACTCTACTGTTAATAAATTCCCTTTACCATTAATTAATGGATTTGTACCTAAACTAGAGAATTTTACACCGCAAGAAAAAGGTAATATCTAAACTGGACCAATGATATTTTATCATCAAAAATGAAAATATTAAAGTTTTTTTAGAATGACAATGAGTTTCATTTTTCTCCATTAATGAATCCAGACACATCTGGGAGAGAAAACTGGTTTGGTACAAGGTTTGACACAGCTATATTGATCAGTTCTAAGCTAGCTACACTGACATGCTATGTGTGCCACAAGCAAAGTATGTCAGGGAGTGAAAACTTTAAAGTGATATATACATGAGGCAACTTTTCATACAAATACTTCCAGTCAACATTGCCAGCAACAAGAAACTTAAATTATGCTCTTTGGAAAAGAGATATAGCTGATATAAATATTCTTTTCTTCTACTTATTTACTAACTCACCATTCTTAACTTTTATGTTCTATCAATTTCAGTCAAGATGAAATGGATAAATTTAGGAGATCAAATGAACTAACTGTGTTGCCCTTGTTTGCCACAACCAAAAATCCAAAAGATTACATTGAACCTATTCAAAATGAAATTTCAGAGATATAGTCGGACATCTACCCTGCCAAACTACAGTGCTGGTACAAGACATATACTAAATTACAACCAGAGCTAATATCTCCATACATAATAGTTTAGGCATTTGAAAAAGTAAATTAGGCACTGAAATTTTAGAAAACCTGGTGGCTATTTTGCTAGTGAGACAAAAACTTGAAAAACTACGATTTTCAAGTTTTTGTCTCACTAGCAAAATAGCCACCAGGTTTTCTAAAATTTTTTCAAAAGTGAAGTGATCATATGATCAGTATCTGGTGCTGTGATTGGAGGATTCAAAGAGGTTTTTCAGGTAACACCCTGACCATACAACCAATGTACGTAGATCTCACTGGGAAGGCGAGGTGCATCCTTACATTTACAACGGACTCTCTGAACTTGATGTGCAGCCGGTAGCTAGACATAGCGATGATGGCATCTTCAGCTCTCCCCACATACTCTGTGAACTCCCCATGCAGCTCTGGAAAGGGGACCTACAATCAGGAGAGCAAAACATGAAAACAATGTTAAAGTAAGCATCTGAGACAGGGAAGCAGATAAACAGTAGCAACAACCTTAGGGGGGTAAAAATGCAGTTCACTTCCTACATTATTCAATGAGGAGTCAGGAGAGTTAACACTCAGCACACAAGCATATCCTTCATACACATACTGCAAATTTAGAGACGTCCCTCACCTGCAGGTTGTCCTCCTCCAGGACAGGGGGCTTCCTGGGGAAAATCTGATTGGCCTGGATACACTCCAGGCTCTGCTGCCCCTCCTCATCCTGCACAACAGGAAACTGTGTGAGCCAGAGCAGGGAATGCATGGGGCACCCTGACACAGATCTCTTCCACTCCTACAATTATCTACTCACTCATGACGAACCACAGGCCGTGCAGGTGAACTTGGGCCACAATTCAGTCCAGGCCTCTAACCTGAATCAGCCCCTGTGCAACCCAGATCATCTGTGCCCATCTTAAATCTGGCTCCAGCCAATCTCGCAATCAAGCGCACACTCTCACTGCAAGCAGTTCTTTCGATCTCACAAAACCCTTTACATTCTTCAAGCCAGCCCCCTTTTCAAAAGGCCTTCTGTGTAACTCTGCCCAGCGGGGCGCTAACTCGCCAACAAACACCTACATAGTGGCTACTCTGAAGTTGAAAATATGGTAAGTAATCTATTTACATCCAAGTGTCTTAAATACATTATGAAGCCAAATTTAATTTCTGTGGCTACATCTAATTAGGGGACCCTTCAGATTTTTAGAGGACTGTCTGCCAGCTGACAAGACATCACACATGAAATGGGCCACAACACTCCACACAGCCCCCATGTACTGTAGCCTGCACATATTTCAAATTCCAAGGATGGGCATATCAACGAGGTCTTTTGCAGGGCATAGACACTGCCAGGACCATACAAATTTTTTGACGGATTAAATTCATAAAGCATTCTTGCCACAGATAGGGGGTGCAGCAGAGGTGTGATACACAGTCCTGGGGTGAAAACAGGGGTCTAGGGACAAAGAGGGATTAGAGTGGGCTGGTGCCGTGGAAAGCAAATGGCTGGCTGCAGCACATTCTGTCGGCCGCTGGATCAGCGAGATTGCTGTCTGTGAGCGGAGCTGACACTGTAGATCAACACGCCTGAGGGAGCTCGCTGCTGCTGGAGGACATACGGGGACATGTCTATCACCACGGCATAAGGAGGGGTGGGGGATGGTGGGGGGCCTGTACCTGCAGATATGCGCACAAACACACACACAGTGTACCACAGGGGTGTGAGCTCCCACTTTGAGCTCCCTCTCCTGCTCCTGTGATAAGTGGAAGAGACCAGATGTGATGTCACATCAGGTCACATTCAGTGTACTCGACCTGACTCTGAAAGGTTTGTTGCAGAAAATAAAATATTGATCACACCCACTGTAAAAAGCACAGACAGAGTGGGGCTTTGAGTCTGGGGCTATCAGTGTTGCTGTCTGACCTGATAAATAAACACCCCCCATTCAATCACTGGGGAAGAAATCAATGGGAGAGTTTCCGATTCCAGAGAGGCACACAATTGACCGGGGGCCGGGGGGAATAAAATCTGTGAATGGCCACAAAAGGTTGGCTGAGTAGTGATAAAAGAAGTTAACTTTTATTTTTACCATGGCCCCAGTGACGGAGTGTGGCTCACTCGGCCGGGAACACCCACTGTCTCCACCGGAGCCCAACTTCACTCTGGCAGGGAGAGGAGAGGAGAGGGGAGGGGAGAGACATAATGTTAGCACTCTGTTCAATGAACGAGACAAGGACACTGTGGTCAAAATGAGCCAGAGCCCATCACTGTCGAGCAGCGTAACCCTGAGAGGCCTGCCACCACACAGAGCCATTCATTATGAGCCAGGGAACATTTGCACTTTGACAGGGTTTTAAAGAGAGATGAGAAAGAGCCATTACGGTATTAACAGTGATTATGATGATTAAGTAGGCAGTACTGACAGTGTTCGAACTCACCAAAGACAGAACGCAGAGGAAGTCTTCTGATTCCGCTCTGAAAGTCCCACGGAGAATGAGGACATTGATTTCTGAGGGAGAGATGAAAGTTTAATTAAACATTATTTTTAAGTAGTAATTAAAAACAATGTTTCATGCTTTAGGTGGACAACACAGTTGTGCACCCCACTGATGAACATTTTTACTCTGCTGCGAAACTTTTAAAAAAATCATCAACGGCCCTTTGCTAAATATAGTTTCTTGGTATTTATTCAAATACACAAAGATGAAATGAGCTGCCATTTCCACTTGTTGATGCAAGAATTATGTGGGGAAGCCACTGTATGAAGTGTTAGTTCCAATCTAGTCAAAACACACTAACATATCAAGTAGCTGGACACTAAATCCAACTATTTAAACAGGAGTTTCACATGAGAACAAACAGGCTTCACTGAGGGGAGAGTGAACTTATGATATGTCACCAAGTGGCAAGCTTTTTGTTCATCCATGTTGAAGTACAGTTATTACTTCACTGCCAAACTATGAATAAATTATTTCATAATTAAAACAACTAACATTAATATTTCAGTTCTAATATCTCACCAGAACAAGCATGAAGCTTCCGACATTAGCCATGATGAAAAGGACACTCACTACAAGCATAATATTTTTTGCAACAACTCAGACAAGGCTAAATATAACTGAGAACTAAGACACCGAAGACGATCCCAAGATCAGCTGTGGGGTTTGACCAGCGGCCAGTTCAGCCTCTCATTCAGCCTATCCCACAATACCCCTGCTCCAAACACAGGCAACACTCTCAGGGGCCTGCAGTCAGAGACACCAGTGTGATGCAACCAGCTACTTCCAGCTCTGCATGTCAGCAGCAGTGCCAGTTCTCTGCTTCCTCTTTCCTTATCTCTCTGAGCTGGCTCCTCCACAGTCACACCATGCCATCTATCACTGCTAAATCAGATAGACACATGACACCCGGTTTACACTACAGAGCTAAGAAAATACCAGTAAAGGTCACGGTGTGTGCAAATGGAAGTTTCACCTGAGAAAATGGCAACAAATGCACTAGGCTCTACATAAATAGCTGTGAGTTTGATGTGAAGCGTGCCACACAACAGAGAAATCATTCACACATGATTTCACTGTGTGGACAGAATTCCAGCAAACTGATACTTTGATGCGAGGGCCATTCAGCCTCCATTCCTATTGACTCCACGGTCAGTGTACTCCCTGTCCTCAGTATGTAGTAAAGTGGTGGAGCTAGGAGTGGTTGACTTCACATTCATACCTGATATACCAGTTTAAAATTATGCATGACATGTACTTTAAGGATGTCCTGCATATTATGCTACGCTATGCTAATACTATACTCTGCTCTGAAGCAGAGTCCACTTTTCTTAATTGTGTGTATATGACACATGCTAGTTAATGTCATGTCAGATGTCTGAGACTCTCAATTTTCTACAATACATAAGTGTGATAGATCTACATGGCTATTTTCCAAGGATTCTAGAAATATATTGGTGAGATTTTGTTAGTCCATATTGCCCACCCATGGAGAGAACATGTTCAAACCTGCTCCAATAGAGAGCCCACAGCACATGATGAGCATGTTCAAGTACAACATGGTGCTAAAAACACACCCCTCTGTGCTGGTAAGCACTGATTAAACATATCTGTAACACACACACTCACACACGCGCAAGTGTTTATCCCAGCAGACTCGTGACCCACTGTCCCAGCCCCAGTTCTGCTCCAATTCATGGGTTCAGGGGCTACGTCCCTCTGAGCCTCCCCAGTCCCATGACTCATGCCATATATGTGAACCCTCCGCACCACTCAAGCCCCGTCTTTAATGTCAGATTAGCAGCAAATTCTCACTGAGCAAATGGGCAAAAGTTTGATCAAGCAGGGGACAAAAAGGGAGAAATCGGGAACCAGCTTGTACTGCGAACATAGCATTCACTGGTCTACCCTGCTGAATACTATTTTCCATCAGACCAATAGAGTTCCAGAAGTTTTAATATGGTCGGTGACAGTGCAACAGCATTTTCAAGGCCTTGAAATTTATGATATATGTTTTCTGGCTGCTTCACAAAGTAAGATTTAACCTGTGATTCCTATTGTTAGTACTACCTCTGAAATGATGCACCCTAGGTAAGGTGAGGGCTGTACCCACATCCAGATTTCTACACACTGATGCTATGCCAGGCCTGCCAGTGACCACTCCTTAACAGAGTGACAGGGGAGAGAAAAGAGAGTATCAGTGTCACTCGCTCGGACAGGATTTCATCAGGTGCCATGCTATCAGTGATAAGGGTTTGGGGTAAATGCTACACTCAATCTGTATTCCCATCTAAGCCCTGTTTGTCCAGTGTAACAACTTCTCCCTCAGTCTCAACCATACCAGTCTCAGCCAGGCAGAACCATTAGAAGTAATAATCCTGCAAAAGAAAGATGATAACTGAAGGCTGAGGGGAAAAAAGATCCAGAAGTCCAGAAGTTCTTTCCTTTCTAGGATTTCAAAAAGTTCATAGTTGTGACCAGAATCAGCTTAAACGTTTTGACCAGAACAAGCTTGAATATCAACCCCAGAGGAAGAACAGCATAAAAGTTCATTAAAAAAGAAAACATGCCATATCTAATTAAGTTCTACTGTTAAGAATCATGATAATATGGAAAAGGTGAATAGTCCCCTATCGTGTGACTCTCACTCTCAACTCAAGTGTGGCACCAATTACTGGCACCTGACTGCTCGTTGAACCAATATAAATCCTTATCCATACCCAGAAGTTTCCCGTTCGTACAGATTCACTTTACTACACATGTCGAATTAACACCTGTTGATTTTTTTTTCACTGTTTTAAGTAACTTGCACGTACCTGCAATTAACTGCCGTTAAATCTGTCGTTTTTAACTTCTATGCCTTTCCATGAAACAAATTATTTTAATTATACACAGAACTGATTCATTAAAGTCAACAATTACAGCATTTGAAGGTGACACAGAAGTGGCTTGCATTCTCAGTAGCCAACTACAATGCCTGGCTTAATATTACGGAAAGCCAAGATTTGACACACTAATATAACTGAAAAGATGTCCGGAAAGTAATGAAAACGTTCACGAGCAATTCTGAGGCAGCCGTGGAGATTTTTCAAAACTAAATGGCGTAGCAGGCTAACCAGTTACATTTTCAAACAACACTTAAATGAGATACTATAATGAAGGGGTGGCAAGCTACATACAAGAATATAACCAAATATTTAAAAACAATGACGTTATGTAAAATTAAAAATACAGTGAATTTCAGTTTCGCTATTACTGTAGTACAAAAATAAAAATAGTTGACGGAATGCACTAATATCAACAGACTGGCTAGTGTAAACATTAGCCAACTGAGTTACGTCAGACAGACATCAAACTAGCCAGGTCCATTCATAAAACAATACCATAAGCCAGTTAACAGCGGCAAAATGAAAAATGTATGTGACACTGGCTTGCATGAAAATGATTTACCAAATTATCGTTTGTATCTACATGCTAGCTCGTAATCCACACGCTAGCTGTATCTTGTAGATATCCCAGTCGTTTCTGTGTTTCAGCTAAATGGCTAACGTTAAAGTTCTCGTTAGCTAAATCAAGCTAGCTAACATTAACAACTGTCAATTATTTAAACATAAAGCTAGCTAGCAGTGTGCAATATGGTGGCGTTAGAGCATTTATACTTACAGTCAACGATTAAAAACTAATTAGCCAGCTGCGCTAACTGTTTTGGCCCTGTTTTCCACGTCGCCTTTGCGGTGTTTTCGATGTAGCTGAGCAGCTAGCTTAGTTGTGTTAACGATTTTCATGCCAAAGCAATGGATGGTAGCTAGCTAGCTACCAAGTTGCCTGGCTAACTAGCAATATCTTTCCCCCGACTCGATCCACCCCTTTAAATTACTCGCCTCGCTTGCAATGGTCTTTCTTTCCAGAAAATCAAGTCCATTAGCTCGCTCTTAACTGGCTGTATTTCTGTTGCTGTAAGCACACTTCAGCCCCACCGTATACTTCCCACTCCAGCCTTGGCCCGCTGTCTTTCCCTTTCCTTATCCCTGTTTGGCTGACAGGCTCTGTTTTTGTTGTTGTTATGAGATGGAGGGCGGACCCCCAAGGCGGAGGCCGCAGCCAAAACAAAACCAAGGCAGGGTAGCGACCGGCGCACTCACCTCGAGGGAGCTCCAGGAAAGACTTTGCCGAAGGGTTCGTTTACGATTCGTGCACTCTGTCTGCAATAAATAACAAATCATACAACAAATAAAGTATCCGATCCAATTGCTGTATCAGTCCCTCCTGCTATAGCGCCGAGTCGCCATCGCCGTGTATCTTACCCTGGTCTCCGTACGTGACGTGAGAACGTACAGAGTTTTCATTGCGTAATCACGTCAAGATAGGAGGGAGAGGAGAACTCGTACCATGTTAGTTGGAGAGAGCTTAGTGCGGCGTTTGTTCTCTTTTACATTCTATTTCCCTAAATTAATTGCCGTGGTAAACATTGGTTAATAATCTGAGATTCAGTCAGTGAGCACCATTATAAGATAACTTATAGAAAAGTAAATAATTTACGTTTTTGCGCGTGTTCAACAATAAACAAGATTAGGTAGTTTTAATTTTATTGAGTGGGGTAAATGTAAGCACACACTTCTGATCTAAATTTGAAATTGCTGTTGGCAATTACAACTGGAACGTGTTTCTTATCCTGCAGATTGCAACCAGTTTTACCAGCTATAAAAAAAGGCCTAAGGTCTAATTCAGTGGCATGGACTGTGTATTTAAAGCAACATAATAGAATTTATAAAGAAAGTTTGATTGAAAAACCTCACACTCTCAACTTAAACTGTCTTGTTTTCTTAATGCCAGACAGTTATCCCCATTAGGCAAATAAACTGTTTATCAAATCAACGAGTAGACCTAGAAACTTAGTCAAATCACATATGTTGAAGTAATATACAGATTTATGGGCTAAGCACCTTGTTCTTACCTGGTACAATCTGTTATGCATCTTCACAGTTGCAAATATACCTCTTTCCCACAATGGGCATTAGGCCTACAGAAAGGCCTTTTCACAATATCAACAGACTATGAAGCTAATCTACAAACGGTAATACAACAGTGGCATTTCAGTGGAAATTGACGGAACCTGCCTAGTTAAGGTGACCAGTCTTCAACAGCTCGGCAATGTTGTATACATGTGGCATGAGAACAAATGATCAGTTCTAAATGCTTCATCCTTATCAGTTATAAATAATACAATTAGGGCGTGCTATTGCTGAGCCATTGTAGCAGTCTGTTTGGTCAGTTCAGTAATTGTTCTTTCTTCTGTGCAGGACTTAAAGGCTTACGTTTTTTAAAATCTTCTTAGCACTACCTTGTCTACATGATATGCAACAAAGTGTGAAGTATAATCAGGTTTATTTAATGGGATTCTAAGCAGGAAAATATGATATATATGATTATGTTTTCATATATGACCTTTTTTCCCCATATACTACAGATGTTAAAGCAATGATTCAAAATTAACCCTATTTTGTTGTACGACTGTAAAGACCAATAGGGTGTTTCATTTTTATAAATTTTTATTTTTTATTGGCTTAACATAAACGTCTCACATTCTATAATCTTTGTAACTTGTAAAATCTGTGGGCTAATTTTGATGTTGTGGGTGGAAAGATTTGAGGCTTAAGATTGTGTACAAGAACGTGATACGAGAACATTACAGCTTCACACAGCAGTGTGTGATAAGTTTTACCCAACACTATACCATGAGCACACAACTAGCTGGTGATTTAATACATTTGTTTTGCCTAGTATTGTACATGATCTGAAATTTAGCTTTACCGTTTATAGCAATACATTTTCAGTGTCTGGTGCTAGAGGCAAAGGAAAAAGACACCACCCATGATAAAGGCCAGCTTAGTTTATGCAACTGTTACAAAGTTTCAACAAAAAACATAACACAAGCAGGATCTTATACAATAATCTTTTCAGTGATGGCTTGATACACATGATTCCAAGACTTTGCATTTATTTTTCCATTCAGGGTAACCAAATCTTTCAATGCTTATCGTTATTTAAAAATGTGGGATGTGGGCAGTTCGGACAAATGCGCATCTAAACAAGAGGAGGAAGTGACACTTCACAGAAAACTCAAAGGCATTTCAGGTACTTCTGCTGCTGATGCTTAGGCTTACAAATGGAGCAAGTGAACACATGCTTGTAACTACCCTCACTTGATCAAACCCAGACAACATGTAATACCTTATATCCAAAGTACATTTTCAATAATACCTTGGTAGAAGTGTATCAGTCCTTGGTATCAAACTGATTCTTCAGCTATAGATTTAGATGATTTACCTTTTCTAGCACCTCAAGTTTAACATTTCAACATCCCAAGACATTTTAATGAACACATTTTAGGCATTGTGCAATAAACTCTCATTGTGTGAAAAGGGATATATTTGCTAATTCAGTGTTTTTTTTTCCTTGAGTTTTTTCCCCCTTTTTCCCAACCCCGAATGAACTAGTTGACAAAACACAGCAACCATCCTGCCAGCTTCAGGAGAAGGCATGTAGGCATGTAAATCTTCCGATTCATGACCACAATCTCACTTCTTTTCACACTGCAGCTGCATCACTAATCCTACAATTCTTATGTCATCAGAGGATGACAAAGCCAGTATGTCCTTGTTCATGCATCTGCAGGCACCTGGCCTGACTAGGAGTGGCCGCTAGAGAGTCATGAGACCAATGAACTTAATCATTTTAACCTCCTGTCATTCCCAGCAAAACTAGGCCAGTTGTTGCCCTGCCAAATGCAGACCTCTGGCCATAGCCAGCAATGGCGCAGCAAGAATTCAAAGACCCAGATGCAGGGCAAGGGTGAATGTCTAACCCTGTGAGCTACTGTGGATGACAACACCATACTTTGATCTGATTTTTGTAGCTTCAGTGTGAAAACAAAATCCTAATCCTAGTGGACTCTAGGTTTTGGTTTCAAGTAGACCTCAAACTACCGTTAGAATCAGAGGGAACGGTAGTTTGAGGTGTACTAGAAACCAAAACCTTTCCATACTTGCTCCCATTTGCTAATAATTGATATTTTAGGGACACTGAGGAAATCTGTGGCCCCACTGCCATGATTAATGTCATGGAACCAACAACACAGGAATGATAGTTAAGAACCCCTAAAACAGTTGTTTTATGGGTTTCAGTTTTGGTTTTAACATCTGTCCCTACACCATCTGAACCTCTACCTGTGTGGAGAGGAGGCTGTGGGAAGTACAGGTAGGTTTACTGGAGGCCTTCATAATTTTGTAACTTAAAATGCCACTCTGCTTCCATCTCCAATGAACATTTGTCAGTTTTGACAAGCATGGCTGTCACCATGTATAATGAGTTAAGTGCTGTTTCATATGCAGTAGGACCATAATACAAAACATTGCCTATTACCTATTCCCCTTTCCAATGGACAAACACATGCATAAAAGATACAAATGATAAAATAACACAAAACTATGTGTGGAGTTGGGGGGGGGTTAGAGGGTGGGACTATGCTTGCCGTTTAACGAAAAATCATTTGTGTCTGCTTGTGGTTTCCTTAGTTTAAAATTCCTTTTGTAAAGTTATAACAGAAGAAATGTTATGATCAAATATAAGAACTATGGTTCAGGGAGTTTGAGAGGCTCTGTGCCATAGATCAGTGCAGGACAGAAACAAATTTGCTCACTTTATCATTGTAGATATACTACATTGAAATAACTTCCAAGGAAATTCACACAGCAACAACAGTACAGTAATCACTTTCTTTCATCAGGAGTCGCAGAGATTTTTTTCTCCTTCACCATCTCCTACAATAGTTCCTGTTTATTATTTAAAAACATTTTCAACGAGAATCTATTGACTAAAGGACATGCTTCAAAGGTTGTTGACAATGGTCTCACTGGTTACAAAGCAGCCATTTCTCTCTATATTCTAATCAGGTTATTTTTTATAGAAAAGAACATACAGCACAAACATGAAAAGTAGTTGTTTTTTCACTGATGCTGGAAGTTTGCCCACACTGTTTGTGGTGAGTTTTCAGCTTGACTGGAGAATCCAATGATGCAACTGTAGCAAATAAAGGAATAAAATTCTCTACTTTGTGTTCATGTCAATTAAATAGGTACTCACAACATGGTGAATTTACCTGAAATAAGAACCAATCTATTTTGTAAAGCTCATTATAAAGAGGCTAGACTACCCTGAGAAAATATCTAAAATATGGGCAAGCTGTCCAGACCAGAACTGGCTTGTGGGTTTGGTAAATAAAATCTGTACACTCTGTTTATATAATTAGCACATTTGTTTCAAGAATCTAAGATATCATTTTCTGTAAATGTGTATTTTTATATATATAGATATATTTCCAATTCTCTGTACTATTAAAACATGTGCAAATGTTTACTACCAACTTCAAGGATACATAAACTGCAAAGACTAGTGAAACATTAAGTCAGGAAATGTAAATATTTCAAATGAATTTTTAGATTTTTCACATATCTTAAAATCTAAGTGCTGTAAGTAGTTCTCACAGGAGGTATTGTAGACTTTAAATATTGTTCATGAGATTACAAAACAGAGGCAAAACACTTAGAAGGAACTCACTGTTGACATGACAAAAGTACTGATTTGGAAGCAGTATTTCAGCGGCCATTTGCAAAAACACTTTCAGACTGTAGTAGCTTTATTCCAAAACATTTGTAGAGGTGGGATTAACACATTTTTCTGTCACAAATTTTGGCTTCATTTTGGGCTTTTCGTTTTCAGTAAAATATGAGTGATGTCCCTTTAATTACAATGAGCTGTCATTCTATTAATTTGACTGATCATAACTCAATATTGCAGTTTCCATTAGCCCAACTGATTTAAAGTTTGTCCTAGTTTGTTGTTCATTATTCATATAGCCTTAAGTATAAATGTAAAAAAAAAACCCTTGATACTGTTTGAGTTCATTCTAATGCCTAGCTTGATGCAGCATTAATAGCACTGGCTATTTAAAGGCAAGTGGTGACACAAAATATAACACCAAAAACTAGAAAATCTAGTTGTATTAGAAGTGCATTGTTCCTGTGAATTCCTTGCCATAGAGAGTAAATGAAAATTTAAAACAAAGCAGTATAAGGGGCAGCAGGTTTACGCCAATTCATATAACGAACAGTCAGGTGCCATTGCTTTTGGCCACTAGTCCAGAGACATTAAGTTTTCACCCCCTTTGAGAAACAAAAAATTCTGGAACTTTATCAAATATTCCTCCCCATCTCAAATATTCAACAGAGAGGCAATTTAAACAAACATTATTAATCCTCTTTGAACTGGGATTTTAAAAGGGATTTGTAAAAGTATTGTAGCTTTCTACCATTGTGACATCACATCTGAATCACTATTTCATGTCCCTCCCTTCCCCCTGCCCCCCAAAAGCAGAACAGCTCAATTACAGACTTATCTTAAATGCAGATGCTATTCAGTGAATATTGAGACGGTTGTTTGATGCCGCTGTGCGAATCCAGTCAGATAAAATGTACAAGTACAGCGGGCAGGAAAAACTGGGTGTTCCCCAGAGCCTTATAAAGGTAAAGATGGAATGAAGAACTGAGGAGATGTATAGAAGTAAACTATTCTGTTGTGCATGGAAAGCTGAGTGTGTCCTAGAGTTGTGTTTCTCAACTGTTTTGACAGTTAGTCGTTTTTCTCTTGAACACACAAATGTACTCACTCACATACACTCTACACCTGCAAAATCATGGCGACACCCACTGTCATGTAGACACACACCAAAAGAAAAAAATTGAGCTCACCCTTCATAGGGAAGTTTGTTTAAAAAATGTCTGGGGGTAGTGGGAGTGGATGATATAAGCAGGGGCTGTTGTAGCGCATTCCAAAATTGACACTTTAGATGTTATACTGTACATCCTCAAAATGTTTAAAAGCACTGAGTGTGTGCTGCCAAAAAACAAGTTAAGAACCACTGCCCTACAGAATATAAGAGGTCATTATGAGAAATCAAATAGGTGTAAACTGTGCCCATGTGAAGTGAATTAAACCCTGGCCTCAATGCCAAGCACATGAGAAACGGCCACACTGTAAACCGCAATGTATTCTTAATGGAAAAAAAACACTTCCACTAACAAGGTCCTACTCTTATTTGCATTTCCTTTTTTCTCTTTTTTTTGTATTTTTTTGTAACTTTTTCAGATTTTTTTTTAATCTCAAGTGTATCACAGGTGACTAACTATAGGGGATAAGAGGGTAAGTCGAGTACCATGCTACATCTTGTTCAGAGAAGGCTATTGCAGACAATTCTACAACATGTACAACCACACATGACACACTTTTGTGTTACAAATGTTCCAAAACATATCACCAAGAAACTAAGTACATAGGAGATGTTCGCTATTTTAGAGTCTTTAAGGACTATCCCTCAGTAAATATTACATTTTTTGTGAGTTACTTGACTTTTAACTATAATGTCTTAAAGACAAAAATCTGAAAAATTGCTATTCAAAAAGTAGCAAATTTGGTCAGTCTCTTTTTAAATAATCATAGTGCTTTTGATGGCTTAAGACAGAAGTCTTTTTTTTTAATCTCACCCAGTGGCAAACTACAGAACTTCAGTGTGCATCTTATGACACCACAGCTGCAAAGTCTTCACATCAGAGGTTTCCTCCTCTATTTAAAACTCAACAGCTAGGGCTGTTACATATATTTCAAAGTAGTATCCTTTATTAAAATACCTAAAACACGTTTATAAATAATTTCTCATTTTTTGTTGGATTTTTTTTGTTGTTTTCCTTTTTGAAAAGTCCTCTTGAGGAGTTTGTCAGAGTTGGAAGTTGCTCTGTGGTTATTCGTTCCTTTCAGAAGGAGTCTTCATTGGAAAGAGGGGTGAGGAAGACAGGGGTCAGAGCGGGGAGGGGCCAGGAGCCAGGCTCCTCTGCCCATTGTGGGAAGCTTCTTTTTCGAAAGCTTCCTCGATACTTTCTCTTTCAGAGTCCTTTATCCAGCTCATGATCTTCAGGAAAAAACAAAAGTGATTTTAAAAAGTAGGGTGGGGTGCTAAGGGAACTGGGTGACCTCAAAACTCCCACTCCAGGGTCTCCTCTCGGTTGGCAGCACGCTCCAGCCGGTGGATGATGTTGTTGAGGTTGGCCATCTTCTCGTTGCGTCTCTGAGTGCTCTTGTTGAGTTTGGGGAGGTTCTGCAGGGGAGCCGCAGGGTCTGAGCTGGGGTTGGCTCCCGTCGTGGTGGCAGAGTTGGGTGGGGATGGGGAGATGGGGGCGGAGGAAGACGGGACAGGGGAGACAGACATCATGAGCCCAGGCGAGGAGGCAGCTGAGGGGGAGTTGAGGGAGACCTCCAGGCTGCTGCGGGACGGCTCTGAGGAGGCTTTGAAACTGACCGGGTCCACTGAAGACTTTTCAGGTTCGTCGCCTTCCTGCCGGGACTGGCCTGCCCTTTGTGGGCTGTCGGGAGAAAGGGATCCTGGGAAGGCTGCCGGCACTTGGTTGCACATAGCCCCATCATCCTTGAGGCCTTTGGTACAGGCCTGTCCTGATGACAACTCTCTGTAGAAGGCCATTGGCTCTTCGCACTCAGTCTTCAGGAGGGGGAACTGCACACCCGTGGAGATGCACTTGGTTTTTGAGTGCTTTGTGTACCCCTCCCTCACCCCAGCTCCCTCTTCCTCCGCCCCCTCTCTCTCCTCCTCCTCGTCCTCGTCTTCCAGCTCACTGGCCTCCTGTTTGACAATGAGCTGGCTCCGGGCAGCACTGGGCAGATGGCCGTAATGTGGGCTGTGGCCGGGGTGTGGCTGTTTCCTGTCGTCACTGTCGGAGGAGGGGCTCTGGGCAGGTGGCGTGGACAAACTGGCTGGCTCTGCATCTGTGTCATTGTCCTGGAGACCCTCCATCAGGACCTCACGGCGCATGCGGGACCTGCTGAAAGAGACATACCAGGAGTCAAGCAGACTGCTTGAAATCTGCAGCTTCATATTTTTTAAAAAACAAAAATTTTACTTTAAATACTAATTTCTCACTTTTTATTACTTATTAATTTTTCTATTCATTCATTGTGCTTCTCTAATATTGAATTCATGGTGTTATTTTTAGTCCCATCCCATGCATGTGTTTGGCAAAATGTGTTTCAAAAACATGCAGCCGGCCACGGTTTCTCTTAACTCTACAATCCATCAGCTACATCATTACCGTGTTGGACAACTGCCCAGCTGTGGCAGGTGAGACAAACACAGACACACCCTTGAGTCATTATGTGCATTGCCCTGTGGGTTTCCTGCTCATATACAGATGAGATTGCGACCCTTACGCTGACCTGTAGTTGTGGAACCAATTGATGACGGTGTTGGTCTTGAGGTTGAGCTGTGAGGCCAGCATCTCGATGGTGTGCTGAGAGGGGTAGGGCTCCAGGAGGTAGGCCTTCTTCAGGGCCTCCTTCTCCTCGGCCGCCAGCACCACCCGCGGCTTCTTGGCCTGACCAAAGGGGCAGAGGTCCATGGGGGTGAGTCCTGGGCTAACGCAGTCTGAACGAGCCCCAGGGGAGTCACTGTCCGACCCTGTACTCAGGAGGCCGTACCGCCGCTTCAAGTAAGCTAGTAGGAGAACATAAAGACACAAGATGTGGGAGTTAGTTATTATTTCTTAAGTGATCTGGACCTTGGTGGTGAAATGATGAAACAGATCACTGTCATGGGAGCCACTCACTCGGTGAATGAGAGTTATGGTCATATCTGGGGCCTCTGGCTCTAACTTAGCACATTCAGCACACCCAACACTTCCCCAATCACAGTGTCATATCGAAACATACACACACGCACCTTTCTTCTCCATCTTCTTCATGTCCCGTAGCTTGTCCACGTTGTGTGGGTCATTGAGCCAGAGCTGCATGCGGACGAAGGGCTCCCGGCCCTTCAGACTCAGTTTGTGCCAGGGCTTGGGCCTTGACAGCAGGTCTGACACTGACCCCTGTGTGAGTCCCAGGATGCTCTCCCCGAACAGACGTTGGCCTGAAATGCAAACACACACACACACACAGAGCAATGTTAGGACGCTGCAAGCACACACACACGGGGACGTGAAGACGCTGTACAAACACACACGCAGAATTCTGCTAATGTACAGACACACAGTATAAATGCACAGCCACACAAAAATGTAAGCGCACACCATACAAGCACACAGAGATGAGGACGTCCACTGTTCAAACCTGCGGAAAAGTAAACACACTGTAAAAGCACAGGTACTGAAAGCTGTAAACATGCAGACACAGAGCACTGTAAACACACCATAAAAAGACTGCTCTCAAACACATGGCCGGGTCAAAGAAAAAAAAAAAAAAAAAAACAGGTCAGAAACAGGGGCTCTGAACCAAGCAAGCACACAGAGTAGGCCAAATCAGTGACAAAAATACCTCTAAACTTACATTACAGAAGACACCCTTCAGAGTAGGAACTGAAGAGGTGTTTCAGGGGTCATGGCTTAAAAAACCAGCTGTAACCTGATCAGGCAAGTCAAACAAGGATAGCCCAAGTCTGATGACACGGATATCCATTTTCCACTATAGAGCTGGAATCAGGCTCGCTGGCCTCTGGGGGTTCAGGTTATGGCTGGTTTTCCATAATCTTTTTCCATTATGCTGATGATTTCTCAGCTGGTACTGGCAGTGTACAATCTATGTAACTACCTACACTGACTGGTGTTAATTCTAAGATCTGAGGTATGAGGAAAATCCTCACTGATCCCAGGGAGGAAACCTAAGCATGTAGAACTAATAGCGCATGTTAGCTTTTAAGAAAACCTCAGGCTTGCACCACAGAAGTTCAGACTGTGGTCTAGACCAGGACTTAGACAGCTCTGAGAGGGACTCAATAATCTCTGGCTCACCGGTAATGCATCAAGTAAAAGCAACTTTCCTAGCTCTAGCACTGGCCCCTCTCACGCTAACCGTAGTGCTAAGCTTACCCAGGTTGTTGTCCGTCAACACCTCCTTCACTCTCTTGGTAATGCAGTAGGTGTCGAGCTCGGGAGACATGGCCACCAGCTCCTGGATACCCAGTGAGGTGTGGGAGTGGTGAATGGACAGGAGGCTGGGCGTAGACTTGACGCCAGGCGGCTCAGCACGGGGACCCAGGGCCTCCGGCTGCTGGTTCTCCTTACTACTCTCCAGGGCCAGGCTGACGGGCTCTGCCAAAGGGCTGGGCTGGCTCTCCTCCGGGCTGGGGGGTGGCGAGGGGGAGGAGCGGGCTGTCGTGGGACTCTTGTCTGCAAGCAGGAAATAAAACAGTGTGGGATAAAACATATCAGTGTGGATTATGGCAGAAGCAGCGACCATTTAGTACTGTCCAGAAACATGTGATCTATTTTTTAATTTATACCAGAATCAGAATGATTTGCAAGGAGTGGGAAGTGTGAGATTATATTCAACATATTGACAAAGCCATAGAGACTGTGTAATCTACACATTTCAATAGATTCCTTAAAAACAAGCTAATTGTGTTTTTATGTTACCAAACATTACAGCAGTACAAACCTCATTTCCAACCACATTAATACTGTTATTACTAAGTATTCATTAGTTGTATTCGACAGTGGTTTACTTTAAACTTAGTAACATTAGTTTTTAGCATTTAGCAACAGTGAATACTAAACTAACTAATCAAATTAAACCAACTAACCATTGAGTAATAAGCAAAAAGGTAACATGGCCAAAAAACCAAATCAAATATCACTCCAGTTCAATTTGAGACAATAGCAAAATGATTCACATAAAGCATAGTGCCATCATATAAATATACTCATGCAATATCATGTTTAGGTGATTAAAACAAACGTGTTCACAGTTCTGTGTGATGCAAGAACAGGTTTGTGGCACCGCCCATGAGCAGCATACCGAGGGAGAGGCTGTGATTGGCTGGCTGGCTTAGGCCTTGGCCCAGCTGATCCAGCAGCCACAACTGCATGCGGATGAAGGGTTCCCGGCCTTTCTGGGTCAGCTTGCTCCAGGGCTTGGGTCGGGAAAGCATGTCACTCACACTCCCCTGAGACAGGCCCAGAACCTGCACAGGACAGAACCAATTCCATAAGCAATCAGCTGTTGCGCTACTGGGCCAAGTTTATAGTAAACAGCTAATGCTGCTACTATTACCACCACTGCTTGCACTACGAAACCACTCCTTCCACTGCTATTACTCACAATCATACACTGTATATGAATATGCTCAGTGCTGAAATTCTTTTTGTATACCTACAGTGCAGCTGGTTTTGGTCAATGTGTCTCACAAATAGCCAACATATTAAAATGTAGGGAGTCCGCTAAGTTGTCTAAGTTAATTGTCTGAGTGATTAGCCCTGGGCTATAGTTTCTGGTTGTCTTGTCTAGATTTATGGTAAGGATTTAGCTGAATGGATAAGCTGAGTCTTCTCTGACTGCCCATTTAATTGGTTACAGCTCCCAATTGAGATTTTATCAAATCAAACTACAGACTCAGTGGTACATCTTTCATGTGATGTACAAACATTCACCACTAGATGGCAACAGAAGATAATTCTGAGAAAAATCCAACAGGAGCATTGGCTTTCAAATGGAACAGAAGGATCAACATCTTTCCCTTTATTACAAAAATCAGTTATTGCCCACGCAATTCAGTCATGAATTTATTTAATGATCTTTGGAGTAAACATTAAATAATGTGAAAATATTTAACTCAGTTAAGCATGATCAATGACAGCAACATTTATTGTAGAATATAAGCAAGTAAAGCAAGGGGGACTTTTCTAAAATATCTAAAAATGCTATCAAATATCAGATAATTATAGAAAAAGTACTGTGCAGAATAATTCTAACACTGATGTGAAAATGAATTTGTGTGTGTGGAACTGAATGGGCACCTTTTCTCCAAAGATCCTCTGGCAGATGCCATTCTTAGCCAGCTTCTCCTTGACCTGACGGGTGAGTTCGATGGTGTCCACCTCTCGGTACATGTACATCTCATACTGTTCTGGGGTCAGCGGCGGTACTGTGGGCTTCAGTGTACGCGGGATATATGCTGGGTAGTAGGACAGCCGCCCCGGGCAAGGACTATCCCCTACCACAGACACATCCGCTTCCACCTTCACCTCAACTGGCCGCCCTGCCTCCTCTTCAGCAGCCGACGCCTCCTCACTATTGGGCAGGCTCTCACCATTCTCAGGGCGGGGCCAAGGGCGGGGCATTGCAGAATGACCAGAGGAGGAGGATGAGGACAGGGAGGGTGACACGGAGTTGAAGGGACGGGAACTACTGCCCCCCACTCCACCCACCAGGCTGCCTCTCTCAACTGACCAGTGCTGGTCGAAGTAGGTGCCAGCCTCCCCAATCTCGGACTTGACTTTTCGGATGATGTTCTGGACGAAGGCAGCGGGGGAGAGGACGCTCAGCGGGGTCTGGGGGCTGCTGATTGTGTTGGCTGTGCATACCGCCACCGTGCCCCCTTCCTCCTGCTTGATAAAGGCTGATGCCGGTAGCCCCTTGGATGATTCAGAGAGGATTGGGCGCTCCCCACCCTGCCCGCCTGAGGCAGTGGTCACGCTCGCAGATGTGCCCCGCCCACACACCTCCATCTCGATCAGTGCCTGCTGCTGCGCCTGCATCTCCCTCCTGGCCTGCTCCAGGATGCTCTTGATGGTGTCGTCTGAATTGCTACTGCCCCCATTACTGCTTCTGGCTGAGGATCCACCGAGGGAGGACTTACCATCACCTGCAATACGGACACACCCATGTGTCACGCTATGGTCAACACAGACATATTCATCTCATATTACTATCACCATGTAGGTGCACCTAAAGCCAACTCACCCCCTCTCTGGGACTGGATCTCCTTCTTGGCCTGCTCAAGGATACTCTTGATGGCATCGTCTGACCCAGTTTCCGGAGTTCGGATGCGGGGAGTGATGCTCCCTGCCGGAAAGAGAGTAACGGGGAGAGGGGGAGAGGTGAGTGGGATGACTGATCAGAGAAGAGTTCGAAGGCTTTGCTTTTGACTGGTAGATCAATGGTTGCCTTTGAGAGCTTGGCATCTGTGAGGTTGCAGTGTACTTGAAGCTCAGATTTTCAAAGCTGAGAAATCTGAAGAGAAAACAAAGTTAAAAGTATCACAACAAACATGGGAGAGGGAGTGGGAAGAGGTGGGGGGGTGAGGTGGTGGTTTTGGGGTGGGGGGGTGTTGGGGGAGGAATAAAGCTGGCTTCGAGTTCAGGCCAAGTTCCTTGGTGAAAGATTTAAAAGTAGACTGGGCCAAGAGGAACTGGCTAAGCTCAGAGAGTCTGGACCCTCACGTAACGACGCGTCTCACCTCGCTGGCGTACTTGGATGGTCCGCAGGGCCAAGATGTTCTGCTCGTCAGACAGAAACTGCTTCATCTTGATGAAGGGCTCTTTGCCCTTCACGGTCAGCTTCCTCCAGGGCTTGGGTCGGGCTAGAATCTCACTGACTGAGCCCTGGGAGAGGCCTAGGACGTAGTGGCCAAACACTCGCTGCCCAATGTTGTGCTTCAGCAGCTGCTCCTTCACCTGGTAGGCAATCTCAGCGGTGTCCAGCTGATCCTCATCACCCGTGCCAGAGCTCCCGCTCTCTGACTGGTCACTAGGTGGGCCCACCTCCCCGGCCCCACCTCCTGGTGGGGCCTGATTGGCCGACATGAGAGCGGCTTTGGCCGCGTACAGAGCAGTGGGGAAGGCCATGAGTGTGCTGCCCTCCTTCTTGAAGAGGGGAGAGAGCAGCTGCTTCTGCAGGAGATGCTCCCCACTGACCTTCTCCCCTGGGAAGGGGGAGACAGAGAAAGGGCGGGATAGGTCGTGGGTGGAGGTGCTCCCGCTGGCAACAGGTGGCCCAGGACTGGAGGAGGCTCGTCCCTCTATCTGTAACGCCCTCTGTGGAGAGGCGTAAGAGCTCACAGGCCTTCCTGATTCCTTTGCAGGGTCCTCCGACTGATCCTCATCTACAGGGCACAGAATCACAGTGGGACACAGAGCCAGTTTTGAGTGACAAAGTGACAGATGGGCACAGTCACAGGTTTTGGGTAACAGAATCAGGCTCTCACACCCTCCTAGCTGGCACCAAAGATACTGCATGCAGTGTATTAAACACATGTATAATTACCATTGCTATGCAAAACCCTGGACTTCTCCACCAGGTACTTGTGAGAGGAGAGAAAGGCCTCTTTGTCCAGCAGTAGGGCCTCCGCTGCCTTGGAGGAGTCCTATAATTCACATACAATGACATACAGACAGATAGGGACAGAGAAGAAGGGAAGCAGGGACAAGTTAACTTTAATGACATTAGTGAGTGTAACATCAAGACTTAGAATGAATTACTGGTCTACAGATATCAATAGCCAATACTGATAAACTGTATTTAGAATTTCAGAAACAAATATACAGAATATATACAGAAAAACCTATATACATGCTTGATGGCTTTCATATTTCAACTACATTTTGAAGCCACCTGTCTGTCATACTGTTGAGCACCATACTTCACCTGATTTGCTTCAGTAATATGTTGCTCTATAAATGTACAATATGTATACCATTGTAGTCTGTGTAAGTTGCTCTGAATAACAACATTTGCTCAATGCCTAAATGTTAATAGACACTACAGTGTCTCCTCATATTACAGACCTTGTTTTTGCTATGCATGTTTGTGTGTTCTCTTCTGATACCATGTTAATCATAGCACTGATGCTAAACACTGAGGGTGAGGCTGCTGCACTCTGCACACAGCGAGGTAACCACTTCGTCAGAACAGCAGGTCCTGATAAGTGGATGACAGGCCAGTAAGGGCCAGCAGAGGACTGTCAACGAGCATTCAGATCCAATGAGACATAGGGACCATTATAAAAATAAATCAATCACATGTGCACACACTCAGCATGAATATCAATAGCTGCTAACGGGTGCGCCAGCAGGTCACTCTGCTTCCTTCCATTGTATTTACTTTATTATTTAGTCTAGGTGCCCCTTGTCTCCACTGCTCCTTTTCTCACCTGTGATGAGCTGCCATTGGCGGAGGCTAGTTTCATCGCTTTCAGGATGCTGTTATTGGAAAAGAAGAAGAGTGGTGATAACATGCTATGTGAATACATACACATAAACACTCATATACAACCTACATACATTCTAGAAGATGAATACTCAGCTCTAGGTATTGCCTAAGAGAAGATGTCTCACCTGAGTTCTGTTTTTATCTCTTCATAATCCACCTGGGACTGCAGCTTGGCTTCCAGCCTCTGAAACAGACACAAAATGGAAAAACGTTTGCACATCAATGGAAACGGGCTCAGCTAAACCTGGACCAAATATGGATTTTAAAGGGTTTTGAAATATTTTTAGAAATGCATGTGAACTACAGTATCTTAATCATGCGTTTTACAAGTACAGGCCTTTTCCAAGTACCAAAAAGATGTTTGCAAAAGTTTAGTAAGTATTTGAATATTTCCAACACAAATGTGTTTTTTAACATTTCAAAACTTATCAAATACTATTAATAGACAACCTTTAATACTTGTGTATTTGACCCATAGCTCTCAGGAGAGGTTTACAGTACTGTAGAGCTAAAGAAGGGATTTCATGAACCAAACATGACAGAAGCTTGCTACAAACCGAATGAATTAATCGATTTTTGAAATATTTCCATGTGGCACCTGAGAGCTTGACTGTCCCCCTCCAGTACCTCAATAGCTTCAGTTTTATAGGCTAGCCGGCGCTCCAGCTCCGCGATCTGATTGGCCGAGTTCTCCTGGACTTCCTGCAAAGTGAACTGGAGTCTCTGCACGTTCTCTAGCAGACGGAGGATCTCCCTGTCCTTTGCCACCAAGGCAGTCTCCAGTCGGGATGACGAGCACTCCGACTCGGATTTCTCCTGCAAAGTCAAGAGGAGTCGTCGTTAGATTTTAGAACTGTCCACCAAACTGGCTTATATGTCACATACAAAGCAGCCTTTCATTGTCTATGATAGAGCAGGGAATTGAAAAATACAGCACTTGGACCTCACACGGGGTCCTCTCTTGGCCACAGAGCCATTCAGTAACGGAGAGTGAAGAGGTCTTACCCCACTGCTCCCTTCTAAGAGATGGCTTCTTGCTTGGGCAGCACTGTTGGCGCTGGCCAGCTGTTCCCTCAGTCTCTCCACCTCCCTCTGTGCTGTTTCAGCTCTCTGAAATCAGACCTTCCTGCTGTTACTCATTCAACCTTCACTACTGCCACTGAGTCCAAAAAATGCATCATACATTCACTTCTACTCACAACATAAACTGTACCTGCACACACCCACTGCCAGCAATAATAATGCATCAAAAAAGGCTCAATTTAATGTTTAACTGTGTCACCAAATATGGCGAAATAAAACCACTATACACAGCAATAGGAGACCTTCCAACAACTCCCCATCAGAAAACTTAATTGTGTAAAGAGTGGCTGTCACATTGGTGGCGAGAGGTGACAGTGATGCTCTGTCCGAATGTTTTCCACGGTGCAACTGGAACAAGCTGGACCCAAAGCTGGCTGACACCTCAGTCAAAATAGGAACAAGAGTACATGATGTTACTGCCTGGATTGAAAGCACTGCCTGGACTTCCAACTGTAGTCCAATAAAACTGTTCTGTGATAAGTGAAGACACATGCTCCCTTTCTCCCTTCCCTGTTAATCTCCTTAGTTTTTAGACACACACATAAACGGAAGCATCACGGCTACGCGGCCTGCCTCTGAAATAGACCAGAAAGGCTCATGGGTTGGTGGATCATCCTATTAAGGCATTGTTCCAGTGTGGGGATGAGCCCCGAGGAGTGCTTTCAAATATGATGCAAGTGCAAATTGTGTCTGGCACACTCTGTGGGGCAATTCTTAGTTAGCCTAAGCATTCCTAAGGGAGGGCATTATAGGATGTCCGTTCTTACCGTTCTCTAGCACCCCCTGCAGGTCAATCAAACACCTACCTGTTTGCCATGTGCAAAGCTACACACAAGATTTCTTTTTCAGACTCATTCCTTTGCAAGCTCACCTTGTGAGCTCTGGTGTGAGAAAAAGTGGGAGCTGACATCAAAAATTTATTTTGGGGGAGACCTGTCTGTATCTGTGCTCTCATAAAAATTACTAAAGTGCTACAAAAGCAATAAAACGGCCTGGAACCTTCAAAACCCAGTTTCAGTTCTACAGTGGAAAAGGGACAGAGTGAGTAAGCCTGTTTCCAGCTCTATGGAGGAGAAAATATTTGAGCAAAATCTGTTTCCATTTCAACAGTCTTAAAGGGGAGCAATGAGAAAGGCTGGTTGAGGGGTTTATTATCAGACACTGGTTCCAGCTCTGAAGTGGCAAAGGTACTGCAGGTGAGTCAGGCTTGTTCAACCTCTGCAGGTTCATAGAGGTACAGTATAACAGACTCACGGCACACATGCCTGGGTTGGGGTGGGGGGTGGGGTGGAGGGCATTTGGGGGAGTGGGGCACCCTCATTCTGCTGAGGAGACTGTTTACTTGGTACACTTTCTTCCCAAACTGTTTACCTGCTCTGTCACACTCGGGCTGCTAATTAATGATTCATTTTGAGAACATTTATCTAAGAGCTGCTGGCGGAGGGAGAAAAGAAATCACTGAAAAGGAAGCAATCAGCGCAATGAGGTAACAAACTGCCCCACCACACCGAGCTCCCCCATCAATCCCGCTCCACAACCGCTTGTCTTACAGTACACACCAACTCCAAGGGCGGGGGGGGTCCTCATTACACCAGCGACTTGATTACAGGAATGATTACCTTGACGACTGATAATCAGTGTCGGCCGCTGCCTCACTCACCTGGTTGGCTTTCTCCAGGTTCGCCATGATTCGACTGACCTCCTTAGCCCTAAAAAACAGAAAAAAAACAGAACATCAACTGCCATCATCCACTGTGGCCCTACTTCAGGATCGTCTTCACTGTGGTGGACAACAGTGTTGGTTCCAGAATTTTACAAACACGCTGGGGCCAGTTTTATCTGGTATTTTTCCACACGCGGCATGACGCCTCAGCAGAAATGCTGAAAATCCTAAAATACACATAAATCATTTGGAAATACAGATTTTCATGGAAACAGAATAAAAATAGCAGCAAAATATGTTTTTAGTGTCTGAGGCTGCCACCTGAAACAGCATTATGATTCATACCTGTGGTTTTCACTTCTGCTCACATCTTTTCATGACATCTAACAGCCAAATCTCATTTAAATAGCATCTCAAGGAGATTATTCATGAGGTTTGTTTGAAGTTTAATAGTTTGTACTCAGCCTTTTATTTTCAGACACATGGGACATGATTTCCAAAAGGTTGTGAAAAAATGAATTAATCAGAATGATTAAATGTGCGCAAATTCTGCAGTTTTTTTTTCCAACAAAGATACCTGCTCAACATGGCTGAGCATGCTTTGGGAGCATAATTGGCAAATTATTCTACTGAAGGTATTAAACTTTGGTAAGATTCTCCTCATTCACCTTTGACTCTCTCCATCTTCTTTTTCATCAACTTCCCTCTTTAAAACAAAAATCAGCTGATCACCTCATCATGCAGTGCTTATACATAGTCTATCTTGCCACAACAGCAAGTAATTCCAATCAATGTAGTACATAACATGGCCTTCACTACCACTCTCCACTTTTAACCACAGATTCTCTATGTTAACCAGATGATCAACTTCTCCTCAATCCTTTTTTCATAACTATAAGGTTCTGTGTGGTAACAAGTGATTTTTTTATTCTTATAATGCTAGAACAGAATAGCCATTGAAACTGGTGCCGGCTTTTCCTCATCCCTTTATTAACATAGGATACATTAAAGTTTAACTTTTTGCCTTCAGTGGAAGAGAGACAAGGTTTTCAATGTTAAGAATGTGGAACCAGCCAACTGGTTAGTCTATAGAGTCTGCTGTGCTCCACCCTATCAGTCAGATGAAGGTCAGGCAGTAGGGCAGAACCTCATTGGTCTGCACTGTAGATGTGTGCACCTTGCAGCCATAATTGCCAGCATGCAATGGTACCGGCCCAGTGCCCGGCCTGGTGGTGCGCGTATTAATACAACAGGATGGATGGCACAGCACCAGCAGAAAAAATAACAAGTGTCACATTCAGATTTAATGAACTTGTGCAGTATGGAAAATGTATTGTATTGATTACCTGCTCCAATACCTCAAGTCAAAGCAGACAAATGGCTCTTATTACCCAGCACCGGGAATCAGATGTGGAGAGGGCGGGGGGCAGGGTGGGGTGGGGGATACTGGACTGGCGAGGCCGGGAGCACTGTGCCCCATTGCTGCGCGAGATGAGATCTGTGGAACGCAGGCCGTGCAAGGTGATGACAGGGGGATAAGTGCATGCCATAAATCACAGGCACCCTGTCAAACACAGCAACGACAAAACCCACCCATCTGACGGGACCCTTGCACCAAACATCTATATTGCATATTCCCAACATACACATACACACACACACACACACACACACACCATGTTTGCAGGGGATCAAAGCTCCCAGCTCAGACAGAGAGCAGTCGTCTCCAACAGGTAACAGTCACCTCCAAAACTAGTAACTTCCCATAATATAGTCACCATAAAAAAATTTAAAAAAGAGTCATGCTACTAGAGGAAATGATAATACACACAGGTCTCTTGCTGCAGATTACTATCCCTGTGGCAATAGATCTATGGAAATGTACTGTGTATCCAGCTGTCATGTGATTTCAGATTTACACTATAATTTAGTGTGGTGGAAAAACTTTCAGATCCATGGCATTGATAGTACTCTTTCTGTGTATGCAGGAAAGGCTTTCAGTTCAAGTGCGCCATGGATTACATCTGAAGGAGAGGAAAAAAATCCATTAAAGAATGCTTGCTGTGTGCCACAGCAGAACCAAACAGAGCACTGTTTACTTTTAAATATATATTGACAGTTTTTCAGGGCTTCAGATTAATTTCAAGCATGAGCTGGATACATTACGTTCAAAGATCATGGCAAGTTAGAGTGTTTTCTGAAGCAATCTTTAAATGAGGCAATCCTTCTTAAGGCCTGTCAAGTCCCAGCCACCAGCCAGGGACAGAAACAAGAGGCTGATGTGGTGCCTGGATCAACCAGCAGGGGGCGTTAAGCATGTATGACTCTGATTCAGGCCTGGATGGGGGTGGGGCCAAGGAGAGGCATGGGGCATGGGGCACAGGATGTGTGTGGGAACTGTTGGCACAGAGTGCAGTGCGGCACAAGCTCTTACTTGGAAGCCATCTCCTCGTCATATTTACACCGCAGATCCAGCAGCTCCGTCTGGGTGGTGGTCAGTGCTGTAAGTGCGGAGGAATGGAAGGTTAGCAACAATCCATGGCCTTTGTGGAACTAGAAGATAAGGTGTGTGAGACCTCTCACCTGAGTGAAGAACTTTGATCTTCTCCTCTGCTTCCCCAAGCCTGGCAGCCAAGGCGGCCTCAGTCTTTTCTGCCTCCCTGTGACAGCACACACTGTCAGCGACACAGTCTCTTGCATACAAATATGCATTAACACACAAGTGCGCACACACACAAGCACATCTTCATATATAAAAATTTCTAATGAATGTGACAGGCTCTTACTCTGTTTAAAAACTCACATTTGAGCTATGATCTCTCAGACAATCAAAGACTGCTATGCAGCAATGCGCCCTTACAGAGCACATTTCTCACTCTTTGGCTCACATACCCCTCTCTCTGGCCATCATGGTTCAGCTGGGGAGACCCTATGCCTCGAAACGTATGTGTGCAGTTGGGGGGGGTCACACAGGGTTCCCGAGTCGATGCCCCCCCTGCCACTGGTGCTGGCTCCACCTCCGTTTTGTCTGGAGGGAGGGAGAGAGAAAGATTGGAAGAGATTTCAGAACACCATCAACTGTAGTTAATTCCTGGACGGAATCCCGTGACCCCTCGGCTCTAGGGTTCTGACCTGGCTTGGCGAGACTCTCTAGGTGTCTTCTCCAGTGCTTGCTAATCTCCACAACGACGGGCCGGCTGTCAGGGTCCGAGCTCTGCAGCTGCTGCAGTCTCGTCTCCAGGGTGTGTGTGGCCTCTAACACAGGGGCTGGGTCTGAACACACACATATACAGAAGAAAAAATGGGGTGAGTAGGTGTGATTCTGGGTGGCTTCTGAGCTGTAGTTTCCTATTACATACAAATAACTGATGAACAAGGCAGCTTTAATCAACAGAGCTCATTTTATCAGAACTCACACAGAACCGCGATCTCAGCATACATACAAATATTTACAGATTCATACAGGGTATTCACTGATGTTGTATGGCATCTCAAGACTCAACTTACAAACACATGCTTCTTCTATGATTTGTTTATACCGGTTGTAACCTTTCATTAACTCAGCAAATTCAGAAACTCAACAGGATTTCTCCTGTGATACCACATATCAAAAAACCTTCAAAAAACTCAGTTTGTTAAGTTCAATCAATTCCCTCAATTACACACTGAAGACAACACAGAACATTTATTATATTTATACATGCATTCACATTCTATGGACATTATAAATGATGAAGCTTGGCGGATTAAAACAGGATAAACTTCCTGTGCCAGATTAACCTATCACTGATCATTTATCCTCCCAGATCGCCACACCACCATGTCAGTCCCGTCACAGAATATCCAGGACCAGACAATTACTTCTCATATACTGCCAACACGCACTACCCAGCTCTTGGGCCGGGATCCAAATATACATCCAGACAAATGTAACAAAGTGGAGGGGAATAAAAAAAAAAAAGTCTGCTCCTGCGAAGAAGGAAAAAAATAAAAAAGCAGAGATTCTTTAGCACAACAGAGGAGCTGTTTTGCAATGCATGTGCAGTGCCGAGGAGCCCATGGGGCCAACTAGGAGGCTGTTTCTTTGCTAACAAGTCTCCTCTGTATCATTTGATCATTTAAATTATTATGCCAGGAATTCTCATGGGGCGTCTCCACTCTCAACATCACAGGGCTGTTTTTAATCTTCCTCTTCCTTTTTTCCCCTCCCGAAAAGTTCAACAGCTCTGAGAAGGAGCCGCTCTTGTTGTGCACCTGCCTGCTGCGCACCAAAGGAGGGTGGCTTCCAGTGCTAAAGCGCAGAGCGGGACTCTGGGGAGATGTCTGACGGAGGGAGGGCGGGAAGGGGGGAGGCAGGTACGAGCGCACACACAGACACACATGTACAAGCCCTTCAAAACTCCAAAAGAAGAGGGAAAATCGTTCCTTTTACTCCTCCAACTTTCCTCTTTAAACTTTCATCTGGTCTCTCTTTGCCGTAGTATGGATTCGGATATCTTTTCCTACCTAGGCGCTGAACTTACTCTCTCGCCCTCTCTCACGCTCTCTTTTGTTTTCTCTCTCACCCTCTCTCTCTGCCAGTCTTACTATCTCTTTTTCTCTCTTTTGCACTTCTTTCTCCTCTGTCTCACTTTCTCACTCTTCTAAGAAAGGAGACACAGACAATTAAACTTCAGAACAAATGGTAGAAGAGACTCACCTTTAAAAATGGTTGCAGAGAGAAACAGAAACAAAACTAGAATTTTTCAACAGTCAACAAAAAGGCTGAAGGAACCACAAAGTGAAGCATGTAGAGCCAACTGAAAGGTTCAGAGTAAAGAACGGCCATACAGTGGTCAGACAGCAGTGTGTTTGCCATTTCCCATACCCATGACAGCATTTAAATTAATTTTTTTGTAATTTACATGTGGTTTTGTGCATTTAAAGAAAACCCACACAACAGTCCCATTTGTCAGGATAACCATTTGTTGCATCACCTAGACACAATGCTATTTGAGAAAAATGAAAGGCAAAGTTAATTGGTCACGTGACCGTGCCCTCCATCTCCGCATTTCTCTGGGCGCACTGTTGCAACCGCACAAGGGATGTTGCATCAGTCACAGGGGACCCTGCATAGAAGATATGTGCTTCTCTTAAGCAAAGAGGACAGCTGTGATAAAAGAAAATAAAATAAGAAAAATGCACAGCTCCCCCCCCCCTTGCTCTGCATAAAACTCGTGCAAAGTATGAGGGGAGACTTCATCTCACTCTAATCAATGAGTCCAGTTGAGCCTGTCCTAACCTGCTATCATTACAGCTCTGAAAAAAGTTCTCAAGTGAACAGATTCATGAACAGCTTGCAATAGGATCTGTTAAAATTTCTCTCTGTTCAGTTTAACAACAGACCCAGTTTTAATTTAGCCTGATTTCTTACTTGCACTTGATGAGATACCAGTCCCTAGTCTAAGGAAATAAACAAGTCTATATGCCGTACAGGCCAGACACAAAAGAACTACTGGCCTCCAGGTCCTCAGTGAGCAAAGGATGGAATGCAAAGCTGCAGTGTACAGCTTCACTGCATGGCCAGGCTTAATGACTCTGGGTAAGAAGTGCATAGGACTTCACACATTTGTAATTTCCTCCACACTAGCAAAAGAGTTACTTGGTGAGATAACAGTGTATTGCAGAGACTAAAACATCATGAATTTGCCATGCAACAAATACATTTCTATAAACCCTGCATATATAGTATTATTTGGAGTCTACACTTTCACACTACCTCATACACAGGGAGAAAATACAAAAATACACAGACAGAACAGAGACAAAGGTTATGGAAACAGAAATAATTTCTGTAAGTCATTCCATGAATCCAAAAAGTGACAAAGTTGGGTATGTAAGTTGACAAGCTATGTTAAGTTGATAAATAATGGAATGCAGACAGGATAAAATCATCTAGCAGTGTTCCACTTCGGTATTGTACCATATGGCATTCAGGTATGGAATAAAAAAAAAAACTGTTTTTATGCCTTCCAAGTGTAATAAACGGTGTTAGACTTCTATGAGATACGTCTACACAAATTTAGATCCTAGAACTACATGTGTTCAGAAACACATCTGCTCCAGATCATCTTTTGTCCATTTTGCTTTTGAAGCTCCTGGCCACTGTCCTCCATGGTCATTTTCTTTCCTAATCTCTTAATCTCCCTCTTTAAAACAGTAATGGAGTTTTAACAACTTTGTTGTTATGAAAAAGCAAACAGCTGCTGAAAATGATCATATTAGTCTAAAACAGCCACTTAAGTCACACACAAATCATTTATAGTCACACAATAAATGTGATTGGAAAAAAATATAATCAGACTATGCCACAACACTGATACAGGATCAAAAAATCTTTCATATTGCTCTTTTAAGATAAATGAACATTATTAATGAAAACTCCAGTGTGCTCCATCTACAACAGCAATAAGAATAGGTTCAGAATCCACAGCGAATCCATCATTCAAAAAAATTATTCTCACGTAGCTTTCCTATTTACAGCAATTTACACACAAACATCTAAATTCATACCACTATGTCACAGTTAGGAGAGATAGTAACTTACTCTCCCACTATACAACTTTTTTTTTTTTGCTTAGGAGTAGACTTGGTCTGCTAATTTAATGGGGAAAACTTTGTTAATGTTCAGCGATGTTCTTCTACATATCACTAATAATATGTTGATCAGAAGTACAGAATTTAGATTTTGTTGCTGTCTGCAATATTAAATTCTTCAGTGGCCAAAAAAGCTTCCTTATAAAAGCTTTAACTTACACTCCCCTTTGCAGACCTTTTATCCCTGAAACCTTCACAGCAATTGCAACTGACAGTGAGTCTCATATGAAGTCAGGTCTGCTTCTGTGGGTTCCCACTGAAGGATCCATGTAGAGGAATCAGCAGGAGCAGACTCCTGACCGTGGAGAACTCTGTCCAGACCCCTAACCACAGCTCCACACATGCTCACTTTCAGCAGAGTGGCAGTGCGCAATGCCTCTACCTAATCACCTGTACCAGACAGGTGGAGGTGAGAATTCTTGTCTGAAGTCAAACTTCTGAGCAATCCAGTGACCTCTGCATATACAAAAACTTCACCAGCCACCGGCCGGTACCCTTAGCAACCCACCCTCCCTTCACAGCAGGGCTGCAAGCTTTTCTCAATTAGCTGTCAGCCCACAGTCAGGACGGGGTGCGTGTGGGTGTTCGGACGGGCGGTGCCGCGGTGGCCAAGACCTGAAAGTGTCCGGGCGCAGAGGATGATGGGGTTGAGGGGGAATGGGGGGGGTGAGGGGTGGGAGGGTACAGGGGGTGGCATGAGCCAAGTTGAGCAGGTGTGCTGGGGCGGTCCGTCTTCGCCCTGTCAGCGATACACCATCATTAGCTGGTCCCTGCTCAGCAGGGTGCGCCATTACGTCTCCCTGGGCCCTCTGTAATTATGCTTTGACATAATTAACCCAGCAAGCCCATTAGCCGAGCACTGGCTGAAAAAATTCCGCTATAATTATTTGTTGTATGCATGCTAATGAGCCCAGCTGTGCTCCCATCGTACAACACGAACAAATTAATTTACAAGGCTGTGCTTCAAATTTTATTTTTTTTTTCTCAATTTATTTATTTTTTTTTTAAATCATGTGGTCTTCAAGGTCCAAAAACACTTCCACTCGCCGCATCTTCGATTATCCCCGCTGTCACAAATTCACACTAATCATGAACTTTGTGTGTCTACATGGCAAGACAGCTTAGAGCTATACTTAACTATCCCAAACAGGTGTACAGGCCAGGTTCAGTCCTTGAGATCACCCACATTTATTTATTTATTCATTAAGTTTCAGAGGTACAATACATAACTTTTTAAAAAATTTAACAGCTAAAATCTAATTTAGATCTGGAGTCCCAGCTGACGTAACCAAAAATACAACACTCAGCACCATATCATCATTACACACTGTATTAAAAATATCAATGTTTCAAATGCATTACATACAATACATTAAACATTACAAAAGTGTAGCATATCACCATTATGTAAGACACACAGTACACCCTGCTATAAACATTAACAGATACCAATGTTAGCATGCCCTATCGATCAGAATATGAGAATAACACTGAAGGTGTAGGTTGTTCCTGGAAGCTTTTCCTGTGCAGCATGTCAGAGGAGTTTTGGTGCTAATCCAAACCAACAACTTTTGGTTTAGCTTGTTACACAAACTTGCCAATGATGTGATTTTCCCTTAACCATACAAATGAGCTGAAACATATCTGACAGCGGATGGGATTTACAGTACTGGAAAAACAATTGACTGATGGTCTCATGGTCAAGTGCAGACCTGCTTTGGAGCACATTCCTTAGCACCTCAACATTCTTCTGTGAAAGTGAAAGTTCCTGTCTGTCCTTTGGCAGCACTGAGGAGTCATGATCAGGGCAAGGAGGAGAAACCTTTCAGAGCAGTCAAAGCAATCTATCAGACAAAACAACACTGACATGTTTCCATGCATTCTTCAACCTTAAAGAACACAAACACAAAAAAGGAGCCCTCTTTTCAGTGTTTTAACTTGGAGGATACACTGTACAGTAAAGTGTTTTATTTTTTATTTTTGGTTTCTTTGAAGAGAGCAGCAACAAAGATTTCTGTTATTCAAGTAGTTTGAAAGGATGTCAGTCTTTACATCCACACAAATGAAAGAAATTCTGCAATGTTTATTTTGAGTCCCCCCCATGACTACACTTGACATTCAAGGGGATAATAGAGCTCTTTCTGTTCAGTGCTGAAGTCGAGAGAGAAATGAGTCTGTATCCTAACAGTGTCTGCGCGCACTGAAAGCCAAGGTCCTTGGCCAGACCTTCGTTTCTGTACTGCAGATTTTTTTCCCCGACTGAAGGACGCTGACAAGATAACATCAATAACCATTATTTGTTCAACAACATTGAAAGAAAAGCTATTTGAAGGCTGCACAAGCCAGGATGACTCAAGAGGTGCTGGCACCTTAAGAGCGAGACAATAAGAGGGACAGTACAAAGAACAAGTCAAAAAAACAAAAAGACCAAGGTTGATGCATTCACTCATGTTTGATATCATTGTAGTTAAAAAAACCTGTGATTGACCTTCCATAGCTAGGTAGAAGTAGCCAAAAGTGGCTGGTTGAGAGCCCACTTTTGTTGAAGAAATCAACAGCGGTTTCATTTTCTGTTGATGAAGACATCCCATTTGTGAAGTTTGACCAAAGTTGATTAAATTTGCAACTAATTAGTTCCACACACACACTCTCACACACTATCACACACTTTCACATTCACACTCACACCTTGAAAGCTCCTAGTTTGTCCTGTTATTATACTCAGCAGGAACATTGTGGGCCTGTGTGTTCTGATTTAGGGGCAAAGTATGCATTCCCATACACACACACATGCAATCACACATAAAGCCAAACACACAGCTGATCCCTCTGGGGTCTCCTCCTCCACAGGGATCCATTGGAGAGCCCTGACTCTTTTATGAACATAATGCATTATTAAATACCTCAAACATCTCCTGGGCCTCTGTTTATTACTGCTCTTATTAATCACTCGTGCATAATCTTGTCCCAGCAGAAAGAGCTTTCATTCTCCATCAATACCACAATACAGAAATGTGCATTAGTCTTTGCCTTTCTTCCATTATGATGCCGGAACACCTTTTTATTATGAACCATGAAAACTGTATCAAGGATGCTTTTTGTCAGTTCCTGAATATCAAGATTTCCTGATATTTACAATACAAAAATGATTGATAAACAGATAGCAGCAGATAGCACGTACCATTTGTATACTGCAGGACTGTATTATTGCTCCTGTAGACCAATTTGATCTTGCTTCTCCCCAGGGAAATGTAGTGAATTTCCCACTAATTGCATTGAAAAGTGCTTAACTACTGCCCACAATACACCTGTAGGCATCAGAGGAAAGGCCCTGCACACATCTCTTCTATGCCATGTCCTTCCTGCAGTGGAAAAAAATAAATGGCAACAGTATTGTCCCAACCTGGACATGGTCATATGCTAACCTATCCACATTATCCTGCAGTATCTCTGGTCTCCACTAGGCAGCACTGCTGTCTGTACATTGGTGCAGGTGCAGACCGGGAGCTCTACTGAGGACTCATTAATACATATTCAAACGGTAAGGCTCTGCACGGATCTCTTCGCTTTCATAAAAAGCTCGAGCTCCAGCTCTGTTTCGTGAGAGATGAGCGAGGAAGCGCACAGTGATCCCAAAGGAAAAACTGAATAAAAAGCGCAGAGAAGTGGAGCAAACACCTGGAGCGGGTGTCTCCGGGCTACGCCCCGGGCGACAGCAAGCGCTCCTCTCCAGGTGAGAGCAACAAACGGCACCTTTCAAACACAGCTCTCAGAGACAGACGTACCTACAGGGGGGAAAGTTGGGAGAGAGAAGGAAAGTAGCACCGTTCAGGAAAGTCAATCCAGTCATTAAAATGGCTGTCGCCTTTAAATTCGCACAATGGGTATTTATCTACAAAAGGTAAGATGGGTTTTAATAACAAAAAGATTTAATAAAGACAGTTCTAAGAGACATACTACTCAAACAAATTGTACACCAGGTAAGCAGTGATTTCTGTGCAGTTTCAAGAATCACAGCTCATTTGGTGCTATTCTAAGCCGAAATGGCTGTCATGGGTAAAAACTAATACCTGTCTAAATGATTCCTACTTTTGTGTAGTGAATGTAAAAATGGTCTAAAATACCATTTCTGAGCTTGCTTGTGATGGCACATACTATTTCAAAGGTCACAGTAAAGCTGAGGCTTCACAAAACACACAAAAAACAGGTGCAGAAACTGCATGCCATCAGATTCTTGATGATTTTAAAAACCAAAATGTTTTGCTATGGACAGTAACACATTATGATTGGTTACACAGTCACCCAGCCCATTTCTGGATGCAGCCGTATGGTGACTTTAATCCCAAATATATGAACTAACAAAAATCTGACAATAAACCTGACAAAAAATATTCCATAGAATAAAAAAAGGGTTGTACCCTTCTCTACAGATCTAACTTGCTAGTGTCAAGCTAAGTGTGCAGTCTCACTCAGGTGCAGTCATTCCTTCATGAGGTCCACTTGAGCTCTCTGAACCCAAAAAAGGGACCAAGACCGCAGGCCTGTCCCACCCCCATGTCTCACGCTAATTACTTTTCTCTCTTCTCCAGCAGCTTTTCTCTTTATCACATCCCGCACATCTGTGCTACCGACATGAAACAATGAGATTTACAGTGCTATTTTGTAATTACACACACAGTCAGGCGAGTGGGGCTTAATATAATTGCTGAGTTAACAGTAAAAAACAAAAACATAACAAAAAAAAGCAGTGGTGGGGGAGAGAAGGAGCCATCACTGAGCGGCGGATTTCTGTTGACATCAGCCAAAGGTGCGGAGAGGGAGAGAGAGACAGAGAGAGATATTAGTGAACAGAGCAGGGAGAACGCACATCAGCAATTCCAGCTCGGCTCTCAACTTCCCTTCTCGGCCTTCCTCTCCTCTCACAGATGTGCCTGTCATTTGCTCCTAAAAATGTTTGTGCTCTCCATAAACGTACCCATTGTATCATGTGCACTTCATCACTGCCTTCAAAACAAAAAGGGCCAGGAGAATAAAATGCTAACATACAGCGAGTGGCAGTTCATTATTATTTCATACATGCTCCGCTCACTAAGGGAGATCATGCAAACTGTCATGTTCATACATGCACAGTCTAACATACAGAATCCCTAAAACCAGCCATGATGATACTAAATTCAGTCAAGTTATTCATTCCCCACATTGGAACTACAAGCTCTTGTACTGAATAAACCACAGTCCCTTTAGGCACAATTTGACTGGTAATTACACAACCACTGTAGTTCCACAAACCACTTTCACACGATTTATCCCAGAACAGGAGGCCTCATCATAAGCTTGTCACATGAAATCTTACAGCGAATGTTGCAGGCCTAGTTTTCACAAAACTGCTGCATGCACCTGATGCGTTACTGATAGCTGATATGCCATTGATCACCAATAGGTTAGGTATTGACCGATAGTTGACCCCTCACCACTAGTCAGCCTCCAGTCACGGTTCAGCCAAACTGATCATGGGCCCCAGTGCTGGCAGTTGTGGCCTTTGAGTATAAACTGGGGGTGGTTTGGAGGGGAGAGGCCTTTCAAATGAAAAAAGAGGGGGTAGTGGTGGTGGAAAATAACCTCTTGCAATGAATAGTAATGACAGCATTAAGATTAACGAGCTTGGCGTGTAAGAAATAATTGTGTCTGTCACTGGATTAAAAATACATGAAGGAGCAGAGCGTTTGTTGCGAGCATGCCGGTGGAGCTCACAAGACTGGCGTCACAGACAGACAGCCGTGTGTGCGTGTGTATGTGTGTGTGTGTGTGGTGGGTGGGTGGGAGTGAAGGTTTATCACAGTGAGTTCACTGTCCCCTGGTACACCTGGACTGGTCAATACTGGTCAGAGTGACCATGAACAGAAGCTTAAAAGAGGCATTTTGATACACTGTATGTTAATCAATCCAGTTACTTCACAGAACAGCAGCTAGACTTAATGTAATTCCTCTACCAAGTTTAGGCTAGAGGAGTTAGTTCCCTGAAACAACGGGGAAACTAACAGCTAAAAATAAGCTCCAGTTGATGCCAGGACAGAAATTTGTCATTAAATGAGGGGTCAAAAACATGACCTTTTTCACAGCATGACTCTCAAACAGAGGTTGGGGTTGTCTCTGAACTCTGAAGGCAGTTGGGGGAGTTCAATGTTCTTGACATATCCACATTCAACAATACAACAATCATGATCATCAACAATATAATTTTAAACCCACAGAATTTAAATCACTGAAATATATGCCAGTGTTACTCAGTAGTGCATTGTGGGATTAAAAACCACCAGCTGAAGCGGGTGATACCAACATAACCTTACTACTCTGATGTTCAGACCAAGACCTTAAAAGGAGAGTTGTCCCCACCCCCACCCCACCAAAAAAATGTTAAAAAACAAAAGACGTGAGAGGCCCAATCAGGTCATATGGAAATGTGTGTCTCAGTATGCTAATCTACAACCACCTGATTTAACCTGGGGGGCAATTCAATTAACTTTCTGTTAGGAAATTAAACGTGCAGTGGAATTACACCTCCAGTTAGGATAATTAGAGTGAGTGTGCAGCTATCTGTGTGGATGGAATTATAACAGGAGTGGTTAAGAAGAATGATAGCTGCATAATTTCTTTAATGCTCAAACATAACATCTTAATTGACCAAGATCGGAGAGTGAGTGGGACCAGGAACCCTTACCCCTCTCTTTGGCACACCATGCTGCCCCCCCTTTACCCTGCAAATAAACAAATGTGCAAAATTGTGAACAACAAACAGTTGTATTTGTATGATAGCTGGATTTATGCATATTTTACGAGCGCAGCTGGCCATTCCCCAGATTCTCATCTCTCAGGAGGTTAATCAGCTCTTTCTAAAGTGTACAGTATTTGTGAGGTCCGTTTCGAGTGGAAAAAGAGTTTGCACTGAAACACCTGCCTTGGAAAACACTCAGACCCTTGATAAAGCCCTTGATAAGTAAGGGTACGAGTCTGTAAATCATACTGAATACATGAAAGAGACATTTTCTTATTAATAGAATTACTTCATCAAAAATAATAATAACATCTGGTGCTAATCCCAGGAAGGTAACTTGAATGTAGGGGGGTTGGGGGATTGAGACCTTTAAAAGCCAGCACCCCCCTTCCCCTATCACTGTCTCAGAGACACTGAGTTTTAACTTCTATTCACTGAATCTCTGTAAACAGCATTCTCTAGCCCTGTCATGAGTGTTCTTTTGATCCAGAGAAGATTGGATTTCATTTTCCAGTCGCACTCCTGTGCCACAGCTCAACATGGGCTCCTAGTTCATCACAACAGCACAATCACCAGGGCTTGGCTTCTCCATCTCAGCTCCGCATATTCTGACGAGCAGTCGGCACTGTTGGTTTTAATTGAGCCACTCCACAATCAACAGCTCTAACACCCCTTTCTCCCAGAGGATCTTGCCTAACACTACAGCACCTGTAGTAAAGCATTAAGTCACATTCACTATTTTTCAACGGAACCTCTAAATTTTTTTGTCTCCAGTTACCTGCTAGGAGTGGCACGGAGGTGGGGGTGGGGGAGTGGGAGGGGGGAACAGGTTATATCACGGACTGTTCTGTGTCAATGTAAAAATAATGAACCCTCCCGGGTGCAACTCACCTGGGGCTTCAATCAGCTGTTTGTAGACTCCCAGGAAAGCAGTCTCCGCCTCTTTGCTCCGGTTGTTAAGTGCTACCACCTGGAAAACAGGAATGATGTCACAGTCAGGGCAGGGCAAAGCTTGTCAGCGGTCACATTCACACAGTACTCCCAAAGGCACAAAACTGCACTAACACACAGATACCTTAAAAAAAAAAAAAAAAAAAAAAAAACAAAGAACAGGCTGGAGTAATCATTATGAAATAGTTTCAGACAGTTTAGTCACGTTTATAATGGCACTCAGGATGGCTGGGCCAGCGGTACTGGCGCTTGCGTCTGTGGCTATCTGGGGTAACCATAGCTGTGGTGACCAGGCCTGCTTTAGGTTTACGGGGCTGGATCACACTCAGCTCATGCCACCGGCAGCATGCAGCCAGCCGCCCCGCGCTCCGCAGGTGTCACAAACCAATTAACAATTCATTAGGAGGGACAAAAGGAAGGGAATTGGCTGCCACCTGGCCCTGCCGGCAGGGCGCCCGTACTGGTGGACACGTGGACACAGAATCACCAGGACCCTGCGCTGCACAGGCAGCCACAAGACCTTGCTCTAAAGCTGCCTCCCAGCCCCACGCTGGCGCTGCAATCGACCCACAGGCAGAGCAGGAAATATCCCACACCCCCCACCCCCTCCACACACACAGACACAAACTCACAAGCACTCACAAATGCATACATAATTATGCATACAAAAATGCCCAAATACACATGCACACACAATCACATACTTGCATGCTCGCCCACAAATTTACATACACTCAGAATTGCATACACAATTTCCTGTCTGTAACACGTATTTACTGAATGCAAGGCCTGGCCGGAGTTCTGAAGACACATCGCCCTTGCGTGGAAAGATAAGTTATTCCATGGGACAGTAGCAGTGACAGAGGGAGAGTGTGAAGGAGATGTCGGAAGGTGATCTTTCACGGTTGCCCGCAGGTAAAACCAGGTGGGCACACTTTACATTTCTCATGCAAAACTTAATTAGTGCCATCTTTCTACTGGGGGAAAAAGGGGATGTGAAGTTTTTTAAATTCCTTTCATATTAATATCTAAGCATTAGTAATAAGTCACTCAGATCAATTCCATGGAGCCATAGGGCCAGTCTCCAAACCTCCACTGCTGTATGGATCGTTTGGGTGGGCAAGGCTTTTATGGATATCTGCTTCCATACTCTTATGTGAAAGCTGTTTTGAAAGCTACAACAGCTTTAATGGTGACACTGGTCAGTGGATTTGGAGTCACTGGGTGTGGATACAAGGTGGTGACTGTTACAATGCAAGGTGCCTTCTATCAAAAATTGTATGTCTAGAAATGAAAAGAAAGGAAATTAAAGCAATAAAAAAACAACTGTGCAAATATAAATTTAAAGACAAAGACGCTCTAAGCTTGAATCTCAGGGCACTCAGCCTCAGAAAGTCTCAGGGCATTGTATTCCATTTAAATGTACTGTTTTCATCAGTCCAGTTCCAGGTTTTCCTGCTTTCATCTTGTAAGGTGGACCTTATGGCATTATAAACCTTAGTCAAGTGAGTGGGGCGGGGGGTGACTGTATGGTCACAGGAAACAACAGTCATCCTTCACCGATTTGGCTTTTGGTATATCTGCAGGGGGTAGGAAGGAGGAGGGGAGAAAATGACATGAGGACTGGTGCCAAAGCCTCATGGTGACATTGAAAAAATGTATATAATATAAATAACAGTGGCGGGATACAAAGGAGAAAAAAAAGCACTCGACTTACTTGAAAGTGCCTGCACTCTCCTGAGAGAAGCTTAATGACAGCATCAAGTTTAAAGAAATATCATAAAGATCAAACAAATCCCTCCCATCACTCCCTCACTAAGCTTCTGAATGGAGTTAATGTAAAATGGAAAGGCTATAGACACGATCGATACAGATGCAATAGTCTGCAGCTCTCAGCCGGCTGATAGCAATACCGTTGTTTCACCTGGTTTTTTTATTCCACCTATTCCCCTTCCCCTTTTTTTCTCTAGGACTTGGTGCTGGATCACTTGGTTCAGTGAACAAACCTTTGCGTGCTGTCGGACAAATATCCCTGTTGTGTATATATACAAACACTACATTAAGAATCAATTTAATTTCACTGAAATTGATTTAATAATTGTGTGTGTGTTTGCACACATGCACGTATGAGCCTTCCTATACGTATGCTCCTCCTATACAGCAGTTTTCTGAACGGTTCTAACACTAACACAGCAAGATTATACATAAATTACAAGGGAGAAAATGTGAAAAGGGCATAGAAAAAAATATTTATTCAAATGTTTTTTTATTCAGCATTTTACTTACAGGTCCTCCGTTAATGTGTTAATCGGTTAAATACCATGGCAGCAATATGTTACAAGGGTAATTTAATGTTGTTTAAAGGTATGATCCCACATCACCCAGTCTGTGCATTAAATTTTAATTTATGGGGGAATGAGAGCAAAATATATGGCATTGGTTCCAAAACTTGCAGGTGATAAAAACAACTGAGGTGAGCCACAAGGCAGATAGAAGTGGTAAAAATCGTACAAAAATATATTACACTTCATAATGATGATCACATTAGTAAAATTAAACAGTAGCATAGTTACATGCACTGTGGTGGCAATGGTGTGTGATCAATTTTTTTATGCAATATTCTGTAAGTAAAAATACATTTTTCATATTTTCAAATACATCAGGCTCCATTTAGAAAATGGGTGGATAAAAGGAGATGTATCAGCTCATAACAGTTATGGGTTGGAAATGATTGGCTACCAATGCTACATGGGATACCCCCTTTCATAGTAACATCTCTCCTCTTGTACTTTAGGTACAAAAAAAAAAAAAAAAAAAAAAAAAAAAAAAGTTTACTGGGAGGTCCACCCAAAATTCTGTTCAGAATTTCAGTTCGACTTACTGATATGCATTTCAGCCATACCACCTTCTCACAAAAAATGAATGCATACTTAAATACTGAGCTTTCTCTGACAAAACACCAGATGAAAAATGCCAACATTTGATTACAAAATTTCAGTCCATACATGTACAGCTAAAAAGGACATTAGCCTAAGCACCACAGGAACAACAAGTCTGCTCCCAAGTGTCCACTGGTCTCCCAGCTCTGATCTGGGCTGATGTGGGCAGCGGAAGAGAAAGCTTGAGGAGCGAGTGCAACAGGCTCTTTTTTTAGACTGACACGGGGCTCCCTGGTCCTCCATCATCCCCTAACGAGAGAACAGAGATTACCTCCACAATCACACCATTAACCTGTCTGCACCAGGCAGAGAAGACATCAATCACATGGCTGATGCATTCACATGTACCGCTTGGTATGCATATCCCTATCCCTTCACCCGCCACCATCAAAGCACTCCGAGATGTCATGCATAATGCGCCGGTCGAGGATTCGGCTTTATCTCCCCCCTCCATGCAAATTGACTGAAACACCTATGATTACTTAAGGCCCTAGGAGGGAGATTATATAAAGGGCCTGCCGTGTTCGTCAGAGACCGACACGGGCGGTGGTGACAATGCCCCCGTCCCCCCCTTCCCCCATCCCCCATCCCCCATCCCCCATCCCTCAGTGGGCAGATTCTCTTGGAATGTGAGGGGAGTTAAGTGCACATTTATTATGAGAGGGTTTTTATCAACAAAAAATAAAATAAATAGCAGGAGTTTGCAGCTTCACCTTAGGTCCTTCACCATTTTTAATATGCTCTGTTTGTTTGGTGTATAAGGTTACCATCAGCACATACAACAACACAGTTTCATTGGTTAAGGCAATATTCTAAAATCTTTAGCCTCATGTTTACTGAAATAACAACATCCATTACCAAATCCACAAATTTCAGCAAGATTCTATGGCTCTACATAGAAGTATCATTCCTGGTTGAGCAAACCCATGCCAGTACTATTACATTTTTCTCCACCCAAAAAGTGGGACCAAGAACTCCTGAACAAGCTGGTTAACCCAATACAGCTATTTGCCTTTCTGCTGAACTATGTAAAACCACTAGAATGCTGTCTTCAGCACAGATTGATATTGCTTCTGGCCTTAGCATCTAAGGATTAGGTTTACCACATCAAAATGAGCTTCATATTAATTCACCTTCTGTCAGATGGAGGTTGTGTGTAGGTAGACTCCAAGTGCCCAATCAACCACTCTTGTGCAGTAAGAAATCACAGCCTGTGAAATCCTGGATCCCAAGGTGACACTACGGCCAACTATACTCCACCCTGCTGCAAGCTAGCTGGCACTGGCATAGTAAGGTGAAGGTGCAGAATACAGGCCATGTCAGAACATGGAAAAGTAGCACTTTAATTTTCATTTTGGCTATTCTTTCTTGAGTTGTTAAAGCAAAAATCTGTACTATATTAGAACATCAGATAATATTTAAAAAATGTAAGGTATATTTTGTTGTATTTTATTCAAGCTTATTTTGAGATTAAGATGTTGTGGACATTTCCTGAAAGATTTTGTGATGCTGAATCCATTATTGGTAACTGCCTAGTTGTGTTTTGCACGCATGAGGTGGCAAAGAATCAATATGGCCACCAAAGTGATCAAAACAAGCAATACCCACCAAAGTTCTTTTCTAGACTAAAGCCTTTTAAAAGCATCTAGATCAATGGGGGTATTGAATACATTTCTGCCAACCTTTATTTTTTATGGCTAATGCATAAAACTGTATCAGAAAAATCAAACTAGCTGGTAACCAACAGGAAGTCTGCATACATATGTTGCCTCAACTACGGTAATGTTTTTTTTTTTACATTTCTGGTGAAACAAATGAGATTCTGAATTGTTTAATGTATTGAAACTTAAAACCTGTCCATGTCACTCTTGACCTTAAAAATAAAAAAAAAACCAAACACACAGGATATGGAAAGCCAACAAACATACTTTCGCAATTTTTCTGGTCATCAATTTTTCCCCAGTGCTGTATCTAATTTATTGAACGTGTATAAAAATCAGGATAGCAAATACAAAATCTATAACAGCACCTAAATAAAATGGGAATCAATACATATTCATTTTCTGACAAGAGTCAGAAATGGCTAAAGGGCATGAAATGGTAATGAATCACCTTCTGAACCAGCAGAATCCTTTAAAATATTATTTACTGGCCTGATACTTGAAATGCCTTGTGTAACCAAAGAAACTCTGGTGGCTAATGTCACATAAAAACTCAATTGTTATCATTCTTTGAAATGCTTAGATGTAAATAATTATATGAAACATGAAAAATATGTAATTAAAAGCGTTTGTACACCAAGAGGAAGCCTGTGCATAGCCTGTCGAAGTATTAGTGGATTATTTTATGAATGCTCATCGCAAATGATTAATTCTCAGTAATTCTCATCCTTCTTGGATGAACCTTAGAGGTAAACTTGGTTTTCCATCCTGAAATAATTCCTGCAACATTTACACAGTTGCAGTCATATTCATTTAAATATTCAGTTATGCAAAGAACACAAACATATTGCTGAGCAGCTCTGACATATAGTGCAAGGTGACTCTTGGTTGTTAATGTTTGTGGCCTTTTTTGATCAAATATTTGACACCAAATTTACCAAGGTAGATTAGCTTTAAAACATGGAAATAATTACAGAAAACATTTGTGAATATCAATTACCTTACAGGAAAAAATAGCATTTGCCTGTACCTATAAAAGATAAGTATGAATCATTACAGAAACATTTTCACTTCTGTGTAGTATCACAGGGAAGTGACAAATTTGTCTAATATCCCAGAATGCCTGCTGACCCCCAGGCCTGGATGTGTGGCAGTGGGGATATTAAGGGGGTTACTCTGCAGTTCTACTTTAAAAGGAGAGAAAAAAAACAGGCTGCCCTGAGAACACCTCACAACCTCCTAAATAATTCCTTACAGGAGATCAATCAATGTGGTAGTCTGCAGCCTGAGAGTGAATTGTGCCTGGGAATACATACTGAGACTACAGAGCCTGGCTCTCACAGGCACGTCTGCTGTTGGAGAATCTGAAGTGAAAATGACTTACTCGCTTTTGTTCAAGGCTTTTCTCCTCCTTTTTCTTTTTTTTCTTTTTTTTTTTTATTTTAAAATTGAAGTAAGATGTCAACAACCAGGTCAGACATCACAAAAATGCCATAAAGAAGCAAATATCCTTTACATCAGTTCATCAATATGCAGTCATGACAGCTGTTTTGGTATGATAACTCGCCGAACGCAGATGTGTTCTTTTACAGCTAATGAATAGGGGTGCATGTAGCCACACCATGACGTTCACTCCAATTTTGTACCCCCCCCCCCCAAACCCCATGAGTTCTAATGAGGGATTTAATGCAAAGCTAAACAATATGGAAAGCCAAGCATACAGATCTTTAAATCTACATTCACAGGATTTTTTTTCCTGGTATCAAAAACAGGTATATTTGTTGCCATAAGGTATTTTGTGATGTCTGCTGAAGGAGTAATGGATCTTTTCCATATGGAATTCAGATCCATCTTATAGCCTCAGGGGATCAGGGCCACAGGAGACTCCAGGTTAATCTGAGGCATCCTCCATGGGTGGAAAACCCTGCTGGTGGAGGAGCTCCACCCCAGCACACCAGGAGGCCAGTCGACTGTATCCAAGCTGTCAGCTCTGAGCCTACAGATTCTCTCTCTGTCTAGCACAGTATTGTACACCAGGGGACCACAAACTGGGCTCCATGACGCAGCCCCTGGGGGACTTCAGCAAAGCTGAAAAAAATATTTTCTCCTTTAGGGACAGTTTTCATTTTCATACGTCATGAATTATATATGTTAGACATTCCAATGTAATAAACCTTGTCTGGCAGATAGACACTTCGTAACACTATGATATATGCAAGTTTTAAATATTTCCCTAGTATAAATGCCTATGTATCTCATATACAACCATAATATAATGATATGATAGTGTTTAGATCAAACTGGGGCTCCTAAAATCACAAAGTCTCAATGTATTGAAAGCATGAAATTCTACACAAATGTAGGGAGAGAAATGAGCAAGTGAGCCAACCTACATGGCTTGTTTCATGCCAGAGAATGTGGCACCCATTATAGTTAGTGCTTGGGTCTGTCAGCAAGTACATACTAGAATAGTTCCGAAAATTCAGAACTCCCTGGGAATGATGGTCTGATGCCTCCGCCCTCCCTCAGCTCAACACTTTATGATATCACAATTAGGGTTTACTTCTCTGCATTACTGTGGGCAATTAATAATTCCAGATAGTAATGCGAGTTAAATAAATGTGTCAAATTTTGATCAACTGTATTGATGTCAGAGATCACCCTTACAATGTGGTTATTTTTTAGGCCTTCAAATGCAAAAAAAGTTTGGTCACCCTGTCCTAGTATCCACACATATGAGTCCAAGATCATGCTTGTGTTAAGTAAATACATGTCAGAAGTCAGCAATGGATTCTTGCATCAAGATGAGCATGGCAAAAAGAATAAAAAGAAGCACAAGACACACGCGCACACACACACGAACACAGCGAGAGGCAGAGAGGGAGAAGGTTCCCACAAAAGGCTGCAATTAGCAATTATGTAGTCATCAATTACAATTATCACAACTGGTGATTATGCAATTATCACTAAATCCTCAGGTTTTTTCCCAGGCTCCCCAGTTTGCCACCTCCTGTGATTTGGGTATGTGTGTGGAGAAAGACAGCAAGGGGCAGTGGGTGGGGTGGGGAGGGGGGCATGCTCGTCAGAGTGGGGGGAATGGGGTTCAGCTCACATCCGACAGCCACTGAGACTGCTTTTAAATTGCTTGTCACCGGCTCGTGATGCAAAGGTCAGCGTCCAATCAAGGGAACCCCACCACACCAAGTTGGTTCCCCGGCTCTGTCCGGGCCGGCTCGCTTTGAGGTGACAGAGTGTCACAATACCCGCATTGGCTTATCCAGTTTATTAAAGCAACTTACAGAGGGAGGGAGCAGGAGCACATGGGAGCAACATGCCTGCTCCTACATCACCTAAAGGCACTGCCAGCTCTGTCACTTCCATCTTCTGACTTAGATTTACACCCCTCCCCCTTCCAATCATCGCCACCCAACCATCACACACCTACCACCTACCCATGTCCCTTCAATATCTTCGTTTACTGCAGAAAACAACAGAGCCTTAACAATACAGGTCAGGTGTTATTTTGGAAAGAAAATCCAAAAGCAATATTGACAGACAATTTCTGTAACTCACAATCTTGATCCCGGTTGCCTCACAACATTTACTTTGAACTAAGGGATTGGACAGGGGATGAGTGATGAACTGGCAGAGAGAGAGGTGGACAGGTAAAGAGAGACATAAACATATAGAGAGAGCTGAACAGCTGGAGAGAGTGAAAGGTTGTTTGAGAGAGTCAGTGATTAACTGGTAGAGAGTGTTCGTGGTGTGCTGGAGGAGATACTGATGAACTGCTGGATAGTCTGTGATGAATCTGTGAAGATATTTAACTGGTAAAGAAATTAGTCTTCAGGCGATAAACTAGTCCCAGACTCAGACGGTCAAATATTTAGAGATCTTAAGACACTCTGTATGAACTCCACAGCTTTAGAGTTTTAGAGTTTAGAGTGGAGAGGCACAAGCCTGGCACACAAGGCTGGTAATGAAGTGGTGGAGAGTCGATGGTAAACTGGCAGGGATGGCGTGATGAGCTGGTGGTGGGGGAAGAGGACACGGACACCCCTCAGTCTCTGCATTTGGGAGAGGATTTATTCAGGATGACACCCTGCACTGGCTGACGGCTGGCATCTCTAGGGCCTGAGTGAAATGAGCAGTCGGAGCCCTGACACACATCCAGTCCTCATGTCAATTCAAATCAGCAGGGCCTGTCAATCATCTCTGCCCCAACTCCCGCCAGCCTGGCACCATCTCTCCCTCCTTCATTGTTCCAGTTCTGCCCCCTGCCCTCTCTGTGTACCCTCCCCTGTCCAGACAGTCCCACCTAAGAAGCAGGACATCATACTCCTCCCTCTACTTCCACACACCCAGCATTACACCACCCACTGCAAGACAACCTCATGCCATGTGCTGTGTCACACAAAGCCCAGAGCAGACAGAACTTCTCAGTGCCACAAACTGACTGACTGGATGAATTGAGATATTCATTGCAAATAGACTTATGCATGGAACATTTACACACAATTGGTTCAGTCCAGAAAAAAATAAAAAGCTTAAAATTAAGTAGTTGGCACCAGCTTGAGTAAAATTAAAAACATTTGCAGTAATGACACTCTGGGTATTAGTGATTATAACATTCTAGACTGTGTGTGTGTACATGTGTGTAGGGCGGGAAAGGGGAGGGGTGGAGTAAAACAACCACAGATAATCAAAGGTCGGTACATTGTGCCATTAATGTAATATTAATGTAATGATAAGACTACTACAGCACTGCCAATGAAGGAGAGTCTTGATAATGACACACACATAAAGAGCAGCAGACTCAGGGCTTATCTCCATTGGATCCAGAGAGGGAGAAATTAATCCTGATGGGCACTGTGCTGTGAGCTCTCTGAGACATTATACTATTAGGAATTAAAGTCTGATCAAAGACCGATACCGCTTTGCTGTCCTACAGGTCCCTGCTATGTTCAGCACTGCAATCCAACGCAGACCTGGTGGCAGACAGAGGTGCCAGGAAACCTGATCCCACAATGCAACATAAACCTCAGCCTGCATGCTCAAGGTCACCGCAAAGACAAAAGACAGATGAGAGGAGAGGAAAACAAACCAAAGAATAGAAGAAATCAGTCATTTTTTTCTTTTCTTTTAAACCTTTGTAGTTAACAGAAAGGAGGAGGGGGGCAATGTGTATGTTTGGGTCCCCCCCCCCCATCTCTTTTAAGAGAGGACTTTGAAGCGTTTGAAGTATTGAATGACCTCCAGGTCTGGATGAAGAAAACTTGTGTCTATTAAGAGGTAAAAAAAGCAAAATGATAAAGAAACAGGTTTTTTTTGGTAAAGGGAGGTGTGCAGAGATGGTTGAGAGGGTGATAGGCAGAACAGGCTCCTGCACAGACACCAGGCCATCCCTTGGTCCAGGTACCTCCACATGAAGAGTATGAGTATTTAGGTAATAGACAGGGTATAGGCGCCAGGGATAGAGCTGATGCCCACAAGCATGCCGGAGTTTGGCAGATACCTATCTCTCCATGTATCGCTCGCCAGTGGCACCCCGCTATTGCCCACCCCCCCACCCCCACGCCAGTCAAGGTGAGGAGACGCAGCTGCACGGGGGAGAGTGCCGCCTGTGATGGATGGCGTTCGTCCACCCCGGCCCCTTCTCTCCCTGAGAGCTGGTGACTTTCCAGTGAGGCAATTATCATTGCGGAATGCGTAATAGCCTAATTAATTACAAGTGTCAGTACGGCCTTTGTTTCATTGTAACGGGACATCATGCCAACTCCGTGTCCGTTTTCAAAAGAAAACTACTGATGAATGGGGGGGTGGGGTGGTTGGAGTGGGGAATGGGAGTTCCAGAACAGGCGCTGACAGACGAGGAGAAGGCTGCACCTTCAGGCCTGGCTCTGACAAAGAGGCTTCTTGTTTCTCACAAAATTCTTTCACTTCTCACAACACTTATCATTGGATGGAAAATTTTAATGGAAAATTAAAGTGGTCAGTATCTCCACTCTAACTTCCCCAATACCACAAGCAGATCTTGTTCCCATCACTCTGTCTAGATGAACTTAAGAAGAAGCTTGAATTTTACCCATTTAATCATCCTGATGTATATGTCCTTGTGAGGCAGCCAGGTGACTTGGCCTGCTTCAGCACTGGTTTCCAGTGTAGTAGCAAGTCCCATGACCTGGTACAAGTCAGTCTTGGTCACTGTGCCAGCCTTACAATGCTATGCATGAATGGACATCATGTCTCATTCGGTCACAGGTGGTTTGGTTCCCTGTCTCACTGTATACAATCTCTTTTGGCTGATCAGACACCTGTGGTCTCTTGGTGCAAACTGCAAGTGAAAAGTGCTCCTCAGACTTAAAGACTGCAGTTCACCTGAAATAATAATGGAGTTTTTTTGCAGTTATGATATAGGCCTGTTAAGTCAGCATTACAAACTTTGGAATATACACTCAACAAAAGAGTTACTGGCAGCCTTCATAAAAATGAAAATATAAGCCTGTAAACATAAACACAGATAATAAGCTACATCTCATGCTCAAATATATGGGAAAACATGTGTCTACTATAGTACAGTTGGTGAAAATAAAAGACATTTAGTGACAATCAAGCTATTTTTCTCAGAAGCATAACAATCAAAATGATTGGCTCCCCTGGTTTTAGGTCTTAGTGTATACTCCTCTGGAAAGGATAACAGCATTGAGTCTGTTTTATAACACTGGGTTAAAACAAATTGTGAGGGTCCTTGAACCTTTCAACCACCCATGAACCTTTCAGGATCCATGAATTCAGTCCACAGCTTTTCAGCTAGGTCCACAGACTGAGATGGGGATTAGCAAACAATTTCTTTGTTGATTTTTAAGTGTGTTTAGGGGTCACTGCCACCCCCTGAACTTCCACCTACAGCCAAGTCTTAGTCTCCTGGCAGAGGTAATCAGGTTTTTGACCAAATCTTCCAGGTCTTTAGTGGAATTCATGTTACCATTGAGCTTCTCAAGGGCTCCTAAATACTCAAGGCCAATACGGTCTGTCACCATATTTTAAGGTAGCTATGAGGTTCATTTCTTTGCACTCTTTGCTCTTCTGACATTAAACATACTGATGGTATGAATGCTGAAACAGTTCAACGGGTATCAGCTGATCGTAAGACCAATGGTGATGGGAAAACTCCTGTTGTGCTCAAGGAGGACTTTCTTCCAGAAATCCTTTCAAATATCCTGTTGGCATAGATGTGGCATCTAATTGGTAAGATGCAACTTCTCCAACTGTGTCCCCTGGATTCTTTCAGCCTACCACACCATTTACGTCACAGTGCATGAAGACAGGCTAAATGGTACATTTTAAGTTTTTGTGTATTTTTATACCCATTATCTGATTTGTGAAGATCGATAACTCTTTGTCTTTTTTTATTTGTCAGACCTTTTGCTTTCCCCATGGTGATGGATGACAAAAGGATTTCACATGCATGTTACCTCCTCTTCACACTGTAGTGAGGAAGGAAGTTACAGGATGCCACAATACCTTTCCTTAATATCAACTCAAATAAATACAATGATATTGTATATGTAAGTTTGATTTAACTTTGACTTATGTTTGATGCTGTTTTAAAGAATGTTTAGCAGTGCCAATGCATTTGAAAAAATTACAATAATGCATGAAATCATTCTTTTAGAACTGCTGTCAGAGTGTCACAGATAGAGTTATGTCATACATAGAGGAATATAGTTTTTCTATATGTCTGAGCATCTAGATCAAGGGTACCAATAATTCTGACTTTGACTGTATTTATGTAGTTATGTATAAAAGAATGAGTGTTTAAATTGATTGGATTGTCTTGTGTCATTCTATGTAATCCAATGATAACATTTTGACAGCAACACCCAGAAAGGGCAGCCACAGAAATATGAGACAGGAATTTCACTGTGGTTAACACAAGACAGGATCACACTTCCTTCTAACACCATTTCTTTGTGTCCCTAACCTCACTTTGTGTGTGCTGAAAGATATTATGTACTGCAACATTTTCCTATTTTTTGGCGGAGGCAAGAGTTGGGGGTTTCGGGAGTTGGGAAAAAATTCAGGACAAAGACAATTACAGAACGAGGGAAGAAAAATCAAATAACTTCACAGAATCAGAAGTGGAAAATTGCAGCGAGTGATTGAGCTGAGGGAGAGACAGAAGACAGTTTTATTTTCATCCTTGGCTAAACACACCAACCGATTTGAAAGAAACTTAATAAAATAGCAACCTTGAAAGGAACAACTGGGGGGCTGTGCTCCTCCCTGCAGACCCCTCAACAGCAGGGAGCTCATTGCGGAGCACAATGACTCTACAAGGAGTCAGCGCTGCAGTTAGGGGTGGCTCTTCACTTACTGTGGAGGAGTTTTACATAATTAATGACTGTTGATGTTTCCAGGTAGTCGCCCGGCAAATACACTACAGACTTGCTGCCACGATCATCGTTCCTTTTCAAGAACAACGCCAGAACAGACAGCTTACATTACGAACACAAACAAGCCAATTTTTTGCACCGCGTCTTCAGAAATTACAACAAGAGTGTTCGGGGCAATGACTCAGTCGCTCATGAAATTTATAACAGAAGAAGGGAGCGTGCCTGCGACATCTCGTAATCTGTTGAGGTTTTCAGCTGGGTGTCAGCAAGATGCCTCTTCCTACAGTGGGAGAGCGCACTGACTGATGGAGGTGGAGCAACAGGGTCTAATGACAGTCAGTTGTGAACAAGGAGAGACGCGACTATGAATAGAAGCATATATCTGACCCTGTCCAGGCCGAGCCTAGGGCACTGTTCAGATCGCCGCGAGGCTGTCCAGCTCTATATCTGGATGTCTTCAATTAAACATTTAAAACACGCCACACAGGGAGGGCTATTTTTTAACAGCCCTTCCCACCACTCATTATTAATTTGTAACAACCTTTAAGGCTTTTTGATGTCATACATATTTTACAGAGAGATATCATTCCCTTTCAGGGTTTTTGCATGTAGATCTCTGTGCCTGTCAATGATAAATCACCTGGTGCCTTCGTCAAGGTGTGTAGCCATCCACTATAATTAGTTCAGGTAAAGGTAAAAATGCAGGACTGTGGGCAGAGCACACTAGCTATGCTTTAAAAAGTGTCTTGAACATTCAAAAATGATTCACTGATGTATTTGGATCAGTACATAAAACCTTTTAGGAAGTCACAATAGGATCATTTAGAGGGTTTTTTTATGTATTTATGAGCACGGACTTTGTGGCAGTCCATTTGGGAGTGCGTAAATCAACGGCATGGTGAATTGCGCCTGGAGGGCAGGGCGGCTGTGGAGGACATTAACAGGGCCCCATAATTCTCACACCGTGTATGTGGGGTGCCAGCCCTCCGCTCTGCGGCCTCCGATTTGGAATTTCTTCCATGTTCGTTGGACGAGGGCCCAAACTCCACGCATCTCCGTGCCAATGTTGTTCTACAGCTGTAAAACAAATTCCCTGCGTTTGTTTAATTCCGTGCTGGTCGTCCCTTTGGCCAGAAGTCTGATGTCATCATGGTAATGACTGCCCTTCCCCACCTGACCCTGTCTGGCGCACAGCCCCACCCCCATCAGCAACAGGAAGCCTGGCCGACATGTGCTCAATACAGGCCTGGACTGGAAGGTGCCAAGAAGCAAAGGCATGGCTTGACTGTGGACAAGACAGAAACAAGTTTTGCAAATCAGAGATCACCTGCGACAGTTCATTAACTGCACCCATGATTGTCAAAACAACGCTCCTGCAACAGGATCAAGCATTACATGTCATTTTAGGTCCTGTGGGTTAATCTGTTAGGCTACTGATGGACTGCACTGGAGAATACCAAGACAAACCACTAAGAAAGATCAAGCTGAGGAAAAAAAAAGAACTTTATACCCAATTTTTTATCTGTTGCCCCAGTTTGGAATGCACCAACATATCTGTAGGCCCATGTAGTCAGTGCAACACCATTTGGCCAACTCATGAAAGCACAATTTGGCATCATATCAGACATTGAATCATAATACCGAAAGCTGAGGGGACAGAAAGTAAAACTTCTTTTACAACCAACTCTTTTGCCTGGACCAAACTAACCCCAATACTCAGGAGTCATCTATTCAACACACAGAAATCCTGTAATCCCTGCATAAAACATTTGCTAATCTTGTAGGATTTGCATGGTTTCACTTTATTATCTTTCAAATCTAAATGAAATTTAGATTTAATTGTATAGCTACAAATAAATAAAAATATTACTCTTATAGCTATGAATGTGACAAACAATGCATCATTATTTCTATTTAGCATAAGTACACATGCTCAAATACAATATCACTGATTTCATACCATTATGGATTATAACCATCACAGATTTTGCATATAAGAAAATTTAAATAATCAAATATCCAATTACATTTAGACAGTTTCAATCTTCCAAAACACTCTTGACACATTTGTAAGATTGGAATTGGTTCTTGCAAGCCTCCATATGTTCTTGAGTTCAGGACAATTTTGCGCGGGTTAAAAATAAAAAGAACCTGACACGCACGCCTGCTTTGTGACTGCGAGCACCATTTCGCCAGGTTTTCACACGGGACGTCACAGATTCGCAACACTAATTCCCGACGCTATTTTGGGCACCATCTCATTAGGAGGAAGAAATGCGCTGGGTGTGAAATAAACACCAAGACACTGTTTTACCACAGTGGCAGCAGAGGCCTAGGGAGAGTCATTTTCAGGCAGTGTGGTGTACATTGTTAGAGCCCATGGGTGCCAATGGGATAGTCAGTAAGCCTACTGCAGGCCAACACTGGTCTTTTGAAGCCCTCTGGGAGGTATTTTTAAAATGTATTTTCCTTTATTTAGTCAGGTGGGTCAAATGAGAGCTTAGGTCCTTTTTGCAGTGATGACCTGGGAATTCAAAGTGGGTGGCAGGGGATTGTGTAGCCAATCGGATGAAGGGGGGTGATAAGGTGGCCTAATGTAGAAAGCCAGTCTTATGGGAATTTGACAAGGACACCAGGGTTAACATCTCTACACTTTTGAAAAATGCCATGGGATCTTTAATGACCACAAAGAGTCAGGACCTTGGTTTAACATCTCATACAAAGGAAGGCACTTTCTACGGTACAGTGCCCTCATCACTATGGAGGGGCATCGGTTTTCTATTTGGCTCAGAGGGAAGAGTGACACCTACTGGCCCACCAACATCTCCTCCAGCAGCAAGTACTAAGCAAGCCCACAATGCAATTTGATATGAAAGTGTAACAGCATAGTACAGCTGCTAACATAGCAATAGTAAGCAAGGTAGTGCATAGCAGAGGTCAGGAGGTCATGACTTGTGATCCACCAATGGCTTTGGGTTAAAACACTAAGGACAGGGAACTAGGAATCCTGCAGGTTTGGATATTGAGATTATGTGTGGACAAAACTAATCAGTGCCTGGCTCGAGAAATATGAATTGTAATAACAGAATAAAAGAGTAATGGCTATTCCCAGCTCAGCCCCAGGAGCCAAGCTGGACCTGTCACCATGGTAAATATCCCCACTGCTAGCAGCTTGTTTACGTCTCCGGTGCTGCAGGAATGATATCCATGGCCAGGCCTCACAGGCAGTGTGTCCTTGGTGATCATATCACATGCCTCTCCAGGCCTTGGTGGTGGGGGCAGGAGTGGATGGTAGCTGCAATACTGAAAATTTGTGGGGAAGCATCCCTGAATGGGGGAGGGGGAAACTCTCAAAACAGATTGTTCTTTACCATAAATTTAAGAAAAAATAACTGATTCAGCAACAACAAAAAACTTCAAAGAAATTGCAGATAAACAACAACCAACATGTGTTTAAAATGTGAAAAAGATCTGAAACTAATAACACAACATGGGCACTCAGAGTAAAGGAAGCGTAGCAACTGCCCAGTGCAAAGCATGACATGCAGGTGATTTATTACTTCAGTCCAGAAAGTCTAGAGCTAGAAAATTTCCCATCACACAACCCCATGCAAAATAAAACTGTTGGTGGTCACAGCTGGCTGAATGATGGAATAAGGACAAAGAACACTGCATGAAAGGACATGCACACATGACATGGAGGAAAGAGGATGGGCATAATTAACTAAACTGTGAGCAAAAAACATGGAATGTGATTACGGCACACTGTGCTACAGTACTCCACACACAAAAATAAAGTGCGTTAGAGGCTTGTGCATTAAAAATGAACAATTTTATGAAGAAGTGAAGCACACAATTCAGAGAATTACAGATAAAAAATTATACATTCAAAAGGTCATGCTGAAGTCAATTGTGCAATATACCGTAACAGAAAACTAAAATCACTTCCATGGAAGCACTCACTAGTCTGATACGCAGGATACTTCACTAAAGAAGGACAGATTATTCAAGTCTAACCTCTAAAGCAAATAAAAATGGGGAAAAAAAAACTTTTTAAAAGTGATATGGGATAAGCAAAGTGAATTTCAGCGACTATTCTTAAATACAGAAGAGAGGACGGGAGGCATGGATGCAGTTAACATAATTGTCTTTTCCCCGCTAAAGTAATGACCTATCGGTCCAGCTGAGTTATTGTGTTAAATTAAAATCAGACAAAAATTCTGAGTAGAGTACACATACTGTACATGTATTAAAGACTTGAGACAGTTCATCAGTGTATCAACTTCTATACTAAAGAAAAAGCATGTTTTTTTTTTTTTCCTCTAGAGCACATGTTTTGTTAATGAATGATCACTTGAGTGGCTGAGCACTTAAACTATTGGGTTTGTTTTAGTGGCACTTTTTTGATGGGAACTTGCAGGATTCCTGCTGGTAGTCATGGAAACGCTTCGGGAGAAAACAAGAAAATCAAAGTGCAAGTTGGGGGGAGTGTTTAGAGTGTGTGTGTGTGTGTGTGCGTGTGTGCACAGGCGTGCGTGAGAGCCAGAGAGAGAGATTGATTGCATGAGTGTGTGTGTGTGTGTGTGTGTATGCAGGCAAGCCCATGTGAGTCAGAAGGCAGACAGACATGGGTTGATTTAGTTGCGGGGAAAGATGGCTGTCCTTCAGACTGAAATTGGTCTCAATATGAAATGTAATACAGCAGTTGGATCACTGGCCGTCTGTGAATCTTCAGTTGTCCTTCATGTTACTGGAAACTGATATGCACCATCACACACATATATATCAGTCTCTTACATATAAAATCAAGTATGCTACACACACATCCCTTCAAACCCATACAAATATGCTAACACCTTTCCTTGCACATTACAAACATTTGCTCTGATGAGCATGTTCACACATGCATGCTCACACACGTACACACGTGCAGACAGACTCCTGAGTATTTCAACGATGCAATGACACAAAAAAAATTGCTGTTGTAAATGCCTGAGCTCTTGATGCCATTCAAATGAATGTGTAGGGTTGGTTCTTCATCTATGAATGAATGGAGGAAATACTGGCTCTGAAAGCAGAGAAGTCTGTCCCTGACCTCCACGGAGCATCCTCTGATCACCCTTATACGTTTTTTTTTTCTAAATCACTGCAAGGACCACAATACCATCAGTCCTCCCTTCCTCTGTCAGTTGTGTCGTACTATCGACACTTCTCTAGGCGATACTGTTCGTGGTAAAGAGCGGAAACGTCCCGCTAATCCTTTGGGACCCAATTAAAGGGATGACGTTCCCATCACTGAGGAAATCGGAAGGGACGTATGGTCTCTGCTTTAATTGTATCCATGTTTCAGTGTTCGGAATGGCCACCCTTTTCCCACTGTTAATAAAATGGAGGAAAGAAAATGGGAATTATATTCCATTTTGATTTCTAGGGGGAGAATTAATGCACGTCCACCTGTTTATCCATGTTGCACAGATACTTAATCGAACACGTAGTTTAGGGTAGCTCCGTCAGGGGAAAATCTGAGCGGAAAGGTGTTTATTTTTATTGTATTGTATTTCTTCCCAGAAAAACAATAAAGTACTGTGTTCAAATCTCCACCATGCACGATTTCGTGACTGACATACCCCTCTGAACTCCTAACTCAATACATAACAGAAGAATACTTCCACTCTTCTCTCCAAAAGAGTTTTGCCATGCAGTTCCTTTAATACAACCACATGTTAATTAGTATTGCGGATAATCCGATATTGAAGAGCCCCAAACTGTCAGGTCAAATTATAAACAATCGGTCCAAACGTTAGCGCATCTGACATTTTGCGCTGCTATCTCTCCTAACAAAATGTTCCCTAGGTACTAATTGGCCTACTTCACGCTTTTTCCTCTTTGGATTACCAGTTCTTTATATTTTGGGGTATTCATCATGACAAGCATCAGTGTGTAACGTGCGGCATTCTCTTTTTATGCGGAGGGCAAAGAAAATGAAATAACCCTTTCGAGTCCGTAGTCGTTACAAACATGCCAAAGCCAACTAGGCTACTGTAGATTCTGCCACTGCATTACGGGAGCTGTGATGTATGACACTGTCAAGTCTACCTTCACGAGAAAAATTAAATGTAATTTAAAAGGAAAATAAAAGTTCAAACCCTTAGCTTGCAGCAGAGTAAGTGTAACTTTTCTCTTCTTGCATTATTTAAGATTAGCTCCATCATTTTATCAATCTATCGATCTTTCGCCAGAAAGATGAAAATGGAAAAATAATGAGGCCAATGAACACTGTGTAAAGAACATCAATGTATGAAATTTAATTATCCGCTGAAAAAAAGTGTCGGCTATTTTCTAAAACAAAAAGAAACCGAAAAAAAGAAGCAGTTAATATTTTTCCCCTTCTGCATATTTTAATTACCAGATCAATCATAACTACATACAGCGGTGTTTTGTGAGAGAGCAGAAAATTGCGAGTCTAAATGAAAAACAATAGATTTGCTTTAAAGTCTAGGCTCTTTTGAAGTCTAAATTAAAATTTCAGGTACCTTTAGAGAAAGCCTGCTTCAGAAAGTTATGATATTTAATTAGTGCGTTTAGATTCCATTGAAATTAAACTTCACAGCCAGGTATCTCGTGAAACAAACTATCAGGAGAAATCGCAATACAGGCAGGTGACTCTGGCACCTCTCAGACCGATTCTAAATCCTCCGTACACCACACAGGGCTCACTACTGTAGACACTCATTTCCTGACTCAACATTGGAACTGGTCCCGAATTGCGAAAAGCATGTTGATTAATTGGACAGGCACTTATTTATTTGGTAGTTTTATTTATTTATATTGTTACATTTTATTAATTTATTTATTTTATTGTCGGACTTGGTTCTCATTTTCTTGGTTGTAAGGACGCTTGATGTTCATTTCTCTTGGCGTATCCCTTGCCGGCGCGATGCCACCGATTTCACACATTTTTATTGGCTAATTTGAGTGTGCACTTGCCAGCAGCTGTGAGAGAGCCAGGACTCCAGGCCTCTCTGTGTGCGCGGCTCCGCTCTCCATCCATTCGCCTGCTGACTGATCGCTTCCTCACACCGGCAGTCACAACGCAACCTACTCATCACCAACGTTCCTCGATTTTTATTTGGCAGCGTTGTTGTATTTGTCATTTGTCTCTCTGCGATATAAACAAACAGTGGCTCGGCCTTGATGTATTTGTGTTGCTTTCGTTGTGGTTTTTCCGCCAGGTTTGCCCATTGATGCAATTCCTAACTATTTATTTTTCCTTGGATCAAATGTTTGGTGTGAAAGCTGAGAGGAGATGCGTGTCCGCAGCCCCTCCCACGCCCACAGTGCGGTGGAGAGCAGTGACTGACACAAACATTCAGACGCTAGCGGTAACACACAGCCTCCTGCACACACTCAAGAGCTCTGCCCTACTTTTCCAGCAAAGTGTACAATGCAGAGCCGGTACCACCCTCTTGATTAACTTTCCTCTCCATCACACTTTCCTTCTGGAGGGTTGAGGGTGTTTATCTGAATTCCAATTTCATCTTTTATGGCATCTGAACAACATACAGACTACTGGTATTGTTTTTTCATGGATGCTAGGGCAGGTCAAAGTTGACCTGTTTGGTAGCCTATTCATCCCATTATTCAATGGGTCCTGGCTCCAACACCCATTTGATTACACTATTGCTAAGCAAAAAGCTTAGAAACTCCCACCTAATTCCTTGTCACAATTTAGTTGGCCTGACCAGTTTCACATGCTGCACGGCCTTATCTGGTAGAGAGCCGAAAGAGAGCTGCAGACAGCAAGCGGACGGGTAGTCGGACACCAATAAGAGGAGAATCGGGTGCTCGCTGGGGTGTCGGCCCACCGACATCGCTAACATTTTCACAGCATTGGCAGCCAGGCGTGACGTCTTCTGGCGCTGGGGTTCATGGCTGTCAGGACTGTAAAAATTAAACCCAGCACCGGAGAGCAAAACGTGCTGAAACGCATCAATTCCATGTGGCTGGAGATGCAGGGGTCTATTTATAACACCACCCTCCAACACCGCCACCACCACCCCCCCCAACCTGGCTCGCATATTCTGCTTTTTATATATGCAAAAAATGATGAATATTTCCTACAGAGACCTGCAGACAATGCATTAGTCGGGACAAGAAAGCAAACAATCAGACAGTACACTGAGTCCAGGGAGACTACGGGAGGAAGACAGAGAAAGAGAGGCATTTCAGCACTAAAAGCCATGGGTAAGTTGTTAAAATTCATAAGACAATGGAAAGTCTATTTTTTAGCTCCTTCTCAGCTAATGTCTTCTCTTAAAGCACAGTAAAATTTACACTTTACCTGAGATCCAGTCATTCTGTAGTATTCAAAACAAAAAAAGTGATACCCAGAATGCATGGGGATGGTGACTTAAAGATACTCAGATTATATAAATTCTAGGCCAAACAGAACAGTCTTGCTTTAGAAAATAGCCACAATCCAACCAAATTCCTTGAGCAGCTACTTAAAGAGAAACACAAATTGCAAGACATCCTATGTCTCTTCACATGAATTGATGAAGGGGGCAAAAAAAATCCAGTCTGACAATTTTCAGAGGGCAGAGTTTCCTGTCAGAGCTCAGACATGTCAAGGCTGTCCCACCATGGGAACAAGACTTGTTGGCTTGTAAAAGTCAGGTGCTGTGAAAGATAGGAGCATTCACAGATCCGAACAGAACCGGAATCACATGTTCGTTTCCTCACGGTTGTGGAGTAGAAAAAAAAAAGGGGGGGCGAAAATAGCGTCAGCGTGAGAGTCCCGCACTTCTGCTGCTTTGGATCCTATTTTTATCGGCACCATGGGCTCCAGGCTTGAATGTGTTTTGCATATTTAATGGGCTGGTGTTCCTGGGCTTGACGTGGTATTCAATGAGGCAGAAAGTCAGTGTTAGAGCCACGTGGCAGGGGCTGCCCCCTCACCGACCACCCTCCATATCCCACCACCCTCCATCCCACACTGCACTCCTCAACCTAATTCCCCATCCTTCACTGCGCTGACCCCCACCTCCCCCAGATACAAACTGAGTCTTAGGGCGAGACAGGCAGGGTCCTCCACAGACAGTCTGCACAAGGCACACCATTCCTGGCCTCATAGTGACTCACCCTAGGCTCACGTCAGCCCTCTGGCAGCTGGCTGGCCCCTCCAGCAGCACAGTGTTTCACACCTACTGCACTAATAACCCAGGGGAGGGAGCAGCTCTTACTTGGGTCTGAAGGCAAGGGCTTGGAGGTGAGGACCGTGGGGGAATGGGAGGGGAGGATCACTGGGGGAGGGGGTTGTGGCTGAATTTGGCACAACCCCCCCCAATGTGGTGTAACTGGTCGACTGCTGAGATGCTGTGAGGGCAGTAACAGCAGACCTGTTGCACAGGGGCTCACCTGCACAGCCATGTGGAGGCACTGGAGATACAACTGGACATGCTGGGGATACATTGAGGTGTTAGGGAGGCGTTGGAGATTTTGAGCTGTTTGGAACTGTTGGAAGTAATCTGGAAACACTGGGGATCTCTGCCAGTGTATTAAACAATGAAATGTGAATATTCCTCTTCTGGTCCCACTAACATCAGAGTGAAGGTCAGGCTACAGATCCTCCCAATCCAAAAATCTTTCCAATACATCCAAACCCCTTCCCCTTCTAACCAGCAGGTGAGGCCCTCTGGTCCTCCGACTCCGGCCCACTGCCATCTGATTATACCAGCAAACGGCTTTTCGCTCATGAGATGCGCTGACATTTCTCAACAGCCCCTTCCCACAATCTTGATTTAAGCATCAGGAGAGATCAGATTTTTTTTTTTTTTTTTTTTTATGGAGCTGTTTATAGGAGCCCATCACTGGGAAGGTTGCTGTGGTGAGGTGACACTGTGCCTGGGCACCAGCCTATGAAACCGCAATTGAGTTTTTATGACGAAGGCCCAGGGAAAGGGGTTTATGACAGCGAGAATCACAGGGCTATTCAGGCCCGCGCTGCCAAGAGCAGCATCTCATGCTGATAGGTAATTATGGAGTTTCTCATAATAACACTGAAGGGGCCTGCGTCATAACACGGTGCCTTTTTTTTTAACACCGCCATAATTAATTATCATCTGTTACTCTTTGATTTATTCTACCGTTCATAACATATTTATAAATTCAAGATGAATTATAATTTCCTCCTGGAATTAATCAAAAGGAGGAAGGACCAGTCTCCTTTATATGAATGATCAAAACCTGGATGTCTCTGCCTGCCGGCGCCTTTCGCTGCTTAACATGGGGGGTCAGGGTGATGCTTAACATGCCATTCTGGAAAGTTTATAACTGCCCTGGTATACTGCTTTAGGAATAACAGGGAAAATGGAAAAGCATTCCAGTCTTACACAGGTGAAACTGAAACCCTTCAGCTATGCACAAGAGTCCACATTTAAGAACTACTGTATTCCACAGACCACATGCACAAAAACTGTATGAAGGTGTAAATCATAAATACAACACAACTGATGGAGATAATATCCGGTCAGTGCCTGAAATGCTAGACAGGTGCACCAATCTACAAGAAAAGTTAATGTAAAAATTATTTTTTCAACCCACTGCTTTAATATTGTATGTCTTCTTTGATGCTGAGGTTTTGAATCTGGACTCTAAACCATAACGATTTGGATTATTTGTGGTTTGTAATGAGAGTTACTTTAAGTTTGAGTTTTCAAACACCTGCACACTGAGAAGAGGTTATTTAATCACTGGTGAGATCCTGTACCCTGTGCTCTTTCCTGGCCTAGCTAGAGAGTTCTGGTCCCTACTTAAGGAGGTCCAGCAATGGCTGCTCAATGAAAAATCACAAGTGGAAACACTGAGCCTGGACTGTATGATGGTTCTGGAGGAATGTGTCCACAGCGATTAGAATCGGAGCCAAACAAATAATGGTCCTACTGATGAATATTCATGAGCACCTGCCTTCACCAGGGCTCTTTAGGCACAACAATACTGGTACAGAAATTTCAATGACAAGTAGAACGTCTCACATCTTTTCAATAACCATACAACTGCAATTGTGTAGATACTGTGGGAGTACTTGCTCACCCAAGAGGCCACACTGAAACTGCTGGGGAAATTCAGAACACAAACCGCTCTCTCCCTCTCTAGCAAAAAGCAAAACACCTTTCTAAAAAGAAAGAAAAAGAACACCATTGCAGTCATGTGACACCATCACAAAGCAAAAGTGAGATACATTCTACACCATATGCTTATGCAGAAAACTAAATCTGCGTCCACTTTGTTGTCGAGAGGGGGGAAAAAAGGTAATTAATAGCAGCCATTTGTTGTTTTGCTGTCTAGTCAGCTCAATCCTACCTTTTCAGTTAATAATGAGGAAATAATTTCTGAGCTCCAGGGGTTAATGGTATGTAACCGGCAGAGCCGCTAATTACACGTTACAAACTATTTATCAGAATCTCCATCTGCGCGGCACGATGACTCTCATTGTGCACGCTAAATTACTTCTCGGATTATCTTTGTAAAGCAAGTTTCGGTAATTAGGGGCCTGGGCTGATGTTTTCTTTTTCGGCAGTGCCAACAGACACCAAAAGAAGAAACAGATGACTGGTTAATTTAGGCCTGACACAACAAATAGCACACAGACAACATCTCGCCTTACAGTGTAAAAAAAAACCATCGAGAGAGGGGGGCCTGTCAGAGTTTGATGGGAGATGGCATGTCCACCAGCAGAACATACTTTGTGCTGAAAAACTCATACGTTGCTGCATCGTGAGTCTTTGGCATAGTGGTGAAGTTGGACCATAAACATGGCATGTTCTTGGGGAGCCCCCCAGAGAGTGAACAGACAGAATGAGCGGACTTGTTTCAAACAAAGTTTTTGAAAACAACTTTCTGTGAGGTTGACACAACAGGCACGTGACAGGGGTCTGCGCTGCTAATCCATTAACGTGAATGATCGGAGTCATTTCCTTGGTTTCTCCACAAAGGTGTGTCTCTGACTGCAGTGACACGTGCCATCATGCCGGCCTCCACAGCAGATTTGATTAAAATTACCTTCATTATAAGGCTCTTCTTCATTATAAAACCAAAAAACGCTCATCTCCCAGGGACAGCGGATTAATAGGGACAGCGATGTATTTTAAGCCGTAAACTCTTCTGCTGCTCACTGTCCTTAATCTCCTCTCCACTTCACAGGCCAAATTAACACCTCTCCCCAGGTCTGACGGGACCTCATTAACAAACTTCCAGGGAAGAGGGGAGGAAGAAAAAAGACGAGAAGAAGGAAGGGAAAAGAGGAGAGCGACCAATGACAGCCACCAGCACGGCGATTAACCCTTCTGTGTGCCCGCACAGTTCCAAGCTTTTTCTGAATCTAGGTCGTCAGCTTGTTCTAATCAGTTGCCTGGTTAGCGATAATTAGCAGGCAAGAGTGGGCGAGGGAAGGGGAAAATGGGAGGGCTACATTGAAATAAAACAGAAAAGAAAGAGAACCTGTCGTGTCTTGAGGAACACTTCAAAGCGCTAGATTTCTCTTTTAAATAAGGACCAGTGGTGACGGTGGTGTGTTGAGGGCTTGAAAACCCTGAGGAGTCCGCTTGAAGTACACCACTGCAGGGGGGAAAGGGAGGGGTGGGGCGGAGACTTTGGTCACAAACTTCTGCCAACAGCGTACTGCACGCACTGCCAACTGTACTTTCAGGGGCCTGTGCATTCTCTGCGCAACACAGCACATCTACAGTTTCCCTCAGAAGCAGCAGGTTCCTCTCTAACTGCATAAGCTTGGGGATCAAGGACTGTTGGTGAGTAAAGTTCATGAGCTTCGGCAAGCTGTTTGACATTAAAACTGAAGTCATGCGGTGGGGGGGGCACAGTGGGAAGTGGAGGAGGGGAGTGTCAGAAAACAAGTCCTGTGACAGCTCCGTCCTCTACAATGCCACTGTAGGCAAGGAGGAGGAGAAAAAGGAAAAAGAGAGAGAAAACACTCATTAATTGCATGCTGCCTATTCATTTACAGAACAAAGCCTCCAAGAAATCATCAGACATTAATTAAATTCCTATTCTTTCACTGGGTTTTTTTTTGTTTGCAGTGTTGAGGGCTTGAGAAACTGCACTTTGTGCAGGAGTAAAGCCAGGACTGCTGGAACACTGTCAGGGGGGATTCTCAGGTCTGACTGACAACTCATGGGATGGGCAATACATCTCCTGGCTTCCATCTCCATGCCAGAGTTTAAATTAAAATATAATGAGGGACTGGATCTTGTTCACTTGTAAAATTTCCAGTTTTTAAGCAGTTCTCCTGCACTATTACGAAGAAGGTAGTCTAGCAGTCTGATATTTGTTGTAAATGAGCACACATTACTGGTGTCCTATCGCAACCTATTGTTTGAGTATTAGTTAGTTTGAGTATTGCAGATCCACCCAGTAACATACTCCTATACGTGTCCAAGACTTACATTAATTTAACTTAAATGCAACAATCATCCAGAAAAGGCCCTTGATTCTCTCCAGATGATGAAACAATTTAAATAAGTAAAACGTAAACATTTCCTTCATTTTTGGTCAGAATATAACCACGATATCGTAAATGACTGTTGTACAGGTATAGAACTGGCTTTACTTATGATATAGCTTCAGGTTAACACTGTCTTGAGTTTCAGGGAGTGGGAGAGAAGGGGGAAAACATATTTGGCTGTATCATTTCAATATGCCCGTGCTTTGCGGTCCGTAAACCAGCTCACAAACGTGATTTATGACCTTCATTTAATGGGTAAAGCAGAGTCTTGTTGGGTATCGGGTGACTCTTTCGACAGGATGGCCATCAGAGAAGGCACTGAAAATGTACCATCAGGACAGGAAATGAGGAAATGTTCCTCCAGTCAAGCTGGATAATGTAAACAGCAAGATATCCGATCACCTATCTGCAGAGAGATGCCACTCACCTATGAGGAAAATAAAATCTTGTTGAAAGCATCTGATGTTTGGTGGGTGGGGTGAGGGGGGGATGCACTGATATAAAAGCCTATTATAGTAGTCCACAGCTGGACTGCACACTGAACTTCTGGCTCAGGGTCACATATTAGGTCAATCTATTTTTCTTACCCACAATTCTTTTCAATTCACATCCATTTCCCCTGGGCCAGGCCAATTCCAGTACCACACAGAAATCCCCACACTGAGCCACAACTTTAAAACTGTAATGCTACACAGGATCCAGTACACCTAAATTCTTGAGTTTCAACCACAAGAATATACATGAATCTAAGTGAAACATGTAAATGGAGTCATTAAAAAAAACCAAGCAAAGCTCACCTGGGCTTGGAAACTCTTGAGGACAGGGGCCACCATCTCCCGAACTTCCTGCAGGGAGACAAACAGAAACAAAGGGAGTGTTTAGCCACTCAGATACCATGACATACAAAAGTTTGTGGAATTTAACCAAGAAGTGCACCAAACAGGGTAAAATTTCACCTCTGACACACATATAGGGCCTTCCAGTGTCCTGTTTTTAGACCTATCCATATACAGAATCTCTAAACAACTATCTACATTTTTACTTTCCCTTTATTTTTCGGACCCAATTTGTAGGCCCATGCCATCACTGTGTCACATGCCATGAAATTAGGCTAAAGACTTGTTTACATTTCTCTGAAACTCCAGCAGTCAACCAATATTTTTCATTCCACAGTGCAGAACTGGAAGACTGCTCAACTGGTGAGGCTACCATAAATGCCAAACAAACCACAGAAAATCCCACAGAAATACGAGGAGGGGAAGCGCCTGCTAACAGAAACCATTCTCCCATGGTTCACACTACTGTACCTCCCTGAACGACCACATTTACCACCGGCCCAGATTAGAATCTGGACTGTGAGGCACATAAGTCCATTAAGAAATGTCTCAGCTGTATAAACCACCCAGACAATCCCACATTTCTATACTTTGGAACCGATATTATATATTAAAAAGGTGGGACGTGGCTGGATGTAGTCTCTCAGACTGATGTCATTTTTATCACCCTGCTTGGATAGGCCTTTGCTCCTCCAGAGAGGACCTTGGCAGGTCCGATTACGGCCTTGACCACAGCCAACCACCTGGCACTCTTTCCTGGCCCCTCTCCACAGTCCCATCATTGTAGGCTGGCTACACACAGACACACACAGACACACAAACACACACACACACACACACACACAGACACACACAGACAAACACGCACACACACGCGCACACACGCACACGCACGCACACGCACGCATGCACACACGCACACGCACACGCACACGCACATACACCCACACACAGATGGAGCTATAAACTACCCAGCATAAACTCACGCACACTGCAATGTATGCTGGTGAATTGGACCTTTTCACTATCACACAAGACTTCCGCTCTTATATTCCAATAAATGAACAACATGAAAATCTTTGATTGCATTGCTCCCTCCTACTCAGAATGCATAATTTCACATAAAAAGTCAAAAAGGAAAGGAAGACAGACTGAGAAACAGCAGAAGAGCAACATCAATGCATTTTCAAGTTCAGAGAAGTCCTGTGAATTGATACATTTTTCTTTTTTGGTGGTCCTACTTCCATAAGACGACAACAAAATCTGCTAAAAATGTTGTTTGCATATTTAAAGTTCTTTTTTACAAGCCCAACTGAAATGTCAAATCCTGTTTCATTAGAGCAGCGCGATTTGTGTTTTTCAAGTTTCATCTTACCCCATATTCCCTGAGAGGGAGGAATAAGTGTCTCCCATACGGATTAAAGGGTGGGGTGGGGTAAGGGGGGTTGAATGAGAGAAAAGTGTGTGCGACCTAGTGGGTGGGTGTGTGTGTGTGTGTGCCTGAAAATGGGGATTTCCAGCATGTATTAGCCAGCTCCAGACACAGCACCCTTCATCGCTCCCATCTCTCCCCTCCCAGGCGTCTCCAGGTGAGGGGATTGGGCCTCCTGCAGTGGCAGTCTGATCCCACCGAGCATACCTGCATTACATTTGCAGGATTACGACTCTCGCTCCTTAAGACTCTCTCATCAGGGCCTGCCAGGCAAAGCCTGGGCCTAGAGTCTGGACTCAGGCAGGGCTCATGGCACTTAATCCTGGAGTGAGGGTCAGGATGTCCTCCCCACCTAAGGCCCCACAGGCCAGGGCTCTCTCAATGCACCTGCTGAAGACAACCCGCCTGATGCCAGCATAACAGTGTCAAGGCCATGGTAGCGACAGCCATTAAAGAAACTGGCACAGGCACACACTCCTACAGATGATATGCACCAAAGCGGATTACTCACTGAATAAATGAATGAAAACACAAAGGTAAGCTCTTGCTGCATGTGTCAGGAGCTGAAACGCTCACGGAAACTGAGCCTTGTCAATCTGTCTATCAGCTGCAGAGTGGAGAGGTGGCTGCCAATCAGGGGCACCAGATGCACTGCATAGGGGGTGCGGTGGTCCGGAGTGGGGGTGGATGGGGACGGCTCGAAGGGGAATGTGGCGGACACAGTTACCTCGGGGACATTTCTCTTGAACTCGCGGCTCAGCTCCAGCAGGTGCTTGTGGGAAATTTCGCTCTCCTCCTGTCGTCCAGCCAGTTCTGACGCCACTGAGTTCAGCTCTTTCTGTGGGGAGACAAAAGGGGAGACAAGACTTAAGAGCGCCGCCAACAGCCATACACACAGTTCAGCGTGTACATAAATAAAAATACACTGCTGAATATTAACCATCTAATCCTTCAAGATCCAAGAGCGGCAATACTTACTGCAAGCTGAAGCCCATAAATAATTAAACAAAAATAAATTCAATGTCTAAAGTAGCAAAAGGCCTTTTAGATAATCAGTGTCTAAAATAATCAATATGCCAGCTACAGCAATGGAACTCTCATGAGAGAGGGTGAGAGAGAGAGAGAGAGAGAGAGAGAGAAAGTAACAGAGCAAGTGAAAGGGTGAGGGAGGGAGGGAGGCAGGGAGGGAGAGAAGAAAATATGAGCCAAAGAAGCATATGATAACACTTTTAAAAATAAAAAATAAAAAAAAACCTAAATAAATGTTAACAAATCACAGAACAGGAGTATTACAGGTTTTTGGCCCAGCCCAGCCAAGACTCCAACCAGCTTTGGGTCTCCTTCCAAAAAACATGATTTAAAGAACACACTTGATACTCGTAAAACTCTCTTCCATCCGAAAAAGAATGGCTCTTTAATTTTGCCTTAAAAAAGTGATTTAAAGTCACAAATAAGCCAATAAAATCCTCTTTCCAAACTGTCCTCTTGTGAACAAAGGCACTAAATCACTGTTAGAAGAACCTTTATCTCAACTGATTATGAGTGAGTGGCATAAAAAACCTACAGCTTCAGAGGATGAAGCACAGGAGTGGCAGAGAAGGGAATAGAACAAGAGTCCCTTAAAAAAAGAGCCATCACCTCTGTCTCGGCCCTCATCCTCCGCCTCTGGACGCACCTCCCCCTTTTTCACAAAAAGAGCCAATCTCCCGGCCCAAACCTTTTCCGTGCATGCATTGAGCGCAGCGCTCAGCTGAGCGGTGAGTTCATGCTGTGCTCTGTACCACGTGCCATCCGAAAAAACCCAATGCCATTGATTCACTGTCCAATATCTTCCAGACCAACTGGTTCCTGAGAGCCGGCACACACCAGGCTACTCAGGACTCCTTACCCCTCCACAAAGTGTCAATTGTTTGACGTTCCTTCGCTCCCCCACCCAATTCCAATTTTTTTTTTGGTTTCCTTCACCCCCACCCCCCTCTGCCAAAAGGTCCTTCCTCTTAACTGCTGGCATACAGAGTTAAATTGGAATTCCGGATTCAATTACTGCCCTGTATTTATGTACTGTACGATGCAGAGGAAATTTAATTGACTGTGTTTTAATTAATCTACAGTCTTACTTAAAAGGTAATTTAGAAAATGATCTGATACTGCGGACAAAACCTCAATTTGACATACGAAACATTCAACTTGCTTTTCATTAAAAGGTATTTTAAGCTCCTAATTTCATCATCACTTGATGAAATTAAGACTTCTATATCAGGCCTTAGGAGGAGCTGTTTGTCTCTCTCTCCCACAACAGTGAATGAATGTACTCATTGATGGGTCTAATTTGATATCCCAAGGATGTGTGCAGTGCTGTCCTCCACAGTGGTGGTGGTGGGGGGGTAAGGGGGTAGGGGCAGTCGTGGTGGCGCACTAAAAAGTGTCTTTGCATGTGCTGCATATTGAATTCCTCTGAACACCACAATACAGCTGTCCAGCAGTTAAAGAAATGACCCTTCGGGGGGCTACCACAGTGGGCGGCAGAGGAGGATCACCTCGCATTTCAAGTGCTCTTCCCTTCTCAAGTTTTTCTGCTTTCTGATCAGCCTTTACCGGAGAACAGCAGGTAAAGGTAAAGGCCTCATTAACCCATACTTTTTAAAAGCGCAGCACATTACAAACCAGATGAGTGACCCCACTCAAGTACTTCAAAGATCACATATAGTCTGGCAATACAGAAAATGAAAGGTACGCCAGTACAGCAGAATACAGGACTAGTTTAACTGATCATGGCTGAGCAGCCTAAGGTGTGTTGCATATGTCTCTTTCAAACTTACTTCCATGTCTTGGAGTTGCAGCGCCACTTAACATCAATACTATCGTTCTATGCTCATGATTACCACTTAATGATGGTATGACCATCATCATCATCATCATCGCAATCATCATCACTGTGGTTATGAATATTGGATGCCGGAGGTCCCCTTCACTGCTTTAATTGTGATTTGATTTACATACTCCTGGAGACTTGAAACCATCTGAGACTCCAAGCCTCCTTGAACCATATCTTCTGATACACAAAACCCACACCATTTGCTCATTGAAAAAAGGCATACAACTAACATACATCCTGACAGTCTTTCACATACAGGTCCCCTATGTGCTGGCCACATCTTCGCCTGAAGGACCACCCTGCTGTGATCTTGAAATTGTCTTTGTTGTTACTCACTGTTAATCACCATAAAGGTATGAGCGCTGCACCTTAACCCTTTGGCTTGTTTTAATTTTTTGTTAAATTAACAGGACAGTCATTACAACACTTTTGCACTAGTAAAATAACATTCCACACTGGCTGGTAAAAGTAAAATGGTACTGAGGGTGTTCAGTCCCTTCATATAAAATATTCCTTTAAAGCCTAATTATTGAACACTTGCCCTCATTATTAATTCTCAGGAATCCAACATTCCAAGTTATCCAATCAGAGGCGGCACTGTTATATTATCCAAGCTCATTTGACTGTGATTGATTAAAATAATCGTTCATTTCAGCTCCGAAGAAATAAAAAAATGCAACAAATAAGATCTTTTTTCAAATGAGAAATGGGACAACAAACATGGTTAATTTACATGATAATAAAATTTCATTAGGAGCAGTCTGATGGTTTAACAAAGCATATTCCTTTAAAGTGGGATTTATGTGTTTTCAGCATTCCCAACCAAAGGACCCTTTTAACAGATTATGTGTGGTGGGGTGGGAAATGGGGGAATCATTGCCACAACTTGTTTTAGGTCACAAGTTGGTTTTCCATTCACATGCACAGCACAGCCAATTAATGTCTCGTTCAGATGAGTCACATGGAAGGATGAATCAGATCAGACAACGCACTGTACTAAAACAGACAGCTATTGTGGGTGATCTTACTGCAGCCTCCATGAATTACAAAAAAAAAAAAAAAAAAAAAAAAACTCTAAATGCCTTTAAATAGCAAAAAAAAAAATCCTCATATTCCTGAAAAAATGGACTCTTTGTATAGCACAATTGTGTGGCAACTTGGGCTGGGCAAACAATAGCCTGGAGTTACCACTGTCCGTTGAAGCACACACGGATATGTGCACATACACATATGTGCACAGTGTGTATACATACACAAAATCACTTCTCTCTGACATGCGCGAAAGCATCACTGCTCAATGCTCCTTTCCCTTTGAACTGAGACAGGTAGGGCAACCAATGGAAATGAAACAAGATTTTTCCTGTTGTCCCGTTTCGGGGGGAGTTGAACCAGAACATTTTTTTGTTTAGCCTGTTTCCAGCTTCCTTATTTCTGCAGAGAGAGAGAAAGAGAGAGAGAAAGAGAGACAAAGGCTCCACCTGACAATGAGGAGCTGGCAAGGGTCCACAGAGCCCCAACAATGAACCCCCTTCTTCACGCCGCAGAAGATTTGTTTTTAACCGATGACAAACGAGGTCTCATGGCTGCCTATTATAGCGCCATCTCCTTTCCATACCAACGACATACCCCTTCTCCAGCACGGTGAATTGTTACAAATCAAATCTGTGAGCAATTTCCCTGCATCTCTCTTCCCGGCCTGCAAGACACGCCACTCTCACCTGTAACCCCTGGTGGATGAATGTTTGAGTGCTAAGAGCAAGATGAATGTCGCAGGATGCAAAGGACCATGAAAGAGTGAAGCCTGCCTCATGCTCCCTGCCACTTCCTGTTTCTCTGTTAGTCATTATAATATGTTGCTATTAGTTACAATTATATTTCAGTTACTTGCCAGTAGAACTTAGAATGTACTGAATCAGTTGAGGTTCCACAGACAAGGCACACCAAATCTGCAGTTTGAACTTACAAAAACCAGATCCTTGAACATCACTCAATTTGTTTAAAAAAACTATAAACACCCATATTTTTATACACACAAAGGTAAACTATAAAATTACCAATCACCTCAACAACCCGAAGTCTTGTTTGAGGGGGATATCATTTATGACATAGCTTTTCAAGGCTGGTGGGCCTTGATTTTAGAGCTAGTTGGTACGTAAGCTTAATCACCTTACCCATTTATGTTCGGAAGTGCTAACGTACCTCGTTACACAATAGCAGCAACAAAAAAACATTACAACCACACAAACCTCATCCCAGCATCCCAGTTAACAGGAAATAAACAGAAAAATATAGTCAATTCCCACTACTGAAAACATCTTCAGATGATGGAGGAGAAGATGAATTTTCAGTCAAATATTCAATGAATTAAAAAAAACAAATAAAAATACAGCGATCAGGGGCTGGGCTTACTGTTCAGTGTGTGGCAGTGGGGTCAATACTGAGCTCCTGTCATTAAGTCCCTGCCACTCAAACATCCGGGCATAATTGATGAGTTTCCCCCAGGGATCGTGGGGCTGTCATTGGGCAATGGAGGAGGCCCCGGCTGCAGGCCGATCCAGTGGGACGGCCCAGCCGTGCTGAGGCCAGCATCTGTGGAGGAGCGGCCCGGCTAGCTGACAGACAGCCAGTCACACAGAATTGATTAGGTCAGGTATTCACGCACACGTGCCACAGACAGACGGGGTGGGGTTGGGGGGGGCGGGAATTAAGACCAGGGAGGGGGAAACATCCTCTTTGTAGCCAAGGAAACGGGGAGGGGGGCAGAGGGGCTCTTGAAGGGGAAAAAACACCCAATAAACCAGGAAAAATAAAAGATCCAAATCCCCTGTCAAAACAAAGGTTATGATTTCTGTGAGTCATATTGTAATTCTTCAGCAAAATGACCACACACACAAAAAAAAAATTTACAATCAATGCAGACAACGCAAAAGAAATTACAGGGCAAATTAACATTGAGGATGTTTAGCCATACAAATAAATTTTAAATAATAAACAGAATTGAAGAAATATATTCAATCATTCGAGACACACATACTCCAATCTGCAGCATGCCCATTTCCTGTATTGACTGTTCATTTTACCCGCCTCTCTCTGAGACCTCCCCCCTCCTCTCGAAGAAACAGAGAGTCCGTCTCTAAATGTACAACAACAAAAGCAAGCAAGTGCATCACACACAACTACTTTACAACAGAAACTAAAAATATAAATGTAGGATCAGATTTGTTAGGTATTTAAGTGATTCAGGCCATTTTATCACATGCTACATTAAGGAAACAAGGTTATGACAATGTCGAAAAAAAAAAAGATAAGTGACTACAATAACCATTCAAGACAGCAGCAATGAAAAAACTCACAGCACCAAGTGATCTCGCTAAAATAAAGTGGACATGGAAATGGTTCCTTCGAACAACAGCTTTAGACAACACATTCCATTAAAAAGGGAGAGAAAAGAAAAAAATGCAGATAGGCATATTATTTTTCTTTTTGTATCGCATCTAATTGCAATCAAAGGCAGACGTCTGAAACTGTGACAGCATCAGCAGAATTGCTGCTGAGAGAACAGAATCTTTGTCTAAAAATAATCAGACATTCTGTGCGCTGCTGTTTGTTATAATGGTAATCGATGCTGGAGGCTTTGAATTCCATCAATTTATAGATCCACTCTGTTCTGCCTGGTGACTGTATTCCCTCTCATCCCCCACTGCATGAACAAATGCGCGTGCACACACACACACACACACACACACACACACACACACACACACACACACACACACACACACACACACACTACACACTACACACTACACACTACACACTACACACACACTACACATGCACACACGCACACGTGCACACACATTCATGAACAAACACACGCACTAAATATGCATGCACCCACATGCACGCACCCACACTCGCGCACACATCGGCCAGAGAGAAGCAGTGCAAGGTCCAATGTGTGATTAAGATAAGCACAGATTCTTTTCATGCATGTCTTATCAGCCCACTCTCACTGTGAGGCAGCGGTTTCAGATTAGCTCTGCTGCTCAGACGGTCAGATTTGAGAGGGGATCGATCAATAAATCAAATCACCACAATCAATGGCCCCAATCACCAGAGTCTGGTCTGGCCTGAGCATTATTACTGGCACCCCCGAGTCGCAACAGAGAAGGCAAAAAAAAAGAACAGTTCAAGGAGAAGGTGAGGAAGACACAGAGGAAGAACCAAACAATGGGATGGGGGGATGGAGGGGACAACCCTGGTAGGTGTAGGTTCGCTGCATTGCTTGGACTCACACACACACACACACACACACACAGACAGACAGACACACACACTTTACAGGGGAAAAGCAGCGAGTTTTTCCATTGACTGTTCCGAACTGCTTCTTGTTTTCGCCCCTGCTTCACAAACCAACTCTGACAGTTCAGACCTGGGGGGTGCACCTCTCCACAGCGCCCCATCTCTGTGCAGCTCCGTGCTAATCCGCTAATTCAAGATGACGCTGGCTGCTCCTCTACAGCAGAAGAGCGGACAGACGCAGACGATTGTCCCACGCCCACATACAGAACCACTCACACATAAGCTGTGCATGTACACAACTGCAACAAACTAGCCTCAAACCAACATCCCCATCCACATCTCACACACATCTATACCCATCAAAAATGTGCACAGCACCCAGCACACACCCCCAATGTGCACATGGAGAGATACTCACATGTATGCACACATACACGCACACAGCCAACCTTCTCTTCTCACATGCACACTTCACACACATGATCCACACTATTCACAATGCTCTCTCCCCAACCCACAGGCACAGAAAGAGTACTTTCAGAGTTGAGAGCTGTAAGCACACCTAATAGATATACCAAATCATGCACAAACATAATCTAATGCAAACGGCATCCCACACTCCAAGCAGACAGACAGACAAACTCACACGCTCAGTTTCTGTCAATGCAATTACACCTACCTCCATATTTTTCCCTGAAACAACTCTGCCCCCCCCCCCCCAACCCCCACACCCAACTTCTTCCCACCTCCAGTTCCTACCTTCACTGTTAAGGTAGGATGTGGCCCCCTGGAACCTCCCACACAGGGTTAGGTGTGTGTATGAGCAAAATGATGCTCAAGACCTCTTCCCTCCACAAGTCTATTCATCCCTTCACACTGTAATTGGCAGCCATCAATAGTCTTATTTTTGCCCAGCAGTTTTCTCGATAGCCAATTACTGTTCCCCCTGAATCACCGCAGCAACCCCCGCACCTGCCCCCTAGAGACCAGAAAAAAGAAAAACAACGCCAAGGCCTTCTCCACAACATGCACCCCCTCCACCCCTCCAGCTATCCCAGAATCCTTTACTGAAAATAACGTGAAAGGTGAGTGGCTTGTGTGTGGCCTGCTGAGATCACCCTGGAATGTGAGTGGAACAGGCAGGTCTCTGCACATCAAAAAAAACTAAAACAAACGGGAAGAATCCCTAAAGAACCTGCGCATAGATCTTCTCACACACATCAAAAACGTGACACCGAGGTGAGTGCGTTTTGAGATCCCAACACTACAGGTTTTCAGGATACGGCATGAAAGCAAAGCTAACTTTTAACAACTGAGATGTCTGAAGATAAAAGAGCAGGACTTGGAGAAAACTTTTTCACTAAAGGAAAATTTCATGAGGGTTTTTTTCCCACTCCTCTAAAAAACTATTAATAATGAAATTAATTTTATTGAAAAAGGATTGAGCTGCAAGTTTCTTGATACCACAGATACTACATTCCTTCAGATTTGTTTGATTTATTGTGAACCATTCTAGCATTTTCCATTTATAAAAGCACTACCACAGTATTCTTCTGATGGAGATGTGTATCCATTTTACTTGATAACAGCAGTTTTACAGGAGCCAGTAAAACCTGCCAAGTCTAAGTGGAAGGAAGGTCTATAACCCATAATTCTCAGATAAGATCTAACCAATGTTCCAATGACATCATGTACACTACAAGAGTTCACTCTCTCTCACTGAACAAAGAGCAATGCACATTTACTTGCATCTTACATGGATTGGATGCTGTTGTTGGCTCAGCATTACTGCAAAGCACATCACCTGTGCACACACCTATCCCCAGCACTAAGCCTGAGACACACGGAAATCATCCAAAATAATTAATCCCTCGCCTGTCAACATTCCTTCAAATGGTAAGAGGCTGTAAATCTGACAGGGGGATAAAGAGCACGTGAGCGTTACAAGGATCGGTGAAGGTGTGACTGCTGGTGTCAGATATTAGTCGTCACACTCAGCTTCATTTAGGGGTCTTAGTGCCAGACACACGGGACCGCTTCGTCCCAACCTGTCAACGCTGTCTCCCTGACAGCACACCTGCCTTCCTCTCCCATTCATTAACGTAGATTAGGAACGACGGAAGGAAATGAACAGAGCATATTGTGATCTTCAGAGGGAATGGAGAAGTCTGAGGGTGTTTTTCCCCCTCCTCCTCCTTCTTCTCCTTCTCCTTCTCCTTCTTCCCCCTCCAGTCGGTGAGCGAGAGTATTTACGGGCTGGGAGGATTCCCTGCTGAATGGGGGCAGCGGTGGGATTTGTGATAAAACACGGTCGCTCCATGAAAAGGCTTTAAACAAATGTTGCTGTTCCACTCGGGACTGAGCTCATTGATTGCATTATAGACCCATCCGTAAGATGCAAATATCCCTGCAAGGTATTTGCTTGTGTCTAATAGTGGGCACTGGAAAGGCAGGCTGTCCATTCAAAGCCCTCTATTAACTCTTCCCAAACCCTTGCTATCAGTTGGATCCCTGTCCAACCAGGGATCATCTTCCCATCTGTCCTTCTGTCATCTAAGCTTTCATTGGTTGTTTACAAATCTTTGTTCTGATCATGAAAACAAAATTCCCCAACTCTTTCCCACTCAGTTCAGCAACATTTTGCCTCTCAAAATTCCCTCTGACGAGTCACCTCAATCTGCAATAAGAGATTATATTCAAAATCAGCATCCAATTAGAAAACATTTATCATCCATAAATTGTTAATTATTCCTTTTCTGCTTGTATGTGGTTACAATCAGCGGGTCTATTGTCTTTATAATATACAATCAATGTATTTGATTACATAATGGATCATGTCTTTCAGTCCAGTGGCTAGATGTGCTGAACTTGATTGTATTAAAACTAATACAGCAACAGCCTGCCAATTGTTGAGTGAAAATGCAAGTTTGGATCTCTTTGTTACAGCGACAAAGAAAATCCAAGGAGAGATTCTGTACGAAAGGATTTAATACTAGGTAAGATAGGAATACCTAATAATAAATACATTATACTGACTACTGATGAATTAAAAAATAATTTCTTTGCACACTATGTTCTGTAGGGGGATTCAGATTTCTTCAGAGGACAACCAAGCAGGGACATGCAATCTAACAGCTGCAGGCCCAACTTCTCTTTGAAATAACCAGCTCAGCTCAGCTAAATGTAAACAGCACACACAAACACTCACATGCGCGCACACACATACACAAGTACACACACAGACACACACAGACACAGAGCAATATACTTTACTGTACAGTGCTGATCAAGTCATTACAACGCTGGCCCACTTTCACAACAAACACAGAGAGTGGGGGAGAAGCACAGCACCAATAACCTTCAATTGTTTATTCTCTCTAAAGAAATGTCAATCTGCTCGTTCTCAGGTGTGCTTCTTTTTCTCTTGTTTTTGTTGTCTCTCCCCCCCACTTCTCCCCTGTTGTTTGCAGGAGATCAAAGCTCCACTGCCAGATGAATTTGAATATTTCAGGTGAGGAGAGGAGGTTGCGTTTCACACCACCTGTGTAGCACTGAAAGCGGCTCATCCCACCTCACTCTTAGCTTCAATTACGGGGGCCCTGGGGGAAGCTGCGACGTGATACAGGGCCACCTGTCAGACAGGATAACACACTTTCACACATGCTCACATGCGCACACGCACACGCACACGCACACACACACACACACACACACACACACACACACACCTTTACAAAGCTCTTTCTGTGCACACGCACCTATGTGTGTGCGCGAGTAGAATGTGTGCGTTTCTTCTCATTTGAACCAAAAATAAATTAATCTAAATAGAACAGTGAGAGTGGGAATACCACTCAGGTGGGTGCAGATGTGACTGATTCTATGCTGTGGAATATGGAACGCAGCCCCTAGGGTTACATGGCCAGATTGGAGGAGGGAAAATGTCCCTTTGTTTGTCGGATATAGCAGGGCAGCTACTGTGGAACTGGGGGGGGAGGGAGGTAATGGGTACTGTGCGGTGCCCTGCTTCTGCAGATGTTTGCGTTTTCAACAAACAAGTAGGTGGCCCAACTCATACCAATATTACAGTTTGCTTATTTTTTGTTGATGTTGAAAACCTTTTGAAAAACTCCTTTCTATGAAATAAAGGACATTTGTGTTCCACCGCTGGTCAGCCTCACGCACCACTGTGCAGGTGAATGGCGCTTTGCTGTGACAACAGAACTCCCTTCAGCATTAACTTTTACCACTCCTTTCCAAGCGTGTAGATGTTGTGGCTGAGTGAAAAAGCTGAAATAAATGCTCCCAGGTCCTCGGCAGAGATTGGAGAAAATAACGGGCATGACTTTAATGTGTACAGCACCTCACCTATGAGGGATTATGGGGGTGGATACTTTGCCCCACCTCAACCCCCCAAATGAGAGAGTGCCCCCCGGCCCCCAATGCCTTCCAACTCCAGAGCTCTGCCAATCCTGACCCCGCAAAACATCCAATTCCATGCCACATCTCTCCAGAGGCTTTACAGCAAATTCCTTACATTCATCTGTGTCAGAGCGTGGCACATACATTAGGCATTTACATGGGAGGGAACACAATCTATTTGATGCTACGCTGCCCACACATCCAAGCCCACCCCCCCACACCCTTGATTCTCCATGGCAAAGATTCGCTGTGTTTAACTTCCATTTCATATTCTGAAAAGGCAGCCAATAGAGCAAGCAAGAGACAGGGGAGTGGGGCCTCTTAATAGTCGTCACTCAACATCTTAACACCACAGCCAGATGACATCTGAAAAACCTGAAATGGGAGTACCAGCCTACAAAGATATTTTGCTTCCACAAATAATGTATGCAAACCAGATGGAAAAAAGTCAAATTCTTTTTTTTTTTTGTTAAATATTGCCTGGTGCTTACATGAACAAGTGGAGGTTAATCCGAGGAATCATTTGCAGACAGCGAGCGCTTTGTAAATGTCAGCCCTGAAAGCCGGCCGCTTTTCATTACCCCCAGCGAACCACACCAGCGCTGCATGACGGATGTGTGACTGGGAGGCGTCTCACATTTTCTCGCCCAGACTCCGCGCACGTCACGGGACTCCTCGTCGGCAGGAGTGACCTTATTAATCAATTGATTTATCGCCATAAATCAGCCAGTTCTTTGATTGTATCAGCAAGCCGTGCGATCAATCAATTAGCTGAGCTTTTGCAACCCTGCTTCCCTAAAAAAAGATGAATGTCGCACCTTATCATCCATCTATCTATCCGTTTACCCATCAAACACCAGCAATGTTGACTTGTAGATCCTATATGCATCTGGGTATCGACTACGGCAGATTAAACCATAGGCACAAACACAGCATTTCCAGGAAGAAACCCATCACTCTGATATAAGGGAGGGGGCAGGGGGGACTAAATTCCAGTATGTTCCTGCTGATCAAAGCAGATGCCACTCAAATACTACCCCAGTAGTAAATGCAGGATCTGAACAAAAAACCTGGCCAGGGCGGAATACATTCAGAATCCAATGAACTTATATGATGCAACAATTAACAGTGATGTAACATTTAACAAAAACATGAATCTATTAATCTATTAATGACCTCTCAATAGAAGAAACTAATTTTATATAGTGCACTGGTGGCTTCTTCATGAATAAAAAAAAAAAAAAAAAAAAAAACTGAGGATGAAGTCAAGCTAAAATTTTTCTTTGAAAGTCATCTTACAACAAATGAAATGACCAAGTTAATATTTTACACGATACTAGAATGATTTTTACATATTTTTTATTTACATTATCCACCTGTGTAAGTTGCCAGCTACAGTAGCCAAGATAAACATGGAATGAACCTAAAATAGCAAAAAAAAAAAAAAAAAAAAAAAAAAAAGATAAAATCAAAAATGCTCTATTTTATAGTTTGATTTATTTATAAATCTGGCCTGTCTGCATCAATATACTGATGTATATCAAATCCACAAAATAATGGGAAGTTCACATAGGGGGGCTAGATTCAGGTCTGGTGGACAAAAAGATTTAACAAAAAATATAAAAGCTTTCTGCCGAGTCACAAGCCGAGCAAGCATGTTATTACCATATTCAGACAGCTTTTTGATGAGAGATAAAGGAATGGGACATTTTCTTTAGTAGTGTATGATCTTGAGAGGAACATGAGCTGAACAAAAACTTTGATTAAACTGTGGAATCTATTACACATTGTGACATGAGCCGTCACGGCCCACTGTCTCCCATCTGTAATGGAGTAAGCTGTCTCTCCAGGGGTACGCATTCAAACTTTTGGGGGAGGAGGGTGGTGGGTGGGGGAACGACAAGACAACGAGGAGGATGATCGCAATGGAACGGGTTGCCATCACCACCCCAGCATCTCCATGGGTTTCTTCTCCAGTGCTTAATGAAATAATCCGAACCACAGAACAGCATGAGAGGAGAGGGAGCTCTGAACCTCCTGGGGACAGGGGGGTATCTGCGCACGGATTACAGCGAGGCGAGGCGCCGTTCCGCTTCGCGCACCGAGTCCCTCAGCCTGGGGGGAGCCGGGAACGGGGAGTCCCAGCCGAGGGGCCTCTGGAGAGCCCCCTTCCATTCCAGTCTTCCAGATGCTGTGGTTTGTGCAGCTGGAAAGCACACCCACATCCCCATCATCCCCGCTGCAGACACACGCAGGCGCGCTTGGGTGTAGAGTGGGCGGACGATGGATGGGCAGGCTCCAGGTTGTATGAAAAATGGGGAAGGGCTAAAGAACAGGCCTGTATTTCTTTGGCCAAGATTACCATGTCAACAGCAAACAAAGACAAAAGTGAATAAACAGAATCTGAAAATAAAATGGGCTCTTTAAACTCTCTTTAGGGCAGTCTGTAGTCTAGTGGCTAAGGTACATGACTGGGTTGGTGGTTCAAGCCCCAGTCTAGCCACAGCAAGAACGCCATTGCTGCTGGGGTCCCTGAGCAAGACCCTTAACCCCACATTGCTCCCAGAGGGATTGGCCCTAGGTTAGCCTAATAAACTGTAAGTCACTTTGGATAAAAGCATCAGATAAATGGCTATAATGTAATGTAAACATTTGTGTGAATATACTGCAAACAAATGAGGCCCCAGTACCTTCAGGGAAGATCCTAACTTCTCAGAAAATGATTATAGTAAGAGAGACTGGCAGATGACAGACAGGAACAGATACAGGACAGAGAGGCATGTAATGAGTCTGAGGTTCATATTGTTACTGTCTTGAACCATCCAAATTTAATTGGATCAAACAAATTTTGATTGACAGCTTATGACAGCTCAACCCACGATGGGGCTCATGAAGCCCCACCCACCTAGCACAAGGAGGGGATGCAGAACAGGTACCAGTAAAGAAATGGGAGGAGTTAGCAAACAGGCACCATCACTCAACAAGGTTTAATGGTTTCATAAGATGCTGAGGAAATGGTAGGTGTTTGGAGATGACTATCACTGAAACAGAAATCCTCTGGAAAAAAAAATACAAAAATGAACAAAAAGGATCTTCACAAAAGGCTTAACAGGAACTCTCCTAGGAAGTGGTGTCATATCATTTCTGTTTCTGATGCCATCCAGCAGGAAACTCAAAGCTTTGAGCAGAGGTGCAGAACCAATCAAACATTAAAAAAATCTCTACTGGTGACCTGCTTTGTTCTTTCATCACAGCTGCAAATTGAACGCCATACAAAGTTTGATCTGATTTTAAAATCAATAAAACAAAACAGGAAAAAAAGGCCTAAACTCAAGACCTTGTGGAATAATACATCACAATGCAAGGCTGTGTGTGATCATTCCTCTGACTGCATACTGTACTAGGGCGCTGCAGAGCAGAACCAGTGCAACATGATCTTCAATGCCACAGTGATGCAGTGACTTTAGACCCTACAGTAAGCACCACCCAGTACTAACAGTGAGGTGTCCATGGAGCCAAAGAGGACATGATTTAGCTGTGACAAGACTAGACTCAGCACCCACTCTTAGTGACAAGGCCAAAACTAACCTGAAAGTCTCTGGCTTCAAGGACATAGGGAAAAGGTAAATGAGGGAGAAGAACTAACCACCTTTATCCAGGGAGTTCTTCCTTCAGTTAAAAAAAAAAGACATAAGAGGTGAGGATGCAAGACTGACATTTGGGCAAAGCAATGCCCCTGAATTTTGCATGAGGCTAGCTCAGCTCAGTTCCAGTGGACACAAGACACAAGGTGCAGGGAGCCATAACACGCTACCATAGCCACACCCCAAAGGAAAATCCCAAGCAGACAGAGCCAGCACAGCGGAAAAACTGCACATCAGACTAGCATGACGGCAATGCAACCAAAGCGATCACATTTTCTTATGATCACTGAGGAGGGTCAATCACCTTTCAAATATCAGGAAGCTACTGGATTTGGAATGCTCAAATATATTTGTAAGCCCGTCCCATTACTGCTACGCCCCCCATCAATTAGGGAGTGTGCACACTAGCATACATGTCCTCGGAGACGCATGCTGCCAGCCGTCGCTCATTTTACACTTACTGCACAGCTGGCACAGGCAAACCACAGGTGCCTGCTCAACCAGAGGAGCAGCAATAGCATGTGATTAACCAAGGGGGGTTGGGCTGTAACCCTTCCAAATGAAACAGTCCCACTTTGGACAATGCTATGGCCAATAATGGTGAGACACTTCTAGATAATCCTGCAATACAGTACAGCGCACCCATCCCATACTATATCTTCATGGTCCTGAGTGAGGACTTGCTGCTTCATGGCTCATAAGGGATCATTTTAGGGTATGTACCATCAGCTCTACATTATAACAGGGTCTTCCCAATCCCCCTGCCCCCCTCCCACCCAAAAAAAACCCAAGAGGAAAGCAAAGACCATCCAGCACATACAACCAAATCGTTTCGTGCTATTTGCTCAGCGCTAAGTTCAGCTTTTGTTTCACAGTTTCCTCAGCTTCATCTGTGGCAGAACCATGAGACCTTGCAGTAATATAATTCTGGTTTCCAGACACTTCTTAATGTGTTAATTAACAAACACTACCAGGAAGCACTGTTTCTACTGCTGGCCTCACACCTCAAGTTTTGATCAAACTTCCCTTAATGACTACAGTTGAAAATGCTCAAAAACTTTCTTCCCAAATGATTATCACTATATTACATGTGAAAGGAGCTTTCTGTTTTCCATTGAGGTGTTATCTAGGGAGCATTAAATGCAGTCTGAACACATTAATATGGGTGATGCACTTGGTGACTATTCCAATGCAGTGTAAATACCTTGTAGCAGAACTATATCTGAAATACACATATAGTAAGAGCAAGGATAACTACCATTTTCTGTAATTCCCTCTGCAATAACTACTTGCAAATTTTACTGTAAAAACATTTTTGGTAATTAGGAGGAAGTAGCCAAGGGGGAGACAATAGCCTTCCAAACTGACCTCAGCAACTGGCAAGCTGTTGCCAGTAATAGGGGAATATTGCAATAGGTCCTTCAGACAGGCATGGAGCATTATGACCAGCAGTGGTTCCTTAAACTACAGGTTAAGTATCAGCAGTGAGGTTAAGACCCTGATGTGGCATTCCCTTATCAAAGGCGGAGGGATGCTGACAACAGCAGGAAATGCTTCACTCCTGTAAGTCCAGCATTAAAAAAAATGACTCTGGCTACTTTGATAAAATAATATGACCACTGTTTTACATTAACATTTTGCACATAGCAAGTACCTGGCCTCCACTTTGGCAAGGTCTGTGATCCTGGAGGCGGATTACCACCCAGGAAGCTGCGAGGTTTTGTGGGAAATGTCACCTCCTGCTCCAGTCATCATGAGCTTGAGTAATGATGAACCATGCAGAAGCTCAAAAATGTCAAATTCTGCTGACCATGCTAGAGCTAGTGGCTGGAGGCCCCACAAGCCAGAAGATAACCAACTGTACCACTGGCCATGGAGGGAGGATAATAGTCAGTGGGTTTGTTCGCTCCTCAATGTAACAGAGGGTCTCAGGTTCTGACAAATCTGAGAGCAGCAGTTTGCCTGCATTCGCTGTGCTTGTAACACATTACTCAGAGCACACTACTCTCCAGCTTCACACATGGCCAAAAGATGTTACCATTATGGGATAGGACTAGAAACACAACTGGTCTTCCAAATTAAAAAAAAAAAAGAAAAAACTGAAGATTAAAAACCACATTAGGCTAATGTAACAAGTTATCTATAAAGATGTATCTTCATAATCTACTCCAACAATAAAACATCTGGAAAAAGTATAATATTCCTCATTTTTCATAGATGAAAAAACACCTGGATTTATTCTCAGCTGTGTGTGCGCACGCACGCACACACACACACACAGTGATCCATACTATATTAAACTATGGTACAATCTAATATTCATTTGAAAATATTTTTCATTTAAAAGTCAAGTGAATATGAGCTATGATAAATGTGTTGCCCTGGATGCAATTTGTATGTAAAATAAAACAATGTACAAAAGATTAAAGAATGTTTTAAGTGCAGATTCAATTCCTTGCCATTTAGGAAAAAATATATAAACTGGAAAGAAGAAAAGAAAAAAGACTTAAGCCCATGGCGATGCATTGAAAATAAACTAAGTGATCTTCCTCAGTAATGGGCCACAATGACAACCCTACAATTTCAGAAAAAGAGTCCGAGTGCTTCCTCATTTACAGGAGTGAATGGAGTTACATTTATTCGCATTTATATACATTACTTAAAGAGTGCATCTTCATTGATATGAATTGGAATTGGAATGCATTTTGAATGGAAAGTAACTAATGACAAGGTAGACAAAAGGAAGCACCCAACTTTCATTCAGCACCCTATCCCTCCACCCTTTATCATATATGACAATATATATATATACATGCATACACACTGACACACGCATGCATGTACACACACACACACTTGCCTATGGGGCACCCACATGTTCCTCTCTGTGCTCTCTACTCATCAGCTTAATTCACTGAATACTGCTACAATTCACTGCTTCTCAAAGACCAACAAAGAGCCTTCCCTTTGTTTCACTGCCAGTCGAGAAAGTGGATACAGCCTCCAAACACATGACAGGCCTGCAGATGCTGTAATGTACCTTATTACTGTGGATAACTGTGGATAGGAGACAATACGTAGGGAGGCATGGAGGAATCATAACTTGCGCACAGCAGGTCAATGTCTCAACCTCTCAATTTTACAGCTAGCTTGAACAGCTACTAAGGAGACAGACAGAAACCGTACCATCCTGTAGCCTACTTTTACCACAAGGCCAAAGCCAAAGTGGACCTGTACTTAGTAGTTACATAGGAGACTGGCTGTTGGAGGTGGTGCTAGTGGGATAGAATGGAGCAGTCTTTCCTACAGAGAGCTAGCATCCCACAGCAATGACAGTGAGGTGCAAGTGGTTCCAATGATATACCCACAGGGGGTGCTGGTTGCCGCAACAGGTAAAAAAATAAAATAAAAATCTTAATGAAAAAACGCAGAAGGGGCAAGTTCAGTAGTGGACATCAGAGGAGAAGACAGCCACATCAACCAAAGCAAGATGACTTCTAACAGATTTTGCCACAATATTACTGCAGTAATGCGAGTGTTCCACCCTTCACTTTACCACTTCATCTTCTATGAACAACAGTCTGGAACATTGAGTCATGACTCAACGGGAGAGACAGCGAGGTGGGAGGCCTGCAGGTCTTGCAAAACAGTAAAAGTACTTGATAAAATCCTGCTTGAAAACTTGAGTCAACTGCCTATGCAGCCTGAGAGATGAGAAGAGAGTAGACTATGACAGTCAGTCCAACCTCACACACGTCTCTGCCACACACACAAGAGCAAAAACACAAAAACCCTCATGAGAGAGAGAGCACCAAAAAGAATAAAAGGGGATTTTCAGTGTCCCTTTCAAGCCTCCTGTTCACAGCCCTCACTGTTACTGTTTCACTCTGGCTGAGGTTGACCCATTAGCCGACTGTCCCAAATTGCAGAGGGGCGGGAGCCAGGGACAAAATCAATTTGGGTCGGCCGCATCGACCTCCGTTCCCAACACAGCTCCAGAGGTCACAGCTACGTGTTCACAGATAGGAGGGATGCTGGGATGTGTGGGGCTCGGAGGGGAGGAGGAGGCAGGCTTGATAATCAACTGCTCTCTGCCTCAGCTGAACCTGACTAACCTTGAGGGTATCTGGTGACCTCAGGCTAAAACATATGAACATATGACATGAATTTCCCCACATTGTGTTCAGACATACAATCAATAGGGGACACAGGTGTACAATATTCTGCAAAGGCTGCAAATTTTCTCTTAACCTCCCTCCCTTTATTTTTATTTGGTTTTAAACCAGAGATCAGGCTGGAGTTGTGTTGTGTGTTGGTATGTCAGCAATAATAAAGAGCCAATACTGTACACAATGATAAAAATGTACAAGCTTTGGGATTTTTCCAGAGGTCTATTTGAACAGAAATAGAGGAGAAAAAAAGAACAGCATCCAAACAAGCTGTCAGGTCATGTGCATCTGTGTGCGTGTGTGTGTGTGTGTGTGTGTGTGTGTGTGTGTGTGTGTGTGTGTGTGTGTGTGTGTGTGTGTGTGTCTGCATGTGAGTGTGTGTGCGCATGCCTTCACACTAAAGGCAACAAATAGGCCTAATCCACACTGGGTGGGTGAATGTCACTGCTGTCTGGTTGTAGGGAGGGAAATTAGATCTACGGTATGTAGCTACTCTTCATTCCTTCCCAGACAGGCTTGTTCCGGCTCAAGAGCGCTGCCTAATCCGCACCTCTCTCCCACTCACACTCCTGGAAAATGACTTCACACAGCTGCCTCAAATGCCCAACACAGCAATTCTCGCCTGACTGAACTCCAAAAAAAGAAGGAAAAAAAAAAACCTCAGCAAACCTCCCATAGCTCATTTAACATACCTTCTTTTTCCTCCCCCATCCCCCACAAATCTAGAAAGAAAAGAAAAAGAAAGAAACACTACGAAAAGAACTACAGATCGATAGGTTTTGCAGCCATTTCCCCTAAATGGAAGCACAACTGCAGTCCTACTGTGGATGCGACTCCTGATCTCTGATAAATAAAAAATTGAGTAGTTCTTCAGAACAATTTTTTTTTCTGAAAGCGGTTGAAATGCAGCTCTGGATATTTGCCCCCCGTGTCCAAACAGAAGCTGAAAAAGACTGATGGCAGGCTACAGAACAGAGCTTTCTCTTTGTGTGACAGGAGCGTGCTGATGACATCACAACCAACATCTTCCACTGTACCCAGCTGTGACCTGCTTTCTACACAGAGTACCGCCCCAGGTCATTACGGTCTCTGGAAGATTACCACTGTACCTCATACATACACAAACGGCAATGTGAACCCACTACACATCACACAGGAGACGCGACCTCCCCCCATGCCCCCCATTCACCTCCATTCCTGGAACTTGCGTAATCCCTCACTAAAGGAAGGTGCCATCTTTACAGAGCAGAATGTGCAAAATCCCACACAGCAGAGTGGGAGCTTTCTTTTTTTGCCTCCCTTAAGTGACCATTAAGTGCTCTCTCAAGATTAAAGAAAAATAACTGCTATACAGTATATTACACACAAAGACAGGACTTAAAAGCTGTTAAAAATGGTTTCTGTTTTTGGACTGGGAGGACCTCTCTGAACTGTAAAGAGCAGGCACTGCCTATAGATAATGGAATGAGCAGAGGCTGGAAGGCCACCAATAAATCATTAAATAATGATTAATACCAGCATTAAATAAATGGGTTATCACATTTAATTAAATGTACTATCAAAAAAACTGTCTAACAAATTGAATTGTAACACAAATAACTAACAGTCACACTCAGCTGAACCAAAGTAAGAGCCACACCAACTTCCCCTTGCAACTAGTAACCTGATATCCTAAGCAAGACCTTTTTGCTTTGTTCATTTTTGTTAATTATCTCCTTTCCTTTCTTTCTCAAAGTCACTTAAAACAATTTTCCCTATAAAATAAGCCATTAGCCAAATAAAAGTTTGGGATATTAGGAATGTGTGTTTGAAAGACTTTGTGGCCAGTTTTAAATTGCAAATGAGGACTAAAAATTGAAAGGAAAAACTTTATTCTGATGGTTTTTCACAGCCTGTGCAACCACTAACCCTGTAATAGCATATATGTAAATGTGGACATATGTCAACATTTGATTTTGGGCAAGTATAGAAATATTGGAATAATTTAAGACTATTCAAGGATTAGAAAAATGAGAAAATAACACTCAATGGCAAAACTCATGTAGTTTGTAAAAACATGTCAATCAGAGCTGTGATACTACATCTATTACACTAACTGTATACACAGCTAACATACAGGGCATAGCAAAGATTTGAGGAAAAAAAAAAAAAAGCCAACTTACTGTAACTCCTTTTTATTTCACAAACACAAGCACAAGTTTTCTCCGAGGGGATGATGTAGTAATATTTCTAATATTGTTTTATGTCTCTTTGTGCACTGAAATCCATTCACATGGACAGGGGACAGATTAATTATTTTTCTATAAAATGCTTCTTTCACAAATTAATTTGCTACTGAAGGTTAGTTTGGGCTAATGAACATAAAGTTAACTAGTTAATTAATGAGCCTAATATAATTTGGTAAATGTTACCAAATTCTGTGGGACTGTAATAATCACAGTATATGAAAGTATACATGACATACTATTTAAATCATAACCTGACATCCATTTATAAAATATACCCATGTATATTTTACAAATATTCTATTAAAATAATCAATTGTATTAGGAAATTAAGATTAGTGGTAAAAAATTAATAAATCCAAATTCAAATAAATTAAAAACTTAAATGATTTTACATTCAGATTTAATTAACAGCAATCCTACAGTAATGTGTCTATCATTCCATACTGCATGCCTCTCTGACCTTTTAAAATAAAGACACAAAAATAATTATGAAAAAACTGTCTATATCAATTCAGCAGTACAAAATGAATGCCAATATTAATCATTCTATATGTGTGAATACAATTTTGAACAAGAGCATCAAAAATTAACTTCAAGACCTTTCAGTAAAAAATATGACAACCTAGCACAATACAAATTCAGGTTAAATAAATATCAAATACTTGACAGTAGTGTGCAATGAAAATCCATTTTCATTTGACCCTGAAATGCAGTGAAAGGTAAAATATGATGGGATTTCTTTTAATGACATATAAATGTAAAACTTTCAGTACTATAAACTAACAATAAGAACTTCTCCTTTCTTAAATAGCAGATTGAAGCTCTGGAAAAAGTGTCTTATATTATTCCCAGAAGAAATGATAAAATGAGGATGAGAAATGAATGAGCTCAGTATAGAATGAGTGTAGTATAAGCAAACCACATACATGAGAATCAGAGGATGAGGGAGGGGGTGAAGATCATTCAGGCTTGTACCAACACATCCCCCCAACACTTCTTCTCTGCAGAGTGGAGCAGGTGAGGTCACTCTCAGCAGAGTAAACAGGGTCAAACTCCTCCCACTGGTGCTCAGGGCATCATGGACAAAGTTCTTGTTGTGAGGGGATTTCTGGCTCCCCTCCGCCTCCCTGGAGCTCCCCCTGGGTGGGGATGTGCTGGACTTTGATCCCTTGTGAAGTCCCAGCGCCGGCTCTCCGGCAGTCCTCTGACATTTCTGGGAACCCGAGGCACCGCCAGTTCTCACATAATATCGATTGTTGGGCCAAAAACGTTTCAGCTGGGTGTTATCAATGAAGGAGCAAACAAGATAGCGTGAGGTTCTGGAGAGGGCCGCTTTCAGGGGCCTGGCTGGCAGATTGGGGTCGCTCGGGGTAAATCTGGGCAGCGGTGGGCACTCAAGAGAACACTTCAAGCCTGGAGGACGAGGGGGGGAAAAAAACGAGAAAGCGCTTCTTCAAGAACAAAATCCATCCGAGAGCTTTTATCTCCAATGAATACGGACCTGGAGGGGACCATTTGAAACTGCTGGATTCATTCACCCTGCACCCGCACTTACTCAGGAGAAAAGCTGGGGTTCAGCGCGAGGGGGGAGAAGCTGAACAATGGTGTCCAGTGGTGCTGGATAAAGGACAGCATCTATCCCATGTGTCTATTGCATTATAGTCCCCCTCTAACCATGTCAATCTGATCAAAGGCAAAACCTTTTATAGGAGAATTTAATACGAAGAGACCAGGGTATGTTTTTTTGTTTTGTTTATTCCCCTTCAAATGTGTGATATGTGATTGTCAAGATTATGTATAAGTGGTGTGAGCTTGATTTAATTGAAATGAATTATTACTGTGTGTTCCCCTTAGAGGAGGCTATCCCATTATGATATTATCCCTGCCGTATTGCACTGATTTTTCCTTTCACTGGTTGTTCAAGAACTAGAAGGTGACCTTTGACCTCTATGGACATGCATGTTAATTTTCACAACAGTCTTATAAAATGAAGATTAAAAAAAAGAAAGAAGGGGGGTATGGAGGAGAGAAATGATTAAAACCTGGGATTCACTGGCAGGAGAGGGTGAGATTTATCCCGTCACGGCCTTTTGACACTAAATTAAACTGTTGAGTCCATACCCCGTGCCAGCTAGTTATCTTTCCAGGCTAATTTAACACTATAATTTACGTTCCATATAAAATACATCCTGATTTGGCTCAGCCGAGGCAGTACATCATTCGCAGAGAGCGCTCCAGTTTCAGTGAAAAGGACAGAATTAGATCATATTCATGATGCAATTAAACACTTCAGTGGGAATCAATGTAAAACTGATGAGCCCTGAAAACAATGCATATGGTTGGGAACATTAGAACACATTACCTGCTCTCCGATCTCCACTGCAGACGCAATTTAAAATCTCCCAACAGTTTCTGCTGCCATCGCCTTGGATTCATAACGCAGAGTGATAATAAATGAATTTTTCACAAAATTATTCAACTACTAAATTGCCCATGGTAACTTGAATATCTGATGAAAGTGATCTGAATTATTAACCAGAGAAACTGTTTGTTCTCACCATGGGTATAATAATCGCCCTGAACGAGGAGAGAGGAGAGGAGAAAAAAGGTAAAGGAGGCTGTGTAATGAATACTGCTGTTTACGAGATCTACGGACGCTGCACTGGCAATGCTGTAGCATCTGACCAATTGCGACTGCCCAGAATGTGAGTTTCCTTATGGACGTACTGGATGTTCACATGACCCTCAGAGCTACTGTGCTTACATTTTGCTGTGTTTATGGGTGTGCTGTCTACATGGCCCAAATTAAGGAATTCTCTACCAACACAGCATCACACATACACACACACACACAAAAGACCATTTAGACAGACAGCACAGCAGGTGGCCACACGCAGTGATCTATAACAACTGGCACCACAGATGAATGATCACATGACCTGTCAGAGTACATGTGTCCCAGCATCCTAAGTTCAAAGGTGTATAAAATAGGTTTTCTATAATTTATGGAAGTTTAAACAGAGTACATTTCAAAAACTCCTTTGAAAAATTAATTACCACAGTCCTGACATCCTGACAACCTCCATTTCTTCAAAAACATCCCTTCTACAATGGTCCGCTAGAAAAACTAAGCTGTATTGGAGGTTATGGTAGGCCCAACTCTTTTTACCTTAATTCATCTCCATATATAAATTAAGAGATTGAAGGTTATGATATCCCTCATGGGCATATTAAGTCACAAAAAGACATTACAAAGCCAGGAAAGAACGAATCCTGATTTTATTTTCTTAAACAGTTCATTCTGATGGACAACTGAGCACCCCCTCCTCCCTTCTCAAAGTACAAGAGGATGAATTTAATGGAAGTCAGATTGTACTGGGTGGCATAAATTTGAACCAGTTTGTGACATCATGAATACTCTTCTCCTTCCACAGTCATAATTACTCTTAATGGTGCTTTAATCTGCCTATGCTGCTAGAGGTGACTGAAGAGGTCATGTTAAAGTGCTCCCAGCATCACATAGTGTCAAGGCAGGACTTGTGGTTGAGGTCCTGTGCCTTCCACGCAGACCAGAGTCACACTAATTTCCTGTAATGAAAGGGAGGTTGAAGGACAAAGGGTCTTGTGGCAGAAATGCCTCCCATTATGTCAACATTTTCTGCATAATAACTACAGAAAAGTAATAATTAGAACAGGGTAGCAGAAGAAAAGCATTTGAGAGGGAAAAAAACAGTGGACAAAGGGCAGAATGCATTAGTTTTTACTTCCAGAGGGAAATCATTTTCTAAACCTGACATTTCTGACAAATTAGAGGATGAGTTGCACAAATTTGGAACAACATTCGTAACAGCGCAGGCCTGCAAACAAGGCCGTGTCCTTTTTCACTTGGACCTTTGCGAAGCAACTCAGACTGCAAGAAGCATTACTTATCCATCTATTTTTATCTATATTATATTTTGCCTTAATATAGTTATGTTCTTCTGAAATAATCACTGACAAACTTTCATTCCCTGTTTTGGAAAGCATATTTGCAATTAGTAGGCCCATCCCATTATTCTGACATCCTCTACCAAGTTGGGTGGACACGCCCTCACGCTTACATCCTCATATGAAGCCAGATGCAGCTTCTTTGCAATGTTCCATTCCCTGGGGGACTCCTATCCAAGTGTTGGGCAGAAGCTTGCCAACCAAAGCCCTGCCTCCCTGGGAAACACTACAGCCAATTACATGACACCCTGTGGGTCTCCTGACAACAGCAGGCACCAGTTCCAATGGAGCTCTGGAATACAAAGTGCATCACTGTTGTGAGAATACATGCCTCTGTTGGAAACAATATCCAACAGTCAAATAAAAATGGCTTTAACAAAGTTAAATGATGTGCAATAGTATACATTTTTTTTGTACTTTGATGTAAAGTGATGGTGACATTTAATGGAACACTACTGGAACACACTGCAACCTTCAACAGTTCAATTCAACTCTTTGTTAAATGACTAATACAGTAACATTAATGTTATGAACATTAATTCCCTCCAAATACACACATACGTAAACCTCTTCAGATAGCCTCATGTCTTAGTGACCGGTATGTGTCACACACTGAAAGTCACACCAAAAATGAAAATATCTTTAAGCACAATTTGGTCCTATACAGTTATAATTACAATTGATTAATGTGAACACTCTTTGCATTAGCCCAATATTTTACATTTAAAACTAGGGTGATACTAAAATATTAAAAAATACAAGTTAACTGGGTTTTACCCAAGATCAAATTTAAACATACTCTTTTTTCAAAGGGCCAAATTAACATAAAGTCTGTACCTTCATGTGTATCGCATTGTTTCATAGAAAACTTCCTGTTTGGTTGACAGTCCCTTTCGTAAGCCATTGAATCACAGTTGAAAACTGCTTTTCACTGTATTCTGGCAACCAGTTTAATTTTTTAAATTTTTTAAATTTTAATTCTTCTGCATATGTTTGTCACACGTGGTATTCAATAATTATACATTATAGAGTATTGAAATGTATAGTAAAATCTAAGCATAACTTGATTGATCGTCTTTGTAGATGCAGCCCACAAAGCAGTAGCAGGCTATATAATTTCTTGCTTGAAGAAAGTGCAGGAGCCTTTTCTAGGCAATGGAGATTAGTTAGTGATTACTCTGTGCACAAAGTGTGCCAAATTAGTACAACCATTAAAATAAAAACCTATTTTAAAAAACCTGAACTACAAATGAACTAAAATAAAAATCAACTGTAAAATACATAAATGTTTACAAAAATAGAGGAAATCAATAATTTAACAACTCAATGTATTGATGGTGGATCCAATACATCTTCGGCAGTTATTAGAGTTATTCATTTATTAACCCTGAGAGGTGGCCCCCTGAATGAATGTCACTGAATGGACGTTTTTCCTTTACCTAACTGTGGCCTCCTTTTTCCTATTGCAGATACTCTTCAAAAATGAAAAAAAAAAAAAAATTTCAAAAGCCCAAATGTTATGTCAAATTCCACAAACTAAGAACAATTATCAGAATTTATCTCATGTATACAATAGGGAAAGGTCCACAGTGCTTGGGAGCAACTAAAATCTCAAATGCATCCTGAAAGTTTTTTTTTTTTTTTTTAAAGAAGACTTTTTTTTAAAAATATTCTTTGTTTTCATGCATACTTATAGGAACCTCTGGAGGGATGATCTACCACAGCTATCTTTGTGTTTGAACCAAATTACACCTGGATTAGCCTGTGTGATTGTACTGTGTGTATATATTTCCCTCACTATTGGGAAGGCTTGTGTGGGATGAAGCCACCAGTTAATAAATACTACCCAATTTTTTCCAATTACAGCAGTGAGGGACACAGGATCCATGCTAATGCCAGAACAAACAAACAATACCTTTGTACCCTGTGTAATTTGCACTCAGTGCAGGAATCTGGCAGTCTTAGCTTCAGCCAAGAGAGAACTTCTAGTCCTAGCCATGAATCTCTGGTTTCTTCTCTTTTTTTTTTTTTTTTTTTTTTTGGGGTGGGGGGTGAGGTTGGGGGGGACAAGAATTCTCCCAGACTATTTCACTCGAAAATAAAAGGAGAGAGGGAAAACAAATCACTCCCAAACCTGCTGTTGTTGTTACAAAGCCTGTCAATGCCTCTCCCCCACTTGCCCGCATCAATACAGAGAAGTGATGGCAGCTTGTTTTATGATTGCTTTTTATTTTCTTGGGTCTTTTTTCCCCCTTCTTTTTCAGTCTAATCAGTCCAGCTGGCCCTAACAAAAGAGACATTGTCTCTTTAAGTGAAAGCAGCACTGTATCAATGCTTCTCTTCCGATTTCCCGGTTTATTAGCGGAGCGGCAGACCACTGTTTATACTGGTGGGCATTTCGTGTTTGCTAGAACAATTACAGTATGACAAATGGCCCATCAATGCCATCTATCAGGCTAGCTCTGACAGGAATCCTATACGCCAGGACGGCCATTCATTCCCGCGCCCCATCTCTGGGGTCCCATGCTTTAGTATCCATGACAACGCGCAAGCCACTTGGCGTGCTTGCCACTTCATGATGAGAGATGGCCATCCGCAAACGGCTCCAGAAATTAGCCTTTGACACCCCACATTCCGCAGAACCCCTGGGCCGCCAAGGCACCACACAGTCTCCCTTCCACTTCACACCACCACGATGGGGGCTTCCAGTAAAACCATGCCAACCCTGCATCCATCCACCCCCCTCTCACACACCCTCAGGGTGCAAATATTCAACACCATCATCCACAAGCACTTCCGACGGCCACACCAGCCCCACCGACCATGATGCAGAGGAGTTGATAGGCGAGGTCCAGGAAGCAGCGCCAGGCTTCCATGATAAATGAATGGGTTCCTGGGAAACACCCCTCACTACACAAATGAAAAAAGCAACACAGATTAAAAATAAATAAAAAATGTCCCACCTCCCTCACCCCAACTGTATTACATTTCATTATTCATGTGCCCTCTCCAAATTATTTTGAAAATGAGATTTACATTTCATTGAGTGATCTTGGCTGACTATATTAAAGAGAGGAATGTATCTCCCCTTCCTCTCAGTGAGGTAACAGCTGTTCTTCACACATCAGTTTTTGGGCTCATTGATAGAGGAAACTGTGGGGTATTGGGCAGGGATCAAACTGCCTCAGTCTACTCCTTATAGCAGAATGTATTATAGAATGGATTATTGCCGCAATAAATGTTCCTGTTTATACACCGAGCCTTTTGTACTTGAAAAATGATATGTACATGTAAAATGTCATGCAAGAATCCATCTAGCATTCAAGTATAAAACAGCAATGAAATGAATAGTGGAGGAAAAAAGGAAAAGAAAAAAAGGGAGGTCAAAGAGGACTTGGAATGACACGATTAACTGGATCAATATTCCTGGGTTAGACAAAGCAGGGGGAAGAACGCTGGGGAGGCCCCCCGACCTCAACCTAATCAGAGTCTGTCCAGTCAGTGAGGGTGAAGGAGGGAACGCAGTAACATGCCACGTGGGTGGAGTAGTTTTTGTGTGTAGTTTTTGCATGGCACAGGTTTTTCAAGGATATCTGCATGACTATCTGCACCTGGTGTTTATTGTACTTTCTGAGCTTTGGTAATCCATTAGGTATGATAAGTAGGACCTAAAGTTATGACATGTATCAAATTTTCCTGATAACCATGTCATTTATGTAAAGACTGGGGAGCATAAGAAGAAAGTGGTGGTTCATTATTTCTCCATATCTGTGCTCTAATGTGTTACTTTAATGCAAATGTTTTGATTACATGTACTTAATACAAGTTCTAAACAACAGATAAACTGAATGAAATCCATGGCAAAGTATGCCCAACTTGAATGAGAATTCACTGCTCTGAACACACCAGGCAATTCAGGTGGTGTCAGTGTTCTTCTCGTTATTCCAAACACAAAAACTATTTCAGGTCAAGTTAGGTGTCTTTATGTTATTTCTACAGTGACACAGAAAAAAACATGTAGCTCAGCCCCAGACAATAAGGATGAAGCAAAAGAGACCTGAATGAGATGACTTGGCATCTGAGAAAGGCTAACTGGATGCAGCATTAGCTCAAGACTGGTACTGCTATCATCATTATCATTACCTTTAACATCATTGTTGTCATTAAAATTACTGACGTTGTATGGGCGCCAAGGTGAGCTGTGTGAAGGTAAAAATGGTTATAGTGTGAGTGTGCGCACAAGCAAACTGTGACAACAGATGTGTGTGATTAGTCAAGCCTCCCTCTAAATCCCTGACTGACATGTACACGATGCAATGGCCATCACCATATATCTTACCTCTGCTCATGTAGACACACCAACAAGCAACCTCCAACAGACAGTGCTTCATATAAGCACATAAAAACAGCAAGCCCACTCAGGCACAAAAGATATAGCCAGCAGATAACTTTATGACATTATGCATACACACATACACCTACACCATTTGACTAACATCCTACAACACATTCCCATGCAGTTCAATGTGATTTGCAAGGTTTCTTTGGTGTGCACATAGGAAGTATGGTCCTGAGTCTGTTACCAGTTGGACTCTGATATACTCTCGATCAGCATAATTAGAGAGAAATGCCTTCTGCTTTTCCATTTGCCACATAAAGATATTTTCTACATGAATAAATGTACGTCTCAACACTTCCTCACGCAATACAACACATGGCACTGCAAACAATTCCCAAAGGGACTTCGTAAGGCTAAACCAGGCCTCAGCATTCTGAAACTGCCCCCCCAGTGATTTTCATGCAAGTCCTTTGAAAACACCACCTATGCTGATGAGAGGGAGGCACAGCAAGGGACCCTCATAAATCAGGCCTGTATCTGAGTTACCGTGTCAAGAGGAAAGGTTTGGGTTAGTGATAAATTCAATTTGGGAAAACATTTAAAGTAGAGGATGCACCCAGCTCTCAGAGGTAGTACGTCAACAGCTATAACCCGCCGCTGACATCCGGCAGCGTGGCCGACCTCATTGATGTGGCAGCGTTTCGCAGTCATCGGTTTGAAGGCAGACAGTTTTGCCGAGCAGAGCAGTCCCCTAATTATCTTCTGACTTTGTCTAATTCAATCAACACGATTTAAATCTAAAAAAAAAAAAAAAAAAAAACAGCACCCAGATCCCCTCTAGCTCCAAAAAGACAAAGCAAAAATCTGAAAACGCAGAATAGTACAACTGACAGAATGAGTGTAGGACAAGGGAGATTCACTGCCAGTTAGTTTTCAACTAAAATCCTGTCCATTGCGCTGAAATAGCAGGGGGTTAGGCAGAATGCTGTAATTTCCCCTTAGACTGACTGATCTCCACTCCACTGAAATCACAGGTTTGCATACAACAAAAGGACACCAAGGTTGAGTATTGTGATGACTGTGCAAACTGTCCTGTTTTCCATGAAGTCAGTCAGTGTCAGCACTGTGCACAATATCAATCCTTCTCTATAAATGACATTTCAATAGAATGTGGTACAAGAGATTGGCACACACACACACGCACACGCGCGCCCGCGCACACACAAGCAATAGGTAATATGGCAAAAAGCATGTGATCCATCTAAATTATTCAGAGCTACACTACATGACGGAGGGAAATATTGCTACCTGGATCAAACAGCATCCAAAGCCAATTTCCGCAACAAATGAACGCCACTTAAGAAAAGGTGAGACAAATCTAGGTTTTATTGCATTCCATGTTGTAAAGAAAGAAAGATTTTTTGGCACATACCCAACACAACCCCCCAACACCCCAAAAAAAAGATAAGCTGAAATGGGCTCATGGCTGGGAGTCCTACCGTCACTCCCTCCTCTCCCCACTGCACACATGGTCTCTGAGTGGCGGAGGCCTTGATTTAAAGGTCATTAGGTTTTAATTGCATGCTAATTCCTTGCGGGCCAAAAAGCTGAAACGTAGAGGGAGAGGGGAGCTGTGGGAGAGGGACTTAAACCATTACGGACTGGAAAAAAGGTGAAAAGGGAAGGGGGAGAAGCGCTCTTTTAGACCACCACCATCCCCCTCCATTCACCTCGTGTCTCATTCAAAGAGCCGCACATTATTAGATTTAATAAGCTCAAATAGCAGCAAGGCCCCGTCGTCATTATAAAGCCTTTACTTTCCCTCAGACTGCCAAATCTGTTTTGCACTAGCTACAGACTGCCAAACCCAACAATTGCAGATTAGTGAAGCACTTCTCCCATTTCAACAGAGGTTAATAAAAAGTGACAGGGCTAAGTCCGCTCTGATTAAGTATGCTGAAAGATATTATAGCAGTTTGTTACATCAGATCATTATTGGATTAAACATCACATACAACAATGAAATTTGAATTTTAATTTTCGGCATGCACAGAAAATAGGCTTTGAGAGTGCACTTGTCAGAACAAAGGCGGCATTGTAATAACGTGGTTTCCTTTTTTTCCCACCCCTCGCCATTCTCTTCCTCATGTAACACAAATAATGTAGCTTGAGAAAGTGAACACAGCCGCAACCGACTCCAGCCTCAACAACTGATTAGTTTAATACCAGATCAGCGATTTCATCTGATTACAGCAATCTCTGGTTCATTCATTCATTCCTTTCTTTTTTTAGCTGACAAATAAACCTTACAGATACAGAGCTTTTACCATCGGCAGGTCTCAGCAAATCTTTAGGGAGGGAAAACTTTCTTCACAGTTGAGATAATTGTATGCTTTTATTACTATAGACATTGGTAATAAATAACATTTTCTTTTCAAATGTCCTCTCCACTCCGGGGAACTTAGGCACAGCTGTGTGTCTTGCCAGTTTGAGTCCCAGCCTCGCTATTACTGGCTATGGCTGGAGGTCCATTTTGGCGATGCACCATGTGGCTCAGCTACTGCAGGGTAAATGGTGGTCTCATCACTGTATGCAAACCTCCCCTGAGCTGCCAGGTGCCTACAGTTTTGTTAAATGAACATACCAGCATATTAAATGTGTGTTCACCCAGATGTGATTGTGTTATACCTGCAATAAAAAAATAAATAAATAAATAAATAACATTGGGTGGTCATGAAATACAGGATTTGCGCGCTCAACAGCTTCTTCTGGAATTGGTGCAGGTTTGCGGTGGAGCTGAAAGAGTCAGGTGAGTGGAAGAGGAGGAGGAGTTGTTCACTCCATAGTACACCGTTACACATACTCTGAAGTTGTACTTCGACATGAAGATTTATTTGTGTCATTGCGCAAACTATGCTTTGTTCAAACTGTGACCTTGTGACGGAAAATACATCGACTGACTTGATCAATGGATTGACAAAAGAACTGATTGGTGGATATTGATTTGTATGTTAATGCATTTATTGATACACATTATTTATCCTTCTGTGCTTATTTTGATTTATTGATTTCATTGATTTGTATGATTTACTGATCAGTCAATCAATCAATAAATCAATCCACCCATTCACTCAAAAACAAGTCATTAGGCATTTTGACCATAAAAAGAAAGCATGGTTGTAGTACACTCATGGAGAACAACCCCCTCTAAATAATGGGATGGGATGGGATGCTCATGTTCCCCTCATTTCAGTGAATTACCCTGCGTTACCAGGTTACAACTGGTTTCCACCACAGGAGAGACACACAAAAGAGTAGTAAAGGTGGCTACGAAACAAGTATGACTTCCTCAGGGGCGTCCATTACAGCACGCACTCTGAACTGAGCTCCTGAAAAATTGTCGGTACAACTCAATTTAGCCAAAAAAAAAGGTCTTCAACGTTTATTAGGCATCCTTGGGCAGAGACAGACAGAGGCACCGGGACAGAATACAATGCAGTTAATGTGACTGCCTGTGAGGTAAAACAGGTTAACATCAAACGCAGGCGCAATCATGAAATGTTAATACATCTCAGAGCTGGCTAATGATGTCTGTATTTCCCAATGCATTCAAGGAGGTAAAGTGGAGGAGCAATTATACGCTGTATTTTTCAGATTCAGGGAAATTACCCCCCCTCACCCCCCACCCCCTGCTGTACTCAAATGCATTGAGAGAGAAAGCCATGGGCAGTTTTCTTTTCTCCAACTTCTCAACAATAAGGCCACATTTTAGGTGGAAATTCAGATGACTCTTTGGAGAGTGTGGTCATTGAATTTATGTACCAGAATCTTTACAGTAAGGCCAATGTATGGGGTCTTTTTTCAATTTTGTTTTACACAATTTCTCCCCCATAAACAAATTACGATCAAACAAGCTGATCTCCTGCAGCAACCATGTCCTGCAGTCACATGTTGATCTTGCCGTTGTGGAATATGTTCTGTATCTGCAGGCCTGTGGCCAGACCAGGCATGGCTGCTAGAGAGCGATGAGACCAACAGAACTAGTGGTCTTACACCTAATCATTCCCCAGCCAGGATGAGCCAATTGCCTCACCAGCATTGGTATGACTGCGACCCAAACCCCAACCACAGGGCTCACACTTTTGCTTGTACCTTTGTTAAGGTAACATATGCTTAGTGCAATTATGCAGCCAAAGACCAGGGCAGAACACAACCTGCTGATGAGGAGTCAAAAGCTATCTGATACAGCATTGTCCAAGGAGGGACAGGTTTTACTCACTATTCACCAGCAACTCCTACTGTCAATGAGAAACCATTCACCTCATTTTGTCAGCCCTGACGTTCAGTGCAGACTTCATAGCTGCGGCGGTGTGCTTCCTTATGGAGGACTGGCCTATGCTGAAGAATAGGACTGGGAATTCATGGGCCTGTAAATGTAACTGGGTGGTCGGAAAAATTTGGGGTAAACATTTTTCATTAAGAAATTAAGCGCCTTCATGTAGCACATGGAGAGGGCATGCTCATGGTGCAGCTGTGGGTCCGACGGCTGGGTGTTGACGTCCCAAGTGAGCCATTAGTGTACCTCACCGATGAGTCAGCAGCTGGCTCATCTTCTCTGGGGAAGAATTGGGGGGTTAGGCAGGTTAAAATCCTTAGTCTCATCACCGCTCTCTAGCGGCATCTCCTGACCAGCTGGATACCTGGTTTGTGAACTGATCGTATGATGAATTTATGTTTCCTTAATGGCAAAGACCACATGATGACAGCTGGTGTTGCATCAGCAAAAAGAAGGGAGGGCTTTTTGTCATGTGGATCAGAAGAGTAGCATGTGTACAATTTCCTCCTACCAAGTCTGTGGGAGAGTTCCTCAGTTGTAATTATAGAAGAGTTGTTTGATTGGGGGGCAAAAGCTATGCAGTACAATATTACATGTGTGCTTTTTCTAGCACCACAAGCTGGGAGAAACAGATTTCGCAGCTGGTATAGCTTTAAGAGGCCCTGACACCATATCTTTACCTGAACCCCTCCTTTGCCACACACCCCTACCCTACCACCTCTGCCCCCTCCCCAGTCAGACCTGGTCAGTTTTACATGGAAGGGGCCTTCAGCTGGGCCCTCCAATGTAAACACTGCACTGGGGTCAAAAAGCCACACCGATAAACTGTTCCTCATCCGTGCAACGCTATCAGTTATCCCTTCCAATTTTTACGACCCCCTCTGCTTTATTAGATGGGCAATCAGCTGTCAGCACCAGGGAGAATTATGGACCTCCTGCTCTGCAGTCACATGGTCTCGGTCGGCCCCAGATCAGACTCTTGCCATACAGGTATACCTGCAGTCCTGGCGGGGAACTGGACTGGAGCTCAATTAGTGGCTCTCTTGGGGTATTCCCCCCTGTCCTATTACCTCCAATAAATCTTAAAGCTTTACGATTAGGTACATAAAATGAGTCATACATCTGGACTGTAAATTAAGGATTGTCAGGGTGGGCTGATGCTGAGCCCAGATCTCTCCTACACCAGTATCTCAGCTCCTGGCCTTATCGACTTCCACTGCTGGGCCTTAAAAAATAGGACTTCAACAAGGGTGGAAAATTGGGCCAGATCTTCACAGTTACTGTGATGATGTTTTCTAGATTAGTGCCCTGGTTTAGGCTGACTCATGTCTTCCAGGCCTTTCACACCTGCAACCCTGAGCAGCAGATCACAATGCCTCTATACCAAGTGATCTATAAGGACATGCATGGGTGCATGTGTAAACTTTCAGTTTTCAGCCTTTATCACACAATTTAATACAAATCTCTGTCCTTCATCAGCTCTGTTCCTTCACTCTACAGTCTGTGATGACACCCTCCTCTCCAACCCAAAGACAACAGGGCTACTCTCCCCTTTAACTGAATGCCAGTCAAACACATGATGTGCATTTGTTGGGGAGTCTGCTGTGTGTATGAAAGACAGGTTTCAAATTATCAATGAAAAACTTGCAAAGGGAAACATCCTTTTCAGCTACTGTTAATAACTGTAACCAGTTTGCCTGTCAGAGCTGTGTACACAGGTTTTTGATGCTTAATGCATGAAGACACAAAAACAGGAAACAGCAGAGTGACAAAAATCAGTTTTAATACTGTATTGTTTGTCAGTATTAGAATTCTGTGGTACCCATAACCCTCTCTTCCCCCAACATGGAGACGCTGTGGGGAAATGACCAAAGTCAGACCAAAATGTGCATTTTTTTCCTACTTTTCAGGAACAATACCAAAAGGAGAGGGAAGAGTAATCACAGGGTTATTTTTGAACTTCTGCACAATGAGCTGTCGATACAGTGAAATTAAAACCTTAAAATAAACTGTGAGCGAGTGCTGCAATCAGGGTTGTGTTGTTGGGTATAGGTGCACATATTGTTTCAGCAAAGGGGCCTTCCAAGTGACACAGTGAGTACAGGCACTCAAAGACTGAACTGTGCTGCCATGTGGGTTTATGTTGTCACGGATTCCACTTGTTAGCGCCTCCCGGTGATGTGCCAGTTGCCTACAGACAACCAGCTGTACTCAGTGAGCGATGCCCTGCTTCTGCAACTGTAGCACTCCTGTAGTACTATGTGGCCTGCAGTATGGGAAATTTAGTTTTATACTGGCATGCAGGCAAATACATCCAGTGAACATGCTTCAGCCCCATTGTGCAGATTCAAGAGTGGGGAGAAAAAAATAAAAGAAACATAAAACTTCTTTAAAACATGTTCCTCAACATATAGAAACATCAAAACATGATCGATCGTACTTCATTTGTCCAACCAGAACAAGCTCCAAACTGCCACAGAAGTAGGAAGTTGGAAGAAGGGACAGCTGGCACAGTAGTTTGTGATAGTTCAGCATATTAATTGTATATAGATGTGTCAGTGCATTTAAGTCTATAACTAAGGGTCAAGATACACAGCCTGTAACAGGGTTACACTTTGAATATTTTTTAATAAAGGGATAAACCTTTTTTTCCCCCCAGAATCATGGTAATCAGGGAAACCTTTCAAGTGCATGACTCGCTGGCACTAAATATGCAGCAGCTTGTTGTTACAGCTCATCTCCTTGTCACTTAAGAAGCATTAAGAATATGAGTCCCCCCCTCATTTCACAGTTCATTAATACTCCCCAAATATATTACAATAAACTACATAAATAAGTTAAAAATAAATAAATATACTGTTATTTTTTCCACATACCAAGGTAGGCTGATTTATTACACCAGCTTGTAGAAAGTAGGACGCTTTAACAAGAGAGGGAAGTTCTAAAGAAAGCAAGAAAAAGCTTATTTGCTACAGGCACACAATCAGCTTCAAATTCAAAAGATAGCCCGGCCTCCAGAGAAGCATAATCAGAGCGCAAGGGGAAAAGAAAATGCTACTGGCAACATGGCACTGAGATTCAAAAACATGCTCCCCAGTGAATACGAAGAAAAGAAAATCTAAAAAGCAAGACCAATCCATGGTGTCTTTATTCAAAGGCAATTCCTATATATAGGCCCCATCCCTCAGAAAAATAAATAAATCAATTAATAGCTGTATAAAGCCAAATTCAGAAGGCCGCTTAGGAACCTTCTTTAAAAAAAAAAAAAAGAGAGAGAGAGAGAGAGAGAGAAAGCATGAACAGTGAAGTTGTCGGCTCCCCAGTGTTTTACATATGTTCGTAATAGTCGGTCCACAAGCCTAAGGAGCTGGTCCAGACAAACTAAGATGAGTTTGTTTAAGTTTAGTTCACTGAAAGATTTTGAAAGATTAAAATTCCCGCTCCCTCCACTTTGTGATTTGAAACAATGGGCTTATGGTGTAATGGACTAAGAAGTTCTGCCCAGGATAAATAACAATTCAATGCCACAAAAACCGAAAAATTCAACCATGATTTATCCTGGCTTAAAGATGCCAGGATAAAGGAAAATGGACCCTGGGCCCAAAAGTTTACAATGATCTAACCACCCATTTGTGACACCGGCTCAATCCAAGTCATGTGACTTGGAAATTGATCTTCAATTTAAAATGCATATGCAAAGCAACAAGCGATAACAAAAAAAATACAAACCCTGAATAATTCTTACAAGTGCCCAATTGAGATGTTGTTTTGTTCTCAACAAAGCTGCTGGAAATATAGGAGACAAAGAGCCTAGCCTGTTGGCATGGTACCCACACAATCATATTTCTACACTCATATAAACTTGTAATTATTGCATAAAATCTTGTGTTGTATTTCTGAAGCAGGACTGAAGGCAAAGTTTATGGGTCTCTCATTCTTTAACAAGGCAGGACCTCCCTGTGGCCTAATGAAACTTTCATGGCAGCATTACGACTGGTTCACTGGCTGCTCTCTCACAAAGATATTTATACGCATGCAAATGGGAAGGGGCAGGTAACAAGGCTGCGCAGGACTCACAAAAAGATGAAATCCATAATGTGTGTCAGCATGTGGGCTACACACATATATGCACATATGCATTCACAAACATATACATGTGCACCCAAGGGTACACACTCACTCATGCATACACATACAGTCCATATAAAGTTCACAGCCACCCAGATGAAGGGTCAGAATAATCAAATGAAATAAATGGGCCATATTATCATGGAAGGTGCACAACTTGTGAGGACAGGAATACAGTGAGATGAGTCGGAAGATAAAACAACAGCAGGATGGAAAGCTTAACTCGGCGTCCCTCACTTCATTTGCCACTGCAAGGGAAGCAAAATAACTATGTATGGACCACAACACACACACACACACACACACACACACACTGCAGTGGTGCTGCAATGGGCTCCAGCCAGCCGAGTCCTGCCCCCCAGTGCATCTGCATACAGTAGAAGACAAACATTCCTGTAAATAAAGGCGCTTGTCCGGCAGCTGTCTCCGCAGCCCTGCTCGTATTGACCGTAGTCAGATGCTCTGCTGATTAAAAATTGATCCATTTTGAAAAATCTAATCAACAGAATAGGATTCTTTCATATGTTGAGGGGAGCAGCTGCTGACAGTGAGATGCAGACCTGTTATTAACCCCTGCACCTCCAGCATACCCCCCAACACCCCGGGGGCAGACAGAGCCCCCCGACGCCCTGAATTATTCAGCAGTCTAGGAGACGACCCCGCCGCCTCACCAATTTATGCATGCTGGTTGAGGGGGGGGTACTCACTTTACGGCCAGCCTGGATGAGCCATGGGTCCCAGAAGAGCAGGCTGAGGGTGGGGGTTGGGGGTTTGGGGGCCGGGAGGGTGCTGGTGAGGCTTGGTGGTGAAGATAGGTGAGTGTGAATTCATCAGTAGCCCAGGTCACAAGGGGTTAATGATGCCACATGTCTAGACAAACGCCAGCCTCACATGCTCTCTAACCCCCCGCAGACAGTGGGACGTGGGATCTAACCCAAACCCCCGTTCCCCTCCCCCCATTTGTTTGTCCCACTGTTATCAGTGCCGTCTGTGGCTGCTGTTGTTGATGTGAGGGTCTGATGCAACATACTTAGCGTGGATTACTAATGCCGCCAACCTGGAGGCTCAGGACCAGAGGCGGCTGCTGCCTGCCAGCAATATCCAGCACAATGTACTCCTCCGGCTGCAGCTGTGAGGAGCAGCCTGCTTACAGTGCAACGAAAACACACAAATAATTGGAGATTATTGTTGTTGTTGTTTTTACTGTCATTGTTCATTTTGTTATGCACGGGTCAAACAATTTGTCTTCAGTCTTTATAGGCAGTCGGCATTTCTTCACACTTTCTGATGCGGAATTGTGAATGATACAATGATTGCACAACCTGTGAGCGAGCAGCCACACCGAAATGCAAGACCAAAAATTTCAGCCTGTGTGACTCCATGAAGGCACTGGGTCTCAGGTGTGGAAGGTCAGGGGGGCTAGGGAAGGGGAAAGGCACTTTGGGACCATTTCCTCCCCCTTATGTCTGTCTGTGAACACTAGCACTTCTGCAGGCACGTCTTGGACACATGAATTCTACGTAAAGCTTAAACGTAATTTGAAAACAACAAAAACAAGCAACAAAAATCTGGAATGCCCAATTTCAACTACAAGTCTGTCAGACTGCTGTGACATGTTAGCCAGCTGAGCTACACAGCCACAGCAGTAGACAACCATGAAATGTACATGCCTGACACAGACAGACTAAACTTGCAAGGTCTTACTTTTATTCCGCAGTCTGGCAGTCAAGCTACTACAGGAAGGGGGACTGAACAATTGTTGCAAGTACTGTAGAAGGCAGAGGATCTGCTATTGGGGAAAAATGGATGGGAATATCTCCTGATCTGAACCTCCCTCCCTGAGCAACACTGACAAAGTTCTGAAATCAAACCAGGCCACAGGGTACAACAATTAACTAAGAATAAGTTACAACACCTGGACAACAAACCACTCAGATTCATAAACAACAGGTTTCATGAGTGGCTCCCCAGCTGTTAAGTGGAACTGCAGTCCAGTAGTTTGTCAAACAAACCCCTCCCTTTCGGGGTCTGTCTCAGAGATTAAATTGGAAGCTTTTGAGGGAACACAAAAAATAAACCTGTGTAAACCTGAGTGAGACAGACATTCAAACATCAGGCTAGATGTTGCAGCATCTCATTTTACCTCATGTTCAACTGTCCTCTGTGAACAGGCACTCTTCACATAATCTCAAATATCTACTTGAATATCAATAAGCAACCATCCATTTCTGGGAGCTCAGGAACCAAAAATTCAATGTCAATATAGCTAGCTAGCCAGACAGCTGCAGCAGTGGCTGGCCAGGATAATCTGACAGCCAGCTTGAGACCTGTGTGTGATAAAGGATTTGGAGAAAGGAATTCTGGCACCACTGTCGGGTAAACCCCTGCTTTTTCTGATTCAGCCTGGTTTCTTTTCCTTCTTTGTATAACATTAATGAATAATTCAGCTGGTCATGCGTACGTTGAATTTGTCCATGCATTTTTTTTGAAAGGGCTCTGTTTTTTCCCCATTCTATTTTGTGATTTTGATGGACCCTGTTTGTTGGGGGGTGGTATTAGTATTACTGTACATAGATATATTTTTTACATTATGAGAGATAAGAAAGAGACCTGTTGTCATACTGTTTATATTATATCAGATCAAGTGCAGAGCTCCTCTGACACAACAGTCCCATCGGCACTGCTAACCGCACAGAGGAACTGTATCCTGCACGCCACTTCCCATCTAGTCACTTGGTGCCCGCAACGTCCTCTGACTCCATATTAAAGCAAAACCAAATTAATAAAAAGGAAAGGAATGCCTCTAATCTTTTCAAAGCAAAATGTCTGAGGCTCGCCAACACGCCAGCTGGTGATTAGTGACTCCCTGTCTGTGACTCAATACTAACCCTGTTATCATCACACAGACAATTAGGGCTCCTGGAGTGGCACCGCCACCATAATTCATTTACTAATCGGGGCATTTCTCCCTCTGCTCTAAGCAGGGTGGTGGTGGGAGGAGGGCAGGAGAGGAGCAACACTTTTGTTGGTGAAATTCCTGCATGTCACCATGACAACCATGTAGCCACTTCAAATAGAGTTCTGCAAGCTGAACAAGAGGGCATATAGGCAGAAATTAGTTTACAATTAGTTTGCACTGGAACTGCAAAAGTAGTTGTTTTTTTTTTTTACACCACACAAAGCAGTTGAATGCATGGAACATTTTACCAGAGCTCACAAAAGAAGCAGAAACCCTTGAAATGTCTTAGAATTTTCTTGATAGTGTGGGATGTACACTAGAATGTAGGTGAAATTAAGCCTGGAGCCTGAATGGGCAGAATGGCCTGTTCTCTCTCATTAAACTTTCGTGCATGCTTCATATAGATTCCAGTATTGGCCCAGGCTCCAGACGGATGGCACATGTCCTGGACTGAGTTCATGTATGAGCAAGCACAGACCTCCCATTCAGCGGCCATTCATTTAGGCAAGAGCAGAAATGGAGAACGATGCGTGAAACCATCACGGAGAGAATCAAATATTACCATACAGCAGCACAAGTATCAGACTGGTTGAGGAATATTCTCACCCTGGTGTCTGAGAAATGACAAGACACACTGTCACATGCTGAACATACATAAAGTGTGAATGTCCCGAGAGGCAGGAGCTCTGGACCCTGCATTCTAATCGCTCTCGGCTGCCTCTTGTACGGGCGAGCAGAATTTCACAGAAAACAAATCCAATACCACCCAGCCTTCTTCCTGTCCCTCTTTTTTGTGGTCCTGACATACAAGATGAATGTAGTTAATAACCACTCACTTTATATATATTTTTAACACATTCAATGATACTCTTGAGATTTCAATGAAAGGAGAGCCCTATTAATAACACACTGAAACCTGTACATTGCCACCTTTCGGCAATTGTTCCACTGATATCAACAATTTACAACCCAGCAACAAGACACCTTTGTTAAACTCTTTAATTTTTGTTAATAACTAAAATCTATTTATTTTTCTAATGAAACTCCATAAACTGGTATATCACATGATGCAATGAGGATATGCTGTATGCCAAAACCTGTTCTTCATTGCTATGTTTGGATTTGTGATGATGGAGAAATTAATCCATTAGGAAGGAATTACAGATGAACTTGATCTTCACCCCATTTTTTGTGGCACTGACTTAATTCCCCCTTAATGGTCACCATCAGAGCAGAACGAGAGAAGAGGCCAAAATACGTACTCTCACTCCCACAAAATCTTATTTGAAAACATGGCCCAAAAATGCAATAATCAAGGACATGCAAGCATCATCAGTGATAGACTACACATCACACAAAAAGGGATGGAGAGAAACCTATATCATGTAAAAATTCTTGATTAAAAAAAAAAAAAAAAACATTCCTCCCCTTCCACACAAATTCATTAACGTCGAGTGCGAGACCTCCAGGAATGCGGGCCCTGATGCTCTCCTTGACTGGGCGACAAGAGTCAAGGAGTCTGCAGTCGATGAATCAAATGAAGTGGAATGAGTTTAGCCGTTAATATGCCATGCCATAAGCACTCTACTTCAGATTGCTGGCTGGAAGTCCCGCCCCACCACCGCATCTGCACGTGCTCAGTAGGGAGAGTGGGGTTGCTTATTTAGCATCCGACGCCGAGTGCTGTAACCGTGGAGGTCAACGGCTCAGTCGTGATTGAGCTCAATCAAGGGCATCTAGTTGGGGGTGGGTTGGGGGTGTGGGGGGTGGATAAAGGGGACAAATACACCCCCTTCTCCCATTTGCACAAATGCAATTTCCACAGTGCTCTCCATCAAGGTGACTGTGCACATAACTCAGAGATCCACGTGGGCAATCCTGATGGCAGTGTACCAACCTGCAGAAAATAGAGCAGTAGAAGAATAGAGGCTATGGATTTATATTTAAAGCTGTTTTAAAAAAAAAAAAAAAAAAAAAAGGTCTGTCATGTGAACAAGCAGCAACCTACCAAAACTGTTTTACACTGGAGCTAAATATGGAATTCCACATGTCCTCATTACAGGGGTAGAGTGCCTTTCTGGAGCCATACACACATCTGTTATAACTACCAACATCACAACAAGCACACACATCTCAAGACAACACCCCTGCCCCAACACACACACGCACGCACACACGCACACACGCACACACGCACACGCTGCATTTACATCACTGAGACCTAGCCAATTAAAAGATGGTAGCCTTTAAGGATGTGTTTCTCACCCCCCCCCCCTTCAAATGAAGTTGGTACAGTAATATATCAGGGACCAGAAATTGCTCATCATGTTTCTCAGTGTTTGAACTGTGGCTAAACTCTACACTGGAAACGAGAAACCGAGACACAGCTGAATGCTGGAAAAACCTTGGGCAGAGCAGCAGGGGAAGATGAGATCCAGTTAGCTAGTGAAAGTGCATTTTATGATGCCATTTTGAAGTGCCCCTACAATTAACCACTACAGGACAAATTCAATTAAGTACCCCCCACCTCTCTTTCAGTCTCTGTGGAGCCCATCTCTGCATCTGAGAGACTCCTGACAGAAATTGTAATCCCTCTGCCAGTGAATACCATGCAACTAGCGTGCAGGGTACGGAGGCTAACCCAGCACTGGTGTCCACATTTAAATTAATAGCCCTGGTGGGAGGCATGTGCTCACAAAGAAGGTGGTAAATGGTAATGTCCCAAAATCATTTAAACCATGGAAACCTTGAGAGCGCAAGGGTAAGAGAACCAGAGACCAATGAGAGAATAATATGGCATTGCTGATTCATTAAGAATAAGACTCGGACTGTGCTATAGTCAAGGTATTGATTTTCAAGTTGGTTTTTTGGTTGGTGAATTTCAAAACTTTCAATACAATTTAAAAATGCAAAGAAAGAGGGGGGTCAAGGATTAGGCTACAGTTTGGAGGAATATCACATTTAAAACCTAGACTCTTCACAAAAAATATTGAGGTTTTGGCTTTTGGTATTTAAACTGATGGACCTTCAATCTCCCTATCCACCCCCAATACCCATAACTTTTCATTACCTTCACATACAGAAATCCCCCCCAAAATAAAATTTAAAAAATAATAATAATAAAAAAAAAATTCCCTTGTAGGAGTGCGTGGAGGCAGCACCGCTCTGCGGTTTAGAGAGAGCACCTGGAGCGTTGCCCCATCCGAGACGCTGCGGCTCAGGTACGTCACGGTAATTGCTCCAGCCTTGTGTGATTTATACCATGGTTTCACTGCTCAAAGGGGTTTTCTCCCCAGCCCCTTTCTGCAAAGCCTGCAGCAACGTTTAGCTAAACCTGCTAGTCTACGTAGGCAGGGAGAGTCCCCGGAGGGCTGAACAATCAGACAATTTCAAGATCACGAAGCATTAAACCAATCCCGGCAGGGTACACTAATTAAACAGCCGAGCCCGGCACAGCCAACCAATCCCCACAGAGCAATTAAATCCATCCCCTCTAAAACACTGTGGAACCTGTCTGGGGAAAACTGCAGAGAAGAAGGAAAAAAAAAATAAAATTCATCTGGAAAAAAAAGAATAGAAGAGGGGAGAAAATGCAGCAAGCTACTAACAAGGGAAATTGAATCGGAACGGTTCAATTCAACGCTTTGTTCTTCCCTCCTTTATTTTTTTAATTACTCCAATCAGAATCCTTTCTTTAAACTTTGGGGGTGGGAGGGGGAGGAATCTGTGACCACATTAAAATGCAAATAACCTCCCCCAAAAAAGTGACCCTGTTGCCATGAAAAATTGCATATTTAATTAAGAATGCAGAAGTTCAGAAGCTACCTTGAGACTTCAGGAACACAGTACTGCCTTGGGGGCCCCATTACACACTTGCAGAGCAGCTAAAACAGTTGCTACACACAATCAATACCCAAGCATCCCCCACAACTAAAATAAATAAAGAAAAAGTGACAACAGAAGGATGACATCAACACAGTCTCCGAAGTCGTCTTGAAGAAACTGAGGCGTGAGGACATGGGGAGCGTGGGGGGTAGCAGGCTGGGACCAGTCTCCAGAACAATGCTCCTCCACCACGTCCCATAATTCAACACAGACAACCAACCACCAACCTACCACCACCATCATCATCCCCACCTCACCACACTTCAAATCACAAGATTTTTTGATACGTTGATCACCGTAATCAGCAACAAATCACATTAATTAGGCGTTTGTGTCCTTGAACAGCTGTGTCTGGAGAATTCCCTCAGTTCTCCCGCTCCGCAGCACGCCTGGGTTCGATACGATAAAGAATAAAACACCCTTTAATCAACAACCCGCTGCTCTCAGTGTGCCATCGAGCGGTTTGATTCATATTTCCAAAGAATAATGCAGGCCTGAGGGCTAGCAACTTTCTACTGTTTTCTCCCAAAAGCCTATTTAAAAAACTGATTGGCTGACATCAGCCGGGAAGACCGTGCTGTTTTTTTCCCCGTTAGGGGTGAATTTGCAGCAAAGGATACTTTTGAAAAACTTTGAGGCAAAAAAGCGATTAAACATTGTGTTCAAGCCTGCAGAGGCAACAGAGCAAGAGATATAAAAGCACTCTTTGTCTCCCACTATAACACCCCCCACCAAACACACACACACACACACACACACACCTCACCCCCCACTACCCACCATTATACCAGTATTTGGAGAACAATCCATGTTCATACAAAAGATGGGTTATCTTAACCATCTCACTGCTACAAGTACAATTCCAAAACAACATCCTGTGGAATTAGTTTAAGCACCGGTTATTAGCTCTATCTGCGTGGCGGGCGGTTGGTTCGCTACAGTCTCCCTGCGGGGTCGTCATTTCAGCGAGTGGTCTGCAGCTTATGGATTTGGTCTGTCTGATGTAACACTATGACAGACGAGACAAAGCTCCTTTTGCCCACAGTTGAACAGATGAAGAACAAAAAAAATGTTTCCTGGGTGCTCAAGCAGCTGGCCAATGGCAGGCTGGACTGGGGGTTTTAGGGAGGGCAGGTGGGGGGGGGGCATACAGACTTTTTACCAAGAGACAAGCAGTCACGTGAATCATGGGGTCCTACTCCTTGTCCCCAGTTCCTCGAAATTAAAAAACCATGTTGGACTGCTCGTATGGGGAGCAGTTCGCTTTAAGGTCCCAGGCTGAACCTTCAAGGTAAAGCTCGGCAGCGTCTCCATATTTATTTTCACTCCTACATTGTTTGGGATGAATAAGAGAGTAATTAACTGCTCTGGAGGCAGCTGCACAAAGATGACTGGCTAACATTATAAGCTGGATCCATCTGTTTTTTTTTTTTTTGCTATAATGTACCTTGTGCTTTATTGGATAAAACAAAGGACATCTGTTCGCTAACAACAAAGCCACTTTAACATTCATATGAACCAAAGAGAGATACAGGTTTTTTTATTCCCCAAAACCTTGTCCTTTAATGAAGACAAATAGGCAGGCACTACAAATAAAAAAAATTTCCTTGATTCCTTCCCTCCTCAACTCATCGTCAGTTGCTTTGTTGGAATTATGTGTGACGCGAGTGATTGGAGAGGGCTGCTCAGTGAAAGCATTGGGAGGGAGGCATTGTTGCCATCTCAGGAGCAGGGAGGCAGGAAGAGTACAAACTATATAAGCCACACAATCCCACAATACACAAGGGCACACATCAACACACAGGAGCACCAGAGATCAACACAGAGTGGCACACGAAACCATAAAAGCACACAAGATAGCACAGCTCAGGATATAAAAGCACAGGTCAGCGCAGAGTAGCACATAACAGGACACAGGAGTGAACAACAGCTTCACAGCTTAGTAAACAACAGTACACATGTACACAGCTGCTCAAAACAAAGCAGCCTCCCACAAAAGCATGCAAATGCATACATGAGCACACAAAGCTACACAAAGCAGCATATAAACATCAGCACATGAGGGCAACAGGCAACGTCCATAAACAGAGCAGCAGCACATGACAGCATATACAAGCACACAACAGCAAAGGGGAGCCTGCACTGGTGTTAGCACCATAATGCAAAGACCACGAGCTGGGGCCAGCGCTGGGAGGACACACACAGAGGGTCTCTTTTTATCCCTGAAGGGCAAAGTGGACAATGAGGAGATGAATTACAGCCACCGATACCAAGCGCTGCCAAGGATGGGAGAAGCAGGGAGCCGGTAGGGGTGGATGGCTGGGGGTGGGGGTGGTGATGGGGCAGCAGAAAACAGAGCCCAAGAATAAGAGGGGAAGAGAATGGAAGCGATTCAATAAGAGCTCAGTAAAAAGAACAAGAAAGACTGGTGCTCAATACGCCTTTCCGTCAGACAGTCACAACAAATAAAGAATGCTGCTGTACAGGTACACAGCTCAATATGAACAGGGTGGGCAGGGGGCTGGCTGTCAGCGGGGAGAGAAGACGCCGCTCTATACCCTCACCCATGAGCCATTAGTCCTTCCACACAGCTTCCTGTCTGGTTTATGGGTAGGAGACTAGAGCCTGCCAATGCACAGGCCTCCTCCCTCGGACTAATGCCTCCCTGAAGTTTTGTTAAAGCCGGTTATTTACTTCATCCAAGCAATAGGCCTCAGCCCAGGAGCTTCAGACAAAACAAATTAATATGAAAATACCGGGGCTTTCACCATGACGCATTATCAAGCTTGGAGAAGGGATCAATGCATACGGGCTCCCGTTACAGGCTTCTGGGAAACATTATTAAGGCTGAAACGTAAAAGCAGACGGACCAGGCCAACACACAGACAAACACATACACACCATCATCACAGCAAAGGCTCAGACGTTGCAACATGTTAGCTAGATAGGGGCTGGGGTGTGTGCTGATGTTCCCACATCAGCACACACACTTGCACGCGTAACCAGGGCGATGAAATGTCATAAGGGCCAGAGCCGCACCCTTAGAGGACCTCGCGGTCAATACGCTACGGCGGAGTCTTCCACCCCGTTTCCCGATAAACACTATTGACATAGTTCCCAGGCTGTGTCTGTCTGTTGTTTATTTTGTCTGCGCCACATGGCATATTACGCGTGGCAAACACGTCTGAATTCATACACGTTAAACAAAACACTGCAGGCTGCTGGGTGGCTCAACCAGTTAATGCACCACATTAGTGGTGCATTATGCACAGTTGCACAAGTCTGATTTCAAATCTAGAAGGTGCCAGTATTGGCAGTACCAATGAGTGTAAAGTAATTGGGAATACCACCACCTGAGAAAGAAGCAATCTCACTTTGTGTGACATCATGGTCTCATCACGTACTAGTCACCCCTCCCAAGCCTCCCAGTGCCTTCACAAGCCACACATGAAGTGTTTCCCTCTAACTTAAGGACTATACAAGTTTAACATAATTTCACGATTTAGTGTATGCGCTCATCTGTCCTCTCCAAAATCAGAGCATTTTTCAGGGATAGGCACAGAATACACAAAAATGGACATTTCAAATTCAGTGAAAATAGCTACATTTAAACTGCAACCAACCAGACTGCCAAACAAATTGTTTTGTGTCATCAGAATCAGTAAGTTTGTTCCATAATGCATAGCCACTAAGTAGGGATCTAGGCCTACCTTAAAAAAAATAACAGCTATGGCTTATTGTGATAAAAGCAGTGTGTAAATGAGGCGAGATGACAGAACAGGTATGAAATTCAGCCCAAAGGAAGGTCAAAGTGATTAAGTCAACATTTATGACAAGCCTACACTTCCTCTGTGAATAGTCACCATTACAGCACGAAAACCCTACTTATCATTCTGTACCAACCATTGCAGTTGCTACTTTGAAGTCTAGCGCTAATGCTAAACAGGGAGGTTCAACGGCTTAATGCCGAAGTCAGTTTCTCTTTCCTCAAATGTTGCCGGCATTCATGCACTGTGGATGTGACTCCTCGAGCTCACAACTCAATTTACCCAGCCTATAAAAGCCCTCTCTTTTCTTCCTCCTTTTGTTGTTGCTGCCGGGGAACACATTACACAGGGTGCTTGCAGTTCCAGGATTGAAGAATTATCATGATACCATGACGAAACAAGATATTTTACAAACCTTTCTTTCCCCCAATATTTTCTAAAAACCGCAGAGAATTATTACTTATTATTAATAATGGTTTACTTTGCAAGGCATGAAATTAACCAAGACCGGGGGCCATGGAGCTCAGACTCATTCCTCTTTGCGTGCCGTTAATACAGCGGGAGTCGAGAAAGACCACATGGAATGCAGCACAACATCTCTGAGCTGCTCTCCGGCTTTCTGCACAGCGTTTTGCATAAATGCAGGGTTCTAACAGATGCTGTAACCCCGCACAGAACACTCAATGCTACATTGGCTCACCCCTGCATTTGGTCCGATCTCAGAAGGGTATTCCCTGCCTCATCACGTAATAGCTGCTCCTCTGGCTGATCGGGCGCCTGCAGTGTGCGTGTGCCAGCTGTGTGGTGTTTGCGGAGGCACAGTCCTGCAACGCGGTAACTGAGTGGCTCAGCTGGTGGGACCATGAAGTGGAAAGAAGCAGTCGTCTGCATGCTTTGCAGGGGACTCCTGTGCAAGTTTGTGCGCTCCCTAACTTTTCCTAAAGTTGCAGTGAAGGGAAAAGCTCACTAAAATGCAGTGTCACTTTCCAAATATGGATAAAAGCAAAACTTGAGGATAAACAAGTTCCTGCATAATATCATTTTCAAACAGTACCACAAGGTTTGACAAGCAACATGAGAAAATGGCAAGCAGAAACATGGGTGTGTCTATGTTCAGGTAAACTGCCTCTACAAATGCCTGGCCCTGGCAGCTGGCAATGGTTCCTGTGTCCTTGGCAGGCACCGTTCATCACCATGAGGATAGAACGAGGCACCAAGGCACCACGCAGGTAGCAAACAGGGACATTTTCAGCTACATGCATGTACAGACAGTAATCACCCTGGGGATATGTGTGCCACAACAACGCCCCCATCCCCCCCTCCCTACCTTCTCCCCAGTGAGAGCTATCACAGAGCAGCAGCTGACCCATGTCTCATAGGGTCAAGGCAGATGAGTTTTGTGTGTGCATATGTGTATGTCGGTGTGTGCGCACATGTGTGTGTGTGTGTGTGTGTGTGTGTGTGTGTGTGTGTGTCCACATGTGTATAAGTGAGATACCCCTGTGTACACTCCATGGCTGTTTCGCATCTGTTAGTGTGGTCTCCAAGGGTGGCCCCTGCTGTCTGTTGTTGATGGTATCCATGGCTGCTTCCAGACTGGTCTCCATTTCTCCTCATTCTGGAATAATTCTCATTGAGGGCTGCTTTCCCAGCAAATAAAAGGGACGCCCCCCCCTCCCCAAACCACTCGAAAGGGCACCTATAAAGATTTCAGAGCTCAGCCTCTTCTCCCCAACCCCCTACGCCCAGCTGATAACATAAATCACTTGAGCCTATAACATTATGGTATCTCATGATAGAAGGAACCATCATGTCTATTCTGCCTTGAGTGAACAAAAGGACAAAAAGGGCATGGGGTTTTCACAGCCAATTTGACATCATGGGACTTCAGCTTGGGGCAGGAGAATCTTTTGTCCCGTTTTCCACGCAGGGCTGACAAACAGCACACACAGCAGGCGGAAGCTGTGGTGGTCAGGCTCGCCGCCTGCTCACGGCCTGCTCACAGCTCGCTGAGCGATTTCACGATTTGGCAACGCCACTGTCACTTGAGTGTGGATCAGAGCTGACGTGAGAGGGCCGGGATCCGTGGAAGCCGTGGCACAAATCAGTGCGCCTTGTGCTGCTGATCTAAAGCACATCGCTCGCGAGAGCAGAGGAAGAACTGCAGAGACAGCGAGGTAATCGCCCTGCACCGACTACAGGAGTGTGACAAAAGGAACTGCGTATCAGGGAGCGCTCACCACTGCAGGCATCAAATCCCACTGCATCCCCCACCTGCATTAAAAACATACCCAACCCCACTACTCCTTTACCCTCTTTTCAACCCTCCCCCTCACACTTCTAAAATACCCACACAATAAGCTGTACGCAGCATTGTAAGGAACGATTAAATCTGCTTACCCATTTGCTGCCACATTTACCCACCGACAGTAGCATGCCCCCTCAGGGTTCAGCTCATTTCACAGTGCCTTGGATGGCCATATCAGCGGAGTGGGTACAGTCTCAGTCAGGTGACCGGCTCCATTTGCTTCACATGATAAGATGGAGGAGGGTTCTGTTGCTTATTTACCAGCAGAGACGGAAAGCAGGGTTTTAAAGATAACAATGACTCGTCCAGAGGAGGCACTCTTGCATGACGAGCTGGGTGACATTATGACCAATCATGCGCTCCCCTGCAGAGCTGCTGGTCACGGCATTCGAACGGTCAAGATTCAATACCAGGCCAAGGGGCTCATCACTACATTCAAAAACAGTGTTTTCACACCCCCAGAGCCCATCAACAGTACTTAGCAGTCAAATTTGATATTGGTATAAAATAATACTCATTTTTATTATGACTTGCAGAAAAAGTGAGCACTGTGTAAGGCATTTTTCACAAGCTCACTATAAAGTTCAATCTGCAGATAGAGCACTGTGAAAATGACAAACTTGCATCCCTCCAGACACAGACAGGGCAGTGGGTGTCCTCTGATGACTTGTCCTCACCTGTCATTCAACTGGCACACAGCAGGCCCCCCCATTGGCTGAACAATCTCATGGGCGAGCTCCCCATTGGCTGAATTATCTGCACGGGACCAGCAGTGCCTGGCTGGATACTCCTGACCTGTCCTTTCCACAGGCGCCAACAGAAACACCATCTGGCTGGTGTGAATGATTACCCCGGCAATGGCCATGTGACCGGCGGCCAGCAGGAACCAAGGTCACAAGACCTCGTCTCCTTCACTTTGTTCCAAGTGCGTTTTTACTGATTTTTTCAGGTCAGTGGAATTTTCAATGCAAAAAAACCCTCCCTTCTGGGAATTATTCTAAATAAAAGATACTGGATTCCTGGTAAAACTGGAGTGTTATGTTGCACATGTTGTCAGTTAGCCAGAGACTAGAAAAGAGAGGAATGTCATAGGAGCCAAAAACACTTGAGCCTCCCAGGATAAATACTGGCAACAGAGTGAAAATGCTGTTCACTGACTGATTTAATGGGAATTTCTAAATTACAACATACTCTGACGTTAACGCTGTTGTGCTTCCCACTAAAATTGATTGTTAGTTAATAATTTTTTAAGCCTTCTTGCCATCGATTTGTGCCATTGAAATTTGTTATTCAAAGCACTCATTGTGAGTACCTGAACACAGGAACTGACTGATAAGTCAAGTTCAAGAGTGAAATGAAAACAATGAATTCTACAAAGCGACCTGTTGATGGGAAGACATTAATAGGGGAAGGAAAAACAAAATACTGATCCCGCATCCAAAAAATACAACTATGAAGCTATAGCCTTGGGATGAAGGAAGGGATTAAACAAGAATCTACAAACAGATTCGCATGCACCCACACAAAATTAACAACAGTAAATAACAAGATCACTTCAAAACATTTTTTGAAACAATACAATCAACAGTGATAAATCAGCTGGAAACACAGACACAGATCCCACCCCCTCCGGAGATGACACATCTTGGCGATGCAGGGAGGCTCACAAGGTCTGGAGGCCAGCAGACTGCTGGTAGAAGCTCTGCAGTCGAATGGGGCCAGACCTTAGCATAGACCTCCACTCAATCACAGCTATAACAGGTCATTCTTCCATTGAGTTTTAAACGCTTAGGTTTTTTTCTACTTACTAAGGGACACTCTTTTCCCCCAACATGCTAAACTGACAGGGATTTTGCACCGGAGCAGATAGGGTTTTGCTGGGCTTGGTGCATGTACATACAAACATTAACATTCTAAGTGATTCTGGATAAGGGCGTCTGTCCAATTACCAACAACAACAGCACCAGCAATAATCAATCAACAGCAACATATTCACACAAATAAACATGCAATCATTAAAATCTAGTCTAATTTGTATTTAAATATTTTTCCATAAGTTGCACTTGTATTTAGTAATGGTAAGTCAGCGTCAAATGTCTGCAAACTCAAAAAAATACATTGATAAATACTTGGGTCCAAATTTGAGCTTAAAATTGAACAAAATACATAATTACATTCTGTAAATCCATGGAGAGATTCACTCAAGTGCTTCAAACTTAAACACAGTGAAAATGCTTAAATACACCAAGCATGCAATAATCACAGTACTTAAAAAGTCAAGTTCCCTGCAGACTACATAACTATCATTATGACAATATTATTGTTTTTTTTCCTACATCTATAATTTAAGCAAAATTTGCAGCCTGGTAGAAAACATATTTTAAAAAACAAGTTCTCTGCATTCATCTACACTATCTTCATTAATTCTGTGGGTTTTCTATATTCATCTTTCTCATGTAATAGTTTTATAAAAATTCATCATACAGATAATGTGTAATAATGTGTGACGATTATTTGACCGTTTTTTTTATGCAGACTACTTGTCACTGATGCTTTACATCAATGGAAAAAATTATAGAAATCTAAACCCCAAAGTGCCTCTTCAACAAGAGCAGCCTTGATCCATGCGTCGCTTACATCTAACACACTTCCCACTCATGTTCAGCTCAGTGTTCATCATTCAGTTTGACTTCTCTTTTAACATAACAAGCCTGAATGAGACTCACAAAGGCAGACACTCAAGCAGCCTGGCACTCATCCTCAAGACCCAGACAAAAGAGAGAAAAGAAAAGATGAATTGATAGTTGACCTTCCAAAATGTATGAAATCTTCCTTACAGACTGCCTAGAACAACCGTTGGTGACTGTCCATCAGAAAAATTATTAATGTTTTATTTTGGTTAATATGTGACATATAGAATTACCTTTGATGTTGTGATAAGTGGCTTGTTCACTTCAAGCACTTAATTATAAGCAAGGCACAAAAGACAGACAAACCCAAATCAATCATCTCCAGTGTTTGTTAATGAAACTGCATGCACATGGAGGATAGCATACATAAATGTACATCTAGTGGCTAAAATCAAGTCTCATTTTTAAATATTACAGAAGAGATTTCCAGGCAAAAGATATTAAAACAATATATTTTGTATATACACTTTTCCCCACTGATATCTGTGGCTTTTGTAATTTTTTGTATTAATCACCTGTATTCAATCCATGTGTGTAATTCATGATGAATTGCACATTTTTAATTTCCATTTCTCTCTCTGGTAGAGCCCTGTTCAACCCATTTTCATGTTAATAAAAGGAAATGCAGTGTAAACCATGTAGCCAAAATTATCCTAGGACCAGCCTGTTGTGAGATACAATATCAGTGTGCTTTCTCTTAAGTTTAAATCCAACTTTCTTCTCACGAAACAGAAAAAATGATCATGGAAACTGGTAGCTAAATTAGGCTGTACCCTGGTGGCTATTTAAAAAGCAGACACTGTGAATCCTACTATTATTTGTTATATGGGCCTCTTTAACCCTATCTGTAGTTTTTGTATCTCAACAAATATGTTGGCCATTGTGCAGATCGCACATAAATTTGGTTGATTATAGACTAACCCACGTTTTGTTTTTTTCCAAACAATAACTGCAGGGCTACTCTGTGCTGAATACATTGCTGTACTTGCCGGTCAGTGAGTAAGTCTCAAGCAACTCTTACAGCAAGATCTTATTTTATAATTACTTTTAGTACAACAAGTACAATCAGAGTGCTTCTCATCTTCAAAGTCTGGCATCTCACCAAGTAGCACAGGTCCAGTAATTATTTTGCATGTGGCATTTAGAACCTGCGTATTGCAACTCGGGATAATGCATTATGTGGTACAGGAAGTCTTTGCCAATTCTTGGTTGTCATTGATATAGCCTAAAGTATGATTTTGCTGGCATGGAGAAGAAAGGGATAGAGCAGCAGCCGGCAGCAAAATCTGAGAGCAAGCAGGGCGTTTACAGTGTTATTTATAGTGGATTTATAGTGCTCTTCTTGACTTGATATGAGGAAATGCAATGTGTGAGCCAAATAACAGTGAGTTAGTTATTAACTGTTATAATGTCAAGCCCAAAAGCAGTCTGTTCTCCTATATACATCATCCCTCTTTCCATTCAGGTCTTTCCATAAAGAGCTCAGTTTTTTAATGCTCGCTGTAATTCTACTGTTAAACGACATAACTTGGCAACACTTACGATGAAGGGTCCAAAGAAACAATGCACTGTAACACCTTCAAGTAACAACTTTGTACACACTTCTGCCAACACAAGTGTAAGTGACATTACAATGGCTTTCTGATTTGGCATATTACAATAATCTGTTTTAAACCGACAGAGACACAGAATACACTATGACAGTCAACATGGGTTGGCATGTTTATCAATGCTGATATAGTGTCTATGGAAGTCACAGTATTTAGTGCTTATGAAAGACCCTTGGTAAACTGTTGCGCTTCATTTCAGTGTATTTCATGGAATGTTTTAAAAAAAAAAACATTACTTTTTAGAAATGTTTAAGGACTACATTTGTTTCTAAACTAAAATTTCCTTAATGACAGCACCCACAAGAAAAAAGTCAGCATTTAATTTTTCAAAGTTAAGGACAAGGATATGTGCTGTTTATACAATCACAGCATACTTTACAAAACAAAAAGTAGTTCTCTACAGTGTAGAACGTTAGCTCTGTAGTTATTTATATAAAACATTTTAATTCAGTTCTATTCATTTCTTAATATTTGTCATGTTACCATCACTCTTCTCACCTTACAACTTTTGCACATGTAAACATTACATGCATTATTTGCCTATAAAATATCCTTTCAATTACTGTTTTTGACATGGCATCTTGCCAAATGTTGCATCATTGTACTTTAATGAATTGATGAGAAAGAAAAATGTTACTGTATGGATCAAATTAAAGAATCAACCCTCATATCAAAACAAACAAGTTTGCTGTCTGATTGCATGTGCTCTTGAAGAAATACATGTGTGCCAAACATGTCATACAGGTTTGCTTTTGTATGATTTCACCTTATCGCCATTTTCCAGTGAAAAGAAAATGTGAAAGCGCAACATTTCACGACTTGTAGTTTATTGTTGGGTTATCAAAAGATTTAATACAAGTTGTGATGGAATTAGTGCCTGCAACTACAATATACTCATTAAATAAAGACTACATACATTTACTAGCCAAGTGACTGGAAGCATACTTTCATTACTGAGATTTACAGCTAAAACTGCTTCATGATAATGTTTATTTTTTTATATTACTGCTGGCTTAAGTGTCAGGTGCAATTTGTTAATTCAGAATGAGAAATCTGTATTCTTACATCCACACCACCTCTTAGAGAACAATATCCCATTCTTTTAAAACTTGCATAGCCAGTTTTAAGTTGAATCTAAATTGATTTAATTTTCACATCTCAGTTTAAGAGAAATTTCTTTCCACATTCCCCAACAGTTTTTACTGTTAGAGCCTGCAATCGTACATGCAATTATAAATTCTGTCCAATCTCTCATTTGAAGTTTATTACTGTGGGTAACTAGTTAACATTAGCAACTCGGAGGGAAATGGTCATTGCCTGAACTATATGCTAGATATGTATTATTCTGTCCATTAATACTTGTGCACAGACGTGATCTCATGGTAATGCCTTGTTTCTAAAGCACAAATACTGGCTTCACGAAATGCCATGGTTTGCCAAAATGTGGAATAACATAAAAATGGGCTTATAAAACTATAGCCTTGTAGCGACGTCAACTGCAATTAGCATGCTCAAGCAAACTTTAGTATTGAATTAAAACGCCTCTGCATTAGTTAGCACAGCATTCGGTCTTCATGCAGCATTTATCCTTAAAAATACCACTCTTAGCCTACTGTGAAGCTTCTATTTTTCAATTAACAAACCTGCCATGAACCTATTAAGCCAACTTGCGGGCTGGCATCTGGAGTTCTCCGGCTGGAAGTTGAGATCAATGACACTAGATAACAACCGAAGCACAGAAAGAACATAATGGCACCCCCTTGATTTTGCACGGAAATAGGTTATACAGCAGTATATCTTTTTCAATCCATGTGGACTATGCTCGCGGACCAACCAAGATACGCCCCTAGCCCAGCTAGCTACTAATCTCACTTGCGTTAAAATATGAACAGGTGTGATTGAGCGTTTCAGAACCAGCAATATTTGATATGAATTGTTTTGGTTGTTCCAGTATAAATTAGCCGACTACTCAATTTCTTCGGCAGAAAGCGTCGCACTGACAGCTCAACGCAACCTTTCTCAGGGCAAAAAGGCTTTTGCTTAACAATAAAGATCAGTGTGTTAGCGCTAATCATTTCACAAGCATGATGTTGCTACTATTTTTGAGTAAGAATCCGGTTTTTTTCTTCAACGTTTTCCTTCGAGTTTTCCCATCACAAAAGCTGCACTAATGATCGTATCCATTCGCTTAAAAATTCTAATAAGTAATTCGGCGCCTAATTCGTCCACTTCGTAAAATATCCGCGGTAGTGTCACAGCCGCGTGCAATCTTTCGGAATTTGCAGTCCGGCTGAATGTGAAAGAAGCCCGACGCTGCTCCACGCAACAATGGCTCGACACACACGATGAATTCCTTTGACTGCATGAGAAGCACCCTGTTTGGAGGCTTGAATAACAAACGGGCCACACAAGGCAGCCCAGAACAGATCTGATTCCCCCTCGCCTGGCTTCTCCCCAGGACCTGGCTTGCCATGCTCTTGTCATTCCTCATGTTACAGAACATCAATCATACAGCAGAGACTGTGCCCTTGCGCTACCCAAGTCTGATTTACAAACATTAGCAGGGAATACAATTACACAGTCCTTGCCTGAATACCGCTCGCAATGCGGCTAGAAGAAAGGGGAGAGAAAAGACTAAAAGACATTTGCGTTTCACAAGGTGCAATAAAACGATTACCCAATATTTTATTTAATGTCTGGTGATAATGAAGCACACTTGCAAACGTTACGGCTTTTAATATATGTACACCTGTGATTTTATGGTGGCTTTGTTTCAATTACTATGTATGCACAGTGCATTGCCAACCTGAAACTTCCTTCAGCCAAACAAGTACATTTATATTATTTACTTTTAAATAACTGACGCGTAAAGGGTATCTGAAACTTGAACAAAATCAATGCAGTTAAATCAAATAATGGCAAACTTTCCTATGAAAACGATGCCACATTCCGAAACAAATTGGCAAACAAATATTCTAGGTTCTTGAAGCTGGTAAGCAAGGCAGAATTTCAACGGAGAGATCAATAGCAATTGTTTCCTTTTTAAACAAAATGTAAGCATTACAAATAAGTATCTTTCTTGGGAGAACTAAAATATAACTAAAAATGTTACATTTCACACTACAGCTATGACTTACAAGCATTATAATCATATACTGACGGGTAAACAAATACCTTTGTAATTTCCTTACATTCAGTTTACCAACACTAGTATCACAATGCTTTGCAAAAACATATCATACTAAAAACTTTCCATAACTCCAAGATGAATCAAACGTAGAGTCGTTAAGAGCAATTATTATCATAATATAAATGTTGTTATTGTATTCTAGACAGAGTATATAATTAGAAAAAAAAACAAAAACAAATCGCAGCACAGATTCAAATGCAAATTGTCAAGCAGAGTGATCATCGTTTAAAAACATTTTAGCAGGTGAAAAAGTAAAGTCCACCGGGCAAGATTCAGGAAGGCATTAAAAGTTTCAATTCTCTTGCAAACCACTAATCGGCAGCGAAAAGATGACCCGCAAATTCTATTAAAATAAACAAATCACCGCGCTGATCCCAGCAGTGAACGCGGAGCATACAGAGAGCCAGTGCTGCTCTATGGTCGCTCCACCGCTGATCAATGATTGAACTGAACAAAGGCAGAAGAGGATCAATTTCTAATATCTATCAATGCTACACCGCTGATTTTATTCTCCAAAACTCTCCAAAAGCTCATTTCGTTTCGTTTTTCGGTGGAGCATCTTCTAAATTTTCATATTCTCCTGAAAGGTAAAAGATAGCACTAACCTGAAGCCGCCGTAGATCAAATTTCTTCCAATATTGAAACATCGATCCCACATCGGCGGCCATCTTGGGGGATATTGAAGAGAATTTTTTTCGCACCGGCTACACTAAATATATGGGCTGGATTCCCCTCGTTAAACAGCGTTGGCGATTACTTGTTCCACACAAAAGAAAAGCTTATCAAAACAAGAAAGTCCACAAAACTAGATGACGAGGCGTCGGGAAAATAGCGGATCTTTCCCGGCGGGAGGTTGTGTATTTTAAAAGAAGTACAAGAATATCTCTGCATTTGTGCAGTCCTGGGGATTTATGCACTGTGCAATTGCACTTGATTTTGGTTTGGTAAAGTTATCAATACTGACGTAACGTGATGATCAATACCGTCTGGAAATGGGAAAGAGAGAACAATATAATTAACAATTGTGATCTACGTATATATTTGTGAAAGGGAAATTTCAGATAGGTACCAATCACAAGAGTGTACTCGACAGACGCTGGTAGGCACCTGCACATATCATTATTTAATATTTAACCCGCTTGTTAGCAATGTTAATCTGAAGTAGGCTACATGAAACTGAAATATTCACAGCGATGTACGTTTGCGTGACACCTAAACCCAACCTACAGAGATTGTAGGCTATAGCAGTTTTCGTCATCTTAAAATGACACTTTTCTGAATATAGAAGCAGCGTCTGCGCGTATGATAATTCGTAAAGAACGTATAGAGGGAGTCTGATATAGGATTCTTGGATGTCTGCGAATAAAAATCAGTTCACTAATCAATGATACATCTACATTTGCTTAAAAGCCTCAAAACATTCCACATGATGGTCTGTTGAAAATGATTTCTACGTTACAGCATTCCCACTAAACACTTGGCAAGTGAAAAAGCCCACACCTTTCTGGGTACTCTTAAAGGAAGAATTTAAAATAATAATAACAATTCAATTATATTGTTTATTTTATTTTTCAAAATGGCAATGATTTGATGATAAAAATTACAGTATGCAGTATTAATAAATTACCGTAAGATAAACTGATTTCATAAAGACTTTGCTTTTAAAGTACATGAGCATGCATCTTCTAGAAAGGCCCACTCATTTGAAAAGTGAACGGGAAATAGTTTAGTTTCGTAGAAAACAAGCAGCATGAAAGTTTTGCGTCGGTGAATTTCCAAAACTATTAATAATGACATAAATACATTTATAGTCGACCAAATTTATACCCAATTAGTTAAATGTGTATTTACTCGTTTGGTACTAGTGCCTCCTCTTGTAATCCTCTTCCCCATAGATCCGTTTAAAATGGGAAGCACAGTAGACACGCATGACAGTATTTGTAATCCAAGTACGAGTATTAGTTTGGGAAAATTGTAAATACTAAACAGATGGCAAACAATCTTTAATAAATCAGTTGTTATCTATACTATAATGCTAGGACACGACATGTTCCTTTCTAGTAGCAAGGAGAGCCATAACTCGATGGAACATTTATCTGATTGTTTTGCAGGGATATTATGAGCCCACCATGGACAGTCTGCGTTATTGCATAATTAATTGGTTTCCCCTTCCTGTGGTTCCACGAAGATCCTTTCAATCCCAGCATGTTCTGCCTCACACTAACCCTTTGCTCTACTTCGTCTGTATTTTAAAGTGTTCGTTTACTCTTCCAATCAACTGCAACTATAATATGCGCTACTGTTTTAGTTTTCGTGCTTTCTGGGTACCCCTTTGAATCTATATTGCTTTCATAAAGAACCTGCGCTGTGTGTCTTTGAGATGAACTGAAATCGCTTCAACTGCTGCAAAATTTCTTAAAGTATTTTGCGCCACCTTGTGCCTTTTTAATTGATTGCAACATGCAATAGTGAATCTCTTTACCATTGACCAGTGCAATTTGCTGTAACACCAAAATGATTAACTTTAAATTCAAGCTTGCTGCGAACATCCTTTCCTCGCCACTCTCACTCACACAGGAAATACACCCTGAAATATTTGAAGGTACTCGTGCGTACCTTCAAATGTCTGTCCACAAACTACGTTGCGGGCCAGTTTAACATACAGTTTACATGCACTCCAAATGTAAATTACAGTCGTTGTTATCTTAATTGTATGATTTTCTCCCCTATATAGGCTACAAGCACAAAATATATGGTGAATGTGATGTAAACCGACTGGGGTAAAATGATCTGTCTCCAACTACGTTTCAGTGGTTTTAAAAAAGAAATTAGTTTTCAGAGATGTGATATTACCAAGTGGTAAGACGACGCTGAAGAATATAAATAATAACAACAACAACAGACAAACCATTTCTCTTCTTGCATGAAAAGGCATGTTAAAACTTAAATCAAGGCAATCTTTAGGCAAAATTATTGATATTTTTTTGATATGCAGAAACACCTGAGGGGAATCTAAAAGGTGGTTATTAAAAGTTTCAGTTTTATTACTTTTTATTTGTTGCTCAGGGGGTAGAATAAAATGCAGAAGTTATATAAGAGAGTAATGACATTTCTTATTTGGCAATGATTCATTGGGAATTTGAAATTTAAATCAGTGTTGGTGTAAAAGTCATAGTTATACATTTATATTGCCATTTTTATATACACACAAATTTACAGTGAAGTAAAACTTTATTCTTTAATCAAAATCCATGCAAAACCCCACCTCATCCCTCCATCCTGACCATCATGGAGTTAGTTATTCTGGGAGGGAAAAAGATGTCCTACAAGCATTTTTTGTGTGTGTGGGTAGGTGGGTGTGTATTCTGGATGTAGGTAGTAATACGGACATATTGGTTTCTGTCAACAGCCTTGCTAAGACATCTGGACCTAGAAATTGGACGGTGAGCTCAACTGCACAAGGAGAGACCCTAAATTCTGATGACAAGTCATTATGCTGAAGACAGATAGACAGATGCATATAATTGCTACAATAAGCATGTAAGTATACACACATATGTATATGTATGGACATGTACATATGTGAACAAGCACGTTCAGTGTTCTGGGACATGTGATTTCTGTATGAATAAATCAGTGATATTTTCTGAATTGGTGGGGGCAGGGCAATATGCTCACACTACTGTCATATATGTGTGATGTGATAATTGAGCACAGCTGCAGATCTCCTCAAAATCCTTTTGTCTGCAGAAAAAAAAAACCTCAGCCTTCCACAGCTCTGCTTATTACAAGGTGCAGAAGCAGCATTTGCCATTTTGTTAACTCAAAAAGGAGAATGCATTTGAGAATGTGACATAGTGCAAGCAAAACACACAGCTCCATCAGGCATAGTCTGTCTCTCAAGCAGTTGAGTGTGTGTGTGTGTGTGTGTGTGTGTGTGTGTGTGTGTGTGTGTGTGTGTGTGTGTGTGTGTGTGTGTGTGTGTGTGTGTGTGTGTGTGTGTGTGTGTGTGTGTGTGTGTGTTAGTGGTCTTTGGTTCCATTTACACTCTTACATTTCCATTTCTTGTCAGCTTACCAACATATATAGTTGATGGTTTCATATAAATATTAACCATATAGGTTGGGTATACAGACATCCAGTTATTTTCCCCATATTTTACATTTGACCAAATTTTGTTGATTTTCCATCCAGTAAATTAAAAGAACTTGTGTATAACTGTTAGCATGTATATAAAATGAGCTTCAGGTATTTAAAAAAATGCTTTGTTTAGGTCCACTGTAAGTGGTCAAACTGTAAAGTGGATTTGAAATGAGAAACCATTATAGCTGAGGATCAGATTGAATTAATGGGGCAGAATGTATAAATGTAATGAGTTTTATGGGCCATATATGGCCACATAGTTACAATGAATTAGATTTAATCCATAACTGGAATTTTCATAAAAATACAAAACACAAAAATCCATGGTGTATAATTTCATTTGCTATTATGCATGTAAATCATTTTGTTGTTGTCTTCTGATTTCTTTAGCTGCACATATAGGTTTGAATTTTAACTAATGTTCAGTCAACTAATTGCCTTTTGTTCATGAATATGTTATTAACTGACATGACTTTAAGTATCTGTTATGTGATTTTGTGCGTGTGCTACATTTTTATCATTGACAGGGATGCACGTTTTATTTAATGCATGTTTAAAGTATGTTGACATGGGGAATACATTTTTAGTTACATTTTGTTCTTGCATCAACAAAAAATAAAGAAGGAAATAAAAAAAAGATATATGTTGGCCACCTAGCCTCAGAACTAAAGCTGAAATAAAGGGTTTGGTCTGAATTCTGTAGTAGGAAAAAGAGTGCCCCAGACTTCATAATGTAATTTATGAAGAAAAAAAATCAGAGCATAAAAAACATCTTCCAGAAATACAATCTGAAACTAGCCATGGAAATGTTCATGGGGCATATCATGTAACAGCTGCACAAAAGAAAATTAATTTGGAAAATTTTCTGCATTAGTGGCTTCAGCCTCTTTATGTTGTGATGCATGCATTGATTCACATTCTTAAACCACATTCAACTTCACTCCCAGGCTCCTAATGCCTGGGAATCATGACCCAATGCCTCCTTCCTGGAATATTTTGAAATGATTGTTTCCCTGCTGGATTCTGGGGTATTGACTGGTTCTCCGAGAACTGAAATCCAATAAGCTTGACATATTAAATGTGCATTTTGAGCTCCACCCAGTGGCCATTAAGGAGATAAATCGGCACAACCCACTGATCTCACAGGCTGCAGGTCCCCTTCAAGCCCGAGAGGGGCTGTTAGTCACTGCTGCAGCTACAGGCCATTCCCAAAGGCTGAGGCACATATCGCTGCTTTACCTGAAGATTCATGACTGGGAACTTAAGAGTTATCCTTTGTTTTTGGCTGTAGAATGAAAAACCACATCATCAGAACTGTTAGAGTAGTGCCATAGCACACAGAACAGAAAAATGAGGTAAAACGCTTAGTTGAATGGCAGAGAAATTGAGATCAATACTCTTTCTTGTCATTCCATTACTAGTTTGGTGGGTGGGGTTGGTTTGGGTTTTTAATTGTTTTTCATAATTGGCATTTGTTGTTTCTTTGCTCCATTTGTTTTTTTAACTTACATTTGGTGTTTGTCATGCCAATGAAGCGTCAAATTAAACTTAGTGACTCAGAGAAATAAGGAAAAGGAAAAAAGATAACAAGAGAGGAGTGAAACAAAGGGAGATAGAGGCATGCACACTTATTCTGTCGCTGTGTTACTGGCGACACCTGTGCTAACAATCCAATCAGCATTTCCTCTGAGGATGATTCTATCCAGGCCCTGATTGGTGGAGAGCCACCACTGCTTTCACAGGTGATGTCCTTAAATGCTCCATTTACACAGGTGAATGGAAGGTACAGGGACACATCTCATCCTATTTCTGTGTCACAATGAACTTAAAAAAATGTGGTTTGAAATATAAATATTATACATAAACTATATAAGCAAGCTATAAAAATGGACTAACACAGTACCTGACTTAGTAGTTGAACAGTCAGCAGGTCATTGTACATCTGTGGGATGTGCAGTCATTCAGAGGCAAGATTCAGAACACAACCTGGAGAAACATCCAAGGAGAAACAATAAATATAAATCATAGTCAATGCACACATAAATAAACCTAATCTAGCATGGGAGGTTGATGGGATTGTACTCCCTTTATTGTTTTTTTTCCTGATGGTTTATTTTCGTAGTTTATACATAATGGTGTATGGAGCCTTCTGGAATATCATAGCTAAGAGTGCTTCATGTAGGTGCATTCAGTATGTGAGTATATATAGCTGTGTGATTCACCTCATCTCTCTTCCTCTCTCTCTCCCTCCATTGCTCTGACAATGTCTTTCTCTCAGACACAAAAGCATGCAAAAGAGCAGCTGGCATTTGTATCTTATACTCAGAATAACCCAAAGCACCAAGACAGCTGAGGCTATAGAGGGGAAATGAAGGTCACTATCAGCCAATGGCTGAAGAAAGACGTTCTCCACACCACAGTGCCAAGATGTGTTACAATGATATAACATGCACCTGCATCTTAAAATATTATTTGGAATTGAAATATCTTATATGTTTAGTCACACACACTTCTGTGTTTGCTATCGCTGAATAAAATGAAGCAGTGTTTGTCTTCTGGATCCATCTTCCTATGTCAGCATATGTAATTGATTGACTGTAATGTCTTAAATCTCATTGGATAAATTTCTGAAAATCTGTTGACATACTGCAGTCTCATAGATTTTGGTCTTGCATATTCAGCCCCTTTGGTGTCAGCCATCTGAACCTTGGTGTTCTTTTTTCTTGATGTTTCTGCCTCAGTTTTTTTATGCTGACGGGTAGGCCAGGTGTGTGCTTGACACAGCTGGATTCCAGAAACCTCTAATGAGCAAGCTACTCTCTACCATGAGAGACACTTCACCTTAAAGGTTACAGCTCAGTAGAGAGAGCAGGTTTTTCTAAAAACACTGAATTACAGCTATACAGCCAGAACCACAAATCTTTACACATAACCTTCTATAAATCTTCACATTTGAAATCTTGAAGTTTGTAGGAAAACCTAAAACACAAAAAGATTTTCAGGTATGATGGATTATATGCAGCAAACCACAAGGTGACAGTGGACTGCCTCTTCACGTTTGTAAAAATAACGTTCTACAAATAGCGTATGTGCTATGCTTAAAGTGCAAGCAATCGTAGAAAAATACCATACAAATTGTAACTCATTCTACATATTGGTGTATAGGATAAGGCTATAGATGTTCATTTACAAGATTAACCTTTTTCATAACTCAGATGTGACATTCAGCAGCTGCCTATGCCACTCAGGCTTAACATTACCCTCACAATGAGAGTGCAATAATTCTGCACATTAAGACATACTGGGAATCAGGGTAACTGTTTACAGAGGACTAGGGGATCCCAGAGTGATTTACTTAGGGCATGCTTGATATACGTTTATGTTAGTGGGTGACAAATGTCATAGTAATCTACAAAAATATCAGTCACATAGTGCTGTATTCTCTAACAAAAAAGTTTAAACAGAATCGATATCTGTCAATTTGTTTAACTTCATGAATATTAGATTTTTTTTTAAATACCCCAGATCCTATATCTGCAATTCATATCCCTCTTTCTGGGACAGAAAAGAATGTCCATCCAATCACAGGAATCTTCAGCTCTGGACATTCTCACTATAAGTTCACTTGACCTCCGAATCACCTGGATGACCATTTGCATTCACTACACTTAGTTGCTGGGGAAATTCACATGCTGCAAAGGTGAGTTAGTGTGCACAGTACCTGGACAGATCTGTTACAACACAATGTTGGTATATTGAGCCCTGCAGCTGACCAAATATCTGACAAAAGACTTGTTCATTTTTAGTCAGACCACTTCTTACTTTGGGGTGGGAGATGATGGGTTTTACAGAGAGAAACCCAGAAACTGGGACAGAAAAAGTTTGCGATGGATAAGCGATAAGTCTCGCAATTTTATAAACACATCTCCTTCATTTCCCTGGGGGTGTGCATTTTTAAAAAGCACTTTTTTCATTTTTGTACTGATAAAACCCCAAGGGATAGTATGAGGCTCACCCTCATGGTTCCAGTGCAAAGAACGACAAACTGAACGCAAGTTTAAAGATTAAACAGATATTTTTAGATAACTTACTTGGTATCATCTATGGACTTTAATTGTACAGGGGGTGGTTTTATGAACAAACTATGGGGCACAATGTGGGTGGATATACGAAAAAATATTTTGTCAGATCTGTTTCTTGCTCAGACTTTATGTCCATACTCTCCCTGGCTTCTCTAGAGTACTTAAAGTCATTGCATGTTAAACACTAATCATATAGTGAATGAGCAATAATTTCTGATGAACATTCCTTTTCATAATGGGCTATGTACAACTGCCTTTTGTCTCATGTAACCCCAGAAGGTCCACTGTAATATCCTAAAAAGGGCTCACATCCATTGTCAAGTCTTTACCCCCTGAGACAAGACTGGACCTTCAGTGGGGGGAGGGGGTGCATTTGGGGAGACCAACAAGTGGTGCTGTCAGTCAGAATCTGCAGTGTTCCAAAGTCGGAGGGAGGGAAGACAAAGCCCATTTTCTGAGGTAGCGATGGCCTCCCTTCCGGAGCCCCCAGTAATGCCTCACCAAGTTGGTAGTGTTATTCTAAACCACTGTTATTCCAGAGTGTTGACAGTGGACCAATGGGGCAAGGCAAGACAAGGGCCTGCTTTCACCTACCTGTCTTACTGCCTATAGAAGGCATGGTTTATTTATATCGCCTCACCACGGAGGGTAACACACATGGGGGGGGGGGGGGTTGCGGCTGCATATATATACCTTGGGTGTCCCCATTATCCAGCAACATTGGGGATCCCTTATTTTGTCCTGCAAACCTCTGTCAGCCATGGTGAGTTTGCTCTGCCAGTATTCCAAGTGCTCCACACCCAGCACAGTATCGGGAGTTACTGTGCTGTGGGAGTTCAGATGATGTGTGAAAGGGATGGAGAACTCTGAGGTCTGTGTAATGTCAGGGGTTTGGATGGAGGGGAGATGGTATGGGAGAACAGGTATCCCAGAGATGGGTGGATATCATACGGTGGGAGAAATGGGAGCTGTGGTGACTACTGCTGTCACAGATTGGGAGGGTAGAAGTGATTTCTATGCAGGTGTGTCTAGATATAATATCTATTGAAGCCTAATTTGAAGTTGATAAGTTTTTTGGGGGCTTTTCATTCCAGGTTAATTTATTGTCTGTTTTTCATGCTTACTGCATATGTTATTTCCCCATTGTGTTGATTGTATTAGCACCTGGCTAAAGGCAGTTAAGCTATGCTTTAATACAGACAGAACCAAAGTCCTCATGGGATGTCAGGAATGAGATGATATAATTCTGGTGTCTCATTGGAGATATACAGAGATGCTCTATGTGTTTTCTGCAGTGTCCTCACTTGTCAAATACAAAGTTTCTGCCAAAAAAACTGCCAATCGGATTTGTATATGCTTGTCAGAGACAGAAGGTGTGCAGTTGTCATTTTGACATAGAATACTGTTTAGGTGCAGAGTGTGAATCAGGAACACCTTTTTCTCTATTTGCGCTGTGTGTGGTGTCATGCTTTGGCAACCCTAATTTGGATGTGAGTCAGCAGAGACAGGGAAACAAACAGACCAAGCTAATGAACCAAAACAAGCATGGATGCATACAGCTAGGAGATTTATACACTTTTAATAATAAAAAGAGCTTAGGGCAAGCAATCCTTCTACACAGTCAGATGTGAGAAAAATGTCACACAGCACAATGACCTTTATGTGTAATGCACAACTGCTGTGAACTAATCCGCGGCGAGTGCTAGAAAGCAGCTGTCTGGAGACGAGCAAATCTGCGGAATGTGATGTCATCGGATGATGCTTCCCTCGCCCAGTCCCGCATCTGCGGTGTAAATAGCTCGGTGTAATCCCTGGTATTCACAGGATCTCCACTCAAATGTGGTGGACCATGCGGCAGCTTGTCACTGCCTGGCCTGGACATATAATCCTCTGCATCTGATGAGGGGCCTCCGAGCCTCGGTACCCCAGGGCTAATAATTATAGCCCAGCATCTCAAAGTATAATGGCAATCAAGTATTCATGCTAATCTCAAACAGTATTTATGTGATTAATGGTTACCCATTTTATCTTTTCACTGTTAAGAGGCATTGCTTTGAGTAAAATACTTTGGCTGCCAAAATATTTCAGCTTCACTAAATGCAGTAGAAAAAGGCCTAACGTAGCTTGCGGCGTGCCCTGGATTCAGTATGATACCATGATCTGGACACTGTAGTTTGTTGGGACTGTTAGCTTCATGGTTGACTGAACATGGGTTCAGAGCTATTGTATGCTTAAAATTCTGCAGGATCAGGGACAAAAAATTAAATTACAGATACTAATCTACCCTGATGTCAAGAAATGCCATAACATAAAGAAAACTTTCTGTCATACACTAGTTTTTGTCCGGTGACCTGGGCAGAAAGCAAAATAACCAAAATACTGAAAAATGAGATGTGGTGAAAAATTGCAATTTTTTCCATGACAATCCTGCAACAGCAATTAGTTTTTGCCTGGCACTGTATATTATAATCACTCTGTCCCTGACTCCCCTTGGCCAGCAAGCAGTTAAAAAGCTTAACTTCTACCTGTTAGTGTCCACGCTGAAGCTGAGAACGTCACCAGGGCTGTTATGGGACTCAGGTTAATTTGAATCTGTACTGTGTCCATACAGATACTAGATTTGATGGGTTCTATGTGATGACAAAGCAGGCTGTGCTTTCTCATTTAGGCACCCAAAAAAGCAAAAAAGCGAGCAGAGGGAGCCAACTCCAATGTCTTCTCCATGTTTGAGCAGGCCCAGATTCAGGAATTTAAAGAGGTGAGTGTTGATCTGCAAGTCAGCCATCTGAATGACACAGTCACCCCCCAAATAATCAGTCTGTCTGGGTTTGTTTCACAGTAAATATATACATAATCTGAATTTACGACTCACTTACATCAAACCATAGCAAAGCTGCAACAGCCAGAATAGTCAGGGTTTTCTAAAATGCACTCCATGTTTAGCGACTTTGCTGTGAATGTACCGGATTTAACTTGTGAACCTCCTCCCAGTGGTGAGCAGTGCTGCCCCTAAATTATTCACCCTCTGTCAGCTGAAGTTAGAGCTGCAAGGATGACACAGGGACAGGCCAGACAGTGCACAACTGCACAAAAAAAACTGGCTGAAAACTGAGGGGGACAAATATGGTTTCTGTTAATGGCGCTCCAGAGAATATTGAAAAATAAAAAAAGCTGGATAATCATGATGGAGCGCTGCCCTGGACCCACCAATCCCTTATTCTTAATGACAGTCATACCCATGTGCATGGTTGCTGCAATTTACAGGCTCGGGTGAGAATGCTGCTGACATTCCTGGCAACTGCCTCTCATTGCTCAGCCGTTAACAGTCCCATCTTTCCCAATGGCAGGCTTTCACTATCATGGACCAGAACAGAGACGGCTTCATTGACAAGAACGACCTGAGGGATACCTTCGCAGCCCTGGGTGGGTCCTTATTCACACATTTCTGTAGGAGAAGGTGGAAGGGTAGTGAATGACTCCCTAGTTTCAATATCCCACAATCCTCAGGGAGGTTGACTTTTGGTTCCCTGCTCTCCATTGTGTGCCATACAGGTCGCCTGAATGTGAAGCAAGAGGAGATTGATGAGATGCTGAAGGAAGCCCCTGGACCAATCAACTTCACTGTCTTTTTGACTATGTTTGGTGAAAAGCTAAAAGGTGGGGGACTGAAACACTGACATGATTTGTCTCATCTTCGGTTGAACCTAGTAGACAAAGTAGACAAGCATACACATTTATCACATACAATAACAAAAACATACGACACAACAGCTCTATGTCAATAGAAATTCTGAACAAAGACAGCATTTGGTATTTCAAATTTTACGTTGGTAATCAGGCCATGCTGACATGACAGTGAGTACTGGTAGGATACTTCATCACCCCATTTCACAGCCCTCGGCTCTGTGCTCTCTGCTCTTGTGAGAGAGCTTGGCATTTGCATCCTCCCAGATGCTGCATGAGAAATTATTCCAGTGCTTGTGTATGATGGGCTTAGCTTGATTTTATGAGATGCCTATCACTGTAGGTGCTGACCCAGAGGAGACTATCCTCAATGCGTTCAAGGTCTTTGACCCTGAGGGCAAAGGCATCCTGAAGAAAGACTAGTAAGTGTCCATCACATACCCATACCCATCCCCTCTCTCTTTCTCAGACAGAAAATGTGCAGAGTGTACATGCCATCCTCAGTCAGTAATTGTATGGGTATAAACAAAGAAGTATGTGCACAACAATTACCACAGGAGCACTTTTTCATGCATTTGATTTAAAGGAAACAGCACTTGCACTATTGGGTGGCTCATCCGACAAAGGCACTGATCCAGCGTGTGGATGAACAACACAGTGTGGTATAGAATCTATTCAATGCTAATGCCAACTATGGTAATATATGAATATGACTGGGCATTCCAAATAGGGAGAAAAAGGGTGAGAATTATACACAAGAAAGAACACAATTTGAGAAAATTCATTTTTATATAAAAATGGGTTTATATGATGCATGCCACATGACATGTCTGGTCAAAAATTAACTGGTTGGGCATGATATCTTTCCTTTTATGAATATTCATGTCTTAATTCATGTCTCGTATGGCAAAGTTTGTGAAATTATTCAGTTTCTTTGTTGTAAATCCCTTCCTCAGACAGGAAATGTACATAAGAAGCATTGCCATTCCATTCATTACTGTGTACACCCATCTCTTTCCAGCGTCACTGAGATGTTGACGACCCAAGCGGATAGGTTTTCCCCAGAAGAGGTGAGTTGAGTCTGATGCACTCTACACACAGTGGAGAGTTACACACCACAAATAACAAACACAGAACAGCCCCTGCACAGTATTCAAAAAAGAGGTTGCCACAGAGAGAACATTGCTGATGGAAAAGTCCCTCTGAAACACCAGAACAAAATGAAGGTACCACCATTTGAAAACCACCCAACAACAGAAGCTTGCATAGACTCTATGTGTGTGTGTGTGTGTGTGTGTGTGTGTGTGTGTGTGTGTGTGTGTGTCTATTTTTGCCATGAGAATAAAACTAATAAGAACACTATAAACCTCACAATCATGTAATGACACATGGTGGGACCTTTGTGTGTCTCATTCTTTTAAAGCATTATGTAGGTAGGCCCCACATTCAGGTACTGAATCTGGACTATGACGGTTCAAACCCTGGGGAATGCATAAATGGCTAAGTTCATTTCTCCAAAACATCTGCAAACGCTCAAATTGTGAACTGTGGAGTGAAAAGATGATGATATCAGATAAGAGGCTGACATCACTTGCTGGATTGTGCTCTCTTAAATTTTCAGTTAATAAATGCAGGGGAACCCATTATTGGCCTTAGCACTGGTAAGTGAGAAAGGGATGAAGATGGCAGGGACTTCCATCTGTTCTCCTTTCACCTTTCTCACAGATGTGTCTTTCTTAGACACACGTGTGTGTGAAAAGATAATTATACCAGATAAGAGGCTGAACTTTGGAGAAGATTTCATTTGGAAGCAGAGCACATGCTTTCCTAGCTATCCCAAATTGCTTGTGTATGTGCAGCTTTTGAATACAATTGGTCATTGTAAATTGGAAGAAAGGTCTGTTACCATACAAAATGAATGACCTGTTGGCAAAATTAATGTGAAAGCCTTTGAGCACTGCTTTTTCTTGTATTTTAATGATATGACATACACAGCATTGTTTGATGTGTGTGGGGCTGTGCGCTAGTCCTCCTGATTTGCTCTCACTATTCCCTCAGATGGAGCAGATGTTTACTGCCTTCCCTCCAGATGTGGCCGGTAACCTTGACTACAAGAACCTGGTGTACATCATCACACATGGAGAGGAGAAGGACCAGGAGTAAATTATTTTGTTTGGTTTTGTACTGCTGTCATGCCCCTTTCAACTCAACCCTCCCATCCTACTCTGCCCCAATAAAGGGAGAGCGAAGCCCTGTTTGTATGCGGTGAGGAAATGTGCTCCCTCCTTCCCTTCCTTCGTTTCATTGACCTGATGTGACGACTGATTGACTATGTCAGGCTCATGTTTAGAGGTTTTGGACACAATCTTCATGATACCTAGCATGGGTGGAGCTTCTTTGAGTTGTCAATCACTGGCTAGCAGAAAAAACATCTGTTTAACAGAAAAAAACATGGAGTCACTGACAGCACATGACATTACACTCTTTAATCACTTCTCACTTGTAAATTACTGACCTTCATCCAGGACCCTTTCATTGCTTGCCTCTTCCAAAAGATGCAGACTTTGTGTTGCAGAGCAGTGATGCATAGTAATCCTTTACCTAATGTTTAAATAATTTTCATTTGGTGTTTTTTATGGAACATCAGTGTTTTTAATTCTCATTTGAGAGTTCAAGACCTGTATTTTAACAATAAATAAGCTAGGTACCTTCTTCATCAGAACGTTTTCACAGTTTTTATCTTTGCTTCATTGTTCACACCCATCTCCCACTTCAACATATTTACTACACCACATATCGAGCAAGCATGAGTTTCCTGTGCTAATCCAAACAAGGGTTTAGGTCTATTTGGCAGAGGTGGAAATCCATGGCCTCAAAAAGAAGAAGTATTATTCAATTAAATTTTGTTTGTATTTCACTTTTCAAAACTCAGATTGTCAAAAAGCAGCTTTACACTGAGCCCAGGCATAAGACCCCCTCAGAGCAAGCCTAAGGCAATCCTGGCAAGAATCAATTCCCTGACTAACTGGAACAAACCTTGAGGGGTGTCAGATGGACTATGCAGGTGGTTCTTAGTGGCTCAGACAGTAAAGGTGCTCACCGGGGATCATCCAGGTAGCCCCAGTTGGTAAGACATTAATTTGGGAACCAAGCCTAAACCTTGAGACTTGGTGTTCAAATCCCAGCTGCACCATTACCAGCCGGAGGTCAGTTGGTGTCATTGGTCTCTAGCAGCCACTCCTGGTCAGCCAGACCCCTGCTGATGCTGGAGCTGAGTATGTGCTGACTTCACCATTCCCTTACAATGTCACGTGAATCGGGTGAATCGCACGGTCATGACTGCCTCTTCATAAGTCATCTTAAGAGGGCCTCTGCAGGAGGCTAAACAGTTCATCTGAGTCTGGGTGGGAAAATGGGGGGAAAAAAAGATGGAAGTAAACAGAATTTTTCTCCTTTCAGACTTCGAAATGTAATAAGTTGATTACATTTCTAATTACTAATACTAATTACTGATTACATAGCAGCAGTAAGACATGTGTGTCCCAATGGCATAAGTATGACAGCGTTCTACCACATGGGCTTTAGCTATTATTGTTTTCTTTGTGGGTGCCAATGGCATCGTGGTGAAGCAGCAGCATAGTACAACTGCCAATTACAAATTGAGAAAAGGGGTTGGAGGGGGATTTGAGCAATATGCTGCAAAGAAAATATATGCAAAGCATACACTTTTCAAATGTTATGGTTTTATTTGTTGGGTTTATGTTTGTTTGGATTGAAAGAATCATCAGGGATGTACTCTCAATATAGGTTTCTTTTATGTTCAAAATGAATTAGCTCCAAAGGCAAAAAACTAAATATCCTGAATTTAATTTTTGCAACCTCGTCTCACAGAAGCCTGGGGTGTATTTGGGGAATTAGCCAACAGTTATACAAATATGAGTTTTTCATGTAAGGAAAACTGCTGATGAACAATTATGTGTATGATTTTTTTTTAAATTAGTCCTCCCTTAATAGACCTAAAAACACACAGACTGGAGGGTATGCAGAAACAATTTACAGTGACCAAACTCCAGACATAAGGATGTACATTTTTCTTCTTCATCTTAAAAATTGTTTTTACAACTAAATGGGTGAAGAAAACCTTTGACAAAAACTGTTTAAGGTGTTAAGACCCTGTTCAGGTGTGCAGATGGGCCTCGTGGTCTGATAGTCAATCCACACTGTGGTAATACGGACTGGCCAGCAGCCCTGCAGTGTAATATGTAACTTATCCAGGGAGTGAGGCCTTCAGTCAGTTGGTGTCTTGGTGTTCTCCAGAAGCCACCAGTTGTTAGTCAGGTGCCCAGAACCCAACTGCACAGAGCTGCAAAGAAGGCGTCTCCTGTGACTCATGTCTGTGCATGCTCATCGTGCAGTCTGCAATGTGAAAAGAGACAGCAGCTGACATTACATTTTGGAAGAGAATACATGCATGGCCATGTTACCCTAAATTAGCAATTAATGTGGTGCATGAGTGAAAGTAGTCTTTCGAGAATTTGATCTGTAAAATTCATTGGGAACCAACACATTGTTATAGTCAGTATTTCAACAGCAGTAGATTGTTAGACGACAGCTAAGATGTGATGAGGACCAAATTAAAACAACACTGAAAGTATTGGGGGCTGTGAGAGCTTTTAAGAGCTGTGCTACTACATCAATAACACATTCAATACTTTTTTTATCAGGTATGAAATTAAGTTAGAAGACTGCTGCAACTGAATAATTATAAGTACAAATGAAATACTAAATGTTAGTGCTGGACAGGGATGGTGCCAGGAGTCTTAAAATTAATCTCTTGCAGTTATGACTGACACCGTTATCATTGCACTGTATTGGAGACTACCATCCAGTGAACAAAAATGGCTTTCTGCATGTAATTAAAAACTGATGTAGTGGATTTTTAATCAGCAGACAGTAGTTGATATTAAATGCTCTGGACAGCACCATCAGTTTCTGTCTGAGATTAATTTTCAGAAATTGATCTCCAGTGATGTCTTCACCTGCATTGTGCCACTAAACCAATACTATGCAGAAAAATAAACACACAGAGGTGAGGAAGCAGCAGGATTTGTGTCTCGTGAGCTTCCCTGGCCCCAGACAGACGCTATTTAAAAATGGCACAATACCCAGAGGAATGCGCTTTCATTAGATTTTGGCCGCACAGCAGATAATAGACACAAATGCGTCCTTAATCCTTGGCCATCATTAATCTACCTGAGTTTCAGTGCTGTTCAGGCACACATATCTAAATTTAAAACTCAGGCTGCAAGGAGGAGTCCATGGCACAATGCTGATCTCACATGAGTTCACTGTAATTCATTATCTATTTTAAACAAAGTGAGCTGAATATACCAAAAGGCTGGGAAGCTAACATGGCTCTATAGACAGCATGCATGTCTAAGCTCATCTCCAGTCTGTTAGACTCCACAGCAACTAGATGGATGGGCAGGAATGTTCTTGAGACTCTGACATTTGTGTATTGTATTTGTGTTTATGGGGGGGTGGGGTCTCAAGAGGGAATTATTGGTCTTCTTGTACTGTTAAGTGATGAGAAAGACAGGTGTGGGGTGGGGTGGGGGGGCAAGGAAGACCAAGGTCACCAGACTCCGCCAGTGGGATGTTGCTTTAATCATTTGGAGTATTCTCACAAGGCACATAGAGTCCGGATCAATGTGTCCCAGTCCAGGTGCCCTGTCCCAGGTCAATGGCGAAAGCATATTGACCCAGGTATCGCCTGGTATAGATTCATAATGTTGGATTTCCTAACAACAACACTGACTGTAACTGGAAATTGCATACATCTTTTAAGAACACTCAATCTTGTGTTATTAGCTATGCCTCGTTTGCCAAATATCTGAAAGATGTTTACTGTATGGATTTTAACAGGCAAATTTAACAATGTTATACTGAGAGACAAATGTAATACGAGCTTTTTGACTGTTTGAAAGCTACATATAAGATACATAGTCGGTTACTAATAGCTTTAAATCAGCATATTGGTCTAATTGAATTGTTAAATTATGGCAAAATTGTAAGTCCAGTAAAATACATGTAACTAGTTTTGTTTAGGTTCATTCATTTATTTGTTCAGAAAGTATTTATGATGTATTTTAATGATGACATTCCACATCAGGTGGAAGGTATTTCATACAAGAAAAGACCTATAGTAAAAGCTATGGACTTGAATGAAGTTCAGTTAAAAAACTTCCTAATAACCCAATGACATCCTGATAGCCGGTTCACTTCCCGCAATGCCAATTCAGCATGGAGTCCAGGACAGATCAGATCAGCAGCAGACAATTATTTATCCATCTTTGGCTGGAGAGTGAGCAAGTTGTGAGACTATGGAGTGTAAGAAAAAATTATGGGGGCTATTTTTACCCCCAACTCCATGGGGTTGCATATGTAACATAATACGTTATACCACATTGTTCCATCGACAATGGGCTGCCAGAACACATTCCCCTGCCATTTGCTCAGATGCACTGAGGTCATTCCTGTGGTAAGACCTTGGCATAAGTTAAAACTAACTAATCCTAAAAGAGAAGGGGGTTAAAGTTTCATCCCTGAATAAAGTACCAGTGAGCTGTTATTTTCCATTACTTGATACTTCACCTCTTGAACTGCTGTAAGATTGTGCATTTGCCAGGTAATACCATATGCACACTGCATCACACAAGTGAGGTATCTTCAGTGTTAATGATGAGCGCACCCATCTCATGCTGGCACTTTACAGTCAAAAATCCTTGCTTTTTATGGAAACCTTTCACATAAAATAATCAAAAGTTGGCTATTTTTTAAAATCAGAATTTGTATTGCACTTCATATTAACATATTAAAATAGTATGTCAGATTTTGTATAATCTTTTATCACCAGACAAAGAATGTTGTGTTTAGACAGAACTGATGCATCTTAAGGACTGCAACTGAATGTAACTGTTGGGAAAAGAAGATAAGATGATGCAGAATAAAACCTGCTTGCATTTATTGTACAGCGTTTTATACTTTTGGGATCCCCAAGATGGTCTTCATCTCCTAGAACTGCAGCAGCAACAAATGTGTGGACCATATTTAACATACAAATAAATGGTGTTAACATTTCTGTATTGCTCTGTTTCTCAAGAAAGATACTTTGTATGATGTCTGATGATCTAGAAATGAGTGACAGTAATGTCTACTGACTCCTCTGTGTGCCAGTTTGTTTTTACACAATACACACTGCAGTGAGGAAGTCATTAAGAGGGAAACTATTGTCCACGCGACCTTACAGTTAACCCTCTATCTCTACCTCACCCTTTGGGTCATGATTAAGCATTTTAAAGCTCCAATGATAGCCAAAGCTGAAAAACATACCTATGCCTCCTGTTAACATTGACAGTAGTAGGTTTTTGCCCATTTAAACAGAGGCAAATGTAAACACTACCCATAGGTCACCCACCAGGTCTTAACACTTCCCCACTTTCAATAACCTACTTTATCACAAAAAACAGCAGAGCAGTGTTGGGGCTGATAAGCCTAGGAAGGAGGGAAGGGGAGGCATTAAAGGATATGTTAAAAAATAACTTTGGTGTGATATAGTATGATGTGCCATGTCTCATCACAAAACTGTGCTTAGCAATCAAAGCATTCCTTACTCAGGTGAATGTGTCAGCTCAGGAAGACTGATGCTGGGTGGCTGTGGTATTTTAAATACCATAATACCATGCTTCAGCCTGGCACATAGCTGGATCAGCCTCTGTTTGTCTCTGCTGCGGCAGACCCACACTGAGGCTGATGCACCAGAGCACCAGTGGTGCTGACCTCACCATCATGCTCTTGCATTTATTTTCCTGAGCATGCAGTCCACACTCAATAAGCCAGTGAGGATGCAGATGCTGTCCTGATGTGACCCTATCAAAACTGTGGTGTTAGAAGCATACAGATTTTTGCTCTATCTTACTTCGTTTCCCTCCCATTCAATTTTTTTCTCAATTTAGATGCAAAAAAAGAATTACTTCTACTGCTTGTGTCTGACTGGATCCCAATAACGGGAGTTTAATACCAATGGACTTTCATTCCCCAGGCCTACAGATAACCTTTTAGTGTTCTGACAAGGATCAAATTTCTTTTTTTGTGGATTTGCACACCTATGGCTCTACAGTCTAGTCTATCAATACTCTATTGCATGGCTATTCAACTCCAGACCTTGAAGCCAGCAGGATCTGTAGTTATTTCCTTTAACCACACACTACTCCATCAGACTTACTAATTGGTTAAGCTTGTTGCTCTTGGGGGTGAACTAATTGGTGAAATCAGTTGGAGTAGTGTGTGGATGGAGGAAGTACTTGCAGACCCATTTTCTCTGGAGGTCCTGAGTTGAATGGCAATTTCATATCGTCCCTCATTACGCTCATTGCTCTTCCCAAATCCAGAGGAGGTCATACACACTCCCTCCCCAAACCCTATCAGTAGCCCCCATACTACAGCACTGCACTGTCTGATACAGGCATTCAATACCAATGTGGGTCTCCTCTATTATCAAAAAAGAAGAGCATAATTGTAGGGATGATCAGAAAAATAAAAGGCAAAAAGAAAATTGTGTTAAAAAAGATGTGTGTGTGTGTGTGTGTGGTGGGTGGGTGGATGTATAGATGTGATGCAATTATTACTTTTATACTTTGTTCCTGCCACAAGAGGGCACTGCTGCATTTTCTCAGCTAGCTTTCATGGCATGGAACTTGGCACTGTGATCTTAATTTACTACTTCACAGATACAAAAATAAGAGTAAGTACAAGTCTTGTATTGCCAGAGTGCATATACACAATCAGTGGCATTGATTTATAACTGGACATGAGAAAAAAGCATACAGAAACAAGGCCAAACTCAGGCCAATGCAAAGCCACGATTGTTATTCCATGCATCTAACAAAAATGGCCTTGCGTTATTTCTTTACAGTGCAACATAATTAATTGTGTTTGTAGCTCTTTGGACCAGCACAAGGCACAGATAATCACTTTTTATTCTCAAGGCTGAGTTCTGTTTTTCTATACAAATTTGTGGTTGTAAAAAGTTCTGATGTAAATGAGTTTTGACACCTGCAAGTTTCATTTCCTTCTTACCACCGCCCAACTTATGTCAGGTAGTTTTCCTGGCAGACGATATCATGATGCAGATGGCCCTGTCAGTGTCACAAACATTGCCTCGTGGTTCTTGGCCCCTGGAATTTCTTCTTGTAGCTATATTTCTCCTTTCTAGAGTGATCAGATCAGTTGCAAATGAAATACAAGGGTCCTTACATAAATTTCTATGTCCAACAACTACTGATAAAAACATCACAAAATCTGTTAATTAGTCATTGTGAAGATTCAAGGTTGCCAGTGAAAGAGTCAAACAGCAATCCCAATATGTATGATTAGCACCAAAAGATTATCCAAATTACGACAATGTTTTACATTTTCCTTTTTTCTCTGCTATATGTCTCAATCAATCCATAATTTCATGTTCTGGTTGTGGTCTACATTTGTTTTTTATTTTTATTTATTTATATTGCTTTCTTCAAATGTTTTCAGGTTGCTAATCAAATCAGACCCAATATCTGAAATGCAGATGCATGAAATGTAGGTACCACTGCACTACCTTATTCACTTCAGTGTTCAATGTGATGTGGAGCACTACTTTTGAGTTGTCTGTATCTGTAGAGTACACATCTTGCTTTCAACCTTTTTTTCACCTGTACCCCTCAAACCTGAAAACACAAGCATCAGAGTGAGACAGGGACTTTCTTGTACATAAAATTTCATCCCAGCCTGTCTCCCTCCTGTTCTACGTTTGCATGGCTTCCCCTCTTCCTAGTGCAGGGGTTGTCCAGCAGGAGGTGCTAGTGTCATGCAGCTGAAATGCTCATTTCCTACTCCTTATTGGATCTCCAGGTTTGTCCCCTTCTTTGGCCACGCCTCTTTAATTACATACTTTTCATGGTTTTTGAGTCAAGAGCATTTGCTTGCAACATACAGCTGAATTTAGCCAGACTAAATAGATATGTAAATTACCAACAAATTCTAGGAGCACATTTTATCTCATATTTAAACATGCATATGCCCTGTTATGTCACCAGCTTTATCAGAATACATTCTCTTCAGCCAGTCAAAATAAACTAATGAATCAGACAAGATAACTTTTAAACAACCAAAGTTACAATTACTTCTTCATGAAGAAATCATGCAATAGACCTCAAGAGCATTCCACCTCTGTATAATCCATTTTAGCTTTGTGTCAATATGTCGCTAGTTTCTAAGGTTTACAGTCTCAAAACAGTTTCTTTTTTTGGGCTTGCATGCTGTTCAAAGGAATGTGTCTGACCAAAAAGTAAGAGACTGAAAATACCCACATTATAGGTCTAATTACACATCACAATGCTCATATGTTTGAACCAGTGACATATAATAAATGTTCAAATAAACATTAAAATACTTGCATTTTACCTTTAAATTACACATCTATATAACTGCTTCCTGATGAAGTTAAATTCCTTTTATATTCCCATGGATACTTTGTATGATCATAGATAGAATCAATGAGCTTTCCACAGAGATGTTTCTATGGGAGTGAAAGGTCAGCTGTCATGGCACATGCTGCGGCTCTTATGATGAACATGGATCTGTAAACAAACAGTATGTTAGTTATGTGATAACAGGACCACATGCTGGCTAAAGGAACAGTCTGAGATTTGTCATGGAACACATTGAGTCAAAGCATAACGTAATCTGTCTGTGGCCTACAACATCAGTAATACAGCCAATGTTCTGTGTGGATCATGAATTGAATTATTCTGGTACAAAGAGTCATGAAATTAACTCAGTCTCAACCACACTACCACCAACCACACAGTCGACAAATATACACAGATGGTGATGTACTAGGTGATCATATATGGCATTATATATAGCTCATATATAGCTGTCATATATGGCAAATTATAAAATTAAAATGATACAAAAAAGGATAAACATTATATATCATTATATATTTATGTCATGTATTGTTTGCACATTCTCGATATCTCTCTCTATGTGTGTGTGTGTGTGTGTGTGTGTGTGTGTGTGTGTGTGTGTGTGTGTGTGTGTGTGTGTGTGTGTGTGTGTGTGTAATGCAATGACAGACTTCATATCTCAATAAAGCAAAAAATAAAACAATGCTTTTCTGTATACAAGCTACTTCACTCATGTAGTCAAAGGTAGTCATGGAGGTTATAATAAAAAAAGTTACAAATGCAATGGATTGATAATAATATTATACATATTATTTAATGCAATGAAAAACAACACAATGAGACACTACATATTTATAGATATAATTCATTGCCTTGAGTTGCTGGAAATGCTAGGCCAAGATAAATAAAGCTCTTAGTGTAGCTCATTTTCGGAAGACCTGAGCAATTTCCATGCTGGACATCTTAGGAAGAATCCATGTCTGTTCATATTGTATTAAAACTGTACAGCCAGTATGCAACATGCTATGTCCATCAACAATTACCAATGCACCGGATCAGTGGATTCTGTTATTACTAATTCATATCATTTCTGGTATCAACCAGACTCCCGTATTTTGCCCTGCAAGCTATGGGGTACACTGTTCTTTCTAAGCACCTACTTGGTAAATTAAGGCTAACTTGCTTGTAAGGACTAAATTAGTTGCTCATTTTAAACAACAACAACAATACAACAACAACAACTACTAGTAGTAGTACTACTACTACTTATGATAATAATAGTAATAATACTAAACATTTTGTTCTTCTGCTGTAGGGGTGCCATCTTTTCTGTCTCACAGAGGCAGGTGCGGAGTGTCCTGGTGCAATGGGTACTGTCCTGGCACAATGGGTACGCAGTACTGCTGATGGACTCAATATTTAAAAAAGGCAGTGGCAGACATTTAGAATTTACAAGAGATGTTTTCAATGATGGGATGCGCAAACAATTTCGTTCTGGCATTCACAATTGAGCTAAGAGGTACAAATAAGGGATAAAAGGGCTGGATGGAGCCGTAGTAATCCCACAAAACGGAGGGTAGGCATTTAAGAAGTGCTCATGAGTAAACTGAGAGTGTATATTCAATAAATGAGTTTTCCGTTCAAAACGTAGGGTATCCCATAAGTATAAATATAAGCACTACAGATGTCCGTTTAAAAAAAGGTGATATTAAGTGCTTTGGTATTAAAGTTCGCATTATTTAGGTTTTACGACTAACATTTTCTAATTTGACATCCCGTTGCCTATGAACAATGCAAATTTGTGTATTATACAGTACACTGGCTCAGTTATAATTAACATTAACATAAAACGTGTACGTATCCGCCCGACACCACGTATAGCTATTCGTGGGATTCGAGTATTACTACGCCAAATGGCCAGGGGAAGCGGGTAGATAGACTACAAGTAGACAGAGGAGCGGAGGGAGGGGGAAGTGTCCTGTGTCAAATAAATCGGTATTATCTGTTCCTGTGGGGAGTAAGCAGCATTAAGGATTTTTATAGCGTGTAGATAGCAACGGGGCTCTAACGTTAACGGTTTTATTTTTTTAACCACTTTTTTTTTTTTTTTTTTTTTACCAAGCGATGGCTGATATCGACAAGCTGAACATAGACAGTATCATTCAACGCCTTTTGGAAGGTAAGGGAAAAGGCAGTAGCTGATAGCTATTAGAAAATGTTGGCAAGCATTACATTTCACAAGTTATCTATCAACCTGTCGGTACTTATTCACGCTCATCTGGCGATGTTGTCTTGGACTTATTTCTTAATGTTGAACGAAGCCTTGAGCCAGCTATGTGTTCTGTCGAACGTTGATTACTTGGCCAATGCTCTTTCCATCAAACGTTACTCGCTAGACGTCTAACGTTAGCACCGTTGGGTGCTGTAAGCGCCAAGGTTGTGTCGACCGGGGCTGCAATGTGTGTAGCCGGTTAGCAACCCACTCTGTGGAAAGAAATATTTTGAATTCAAAATGGTGGATAGCCATATGACGGAGAGCAAATCTGATTAATAACTAAATAAGATTTGAAATTATGACTGGGGATCTAGTATACTTTTCTTTAGCTAGTTGTGTATTTTAACTCGCATATTATTTCACACGTAGCTAGCTAGTTAGCTGCAGTGCTAGAAAGCAAAGGAGGTAACGTTCGCTAATCCCTGTTGACATCCGTTTGGCGAACGGATTTAGCTGATAATAGCGAGGTTAGATATTCTTTCGAGGATAATGCCGCTCACTTTAATTGTGTTTTGATTTTACATGTGGTTAATGTTTAAGGACGTTTACTATAAGGTTAGTTGCTGGCGTCCAGTGTAGTGTCGCTCAAAAAGATCGTCAGGGTGTGAACAAACTGATATGTTAGCGTTTGAGGGTTACATATCAGTAGATGGGCTGGTAAGGTAACGACCCAGTTTCCATAAATGGGGTCGTGTAAGAAAATAATGTCTTAAAATGCGACGCAGCAGTGTGTTAGTAAGTCCACATGGCAGCTACATGAAATCCGTAATGTTAGCTCTATTGTTCGCAATGGTAGTGGTATAGCATCAGCCCTTGTAGTGCAGGTAGATCCGGATGGTAAATCCTAGCTTTTTGTTTACTGATATAGATACTAACTGTTTAGCTAACTAGCCATCGGAAGGTCACACAGATAACGAACGCAATTTTACCTACTAGCTAATGTTATTCATTTACGACATGCATCCAGCTTTTACATCGTCATCAGCTTGCTACATTATCTTTGCTTGTTAGCCTTGTTTATGACTGTACCTTCAAAAAAAACTGCACATTTGTGAAACATTAAGATTGATTCCCAAATAGCTGGTCTGGATTAACCAGGTGAATGGCAGGTGAAACATGGCCAAGTAAGCTTATCAGTAGGTGTAAAGCCCTATTTATTTCCATCAAGGTGTAAAGCCCGTTCCGTTTAATCAAGATGTTATTTTCTACGGTCACAGACGTCTGTAGTAGCAGGAGACGGGAAAAGAAACCCAGGGTATTGCTATTTGGTAAGCTATGTAGTTGACAGGTGAGCAAACCCTAACTTTGTGATTTCCTAGTAACGGGCGTTCAACCAAACACAACAAGAATGAGCTAGCCAACTCAGTTTCTGTCAAATCCTCTTGCTGCATAAATGCACTATAAGAATATAATGTACATATTTTCCTGTTTGTTTAATGAGTGTCCTTTATCATCACAAACATTTACATACCAGTCCATAAAATAGTTGATCTTATGACGTTGCATAATTGCAATCTTTTTTCCTGTTTTATTTATTTATTTATTTATTTTTTTTTGTTTGTTTGTTTGTTTGTGAAATGATACGTAGGTGATCAAGATGTCTTATTTACCGTCCATTTATTCTATTCCCTCTAGCTGTTATTCTGGATTAAGAAAACATTTGCTGTATTTGATGGTTTTTTCCCTTGGACTTTGTGTGACAGCCTGAAATAGTGGTGCTGTCAGAACTGAACTGGCCAGAACAGGCGTGAATCGTGGACAGGTTAGAGCTGGTCTAACCTTGAGCCATTAGCCGGCCCATTAGTCATCCTATAAAGCTGCAGCAGTTAATCACAGTCAATCTCTGTCAGTATGAGGATAAGATGACACATTTCCCATTCAGGGTGATTCATGCAGGGCAGTGTCCCAAAGCAGGGAGGAGGCACAGTTACAATGATGCAGTTCTGCTGACACACTGGTTTTTGTGGACATGATTCCAGACCCCATTACTGCTGCCGAAGGGAACTAGGCAGGCTGAGCAGTTCACTACAATTCCTCCCTGATTATTGGGTTATCCTTTGGCAGAATGCAGAAACATTGCATCATTTTGGCCTCGTTCAGGATATTGTCATCACTACTCACAATGCAAGATTTTTGTAAGATTTTGACCTTACTATATGGTTCCGGGATCCATCAGAAGCAGTCTTCAGTAGTGTTGCAGTGTCACTGTGTGAGTGGACAAGCATCCATTTGTGCTCTGCCTCTGTTATCGGAGAAGACAAGTTTTTGCTGTTATGACATGTGTTTGGAGTGTATAAGGGTTATAATCTCTTATCTTCTCTGCAGCACAAGCTGCAAGTGTTCCCATTGCGGTCAGTTATGTAACCATGGCCTGCTTAAAATGGCCCCTTTCTTGTCATATATTTATAGTCGGAGGCATTTTTAACTTGCTATTCAAAAATCATATTTCTTAATTAAGGTGTATTCACTGTAACACAAGAATCCTATTAGTACGGCCTGCAAATGTGAGGGTCAGCAGACAAATATCTTATCATCCATAACCACCATTGGTTCAACGGTGTCTCTCCTGCAGCGCATCAGACTTTGTGTTGTATATGTACTTCGTACTGCTAAAATTGGCCTTTGGCTTTTCATGTTGCCTACTCCCGCAATGCATGTTTGTACTCGACACAGATGGGTGTTGTTGATGCAGCGGTCAGTTTCCTGAAGTTGTAGGAACAGAGGGTTCGTTTCTCAACTGTAATTCTAAAAGCATTAAAATAAGTCGCACAGTTTTTTAGAGGAGGCTTTCCTTCGTCCAAGGGGGCAAAGGTGTATCAGGGAGGAGGCTTGGGTTTGTTACTCAGAGACCGTTTCTGACCTCACAACACTGTGCTGTTGTGCATACATATATTTTTTGTTAACTTAGATCCACACCCTGTATGTTAGACTACTTTTCAACCATTCACAAAAAATAATTATTTTGAGGGATATAGATGGAGCCTCTGCTCAAAAGACTGAAATTTTTGTCCACTGATAATAATTTAAGAACATTTTGTATGAATGGTGAGATCAGGAGTGAATGGTGACTGAGGCTCCTTCAGTATAATTGAATAAGGCCTTCTTTATTGAGGCAAGAGGACAGCTGCTCTCGGAATTCTTAATTCCACTTTTGGCGGAGAATCCTTTCTCACATGGCATGTCTTAAAAGAACCATAGTCACAATTACATTGTCTGAAATAAACACACAGGCACACACAAAAAGTCACTAGGACATGCTGAAGTAGCTGCGGCAAAACTAATTGACTGGCAAGGATTTCTTTGGTATAACACTGTAATTGAAGGAGAATATTGCAAAGAGTTTGGATCTTCCTTTGTTTAAATTTCCATCTCTGTCAAGCAGTTACCATGTGTCATAGGTATTTTACATGGAAAGCAAGCTTCCGTTCAATACTGTTTCCTGCTGTATCAGTACAGTACGTGTCCTGTGATGCGCACATAACATTGACATCTACAGTTTTTTTTGTTCATTTGTTACTTTTTTACACTTGGATGCAATGATTTGGAGCCATTTATTGCCAGTGGTTGGCCCAACATTAGTATATTATGCTGATATGAATGTGTAGCTGTGGATTGTGGTTCAAAGGAGCATAGTGTTTTTGGGTCTAGGTTTTCATTGGTCATGTAAGCACTGCATAGCTGATGATAACTGTAAGAAGACAAAATGAAAATAAGTCTCACAGACAAAGATATGCTTCTGACATGTTATCAGATTTTGAGGTTGAGGGCACTGGTGTAGGCTAATCATTCAAATGTTTCATTAACATGCAGGTGGAAATATGACTGGAAGGCAAACTATGTTGTTTATTACATGTTAATGAGTCATTAGAAGTCTGGAATGTACTAAGGCACCTGTGAGACTGGTTATGTTCTTCTGAAAGGTTTGGTTTGGAATTCCATGTTTAAAAGAATTTCAGCATTTGGATTGCTGCACGTCTCAGTAGGGTTGATTGGGGTCTTGTGCAACAGATTCCTGTCTTTGACACAGTCAATATATGTCACCTCATGTAGCCTCCATTTTTATTAAAAAGTTAAAATGTTGTTGATCAACTGAAAAGACAGCCACTCAAGGTGTTGACTTTATTCTTTAAAACAGTATTTTCAATGTACAATTTTTAAATTTCACCTGACTTTTGGTTGTTGATATAGCTGACCAAGGTGTCATAGAATACTTACTGATGGCTTCAGTGAATGGTCTGCTCACCCAGAACAGTAAAGATTGGAGAGAGAGAGACCACAAATGCAGTACCTGCTGTCCCTGAAGTTACCACATCTATGCACAGAGGACATTGTCAGTAGAATTGCTTCATTCATTTTGTAGTGGGTTAATTTAGTGTGAAGACAGTGGATAATGGCGGAAAAATTGGGCAACATTTTGGATAACAACATAAGCAGTTAAAAGGATATGTCCTTTTTAGCTATTAACTGGTGTTTATGCTCCTTACAGTTTATTCAGCTGTAAGCTATTCATTCAGTCTGATTAGTTGATTGAGGAGTGTTATTTTGTCCTACATTCTGAAACGCTGGATGATGAAATGAGAAAGATAGATGTATAGAATTGAGTTAGTGATATGCACAATGACAATGTGCAAATTCACAAATGCTTCTGTAAGATTAAGTGTTAAGACATTGGTAATTAGATGCCCAAATTAAAGAGGTTACATGAGATTTAAAGCTTGTTTTAGAACGGACATCTAGCTCATGACATATACAAGCTAGGGCATTGCAATTAAGTTTTAAATAGGACTGTGGTAGGATGAAAGCACAGCTGACTAAGAAATGCATGCTTGCAGTAAAATTGGGGTGAGCCTCTTCCTTGCTCAGTAAACTAATGTATGAGAGTACTGTTCTTGGTAATTACAAAGGACTGGCTACAGTTGAAAAATGTATATTAGCTTATAGAAGGAATTGTCTGGGAAGTTAATGTCTGTGTCCATTTGATTGCTTCAAACTGATGTTGTTGTACCGTGCTAGTCTCTGCAGCTTACACATGTCAAAATAGTAATGCCCTTTTTAAAAGCACAGGCCTACTGACACAAATGTATATTGATTCGTTTTTTTATTGAAATGAAGTGAAATTGCAACGTAATAGATGTGGAGTCTATTTCATGTAAGATCTAGACATAAATAGACATGACCTTGCTCCTCTGTAGCTCATGACTCGGGTGTCATGTCTTTGATCCGAAAATTAATTATCACCTCTTCCTCATTAACCAATTGCCGGTAAGTTATGAAGCCTTCATTATCTAGGAACATCAGGGGTCAAGTTGTCATTCTAGAAGTAGGTCATTTTGCCCTATTAATAGGAAATAATGTAAACCCTTCATTTTTCAGAAGTGCTCACCTACTTTTTTTAGTGCGTTCTGAGAGCCCTGGATGTAGAGGTGCATTCATTGTTTGTTAAATTTGTTAAAACAGAGGCTAGGGAGAAGAATTCTCAGACAACCCCTCAACCTGTCTCCCTTCTGGTCTCATATAGGTCCATAAACACCATGTACGTCTTTTCCCATTGTGCTTAGCGTTTCTGGTAGAGCTGATGTAAATAATCATTTTTACGATGCATCGCAATGCCAAAGTGAAAGATTCTTCATCGATGCTGAAAAAGAAAAAAACTATTTTTGAAAATTGTAATTATCATTCCATTAATTGGAAAACTAAGTCTTTTGCTTCCTTCTCCATTCCTTGGAGCAAAGATACAGAATCCCATCTCGCAGTTGTTTTTCACAGACACTGTTCTATACAGTGACACAAAAGCCAGAGTGATGGGCTTTTATATTTTTATAGCAGCCAAGTGCTGCTTGTAGGAAACATTCTAAGGTCCATATTCTAAATACACATTCCACAACAATCAGCTGTTCTTTACAGAAGCCATTGCATTGACAAAAGAAAAATAAAATTAATGTAATTATCTTGCATTTAATCTGCTTTTGTTTGCTTGTCAATATGAGACCCTGGGAAATATTTGCCTAATGTTATATAATGTGGCTGGCATTAATACAGAAAATACAGATGGCATTAATGACAAGAAAAAAGTCTCTACATGTTCAGACACACATCGTTGGCCTTGCATTCTTGTATTAATTTAAAAAAAAAAAAACATGGAGGACATGATGCATCATGACTGATGGAGAATCGTTTTATAATCGAATCCTACCCTTTCAATCGTAATCAAAACGTGAGACCAGTGAAGATTCACACCTCTAACTTTCTGCATCCCTCCTCCCCATCTCCACCTTCATCCTTTCCTTTCTTTCTTCAAGAAAGGCACCTTATCTTAACTGTTCTCCCAATTTCTTCTAAAAAAGGGGGGGATTCCCTCACCTCCAGGATGGACCGACTCCTCCCCCTTTAAACTCCAAGCCCTGGTTCATTTCTTATCAATAAACTAATTTTAAATGCACTATAGTTGTCTGAGAATGTGTACTAGTGAATAACATGTGGGCTGACAGGTGATATTATACAAGTGATGTAACTATAAGTGTATCTATAGCTGAGCTCTGTATGTCAAACTCAAGGGTATGATTATTCCCCTTGCGTGGGATGTCAGGCTATCATCCAGTGGAGTATGTGACCGCTTTTCTTAGCCGAGGGGTGTATTGAGTGTCTTCATAGCTAGTAGTGCTACTGGTGATGTAATGTGTGCCTTGGTCTGCTGATATGAGTTCACATATTCAGAGTAAGCACTGAAGATCAGTATGTGCATGCAGGTGCAAAATACTATTTGGTGACCTTAGTCTGCCGGAGACTCGACAAGATGGCAAATAGTGTTGTACCATGGAGAGTAAAATATTTCATGAAGACCTCAATTTCCCAGTAGAGCTGAAGTAACAACAGACACAACTAGGTCTGCTAGTTGTGTCTCCTTTCTGGGAGTTGAGCTTTATGGCTGAGCAGGTCATATATTTAATCTCTACACTGTTATTTCACTGTTTGAGATGGAGCAATGGGCTTTGAGCGCAGAGACTGATACAGGGTAATGGGTGGGTCATCGATTATACCTTTTGAATCCTCTACTCCTTTATCTGTTCTTTTTCAATTTGCCAGAGAAAAGTACACTAGTGAAACTAATACTATTGGGCATTCCAGTTGTCTGTGCTTTATTTTTTTTTTATTATTTTTAGTAAATATAAAATGCATATCCATATATATATGTGTGTGTGTGTGTGTGTGTGTGTGCGCTTGTATATATAATATCTAGTTACACTGCAAGAAATATCAGGACTATCAAAATTAGAATATTAACTTTTGCAACTAATTTGAAATATTAAGTCTATGTCTTGTTTTTGATGTTGCATCATTACTTTCACGGTCACCTCACGAGCCTGTTGTATAGATTAAAGCTGTGCATTATGTTCAGCATGGTACAGAGCCCCCTCAGGTTATCTGAAGGAGTTAGTATAATGTTATCTCTGTCTGATATTCCAATTAAACAATGTGCTCTCACATTAAGATTTTAGGAATATCATCTGAATACATACATTCCCCCTCAGCTTTGCTTTGCTTACTTCATTAAGTGTTTATGGTTGTTTCAAGTTTATGCTTCATCAAAAGTAATAGGCCTATTGTTGACAACCTTCCAAACATGCTGAAGAGTTTCCCTCCATAATACTGTGCATGGAAACTATATGGCGACCTTATAAATAATGAAATAAATTAACTAAATTGTGTTTTATAGTTGTATTTAAACTGCTCTCTGCATGTACACCCTTGCCAGCCCTCCAAAATTATGGCCAGTATAACCCCTGATGATGAATTAGCATTCACAAGCACACCATCTACACATATCAACACCTTGCTAGCAGAGATGGGCAAGGTGAAGGACCGATTTCTCAGTGGATAGTTGAATTAAAAGAAGTAGTCTGATGGCTCTTTAAACAAGTATGATTGTACTTGTCATTCACACTTTTTTGATTACAGCTAAAAATATGCTGTTTAACAAGTATTTCATGTGTTTGTGTTGAATTAAAATATTCTTAAAAAGTAGGAAAATGTGATTATTCACAGTTAATTACTGCATATTATGCAATTAATAAGCTGCTTTGTCCAGCAATAGATAGCTATAATGTATATGATCTGTTGGTTCTATTTTCCAGTGCGGGGGTCCAAGCCTGGGAAGAATGTCCAGCTTCAGGAGAATGAGATTAGAGGCCTGTGCCTCAAGTCCCGAGAGATCTTCCTCAGCCAGCCCATCCTGCTGGAGCTCGAGGCCCCCCTCAAGATCTGCGGTGGGCACACGCTGCAGTACCACAGCATAGAATAAATACAGCAGATACAAGCTACTAATGCAGGCTTTTAAAACAGATCAACACTGGAAATTTGGGATCAGGTCGAGCAGCTTCCACGCATGAAGTGTACAGTTACAGCATGGAGATACTGTTCTCTGGATTGCCAGCTCAGACCCAAGCGCTCTGCGTTTGCTCCTCCAGAAAGGAGATGCAACATTGAAGTGTGCCAAATTAAGCTGCCAGTTACTCAAGTCTGTCCTGTTTGTTCCAAAATGTCTTCTTTCTTTCTGAAAACTAATGGTTTGGTTGACACCTGTACATTGTTACTAATGTCCTTTGGTATTTCCACTAAAATACAGTGCAAACTGAGAGTGTTTTAAGACATTACAATTTTGGTTCAAATTTATAGATGTACCCCATGATCTGGTATCCTGTTCTTGCTTGTGTCGACTGCTGTGAGAATATAGGCCAACCAATTCAACTGAGCATTCCAAACGTGGGGGACATACAGAAATGTTTACAAGTTTTGAAACAAATCAAAGAGGTAACAAAAGCTGATCTCTGGTGCATTCTGCAGGTGACATCCATGGACAGTACTACGACCTCCTGAGATTGTTTGAGTATGGAGGATACCCGCCTGAGAGCAACTACCTGTTCCTGGGAGACTACGTGGACAGAGGGAAGCAGTCTCTGGAGACCATCTGCCTGCTGCTGGCCTACAAAATCAAGTACCCTGAAAACTTCTTCCTTCTGAGGGGGAACCACGAGTGCGCCTCCATCAACAGAATATACGGCTTCTATGATGAGTGTGAGTCCCCTCACCCCAGGTTTATGAATTATGGAAGACCCTGAGTGAGTGCTACAGCACAGCATGTTTGCATAATCAGTATATCATTGGCCAGTGTGGTGCTAAAACTAAAAACAGACAAGGCAGTTTTGTTACTGCTTTGTTTTTTGTCTTTGGCTTTTAAAAAAGGAAATGACTATCTTATGAGGCTGTCATATATGTAAGAGTCAAACTGCAAGGCCAAGTGTTTTGGCTCTGTTAGCCCTTAGTAACTAGTGTATGAACATTTTGCTGTTCTATTGTCTTTAGTGTAAACCCATTTTGCTGGATTTTAAATTCATTGTCTGTTAATGGAATTGAATCATTTTCCAGATTTTTGTACACTGGTGTAAATGTATGCATTTTCCCTCCTCTTTCCTCTAGAAAATGCCAATTGTGAAGCATTGTCTGACTTGCAATCTGATTATAAACAGAGCTGTAACCTAATAAAGATAGATCACTTAACCAGTCTGGTCCATGCATTTTCTAGGTAAGAGGCGATACAACATTAAGCTGTGGAAGACATTCACAGACTGCTTCAACTGTCTGCCCATCGCTGCCATTGTGGATGAGAAAATCTTCTGTTGCCACGGAGGTGAGTGTTCCAAAATGGTTATAGTGATGCTGCTGTTCTCACATGACCGTCAATGTGATTTGGCTGTCCTTCAGGGAAGCTGCATATGGGTTTGAAAATCGCTGGACTGGCTTTTTCAGTCTTTACGATTGTTCCAAAGTGCAGCAGAGCTTTTCAGTCACACTCATGCCATTCTGCCACTCACAGTATGCTTTTTACTTTCTTTTAGCATTTGTTCTCTCTTCGTGGTTTCCTGCGGTGAAACGCAGTCCTTGATTTTAGTGGGATTTCCTTAGTTTTTGTACTCACAGCTGCCTCTACCTCTTCTATGGAACAGTTTAAAGGCGCTTACAGACAAGAAAAAAGAACATGATAAATGAAGCATATCCCCCCCACATCTGTACGCTAGAGTCCAGTAAGAGGGCTGCACAGTGGGAACAATCCAGCTCTCTGTATTTTTCTTTTTTATGGTCTGTAGATCTGGCCAAAGCAGTGTGGCAGTATGGTGGAAGTTGTACGTGATCGCCTACATGGGGTGTGGTTCTTCCAATATTTTACATGTAGCCATGCTACCCCATGGCAAAGATCCCAAGGTCCTCAGCCACTTGTTTAGAATTGACCGTGTGCATCCCCTACCAGGCCTGTCCCCAGACCTCCAGTCTATGGAGCAGATCCGCCGGATCATGCGCCCCACCGACGTGCCAGATCAGGGGCTGCTCTGTGACCTCCTGTGGTCCGACCCTGATAAGGACGTGCTGGGCTGGGGCGAGAATGACCGGGGAGTCTCATTCACATTCGGAGCTGAGGTGGTGGCCAAGTTCCTGCACAAGCATGACCTGGATCTGATATGTCGAGCCCACCAGGTAGGAGGTATTTGGTTTGTGTGCTGTGCTGTCAATATCACTGATCTCAGGCAGAAGCAGTCCTTCAGATCCTGAATGCAGTGGGATCCACAGTTCTCTAAATATATTACCTCTTGTTAAAAAGCTACCATAAAGACTCAATTTGGAATTAGCTGAATGCTTTTAAATCATATAAGCATGGGTGTTCATGAACATTGAAAAACAAGGTTAGGGTAAGTTGTCCCCAATATTTACCTCCTGGGGCCATATAACCATCTCAGTGCAAGAGATGATGCAATTGTTTGGTTTTGTCCTTGGGGGGGATGAAGGGGCAAGGCTCCCTAAAGATAGCTGTCCCTCTCATGGCCAAAGAATTTAGTGCAAAGTGTAAGCCAGATTGGATAATGAATCTACAATCTGCAGTTTGTCCCCCACAGTACTGCCATATTGTGACCCTTTTTTTTTTTTTTTCGTTTTTCTTATAGGTTGTAGAAGACGGCTATGAGTTCTTTGCTAAGAGGCAGCTTGTGACTTTATTCTCTGCTCCCAACTATTGTGGGGAGTTTGACAATGCAGGCGCAATGATGAGTGTGGATGAAACCCTCATGTGCTCCTTTCAGGTACTTAATGGACCCATGATTCAACTATTTTCATGATTAAATCACAGATGACACTACTAAAGTTTAAGTAATACCAAAATGCTTGCGTCTTCTTGTGCATAGATTCTGAAACCAGCTGAGAAGAAGAAGCCAAATGCCAGTCGCCCAGTGACGCCCCCTCGGAACATGGTCACAAAACAAGCCAAGAAATAAGAGCTTGTGCAGAGCAGACTTGTACCACATGACCTTTGTTTATCTGCTTGGAATGATTTTGTGTGTGGTTTAGCGGTCGTTCACATTTGATGAACTGCCGGACGCCTTCCTAGCTGCCAGAACAGAGATGACCACTACTCCAAGCTAGTGAAAGCAAAGCTTTTTTGTTCCTGACCGCTTGACTAAAATGGCTGTTGTACCATGAAAATTTCAGGTTTGTGCACTTTAGTGCATCAGTCTTTTTTGCCACATTGTAGAGCATACTCCAGAAGAACATTGTCCAGTTTTTGGATGGTGATTGCCTCATTTGAAGTAAGCCAGGATTTCAAACACTCACTCCTAAACACCTGCTCAGTCTCAGTCAACAATGGACACTGAATTCTTCAGACCACTATGAAATGAATGTCACACCTTTGAGTATGAAACTGAATAGTTTTCAGGTTTTTGGATTAGTTTGCCTCTTTCCATATGTGTGTACCATATTTATCACTCAGAATTGGATAGCTCCCATTTATTCAAGTATCAACAATTTTTAAACACTTCCTGTACTGCAATCATCAAATGAATAAAGCAGTTCTCATGAGGTTGTCTTTCTCTTTCTAAAATACTTTTCTATCATAGTTTTAGGCAATATTTAAGGTGACTTTCAAGCATGAATTCAACACACAGTTATGGCATGTAAGCTTTAAGTGAACTCAGGTTTACTGCGGATGGATTTGACATGCCATCACAGTTTCTGTAGTGTCAAGTATGTTTGCCGAACTGTTTAACAAACATTTTTCTCTTTGCCGTTAAATTGCTTCAGTATAATAGACGAGGCATGTGGAAAATATGAACTTGGTTGATTTTGTTGCATGTTTTTCCATGGAACTGAAAAGATCAAAGTCCCACTTTCATTTTAAGGCATGCCTGATTTTTTGTTGTAATTGAACATATGAACTGGGCTTCATTTCAACTTGATTTTCTGTTTTCACTACTGAGTGTTGGCAACATGTTGTATAAACCCTTGAACTTGCTCTCTCTCCCCCTCACTTAAGCATTTGTATATTTGTTTAATTATGATTATGAGGACCCCCACAGGTTCCCACCGTTGTTTTATTGGGAAAATAAAAAGTACAAAATAGTACACAAGTCTGTTTCACCTAAGAAACCAATTATGCTTAAGACCTCTGGAAGCCATACAACTTCAAATAGAGATTAACATTTTTAGGAGTCACTCTCTGACATGCTGTTCCTGAATATAAAAATTGCATTATACATTTACGATTTCAAGAACAGTTTTTAGATTAATCAAAATTTTGTCATTTCCGAAAGCCCCCTAGTGGTTAAAAACGAAACTGGTACTCTCGTATTATATTGCTTAAGATCGCCATCTTCTGGCGACATTGAGGAACGGATTGCAGTCGCCACTCATTCATGTCGGTTACATGCACAAATATTATTTTGGTATTCAATAAGGTATATTCGAATCTTTTTGCCAGTAACCAAGCGTAAGAAGCAACAAATCTTGTTTTTGTCGTTTTCACTTGGTCATTTACGCAAACTATGTGGTTTTTTCTGTATCAAGCCAAGTTTTTACTTCGAAAGCGGCCCCTTCAGAGCGATGGAGATCGATTGTTTTTATTAAAGTCAAACTACGAAGAAACGAAACAGGCGCGATTTTAAAGATACGCGAGTCTTGTTGATTTAATGTTTCATCTAATCAATAAGAACATCTGTGCTTAACACCTTGTAAGGGGGATTTATGATTCCAGTAGCCAAACTACTGTAAAAATTAACCGCTAATCGCTTGAAGAGTAACCCAAGCGTACAACCCACAGGAAATCACGAGTTTCACACTCGTCAAGGTTACAGGTGTGTATCTATAAATGTATTATCACAGCCCTGACTTCAGTGTTTAAACACTGCTCAACAAATGGAAAGCAGCTATGTCTCCTCATACTTTTGTGTCAGCAGTGACACTGGTATTTTCATATGATTAAAACATTTCAATGAGCGAGCAAGGGAGACTGGCCATTCTAACGGAGAAAGCTGTTTCCAGCTTCGACTGAGTTAATGTAAGGTGACTCCGGTAACACCTACGACTGACTTAATGTAAGGTAAGGTTTTTTTTTTTTTCTTTTGTCTGCACACATGTTTGTAGGCCTGTATTTTTAAAATGATGGTGAATATGGATTTTATTTACATATCATATGAATGTAGCAAGGTAATCAAATCTATGATACCATGTGTCCATAACTTGCAATATAACTGTCTACAGGGTATCGCTATACTAAGAGTGCCAACTAGTTCTTAAGTTTTTTTCCCCATTAACGTTGTCGTTTATGTGTTTTTCTTTTCAGCTCACAATTTCACCAGAAGCGTATTGTAACGTTAGAATGATCATATTCAGTGTTTAGGGTTATCTTACATTGTAATTAGTTACACATAAACAACAAAGGCATAAAATATTTTTATGAAAATCCGTGTGCACCAAACTACACAAAAATTGAACTATTTTTCATATTGGTCGGTACAGCACCTAATTTGAGGTATGAATGGGTAAAATGAAAGACAAATCAGGTCATAAATTTCGCTATCACTGATTAGTCTGTCGATAGAGGAGCACAGTGATCCAGGAATGCAGTCTGCAGTTTGACCGTTTGGATTTCATTTTACAAAAACGAAAATATGAAGCAACACGATTTTACCGATCACATAAACGAGCTTAAAATGCATCACCATCGCTACGATAGAACGTTGATAATAGTGTTTGACAAGGGCTGTAGTTCCCTCTTGAGCCAAAGCAAAAATAAAGACTGTATTCATGTCGTCTGTTTAGATTTTTTGACAAATGAGGTCTATACAAATGGCTTGTATAAATATTAGCATAGCGCCTCAGAGCTGTAGGGTTTTTGCTTGTTACAAATAACTGTTTGACACTGGAAAGAATGAGCAGGAGCGACTAAGCACGAGCCAATTGAAAAAGGAGAACAACGGGACAATTATTGAGAACTAACTGTCAAAGGTTTACTGTTTACTGCATTTTTGCCAATAGGAATATAAAAGGTAGTTTATGAGTGATTTACATCTATCTGAAAAGCTAGTCTCACTGTTCACTCGGAATTTACAGTAATGTGTCCTGATTTAGGGAAGCTGTTTTTTTTTTTTTTTTTTTTTTTTTTAGTAAGGTGTGTAAATAAAGGTCTAATCTTGGGAATTTTGATGTGGCTCAGCAGGTTGGTGTGTAATAACAACGTAAAGATTAATAGGGTTGATACAGTCTTTTTCCGTTATCTTCAATTACATTATTTTGTGGTGCAAGAGTGCAGGCTCAGCACTAAGACCATGTTTGTTTCTTAGAATGCTGGAGCAGTGGTGTTACTCCCTGATATCTCTTAGGTAGTCACCATGTCCCAATACCTGAAGCACTTCACAGCAGTTGGTGACAAGCAGCACAACACCCCCGAGTGGCTGGATGAAGAAGATCATGAGTCCATTGAAGACCTGGAAGAGGTGCCTGCATTACAGCATCAGGAGCCCCAAAGTATCCGGGGATCCTTGTGCAGATTGTTTAGCCATGAGAAGTTTCAGGTAAACAGAGCTGTGTATACTTTTAAGAGGGATAAAGAGAACCTAATTATTTATGACTATGAATTCAAAACTTATTTGTCTTATTCAAGCAATGCCATTTTAAATCATACTTCTGTCTGTTTTAAACTTCAGATTCATCCATGGTATGAGACTTGCAAAAATAAACTATCAAACCAACCCTAAGCACAAAACTTAGACATATATTGAACTGAACTGAACATTTCAAATAAACATTTGATGTTTTAAAAGCCAAAGCAAGTTTTCAGTCAGTGAGTTTTGGTAGATTAATGTTTTGACAGAATTCCATAATAATTGAGGAAGTTAAAAGAGGTGACAGCTCAGAGGGTTTAAGGAAATGACAGCTGACCTATATAAGATGACAGTTTCATATCTGCTGCCCTCTTTCATTAGATCGCTGTAGTATGTTTGGTGATCTTGGATGTTATGTTTGTCCTGTGTGAGCTGCTCATGGACCTGTCAATCATCAAAGCAGATGACAACCACATTGCTCCACAGGTGAGCTCATAGACCCAAGTTTTTGTTTTTGCATTATATCTGGGACTGTTTTTGTATCTGAAAACAATAGAAGTCATGAGAATAAAGTTTGTTCAGGGTATAAAAATGCAAATTTAGGACATATAGTCTCACAATCTTTGTACACAATAATGTCTCTGCGCTTAATTGTCTTCACCTGTGGGAGCTGTAGGTGTTCCATGCCCTAAGCCTGACTGTGCTGACCTTCTTCATATTGGAGCTGGCAGGCAAGGTCTTTGCCTATGGGCTGGAGTTCTTCAAGCACAAGTTTGAGGTGCTTGATGGAGCCGTGGTCATTGTGTCCTTCGTGCTGGACATCATATACATCTCTCACGAGGACGCCTTCAATGCAACTGGCCTCCTTATCCTGCTCAGACTGTGGAGGGTGGCCAGGATAATCAATGGTGAGGGGCAGGACCAAAGCTCACTGCCCTGCAATGTCCTTTCCCTCAAAGCTCACACTTTCCTACACCTCTCTCTACCTCTTAACTAAATTACACAACAACCCCTGAAATATGGGTGCCTATGGGATGAAGATATTTGGAATTTTCACTGGCTGTTTGAATTGTTTGCAACTTTCAATTTTAATTTTAATCCTTTGTAGATTTCAGTTCTTACTTAACTGTTTCCATATTGTTTAAAAGATCTTTTTAATATTTATGTTATAAACCTTAGTTTAAATTATTCAAAAATAAATCCAACAGTAATCTAGAACATTCAATATCTTTACACTGGCTTTCGAATGATACAGCTCTTTTTTCCCATAATTATCTTTTCTTTTGAGAATTGGTTTATGTTTTTCTCCCTTCCTTATTTCAAAATCGTTGATGTTCTCAATTCTATTCTTTAGTAACAGTTGCAAGACTTGCCCCCTTTTCTAATCTTGATAGGATTTAGATTTTTTAAACTGCAGAAAGTGTTATTTGTGTCTGTTTACCATTTTTGCATCAATTATGAAGAACAACTTGATATTGATAAGGTTTATTTTATATGCTACTTTGAGTTTATATGGTATTCACTTGATTGGTCTGTCCAGTCTGTAAGTCTGAGGTTAACATCTCACTGACATTGAATTTGATTACTGAAACATGCCTTTTATTTCATGATCTCTAAGCACTTTACAGTGCATTACAGCGCACTTAAATGATTCATGTCAGCCTTTTTTTACTGGGTTAAAAAAGGAAAACTGACAGAAACAATGACCTTTGATATATTGTCATTAAAACACAATTGTTTTGAATAAGTGGCATCGCAACACAAAATCATTGCTGAGAAGATATTGAGGCTTTTTTTACATTGAGCAGGCAAAATAGTGTTAATTTAAACTCACAATTCATGTACTGTGTAATGATCAGGATGGTTGTGTCTGTTTTCTGGCAGGTGTACTGATTTCAGTGAAGAGTCGCTCTCACCGTAAAATCCAGAAGCTGAAGGAGACTAACAATCATCTTGTCCTCCAAATCAATGAGCTCCAGGAACACAGCTCAAGAGTTGTGAGTCCTTTTTATATGTGCAAGTATAAGTTGATGCAAGAAATCTCGTTGATGCAAACTCAACCCCCCTCCATTTTCATAATCACAAAATAGTATCTGAAGTGTATTTGTTTACTGCTACATTGACTGATTTTTTTCAAAGTATGTATGCACTAGGACTGGCCACTTTTTAAAAAAATGGTCTTGGGTCTGTTTTTTATTAACAGGAAATAAGCTTGCCAAATGCCATAATGATTCTCTCTTAATTATTCATAATGTGTCAGTATTAACTTGTGTATAACAGGCCTAAGATCATTTTTAACATAACTGCAGAGCCTCCAGGTTAGGCATGTAAAAAGGTGATTATTATTTAAAGTGTCATTCATGCTAATTAAAGGTATTGTGACAAAGGGGCAGGTGTGGCCACTGTGCCGGGTGGTGAGTGGAAGGTAAAACGCAACAAAAAGTTCAACTGAAAGGGCCAAAGGCCATTTATTATCCCCTTTTTGGGGAAAAGAAAACACTAACAAAGGGACTCAATGCAAAACAGGGCAAAACAGAAAAACAGCACAGCCATCCAAACACAAAAAGTCTAGCAGTTCCAAAAAGTCCCCTTTCAGCCTCTTAGGCTGTGCTTAAATAGATGGCCTAATTGAAGGCAAGTGCTCACAGCTGAGTTGATTAGAAATCACTCGCAGGTGAGCCTGCCTGTTAGTGAGGCCTCTGCTGTTGCAGCTCCAGTTACTTCTCCAGGCTGAGGGAGGAAACCAGGAGACTGACAGCAGTACAATGGGAGGAGGTGAGGAGCTAGCTTCAGACCGTAGGGAGGAGGCGGAAATGCCTTTGCGCCGAGAGAGAGTCATTTTGGGCCCATCTGGCCCCACCCCCAGGTTCAAAGACCAGGCAGGCCGTCAAACCTGGCAGGCCCTCAGGGGAGGCCCAGAACCTCAGCCTGGCACAGTTCCCCGGCAGCGAAGGGCAGGCTGAACCCCCAAGGTCGGCGGACAGCTGAGAGCCAGCCAGGCTCCCTGGAAGGCCTGCCGGGTCAGCAGGCGGCGGAGAGCAGGCCCCGCTCTCGAGCAGGCTCACTGGGTTGGCGGGCGGCAGAGAGCAGGCCAGGCGGGCGGGCTGACAGAGAGTGCTGTGCTCTCAGCAGGCCCAGGCCTTCTGGAAGACCTGCTGGGTCAGCAGGCAGAGAGAACAGGTCAGCTCTCGAACAGGCCCACTGGATCAGCAGGCAGGAGAGAAGGCCAGGCTCCCAGGAAGGCTTGCATGGTCAGTGGGCGGCAGAGAGCAGGCTGAGCTCTCTGGCAGACTCACTGGATCAGCAGACAGAGCAAGGCTCTCAGTCAGCGGAGGGGCAGGCAGGGCCCTCCAGCAGGCCCCACTTGGTCAGCAGGCGCGGAGGAGAGCAGGCCCAGCTCTGAGCAGGCCTGCTGGGTCAGCAGGCAGGGAGCAGGCCAGGCTGACAGGCAGCCACAAAGTGGGGAGCAGGCTCACTGGGTTGGCGGGCGGCAGAGAGCAGGCCAGGCCTTCTGGAAGACCTGCTGGGTCAGCAGGCAGAGAACAGGTCCAGCTCTCGAACAGGCCCACTGGATCAGCAGGCAGGGGAGAGAAGGCCAGGCTCCCAGGAAGGCTTGCATGGTCAGTGGGCGGCAGAGAGCAGGCTGAGCTCTCTGGCAGACTCACTGGATCAGCAGACAGAGAGCAAGCCAGGCTCTCAGTCAGCGGAGGGCAGGCAGGGCCCTCCAGCAGGCCCACTTGGTCAGCAGGCGGCGGAGAGCAGGCCCAGCTCTCGAGCTGGCCTGCTGGGTCGGCGGGCAGCAGAGAGCAGGCCAGGCTCTCTGGAAGGCCTGCTGGGTCGGCAAGTGGAGAGCAGGCCAGGCTGTCTGGAAGGCCTGCTGGGTCGGCAGGCGGAGAGCAGGCCAGGCTCTCTGTAAGGCCTGCTGGGTCGGCAGGCGGAGAGCAGGCCCAGCTCTCGGGCAGGCCCACAGGGTCAGTGAGCAGCGAAGAGCAGGCCCCGCCCTTGAGCAGGCCCCCTGGGTCAGCAGGCAGCGAAGAGCAGGCCCCCCTCTCGAGCAGGCCCACAGGGTCAGCAGGCGGCGGAGAGCAGGCCCCGCCCTCAAGCAGGCCCATCGGGTCAGCAGGCGGCGAGGAGCAGGCCCCGCACTCCAGCAGGCCCGCCGGGTCAGCAGGCGGCAGAGAGCAGGCTTGCTCCTCCCTCCACCTCTCCCAGCGCCACAGTATGCATAGGTGGTGTCCAGAGTCTTGGAGTAGAATGCCTTCCTTTGAAAATCAGACTCATTGCATTTCAGTCTGTTTAAATTCATTCAATTTTTCCCTCTCTCCTAGGAACTAGAAAACATCAGATTGCATACCCTTCTTCAGCAGCATGGCATCGAGTTCTGATTATTGCAGGACAAATGGTGGATTTTCATGATTGCCTTATGATCATTTCTGTTTTAGCACCATAAATAATCCAACTTAAATTGTACTATTTATTACAATAGCATTTAGTAATGTCTACAATCAGACCTTTACAACTTTAATTTTCTTGCATAATTAATAATGTCATTGAGTAAAGGTATAAAATAAAAATGTTCACACAGTCTCCAGTTCATGTTATTGACGATTAAAAATTGAACCATTAAGAAATTAAGAATGAAGTAAGAAATGGATTTGAAGATGTAGAGGCAAATGCTGCATAGGTAGGGGAATACAACCTAGAAAAATACTCATGCATCAAGGTTAGTTGAACCAAGATACAATAGGAGATATTTCAGTCTGTGTCAGCAGAGAATCAGTGACCTGTTCTGACTAATTGAACCCATTCCTACCAGTGGTGGAGTCAGAGAAGAGATGAAAAGAGGAAGGATCCACTCCGGAGAGGATGGAAAGGCAAAAAGAGGCTGCTGATCAGAGAGGTCTGGCATGAGCAGAGTTGCCAACCTATATTTTTGTTATTACTGATTTAACCTGAGGTGAGAAAGGGTGTAACATTTACTTTTCTGTCACTAAATGTAGTCTGTTGTTCTTTATCCAAACACAAGAGGGAGCCCAAACAACAGGCTTACGATTTCAGTGTTTTGTGGATGTACTAACTCTAAAGAAAATCATAATTTCTTTAGCCTTCACTTTGAGACCTTTTATACTTATGATGGACAGATATATATTATATATAACAGACAGATGATATAATGTTATCCAAAGTATACTTCTTGCATAAAAAAAAAACATTTCATGGTCATGAAACTTATGAACATACACTTGCTCTACATGTACAGTATTCATGAATTGCTGATATAACAGTACAAAAGAGTATAACAGTAAAAAAAAGTAAAACTAGATATCCAGCACTTACAGAAGAAATTTGACCGCTGAAATGGCTCTACAGGCTGTAATGCTCTGTCAGAATACTTTTGTTAGAATCTGGTTGTCACCGAGTGCTTCGGGTCACATTGTCCTCAAAGGATATTAATGTAACTGCAAACACACAGGAGAGAAAGCTGTTTTCTGTTCAAAATCCTCCTGTCTCTGAAGAGAATGTTTATGAGAAGTTTGTATCAGTTTTGCAGATCGTGTGGACAAACATGATTTCATCACAGCAGGTTTTCTTCTAGTAATATACATATATATCAAGGATTATAGCCTAGTTTTGCATGTCAAATTTTGTTCTTAAGTCATATTTGATGAGCAATTAATTGTAATGGGCAGGATCTGGATTCTCATCCTTGAAAAAAAAATAGGAAGTGGCTGAAGAGGCCATCCTAAAATTTCTGGTTTGATTTGGATCTGAATAGTCTGCATGCTATAAACCAAAAATGGGCAAGACAGAATAAAATGCCCTTTGATTTTCCACAAAGGCAACTTCAGCCCTAGAGAATGTTTGCCATTATGCTCACAAAGCACATACATGTGTAATGTTTCCTCAGTTAAATATCACCAGATATATATTTTAGGACTGAAACATAGCTATTGATTTTTCTGAAGTAAATGACAATTTCTTCTGAGTTTCTAAATACATTAATACATCAAAGGGGTAATGGATTGGTTTTTAAAAGAAATGTGATGACAACCTAAGTTTGATAGGAGAGGATCCCGTCTGTCAAATCATAGATTCAGGAGTTACATTGGTGCCTGCAATAAGTTTGATACAAGTGACTGCAACAAAGTAAACATTACCAAGGATCTAGGCACAAAATAAAAAATATATCTTACACAATATTTCAACACATCCTGTAAACCTTTTGGCTGTTAATGTCTCTTGAATTGACTTAAATTAATTGACAATAACACAGTATCTGTATTGAATTGTGATTCAACAATTCTATTCAAGCCTATTTAACAATAAATAATTTCTACTCATTATAGTACATATTGACAGGACACTGGAACCGAAAGAAAAGAAAAATAACTCAGAAATAGACTGAACTGTCACTGTGTATTATATTGAGCATAAAATAACTAAATGGATTGACTGGTACCGTTTCACTGGCAGTTACCCAACATAACTTTATATGTGTCTAGATTTAATTGTCTCTACATTTTAGTTCATTGATTCCTCAGTTGGATGTGTTTTCATTACTTATTAGCAACATATATGGTGTATCAGGTGGTTGTGGTTTGCCTCCATCTGCAGTCTTACAACCCTGTAGAGGTGCAGCTGGTGAATTGCATTGCTTCAAAGTGCAAAAGAAGAGGATGTCTAGTTACCTGTGACGATGCCTGTTCAAGTTGCTACAGTGCCAAATTGAAGGAGAACATTACTGCAAGACAGAGTGCTATGATTGCAGTTGGTCATTGAGGCATACTCCCTCTACTGAAAACTTCTATTGGCAGGAGACATTAGAGTATGTGTTGTGGTTATGAAAATGCAAAGCATGGTGACAAGATTTTTCATGTAACAAGCTGTAAGCATGTTATTAATTTTTCATGTTTTCTTTGTTTTCCAGTCTGCACTTGGTTAAACTTATCCTTGAACTTTAGTGGTACAAAGTTCACTATTGACAGAAACCAATGAAATTTCGTTAAATACTGTTTGATGGCCCTAGCCCTCTGACCTGTAGGATATTTGCCATTGACAGGCTCATCAGCAGGTTCCTAGTTCCATGATGTTTTTTTTTTATTATTATTATTTCTGATCTCTGTGAAAGTACTCACCTACGCTAGGATATCTTACACCACAACGCCCTATCAATGCGAATTTAATTCGGCTTGTAAGTCGCTCTGGATAGGGGACATCTGAATGTTTGTCACGCCGTAATGTAGCGTGTTTCTTCTACAAAGCATGTTCCCATTATTTTCGCGCATAAAGCACACTGTGGTTGGATTGGCCTTTATAACCCTTGTGACATAGCTGGGCCAATTCTTGACGAGTGTGATTTGGCTGCGAAGAAAAAAGAAAAATAGTTCAGTAAAAGCATCCAAACATATTTATCTATATGGGCACATCCAATCACCTTGAAATGGTCACAAAGTAATCAGTGTAATTTTATAAGCATCTCTTAATTTTGTGTAATTTTCTAATAAAATTCTATTTTGTTTTAAAAAATGCGTTCGTGTCACGATACAATGTACATATTGCAGTGTGACTTTAAATGTCAATGATGATCAACATTTAAATACATATACAAAGCAGTGATACCTTTTTTTCATTAGATATTGACCATGCCAGCCACTTTTTTGCAAAATATTATATACTCATCCTCCGATGGCGATGCAGCTACATTGGTACAAATTTGTTACAAAGGCCTAAAAATAGCTCACAATACGTACTAGAGCAAAAAAAAAATAGTCAAAAATTGTGTGCATCATTAGAATTGACGATAGAGCCACGACTGATGGCCTTTTAAGGAAAGCCCCATTGCGTAATGCCTAGTGACGTCAAGCCAGGCAGGAGTCACAAGACTCGAAGTCCGCCAGCAAGCTAGGTCGATGCACAGCTCCTTCGCTGGGGCTCGGGTATTTGTGTAATCTTGTACGAGTCGTAGAAAGATGGCAGAGTCAGTGGAGCACGTTGGAAGAACCCGTCATATTAAATCCGCGAAAACTTAAACGCTATTTGTTTTTGATCCATCTAAGACTTTTAAAACGTAGATAGCTATCTAGAAACGAGCCTCTTGTGGAGTTGTAACTACCGTGGCCCTTTTCCATCTCTTTGTAGCGTGGGTAGATAGTCGAATGTTATTCGTTTGAGAGGGACTGCGATCGAAACAAGACGTGGAGAGTGGGGTAAGATAGGCTAGGGTTGGTAGGCTAGCTCGGTGGGCGCTTGTTTTTGGGGGATGTTCTCCGTACTTTCTTATGGCAGACTCGTTGCCAGGGCTGTCCTCGGCGGACTTTCCCAAACCGATAGCCGGGATTACAGCCTGGTGACAGCTAGCTGTGGATTCGGAAAAGATTTTCGCAAAGGGATTTTGAAGAAAGGGATGTGTTATGGTGATGACGCCTGCTTCATAGCTCGACATAGATCCGCCGATGTCTTGGGTAAGTGTGCTAATTGCAACTTCTGTGTATTTGTATGATCTTGCTGGTTGCTTTAGCCAGCTAAGGTAGCAGCTAATTAGCTCACGTTGGACTGCTATAATAAATAGCTTAAGTTAAAGCTCGCTTTCTAGCTAGCTGTGTAGTAGTATACCGATAACTTCGCGATATGTTTGTCTGGATTGAAACCTCTGATCTTAACGGGTGTCTTGTTGAACACTCCAGCTCGTCAGTATTTCCATCATCATCTTCAAGTGGAGCAGATGGCTACATAACCAGGCTAGGTTAGCAGGTTCTGTGATGCATATGTATAAAGAAAAGTGACGTTACTTAATGTAGAGTTGCTAGCGTAACTATTTAGCTTCGCCCCTAGAATGAGCACATGTAGGATAGCTAGCCATGGCCCCTGCATCCGGCCGGTATATAACTTGGCTAACGTCAGCTGGCTAACGTTGTATTAGACAATGCTTTCCAAAAGTAGCTGACTGACTAAATACGTAATCGATAACCGAGTCTTTATAACGTTAACAAAATGTGATGGTAGATAATGATTAGCTAATCCTTATCTTCGATCACATTTTTGTTAATGTTAGATATATCCTCTGGCACTGAAATTGTATTTTCCTGGCAATTTAACATGCTGTTTTGTACAACACTACGCTATCATCAAATAAGTAAATTACGTAGCGACAGGTAACTTAATTGGAACTGAGATTTTTCAACATTCAGTTATTCTTCTGCAATGACCCTTTACCCAGAAAAGCCGCTAATTTCTTGTATCCAGAACAGCTTGCAGGAGCAGAAACGTGTACACGGTGGGATGCCTATTGTTGGAAAAACAAAGGTGTAATTGACACCACGCAGAACTAGCTAATGAAATGCAGCCACAAAGCAACTGTTCAAAGTCGTATTAATTTAAACGTAACAGTGTTTCATTAACTATGTATTATCTATATATGATTAGTTTCCTGCGTGGATTGCCAGATATTGTTTAATGAGCTATCATGCTGCTTGGCTATAACGTTAAATGCAGCCAACACGGTGTTACACCTGACTAAATGCAATTGTACGTGTTAATTACTCAATTCTCTAGAAGATTTCATGCTTTCAACATGATTTCAACACATGTAATCAAATGAAACATTGCAAGTACTCTCCCTTTACCACGATGATCATAGATACACAGTCAACGGAACCGGTCCGTGTTTTTTAAGGTCAGAGTGGTCACGCATGGGGGCGGCCATATTGACAAAAATCTATCACGTTTTGGTAAAACGTAATCTTACAGACGGGGGAATACGTTGTCCTTAAATGACTTGCAGAATTCGTGTGAATTTTCAGGTTAAAACTGCGCCCAACGCTATGTGCTGTAATTTTTGGTTGTTTACTTAATAACATTGTGCAAATTATGTCAATTTGGGGGCTTGGGATATGTTTATGACCTTAACAGATGTCCTTTTAAAAAAAAAAAAAAAAAAACACTTGCTTCCTGTAAAACAAGCTCACACATAATAATGTTTACTCTCATATTGTGGACAATGGTCCTGTTACAGCAATTTGTGCACTCAAATCCCCGGTTATTTTTGAAACATGTTTAAATAACACCTCAAACTCTGTTTTTAAAGGTTAATAAACCACTGTTATTGTGCATACCAGTGCTTTCCACAAATAAATCTGAATCCTCAGTGCATTGCATAAGCTTATTATAAAATGACACTGATTTGAATTTTGTAGACAAGGGTTGTGGTTTTTACCAAGGTTGCATTATCCTCGATGCCTGTATTGGTGTCACCACGTGGCAGGGACACTTACAAACCCCCAGGTAATACTAGGCTACAAGATATTTTGAATGTGTAAATGCAATATGATGTGAACTGTAGAGAGAACAGGTCTGTCATTCTCTGGTGTGTCACTGCATTTCTCATCTTTGTAAAATGGCAGGTACTGGAGCCCAGTGGTAAATGACTTTGCTCCAAATAGATCTGATGACTGAGTCATCCTTACCAACCAAGGCACTGTGTTATGCTGCTCCTTATTGCACAGCTGAAAGAGATCCCTGCCTCAGTACCAAGCATCTCCAGTGCTGACATCTCTGGAAGCTGATCCAGCCCCCACCTGCCCAACCTGGGATCTCTTGGTTTTCTCACTTGCATTGGCGCTGTGCTGGGGCCTAGCTGGAGTCTGAGAGCAGAGAGGGGTGAAGAGAGTTTTCATTGTTAAGTAAGTTAGAGTAGTGAAATATTGATTCATTTGTTAGGAGTACCTAATAAGATTACAAATCAAATGCCACAGGTCAGGGAATGAGCACTTCCCCAGTTCAATAAAACTGTCATTAAGTGATGGGCTGTCTGCCCACAATGAATTTGTAGCATCTTAATGCTTCTCTTGTCCTACTTTGAGCTGTATTTTGGTCCAGGTTACACAAGTGGAAGAGCTAGGAGAAGTAATCTACTTGTGTAATTTGTGCTAACACTCTTGGAGGGGGGTCTTAAGGTGTCAGGTGATTTCTGTTCAGGGAATCACATTTTCATTGAAATGGTTTGGAAAGTGGCTTCAGACTGTGACTTTTTCACAGCATATTGAATTCTTATGCACGTAACCTCAGACTACATGAGTAAGCACAGAAGCTTACAGGATAGAACAGAGGCATAAATGATCAGTGAATCCATCTCCAAAATGCTGTCTTTAGGTTCCTGTGCATAACCTCACCTGATTGCATTATTATCATGTGTCAGTACTTTTTGTTTCTTCACAGGATGGCAGTTAGAATATGGAAATCAAATTTTAAAAGAAACAAATGTTTCCCCAAAACATTGGCACATAAACTCATGCTGGTCTGTGGAGCTTTAAGGTCATATAGAACATCTTCACAAAAAAAGGTTTTTGCAGAATGTGTCACAGATCACAAGGTTAAAAACAAATGCATTCAGTTGCCTAGTACCAGGCAACGTTCAATGAAAGACCCACACCCAGTGCCGTTGTGACAGTTGTCTGGCAGGGGCACTTTAGCCATTTTCACATATCAACTCCGGCCTTTCACACATATAGCACAGAACCAGAGATTTCCCATGTCAGACGCATTCTCACCTACTGGAAATAATCTGTCTGGTTTAGGTGAGGGGTGGCGCCTGGGTAGAGCGTGCAGGAGGCAATACATGACGCAAAAAGTAAGCTGTGGATTTCAGTGTTTTGTGTGCAGCACGTTGAAGATAGCAAAAGAGGCTACAGACTCATCTGTAACGATGACTGTTTTAGTGTTGATATCAATACTGCATGTATTTGGACGTATCCACAAAATGAACGAAAGAATGGGAGAAATTCTGCTTGCCATATACAGGCAAGCAGAAAAGAGTATGACGCAGCTACCCTCGGATGCTTGTATTCTTCCAGTTTCACGCCAGTCTCATGATAGAAACATCATCAACACGCCCACTCACTCGCCACAAATTCTCCAGAAAATTACTTGCTGTATACACACATGGGCTCAACCACATATTACCCAGACTTTGTACGAGGGAGCTAGCAGGATAAAGTCTGTTTAATGTCCGGTGCAGCTGATTCTGACATTTGCATTCACACACACAGGTAATGTCTGGAAAAGTTCAGGGCTGCCGTGCATGTGTGAAAGGGGCTTTTTATTGTGGCTCCCACACCAGTGTTCTTGCTATTTACTTTCTGCCTGGGGGCAGTGGTACGTTGTGGAAGCAGGGGATAGGAGAGTTTGTGAGCAGCTTGTTAGCAGGGAGGACTCTCCTTGTATGGTCACCCAAACAGATTCTTGCATTGTGAGTGCGAAGCAGCAGGGAGCATTGCCTTTCCAGGAAAATCTTGTATCAGGCCGTTCTCTGAAAAGGAAAGGGGAGGGAAAGAAAGGAGCTGAGAATTACTTACAGGCCACCCCTTCTTGTATTGGGTTTAGGCACATCATGCTGTAGTCTTTTGAGCATTCTCAGTTTAAAACTTGAGGGCTTGCATATGCACCACAAGTGTGAACACACAGAAAAACTCTTGCTCCAATCATACAAATGTCTACTGCACTGTACTGAAGTGTGAAAATTCAAGAATTAGGCTATCATGGTTGAAGAAAGCATTCCATCTTACTAGAAGCACCAAATTACCGGTTTCTTGAGGGTTTCAGAGAGCAGCCCTGGACTGGCCAGAGAGGGCTCTTCATGTAGCATTTGAGGAGGAATTTGTACCTCATTCTGGGAGAATACATAAGGCATTGGCATCTGGTGCTGTCCAGAGTTGGCCTACCCATTGACCATTGTCACTTGGATCAGTACCAGTCTCAGGTTGCATATGGCTTGACAGATCTTCAACAATGAACAAAATGACAGTGGCTTTTGACTGGTCTAGTGACTTCCCTGTGCAAAATTAGGAATGTTGCTTAGCACAAGGATTATTGGACCGAGTAGAACATTGCATGCTTAGTGAATGGGAGCCTAGGATTTTGTAAAGACGACAAACCTGTGAGCATGGCCTGGAGCAACAAGAGTGTTACCACAAAGCTGGAATTTGGCTATTTGTTATTAGAAATGTGCTTTTACCAAAGGGTTGATAAAAAGTCTGGTTGTGAAAGGGTGTCCGATTACAACAGTCTGATTGATCACTGTGTTCACTTTGTTTGAGTGATAAAGGTGGCAAATCATTTAGAATGTTATCATGCACCTTCAGCGGTCAAAGTATCAGATAAAGCAGAATTCTACTGATACTAGCACCTCTCATTGTCCGCCTACAGGCTAAGTTATTGCATTTAGAATTTAATTGGCTGTGTATTAAGTGATCTAACATACCGTCTGACTGATATTTTAATTACCTTTTCACCTTTTTTCTGTATTCTTCCCGTCTTGTAAAATTTGCAGCTGTGCACCCATTCTATCAAAGCAACATTGTTCATCAGTTTTGGAAGTGACACTTTTCCAAATCGCGCTGCTTTGTTTCACTACATGGCACTGAACTACAGTTTCTGCACAAGAAGACAACTGGCACAAACGGGGCAGGTGCCCAAGTTGACCAGAGGTGCCCTATTATGTAGTCAGGCTAGGAATACCCTGCTGACTGAAAGCCCCTTCACCTTTTGCAGTTGTGTGTCAACTAATGGGGCCGTCTGGCCAGGTTTGTCACTGGCACAATTAGACATTCGACACATTATGGTGGAGCAAATTAGTACTCTGAGAGCCAGAGCCTTGGCTGGAGATTCTGCCTTCAAATGTCTCCAATCCTCCTTTACAGCAAGATGATGGGCCTTTAAAAGTTCTGCCCAGTCAGGTCTTGTGCAGCAGCTGAGACAACAGATGAGCCCAGCGCACAGCTGACCCAGGGTCAGGGATTTGCGACGATCGAGCAGTGACTTTTTGCACCTGTCACACCCCAAGACAGCTGGTGGTTTGAGGGGGGCAAAGGGGTTCACTGGTTCCCTAGTGGTTGTGTGACTTAAAGCCGCTGGCTGGTCCCCCCATTTTACCTCTCACAATCTAGCCCATTGTGACAGACTTGGTGGGGTTTTACAGCATGCACCCCCTGCTGACAATAAGTGAAAATTAGTTTATGCAACAAACAAACCATTTTTGGCGATTATCTTATTTGTATGCCTATGTGACAAATTAAGATGTGCAGAATGCTGTTTTCTGGCTGTGAGAGTGTTCACGTATTCCCATGAATTCTTGGAAAGAAAGAAACTTCTGAATTTCTTCAAACTTGAATGAGCAGTGTGTGGTGTGACATCTTGATTGTCGCCTTTATGACTGTCATCATTCTGCAAGTAAAAGTTAGCTGCAGCACAATGGGCAGCCTGTTGTTCTCTTTTATGACAAAAGGCTTGCCTTGGGGGCAAACTTAGTCACTCCCACTCAACCTTGCCCCTCCTCTGGTTTCCTGTTTGTGTGCGGTGATGAACATTGTTCTGTACAGTAACTGTCACATCAAATGACAAGTCCTGTGATTCTTTCTTGTCCCTCTCTTTTGCTCTACCCCTTTCCCTGTTTTCACCCCCTTTTCTCCTCTTCCTTCTTTCCCTCTCTTTCTCTCCCTGTGAAAGTCCTTCAGTGTGCTGTACAGCTGATATTTTGTTGTAGTTATCTGTTTTTGGAGAAGCGAAGCTGCTGTCCCAGTGAGAGGGAAGGTGCCTGTGAATAACACATGCTGCAGTGTGGTCACCATTAAATCTGCATCACTCATTTTCAAACTGAGCTGCTCTCCTCTCTCATGGGCTGTGGTGACTCCCTCTGGCAGGGGAGCGTACAAACGTGTGACACCCCAAAACCGTGCAGTCAAAGGAGGAATTTCCAACCAATTATGCTTTACTGTCACTATATGCCACTGACACAGCTGGGATGCATTATAGAAAACTGAAATCCATATTAATGTGTTAACAGTTCCCAGTTTTTCCCACTATAGAACACTAACTCATCCTGTCCTCAGTTTTTTGTTCATCGTGCATGAGATTTTTTTGTTAACCACAAATGTACTAATTGTTCCTCAGTGTGTAAGGATCAGCTGTTTCCAAATATTAGGGTAAATTTAAGAGAAATGGCAGGCCATTCTCAGGCATTGTGTACTTAGGAGGACAAGATGGCCGACTAGAGCAGGCCCCAGTCCTTCACTGCTGGGGTCATGTTAGATTTGATGTGGCATCAGTCAGCCATAACTCATTTCATTTGCAGGTGGCCGTTGTGTTGGCTGTAAATGTGGCCTTTGGCCTTTTGTCATTCCGTTATGGCTAGGCTAGTTTTGTGTGTGCATATATATATCTGCATCTGTGAATCCCACAGGTGCCTCCCTTTTGACATTTTCATTTGTATGTTTTCTGTCCCAGGTGTGGCAGATGGCGTTGGTGGATGGCGGGATTATGGTGTCGACCCCTCACAGTTCTCTGGCACACTAATGAGGACGTGCGAGCGGCTGGTGAAGGAGGGCCGCTTCGTGCCCAGCAATCCTGTGGGCATCCTCACCACAAGCTACTATGAGCTCCTTCAGAACAAAGTTCCCTTGCTGGGTAAGTGGGTGGGCCTTTCCTGGTCTAAACACATCGAAACCAGCCAGTATGTGTGTCTGCTGTTCCTAGAGGGCCACAAGTGCCTGTTGGCCAACTCTCAGTTCATTTGTGTAACTATCTAAATCAATCCAGTCAGCATATGAACCAATTTACCTGCATGTTAGTGTTGATGTAATGTGTGCTTTTTTTGAAATGCTTATTCATGTCTCTAAATAGGTGTACCAGTATAGGTATGAAATGTTTCTAGCTAAATAATCAAATTGTTTAGCTAAGTCACTGAGGAGTTGGTTAAAGGAGAAGGTGGTGAACATTATGCAAAGGGTTTTCATTGCTTTGTGCAGTTGCACCTATTAAGTAATCTCAGGAAGGAGTTTATTGTGAAACATGAATGTGTGTGCGGCATCAGCATGTTTCTGACATCGTAGAAAGGCTAATGATCATACCCTGGGGGTGAAAGTGAGGACCTCTTTGCCCCCTTTGCTGTGGGGCAAAGAGCTCCTTCGGCACCGTCGGACTGCGGTCTGGAAAGACTGCAGATCTGCAGTATGAGTCACAGTCAGGCTGTGTCGTGAGTCTGAGAGGCGAATTCTTGCCAGCAAAACTCGCGCTCCGGAATTCCATCGCAGCTGCTCATCGGGCACAAACAGCATGCAGCAACGTGAACTATGACAAAAAAAACAACATATTTACAGAGAAACGTCTGCATGAGAGCTAGCGCCAAGGCCTGTAAATGTCTTCACTCTCCCGCTTCCCCTTGCCTCCACTCCCCTTTTAAAAACATTCTGTGCCTCATTGTTTTTTTTCCCCATAAACATTAGTGGCGGACAACCAGTACCACTGGCAGTGGTTTTAGAAGTTGGGCTGGGCTATGGAATTAAGAACATTTGCTCAGAGCCAATGCCATGAGAGCTCCATAATTGTGTTACCATATAGAGGTGTAAAAGGAGCCAGCATGCTTAATTGTTCGGCTGAGCTCGGATGAGTCACCAGCAGCAGGGTGGGGTCCTGTTCCTGGAGGCCTCTTTGTTGGGATATTTTTCCTACAACCACATTTTTGACATGAACTGCGAACAAGCTGTGATCTTGGGCACCAACACCCCCCAGAAAATGGAACCTGCATTATTTGAATCCAGATGTATATCCACAGTGTTGGAAGTGTGCTCTGATGTAACCTGTCGCTTCGGCATCTTGTTCTACTGAACCTGATGAGGGAATCGGAGCAGTCTCCACAAAAATGCTTGCTTGATATAAGGTCAAAGCATGTTTGGGTGCTGTGTGAGCAAGGACTTACAAGTGTAACCCTGTACCTGCAGGGCCTCCTACCTGCACATTTTCACCTCTAACATAGAAAAAAGACATGTATATAGAGGCATGTAATATACACGACAATGTACATTATAACAACGGTAAGCCTGCAATACAGTCTTACAGAAAATGGACTGAGATATGGGTAGATGGAGTAGCACATCAAACAAAATCTGTATTTGTACATCAAACTGATTACTTCTCTCAGTCAAGATCAAAGCTGACTCATCTGTGTTCTTGCTGAATATTTAGTTGTGAAGGTCCAAAGATGACTTTTCCAAGGTCATTCAGCCAGTGACGGAGTGAGACCTACTCACTAGGGGCAGGGCTAGGCACCATGCCTCCTGTGGTTTCGTCACCACACAACATGGCCGCTTTTTGTAGGTTTGAGCTCCAGGAAAACAAAAAAAGGGGTGAATGTACCAGAGGAACAGTCACTGGGACTTACAGACCGTCCTCAGGAGTGTGTTTTGTGCATAGAAAGCATTCTGAACATTCTGTTAAATAAGGACCTCCCTTGGCACTGTGTTGAGTCTGTTGGCCAACTCGTTGGCTGTGCTGTACATACTGTTTTTGAAATTCCCTCATTTATGATGCATAGATTGTTCCTTATTTTTGACTGTCATCATGGTAATGAAGGGTACATAACATGTAACCCTGTTTACAAGGCTCTCATTGGGCAACTTGAATAGATTTGAGATACCCAAATCAGAGAACACTTGCCATCTCTTTGCATGGCATCACATCATGTGCAAACTCTCTTCCATATGCAAACACACAATTCAAAGGTGGTAAACCTCTGACTGCACAATATACAGAACCATTGTGATGTAGAAAGAGTCTTGTCTATCTTAAATCTGAAGGAAATAATTTGAAGGTACAGTTAGTGATCTGCTGTTGTGTCATGTCTTAAATGAGGTGCTCTCTCTCTGTAGGCAGCAGCACAGCGTGCATTGTGGTTCTGGACAGGCAAAGCCACCAACTGCACACAGCCAATCTGGGTGACTCGGGGTTCCTGGTAGTGCGGGGCGGGGAGGTGGTACACCGGTCAGATGAGCAGCAGCACTACTTCAACACGCCCTTCCAGCTTTCCATCGCTCCCCCTGAGGCAGAGGGCGCCGTCCTCAGCGACAGGTTTGTTATCCTCTCCTTAGCCCATTTCAGTCCCTTTTGCTCCTACCGGTCTCCTACCAGTGTTGGAGATTGCAGTGTTTAGCTGTATGCAGATTTTTTATTGGTTTTGTTTTAAAAAAAATGAATCATCATTATTATTAAGATTGCACTTCAGAACACAGAGGAGTACAGCTGTGTGTCTGTGCGTGCGTGCGTGCGCGTGTGTGTGTGTGTCTAAATAAAGAACATTTTAGAATTCTACCTCCCATAATTCCACCATGGCAGGAATATTGAGGGTAAGGAGGATTTGGTCCTATTCTTTCTGTGTCACGCCAAGTTAGCCAGATCACCAGTTTCTCATGGGCTCCAAGTAAAAAGAATGGAGAGTGTCCCTATTAAACTGCCCCGCCTCCTCCACCCCCCCTTCCTCCATAGCTCTAGCCATCCCCGTCACAAAGCCGGTCCAGTCTGACCTAGACCATGAGGGCCACTGTGATGTCACAGCTTTCTGTTCCAGGGCCATGTGAGGCTGCAGCTCGTTCCTCCTGTGTGCCAGCAGTAGTGTCTGCCCCTTAATGGAGGGGGCGTGACTAGCTGAGGTGTGGGGGTGGGGGTAGTAGCTGGCTCTGTGCCAGCTTCACAGTCCCCCAGTCAAAAACGTAACCACACAGGGGGAGTGGGCTGGAGGCTTTCCTCTAAAGGACTAGTCACATTAGCCTATTAACATCTTTTTCTTGTCTTTGAATTTATCATTTTGAGCTTAGCAAATGGGTCTGTGCCAAACAATCTAAACACATAATTGCCAAGATGCAGGGGTGGATATGTTATTTTATTCCCTGAACATTCCCTGATTTATTCCATCTTGTATACAACTGTGTGTGTGTGAGTAATGCACCCTTTCGTGTGTTTGTTAGTTTTAAATTGAGAAGTGAGGGCATGGCAGTTTGCTTTCTGCTTGGCAGAGGCAGTTCATTGGCCCTGTTGCCAGGGTGACCTGAATTCTAGGGTTTGGGGGAGGGGTGGATCTCCATCGGATGTTTGACATGCCAAGCAAAGAGCCTTTTTCATTACCTGTGAACTTCATGTAAGAGACAGCAGTGCATTTAAACCCCTTATCTGGAGGAGACAGACTGTGAAGCCGAGTGGCCTCATGCCCCATTCTTTGGTCTCATCTCTTTACTGTGTCTGCTGGACTTAAATCCTTCCCTTTATTACTGTTTTTCATTGAAATACATGTTAGCCATATGCCTGTATGAAGGTGAATTAATGTGAATTTTAAGTGAAAGGTTGGTAGGGTGAGGAGCTGGGCTGTACACCCAGGATCCGACAGGATGGTCTAGAGGCCAGAGAGATACGGCAGACCTCCAGGAACTCAATCCGACACTTTGGGCTCTGATCTATATCCGTACAGTCACTGGCACATCAGTGCACCCTGGGAACTCAAGCCTTGAACGAAGTGTACATTTCTAGGTCCTCTCCACATGACCTCGTACTGACTGTGCTTTCCATGTGTTCCTCTTTAATGTCTTCTATTTTAACCCCATCATAGTGGTAGACCTGGTTTCGGTGGGGTTCTGTTTGATGATGTATTTATCACTGTTGGACCTCTGATAATTGGATTATTGGTGAGATAGTTGGTGCATTGTCTAGCGTGTCTAGTCGAGCCCGTGTGTGTGTGTGCGCGCGTGTGCATTTGCATGTTTTGTAGGGTAGTTCAGTGTTATAAATGAGCTAGGAATATTTGAAATATAGTGTTAGTTGGAATTGAAACATTTGTTTGGTAATCCCATTTAACCAGTGACACTATTAGCAGTCTAGGTGGTGCAGTCTGCATGTGTCTGTATTTGTTTGGCAGGCCAGTTTTGTAGCTTGCGCTGGAAGCAATGCTAAATCAGATGCAATGCTTGCCCGTTAATTCTCTTTGAGCCGTGGTGTGTAGAACAGTGGCCTAGTGAAGGGACAGTTGGAATGGAGTACGTCTCAGAGATTAGACTTGGGTTTAATCTGGCTAGGATGAGACAGACTTCCCACGGGGGGCCTGGGAGGGAGATGCCAACCTGTGGGTGGCTAGACAGATGAGCAGACAGGCGTAGGAGGCTAATGTGGTCACAACCTGTTACGCTGAGCTGCGGAAAGGAAATGCAGGAAGTGTAAACCGTGCACAGTGCAGTGGGGCGGTGTGATGAGGATGCCTGAACCCTGAGATTCAGGAGGTCTCACCAGCTCTGCGCTAGCAGCATGCATCTGTTGAGTGAGAAGAGCTCCTATGTATCAGAGAGGAGCATGGGAAATGTCTGGAAAAATCATTACCAGCTATAGTCGTCATTAAAAACCATAAACCCTTATTCTCTGCAGTTCTTTAGCCATTGGGACATTTTATTTGAAAAAAGCATCCATTTTTTCATTTCAGCTGAAAGCTTTTCCTCAAAGACTTCATCTCTCTGAAGGAAGCATTCTGAATTCTACCCTCATCGTGACCTCTGTTATGACTTGTCCTGTCCCAGCCCTTCCCATCTGACCCTGCATATTCCTCTCTTTCCCTATCACAGTCCTGAAGCTGCTGACAGCTCCTCCTTCGACGTTCAGCTGGGTGACATCATTCTAACCGCAACAGACGGCCTCTTCGACAACATGCCAGACTACATGATCCTGCAGGAACTCAAAAAGCTCAAGGCATGGCTCTTTCTCTAAGCTGTGAGATGGTAGACTGACATGGTATCCCAATCTGACTTGTACAAAATTAGCATAACACTTAAAGTTGTTTCATTGCACTTAAGGTTTCGTCACAGTTCTTCTTTTTTGTTGTTTCTGGATTTCCTCCCCAAGAAGTTGTTTGCCCTAATCTCATGCCTCAATGTTATTTTTAGAACACCAACTATGAGAGTATACAGCAGACAGCCAGAAGCATTGCCGAGCAGGCCCATGTTCTGGCCTATGATCCCAACTACATGTCACCTTTTGCACAGTTTGCATGTGACAATGGACTAAATGTAAGAGGTAAGGAGTTTTGCGTTTTGAGTCATCTTGTTAAAAATTGGGGGTGAAATCCACATGTCTACTCTTATGGAGTAGTTACTTTCAGAGAGCCTTTCCTACCACTGGTGTGCGGTTACCAGGCTACTGCGCAAGGCTGTTAAGAGCACACTGATGTGAATTCTGGAGAAAGGAATATATGTAAAAAATGTGGCTTTAATGGAAGTGTGAGACAGGCTGGATCATTTTTGTCCTATTATTTGACTTTTGAACTGCTCAAGGATGGAAAAGTAGCAAGTGACATGAATGGTTACATGGTCTCCTTTGTTTTGTGTTCCATAGGGGGAAAGCCAGATGACATCACAGTTCTTCTATCAATTGTGGCAGAATACACAGACTAGTGTCTGTGGGTGGGGGGGAGGTCAGAGAGGTTTCCTACTTCGGTCTTCCTCCTATGTTCTATTGTACTGTTTGTTTCCTGCTGGCAGGATTGGGGACTTTATTCTTTTTGCAGCTAAGCCCCAGCCCCTCCTTCCATGTCCCCATCCATAACCCCCCTTCCTGTCCAGTCATTCCATTCTGCCTCAAACCATACCATAATTTGCCTCTCCTCCCCCCAAACCTGCCCCACAACTCCATTCAGGTTCCATGTGTTAACTGCTGTCCCTATGCCCACCAGCCAACTCTGCCCAAAAACAGGTATTGGAGCTGGAGTACTGGGTATGATTTCTCATTCCTTTTAAGCTGACAGTGTGAAAAAAAGGAAAGAAAAGGTGTGACACAGTTTACCAGATATCAGGGGACCCTGATGGAACGTGTCAGTGTGGTTCCAGCTTAGTGCAGTGCTAATGTTGGCATCTTGGGTTCTTTTGAGGGCTTTACACATGGTGGCAGGTGAGACATGAAATCAGAACCCCTTGTCTCTGCCATGGCCTCTAACAGTAACTTGAATAAATTGAGTTATTTTCCCTTTAACAGTTATCCCATGTGGGGTGGACTTGCTTGGGGCTTGGTGGGGAGAGTTGGCATGGCCTTTGAGGCACAGCATCTGGGTAAAGTCTATATACAGGATGGCACCAGTTGACATAGGAAGAAAAATGTGTCAAATCTGAGAATCACCTCGGTCTCAGTGCCCGTGCTAAAACCTATGTTTAGATGTGACCCATGTTTTGGTAGCAGAAATCTCAGTGGCTCATAGATGGACCACAGCAGGCGTTCAGATCCAATTTGGGAGAAGTAGCTGACAGTATTGTCTGGGTGCAGGGAAAATGTTATGGGGAGAGGATATGGAGGAGAGCCAAAACAAGGCAAGGTCACTTTAAGTGTAATTAAATTAGGAAAAATTATTTAATGGCAATAGTTGCTGTGCAGAAGGAGAAAGGCAGGATTGGGATTTTACAGATTGCCCCTGCCTCAGCTGAGGTGGCACACAGTAGCCAGTAGAATAGATAATGTATGTATGAGCACAGTCATTAATTTGGCCTGTGGTAAATGGACTGTATGTAATGTGTGTTTTTTATTGTCATGTTTGTGTAATGGGATTTATGAAGAGACAGATTCCAGCAGCTGGCTAACTGACCTACCTTGCCACAACAGACAATTCAGGGTCCTGGAGAACTCTTTCTGTACTGTTTGATGAGGAAGGGGAATTTTCTTCAAATGGATCTGCTGGATGGCATAAATGGTGAAATAATCCCCTTAATATCCCCCCCCCCTCCTCCCACCCATCCCTTCGAGTTGAAACATGTGCATCCACAGCCTTGTGTGACTGTGAGACAGGGCATCAGCCAGGCCAGGGGATCTCCTGGCCCCTCACATGCAGAGCTTATGCTTTGTGTGTGCGTGGCCTCTTTCTGCTTCACAGAGGGATTTTCCTTTTTAGTAACCTTGATGAGAGTATGATATTAACGCACAAAAATAATATGAGCATCTGTGAATGCTTAAAGTGGAGATATGATAGGTCAGATATGAATAATAAATGTTTATTTTTATACATTTTGTGTGTGGGAGAGGGGCTTGTTGGGAATGGAAATTTGGTTTTCATGTCCTTGCTTGACTCATCCCAGTCTTGCTTTATCATACAGTTTGTCCTTGCATTGAAAAATCATGAAGCCATCTTTAAAATACATAGGCCCCTATTTAAATCAGGTTAGTTGTGTGTGAAAGGTTGTCTAACATTTTAGAATTTCAGTCTCTCACAGCAGACATCAGGACTTTTTTTTTTTTTTCCCTCCTGTAGATTTGTACTGTGTATTTGCATAACTTTAATGTGCAGCTTTGATTTTGTAATTATAATAATTTCAATTTCTACATGTACTGTGTACATGTCAAAAAATTGTTTTATTTATAATGCTCATCAGGATTGCAACAAGCATTATTTAAGGTTTTTTCTGTTTGTTTCAATTTCTGAAAACAAGAATTTTTATTTGACTGTTCCTGTGAAAACATTGGTGCGAACATCTTCCATCATTGTTCCTCAAGCTCCCTCTTTGTGCTGCCTGGCTTCTCATTTTCACAGCTCTCCGCTTTCTTGTAAGAGCTAACATTAGAGTGGAGGAGCAGACACACTGAAATCCTCATGCACATGGTGCCACATCACTCCCAGACAAAATTCTACAGTTCTGGTTGTCCTATTAGTAGGCGTAGGACTGACCTTGGTGGATCTTAAATTCCCTTTATAAAACCTTATTTTTTTTTTTTTGAGATTTCAAAAATAAGTGAATTATTTACATTTTCCCATTAAATGTATAAAATGTATGGTGCATGGTTACATGATATTGCATTGTCATTGCTGTTGAACAGACTGGTTCCTGCCAGACGGATTGATCCATTGGCAGGCAGGACGCCAATCCGTGCTAATACATTCTACACCTCGATACCCTGTCAAACAGTCCCCTGTGTGTTTTGAACAAGCGGGTGCACCAAAGACATGCTTCCTGATTTTTATTTATTTTTTTATAAAAAAGCAATACTGTGACTACTTTGCTTTACCTGGGTTAATAATGCATTTTATTTGTCCCATCAGCTTTTGGACAAATCTGGTTACTAAGTAAGTTTGAAAATAGGGAAAAAAAAAAAAAAGAACAATCTTTAATGTATATGCACTGACAGCATTATTGCATCAAGTGCCCCCGGGCTGCTGGCTGGTTATATGTTTCATTTCTGTGCTGCACTGTAGTCCCAGTGCCCTGGTTTAACTTTAAATAGGAGAGCTGACTGGAGTACAGCAGTAGCTTTTTGAGTCCTAGGTTAAACCAAAGTAGGTAAGTTAAGCCATAACTGAGCATCACCAAGGTATTCCCTCCCATTACAGTTTGCTACACATGTACCCCCATTAACCAGGTCAGCAGTATGTGCCCTTTAAAGCACTGAGAAAGGGCCACTCCTCCTCAGAAACCCCCCAGATCAACTAAAGTCACTTTTGTTCCTGGGTTTAGCCTTACAGTGATCTGTGGTTTTGAAATGATGCCACAGGTTACCTCCAGGAAATTTTGAAGTGGTTTTAGATTTTGTATTGGACAATGCCATTTGGGGACAATTAATGATGGTTGTTTTGGTTATTGGTGTTATTTATCATCAGTTCCTGTATGCAACAAGCTGTTTGTTACACCTGGAATTTGCTTTTCATTTCAGTGCTGCTCAAACTGCAGACTGCTTTCCCATCCACCATAAGCTCACTCACCCATTAGTGAGCTTGGAGCTGGGTTTGAGGTCAGAGAGTGGCAGGCACACTGAACATTACAGGGTTGTGAATTGTCTGTTTTAAAGTATTACAGGACAATTATGCTATGAAATGCTGTTTAGTCTTCAAGCCCTCCTGTGTTTAATGAGAAGGGCACACAATTAAGACTGATACTGAAGTACAGATGCGCTGGAGCTCATACAAGTGGGCTCAACATGCACCATATCAGCCTTAACCCAGAAACCAGTTCCACCACAGTTCCAAATGCGGCCTTGTGGCAGAGCCAGCTTGTCCTGTCTCCCAAAACTCATGCTGCTCTGTTTGTCAGCACACTCTTGCAGTTAAGCAACCCATGGTTTCTTACTCTTGTTGAAATAGGCAATGTTTGTTAGTATGACTGCTGCACATATTTTTGTGTGTGTACAGTACAATGATGCAGGTATGGATTCTGTAAATATGTTTTCAAAGCTGTAAAATATTTAAATAAAGAATATAGTATTTATACTAAACTGCTTGACCTTAATCTTTCTCTCACCCCAAAATATTTGCAAATTAAAATTATACATGTAAACAACTGTATAAAGGCAATCGTCATATAAAGACATTTTCCTCAAAAAGTACTACTATGGTAAATTATATATCTTTAGTCTAAATTTGTTCTTATTGTAACACATCTAACGTTTCAACCGCTACAAGCTCATGCTGAAAAAAATGTGTTATTAGCATATACGCAACCTTAATTTGCTTAGCAGATGTTCTTAACCAGGGCACTGCATATATTGCCAGAGTTACTGAGGCAATTTATATTTGGTACCTTGGGTTACAGGGTATGAACTGGGGTCATACCCGAGGTTTCAGTATGTAGCCTATTGATGGTCTAAATAAGTACAAGGACATACTGCAGCTCTATGTAATCGTCCTTTGGGTTCTGTGCAGGACTTTGGGCTCCACATTGCCATGTATTCATGGAAATACATTTTGAATTACAGTCCTTTATATAATCTGTTTGTGTGGCACAAACTTCCTTCCTCCTCGTAGATTGCTCTTCAGTCAGTGTAGTAAGCTAATCCCGGAAACAAGAATGTGTTTCCCTGTGCCAAAACACATTTCTTTAGTCTGACTCACCTACTCCTCTGATCCCAGTTCAGCTGCTTCAAATGTAGGGCGTTTTCCAACCGCCGCTGATCACTATGCCTTTGCATCTCTGGCTCGCATAGTTTAAGAAACAGACCAACCCAGAGAATTTTGGGTTTTCTGTTATACAGGGGGTCCTCGGGTTACGACGTTTCGTGGTTACGACGCACTCCCATGAATTATTTAAAAAATCTAGTTTCGACCTAAGCGGTTTGGTTCGTAAATACGACCACAGAAATAAAGATAAGAAATTGTTCTCTCTTTTTTTTTAAATTACCGTTTCATTTAATTACTGTACTTTATATGTCCTTCATGTGCTCAGTGTGAGTGACTTAAGATGTTAACTTAGGTATAAATTCCGATTTACGTCGAAAATCGATTTACGACAAGTCGTAGGAACGGAACTCGTTCATAAGTCGAGGACCCCCTGTACATTCCACTGCCCCAGGCCAATTTAAAAGGTTGTCGTGTAAACAGACAAGACTGCCACCATGCCAGGATAAACTTTTGCGGTGCTTTCAGTCCATAGTACATTCATACATTCTGCCCTGTTTTGCATTATGTAGTAATCAATTCCACTGTTCTCGCACAAGACAGATTCAGTACATACACAAGCGAGTTACTGAATGGAGCTCAAAAATGAAACTGTCAGGAGGGATGGATAAAAGAAGAAGAAACCCTACACTACTTCTTTAGCTGTCCATAATATTTCATGCCCTAGAGTATGTACTCATAATGGTCTCCTTATGTGGACTAATTTCCAAACTGATTTTTGTCTCTGCCAAAATGACTGCTACTGCACAACTTTTAGATCATTTTAAATATACGGCATCTGCAAGGAGATGTAATGTTTAAAGGGACCTCTCATAATTATTACATTTTACAAAGTCCACTCTAGCCCTCCTGTAGTGGAACCCTGTGCTGTAGATTAAGAATGTGTGAGTAAATGTCTTATGACATTCTGAGTTGACAATGGTGGGGTAAACTATTACAGAATGCTCAAGTACATGACCTTCCATATGTGCCATTCTGCCCTAGGTGCTACCAGGGGGGCCAGACATATACAACATGTGCCACTGGAGAGGTCAAACTTTGAACCATTTTCCTGGTTACCATGAAAACCTATTAGTTACATGTAAAAATAGGAAATCTACAAGGGTTTGCTTAGTTCTTCCCTGTATTAGTTCAAACTTGACAGGACATGACAGGACAGGGGGCAGCCTATAGCCTAGTGGCTAAGGTAAATGACTGGGACCCTTGGTTAGTCTAATTCAACTAAGTCGCTTTGGAGAAAAGCGTCAGCTAAATGACAGTAATGTAATGTAATGTAACATGAAAGTAATGAACATACAACAAAACATGAGCTCACAAACTTTTTTTTTTACAAGTTTTCCTATATTGTGTTGGTGATGTGTTCATCAGAAAAGGGTAAGATGTTTAAACTTAAAAGATAAGAACACAGTGCAGTCTGCTGAGAGGGATCTTCAGGGGAACTCCGCAACACAAACCATCCAGGGGTGTCACACTTTAGGCTTGGAGGACTTCAGTATCTGCAGTTTTGTAGTGTGTTACAGGATATTAGTGAATGTTGGTCATTGATGGTCTATTGAATATACACACCTTTTTCAAAGGTCCAAACTGGCTGCTGAATGGAAGGAAACCACAACCCTTCAGACACTGTAGTCCTCCAGGGCTTGAGTTTGACACTCTTTATAAACTAAGGAACAGCCTTCTGTTCTCCCATTCAAAGAACATAAAACATTGAAAGAAAATAAATGAAAGCAACACTCTCAGGATTCACAGTGTGTACACCACCCCTTTTCTCTACTGGTGCAAGCTTCTATGAAGCACCTGAGGTCAGATCTCTCTGTCCTGTGGCAGTCCTGATTTTTTTCTCCTGCCTCCTCCTCTGTGTCACTGCAGCACACCAAACTGGGTGGTGATGAGACACCTCCATCAGCCTGCAGACCAGACACAGCACCAAACAGCAGGGAGCGGAACTGCAGAAAAAAAAAATCACACACTCTACTAGCTACTGGTTTTTCCACTCCACACCACTCTTCTACATGACAATATATACATTTGCCTTTGCTCCAGTATTTTTATTTATTTGCTCATTTAATTGTTGTCACAGTGGCACATACAGGGCTTTTGCAAGCAGCAGATCATGCACACTACTGAATTAAAGAGTTAAAATGTGATAATACATTAGTCGTTTAGCACATGCCCTGTCCAGAGGATCTTACACTTGTAAGAGGGCAGTAAGTGTTTTACATAAGCACTATTGCCAGATCTGGTTACAACATTCTCAGACCAGCAAGTTATGTACGTAACGTCACTAAAGGACTAACCTACCACAACCTCAGATGGGAGTTATAGGGAGTGGAGATGGAAAGGTAACCAAGATTTCTAAAGAAAAAAATCTTGAAGAAGATGGCCAACAAGTCCTTTGTTCTGGCCACAGGACCAAAGTAAAAAAATCTAATTAGAAAAAGTAAAAGTCGATGAATAATACAAAGGATATCTGGGACAGGGTGAAAATGGAATGTTAGGGACAGAGGGTTCTGTGTCAGCAGTCAGGGGCAGCTGCTGTTCTACCACCCGAGTTCCATGTGCAAAGCACTGCCAATATCCACAGCTAACCTTTACACCTTTTCTCTAGGAAATCAACCCAAAAGAGAGAAAGAAAAAATATACTGTTACACCATATTGATAAGCATCAGCTCTTAAAATCAATGAATACCAAGATGGTATTTCAGTAACCATGCAGCACATACACGGTATGTGCGTGCATGTGCACGTGTGTGTGTGACAAACTCACAGAGGGCAGCGGTTGTTTAATAAAAACAAAAACCGGTACAGTTCTCATCACAGACAGGCAAAACAAACACCTGCAAATGGCTGTGATGCAATCCCATACACATAACCTAAGCCACTGACAAGCTGATTCATAAAGTCTAAACTGTCGTTATATAATGATAGTACAGTTTGCCAAACCTTGTGTGAAACACTTAAAAGGCTGAAATTATATGCCTTACCACCAGGGGTGTCTAGTGGGGGTGGTTACCATACAAAGGGAGGCTGCCAGTGATTTTCCACTTATCTACAAGTTTTCTGAATGTTCCAGTCAAATGACAGGGTGTGTTGGTTTGCACTCTGCCATGCTCTGCACTGTGTATGATTATATCAGGTCTTCTCAGCGTATCCATGCAAACACTTATCAGGACATACCAACTAGTTAAACAAATGGATAAGTCTGCAATACTACAAAAATGAAATGCTTTTGAATGCCTCTGGCAATGATCTCAAAGCACTGTATAAAGAGGGGAGGAAACCCATTGGCACCAACATGTAGAACACACTCGAAGGGGACATATGGCAGCCATTCTGTACCAGAGTGCCAAACATGCATGAAGCATAGGTGAGTGAACATACCAGGACCAATTTTGGTTGGGGAAAGCTAAAGGATATTGCCAACCAATGAGGCCCCATATAAATGTTACATATAATATAACATTTATATAAACTGAAACCACTTTCCTTGACTTATTTAGCTTCTTGATATATATTATGACACTAACTCAAACCTGACAGACAGAATATCTGATTACAAATAGTTTTCCTCAGCTTACTTGTAATATTGATACCCTAATTTGAGGAAACTAATTAGTTACTTTCTCAGATAAAATAAATAATTTCCCTCTACCTCAACAGCACACCACTCAAACTGAGAGCTTTGATGCACACAACCTTGACTGTATATAGTAATCTTACAAGAACTGGGAAGAAAACTGATTGTTTTACTGTAGTAAGAGCAGATGCCTGTTGCATTCTTTACCTTCCAAGGCATAGGAGTGGCACAGGCAGGTTCCTCAAACTTCTGCTCAGCCCGACTGCTGACTACACCTCTATTGCTGAGACTGCACACTTTGTGGAGTTGGAGGAGGTCTCTCATACGGGCTAGCCCACTGAAGACAGGGCTGCCCTGACTGGAGGCAATCCGCTCTTCCACAGAACCTGGCTGGGGTGTCATATCTGCCCTGCCAGGAGGCTGAGATGCAGTGGGATCATGGGAGTCCATTTCACCATCACACCTGAAAGCAGTTGCCCATAAGTGACTTTTGCACTGGCCTGTGTAATACCCACTGAACATTAATTAGTTCTATCTCTGTTTTCAGCATGCTTCAATTTCATTTAAAAATGTCTTCTTCTAGAATAACTGTGAGCTCATCTCTGTTTCTTGCTGCTCCTTTTAAGCCGCTTATTGTTCGAGCTTGGGATCAGAACTCTCACATTTGACTTAATCGTTTTAGTTGCACTGCTGAGTCAAAACTTGCTTTTATTTAAACAAGTTTTTTATCCCCTACATTTCCTTCTTCCACTTCCAAATGTACAATTATATTTTGACCCATCTCAATGCTGTAAAAGTCTCTGTTAATTCAGGTAAACTCAGACTAGCACAGGTGTTCTCTAAATGCTTGCAGCAACCCACACATTTCACTCTGTGTTCCACTGTATGAGTAGTCCAGTATGAGGACTGCATTTTTCACACAACTGGCACAAGACAGGCTTACTTGCACCAGACTGACTAGACTAATAGCTCTTACATGATGAAATTAGGAATTTGCTGCAGATTGAAACCCTCCCTCTCTGGTTGACACTATCATCAACTCCACACAAATCTCTGGGGCTGCCAATCAACAATTCACACTGACACAGTCAGATTCTGATCCCATGCCATGAGAAACATCACTGCTTTAAGTTGGACACATAACCCGTCCTCCTGAGAATACCTGTTTGGGCTCGGTTTATAGTTCTGAGAAATAAAAATCTCCTAGACATTTGTGTAAGAGGAAATTGAGCAACTGTTGACTTGAATTCATGGAAGGATACATTCTGGACACAAGTCTGATTCCAAGCAGAAGCAAAAGCCATAATGTTACATGAGACATGAGAACCCTTCAAAACACAACATACAAACCTACAGCACTCTATGTTCAAAATGCTGCTTGAAGTCTAGGAATAAAATTCCTACCTTTTAAAATACATGCAAAAAAGACACCAGGAAATACATTTCAACAGTATTACAGACATTGTGACAGATTTATTACCTTTTCAACAATGTCTTATTTACCGTTCAAAATTGCTTTTCAGCAGATGGTAATGGACTTTGAGACTTACTGCACTTCAATGATAAGTGCACTGCCATTCTCTTGGGAGGCAGAATATGAGTGTGGGTGCGCTTGCGCCGACTCCACAGTTGCCTAATTGTGTAGATAATCCGTTTGTGTGTGTCGGATGCGTGTGAGTGAGCCTCTGCCGCGTGAGTGGCCCGGCTCAGCACGTGCAAGCGAGAGAGGGTGTGTGAGAGAAAGAGGGAGGGGGAAGAAAAACACGCCTCTTCTCTGAATAACCTCTAGAGGCCCCCGCTGGTGTTGGCAGTGGTCCAGTGCCGCACATTGACAGCTTCTGAGCTCTACCCATCTGTGTTCACCTGCACATGGCTGTCAGAACCTATGAATCTCACATGCCAAACAGTCCCAGGCAGATTTTGCACCAAGTTTAAAAACAACAGACATGTAAATAAATGCCTAAATAACATCACATTCAATTACAGTCGTGTGTCTCCTTCATGACCCCATGGTTGTTGCCATGCAACTTGCCCCTTTTAATGTGATCTTTCAGCTGGTTTGCTTTGTTCTACCAGTATCTATGGCAGAAATAGATTAATTTCTAACTGACTGATGTGCTGACCCACCCTGGGTGGGGACACGTCCAGATACTGAGGAATGAACTGCTGCAGGCAAGCTTTGGTGTGGCAAAGGAGTTGCTAGAGCCAGAGGCTATTGTGATTGTTGCTGTCTATAAACAGTCAGAAAGAACATGATATTTAGCTTGCTGCACCAGTAGGTCTGATTATGATGTCACTACTTTTCAGGAAGAGCCACAAGCCACTCAACATTCCACAGGAAGTGAGATCACAGCTAGCTTTAATTATTAGTGCTGTTATATAAAAATGTTTACTTTTCCTAATACCTGACATCATGTGGGGATTTCTGTTGTACTGCTGTTGAACTAAAATCTAAATTTAAAAGAGCTCCATTCACACTGAGTAGCTGGTAATTATTGCCTCTTATGAAAACCTCAAAAAGGATGCATTTGTGAATGTCAGCCTTTACAAATAAATTGAAAGAAATCTGTCCGTAACATACTACAGTGGCTATTTCTGACTATGAATTAGAATTGAAAATAAAAAAAACCTACAATTATTCAGGATGCAGGATGAAATCAAACCCCCCCAGAATTCCCACATACACTTATTGTTTTACGAGGAGGAGAGTCTAAAAAAGCCTCAGTACACACTGAATGCGCGAAACAGACATCCCATTAGAATATGTATTAATGCATTCACCAATTCCAAACATCAACATTAAGCGCAGCAGGTTCAAGTGCAATCTGTGTGGGCAACCCAGATGTGCTGTGATGCACAGCAGAGCCGGCTGGGACTAGTAAAAGCCTCTTCTCTGGCACAGAGAACATTCCCTAATAGGGATGGAGCAGCAGCTCTGACATCACAGCTCAAGCTAGAAGGGTCATTGAGGGTTACAAGGCTTACAGACCATCAGGCTCTCAAGGCCTATGTACAGTACTGCCCTGCCCCAGATAGAAAGACACCCTCCTTCACCACAGAGCTGCAGTAAGCCCTGCATTCAGCCCATGTGAAAAACCAGGGACCAAAGGAAAAAAATGCCCCATAGGTTTCATGGCACGTGCATTTTGGGCACTGAGCTGGAAAGATTTTTTCTTTTTTTAAAACTTGCTTTTGGTGTAGAATTATTTTTTCCTTTCTGCACAGAGTCATATGAGGTTGTCTGAGTTGCATGCATTAATATGGGATGTCCTTGTTCAGAAAGACTTAGAGAGCATTGCAGTGCATTTCACAGAATGCCCTTCACTGAATAGTAAACAGAGAGGACATTCTGCCAGCAACAGCTTTGACCCCTTGACGTCTGCCGAAGGGGGGGCGGTGCAGAGAGGAGTTACCGAAGTACAATGGGTATTCTGGCTTCTTCCTGTGGCCCGGGATTCTGGGAGGGGGTCCTGCTCTCTGGGTCGGCCAGGGTGGCCAGGACCACGCTGGCCTCCAGCACCATGTCCTCCACAGAAAAGCACACTGGCCTGAGAAAGCAGAAGGACAGTAGTCCAGAAACCCTTGTTGGCACTGAAGGGTACCTTAATGCAAACTTTACACTCTTTGCTTAATCGTCTCTTTACAGCACCTGCTCAGGGTTTACCCTGCATATGGGCAATTAATCAAGAGTCTACAAAGAGTCTGAGCTCTCTGACACTAGCTCAACAGTCTGCTCACCTGAGGCTCAAGGAGATCAAATGATTATCTGGACAATCATTGGGCACAACTGCCATTACCCTCCAATTACGACTAATAAATATTATTATTAAAATTACTATTAGAATAAGACACCCAGGACAAATGCTTACTTCCCAGGTGATCCAAAGTGGATGGCCATAGGCAGACAGTAAGACTCGGCAAAGGACAGGAACCCCTAAAAAACAGATTTCTTTCTCAAAATAAAACAACAGAAAAGCTCTTAGGGTGGTGCATATCAATTGAAAGAACTGGTTCTCAACCACAATACAGTATTGATTCCTGACCCTGCCAATACTGACTGTAGCTGAAGTTTGGGGTGGCTGGTCAGTCAGTCAGGATATTTCCTTCCTACAATATTGACTCTCCGGACAGTCCGACACCTATGATGTGCCTGCACCAAATGTGTAAGGGGTGCAGTCCTTCAGCACACAGCCTGCCCAAAAAGCTAGTGTGCTAGTGTGCACACCTCCTGAATTCACAATGGATTTTTCAGCAAGGGAACAGGCTTACAACTGCAATTGGGCATTCCAATTATGCAAATACTAAAAATGTTCCAAAAAGTCATTTAAAAAAGGTGAAAAGGGCATGGTGCATATTGTAAAAGTTACACTCTGTGTGTTTTTTCACATTTTAAAGTAAGTTGTGCAATGAACATTGTATAATGCCATAGCCCAAACTATGTCTATATATGCTTTCTGAAAGGCATCTGCAGAACACAGAGGACAGATTAACCTTGGTACTTGCACTGAACCCTGGTGTGAAATGGTGTGGTAAAGCACCAGGAAAAGGTCAGTCATGTGTTGGGAGGACATGCTGTGCTTTCCTACCTTGGCACCAGTATCCTGTGCACAGAGTGGGCCTGTAACTCAATGTGACAGGTAGGCAGCTAAATTATGTAAAGCCAGGTCCACCTGCCCATCGGAATCAGTATGAGATGGAATCAAGCAGCAGTCAATACTGTGTAACGAGCACCTGCCCTAAGGGGGGGATCCCATTGCCATGTGTTGATCAAACTGGCTCTGTAAAACCGGGGTAAAGGTCATGGGGCCAGGTGCAAACAGGATGGGGTTAGCTAGCCTGTTAGCTCATGATTAATTGCTAGTGCACTAAAAATGACAGAGACAGAAGATGCCTTCATAATTTTCAAAGAACCACTAACCAGAAGAACTCTGAAAATATACTGAAAGGACAATTAACAAATTTCCAGATGTCATAATTTCACACCTTAAATATCACATTAGTGTGAACATCTGTAAGTAATATTTTGTAATGTAGTCTTTATTATTGCCTATTTTCACAATTCTTTTAAAGGTCAATGCCTTTACCAAAGGAGCATTAAATTTATACAAGTACAAGTAGTTCTGTTCTGTGTTTTATTGTGTGTGGTTGTAAGCAACAAGAGGCCTGCACTGCCTGGCCAAAATAGCTCTGTATATAGGGAGGGGTTTCTGTCCCCTGGTTTGTGATTTTAGTTGCTATGTAACAAGGGAGAACTGGAATTAATTAGGAGAGGTCAAGCTAACTCCAAAAATGCCCCCTCTTGCTTGGCCTGTATAAATGCGAATATGATATGTAAGTACAACTTCTACTGAACATTTAGGTCTCAGAGCCATAAATAAACTCTCATAAAAAGATAATACCCTTCCTAAAATAACTCCTTACCCTCAGCTCCTTCAGACAGAAGGTTATGTCTGAGTCCACTCCGACCTGGAAATAGTCAAACTCTTCTGGGTTCAGGGACATCTCTGTGTGCATGGCCTTCATGAGCTCTGCTTCCAAATAAACAGGCTGTCATGAGACCAGACATACTGCAAGAGCTAGTGGCTATTTTTTCAAGACACTGTTTGGGATATGCTTTTCCATTTCAAATTCCAAATGAAGAAAACAATCTTAGAAACATCTTTTTTCTTCAATTATTGATTTTAACAATGTTAAAAAAAAAATACATGAGCAACACTGTATGACAAAACTTTCTGTAACCTTTTTCCTCTTCAAAGAAATTCTTCCAATTCACCCTCATGGGAGACAGAGTTAGAGTGACTTCCTCCTGGTGAATTGGAAAGTGCATTATGATGTCACCAAGAAGTCTGGCAAGAAACAGGAGAAAAAAGAAATACTGGTCTTCAGGTCATTTCATGTTTTTCCTCTTTTCAAGCAAGAGCACCCATGACATGCAAAATGAATAAAGTTTAATTTATTTGGAATTTGGGCTGCATGATAAGCCTTTAAAATGTTATCACCATTTCATTTTCCTTTAGTTGTACTCATTGGAGATTTTTCTCAACTGAATACCAAATAGCTAACGGAGAAAGACATGACAAATTTGTTCTAATTCCATCTAATTTAAACTTAATTCATCAAATGTTAAACAAAATCTATAACTGACAGAAATTGTTGTAGCCAAAGCTAGTTTCCATGACTAAAATAATTTATTTAAAAAAAAAAACTAACTAAAAAAACAAGGAAATTGAGTTGCAACACTATGCAACACAAGGCTTTACTGTGTAATATACTTTTCACTACAAAATTAAAATAAGGGATGATGTACTTATCTGAAGGCAACAATTACCATCACTGCCTAACCAATGCAAAGTGATTTGCAAACATAGGAAAACAAGCAAAGCACCAATTTACTCTACATTATTTCACATATTATTGACAAGCAAACAACAAATTTCTTAACATTAACAGGCATCTGAAAGGAATAATCTCTGTTCCATTACAAAATAGTAACATAAAATCAGCACTGAGAAATTTTAATCGTTTTCACATGCAGAGACAATTGCTAAACTGTTCACCTAGCTTGAGCCTTCAGAACATTGAGACAGAGATGAGCTAAGAATACAGCCTGGAGGGGCTCACACTCCTGGAAACCCAAGTAGTGGGTTTTAGTGATACCTGTTTCAAAACACACAGTGGAATGTTGTACAATCATTTTCCGTAGGCAACACATTCATTCACTTCACAGAGACTCTCTTATTACGAATAACAATTGAATAAGAAAGCTTGAAGAGATAAAAAAGAAAGAATGAGGTTTTAAAATACATAGGGTATAAAGGGTCCTTAAAGTGACAAAAATGAGTTGTCATTCTATTTTATATTTTTTTGATCTCTTCAAACATTGTTTTGAGCTCATAAACAGGCTGGAACTGACAATTGAGATTACACTGCTCCCTACTGTTTAAACCATGCGATGTCACATCTGAGAAGCATTATCAACAGGCTATATGAAACAGGTTTTGGACTACAGTAAATGCCTTTGTCTACAGTTCACACAGTATGAGGTAGTATTTTTCAATGTCTATAATTTACATAAAGAAGGCACTTTTAGATTCACATTCGAATTTTTAATGATGAGGACCTAACTGATACCTTGGGTGTTGTATGCTCTAAAGCCTGCCTACCATGCCTGCAGAAAAACTGGAAAATCACTCGGCTGTTAGGAAGGCTGATGGATATTTTGCACCTCTCCACGTTGCGCTCAATGGTAGCTAGGCAACGAAAAAGCGGCAGCACTGACTGAAACAAAGGAAGTGCACCTGCTATACCTGTTGCTCCTTCACAATGACACACCTCAGTACCCTTACAATCTTTTAGTCCCCAGTACTTGTGATACCACATCATGTATGGATGACTTCAGGAGAGAGAAAAAAAAATACTTAACACTTAATCTAGCATAATCTAATACCATAAACATGTATTGCTGTAGGTAAGGATCAGGTAGGGGGGTTTTAGACTGGGGTACCTGGTAATAAAGGATAATATTTTACAATGGTGGGGTAGCTGAGACCTTGTTTCCTGAAAAAATAGTCATTTACAATTACTGCAGCCCAGTCTTATGTTTTATTTCCAGTTTCTTTATGAAAAATACAGCCACAGATGGCACACATAGCCTTATGTTTTCATCAAATTTGCACAGCCCAAAAGTAGCTGAATGGAACTAGTATTTCCACACTAAACACTTCTCAGGAGTCCACCTATTCGTTTCATGTTTGGACTGAGTTAAGTAAAGCCCGTCCATGAAACAAAACGCTATTTGTTTATTGATAAAGTATGCTTCCAATATGATGGCCTTTAGTTGTTATTTTAATTAAATTCATACACATGGATACGTTTTTGTTATGACCTCCAGGAAAGATTACAGAGAAATGACCACAAATTAGCAATAACGTCTGAATTAATCCAATTACAGTTCATTTTGTACCTTCATCGTCAGTTTGCACTTCAGGTTCCCGCGATTCTGAGGTAGCTCTGCAACTGATTTGTACTGCTGAAAGAACAGCGGTGAGAAAAGAAAGCAGGCATATGCAGAGTGGGCCATGTTCACTGTTCTTAATGCCAACTGCAAAGGGAAAGAGAGGTATTGAGCAAAGCACTGAACTCTGTGGAAAAACAACTTCAAGCAATGAGTGAGCAGCCCATTTTACATATTCCCTAGCACAGTTTTAGTCATTTAATACAGTACATGGTCATTATGCTGAGTAAATGTTGTGTGTGTAACTTCTCTCACAGACAAATTGCAATATTTGCTCTATTTTACATGAAAGAGACCAAATAAATCAGGTTTACATGTTTACTTCTACATTCCAAAACTGTTTTTTGGTTTTGAATGACACCTAGCGAACTTTGTTCCATGCAGCAAATTACTCACCGAAATCTTCAATCATTAGCAGGTCTACAGTTCCTTCCAAACTCGTCGAACCATTTTTAAAAACCCAAGTTACCTGCTTTCTCTTCATCACTTACCCCTTTCTCCAGAGGATCCAGCCACAGCTCATCACCTACACGGGAGAGTGCGTGAAGGGCTTTCCCAAAAACTGACAATAATAGCAAGAGACAACGTTACAAATGATAATAAATAATAATGACTTGGTTTCCATTTTATAAGGGATAGCGTGCGAATGGACAAGGGAGTCATATGACAAAACTTCAGTTTCATTCAGATACAATTTTATGGACATTTTTCAAAGGTGGTTGCACTTGGCTTGTTAGCAAGCTACCAAACGATAAGGACAAGCTATCAAGTCTCCGAAACCATTAATTAATATCTTAATACCAGCAAACAAAACTGGCTAGAACTTAACATGGGAAGCGTTATCATTTTTCTGCTATGTCCTAGCCTACCTTTCACACTATTTCCCTCAATGACGCACTTCATCCTGCTAAGCTCACGGCAGCTCTATCAACTTCCTTTCCAGGTTTCTGTATTTCAGTTGCTGGAACTAATGTTTTAACTTTTCATAACTTTGCCAATTAGATTTTAGCTTCAAAGTTCACGGTATTAGGTATCATTAACTATTCTTTGATTGAACTGCTTCAGCCGTGTGCTTTCGAGAAGTTACCGCAAAGCAAATGGCGGGACAACTGAGTGGGAAGCATGACCCAGCAATAACCTGTGACGCCATTGTATTGTAGGATTTTTTAAAGAGAATTTTAAGAGAGTTTAATGAGTTATTCGGACTCTTGATAAAAATAAAAAAAAACTCGATTCTTGATATCAATGTGAAGCCCAGTTAATTTGCAGGCTAGCAAGGTCACCGTTATGCTTTGTCATTAATTTAATCGACCCTAACCAGGTGTGCAGGACTCCAGTCCTGCTAACAATAATTTTTATCAGTACCTGAGGACAATTTTCATCTGCCTTTGGGTTTACCTTTCTAAACGCATGGTATCTAAACAATACGATGAAGCACTCCAGTGTTTACTGTGATGACCCTCAGTTACACTGCTGAAGTTGTATTTCTTGAATTTCTGGCCCAAGACGTATTGGCAAATTGAAGCTATAGTTAACTTGGTGTATGACCCCATCTAGTGGCAATTACATAAACTGCAAAACTTTGAATTCACCTATCGCTAAGATTGCCTGTTAGTAATACAGACCATAAATATGGGCAAGTGTTTTAATGATTTGTCTTAAGGGGAAACATCTTTTTACTTTGGGCCTTTACAGTAATTTATGGTAAAATATTATCATATGCTTCATTTATCTGTGGCCTAAACTCCTCCAGAGAGAAACTGTACAGTACTAATATAGGATCAAATTTCTTCTGTCCAAACCATAATCTTAATTATTATGATTTAAAAAATAAACCTGATCAATAAATCTTAAAGGATATCATGGCACTCTCCTAAAGACTAGGAGTGTTAGCCCACGTTTCCATATCAAAATCCCTCTAAACTGGCTCTCCATATCTGAGTGGCTAAGGAAATTGGGTGTTCAGTTGACTTACCTGGACACGTGAATGAGTAATTTGAAATGATAATGGGTATTGTGAGATGCTGAAATGTATGAGAAATGTATATTTACTAGCAAATTTTATAATTACTAGCAATAAAATACCTTAAAAAAGACAGCAACATTGCTATTAGATTCCCTATTATAGTGACACTATCTATTGGCACGCAAAAGGGTTATATTATATGATGACTCCACATGTTGTACATGGACATCTATATAATGTAAACTGGGTTTTGTTGCATTTTCTTACTCTTTATCAAAACACAGGCAGAGGCTTAAAGTTGGCAATGCTGAGGAACAATAATTAACAGTTAGTGAGTGGTCTCATAGTGCAATTTCATGTAGTGCTTGTGTATGCTACTATAATCTTTACAAAATATCACATTTAACATGTATGTTGACTATTTGAAATAGTTTATTTTTTCTCTATGTACAGTGCAGTAACTGAAATCCTTACTGGTCCATTCCACAGTTCTCGGGCCTTATGAAAAATTTAGTCTCATATGGCACCTCATCAGGTCTCTGAGAGGACTTGTTCCTGCTCTATTGAGAGGGAACTCATGTTTTCACTTAGAAACTCTTCTGCAGTCTTTTCTTTCTCTGGAGGGTATTCCCATCCTTTTGTGCCTGAAAAATAATGTGTGCCAAAGTTAAATGTGATAAAAATAGGAAACATTTTTTACAGTTCAGCAAGCTGATTATATGTCTTGCTGTAAGATCTACAGTACAACATACCCTTAATGCACCTGCTTTTTACAGATGCATTTCGTGCCATATATTCATTTGTTTTAGGTACTTTGGATCTTCTTTCATTTGATGAATTGGAAGCTGTCCTGTAAATCAAGTGACAAAAACAGAACAATATAATGGTGGAATGTTGAGAGACAAAACAACTGAAAATCATAAAATTGAGTACTAAATACTAATGTGCTCAGTTCGTCTTGGAGTGATTTAATTCTCACCTGTTCTGACTGGCAATGCTGGGTAGGATGAGCTTTCCAGAATGTGCTGCAGTTTGTCTTTCTCCATTTGGTTTGGTTCTGTCAAGAGACTGGGAATCTGACTTACTGCCTGATTCAAATGCATACTTCTTTTTGATCTGCTGAGTCCTGTTTTCACCCAATCCATTTGGACCTAAAACAAACCAACATAAAAATATACTTTATATATATGATCTTGTCCCTCCAAACATACATGGTTTAAGAAAATACAAGTTTATAGCACACCTGCTCTGATGCATTGGTGTAACACATTAAGGTAATGTCTTTTCATCAGTTTCCGCATATGCTCTGTGCTGTAGACATTGGCGATGCTGTACAGGTAACGTTTTTGACCATGAGTCAGACTTGGGTGCTGGAAGGTAAACAGGATGTGATCATTGATTATGTTTTTATTATGTTTTATTTTGTATTACAAGAAAAATGGGTAGTAGTGGGAGAATGAGGTCTCATGAACACCATAATATATAACTGGTGAGTCGCTGACCTGTACCAAAAAGAGTTTTGCTTAGGAGGAAAACCCTTTTGGTTGGTTCTGACTCAGGTCAGTGTTAGCTCCATTGTAACTCCACCAATTATGAAGTTCCACTCTTCTATCAATGGTCCCCTTCCTGAGTTTGCAAACAATGCATATGTACTCACAGCCTGGTTCTAACAAGTGACATATAAATGACATGTAAGTGAGTTGAGAAATTCTGAAAGGCCATGGATAAAGTAATGTTCCTGTAGCCTCTGTATTTATCATTAATTACTTTCTGGGTACTTCAGTTATTTCTCTCACAGCATGCATGTTCAAACAACCTATTAGCCATAGCTTGGTTTATTTTCAGTCCTTTTTAAGCAGTCACTACCATTTATCTAGCTGGTGCTGATTGCCCTTGACAATGTTTACAAGCTTGTCATTAACTTATATTAAAATTATTAATTTAAATAATTATGATTCATTTAAGTTTCCCATTTTTCATTGTTTTTCATTTAAACACCACCCCTGCAGGAGCCACTCAGTGTGTGCATCTTTGCGCTGAGCAAGGTTTGAAAAGCGTTCATTCAAACAGGGAACAACTTCTATACTGGCATCAGAGAGCAAACTTCAAGAAAACATTAGTTTGATTGCCTGTAAGAATGGCGCAGCCATCATGGACTTTGGAATGTGTATGGTTTTCATCTGACGTGCTTCAGATATCTGCTGTGACGGTGCCTTGAAATGGGATCTCCCTTGGGTCTTCATACTGGTATCCTGACCACTGAAGAGACTGTCAGAATCTGTCATTAACAGCCAAACGTCACTAAAAACAGGTTAAGCTTCACACCATGCATAAATTAATCACTACATATCACTGTCCAGATTGCACCACAACAATAACTTAATTGAATGGCTGAGTGATATTATTTTGATGAATATAAAAAAGCGAAGGCTATCAGCATCATGCAACTCCTCTACAGTGCATCCATTGTTATTCTTAGAAAGCGGGCCATTGTGAGGTCCAGGAAAACATGGTCATGGTAACAGCTGTATTCCCTCTACTCTGCCACACAGACTGAGCAGAGGGAGGGCTGCCTCCTGTTACAGTCAATTTCCACAGGCCCTATTCACAGATCACTAGGTGTAGCATTACAAGTAGGTAACTGCACACCAATAGGTCCCTTAGGAAAATTCGTTTGACATTGCACAACAACTAACAAAATAAAAATTGGACAATGGAAGCGTCCAGCCAAAATAAATAATTTCAAGCATTACATACCTACAGATTTTCCCCTTTGACGACAGTAAGACCCTGCAGATCTACGAAAAGGAACAAAAATAATCTATGAGCAGTATGTTAAATGTTCCTGTGAATCTAAAAAATAAGTTTGCTATTTTTAACAGAGGACAATTCAATAGCAGTACGGAATAACAATATGAATGCTGAGTGTAAATGAGCAAGTAAATAACAAGTGCTCCGTACAGACAGAAAAATCACATAGTTAATACGCTAGGCAAGCAACAGTACACCAGCTACTTCCTTATTGGTGAAAAATTATATAACTATGCCTCTACATAGCTTTAAATCATATTTCCTACGCACAATCGACATATTTTGTGGTTGTCGGAATCAGGTATTATTTGACCTATGCAGTGATATCAGGTGATACACTCATACCTCGTTGCTAAGTAGCGACTGCTAGGGTTTCGGATTAGATGGTCTTCGTTACTGCTTTCTTCGACGAATGTCACTTGTTTTCTCATGATTTGTATATTTTAAATGCAGCTATAGATTTATAGCCAGCTTTTGATGTTATGAAGTACCTAACTCTGTCCCATAACGGAAAAAGTCGTGTGACAGATGTGGAAAGGTACGCTTGCTCTATGAATGACAGACTTGTGCGCCTGCGTGTTTTGAACAAGCGTCTAAAAATTCCATATTTAATACAGTTTTGTCAATATATTCAGTTAAAGTACATACATTTTATACCCGAAACATATTTATAATTATCACCTAGGTATTTCATCCTAAACATTTCACATTGATATTAATCTACCAGTTTAGTTTTAGATCGTTTTAATAAAACAATATATAAATAAATATAATGTGGTTGTTTCCAACTACATGATGATATCGTGTTTATAGTAATAATCTAAAAGTGCATAATAATCTATTTCACAGACTACCTTATTATCAGCAACGTAGCCTGTAGAGTATTTGAAATACATTAAACACATCACTGGAGAACTCATCAACAAGAATTACATTGTTCCCTTTTCACCCTCAACAAACAGTGCTTAAAATAATTACATTTTATGGCCAATTCAGACCTATGAAAAACGCCTTGTACATCTGTGTAAACCTGAGTACAATCTCGTAATACCTATCTCTCACACCAACTAAAATCAGGCTTTGTAAATACAGTACTGTTCAACAATGTATTTCCTGTAAGATACTGTACTGGGTCAATGACCTTAAGTTAACTTTACTTTTCAGAAAAACTTAAAATCTTAAATCTTAGCCTAAATGTAACACGGTACGTTCGTCGCTCAACTGAAATTCCTCCAATACAATTTAACCCATCCTTACATTGAAATGTTTTGTTAAGCTGTAGGCAAAACTGTTTTACAGAATAAATAACACATCGCTATGAATAAGATAAAACATAATACTACCAGCAACATCATTGGGTTTCGATTTACGACTACTGTTTCTCTTTGCTGATGCAGAATTTTCTAGTTTGAAATGTGAAATACATGTGTTCACTCATTTTCACTGGGGGTTTAGTTACATAGAAAAGCCAGTTTTATTTCATGCGGTGTTTCCATTCTGTTGCCTACTTGTGCATCTATTAGACTCACCTATACACACTCCGACACAATAGGTGGCAGTAATGTATATTTTATTGGGTAGAATAGGCTCGAAAACGCGGTCATTCCTTGCTGTAATACGCATGCGCCACATATTTTTTTTTTCCTCCTCTTGATGTAAATCTGGATAAATAGCCGACAAACTACGGATATAAAATGCCGGTAAGATGTTATGTCTTTAGGATTATATTGTTATATTTTTGCGTATTTGTTCATATAAGCGTTTCAGCAGATTTGGTCAATATTGCCAACATGAAATTGGTATCGCGTATTAGCTAAGGAAGTGACAAGGTCAGGGCGTTAACTAATGTTGGGTGGCTGCTAAAGTGCTAGCCGATGTTTGTTGGTTGCTGTTGACAACACATGAGTCTGTAGCATTAGCCAAATACCTGTAAAGTTAGACCTGATGCCTGAAAATAGTTTTTATGACATCGTGATTACAAGATATGTAGCTAGCTAGATAGCGAAGGTGAACTACCAGCTCATCAAGGAAGTTGCCTGTCAGCTAGCTTGCAAGCTGTCAGAACAAATATTGATTCAGTGTGAACTCTTGCTTGCATTATTCGAAAAACATAATTAGTTTGCTTGTTAGGTTTGAGTATAGTTTAATTTATTTAATGCAGGTAGCAAATAGTCAAGCTATGAACTTACGCTTAATCGGGAATATTTATTTTTTTCAAAATGTAGGCTTATCATTCGAGTTTGATGGATTCCGACACAAAACTGGTGGGGAACATGGCTTTGCTTCCCCTGAAAACCCAGTTTAAAGGCCCTGCTCCCAAAGAGAGTAAGTCGATTTAAATTTTGTGACATGACATTTTATAGTGTCTGATATGGAACGACCAGCGATATTGTACTTTACTTGTCTCCAGAGACCCTTTAGCTTTTGCCTGATACACTTGGTAATCGCACGACCACTAATTCGTGGTTACAGCAAACGTCATCTACATCATTTGGCAACCTGAAAACAGAGAAGTCAGCATTTATTATATATTGTGTTGTTTGTGAGAGATATTCTATGGAATGTTGAAATGATAACAGATATGTATTTTGTTTTAGCAAAAGATACAGACATCATCGACGAGGCCATTTACTACTTCAAAGCTAACGTCTTCTTCAAAAACTATGAAATCAAGGTGAGTGCCTTGTCGGTCAGATCTGACGGGACTATACATATTATGCAGTTTCTTTATGAATTTAAGTTTGTTGTTCTCTTCATGCCCACCAAGTATGAAATCCGTGAAATATAGTTACCATTGTATGCTAGGAGACTAATAGTGATTGTTTTCCCAGAATGAAGCAGATAGAACCTTGATTTACGTCACCCTGTACATTTCAGAATGCCTCAAGAAGTTGCAGAAGGTAAGAAAGTCCTTTCCTTTGTCCCGAATCTAATCAAACATTCAGTTCTGCACGGTTTATGAATTAGCCTGTGGGTAACTGAAGTTCTCTAGGGCTGCAAATGCAAACTCCTGAATCATGTACATATGACAGTCAAGATTGTGTTTGGTTTTGTATAGTAAATGTGTTGGTGGCTGTGTTGACCTTTTTGTCTTATGGTGACATTTGCAGTGCAGCTCCAGGGGCCAGGGGGAGAAAGAGATGTACACACTAGGAATCACCAATTTCCCCATTCCAGGAGAACCAGGTTTCCCTTTAAATGCCATGTATGCCAAGCCCACCAACAAGCAGGAAGAGGGTAATTTCAAACTAATTTCATGGTAGAATTGTCTTCACATAAAAATGGTAAGGACATGTGCATTGTGTGCCTAGGGAAGGCGTGAGAACATAAACATATCAGCTACAGGTTGGCTGAAGGTGAATGGATATGAAACTTGTGCTTCATTCCATAGAAACTATGAGAGCCTACCTACAGCAGATTCGGCAGGAAACCGGTCTGAGACTGTGTGACCGGGTTTTTGATTCCCAAACAGACAAGCCCAGTAAGGTGAGATTTTACAGTCTTTGTTAAATATGTGTGCTCAAGGAACATTCACTGATCTCCTGTAAATTACTTATTCATGTCCCAGGATTTCATGTGTTGCTAGATAAGGAATAACTGAGGGTTTGTGGAATGCTTTGTGCAGTTTATGAATTAAGCAAATGAATTGATGCATTTAAATGTCACTGATACATGTCTTCTCTTCTAGTGGTGGATTTGCTTTGTGAAGAAACAATTTATGAACAAGAGTCTTTCTGCACCAGGACAGTAGACAACCTTGGAGACTTTCAGCAGCAAGATGTACCTTTTTGTCTATGTTCAGGTGTCCTTTCAAATTTTTTATACTGTGTATCATGGATGTAGGTAAATGAACATGCCCGATTGGCCGTTTAATTATGTTAAACTGGTGCTTAATAAAATAATTTCTGCAAAGTGTTCCACTGGTCCCACACCTTAAATTTCCTCATTCGTCCCTTTACCAAATATAGATAATTTGAGGGACAAACACTGATTAAGTCATAAAACAAATGATTTGCCCTGCACATTGTCCATTATGTTTTTTCCAATGTAAGCACAAAGTGAATTTTGTTTCAGGATGACCATTTTCATATCACATGGAAATCCAGGAAATTTTTACAGACTTTATTAGGGCTCAGACTGAATACACATTTCACAAAACAAGTGGTGGTCAAAAGACGGGGTATAAAAAGAAGTTTAAACTTGAAATAAACAATTCAGGTAAAGTGTGGTTTCTGGTTGTATTGCTTCATGATGTTTGATATGCTCAGTTAATCTGACATGAAAACAGTGTGTACCGGTCAAAGGAGGACAGTTTGATTTTTTTTTTTTTTTTGGGAGGGGAACCACACAGCAACTTCAAAATTCACAGCACTAATGCTAGAAGAGCAATTGAAACATTAGGAAATGTCAAAAAAGCTAAGCATTTCTGTCCGGTGTCAACTAAATGCCAGCTAATTCACTGTCCCTTCCACACATCAACTCATAAATTTCATGAATGGTAAATCCAACAACTATTCCAGTGAAATTATACAGGAGTGACAACCTTTCAATTATTTTTCCCATTGCCATATAACTATAAATACATGACCTGTTCACATGAGGCTGTACAGAGTGCTGGGTGGTGGTTGACATCTTACAGAACTCTTAGCTGAACTTCAGCCAAGACAATTTTAATTACACCATGTGAATAATCCTCTGTCTTTTTGGTAATGCAGTACTTCACAAAACTTACTTTCCACTTGGAACTTTTTATCTGCAATGTAAAACACTACTGGTAACACACAAAAAAAAACATTTAAAATAACATGCAGAACAAACTAAAGCATAATAGGTGAGGTAATACATGCCAATTGCACATTAGAGAAAAGCAATGTTTGACCATATGCACTGTTTGTGTGCTTCCACCAAAAGGACAACTTCAGAGAGAGAGACAGGGAAAAAAAAAAAAAAAAAAAAAAACACATTCAAAACAAAGCCAGATATATTCAGAGTTGAGGTAAATCCAGGTGCGAGTATGGTACATATTTATATACACACAAAAAATTATCACAGCTTATTTTTCATAATATATTTTTGGTTTGTTGAAAAAAAAATGTCAATTAAAATTTGAAAAATTGCCTCTTAGTAAGGAGCATGTTAAAATTATCGGGACCACCAGGAGAGAAAAAGAACATAAGGTAAGGCAGCAGTGATTGACAGACAAGGTTGAACCCTTGGAGAAGGAGAAATGTATGCATGTCTAATTTAGCGGTTTGCCTCACAATGCGATGGTGATGATTATGAAGGAAGGTTGGTAAATGAAACTGGCTTTTCTAAATCCCCCCCCACCAAGCACCACAAATAAAATACCCAAGAAATTGCATAAGAACCCTGGTATAAAGTAGAAACCGTTCAGCAGCTGATAAAAAAGCAAGTTCATTTACAGTAGTGACATATCTTACAATATATTCTTCAAAATAAATTAAATTAAATATACACTTTCCAAGTCGGAAATCAAAGGTTACTTAGCTGGTACACTTTTCCAACATTCACTCCTCAAATAAATGAAGAACCTTTCAGGAACAACCAAAATGGCTGGCTGGTTGTGCCTTATCCCCAGACTAGCAAAAGCATGGCGCAAAAAAGCCTTTTTTATTGAAGAATGACAAGAGTTTCCTCAAGAAGCCATTTCCTTTAGCTGGAACAAAAATATAAACATTACATGAGGTATCATGAAATATTAAAGAAAAACTCTGCAGTGGGATTCAATTGCCACAGTATAACAAAGTAGCACAACACCTTAGGACAAAAGATACTTGTAAAGAAAACAGAAGGGTCCCCTGAAAAAGTATAGATCTTAATCAACTTACCCTGGAATTGTTTTTGTAACAGAAGTGGTGGCTTAGTCAAAGGCCATCTCTTGGCTTTTCCGTACACAGCGTGCCACCTTCCTCTTGAATTCCCCATTTGGGTCCTCCCTCCACTCTTTCTGTAGAAAAGAAGTGGGCCCATTAACAAATACCACAACATGGGATACACAGAAAAATGTGTATACCAGCTCCAACAACAGTCTAGCTGTACTCATGGATATTAAACAAAATTTAAATTACCCATTAGATGGGGATGTGATTGATCAAAGAAAAAAGGTCACCTCCTGTAACTGCTTAACACTGCATGGTTCTGTATACTTAAGCGAACATACAAAGGCACACAAAGTATAGTTTGTGTAAAGTTTACATCACTTCCAAATTAAAAAAGCAATAAGACAAATGATAGATCCATGCAAGCAATGCAATAAACATGCGGGGGGTTCCTCACCGCAGCATCCACATTTGCAGGAGAGTCACTGTTTGGATCAGCCAACATGGAGATTACGCTGATCATGATGGTCTCCACTGTGTGGATGGGCAGCCACCGCTCCTCTGGCTTCTCGTACCCGAACTTGTCCTCTCCTGGCTCATGCAGAATGGAGATGCAAACATCACCGTTCTTGGCCACTGTGGAGAAGTTGAAAAGCAATGAGATGGTTCCCATGGACAGCTGATCAAGTTGTGAGCAGCCATCTTGGACCATGCAGAGCAAGTAGCTAACCTATGAGCCACATTCAATTTAACTGGGTGCTCAATTTCAAAATACAAAAATACTTATTTCAATGGTTCATTTTGGGTTAGTAGGAAAAAAAAGACAAACATGTAAATCTACATAAAACAAGCAGTCATTTTACCATTGGGGTGCCAGATTTCAGTGATGAACTTCATCTTCGGAGGCCTCAATGGATAATCGTATGGAAACGTTAAGTATGCCTTAAAAAATCCCCCTTCACTGGAAACACAGAGCAAAAAATTTTGTGTTATTTGCTAAAAGCACTGAAAGCAGTTCTAGTGCTTGAAATGTCCAGAAATGTGTAACAATGGGAGCTGGAGTTGGTTACATTCTCCCCAATACCTCCCCACCTCCCTTCACTTACAACAGTGTGTCCTGTGGGCCTATGATGACAACCTCCCATTTATAGATATCATCATCATCTATCAGGCCAGCTGAAAAGCCCTCCACAGGGTTCTTGTTGAGCTCTGAAACACAACATAAAGGAGTACTTTATTAGAAAAGTGGAAATAATGGAAACAAAGGTGGAAACTATTACATTCAATAAGAACTTTACTCTCCTGGTACTTAATACATAGCATTAGGGCATCGTAGATAATTTGTGAGTTTTAATAGCTTCTCACAAGCAAACCATTAACATCATGAAAACAATGGTTGCAAAGGATTTTCTATGCAAGGGTTTGATGCATATTCTTGCATGTACTGTAATCTAAATATGGTGTAGCTATCCTGTTTGCAAAGTCACTGAGCAAATGAAAGGGTGTTACCTTTCCATTTCACCAAAATCTTGCGTCATCACTCTTGGTTGTGTCATTTACTCATAATTGGGGCTGTGTAATAATAATTTAAAGCCAGTTCCTCATTTGTCAGAACTTCAATATGGTTATGTTCCTCACCAATTGCTTCTGCTAAGGATAGCTTCTGAGGCATTTTATATACAACTCAAACAACTGTAAAAGTACAAAACCACACAACCATAAAATATTTCATTTACACTGCAATGTCTGAATATTTTTACTGTTATTTACCAAGTGTGTGGCGTTTTTAACTCTTTCCAGCCATAGATTGAGCAGTTGAGTACTAGACTAGAGCTGTGCAATGGGACAGCAAATGTTGCTGGCTGTTTTTAGGCTGATGCTGGTGGGAACAGGTGCTCAGAATGGACTTTGCAGGACGAATGCGGGATAACACAAACGCTTTAATGCATTTCATTTTGAAAAACACCGTAAAACATACCATCTACCTAAACCTCCCTCATGTGCACTTTATGCATTTCATGTACCGAACCAGACATTGCCAATTTTCATGATCTCATTTCCTACCGCCATTTGTATGTCCAAAAGTTCCACAGACAACGTTTCCCTACGCTTTCTAAGCTGGCTCGACACATTCTCTGTATTCCTGCCACCAGCACCCGTCTGACGATACATCATGAAAGAGAACAGGAATCTTATGTGCCAAGTTTAAATATGCATCACTATAGAGATAAAAGTATAGGCATTTCCTCAAGACGACATGCATACTGCTAAAGCCAGGCTCTCTGACTCACCTACCACATTTCTAGCAGAGCTGGAGCAAGGCTAGGCCAGCCCACATTTAAACATTTTCAAGATTCTTGCAGCACAAACAAGTAATTAACGTCAAGGTATTTCCATTTACAACCAGCTCAATGCAAGAAAAAAATCATACCTGAGATTAATACTGAAAAGCGACGATTATTTTTTTCATTATACCCAACTACAGCTGCGATGACCTAGTTACCAAATGAATCTGATCACCTGAACCTTGACCAATATACATGCCTTAAAAAAAAATCAATACAACAGTTATTGTATATGCCGTTTACAGCAAGCTCTAACAGCTCTGGAGTTTTTCTGTACCACCTTGACAAAAATATCACAAAAGAATACATTTCCATTTGCAAAAAAAAAAAAGAGGATAGAGACGAAAGAGCGATTTATTCAAATTTAAACCACAGCTAACCACATTAATAGGAAAAGCAGCCGGAATTAGCTACTTTTCTGAGCTCACCATCACAAAAACTTAACTAACGCTGATAAGATCAATGGAACCCAACTGCAGAAATGCAGATAGCTAAACTGCCAAACTAAATCAGACTAAACAAATTACAAAACATGTAGTTACCCGGTTCTTAGCCAATTATCTACCCTGCAGCCGGTTGAGATGCAACCTTTTAATTACAATCGAATTCGAGCAAGCAATTTGAAACCAATTTGCTTCCTTGCTAGGGGACTACAATGGAGTAGCTTATCTTTGCTCGCTGTAAAAGCCTATCTGCTTGGCTGTATGACTACACTAGCTAACGTAGAGATAAGATGGCCAACTAATAAATAGCGCATATTATCTGGCTCGAACTTGCTAACGTTAGCTAATTATTCCTTTGTTCGTTAGCTGGCCACCGAACAATCTTTCTGATACGTCTGTTTGGTGCAAGAGAATTTTAACCTACTTCTGCAGCAATCTAGCTACCAAACTACAGTCCATGGCGTGATTCTTGGAGGTAGCTTTGAAGCTAGCCGGGTAGCGACATTTGACAGCCAGCTCGCTATATATGAATACCGCAAACGACAACGAAGGCAATGACATCTTAAGTATGCATTTGGTTAGCTAGTGCTAGCCAATCGTTAGCTGGCTTTCTTGTGAACTCGCAACCAATGTAGGATTAGCTATCACTTATCCTAATACACGTACGACTAGCCCTGAGGGAAATCAGTGGCTCGCTGGCTAGCAAACTTGCTTCAGGTTAAGCTCAACATTGTCCAACTCCGTAAAATCGAAGTAAAGCTCAGTCCTGTAGTTTAACCGTAGCTTGTTTAACACTTGGACATGTAAACAAACAGCAGTGATAGCTAGCTATGGCTGTTGCGACGTTAGATGACTAGGTACATTTAACTAAGACCATTGTTGCTTTTGAGCTCTTACCTGCTAATTGTTTTCGAAGAAGCAGTGCTGATTGTTCAGTCATGGTATGTGAGCTTCAACAAAAATTGAAGGAGCTATCGCTTAAAGAATACTAATAAACAAATAAAAGGAAATGGGATGGAGTCCACCAATTGCTTTGCTTTGCTTCCCTGGCTGCCCCTGTGTCTGACACATTTAGGGCTCCTGGAGTGATTTAAGCTCCTTTAAAGCGCATGCGCTTCATCTTGGGTAGACCTGATAAATCTCCTGAATAAAAATCGAACAATAATAAAGAAACAACACTGATTATTTTTCACTCTATACGCATAATATTTGCAGTTCTACGTTAATCTTAAAATCTGTACAGACATTTCAGTTTTCTTGTTTTTTTTTATTTTAATTATTTTGGACAAGGCTTGGGTGGCTAGTTAGCTATCTCGTTGGTAACTTTTATAAGACGCAAACAATCCAAGCTAAGGACCGACTTCAAGACCCGGAGGCGCCATATTTGATACAAATATACAAATTGTATCCTTATCTGGGGGTGTAAACTTCGATACATTAAAAGCGGTTGACGACTGAGTAGTCATAATCCTATTTTTTCTAAACACATAAAATAACAAAAATAGTACAGGATGAATGTTATAGATCATGTTCGGGATATGGCAGCTGCAGGGCTTCATTCTAACGTGCGGATATTGAGCAGCCTGTTACTGACAATGAGCAATAACAACCCGTACGTATCCAAAATGATTTTATATTGTTTAATGCAAGTTAGCTGGCTTGCAAGCAAACTGACTCTCTCTCTTCTCTAGCGTTAGCGAGATACGCAACTAATCAACTTGCTAGCAACTCGAGTAAATGTGTTGACTGACGAACTATTTGACGCCTGGTCGCTAGCCGTCTATTATAATTGTAGAAACGTAAGGTAGTGATGGATTTGATAAATGTTTAGTTATAATGATTTAGTTAGTTTCAAGCTAAATTAGTGGTTTTTAAAAAGGAGACAGTGAAATTTGCTTGCTCTGAGTGGATTGGTTGAGGTTTTGCTTGGCAATCGAGTAATGTTCCATTCGAACTCCACTCCCATGTACAGTAATTTGAAAAATCTCTGACGAAATTAAAATTTTTGCTTTGCCTGGCTGATTGCACCATTACCATACGCCATGCTGTGCTACAACCTTTGTGGATCGAGTTTTCATCTCGCGTCGCAGGTGACTAAACTCATCTAATGAAAGTTTACCTTGCCTTGCAGAGAACTGTTCTCCCCATCCCAAAAGTACCAGCTACTGGTTTACCATGCAGACGCACTCTTCCATGATAAAGAGTACAGAAACGCAGGCTGCAAATATAGGATGGCTTTGCAGCAAAAGAAAGTGCTGAGTAAGACCTCCAAAGTGCGTCCTTCTACGGGGGGAACGGCGTCCTCATTGCAGTCACAGGTATGCAGGTCCACTGACTGACTCACCTCACTTAGGGCTTAGTTTTTTTACACACTCCTAATTGCTGATCATCACGTCTAATCAGATACATCGTGTCATGTATTGCTCAAGAAACATTCTGTGTAAGAATATTGTGATATCCATTGGGCCATGCAAAATTTTGTGATTGCAAGGAAATTTTAAGGTAGGGTCGTATTTTGCATAACCAAGGTAAGCAGTTAATTAGATAAAACCTGTTTTACTGTCGTAATATTCTGATGACATTTTAACCTGACCTCTAGAGTCTTCCATCTGAGATTGAAGTGAAGTACAAGATTGCAGAGTGCTATACCATTCTGAAGCTGGACAGGGATGCCATCGCTGTGTTGGATGGGATCCCCTCCCGCCAGAGGACCCCAAAGGTGTGATATGATAATTTGCATCTTTCTAAGCCCAGGACCCAATTACTGAGCAAACAAATTTTCCAACCTATATTGAAATGTAAATAAGCCTTTTTGATATATTGGAAAAATAATTGTTTTAATAAATATAAAAACTTGTGCATGTACAGTGTATGTAACTTGTGGAGTATTTTGATTCAGTTGCTGTGTATATTAATTGGAAGTGTATGATGTCCAAATGACTTTTTTCCCCAGTCTTCATATTTGTCTAACAACTCCCTAGTAGGTCCTCTGATTTGAGAACTTCTGACAGTAAATTCATCCTTGCAGATGTAAAGAAATTTTGAATTGTAATTTTTTTCAGACATTTATCCCAGATTTCTCTTTTTGCAGATTAACATGATGCTGGCTAATCTGTACAGAAAGGCTGGTCAGGAGCGATCTGCGGTGACCAGCTACAAAGAAGTCCTGAGGCAGTGCCCTCTAGCACTTGATGCTATCATTGGTATGCACCAGTTTGGGTCTCACAAAAGCTGTAGTGTAATCCTGTATCCAACCTTGTGAACTCCATGGGTGTGTATTATAAGATAGTCAGTAATTGTGTTTGTTGCAGGTCTTCTCTCTCTGTCGGTCAAAGGAGCTGAAGTGGCATCTATGACCATGGATGTAATTCAGAGCATTCCCAACCTAGACTGGCTTTCTGTGTGGATCAAGGCCTACGCCTTCATTCATGCCGGGGACAATCTCAGAGCCATCAACACAATCTGGTGATAATACTGATTCTTACTAGTGTGTGTATCAGACTGCAAAGTGTTTTTTTTTTTTTCAGGCCTGATCATCTTTTCTCTGAGCAAGGCATTTTAATCAAAAAATAAATTTTTAGGTCTTCTCTAGGAGTTGTCTACTTGACAAATCACAGGAGTTAATGGGTTAGGCCATCAGATGGTTACATCAAAGCACCATTAAGAATATCAGCACTGTCATCTAGTGATCTACTACATTTGTATAAATAAGAAGTGCATATAAGAAATTATGTCTCATTTAAGTAGTCTGTTCCTCATCAACATTACATGTAATGTGGCATGCAAAATAAGTTACAAGATAATTGAACGAGGTATCTGTGACTGCTAGTGGAAGTGTTAAGACTGAGGATAGTTTTTAGTAGAGTCTCTCAGTCCTAGGACCTGCCAGTGGGACTGGCAGCTGCTAGTGTGAGTGGCGGACCTGCCAGTGCAAGTAGCAGGAGGTACAAATTGGAGTGGCGACCGTTAGACTGGCAGGAATCTGCCACTGGATGGGTGGGTAATTCCTGCAGCCTCCTACCATACGCCAGCTACCATAAAATGATTCAGACACTTGCCTCCCTTATACAGGCAAAAACCTCACATCCTCACAGCAACTACTTCAGATTTTATGATGGGTTTAAAACCAAATTGTAGGCACCTACTGCCATCTGATGTATTGCTTTACTTCCTGAGCAACTGGTGAGTGACCAAGTCAGTCATGTGAAAATTTCTCTCACAGTTCACAGATACAGATGGCAGAGCTGGCTGATTGGCCAGTTCTGTTTGAATCCACCCAGTGTATTGATTGACTATTCCTTTATTAAACAATGTATTATTTAACAGTCAAAACCTGTAATTGATAAAATGCATAACTAATCAGATGCTGATCTATATAGATTAAAGGAATGATTTAGAATGTGAATTTTGTGTTTCAATATTTAATTATTGGTTTTAAGTTAATTTTGATAGGTTTGTCCCACCATAGTTTTGCTCCAATATGTTTTCATAATTTTCACAATCTAGGCAAGCAGGGTATCACAGTGCATCTCAAATGTTTTCCCTCTTCCATCTACTGTTCAGCTCCCTGGAGAAGAAATCTCTGCTGCGGGATAATGTGGATTTGCTGGTGAGCTTGGCAGATCTTTACTTCAGAGCAGGGGACACCAAGAACTCCATCCTGAAATTTGAACAGGCGCAGATGCTGGATCCCTATCTTATCAAAGGTAAGGTACATGGCTCCCTTTAACATATAGAATGGCATATTGAACTTATGTAATACTTTTTTTTGAGGTAAATATTTTGTACAGGCCGTTACTTTTTATGTTGAAATTAAATGGATTGTATACAGGCAATGCAAGCCCTTAATGTAAGTGCCATTTTGGGTTTAGTTCCTTTGGCAGTATTGTAGTAATGTGGCAGTTGAACATGGGGCAAGTGAAAATGCAGCTACTGTAAGATGTGATTCAGTGATGACTTGACTAACAGCTGTGTACACATTGTCAGGCATGGATGTGTATGGCTATTTAATGGCTCGCGAGGGGCACTTGGAGGACGTTGAGGTCTTGGGAGGACGACTTTTCAACATCTCTGATCAGCATGCAGAGCCCTGGGTCATCTCTGGGTGAGACATTTTTGGCAGCTGGGCTGACACATGCATGATGAGTTATTTTGCTTGTATTAAGAGAACACTGTAGCTGTCAGAATCTCCTCTTATTATCCTTCCAGTAAAATGACTTTGCTGCTTAGCTGTTAGACTGTAAAGGAAAAAGAAGTAGTGGCTGGTGGAATGCTCTTCATAGAAGAACCATGTCTATCCGCACTCTTCCCAATTTGAGAGGACATTGCAGAACTGAGATGGGCCTTGGATATTATTGGGTGTTCCAAATAAAGAGAAAAAGTTGACACAATGCCACAATATTAAGGGATAAACCTGCTGATTGGAAAATATCACATTTGAGTTTATGCTTATAAAAGCATGATATGAAGTGTCAGGTTTGAGACCTTGTGTGGTAAACTGAATACAAGGAGAGAAAACCAAGAGTGAATTTTTGGTACATCTGTTTTCTCTCCTTTCAGCTGTCACAGTTTCTACAGCAAGCGCTACTCACGTGCCCTCTACTTGGGTGCCAAGGCCATACAACTGAACAGCAACAGCGTTCAGGCCCTCCTCCTGAAGGGGGCAGCGCTGCGCAACATGGGCCGTGTGCAAGAAGCCATTATCCATTTCCGGGAAGCTATGCGTCTCGCGCCCTGCCGGCTGGACTGCTATGAAGGCAAGGCCTGGGGAGGGGGCATACATTGAAGGCGAGAATATCAAACACACCTGACCACAGTCAATTTTTCTACAAAGTTGACTGGGGTGGAGTTCCAGTGGCAGTGATGCTTTACTTGATCCCCACATAGCTGTCGTACAAAGCAGGCTGCATTACCACGCTAGAAAACCTGTAATTTGCTTGGTAATTGTAGCTCTGCCTATTTTTGTGTTGTCATTTCATTTAATTATTTGTGGTTGCTATCCAATCCTGATTGCTATTGCTGACATAAGACAGTGCATAAATTGCCATAATGCTGTCCATGAATGGATGGTTTCAGTATTTGGGATTGTTTTCATTTTATTGTGAGTCAGGAACTCCTGTAGTTGATCAGGTGTCTGTCAGTAACACATGGAGGGCACTCCTTTGACGCAGTGACTGTGTAGCTAGGTGACTAGAGAATGACCAGATGCAGCAGCTGGCACCAAGTGCTTTTTAGGAGAGCATATGCTTCTGTGTTCTTTTGATTTGGCACAGAACATTGCATTGTTGAGATTGTTGAAATTGTAGGAAAAGAAAAAATTGGGGGTAAAAATTGGTTCCCTGCTAACACATAAAATAAAGTCATCTATCATCCTCATCTATCTATCTATCTATCTATTTATTTATCTATTTGTATTTTATTTTTTATTTTATTTTATACTATTTTTTATTCCATTTATCTGTCTATTATCTTGTAAAATCTTCTATCTATCTATCTATCTATCTATCTATCTATCTATCTATCTGCTATGACAATCTAATCTTCTTCTATCTATCTATCTATCTATCTATCTATCTATCTATCTATCTATCTATCTATCTATCTATCTATCTATCTATCTATCTATCTATCTATCTATCTATCTATCTATCTATCTATCTATCTATCTATCTATCTATCTATCTATCTATCTATCTATCTATCTATCTAATAAATCTATCTATCTATCATCTATCTATCTATCTATCTATCTATCTATCTATCTATCTATCTATCTATCTATCTATCTATCTATCTATCTATCTATCTATCTATCTATCTATCTATCTATAAAGATCTATCTATCATCATTTATATCCTGATCTGAGAAATCTATCTATCTATCTATCTATCTATCTATCTATCTATCTATCTATCTATCTAAGAACTACTTCAGTCATGTTTGTAATGAACCTTACTTTTTCCCCACATTTATCACCTTTTTCCTGCCAGGCCTTATTGACTGCTACCTGGCCTCCAATGGGATCCGGGAGGCAATGGGGATGGCCAACAACATTTACAAGACACTGGGTGCCAACGCACAGACCCTGACTATCCTGGCCACTGTGTGCCTGGAGGACCCCATGACCCAGGAGAAGGCCAAGACCCTGCTGGACAAAGCCCTGGCACAGAGGCCTGACTATATCAAAGCTGTGGTGAAGAAGGCAGAGCTGCTGAGTGAGTGGGCCCAAGCACAGTACCCACTGTGCACTGGGTGAAACTAGCAGATTAGAGAATGGGTGCAGCTAGAGTGAAGTAGGTGAACTAGAGTGAACTAGCTCTCACTGACTCATGGGTATCAAAGGAGAGTTGTACTGGTGGGGTCATAGGCCTGGTAGATTTGGCAATACTAAACCAGCACTGTTTTCACTTATGTGCTGTTTTCTGCTGGATGAAGGATGTGTGCATTTCTGTAAACTCTGTCCTTACTAGCGGCATAAAGACATGTATCCAATGTCACTGTTAAGTAAGTAGTAACAGTAATTTGGTTTCTGCGTTGGGCCTAAAACAGTAAAGAACTAATTGGTCTAAACTGAGATTGGTGCCTTGAATTTGTTCATAGGACAGATAGTCTCACTTGGATAAATACCTTTAGTAAAGGATAAGTTTGTTGTATAGTAAAGGATAAGGTGTTCTATGTGCACAAACACATGCGCATAGAAGAATGAGGATCAGATTAAATATCCATACTCAGTTAAGTATTCAATCAAACCCAAGTAATTGAGTGCCTGTTTGGAACAGATAGTAGCATGGAAAATGTGCTCCTGTAATCAGGTGTTGGAAATGGTGGTCTGAACTGTAGTGAAAAACATGTATAGTGTGCATTGGTTAGGTGGGCAGGGTTTGCCAAGATGAGTGCATGTTTCCTGTATGAAAGGAGATTCCTGTTGATGAAAGCTACTTTCTTGATAGCTTAAGATTCTATGTGGCCATTCTAGGCAGGGAACAGAAGTATGAAGAAGGGATTGCGTTGCTGCGACATGCCCTGGCCAATCAGAGTGACTGTGTGCTGCACAGGATGCTGGGAGATTTCCTTGTGGCTGTCAATGACTATCAAGAGGCAATGGACCAATACAGCATAGCACTCAGGTAACAAGCTGTCAGTGTTTGAAACGATGCTCAAGGCCAAGTCCAGTTTTCCTCATGTCCTGAACATGTGTGATTTATTTAACTCTGTGTGGGAATCTTATTCCCAGAGCAGTATACAGACGGTCCCCAACTTACAATGGGGTTGGGTTCCGATAAACTCATTGTAAGTGGAAAATATTGTAACTCGAAAATGCATTTAATACACCTAATCTACTGAACATCATAGTCTCGCCTAGCCTACCTCAAATGAGCTTAGAACACTTACATAAGCCTACACTTGGGCAAGATCATTAACAAAGCCTATTTTATAATAAAGTGTTGAATATCTCATGTAATTTATTGGATACTGTACTGAAAGTGACGATGTCGCACCATCATAAACTCGAAAAATTGTAAGTCAGACCATTGTATCTTGGGGACCGTCTGTATGCTTCATGACCTTCAGGTTGGTGTATGCTTCCCTCTTGTGTTGACTTGTGGCAATTACATTTGAGACAACAAAGTAATTTAACTGGAGAGGAAACATTTTTTGACTTTGAATTTAAATGGCTTGTTTTGATTGTGTTTAGGGAATGATCTATGGACAGGCTAATTTGGTACTTTGTTTCCTCTGTCTCAGCCTGGATCCCAATGATCAGAAGTCCCTGGAGGGCATGCAAAAGATGGAGAAGGAGGAGAGCCCAACAGAGGCCACAGTGGAGGAGGATGGGGATGACATGGAGGGGAGCGGTGAGGATGGCGATCTGGAGGGCAGCGACAGTGAGGCAGCGCAGTGGGCCGATCAGGAGCAGTGGTTTGGCATGCAGTGACCCCCCCGCCCCAGCTCCTCCGTCACACCTGGGAGCACCCTGAGCACAGTGACCAGCAAACCAACCTGGTTTGGGAACTTTTCTTTTTTCCAGGAGATACTGTGCTCACCAAGTCCCCTTAATAAAGCTTTATGGGTGGGACCTCTGCCCCAGGGAGGAGGCAACCTCCTCAGGTGAGAGGATGTGGCTGGGTGTGGTCCTGTACCTGTCCATTGTAGAGCAGGAAGGGCTTCATTCCATGCTGTACACATTGAAGGAGCTGGGCTGACTGCATGATCCATACTGTGTGAGGACTCTTGTATATATGTACCCAAACCGGGACAAGAGAGTTCACCTCAATGTGAGTCTGCTGCTTGTCCTTTTTCTCTTCTTTAAAGGGTGCTTTGTTCCCTCTTCCTGTATGGCAAATGTCATACTAATTTTAAGCTTTGCCTTATGAAATTTGTGACATTAAGTGCTCATATCATTTTTCTTTCAAGTGACTTCTGTGGCCTGCAGTTTTCCCTTGTTCAGAACAGACTTTATGCAAATCATGTAATGGTTTCAGCTTAATTTTCCTTCTTAGCTATGTAACTGATGTGGGAGTGGGGGGGGGTTCCTAATGCACATGTTTATAACAAAGGTGTAGCGTGCTGTACATATACATATATACACATACTATGAACCAGTGTAGGATAAACATAAAAAAATAAATACAATCATGGCTGTGGTTCTTGTCTTCTGTCTGCAATGAACATTTATTTAGCCTCAGTGAATTTCAGAGTCATTTAGCCTGGTGTTGTTTGCAAATGTCAGCATGCACTGCATGATTTGGACCCTGTCAGTGAGAATGTTGGCAGTACAAGGAAAGTTAGTGTGGATTGATGCCACATGCTCCAGAAACTACTCAGAAAAACAATCCTCATACACCATAAAGTCTGTCAATGCTTGCCATGTGAATGCTGACATTTTATGGGGGTTGGGGGTGTTCAGGAGTGTGAGACTGCAGGGACAGGGGGATAGTGTTGTATACCCTTGTGAAGAATGCTAGATGAAACCTTCGGAGTCTGCTGATTTTACAGACAGGGCTAAGTATATCTCAGAGGGCTGTACAGTCAGGCACACTCACACAGATCATGTATAATCTGTTTATTTACCTGAAACCACAAGTCCGTGTGATGCACATTACAATCGTCAGCACTGAAATAGACAGTAGCTCTTGTTTACAGTTGTTTGGAGTTCAAACATTCTGCATAAAAAGGTCTGACTGCTTCTTTCAAAGTATATGCATCACAGTTTTGCTGCACCACCACCTGCCCAGATCGCAGAATCTCATTTAAATAACTTACAATGCAAAACAAAAAGGTCTGTTTGGTTATTTTGCACATCCCCCCCTCCCCAAACAAAAGATTTCCTTAGGAAAAGATGAATTGGTGGTTTTGAGCTTAGTCATTCAACATTTGTACCGCTTCCTCTGTAAGTGGATAGTTTTTTTTGTAGCATTTACTTACATATTAAATGGCATTATACATAGCTATAATATAAATTTCTGATAAAATAGTTTTGGCTACTTTCAACTTGGACATGCATCACTGTATATTGTACATTTATATAAAACCAACATTTTACAGAGTTTTAAAAAGGTGGCATGAAAACTCATTTAAGGTTGAAGGCTAAGCGAGTCTGTCTCCATGCATTGAGGATGCACATGGACAGGGCAGTCCCATGTACAGATGACTGGCCATGATACATTTCTTGATGTCCTAAAACATGGTTCATTGTCCATGTAAATAATACACCATTTTCTCTTTTTGTCACTTTATATTTTTTTGTAATATAGATATGCATTTATAATTTTAACTTTTGCACATTTTTCATGCAGGTCTTGGAGAATGTGGTGTTGCTCAAAACACACATGCACAACACTAAAGCAAAACTTCACAGTTCCTGCAAAGGACTTTAGAGGAGGAGGCAGGCTTATTCTAACTTGGCTGCAAGGAGGGAAAAAAAAAGAGAGAGAAGGATGAATCAGGGGAGGAAAATGTCAATTTGCACATGGCATAAGCACAAGATCACACAACTAAAATGAAAACCCTAGCAGGGTACTGAGGCATGGTCTGTATTTTTACAGTCTGACCAGAACTGAAATGTTAATTGCTGGTTTCCATTATTATAATTCAATATAAAAAAAGCACACAATCAGTGAAAAAAATTCTCTGAAAAATAAAACTGGCAAGAGGTTTTTGTACATTATTTTTTTCTGTGGTTATTTTCAATATCTACTCCAACTGAGCCATACTGGCCTGTCCTTTAGTTGGTCAAACCCAAAACAGTTTTTTAAAGCCTCTTTTGACTTAAATGTGCCATTGAGTTGAATTACTTGGTTTTTATTTCATTTTTCACAGGCAACATCACACACAACTCATGTATACTCAATCATGCTACTGGTGAACGGAGTAAATTGTAAATTTAGTCTGGGGTGTGATTAGTTGAGTGGTTAAGAAGGGCACACAGGTCATTGAGAAGACTGTTCTGGGAAGTAACCATCAGGCACTGCCTACTGCTTACAGCCACTCCTGGATGCTTATCACAAACTAAGTCAGTAACACGAACACTCCAGACAAAGGATAAAGAAGGAGTATCTATTCTTCAGGAGTTGTTCCTGCTTCTCAGGGCATGGTAAGAGGTGTTAGGTATGAAGTAAAGGCCAAAGCAAGGAGGTGAGAAGTGGTATGTGAATGTCAGAGAGCAGGTGGGAGGTGGTAGGTACGAAAGACCAGAATTCAGTCCTTCGAATGCCCCTGCAGACTCCCAATTTACGATCACCTAAAACAACATGCTGTCTCCTTCTCAAACACTCCCTGGCACCTGGGGAATCTTAACTGGGTGACCGCCTCCCATTTCTCCTCATTTATCCCAACAGCTGACGCCTCTCCTATTCAGTCTTTTTAAAGGTGTGATTTAAGAGAGAAGCTCAGTGTTGGGCAGCTAAGGATAGATGACTGCCATCAATCATGGACTGTAGCCGGGAACGTCTTTATTTAGATCTGAATCTATCAAACCCCAGTCAACAGGTCTGATCTCTCTTACACTGGACAGCCCAGCCTAGTCCTGTGATATCACCTTTGGGAAAGGTGAGGCCAGGGAGGACCATCCTGTAGCTGAGCAAGCCGTAATAAATGGCATCTTTACACACTCTAGTTGAATTTTCAATTCATAAACCAGAATTAAAAAAGACGCAGCACACCTGAAGCCAGCCAAATGGAGACTGACAAGTTGGTACACTCCAGACTTGCAAACCTTTATAAGGCACTCTGATGTGGGGGTCTGCATGCCTAAACATTGTCATGGCACAAACATTAGTCATACGCAAGACTGAGACTTTCTTTTCTGGGTTAGAAAACCACATGATGGGCATATTTAGTAATGGCCTACTTCATAGTACCAAACCTAAGACATTGTTACTGCTCTCTAAAACCATCTATTTTACTTGAAGGTCTAGCTACCACAAGTCCAAGACAGACTGCGTAACTGCTATTAACAGGTAGTGTGAGGCTTCACTGGCCCCATGATGAGTAGAGCTAGACTTTGAGAATACTTGAAATTCAGACATTGATTGACATCTAATGTTTTGCTCTTCAGGCCAAATGGTGAAGGGCTCAAAACCAGCATGTCACTGATGGCTTAACCATCATTGGGGGAACATAAACTCCCATTCTCCTGCCGCTGTAGATCAACTTAAGTCACTCCATCACTATTTGCAGTGAGAGGGGAATGGATGAACAGGGCTGTGTTTGACTGTCATGTAATAAAGGGACATGCAAGCAAGTTACAACATGCAGGCTGAGTGTACTCACTCTGTCAGGTAAGCAGTTGGCAGGCATTGGAGGAAAATGGCACAGTTAGGATTGTTTAAAAAAAAAAAAAAAAAAAAAAAACACTTTTTTGAATGATAACTCAAGCCCTGCTGGCCTGATACTGCCGGAAGCATGCTCTCCAGAGGTACGCTAGTTTATTGTCTTAAACACACTGGTGTAAACTTGGATTAGTGTAATATTATTATGATCTAAGGTTAAAACTCTTATACACAGATTTACTATTTCGATAATGTGCTATGTACAGATTTACAGACTTTTCCACTAGCAAGCCCTTCTCTGTCAGAGCTGGGGCCAAAAATATGGCCATGGAAGTCTCCCCTTGATTTGTGCAAAATTCCTTTAGGGGGCATCAAACCACAGTAGGGCCAGACCACAGTATTACTTGTGCTCAATAGATAAATAAACAGCCACTTGTTATATTTATACATATTCAAGTACAGTATGTGCACATAATAACTGTATAGAAATAATGCTTTTATAAGATGCAGCAGTGCTTTGAAATTAAGACAAAAAGCATAAATAATGGTTCAGAGAGTGTATTTTTCTTGGGGGAAAGATCTAGTTTGTGTATTCAATATTCTTGACAGTTTTGGTAGAGAAAACTTAATCACTCCCCTAAATCCAAGCTATGGTAACATTTACATCTTTTTTACCCCACCCCCCTTCCTTAGATTAGAAAGATTAAATTAAAGCAAGTCTTGATAAAAACAACTAAAAACATCCTGGAAATAGTGAGAAAGCACAATGAACCAGGGGAGAAGGCCATTTTATTGATTTTTTTCTGCACAAGCTAATGTGGGCATACCTCAAGACTTGACTATGACAACTGCACGTTAAGGATTAGTGGGGTGTCTTGGGGGGCAGAGGAGGTGGAGAGTGGGCATCCAGAGAGATGGGACATTAACTGTTTTGAGGTAGCTGTGCTCTGCCTAGTGCAGAAAAAAATGTTTGAATACAAAACAGGAATAATAAAAATAGAATGCAAAAAAAATAAAAAGGGAGGGAGGGGGGTAAGTCATTTTAAAAGAAAACCCGCATGCAACACACTGAACATGCCATTTCCTTCCATGGTTTTTTGTAAGTCAAAATAAATACTCATTCATTTGCTTAATTTCTCCCCATTTCCTGTCACATGACATGATGCTCATCTGCCATAGCTCACACTGAAGACACAATGGTAAAACATTAGTAAACAGAGTCCTGTACATGCCTTTAACCCCTCTTACCCCCCTCCCCCTCTACCCCATTACACCCTTCCAAAAAACTACAAAAACAGTTGCATAAAATAGTGTTAAATCTCTGTACATGTCATCAGACAGTTCTTAAATATTTCATTTTCTATTTATATTTAAGGAGGGGGGACTGTGATGGGTGGAGAATAAACTGATTTCATTTGAAATGAGACAGATATCAGGACAAATTACATTCTCAATCCATTAAAAATATACACATATATTTAAAAAAAAAAAGAATGACAAAGAAACTGCTGATGATATCTCTCCAACAATTTCAACAAAAGGCCTCACCCCCCTCCCCTCCCCTGGAATGACAGCTGTAGGTACAAGTAGAAAACACTGACTTAACTTCTGTGGTTTTGTTTCTCCTCAGTGACTCTTGCTTTATTAGGGGTTGCGTGTTATTCTTCGCTTGCACATGGGCCACACGCGGTGGGGGGAAGGGGGGTGTGGTCGGTGAAGGGACGGGGTGGGGCGGGGGACACACCGTGCTCAAGTCAGTCAGGACCAGAACATTTCGGACACGTTAGTGTCGGTGCTGTACAGCCACAGCACCAGGGGGAAGAAGATTGCCACGAAGGGCCAGGAGATGCCCTCGGTGCATGCAGACATGGAGCAGGCCCCGCCATTAGCAGCGCTGGGCTTCTCCAGCTCTTTACCAGGCTCCAGGTAGTTGCGGGCCGTGAACTTGAGAAGCTCGTCCAGGAGGATGACGGGCAGCGAGATTTTCAGCACCATCAGCCACTGCGTCACGTTCAGAGGCGTGATCTGGAAGATGATCTGGGGGAAGAGTGGAGATGGAGGTGTGACCACAGGCCCAAAAACAGCCTGAGGCAGCTCATTTTCAGGGCTCAGGTTAAGGCTTTCAGGTTGATTTCAGATCTTGAAGCCGATAATGACAGGTTATTTTGTCCAAGGATTTTCCATTACCTTCTTACCAGCTGACTACATTCAGTAAATTAACAGGGGGAGGATTTTTATTAGCTCTGACTGTAGAGGCAGGAAAAACAGGAAGAAGCCTTCCCTTTCTGTTTATAAGCAGTGCATTGCTTACAATGTCCCTAAACAGGGGATTACAGAACCCGGCAACCACTAAAGTTGTGTGCCCAAGGTTTTCACAAACACCTCATGCGCCTGCCAGTGAATAATGGGCCAGGAAGCTGCACTCAGCAGCTGGCAAACTGCAGATGATTGGCAAATCACACTGCTATGTACTATGATAAGCACTGGCAAAACCCAGACAGGGAACAAGTGTGTCTGAGAAAGAGTAGGGCCACTTGCCTACAGTAGGTGAAGATGACAAGGAAACAACTTGAACAGGGGAAATGGAACACACATGCTCACACACACACTCAAACACACACTCTCACACTGACACACACTACATGAAATAATCCCTAGCCCCAGGCTCTTACCGGCAGTGGCTCCACATAGAGGATGAGGAAGTGCAGTGACATGGACAGGCATATGGCTCCCAGCAGCCAAATGTTCTCCCATGGAGGCATGCGCAGCAGAGATTGGTTCTCAGAGAGGCTGTAAGATGAACAGATATAAGGCAGGGGGTTCCCTCAGGGCACAGGCCTCTATGGCCATTCAATCTGAAGTCACCTACACCATCAAGGTGCAGTTCTGAGCTGTGTAAAGCTACCCTTGATTTTCACCACATGCCCTATTTGCAGTCCCTATTTCGTGAAATAGACACAGCAGAAACATTATTAATCTCCACTTTGGAATGCACATCAAATGCAACTGTATTTGATGTCTCATAAATTTTTACAATGTCCTCTGTAGATTTAGAAGTGCACAGGTTAGTGATTTGAATTTGAGGTGGGAAGTGGGGTCTTTCTGCAGGAGCGTGACTCACCTGTTGAGGGCATTACACATCTCAATGGTCACCAGAACAGACAGAGCCATGGTCATGGGGTAGGGAGACTCGAACAAAGAGCACTCCAGGTCACCAAACTCTGGGTTGTCAGGGGCACACTGCAGGAAATGGCTCTGGTGGAGAGATGGGAAAGTTTGAGAGGGTGTGTGCGAACAAGGGCTCATTGACCCGTGTGTGTGTCGGTCTCTCTCTCTCTCTCAAAACGGATCCAATGGGAAGAGACTCACCAGCTGATACAAAGTGACTCTGGGGCCATCCTCAGCAGCGATGAACCACCAGGCAGCAGCACCCACAGTGGCAGCACCCACATAGCCTGCAGGTGGCAGTCACACAGTACTTACAGATCATTATAGCACAGACATGTATTCAACTGCATTAAGTCAGATAAATGCTAGCACACACACAGACACATAGACGCACACACGCACAAACAGGAACTAAAGCAGTCCCACCACCCCCTGGATCTGTTTGTTAGTGTTTGTTCGATAATGACATACAGTAATTTTGTGACTGCTGATGAATATTGCTCCTGTCACAATCTTGACGGAACCCACACAGCTTGCGAGTTCCACATGAGGGCTACCGTGGCTCGCGCATGCCAATTTTCAAACTGTAACTGCTGTGGCATGACAAAGCCTTTGTGTTTGTGCCTACGCTCAGTGAACGCTTAGTAAAACTTTGAGTTGGAGCATCTTAAGAGCTGCAAGAAGAAACAAATCTCCAAACACAGAAATGCAGGCACACAAAGCTGCACTCTGTAAACAATGGGGAAGGCAAAAAGAGGATTTGTATCCAATGGCCAGGTTAAACACAAGCATGCACATATCTACATACACTCAAATTTACACACATCTTCACTCACACCTGGCTTGTGGTTTACTTGCACTCTTTAATCCCTAATCCCTTGATTTGGCAGGGTATAGAAAGGTCCAGACCAGAGTGAAACATGAACCCACACACCAGCATCCACCCAGAGCTAATTCCTGTTTGAGATGATGGTGTTTGAGTGAGAGGGCAGGTAAGAGAGCACTCACATCCAATGGCCAGGTATCTAAAGAAGAGCCAGCCAGAAATGAGGGGCTCGCGGGCATTGCGGGGGGGCTTGTTCATGATGTCCAGGTCAGGGGGGTTGAAGCCCAGGGCGGTGGCCGGCAGTCCGTCTGTCACCAGGTTCACCCACAACAGCTGGACAGGGATCAGGGCCTCAGGGAATCCCAGGGCTGCAGTCAGGAAGATGCTGTCGAATGGAAACCCACAACGCATCAGAAACAGGCACTAAAAACTGGGTTCAGTTTTTGAAACCAACTGGTTCAGACCTTAAGTTTTCCTTGTTGATCACATCCCCTCTATTTACACAGTGGCAGTTGCTACAACATCCGCTGACAACTCATGAGACATGCAAAACAGTCTCCTGCAGCACAATGTCAAGCTACCGCTTCTTGACTCACCGCAGTCTACAAGTTGAACTTTCACAAACATGAGTCAGAGAAACACACTTCATGTGTTGCTTGGTGCAGGCAGACTGTGGGCGCCTGATTGATCAGTAAGGATCCCGGAAGAGTGATGAGATATAGACATTCCAGTTGCCCTGGAAGATGCTACGGCCAATTACCCGACTCCCTGCGGGATGGTCACCCTCAGTTTGCACTGGCACAGTTCAGACTGGATGCCTGACCACAGGGCCTACGTACATGATGCAAATGTGCCACAATGCCGGCCCTCACCTTACTTCTTAATCCATTTTAACCCCAAACTTATTTTATCCCAATTTTGAATAACTATGTACTGAATTACTATTGTATTGTATTTGTAGGCCAGTCTAAGCCCTTTAATGCTCTCTGTCAATTCAGAAGAGCGCAGACACATCTGCAGACCTTCTCTATAGTATGTGCTGCCAGCCTCCATCTCTTTTAATGTTGCCCACTGGTAACCAAACATTAGCAGTCAGACATTCCTTGTGCACTCATGACTCTTTTTAATGATCTCAGTCCTCATGAACTTGGCACTCCATGAAAAACCAGAATGGATTTCAACATTACTTGGGTCTTACCAGACAACCTCGCCCACATTAGAGGAGATGAGGTAGCGGATGAACTGCTTCATGTTATTGTAGATTGCTCTTCCCTCCTCAACTGCGGCCACAATGGAAGAGAAGTTGTCGTCTGCGAGGACCATCTCAGAGGCTGTCTTGGCCACGGCAGTGCCAGAGCCCATGGCGATGCCAATCTCCGCCTTCTTCAAAGCAGGGGCATCGTTCACTCCATCCCCAGTCTGAAACACAGGAATCGCATGAGTCAAACTGGCAGGAATTACTGACCAACCACAGAGTGGTACATTGAGACAGTTTCAAATGTCACATTTGAAATGTGTTCACATTTTTTGCTGTATAATCAGTGTGGAAGCAGTGAGAGCAGTCTTTGCTTACCATGGCAGTGATCTCATCAAATGACTGCAGGAACTCCACAATCTTGGACTTATGAGAGGGCTCCACCCGGGCGAAGCAGCGGGCTTTCATGACGGCCTCACGCTGGGCGTGGGGGGAGAGGTCGTCAAACTCGCGGCCAGTGAAGGCCATGTCATCGACGTTGTCGTCCTCGGTGAAGATTCCAATGCGACGGCAGATGGCTACAGCAGTGCCCTTGTTGTCCCCGGTGATCATGATGACGCGGATACCAGCCAGGCGGCACAGCTTGATGGAAGCGGCCACCTCAGTCCTTGGGGGGTCCAGCATGCCCACGCAGCCCACGAATGTCAAGTCCGACTATGAATTACAGAAAGAATGCATGTGTTTTAGAGAACCCTGCCTTTACTGAGCAATGCCCCCTTTTCTTCAAACAGTTTCTAACCCAATTTCTTCCTTTCTCACAACTTCTCAAAACCCATTTTTAGGTGGGTCTCACTGCTGCAGCCTATTCCATCAATTCAGAGAGAAGGCAGGTGCTCTCTACCCAACACAAGTTCTGCCACTAACCGATTCACTCAATCAACTAAACCACAAAGTAATTGTATCACTGTGCCAGAGGAATACATGTAACGTGCAGGTGGCACAGACACACAATGTGCCTGATGGACTGGAGGTCGTGCTTTTACACCATGAGGTACAGACAATCAAACTATCTCTGGGCACCAGAGCTAATTATGTGCTGCACTGCCCAAGCAGAGCTGCTAGCCACAGCCAAAGCTGGCATGGTTAGTATTCACTCGTAGATCATGGAACACAGACGCTGGAACAGTGTCTTAACAGAGTAGGGGTGTGGCCTTTCAATACTCCACCTCTTTTCTGAAGGATGGTATCAGCATCCCTACAACATACAGCAGATGAGACCAACACAGCCAAAATTCACCTCAGGAACAAATGAAGTACATTCTCAACTGGTGAAAACAGAACTACTATGGGAGCTTAGCCATAGGGAAACCTTCATTTAGGATCCTCTCTCACCTCATACTCAACAAAGCGGGCAGTGTCCACCAGCACAAGGTCCTCCATCTTGAGTGGGTTGTCCCGTGTGGCCAGGGCCAGGCAGCGCAGGGTGTCCCTGCCTGTGCCGTACTCCCGGATCACAGTCATGATCTTGTCCTTGATACCCTGGGTCATAGGCAGCTTGTTGCTGCCCACTCGGATGTGGGTGCACCTGTCGATCACACCCTCAGGGGCACCCTGTGACATAGACAGCAGCATTACAAATAAAGTCCTGAGCACAAATTAAAATGTTTCCAAAAAACAATGAACATTTTTCCTATGGAAGTACAAAAAGCAGAAAACCCAGACCAAATTTGGCAAGGAAAATATGTTTATAATTGGCCAAGGAAGACAATACCTTGACAAACATCTTTCCAATGGATGAGCGAGCCTTGTTAGGGGTGCAGTACACAGACATGGACTTCCTGTCTCTGGAAAACTCCAGGGTGAACTCCTTCTTCATCAGTTGCTTGATAACCTGATGATACAAACAGGTTCATAACATTATCAGTGGCCATGTCATCTTGAAACTCATTTTGCAGAATGACATTAAAGGTCCAGCTCGGTTTTTCTCCATGGCTGTGCACTGTATGAGACTCTGTGGTAGATAACAGACGACTAAATAAAGTTGTACTGGCAGCCAAACCATCCTGAACCCTTAAAGCTCCAGGAGCAGGTGTAGGTGTGGGCTTGGTTTGTAAATGGATGCAACATCTTACCAGGAAATCCAAAATGCTGTAAGAAGTGGTGTTGGTGAGCAAGAATTGTTCCATCGAACAAAAACAGAAAATTGATTTCATCTGCTTGGCTACAAAATTGCTACCCACTTTGATTCACCAGGCCATTTCTGCCTGCCAGAAGAAAATTTAATTCTCAGTTGACCTCTGATCAAATTAAGCAAAGCACACTCACCGAGTTGCATGCGTTCGCCCTCTCGATCTTGGACAGGTTCTTAACATCTGTGTCAAAAACGTTCATCTTCTCAACCAGACATGTCAGGGCAGTCTCTGTTGCCTCACCCACTTTCTCATATACGCCTTTCGTCTGAGGAGAACAGACAATAAGACCAAGACAAGACAGACAAACACAGGTTTACCAAAAACTCCTTCCAGCATCCTTGTTCATCATAACTCCCCATTTTCATCAGGATGTTACAAACCTCGTTGTAATCCAGAGAGGAGTCATTGCATAGGGCACAGATGGTGGCCATCTCCACCAGGGAGTCGTATTGGGAGCATTTAACTGCTTTTCCATCACGGAACCTGGCAGAAAGGGAAAAATAGTCAGTATTAAAACAGCAGATGGGCTTACAATGGATGGACATACCATGTGCTATCAATAACTTGCTGATTTAAACCAACCAATGTTTCTGCTCCTGAATGTAGTCTTTTGACTGATAAGGTGTTGACAATAGCCAGAACATGGTAGCCATCATGGTCACAGGGTTCATGGAAACACAATCATCCCATCACTTATGTACTCTATTGGCAAACTCCTCTTGCAATTTTTGGGAGGTCACTTCAATAATTTGTGTAGAGGCAATACACACATTCATGTACGGTACTTGTGCAGGTGCTTGGCAAAAAAAAAAAAAAAAATGCAAAATCAGAGTTGAGCTTTCCAGTAGTCCTCTTTTCAAGGATATAAAGCAGAGTCTCAAATGAGAGTCATTGAATGGATGCATCCCCTCACAAGGAAACAAATTAAAGGCCCAGCAAGCACAGACACATAGAGCAGGCTGTGGAAGGCTTTAATGGTGGGTTTACTTCAGCGCATGACAGGGGCTTGCCTCGTCAGTGACACGAGACTAAACTGCTCAGCTTTCCCTAGCCAGAGCAGGGGGCCTGCTCTTCCTCACCCTGACAGCCCAGGGAAGAGAGAGGGAGTGGGGGCGTAGGGAAGAAGAGACTTGACGTCAGCCTGCCAATGTAGTTAGATCTACACAGGCATTAACACATACCGTGATTCCTATAATGCTGGGGTTTTATGGATGGCAGTGCAGAAAGGCAGTTAGCTCCCTGTGATTCCAGGGAAGCCATCGTTTATTTTGGTCAACAGGAATACCAGATACCGGCCAAGGACATTCTACTGCCAAAGCACACACACTGCATACTGATTAAAGCCGACAATGGCGGGATTGCATACACTGCCCCCAACCCCCCAAACCCCGGCAACTGCCCTCTTGCCCAGCGAGCACTTCTGCCTCACAGAGAAGTCAGCGTTTCACCCAAATGGGGCCAGGAGGGACCCGTTTAGATTATCATAATGACAGAGTGGAAGGACAAGCGCAAGAAAAGGGGAGAAACAAAGAAAGAGAGCAAGAGAAAGGATTTTTTTTTTGCCACAGAGGTGAAGGTGAAAGGGAACAAATGATTTGACAAATTACAATAAATGGTGATCAAAATCAAGGGGAATTAAAATGGCTGCACTTTTATCCAATAATAAATGACTTACTGAATACAGTTAGGCTAAGTAAGGTGAAATCAACTCCCCAGACCTTAGAGACAATGCAAATTTATACCCACCCTCCGCTGTTTCTTCAACAAGAAAGTGTGACAATAATACAGCACATTGCTGTAAATACTCCTGACAAGTGGGTGAAGAGTAGGAATGAAGGGGTGGCATGTGATTGACAGCTGTGTGTTTTTCATTATGGCACTCACACTTCTCCTTCAGGGGCGTAGGTAGACCCAGAGATGGTGAACTCACTCAGGGAGCAGCTCTCTCCCTCTGCCTTGTCAATGATGAACATCTGCAGCCAAACACAGGTGAAAAAAAAAAAAAGCCACAAGGCAGTTTAGAACATACCCAGCATTTGCTCTCAGACACACAAATCCCTAGGATATCTGCAATGCCTAGCCTTACATTGGTTGTTCATGTCACATCAGACCTTTTCCTTTTCAGTGATGATCACAGCAGATGGCAGCACACACCACTGCATGGTACACAGACCTAAGAAACAGTTTTAATGGGCTAAAGGTGCAGCTGAACAGGACATAGACTTCAGCCCAGCTGGGAAAAGCACACAAGGGAGGCAGAGGTAAAACAGACATCCTTTTCTCTGCTAGCCTGGGTAGACTCATCACTGGTGCAGGTCCATCTCCAATTCCTGAGAAACTAGGACAAGACTTTTGAAGTCATGCCTGGCCATGGGCAAAGAAGACTTTAGTCGGACACACACACACACACACACACACACACACACACACACACACACACACACACACACACACACACACACACAAACACACAAACACACACAAACACACACACACACACACACAAACACACACACACACACAAACACACACACACAAACACACACAAAGGTGACTGTAAAGTCTCTCCCTACTAGCTCACTTACAGTAGGTAGAGATCAACATGGTGTCACAGGAAGGCCTAGTTCTTACAGCAGGTCCTACTGAACACTTGATGGCACTCTAATGTACCCACAGCCAAGATGAGGGGATCAATTATAAGGGGAGGGGAAAGAGAACAGCTCAAATCACTTCAGAGCCACAATCCTGGCTTCAAAGGACCCCGACATCAAAAATGTTTTAATAAAGTCCTGTCCTTTGCACACAGACCTGCTCATTTTAAAGCCGGACTTCTAGGGGAATGCATTTCTTTTAGTCACAGTGACAGCAGGCCTGAGACAGGGAGGATTTTACAGAACCATACCCAGCACCATGACTCCTCCTTCCCATGAATACTGGGATTGAGCAGCTGGGGAGAAGGAGTGGATAAGCAAAGATTGTGCAGAGGTGCATCTTGGGTATTCTAAATATTGCTAAAAAAGGACCACAACATGGCAAAAAGGAATCCATGTAAAAACCTTTGGAGACATTTTAAAAATAAATGATAAATAAACATTTTCCAGTTGTATTTTTAGAAAATGATCTTTTAAACTTCAGCAATTTTCAACACTCTTAGGCTAAAATGAAGAGAGAAATATAAACTTGGCTAATTAATAATACAGAGCTCTGAACACATCTCTTCCTGGGCCCAGGGGGAGCACATTGTGAGTAAGCGTATGCAGGCTCTTGGTGTTTGAAGCAGGGAGTGAGAGAGCCAGTCGAACGCAAGGTCAGTTACGCAACACCACTGCAAGTAACCCGACTGCTGAATATAGATGAGAGCGCTACCCTGCCTGAGGACCAGAGGGAGACAAGCACTGCCTATGAGGGAAGGAGGGAGAGGAAAGAAATGCAGGAAAGGAAGAAATGAAATACGAAGAGATACGAAAAATAAAGACAAGGTAGAAAACAGAGGACAGAGAAAGATGAAGACATGCATGGTGAAAGGAGAGGCTGAAGTTTGTTAGTAATTTTATACAAATCTTTTTCTACTGTTTCCACACAATGGAATGCCATCCCAGGACCCTATAGTACACACTGAGCCTATCAGACAAACAACCCTCAACAACTCACTCAACCTCCCATACAGAATACTAGCCTTAAGTTTCAAATCATTGGCTGTAGATGTTTGAGTGACTGGAATCAAATAGACCTTAACAGACAAAAAGCAAATTCTGGCTCCTCTGCCAGTTTATATGTGACATTTCAATGTATAAATAAAAGAAAGTCCTGACTGGGCCAGCCAGGCATAACTGGCTTAAACACACTGACAGCTTGGCGTTTCATCTAAACCTCCCCCTCCTCAGGGGTAGAGTCTTACCCTGCAGACGGACATCTGATTGGTGGTGAGAGTGCCAGTCTTGTCAGAGCAGATGACTGAGGTACAGCCCAGGGTCTCCACGGAGGGCAGGCTACGGACGATGGCGTTCTTCTTGGCCATGCGGCGTGTGCCCAGAGCCAGGCAGGTGGTGATGACAGCGGGCAAGCCCTCAGGGATGGCAGCCACAGCCAGCGCCACGGCGATCTTGAAGTAGTAGACAGCACCACGGATCCAGGAGCCGCCGTGGACAGGGTCGTTGAAGTGGCCAATGTTGATGATCCATACGGCGATGCAGATGAGCGAGATCACCTTGGACAGCTGCTCCCCGAACTCGTCCAGCTTCTGCTGCAGGGGCGTCTTCTCCTGCTCAGTGGAGGCCATCTCGTCACGGATCTTCCCAATCTCTGTGTTTACGCCTGTGGCCACCACCACACCCACAGCCTTGCCAGCGGCGATGTTTGTGCCCTGCAAAAAGACAGTGATCCGACAGCGACAGGCGAGTTAGTGGCAGGCAAGTCAGTAGGTAAAGGTCTGACCTGGGCCCAACCAAAAGGCATCATTCACTCCTACCCCATAGTTTAGGGCAAAGCCAGAAGACACAACAGGCATAACAGGAAATTTCCCCACAGGAGGTTTACTTCTGGATTAAAATACAACCCACCCGCCCCCTCACTAAAACCTAAGGCTCCACAAGGCAAGAGTGCTTTGGCGTGAGAAGTTCTTGAGTGGACTACAAAATGAACGTCATTTATTTGCAAGCAGAGCTTACAGAGAGGTTTCACAGCACATCACTGACTCAAACAGCATGTAAACAAAAACATGACAACGTGCAAAGGACAAACCACTACACTGCCACTACCACACATACTAAAGTGGCCTTTCTCCAACTGGACAAATAAAATAAAAAAAAAAACAAGGCCAGAATACAGTGTGTTGGAAAAGAAATAGGAGGACTGAAGCATCGCCATGGATACTCACAGAGAAGAGCATGTTCTTTTTGTCCTGGTTGACAGCGCGGGGGTCAGGCACTGGGTCAGTGTGCTTGATGACTGATACAGACTCTCCTGTAATCATATAGGGGGAGCGTGGGGTCAGAGTTCAGGAGAGACAGGAAAAAAAAAAAAAAAGGCACAATCACAAAATGATATCAGCCAAGACAGCCATTTAGATCCAGTTATTCCATTCCATCACTGCAGCAGCTTAGACCTGATGACCCCAGAACCAGGGGTCACAGACATGACGAAATGTAGAAATGCCATAGATACTCTTTTTTGGGGGAGAGGGGTCAAATAAAGTGGTATGATTATGACATGCTCCAGTCTGTAATAACCTCAGCTTTACAAATTCACAGATGCACTTGATACACAGAAAAATATCACATTGAAAATTTAGCATGTTAATTAAAGCACCTTCATTTTGGTGAAAGTGTAATGAAAATTTGCAGAGCCTCATGAGAGACAGCCATATATTCCTGTCTCTGTGGTTGGTGTAGCATACAGTACTGCTCCAGTAAAATACCTTAACCTCAGAGAGACCTTACCCTCAGCAGCCTGATTGTCATGATTCAGCAGGGCTGTCTATTGCCCTCAGTCACCTTTCAATTATTCCTCAAACAATGATGCTACTTTTAGGACCTCTTGGGCATTACTCATTCGAGAAACACAAACAAGCTAACTAAATTTAAACACGAGCAAACAAAAAAAGTCAAACTTATTAATGAGGGAAACGTATTGAGATGACACCAGTGTGAGCGGTATGACAAATCCGAAACGTCACTGTGCAGCAAACTCTAGAGTGACTCACATGTGCGTCAGGAGCCTTCAAAACACTCCCAATGTTATCAGCAGAGCCAGCTGTGCTGGTAGCGCATATTAATAAGAGTCTTCAGCCGTGCAGCAACAATGCAAAATTTCATCTGCTGCCTATGGCTCAGAGGGGAGCGAAGGGCTCCAATAGGGTGTGGGCTGTGAGGCTCATGTGACTGATAGTCTACAGATGCGCACCACTGTTGAATCCTGGAGAGGCAACTGAAACAAGCTTTTGCATACAAAATTTTGAAGAAAAAAAAAAAAAAAAAAAAAAGAGGATGCTTCTCACCGGTCAGGATGGACTGGTCTACTCGCAGGGTTGTGGACTTGATTGAAGAGATACGAATGTCAGCAGGAACCTTGTCACCCACTGAGGAAGCAAAAAGAAGGGAGGGAGAGGGTAGGGGTCAACAAAGTTGGCATCACAACCTGACCACAAATGTAAGCATTTCTGGAGTGATCATGTTGCAGGAGGGGTCTAAGGCAGTTGGACATCAAGGACATCAAGGCATTACAGTCAGGGGACAAATCTACCCTCAGAACTCTTACCCCTTTTAACATGGATGAGCACAGCATGTCACCTTCAAAGGCTTTGAGGAAAGTTGTAATTACTTGGCAGAGAACACAGCGGTGACTAACCTCAAAGGGCATTTTTAGTGCCATTTGCATTTTTGTGAAATCTAGAGAGCTCACAGACATGTGCTGGCATGACTGAGTGGGAGAATGACGTGCCAGGGTGCTGAAATGACACTTGGAACTGCCATCTTAAAAATATATTTTTACATTATACATGAAGCTTGCATCTTGAAGTTTTCATGTCTTACACAACCTTCAGTTATAGGACATAACTTTAAATCCTTTCTGCACACTGCGTATCATCCTCTAAGTGTTTCATAACAAAAGGTGTCCCCAGCACAGGAGAAAGGTCTTAGGCACAGGAACAAAAACAGAGGTGAACAGTCTGCTGTGACGTTCCAGGCAAAATGGGAGGAGAGACTTGGCTACCGATGCATTTCCGAGGAGATGCACTGCGGCCTCTCTGAGGGTTTCATTTTGGGTATTGGCACACACACACACACACACACACGCCACAGGACAGCGTGAGGCTTCGCCTAACAGTTTATCAGGAACACCAGAGACAACAAGACTGCAAAGGACAGAGCCAATTCTGCCTGTCTGGACTTCACTTTATAACACTTAGTAAATTAATGGCCATGGCTGAGGATGGCTGCTAATTAAAGACCTGGGAGCCAATCTGTGTGGAGGACTGAAAGTTAGAAGACTGCATGGAGCAAAAATCAAAAATACATTTAAAGGCTTCATCCACGTTACACAGCCTTTTGTGCTCCATGTAGAAATGTGTTCAAAAGTAGCAATGCCTTAATTTTCTGAAATTAGTCAATTGTGCAGGGAATCTTGCATGCATACAGGAAGAGCACTGCGAGGTGGGTACTGATCTTTCCCATAATGCAGCTGAGAACTCAGCTCTTATTGTGCTGCTTCCAGAGATAAAAATAGAAACTGTTCTCTCTTTCCACTAACAACTGGAGTCGTAACTGGCAATAAATTAAAGGAAGGTAAATATTGCCTCCTTCCACAATCCATTTTTTGCATAAACTTCAGGGTGGACAAGAGAAAGACTTAAAGCATCTTTTAAATCCTGTCTGGACAACCTCAGGATTTGACATTTATAAGCTACGGATTCAAGGGCGGTCTAGTTCAGCTTCACTCAGAAAAAGCACTCACTTAATGCAAATACTATTTTCACGCTTTTGATGCCTGGCTTGCTTAAACTGTTTACATGGACGGGCAGCCATGCAATTTTCTATGTGGCAACTCACTATAATATTGCATTTTCATGAACAAGCTAATGACAAATAACTGAATACAAAGCAACAATTTTTTTTTTCTTGCTTGACAGCAATTGGTCAAGAGCAATTGACTGCATTCAAAAGGTGGAGAGAAAACGAATGAAAAACTGAAGGGGGGTAGGGGGGCGAGCTGCAGTCAGGATTCCCTTTTCAGGACTGAGCGGACATGTAAACTAATCTGAGCCCCCGGGTGCCCTTGAGGGGAGCAGGGAGGGAAGAAAATAGCACGGGACGGACAATGCGCACCGCCAAAAATGGGAAAACTATTTCAATATGTTCCCTGATGCTTTGATCAGGTTTAAATGTGGACACATGATAGCAGCTGCTTGCCCGGTTGTCTCGTCTCGGCGGGAAGAGGGAGTTAATTGCGGCAGCATTGTCGGTCTGTGAATGAACACAGAGGTGGAGCTGAGCCCTCCGCTGCATGTCTAAGGCTCCACCTTAATATAGCCAACCGCTGCCTTGGCAATCATAGGCCTTTACACCTACAACCACTCACCTTTCAACTCACAGAAATGATCAGCTGCCAATTTAAATTAGAGCACCACCCACCGAACCAAAACCTGGACAAGTAGTGACAAAACCGCACCTTAGTTGTGCCAAACTGAGCCAACCATTAGAATTTACATAGGAAACGAACTGACTTGAAAAGATTAATCACACCTTTTCTCAGAAAACACAAGTTCCTAGAACTGCACCCTTGAACCAACTGTCTACATACAGAACAATGTGGTCAATCCACTAGCCTATGCAGAAGGTCATGTATTAAGGTGGGCAGCCTTTTTTGAGAAACTGCTGTGTGCTTTAAATACATGAATGACATGTAAAAATCAACATCTTCCACAAACTATTGCTGTTGAACACTTTCAACCTTAAAATAAACATGTGAAGAACAACCCTTACAACACTACTGTACATTGGGTAGTGGTGATGGGGGGTGAACTTGTGAGGTCTTATCTTTCTTAGTCATGCAGCTTAACAGGCACATCCTTTAGTTGTATAACACTTCATGTGGTACAGCTTGATAATTTAAGCAATACCCTGAGGGAAAAAACACACACACACACACACACACACACACACACACACACACACACACACACACACACACACACACACACACACACACACACACACACACACACACACACACACACACACACACACACACACACACACACACACACACAGCATTAGCGCTTGTGAGGTTCTAGAACAGTATCTGCTGCTTAAATTAGCCATGTGCTTTCTAAGAAAAAGACCTTGTCTCCAGGTGCCATTGGTTTCCAGTACAATTTGAATGAAGGACCATGTGTGTATATCATCTGCTCCTTTGTGTCAACATCCTACTTGTTAGACACCCTGCAGGCTCTTCATCCACGACCACTTCTTCACTCTGCTGATTGCCAACTGTGAATGAGTGAACGAGAGTTCCCCCACTTCAAGTACAAAGATTTCAGGAGTCGCTTTGAGGTCTATCCCGGATTGGGACTCAAACAGTGACAATTACGTCACAGGATATTGTCGTTCGAGAATTCAGCTATACAACAGAAGACATCTGGGACACCCATACAAACACACACACACACCTATACACACACGCACACAAAATACTCCTTCTAGGGCAAAAAATTCCACTGTTAATAAAAGGCAAAAGCACTGGATGCCCTCAGCTTAACCCTGCACTGTGTGTACATGCATGTGTGGGTGTATGAATGTGTGCAAACATGTGTGAGCGTATTATGGTGTGTTTGTGTGCATTATCTGTAGCAGCGGAGTAATACCATACCAAGGTGCATGTTCTATTTTGGGAGCAGCCGGCAGGTATGTGCTGGAATCCTCTAAACCTTTGTTCCAAACTGGCTGTTTTCCACTGCTCTAAATCCACCCCCACCAAACCCACCACCCCCTCCCCTCCAACTGACCTCCCGATCCTTTTCATCACCCACTGCAGCCTGCACACAGACAACCCAATGGAATCCAACCCAACTTTCAATACTCTCACAAATATCTACCCCAATCACAAACACCAGCTGTGCTTTTTTTTTTTTTTATTGGTTCTCTTGGTCATGTGTGAGCTGGGATGGCTCCAGCAGACGTTCAAGTGAAAGGGGTGAATGGCAACTGCCCTGTGAACCCTGTGCTGGGGGAGAGCTGAAACACATGGTGTGCAAATTACTTATCTGCGCAATCTGCCAGAGCCCTAAACAATACATCCTGTTTCAAGCTCCCCCTCTCTGCTGACAGATAACAGCAGTAACATGTGGTTCTGAACAGGAACCCCATTGTCATTATTTAAACATATAAACATTATTCAGCCTATGATGAGCTAAACATTCTCATATTTGTTCTTGTTATTTGTCCCCCAGGTGAAATGGAGTGAACTCAAGAGGTGTGGTGGATTAGGGCTCCTACCCTACGCGTGTGTCCTAGCATATTACATCCTACATTACATCTCTTCCAAAGATACAGATCAGGACATGAAAGAGAGAGTCCCAGGGGACCGGCCAATGACAGTTACCATGGCAACAGCAAACTGGTCACACAGCGTCCAGATGAAGTCCAGCTGCAGGCAGAGAGCCTCTGAGCAGCTGGGACTGGACGGAGATCAAACCCCACCATGACAAGGCGTGTAGGTCGTGACAGGGTTGCATGAAAGCAAGCAAGCAAAAAACAAAAAAACAAAAAAAAAAAAACACTTTTCCACAACACTTTCTGTCAACCCTAGCACAAGATGTCCCCCGAAATGTCAAGAGCTGTGAATGATCTCTTCACTGGCTGATGACGATGACACAGAGCAAATTAAACAACATGGAACTGCAATCTTTGCTTACTGAATCTCTCCACTCTGTTTCACTGAAATACGCAAGGCCTCCAACAAATTTCAAGTTTTTATGCAAGCCTGCAGAGTTTGGCCTAGCCAACATTCTCAGCCCTTTATGTGTCGACATAAGTCAGCGGCCATGTTAGCATGAGTGCAGCCTTCAGACCTTCATGTCTGCAGTGGATCAAGAGTAAGCACAGGCAGACAGCTCTGTTTTCAGCAGTTGTCTTTGGCTCGCTGAAAGCTGCGCGAGGTGCATCTTTTGGACAAGGCTCAACAGTGCTCTTGAATTTCTGGCACTTCCTCTCCCAGCCCAACCCTTGGTCTTGCTGTAAAGTCACCTCTCCCCCTTAGCTTCTCCTCTTTATAGTCTCTTCAGGGTCAGAACTGGTTGTCTGCACTTTCCCTCAGACTGTCACCAATTAATGGAGGCCAAAGCTCACATGACCTAGAGCAGGATGAGCCACAAGGTCAAACACCACAATCAAGGTCTCCCTAGCGTTAACCCTGGAGCACACACCCGCGTTGCACAGACCTGCCTTTCTCCAGTGACAAGCTGCATTCCGTCAGTCTGCCCTGGTGCAATGTTGATGGTCATCACAATGTGTACCCCCCTGCCCCCCTCCTCAATCAGTCTCCAGTTCTCCACTTTCCTGCACTTCCATCCATTTATTTATTTGTGTATACATTTACACAATTCCTGGTCTGGTGCTGACAGGCCCAGGACACCAAACACCTGGCTGGGACTTGACACTCGCCACAAGTCTCTATGGTGACAAGAGACACTTGCCAGGCCACACAAAATATCACATGCCATTGCTGATGTCTGGAATCCCAGGCCACAGGGGGTTCTGATGTGTTGAATGGTGTTGTGTGCATATATGTATACATGTATGTATGTTAGGGCAAGTGTTTGTGTGTGTGTGTGTGTGTGTGTGTGTGTGTGTGTGTGTGGGGGTGTCAACACGTGTATATGTGAGGGGATCCAATGCCACTTCCCTACAAGGCCATCAATGGTCTGCACAGACACAAGGAGCAGCTGGAGAACTCCTGCCCTGTCCCTCCACCACGCCAGCAGCCATGCTATCTCAGCATGAACGCAGGACAAAGGCTGCAGCTGCCATGTAGTGCCACTGTCAAAGTTGCACCTTTTTCACAGAACTCAAACTTCATAACTGGCTTGTACGGTGACTCACACCTCCATATACTCAAAACGGCAATAACTACCTGTGATTTATTTCAGATGGAGGGTGGGGTTATACTATGTAACCTAAGTCTGATGAGTTTTATACAAATATATGAGCACACATACGCACGCACGCACGCACACACGCACAGGAGCAGGGCAGTGAGACGGTGAAAGGGCCATTGCAGGTCTGTGGTTTTACCCCTGCTGTGCTGCTATGACGACACAGTGTGACACCTGAGGGGCTGCACGCTCTCAACCTTGACGGACAGGTGGGAGTGGCTCACCCAGCCATCACTGAGACACTGCAGGAGAGGAAACAGAGCTGGGGGATTGGTGGGGGGGGTTATGGCACTGCAAGACGACAGCAGCGTGTGACTCATCAGGGCGAATGCCTCATCATTCACCATTCACACCAGCCTTCGCGCACACACTCTGCACAGCCTTCTCATACTTTTTCTGCCTTTTTCATCCCCCCCTTAATATGCTCCTGGCCTCAAGGGGGTGGTGATGTACACATGCATGTGGATCAGTCAGTCAACTAGAAATCCCCCTTTCCCCTTCCCCAGAGTTGTGTACATCTCTCCTTGTGTAACACAAGCCGGTCAGGAGGTCAGTCCTCAAGGACAACTTGAAACTGAGCCCGTCACACACAGGGCTTTCTCCTGCAGAATGAGAGCTGGAGCGTGGTCAGGCCCTCGGAGCCAGTACCTGTCAGCAGCGGCTCTCAAACGGCCCGGTATTGTGCTGTTCAGCAGAAGAACGTTGATGTGAGGCACTGCGGTGGGCAGCGTGAGGGAGGGAGAGAAGCAGACTCGGGGACAGACAAGTGAGCAGACCTGCTACTGTGTAATTTAAAATTCTGTTCATGAAGTGCTCTCCACCTCCCAACCCCCCATCCACCCACAACTTCCCCCTTTTCCCGCATGGTGGTGCCCATCTGAGAGTCCCCGTGTCCTCTACAGTACATACACGCGCCTGCTTGCGTCAGAACCCAAAAAGAGAAATCTATTTGGACAGGCGTGAGGGGGGGGTGGGGGGCAGTCACTAAAAAGCTCTCATCCCCATATTAGCTAAACTCATTCCTTTCAGAACAGAATGGGTTATGAGGAATACTTTTTGGGATGAGTATCCAGGGCGATGACGCTTCTACAAAAGTACATACCTCTTGATTTGTTGATGTTTAATCCTCTGCAGGATTTAGCCAAAATGTGCTGTTACTGCATTTGCGTTGTTTCCGTCTTTAATTTGGTACGATCCTAATCCTCTATAACCTTTTTACATAACCAAATATTCATCTGCTACTGCAATCTCAAGCAGTGCATGTCAGATTAGTCATTTTGAGGAGCATATTAGGATCATCACATTCCCAACACAGAGTGCTGCAAAACCTACAGTGGAGTGAGTTCATTACACAAGTCCCCTTTTGATATCATCATGCACTATTGTTCCTTTACACAGACACACAGACACACACACACACAGACACACACACACACACACACACACAGTCTTGTCTACACATGCATTGGCATCTGGCTCGCAAAAACAAAATGCAAAACTAAGCTAAAATGGTAAAAAGAACAAAAAAAATAATAATAACCAAGCTAACGCCTGATTGACGAGCAGGCAGGCAATTTTTAATGCACTGACTGGTGCATCACAAGCTGTTTTCTTGTAGCCTGCAGCAGGAACAGTTATTACTGTTTTTCCAAAAGGACCTCTACCCCTAGCCTTACTCTTGGATTCAATTGTATGTTGTTATTTTACCATCTAGCAGTCCAGCCAATTGTATCTCTCAAAAACACTATTACTAAAACCACCACTTTGAATCTTTTGAGTATTAGAGTTTGCTGGGCAGTTAATTTTCCCAAATGGCATTATTCAGCAATGGTGCTCTGCATTTTTTCTTGTACATGTATATGTACATACATAACCTCTCAATTTAAGATTACCTGCCCAAAAAGTAATATTATGTATATTCAGAAATCCTACGCCTTATTCAAGGCTGTCAACAAACCAATGTAATGTGCCAAAACAGAGTGCAGTTTTTTTCCCCCAAAACATTTCTGAATCATGAACATAAAGACGTGGGTGCAGAACTTGAAACTGTAGTTCTAGTTCAGCTGCATCTGTAAACAGCACCTCCATGTACATTTAAAAAAAAAAAAAAAAAAAAAAACAATTCACCAGTCAGGTTTCATGTGGACTGAATTAAATCATCAACAGTTATTATGAAAGCACTTTTGACAGAAGAGCACTGCCTCTATCTACCAGCACCATAGTAGTCTTCTCTGGTCATGGCATTTTCAAGGTCACTGGTGAGTCCCTCTGAACACTGCTTTACGTCACACCACACACGGCCACAATGTACCCGAGACAAGGGGGGGTTGGGGGACCAGACACCTGTCATCTTCACTTCTGTCACTGCAGGCTATAAATAAAGCATTCCATAATTCAGACAAGAGAACTGCACTGAGAATGAAATCCACAACCATAACCACACACTCATACACCCAGAAAAATAAAAACCCACGCACTCCCCTGTATCACTGCAGCAGCTGTGAGATAAACTCTAGTGCTGACAAAATCTCTCAAAAACCTACCAAACATGCTATGTGACGTTCAACCCCCCGCAGCCACGTGAAAACCAGTGCACGTTCTGCTTGCGGGACAATCAACACCTCTTGCTTCAAGAAGGGGTGCTGGGAGAGGTGCTGCTGATTGGGTCTTCCCATTCAGGGCCCTATCAGAACTGGCACCGATTAGGATGTGTGCTGTGAGGTGGGCTTAACGTGGCAGGTAAGATTGACCAGACCCAAAATAGACTGCTCTGATCAAAGGGCCCTCATCTGCCTCCGGTGCCTGGCCATTTGGGAGGACAGGTTAATAGAAATGTACCAAAAATACACCACTCAAGAGAGGTGAGTCACCTATGAAGTGGGGGAAACTGCAGATGTGCAGTTTAAATAAAGAGCAGTTTCAGCACGGACCCTTTCAAACCATCTGTGCACCCATCAGTCTTCGAAGAAACAAAGAAAAGAATTCTGTGTCGTGGACTAGGAGCGGGAGCCAACGAACTATATTCCACAGGACCCTCAATCATATTTACAGCATGCCCCAGTGTGTGGATTTAGAGCAATGTACATACAATCAGTGTAGAAAGGAGTAGAATGCTTACCAGCCACTTCCACAATGTCTCCGGGGACAATGTCCTTGGCCTTAATCCTCTGGACGCTCTTCCTGTCCTGTCGGTAGACCTTCCCCATCTCAGGCTCATACTCTTTAAGGGCTTCAATGGCATTTTCAGCATTTCGTTCCTGAAGGGTAGAAGAGAGCACTAATACTGAGTGTCTCTAAATATCCAACTCAGACACAGATAAATTAGTTAAACTGATCTGAGGAGAGAATTTTCATAACCAAGTGATATGTACACAAAGTAATTACCAAGAATGGGAAACAGCTTAAATGTAATACACCAAAACAGGCAAATATGGTTAAGAACCATATTTTTTTATAAGGAAAAAAAAAAAAATCCCTTTGAAAGAAATTCCTTTTTGAGTGGAGGGAAATTACGCTAGAGTTGTATACCAAGAGTTACTGCTCATGAAAAGATGTTTTTTTCCTTCCTCTTCAACAGGCAGCCTTTCATTTTTTTGACAATTAATCCCTCAGAAAACTCCCACCAGAAATGGGCACCTCCCCTCCACTCACTTTGTGGGCTGCTTTGACCTCGATCGTGATAATACTGATACTGGTTTCAAAGTGACAAAGCCATGACAATCTGAGCACAGCTGATGCTCATTAATCTCCTAATAATCACCCACCACATAAGTGATGTCCCAGCCACGGTCATGTGGGGCCAACTGCCTCAGAGGAACTGCAAGTTCTCCAGCCTACTCAGAGGCAAGCCACCACAGCACCCATTTGAGAAGGGGGTGAGGAGGCCTGGCGATCACCCAGAGTGAAACTCATGTGGCGTGCAAACTTGGAGGAGCCCTGACTTTGTGTACATTTCTCCTTGGAGTGGAGAGACGGGTCAGGCAGGGTGTGCAGCCCAAGCGCATTCATCAGCTGTCCCTACTTCACCCCAGCTTTGTCAGTCATATATAGCACCACAGCACAAGCGAGGCCAACACAACACCAGCACAGAGTGGTGTGGCTCAAATTTCCAAAGGTCTTAAGTGAAAATTTGAGTGTGAATAAAATAAATACATGAAATCCCTTCCTTTTATCTTGAGGACTGTGTCTTAACAGTGTTGTATAGTCAGCTAAACTGCTGGGTAAGAAGTCATTTTTAATGCCTTGCACTAAGCCCGAAAATAAAGGTGTGAATATTAAAAAGAGACAAGAACTAGCAGATATTTAAAATTGTACTCATATTTCAAGTTTATTTCCTATGGGGTCCTATTGAAGCTTTATACGATTGAGAAAAGAATCAAGAACATTTACCCCTACTTTCTGTCAGATGACATGTACATCAGTGTAAACGCCAAAAACATCAGAACTGCATCCACATAAACCTGAGCTATATGGCCCAGTCTAAATTTGTGGCAAGTATTTTTACTGGCTGAGCCACTTGGGAGCCTAGATTCAGTAAAAATTTTCAGTATTACCACATTAAAAGTTTAACTACATTAATTTACCTATGCCAGTCTCCTCTAACATGTGACCCAATGATTTATCACAGGAAAATCAACTCCAACAGAAAAACAATCTAAATTTAAACATTACTCAGAGAAGCAAATGGTTGTTGAACTAAAACAATAAAACTGTATCTCCATATACGGCTGGGCTAAAACATCACATTCTAACGACCTTCTGTCAGGATGGGCTCATCACTCTAGAGGAGTCTTTGTCCTGGACAAGCACGTGGTCACAAGTCAAGGTTCAGGAAAACAAATTTCAAATACTGAACAACCAGAAAATTATCTAGACTATGTACTGCAATGATAAAGGAATTTCCAATCTGGCCACATCCAAAAAGCCTTATCTAGCTCCCCCCTTGCAACCAGGACAACTAGCTTCATGCTTCTTCTGCCACAATCCCCCATTCCCCTCGTGCCCAGGACTCCACAGCTAGGCAAAGATGGGACACTTTAACAGAGGCTAGCTTCCAAACCTCTAGACGTCAATGGCCCCTTTAAAAGGAGAATAATCAAAAGAATAACCCTCTTCTCCACTGGGATTCCATTGAGCCAAGCTGGTAATAAAACAGTGCAACCTACATAAAAAGGATTTGCCAAAGCAGGACAGAAAGAAGCTCATCTGCTTTTCAAATTTCCCAGACTCCATGCTGCCTGTACACAGTCTGAAACAACGCTGTACTCTGAATTTTAAACTTGACACTTTCCGTACTGTTTACACACTGCAATGAACATTACACCTTGATTTTTGCTTAAAACTAGACTGTCATTAAAACTGGGAGGTGAATAAGCCCCAACCTTACAGATTTTCTGACCACTGCAATGACGATCCACCAAAAAAATTTACAAAGGATCCTTTTAAAATCTAGGATAAAATCTAAAATTGAGTATATCATGAAACAAATTTAAAAGGAACGAAAAACATAAGGTCAAGTAAGAAACCAAAACCCTCATACCATGTACAAGCACTCCTTTGCACCCCAAACCTCAGGGTGGCCAATCCAGCCACCCTGAGCAAAAAAACAAATCAATCAATACCTCAGACACTTATCTTCTTCTAGAGGCTTATTAAAGTAGAAGAAAAACGCTCTTGAGAAACAAACTATACAAATGCCATTTTCAGCATTTACACACCGATATCCAAAGCAGCCTGTACACATCAGGAGTTCATAGTAACCTAAGCTATCAATGTGACAAACACAAAGACTGGTCTGGATAAGGCATCACCTCAAAATGATGGGGGCCAATTGTGAGGCGAATCACACAAGACATCATCAATTACAGCAATGTCAAAGTTTTTTTCAGTGTAAATTCCAATTGGCAAACAACTGCGGTGATTATATGCTATGGTTCATTGTCAGTCTGGTTCCCTCTACATCCATTCATACAGTGGCAGCTGAGCAAGAGGAGGGAATAGTAATATGGCACTTTACAGTCCCAGGGTGCATCATAACACTTCACCCTCAAGACTGCACCCCAAAAATCAGCAAGACAAGGCCAGATGACAGCATGTTGGATATTGTAATACCTTGTACAAATATATTTTTCAAGCTCATCCAAATTTAACACAGGCCATCGATTTCTGATTTACAGTATTAACATTTTGAGTAGGTTAACACATTTCCTGTGGATTTGGAATTTGGTTTCATAGCAACACATCAGAACTGTGTAAAATACACCCAATGACCCAGTTCTAGTCCTATTTTTGGGCCATGTTTTCCCCAGCATTTCCCATTGAGGTTTTGATGATCAGTTCAAATAACTAGTGACAAAGCTGGCAAGTGACTTTGAGCAGTCCTTTTGTAAGCAGCTTTCTTGACCTGCTCCTCCTCTTGCAGGATCAACACCCCAAACTGAAGTTTGTGCATATGCAGAGTTAAATATAAAAAGAAGACTGATATAGAAACAAACGAGAGAAACAGAAAAAGAGATAGAGATATAAAGATACAGAGACAGCTAAAGAAAAAAGAACCCACATATAAACAATGGTCGTAACCCTTTACTTTTTTCCTTTGCAGGATATTCTGTCCCATAGGATTTCCATTTCCTGGTTTCCAGTGCAAGCAGCTTTCTTCTGCTGGCTAAAAATCTAATTTCATCCTCTTGAACAGCAACCCAATTTGGGCATGCTCAGCCTGACACAGCCTGGACCCTCCTCATCATCATCATCATTGTTGTCAAGGAGACCAACTCCATCTCATTCGCAGACAGCTCAGACGTGGGTGGATCTAGAGTACTGTAACCTAAAGCTTGGGTGAACTAGAGGCCCACTCACAGAGCACAGGGGCCAGTCTACACCTCATCCTCCTACTGTTTCCCTACCATACGCCTTACATGGCAAGGCAGCAGGAGAAACGGTTTAAAAAAAAAAAAAAAAAAAAAAAAACAGACATGCAGATTAGTAGCTTGTTCTGCCCCCTTTAAATCTGTGCCTCTAAGCAGTAAATGAACAAGTTAGCATAAAAGACAATGTAGAAGCACAAGACGAATGCATAAACAGGTGTAAACTTAAGAGAACCTATTTTGTGAGTAGAAGAAAATGACAATTCTCACCAGCTTTAATGCACAGGGCACCCTCACAAAAAAAGAAAAGCAAGCAGAATGGCACTTTCAAATAGATTTTCACACTCTGAAATCATAATGTTTTACAAGACAAAAAAAACACTTGGATCATTCTTTGTTCCACTTATAAAATATATGGAATTTTGTGGGATGGGAAAGATCCTTCAAAAGAATCTAAATCAGGCTTCTCAGTTGCTGCATCTAGCAAAACAAACTACTCTTGTTAACCAACAACTTGGGACACCTGTTGATTTAAATATTCAAGTCACTTGTGCTTGCCACCTGGATTTCTTTCCAAATTATATTTAATTGAAATTAAAAAGTGTCACCTTGTATAATTGATAGCATTTAGGGTACATTCCCTTCATTTAATGCAAACAGTCTTGCAACACTTCGGATTCACTTGGCAACTAGCCTTCACCATTTTTATACTGCACATGCAGTACCAATTACACATTGCTTACACTGTCTGAGGAAAATGCAGTCAACATGTTGGTTTTAAAAAACCTGAAGGAACCCAAGAGGTGGTCACTAAAGAGCAATGACACAAATGAGTTTAGCCAGCATACCCCCTATTTTCCCCCACATAAGCATGGACCTCAAGTCATAGCCAGTAATGGCACCATTAAGACTCCTGCCTCCTGTAGGGTCACACAGACATGTAGCTGTACTCTTTGTGGCATCTGAAGGCCCAGTGAATTGGTTTTACAAAATGCATAAGCTGGGTTTGCTGCATTTAGTTGACTGCCATACTTTAACAGAGTTTTGAATCACTGAGGTTCTCTTCACATTCATTCTGTAACTTCCTAAGATTACAATTAAAGAAAAGCAATGAAGTACCCTCAACAAATGTTGATGCTCACTTAGGTGGATTACATTTCCCTCACATTATTAAATCAATAGTCAGTTTCCGCTAATTAAATGTGAAGTTTTTAACTGCAAGTACAAATGAGTTTGTAGTCAAGCAAGAAAAACTCAAATCAAGTTTCATTTAAAGACATTTCACTGAAGACTACATGCTGAATTAAATCACTGTAGCTTTCATCCAAGATGTGGTCAATTATGAGTGTAATTCTAGTTTTACAAGATAAGGAGGGATTAAATATGTTTTTTGATTTAGAACTACAAGCAACACTAAAATCAGTTTGAAATCTCACTTAATAAAGGACTAATTATGTTTCCTAACTCATGAAAAATTCCCTGACCCACAGATCTGAAACACAAAATGTGCTTGTACATATACAAACCAAACCCAACTTTGCAAGGACACACATACAACAAACTGGATGATATTTTGTGCTTCAGATGTTTCAAAATCTAAAAGGTAATGACCCCAGTGGGTCCATACTCATGACCAAGGGTGGGGAAAAAATTCATCTGTCCTGTTACCCATATTTCAAAACTAATTGTCAGTACTTTCATTAATGAATAAAGGGTTGCTTTTAAGAGGTCTTTCAAACATTCTAATGAGCCATTCATAAAACATACATTAAAAGGGGATCCATGGACAAGGGCTGACCATGATATTCCCTGAAGTATACAGTCAGTTTTAGGGCTACACTACTTTTAATTCTGCATTGCAAACTCAAAATCAATATGGTGACTAAGTGGATCCAGCGATGGCTGTTATGATAGCAGAGGAAAGTGCACAATCAAAGCAATAACCATACAGAAACTGAGAACATCCTTACCTGCCACACACCTACGATGGCATTGGCTATAAGAATAAGTAAGATTACAAAAGGCTCCACAAATGCTGTGATAGTTTCCTCCCCTTCCTCGAACCAGGCCAGTACCTAAACAAAAACAGGAGATGTTAATACTCTGCATTCATCACAATACGCTCAACAAAGACAACAAATGCACTAAAGATTCATTAAAAATGATTAACTAGGAATAACTGCATTTTAGAACACTAAACAGGTCCCTTGCTTCTTGCAGTATACTGTCATTTAAAAGACCAGACAAAAGCAAGTGTTGTCACAAGGGGCATCATGTTTAGCAGTTGGTTAGGGCTGTTATAGTCAGTTCAATAGTACAGATGTTTGTGGAAGTGCAGCCAGGGTGCAACTAGGTCTTATAACAAATTTAAGGACAGGGATACAGACAGACACACCGACAAAAAGATGCTGTTTGTTAATAAACCTCAACACTGATATTTGCTTTATCAACAAACAGCTTTTTGGGGGAAGTCAAAGCTAAACATAACATAAATCAACAATTAAATTATTCCATTCTTGAACTATTAAATACCACATGAGTCGCTTTAGGCTATTTTTTCAAACAGAATGTCTTGGTCACAGATTTAAAAAAAAACAAAAAAAAACAAACAAAAAAATATTAAAATTTGGCTTTTTTTTTTTTTTTTTTTTTTTTTTAAAAGTGCCACTGGCAAGTACTGGAAATAAATGCTTTAAGGCATGCAAATATCACACTGGTTACCTTCGTTACTGTCTGTGGCCTATTTTATGTCTAGCCACTCTCTGGCCTTGAAATTCATAATTACCCAATAGCCAAGGGCCAATATATTGTGCGATCAGGCAGCTGAATTATTCACTTCACTTCCTTTCCCCGTCCCTTTCGTATTTCTCATCACTTCACTCCCGGGGTAAATATAATTTCAAAAAGTTGGTGGCGGATATGACAGTGAACAAATTAGTTATTATCACTACATTTATCCTCACTGATCTTGATGGGAATGGCTCATTAAGCCTTTAATATCTCCAATTTACATCCAACCTGTCTATATGTAGGCTGCATATTGTCACAGCTGCGGTCAACCAGGTACATCACACAGCTTGCATAGCTAGCTAAATGCTGCTAGCTGATGTTGTCTCTATGAGTTTGTTCCTTTAGCATCCTAAAGCAGAACAAGCCCAGGAAAAAAGTTACCTTTATCAAAAGAATAAATGTAACATTAATAGAAATGGAAGAAAAAGAAGAGTGCTGAGAGTAGAAATTCTCACTCACTCAAAAAAATAATACATTAGTGGAAGTAATCAGCTTAGCCCTGTGGTAGCTGTAACATGACCACACTTATGTTGTAAGACAGTGCCCATTACAACCCTGTGGTTGGCCTCTGTTTGACAGTACATTTAAACAGAAGAGCCAAGGAGTCAGTCTTAAGAATGTGCATCAACATGCCAAGGCTGGTCTATGACGATCAAGTTCATAAATGCCTGCTAACTCTAGCGTGTGTGACCCCCCCCCCCAGCCCTTGGTGATGAAGTGCCAGTGCCTCCCCCTTGCAGGAGTGGAAAAGTAAACTGAATATGCCCTCTGTCAGCAACCAGTGCGACGGGGTCAGACAGGTGGCGCTGTGATCCATGCACCATCTGGGGAACAGGGGCAGAAGGCAGGTTTCTATGGAGCGCAGACACAAAGAACAATGGTTGACCAGGCAGAAGGCATATTGTGATCAAACATCTATGGTTACACACGCAGGATTTAAAAGGAGAGCCTGGGTTTTCCCTGGACTTTTCTATTGCTCGTCTGCATTCCCCTCAAGTGTTTCCACATGAAGAAATTGAGTGCAAAATGTTTTTGGGTGCTTGGTAGATGTACAGCACAAGCATAGTTTAAAGTAATCTTTAAAAAAAAACACCATCCTTTGTTGAACTTCAACAGCAGCTCATCCCTTGAAGTCAACCTATATTTCCCCCAAAAAAGACAAGTGAAGCTACTCCAGTTTTAATGAGCCCAAGGGTACCAGGCAGAAAGACAACCATTAAAATGTAAAACATCAGAGGGTCCTATGGGCCCCCCCTCCCTCCGCCCCACAGCCTACATGTTCCACTTTACGATTCCAGCCAACCAGGCCATCCTCAAACTCGCCATTCTTTCTTCCCAGTGCCTGTTTTAAGTGGAGTTAATTTGCATAATGTCCCTCTTATCTGATAAAATTGGACCCATAGGTTTTATCCATGCACTTCAAAATGACCAAATTATATAACAGAGGCACATCTCATCAGTTTGCAGAAACTAAACTAACAAGTTCAGCATGCAGCACATGAAACCCAGGCTACATTTTCAGCCATTATTTGGAATCATCTACACAGGGGATGTTTCTTAAACTGGACAAAATTTAGTTCTGGAACCAACTGACTCATGAGAGGCAGGTGGTTCCTTCCACTTTTTTCCCCGTTCAGGCTTCCATGATGCAACATTGCTCAAATGTACATTTGTCAGAATCAATAAAGCCTTATTACTACTGAGCATCAATGGGTATGAGAAAATATACAACAACTCATAATTCATAACTAAACAGGTAAATAGTTGCATGGAATTTTACAACAGAGAGAGAGATTAAGATTAATCACTGAAATAATTATATTCCCCCTCACAAACATGTGTTTTAAGACCTGGATAACAAATCTTCCGGTTTGACCAAAGCCCTGTGGAGAGGTGGGGCGTCTGTAGTGGCAAGTTCCTGTGGCCGATAGCCTCTCACTGAAGGTCAGTACCCAAATTTGGTAAAGCATGGTGTCCTCTCCCCCTGTTAGCAGTGGGGGAGCTGTCACGAGAGCCCACTGCCACCTTCGTATCACAAGGCACGGCACAGAAATGCATTCTGCACCACAGCTCCACCCCAGCATGCACACACAGACTGCACCCTGTGGGAGCCATTTATATGTTTGTTTTTTTTTCTTTCCTGGAATGGGATATTAGATTTGCATTAGATATGGATTTAGCAGCCAACTAAGTGTTCAAAATCTGTCCATCACTGTTATAACCAATTGCAACACACACACACACACACACACACACACACACACACACACACACACACACACACACACACACACACACACACACACACACACACACACACACACACACACACACACACACACACACACACACACACACACACACACACACTAGCTGCAGCGCTTTGAAATATACCAGATTACTGGTTTTTTATGTTTCTATTTCCGATGTTTATTTGTTTAGCGTACCATCCTTGTTCATGGTACATTTTAATCTAATTTTAATATCAGGCTGTTCCTTAACACTGTTTCACATTGTTTTTCAAGTACATAATCCCCAACGGTATTTATGCTTTTAAAATATCCACCACTGGTAATGTGGAAATACTGGATATACAACTTGGTTAAACAGATGTTTTATCAAAGGGGCTCAAATCAGCCACACAAACTAGCAGCAAAAATTCTGAATTAGCCAGCCTGTTAATAACATCAGCTGTAAGTTTAGAATGCTAGCAAGATAACTGGGACAAAGGAATTGCAAAATTTTATCTCTGATGAAGTCAGACAAAGAAATGTATGACATGTTCTCATTACATTGGAGGCTGACAATATAAATCACAAGCTTCAGAAGCACCAAGAAGGGTCAAACTCCCATCTTGTTAATTAGATATCAAGCCATTTGCCAGCCCTACAAATGTCAGATTAGATGTGGGCCAATTTCTGAAACAGGCTTGGGCACACACTGAAGCCTTTTCACCAATTGAGCAAACAGCAGAATTAAATGTAGATACTGCAGTGACAAAAACACAAGACGTCAGTCTATCAACATCAAAATTTCATATTAATCAAATCAAATGCAAATCTTGTGTTTTGCCCAATTTTTAGGCTAGTCCATGGCCCTCATTTGGAGATGTTAATAATTTATATTTTTCATGATGTATTTACAAGGTAATTGTGTACCCTCAATTATGTAAATTGCACAACTGGAAAAAAAGAAAAGAATAAAATGACAACTAGTCATTATCAACATGTACAAATGAGATATTATAACTCAAAGAAAGAGACAATACATTTGGGAAATATGGTTGCCCCATCAATCTGGGATGGATTACTGCCAAGAACACACACAACCATGCACATTTTTGCTGCATTGTTTCAGGACGTATAACCAATAAGTACCTTGCAGTTGGACGAACAGTGTTTGTAAAGCAGCCGATTAGAATCTTTTTCAATAATGAATGTTTACTGGACACAGCCTATATACATAAGTAAATGTAGTAATTTTAAAACTTAAAGCAACAGAGCTGTGTTGCATGGAGAAAAAGCTTTAATTTTTCCTTTTAAGCACTCAAACTGCCTCAAGCATTTACAATAACCATTGCTTATGATAGGAATATTGATGTATTGCGTCATTCAATATTTTAAAATGGCGGCTAGCTATGAAAGGCAGAAGGATCATAGTTTAAAGTGATTCACTTTAGGAATGAAGCCCTTTTGACTTACTTTGAGCCATTGCAACTCACAATACCATTTTCATTTCTCTGTACACAACATGCAAATATCTGCAGAACATAATGCTACATGCCAAAGCACAATGACAAAAGGGCAATAGGAACAGCTATGTAGCTCCTCTCAAAAGTGAGGAAATACACCTTGCACCTCCTCATCTGGACGGTAATTCATTTAGAGTTTGAAAATCTACATAAAGTGTTAATTTTTTATAATATATTTAAATTTCACTTTTTAAAAAATCATAAAAGGTGAGATTCTATCAACTATGTTTGTGATTACCTTCAAGATGGTAGGTGCTCTGACATCTAATACAATTGTGGTTTTCCAACTTCATAATATTTATGCCCCCAGTGAATGATATGATTGAAAAATACTTGCAGATTTAATTGGTCTAAAACAACTACAGTCTCATTATCTGTACAGACAATGAACAGAAAGCCAATTGCTAACAACAGATTTGAAGTTGCTAGAAAGTGCATTCCCACACTTTTACATTACATTCATTTCACTGATATTTTTATCCAAAGTGACTTATAGTTGATTATGCCAAACAGCAAAGGCATTCTTGCTGCTGCTAGACTTGGGCTTGAACCACCAACCACAGAGTTCCCAGTCATGTACCTTAGCTGCTAGACTACAGGCTGCTTTTATGGAATGCTATGTAGCCATTCCCTTATAATTCCAAACACTGTGCAGACACCTCTAGCATCTGTACTGGAGATATCTATGTACCTCATATGCGAAAATGGAAAGGGCTCGCTTGCCAAAATGTCAGACTATCCCTTTAAATTCACTTGCAGTGGCAACGTATTCACTCAACTTCTACCCATATGCCTATATTCATTGCCTAATATACAATTGTTTTTAATACTATAAAATAATTTGTTTAGCATTCAGTTATTCTCAGAAAGAGCTGGAATTTAACTGGTTTGGGAAAAACATAAACATATAGAAAAACATAACAGGCACAATTTTATACATAGATCAGTAAACTGGGCAAGATGAATATTCTTTTTAAATGCTATCATACAGACATTGCAGAAAAACTCAAGGTCGGATCCAGAACAGTGCCCTCCTTTTTCCTTCCTTTAAAAGAGTTTGAACTACTATTTATAGCATAAACCTACAACATAAAATGCCTTTACAGTGAATAACGGAAGAGATTTTTACAGTAAATACCACCCAGAAAGGGTAAAAGCCAAACTGGAATAGGTCTGAGAATATGACAACCTATGCAGACACTCCAGCTGTCAAGCCCAAAAAATTGGAAGGCACAATTGAACATGTTGTCCACAGCCTTCAAATGGGGATAAACAACATGAGACTTCACTTGCAGCACCCACCCAACTCCTTTTTTCGAACTGCCTCTCCCAGTTCACCTAACAGAGCACTGAAATTACCTTCATGCCTTTTCAGTCTGTATTAGCTGTCACTGCTACCTGCCCAATAAAGATCCTCAGTTGAAAAGATTTGCCAGTCTCCTTCATTCCTCACATCAGACACTTGTACAGACTGAAGTAGCAAGGCCTCAGGCAGGGAGAGAGAGACCTGCAGATGTTTGGCATTTTCATGACTGTGCCAACGTTTTTCCACTGCTGGTATTTCTCTTTGTGAAAACTGCATGTTTATTGATTCCTTTTACTATATACTGTATACCAGAGCACATTTTGGGTAGCCCACACCAACGGACTTGCTGGCACCAGAGGGGCAGAGCTATAAGTAGGGAGATTCCAAATTGCAACTGGGAAGTTAGCACAAGGAGGCTCAAATGTCTTGTTTGACCAATCGCTGCTGTTGTCACCATTCCACACGAAGATAGTTTCTTCAGCTGTTATGCCCCCTTGATCTGATAGCATAACCTCAGAAAAAGGGCGCAGATGCATGGCCATCAACTCTGCCATGACACACGGTTCTAATCCCTCCTGGTCCTTGGTCATTCCATCAGCATATTCTCAGAACTCAGCAGGCTCTCGGACCTCTAACACAGCCCTGTCACCTGGAGTCATTGTTTCATGCATACACATGCACACTACATGCATTGTAGGTATGAGTTACATTTTATATTTATATAAGCAAATGGGACATCTCTCCCTCTCCTCCACTGAACAGGTTACAACAATCATCCATGAGCTATCCACAACTTAATTGTTTAAGATCATAAAATACAATTTCAAGCCTGACAGGACGATGACTCCAAAGTCACAACCAACAACTCTACCCAAGAACAAATAGCTCATTGTTCTGTACACCAAGTAGCTACTGGTAATTACCAGTTACCAAGCACCATCAATTATCATTGCTGCACGTGTACACACCACTAAATCCAAACAAACATGAACATATCAATGAATGACTAAGCTCAAGCTTGCATGTACTCCACTTGCTGGCAGGGCATAACATTTTCTCTGGATAAGCCATAATTGCCTTATAACTTTATCATTCACACATTGAATTATACCCCAATTATTAAACAAGAAAAATCAGTGGGGAATATACTTACAAAAGATATACAAGCTGCCAAAAGAAGAATTCGGACTAGTAAGTCTTCAAACTGTTCGATGACGAGTTCCCACAAGGATTTCCCTGTGGAATGAACAATTTGTCAGATTAAGTTATATTATATTACTAACATATTACCTTATATACACACACCATGACACACACACTCAAACACACACCATTTCAAGAATTTTGCAAAGCAAAGCACTTACCTTCTTCTGCTGGCAATTCTGTTTCGTCATCCCACCGAACATTCCATTAGGATTTAAAGAAAAAAAAAATACTTCAGTTAGGTTAAAAGTTACTACCTCTGAAATTTCCTTGCAAATAGGCCTATTTAGTCAATAAACACAACTCTACTTCTTCCATAACTTCACAGTACGTAGTATCCGGTGAAATTCACAGAACCAAGACATTTCCGGTCAGCACAGGTAACAAGTTTGCTGGTGTGTACGTTACTCTCAGAATCTCTAAATAGTTCTGACAATACATCGAAATGACTTGGAAAAACATTTAATCGCTCTGTCATTAACTTTCCAATTCATGATCTTTATACAAACTTGTTTACTCATGATTATAATGTGAGAATCAATGCGCATAGGGGCTTAAGTCTTGAAAACGTTTTGAACATACATCTGAGACCAGTGATATACTCCCTTACCCCATTGTTTGTAGATTCGGGAAATTAGCGTTCAAACTACCACGCTTGTAATTGAATTGCCATGTAAACTAACTGCAATTTAGAGTTTTCCCCTTTTCGGTGACAAACTGTGTGGTTACTTAATTTCTTTCGCTGGCTAGCTAGTGATAAACGTTTCTTGCTGTCCTAGGTGGCACCCAATAACTGAAACGTGAGGCCCTGTGCCGGCTATCCCCACCCCCACTACCCAAAAGAAAGAAGCAGATGCTCCAAGGCCTATTTTGAAAGACAGGATAAAATCTAAAGCTCGATAAAATCGAATCTAGCTACATCGTACCCCAACGAGCCAGCTAGCTAAGGTTGCAGAAACCCACGAGGTCGTGTATGATGACGTCAGCCATTTTTACTATTCGTTTCAGCATGCCGGTCACTGTACTGAAACGTACAGCTACCCAAATACACAGGCCTTACTCTGCGTATTCGTTTAAAAAGAAAATAAGAGTGCAATTTTGAAAAAGATACATACCGTTCGGTCCCCATTTTTCCCTTTGCCTTTTCACCTGGTCCAAGCCGAGTCCCGTGCTTTCATTGACGCTGAAATAGCTATAAACCTCCTCGACTGTCTTTGTGTGAGCGTTCTCCATGGTGGATGGTCGCCTTCTGGAGACAGTTTTACTTTGTTTATTCAACCACCTCCGTCTCTATAACAATTTCAACGTCCCGTACAAGAGAAACCAATAATGTGTGTCTAATTATCTTAGAGTTTATGCATCTGTATCAAGAAAACTTCCCAAGAAAAAAGGAAGAAATAAACACCCCGGCACTTAGGCAGCAGGCTATTCAGAACACAAAAATTCCCCCCTTTCAGATGTTCCCGACTCTACTTAACTAGCCAAATTGAGAATGCTGAATTGCAATGACTAGGTTATTCCCACCCTCGAAAAAATCACTTCGATGTCTTCTTAATTTCCATAGAGCTGATATGAAAGAGTCTGTAGCAATCGCCCCCGCTTAGTACACTACACATACAATTAAAGTCCTAGTGGTGCCCTGGATGTGCTCTGGATTGCCTGCTCTCTCCGTGTTGTAGATCCCCAGTCAGTGGCTAGGCTCTGTAGCGGTAATCGCGTTTTATTGAAAGAGCCTCGCTGCTGCTCTCTCGCCTGCTCCGCATGTGGAGTGCGCTCATTGGATGGAAGGAGTCCGGAAATCTCGTCTTTTTTCCTCCACTCCGGCCCTGTCGAAAGTAGATGGATCAGCTGATTGCTTCTTTTTTCAACCCCACCACCATAACTCCAGGATCCCGGATAAGTGACGCAGGAGTACGTACAGCCTCTCTATCGCTGTACTTTAAACTTACAACATGGCCAAAAAATCGCTTCGAAAACGATGGATTTTCTCAATACATTGGTTTAGGTGACTTGCAGAACATGCTTTACTTAAACGGTCATGTTATACTTCATTAACGAAGGGATCAGAAGGACTCACGTGTAACGTAATAGTAACAGTAAACCGATGAGTCAATACATTTCACCTGCTTTATTTCTCATGTATTTGTGCGGTAATGTTACTCTCAAACTCTAGAGAATGAGTCCAATGTTTGAAATTTTGGCAATGTAAAGTACAACCAAATAATAAAACAAATTGGGTATGCATGCATTGTTTTATCTGGTAGAACGGGCCTTCCCTTGTATACTGCAGAATCTTCGGCATCATAAAGTGAAATCCACATTTAAAACTCAGCATATGGAATTTATGGGAAAATACCATACACCATCCCAGGGCTGTAGGGAAAATTAGTTTTGAAAGGCATAGAAAAGGAACTTTTAATGAACCAGAAAACTGGCATATATTTGCTGGGATGTGCAGAATAGGAGCTCAGTCATTTGGGAAATAGTTGGGGCAATGTGTGGATCTGGGATCTTCTCTTGTCTCTGGCTGAGCACATGTGCCACAAAGCACCTGAGCTTCTTCTTCTCTTGTTTGTGTTTCCTAGTTACTTCCTGTCTATAACAATCTGCAGTCTTAATTCCAGCCATTTTGGGAAGGAGTATATCCCATATGCCAGGATAGGCAGAAAGATATTGTTTAGGGTCCTACAACACCACTAAGCCCAATTTAAATGCTTCAGGCCTGACATCCATTACTATGGATATCATGGTTATTTCTATCAAAGTATAGGTTTTTACTAATTGTCCTTTGGTTGATTGTTTGGTAGACCCTAACTAATCAATCAGGTTAATATTGTATGGCCCAGACAGTTTACAACTGAAAACTTTACATCACACCCTGAGTGAAAAACAGTTTTATATGTATTTCTAAACATTTGATGTGTAAAACATATAACAAAGCGAGTGCAGAACTTTTTAAAATTCATTGTCCATCACATCTTGAGATGCAATCTCAGTAAGTTTATTAATATGAACATTTATATTGTAAACACACACTGTGACACTATAAATTATGTTTTGGAGAAGTGCAAAAACATTTGATCAAAAAAATCATATACAAAATATAGTAATAGAGGAACTCCAGAGGGATGCTAGATTGAGTACTTAGAGCAAAAGTCAGATATCAGGTCCATAGTTTAAAAACCCTACATACATCACTACTGCTTTCACCAGCTCCTAATTTACAAGAGCACTTTGCTGTGCAATCAATGCTCACCTCCAGTGAAAGCAGAAATGAACACCTGGACATCCTCGGTGTAGAAGAAACTCCACAGATTATTGAACCCCTTGGCCTGTCTCCCAATATCAAAGAGGTATGCTTTATTCATATGGAATCTAAGATAATATTTTTAGTACAATAAAGGCAAATTGAATCATTAATAAATGTCATATTACAGTTTATTACTCAAAAAAGAGAGCAAGGGTGCACAGAGATACATTTTCATCTTTTGTTCCGTCACCTGGCAGAGAAATTTGTTCTTGCATGACAGCACTGCTCTTGTATGGTGGCATAGGAGTCATGAGTGCACCCTCTAGTGTTAGTCATGCAAAATGCTGCCAAGAAAATGACACCAAGCTGTATGCAGCATCTTATCAGATAAGAGATTTCTGGAGGAGTGGATCCTTTCATAGCTGGCAGCTTGATTTTTACCAGGGCCAGCAGGACACCCAGTGTCATCCCTAAGATTTGGCATTGTTTTTTTCCCACAATTGCTCCTATCCTTGTCCTGATCACTGGGAACCTTGGAGATTGGATTACAGAGATCTGATCTTGTTTGTCTTACCTCTGAGCCAGTTTTATCTCAGTGTAATGAATAAGTAACTATGTATGCTAATTCAGCCAATTAAGTGTATAGAGAATTGCAAAAACTACTTATTGCCGCAGCAGGGAGTCAAAAGTAAGACAACAAAAGGGATGATGAAAAGGCTTTGATATACTGTAGGTTTGGACATGACTGGGAGTTTCCAGTTTAAGTGCTAAGAGGTTGGAAATGGGGAGGGGAGGTTGGGTGGCAGTAATGCGCTTCTTGAAGCCCATTTTTTCAGTTGGCACAGAATAAGGCTCAGATTTCACCTGGCATCGCACAGACACAGAAGAGAAAGATTGGCAAATGAGGGATGGGCCACCCCTGGGGACAGACAAGGTGAAAGGCACTGTGGGGGGAGGGGTGGGGGCAAAATGTCCTCCATGTGCCTATGAAGGGTATTGACAGTCCCTCCACAAGAACAGCAGTTATCATCCGTTAACACGTCTTAATGAGACTCTGGGCTCACTGCTGGTGTTCTTCATTAATAATAACTCTGAAATACCAAGCTTGAATCAAGTTCCCTTTTAAGAGAATCTACACCTGATACGTCTGACCGAGAGGCAGCTAACCGTGCCTGTCAGCGGCAGATTGAGTTACGCTGCAGGCAGAGGAAGGGGGAAGGATGAAGCCTAAAATTACCTTTGTTGCATGCAGGGAATGACCCCCCCCCATCCTACAACAGTCCCTGTAATTGCTGAAGTTTGAAAGTCGCATCCATCAATACATGTTGAAAATGTTTGCTGCCAAATTTAGTTTTGTTACGAGTCACTGAAAAGTCATATGTGCATTGAATTTGCTTTTTTGAGTTCCAAAACTACAGCATTTCATTACAACAGTTTGCCATTTTAAGATTATATTCAGAATAGAAGTCTTCTACCAGCAAAAAAAGTATTTTTAAGATTAGATTTTTAATTAAATTTTTTTTGTCTTATTTAAAAAGTAAATCCTAATAGGTAGCTCTGAGAAAATGGCACCCATATAGAACTAAAAGGATTACAGTTTCTTGTAGGAAAATTAGCTTTATGATGCAAGTGCATTTTACTCAAATAATGCACACCTATGTACATACACACTGATATTCTTGGTGTTTTTCCAACCTCATGTTCTATGTTAAAAAAGTTAAAAAAAATTTTTTTTTGGAAATTAAATCTGAAAAACACACTACAGAGCCACACAAGGCTCCTGTTATTTGAGCTGTGAAACATGGCATTTGATGTGATGAAATAAAACAAACAAGTTAATCAAGACAAAACTAAAACTCAGAAATGAAATGGTAAAACGATTAATTACAGAATTCTCCATATTCAACTCATATTCAGAGACTAATATCCTCTGATTTCATTAGCTATTTTATTTGACTGAATTGATAAATATTTTATTGGACCATTTTGAAAAGCTCTCTTATGGCTTTAACCATGTGCTACCACACCTCCAGGCAGTATGTAGTTTTGGCATCCAAAGCATCTGTATGTGTAGTGGTGGGCTGAAATACAAGTTGTTCAGTTCAGGTTTGTCACGTTGGAGAAGCTAGTGATGACAATAAAAGTCAATTAGGAAATAATTTTTTTAAATTAAAGATAAAGCAGATCAAACCAAAATGTATTCCCAATTTTAATGATCATTTGTTTGCACTACCCCCTGCCAACAGATAATTGCATATACAGTAAGATCAATCTGGAGTAATATGAAGTCACACAAAATGATGCAAAATTATATTTATTTATTTGTCTCCACCCATCTACTGTGGAGGGCACTAATGCATTGACAATTATTAGAAGAAAATACTGAGTGAATGCAGATTGAGTAAACCCTGTCCAGGTATCCATGTGCAGTTTGAGGGTGACCAGTCCCCCCTTCATACACCATCATCCTGAAACAACTAAGGTCTCAGTGAATTCCAAAATTGGCAAGCTCTTCTGTCCAAGGTCATGTCTGTTGTTTCCCAAAATAACCAGGAGCAACAGTGTCCCAAGTGCAACACTTTGTACACTGTTATCTTTAGATGCACAGACGGGAGCTGTATTCTTAAAGATGTGTCAGAATGGAAGCTGTGGATTTGTTTGAAGTCAGCAGGCCAGAGAAAGTTAACCCCCCTTCTACACCCAACACCTCCCACAACATGTGTTCTCTCTGTTCTGCCCTCATAAAGCACCCCTATCCATATATACTGGAAAGGCTTCACCTTAGAGAACATAAAAAAGGTAAACTGTGTGGACCACACATATATTTTTTTGTAATTTCACACAATGCAATGTAAATGATGCCATGGAACAACAGAGAATGCAAAGACTTTGATGTGAAAGAGAGAATTATTTTTAACTGTAGCAGCTGAAAGCAAGGTCTAACACTTGCAGACAAAAAAGGACAATATAAAAATGAACAACTGTTCAATATATATATAGTGAGTGTTATGTACAGTGAGTATATGACAACCTGAATTCCTGGAACTCGCATTAGTTACACATCGATGATCGTGGCCAAAGACACTTGCCTAAGGGCCCTGGAAATGCCCAGGCCATGTGGGCCAAGAATGGGCTGTGCCCTCACAACACCAGCCTGTCCTCGCCCCCTTCCTGGATGACTTGGCCGATGGAGGCCTGGCTCTGGGCCCTCAGGAAGCACTGCCGCTTGCACTCCATCAGCTGCTCCAGGTCCCGCCACATCTTCACCTGCTTCATGTTAGGTCCATGGCTCTCCCGCACTGCCTTCTGTGTTTCCCGCAGCTTCTGCTCTCCCACAAGAGTGAACATGGTTTTTAATTCAGTCTGTATGAAACTCATGACTTCATAATTTTGAGTGTTTGATTTACAAGTAATATGATTACTTTTGTGTACCAATCATAGGATGTCAAAGTAGAATTTACAGGATTAAAGTGACTAATATCTCTAGTACAATTTCTGTATGTGTTCTTCATAACCTCACCTTCTTGACCTTGAAATAGTTCTCCCACATTAGTGAGACTTCCACAAATGTTGGGGAAACAAGTGGGTGGAGAGATGAGATATGAAGTATGTGACTGCTTAATGTGGGTTTAATTACAGTAATGCTGTCCTAATACATTGAAGGAAGTTTACAAATGAAACTGACAAAGCATTTTCAAAACATCTTGTATCTGAAATGAAATCATTCATACCCAGCACGCAGCAGTGACCTGGTGGCTGGCAGATGTTCTGCCTTTGATGTCACTTCACTCGCCCTGGCTCTCTCACTGTGGGCACTTTAAACAGTGTGCTGAATTGAATAGAATATACCCTACATATTAATGTGGTTGGTTACCTGTATGCAGGCACCACAGCAGAAAAAACCTCACAGGCAGTTTATTGAGTCTTTGCTCATCTCAAGCAAATGTGAAAGCGAACCCGAGAACTTAAGCCTGTCAGAATAAATACCCATTTTATGCTTTTACTGCCAGACTGACCCATTCCGCACCATAGATGGGAAAATGAGTGCTCTGAGCTGCCCTGCTTGTATGCAGAGAGGGGTTGACGAGCAGATCAACACTAATGCACAGGGGAATAAAACACCAGAGGCCCCATGCTAGAGTCATTAAGTGTGCCCTGCATGCACTGACTGGATTGTATGGGACTGATAGGCCGGATATACTGGAGTACATGAAAATTGTTTATGTTCCACCACCTGGACCTACAGGCTGAGAATGGTGTAGAGTGTGTATTTCTGTTCACAGTTCAAGTGGTTTGGCTGGAGCACCGGTGCTGTTACTTTGGCCATGCCCTCTCTCTGCATTGAGACTGTGTTGCTCCAGAGAGGGTTGGGGTTTGCAGGTAGGTTTGCTATGGTAGTCGGGGAAAGATGGGGGTTGGGTTGTGGAGTTGAAGGGGGTGGGGATTCCTGCAAGGCTGGCCCCAACTGGCTTGTTGGGGATTAACTGTTTCACGTGCCACTAAAAACAGGACCTGTGCAATAGGTGTACAGTTTGTGAAATAGTGGCCAATGAGCCTCCCCTTCTCACCTTGCCCAAACTCTCCTGCTCCGTGATATTCTTCATGTACTGCTCCCTAGAAAGAAGAGACAGGAGTCACTGTTAGGCTACGGAGAAGCTCAGTTACGTTGTGTCCCATTTAATAAATATACATATTCATCTTATAGATCATGACATGGGAATGGGGGGCGCCTCAAATACATATATAGAAAGTCATTCATTCTCTTGTCTTTTCATATGTAAAACAGGCGTTCAGAAGCTGAACAGGGACTGTGGTTGTTTGTTGAGCTTAAGGGGGTCATTTGCAGCTGAATTTTCCCAATACAGTGGGGGCAATGAGGTCATCAACAGTGCATGATGGTCTCCTGTAATTGGACCACCTTTCTTAAAGCTTCTGAACAGCAACAATGTCCACTGAATGCTGACAGCTGGTGCCTTTTCTCTTTTCAGAACAAGAAGGGTTATGTATTTCAACCCAGTATACTCTCTACTGGCCCCACTGTAGTGTATTTGCCTTACCCCTTTGTGAAGAGCTAAAGGTCCCCTTCTAATGTTTAACTCATCTCACTAACAAAAATAATCTTGAGGCTCAGCACTGGTTTTCTGAGATTGACCCAGCAGAATACATTTATTCAAACTGAGCAACTGGGCGTTGCGGTGAGTGTGAGCTAATGCGGGGTCACCAAAGGCAGCAAGCGCTGCAGTGCTAACCGATATAATACAAACTCTCCCACGCTAGGCGCCTATAAATTACTGAATACACCACAGGCAGGAACAACAGCTGAAACCACTGGTGGTAGAACCTGCTATACAGTAGGTAAAGGAAAGTATACACATAATCAGCCACATACTTAAGTCTGTTTAACTTGTAAAGTCAAAGAAGATTTCCCCTGTTGTCTTTGTTATGCTAACGACATGGTCACATGTAGTGCTAAGAAAGAGCCACCTTCCCCCACAAAGGCAGAGTTTTTTGAAGCCATGTGGCCACAGGAGTAGGGGCAGATGGTACATGTGGGCCCACCTGATGGCTTTCCTCCTCTCTTGAGGGTCAGGAGATACATAGGCCTTCATTTCATCTGCTGCCCTCTCCATTTGCATGTTGATGATCTGCAGAGACAATGGGAGAAAAAGAAGCACAAAGGTTCAGGTGTCTGTTCATGGCACAGGTGTCTATGGAGAAAATGCAGCCTTGCCATGTAATAGGCACTTACCTCTGTCATGCAGTTTATGTAGTGGTATCGGCTTTCCTCCTGTCCCGTTTCTTCCCTAAGTGCCCTAACTTCCTGTGTGGGACACAGGGACAGGTCACATGGCTGAACAGTAATAAAGACCATGAGCAAGATCCATGCCATTTATAGATGTAATAAAAAAGTGTACTTGTCTTCCTTATGCTGAGGTATGTGGTCAAAACTTTTTAACAACTATATTGGTTTTCAAAATATGGATACTATTATCAGGCTACACCAAGACTCCTCATCCCTTTGGGTCCCAGGGTACAGTCATTATGCAGGACAGCCTGGTTACAGGCAGTGACTTGCAATAATTGGTTTCAGTACCAGTACTGTACTTGATGAGGGCTAATTATAAATATTTTCTTAGGCAGCAGAAGCCCCAGGAGTCAGCTTGTTGTTTCCCCTCCTTGTTTGTAAGGAGAGACTTCCTTGCTGTATTCAGTATGGTCTGTGAATGAGCAGAACACTGCCATAAATACTTCTCACTAGGGAGAGTTCACACACAGCGTTCCTTTCCACATACGGCTACGGTTTGCGGGTAGCAATTTTTTTTTTCAATAACGTTTTTTTTTCCTTTTCTTCCAATTTCGAATGGGCAAATTGTATTCATAGGCCCATTCCCTTCACTGCACTCTAATTCAGCAGAGCTTAGACACGCGATCCCTAACATTTGTAGCCAGCCACCTCTGCAGGCTACCAGGTGGGCTGTGCAGCCATTGTGCCGGAGGACTGCACTATATATATATATGCAGCTGGCACAAGAGGGCTGATGCCAGTTTAACCAAAGGCACTGTGCAGTGAGGAAGTGGGAGTGCTTTGCTGACAGCAAACCCCCCACCATGGGTGACATTGCAGCCAATAATATGCTGCCCAGCAGGGCCACACCATGAGTGTGGGACCATCTCTGGGCTGCAAACTCCAAACTAATTTTCAGCTTCAGTGAGCCTGAGGACATGCAAAACCCCCGGGTTTGGGTGGGCACTAAAGGGTCATTTCTGTATTGTGGTCATCTCTATGGTATGTAAATAAATGTGGTTACATTTCAAGCCATGGGCTACTCCAGAAAAAGAGCTTTTGCTTTACCCCTCAGTTATATAAGTCAGAATGATGGGACTGTGACAACCGCTACAAACTATAAACTAGATTTAAAAATTTGCAGTTTCATTTTCTTCTTTCAATTACCTGCAAATGACAATGAGTGAGGTAACAAAACACAAAATGATTTCCTGAATTTTTAAAAATATATCTTTATAATATAACATTAATATATCTGTATGTACACAAAGTAACAATTGTCACAACAATCTTTTTCAACAATCATACATCAGCTAAACTAAAGGCACAGAGCCAAACTGAGTTATGTCTCCAACTTAATACCTATACACAGCCTAAGAATATAAACATGGATTAATTTTAAAGCCAATGACCTGTCCAACCATGGACCACAATCAGTGTAGTGGGACCCCTTTTTAAAGAGGTCATGGTTGTGATTGTGAACAAGTTTGCATATACAGAACAGTGGTTATTACCTGCTCCAGTTTGGACCGATTGCTCTCTAGTCCAGCGGCACAGCTGTCATACTGGGCTTTCTTTTCCTCATACTCCTGTGTGAGCTCCTATTAGGACACAGGCACATGCACACACACATACACAAAAAACAGCCATGGAAATGTTGACATCACAGCATCCTCGTCACTCACCAGCTTTGTCACCTCGATGGGCTGGAACGCATTTAATAGTTTTGAGAGCTGGTGAGAACACCTCAACACCTGTGCAGCCCCACGTCAGGACACACGTGGAAGACACATCCTCTGATCCCGCCAACATTCCACTGCTCTCCTGTTCCACCGCATTATCATCCCCAACAAAGGTCATGGCATCAGATTAGCCACATCATGTGCCTTCTCTCCCCTCTTTCAATCCCTACCTTCCCTCATGAGGCTGCTTATCATGAAGACATATTACTTCTGTGGGATCTAGTGGATAATTTCCTATGGAGAAGCATGGTAAAATATGATCCACCTTTCTTAGGGTGTAGCTAGTTTAGCATGCCAGAATGCACCTGCAATCAACTTTGTTTCACCCAGTGAACATGGAATGGTAACTGCAATGAAAAAAATAAAATAAAAAGCAGTTAAAATACTTGTTTGTTGTGGGCCCCCAGGTAAGACATGTTTGTGAAGCAGACATGAGCTTTGTGACTGGGTGATTGAATCCAAGCCATGCCATTACTGGCCGTGAATGGAGGTCTGCCTTGGCAAGATAAAAATTGGCCCAATCCTGTCAGGGTATGATGAATACTAAATGGTTAAATTAGTTAGTGTCATGGATCTCTAGCAGCCACTCCAGCCTGGCTGGGAATCTGCAAGTGTATATGCAGACTTTGTCATCCTGCATGTCATCCTCTGATATATATGCAGACTTTGTCATCCTCTGATGACACAGACATCAGAGGATTTAATTGGTGGTAAATATACAGTATAGAAGGAAGGGAGGCCTTATTGTCATATGAATTGGAGGAGTCAGGCGTACACGACTGCCTTGTCCCATGTTGATGGGAGAGGGTTGCTCTGGGTGGCTTAATGGTTCAGTGTGTACTGTTGCAAATTACTTTACGAATTACAAAAGGAATATATATATATATATATATACACACACACACACACACACACACACACACACACACAAACAAACATACATACACAAAGTGGCTGACATGGGTGTGTGTGTGTGTGTGTGGAGGACGGTTTTATTAATGTGTAGAATTTACCTGGCACTGCTGCCTCAAAGGTCTCAGCTCTTTAATCACTGGGGCCAGGGCTGACTTCTTCTCCACAATCACAGAGTTCAGCTTCTTAACCTTAAAAGGCAGACATTTCAAAAATACCAAATCAAAAATTCCCTTGAAGTAAGGTGGTAAACATGACTTATCCTTGATTTGCTTTTTCCAAACAAATCAATGCTTGACTAAAAATAAAAATGTATTATGTATGCTGTTATAATTTTAGAAGGGGAAAAGGTCCTCTATAGCATTGGCTCCCCCTGTGTATGCTGGCTTTTGCTCCAAAATTATTTAAGTCACTGAACACACATGTTATTTAACTTTGTGTTTAAACTGATATTTAACAAGTAAATCTTTGCTCAGCAGAATTACTTTCCTCTTAACTCTTAATTTTCATAAATTATATAGTTTCAAGGAGATTCAATATGTCCACACTCTTTAGTATTTAGGACATTCAGCTGTAGGCCTATCACTTCATTGATACAAAATGTTAAGGAATTTCTTTCTTTTAAAAGGAATTATTGGCCCTGAAAAAATATCTAAGCATTAGTTGTCTGATATCTGATGACTGATTAAAAGTCCTTAAATGACTGGTGAATATTCAAAATGAATAGCATTGCATGGGTAAATAATCCCTTGTAAAACATCAAAGTATTGTATTAAAAATTATTCATATCTTTTCATATTTCTGGTACCCTAACCTGGTTGGAACAAAAAGCAGCATACATGGGGGTACTCCTGGACCAAGGTTGAGAGCCACTCCTCTACTGAGAGAGACAGGTCACCATTAGATTTGAATGGTCTTTGAAATAATGGTCTAAACCTTCATATGGATGTATCCACAAAGTATACTTTCTATCTTTGCACATAAAGATCAAACAGCCTCAGCAGATGTCCCTCAGTAGATATCATCCTGGATCTCCTTTCCTACACCAGCCGGAACAGGATTGAAGCAGAGGACATGAGCAGGGGCATCTAAAGCCTTTTTCAACGGGTGCCAAAGTCATAAGGTCAGCAAATGGTCCCTTCGTGGCAAGGGACCGGTATGCCAGAATCCCTATCTGAGACCGTCGTCATTGCCAAGAATCAGTTCTGCCAGCCACAAACACGACTGCCCCTCAAACCCCGGTCACTCTGTAAAGACCAACATCTTGGACCGAGGCCTAATCGTCAGCAGCCTGCTCCATCCGTGCTTAATAGCTGCTGGATGACAAACTGGCGACTGGGTCATATTTGATATTTATTGTGCGTTGCATTTGTGCAATTGTGAGTGGCCTCCTTTCTCCCAAATGCAAGGAAAGCAGAGCAATCATTTTGTTTTAGTGAGGGGGATAATTCAATATTGTAATGACAGACCCTATAGTTATGGATTTAAGTGGCTCTTAATGAGCAAGAAAAGGAGTATGTTTGTACAACAAAGAGATTAATAATCCTGGCAGAGGTATACAGAGGATATTGCCAGCAACAGGTGGTCAAGGGTGAGGGTAAGGGGTACAGGTATAGCTTTTAGGAGTGAAATGGCACACTCAACAATATCTCTAGAGGGGTTCCCTCTCATTTGTTCACCATTTCAGACATGTCGTCCAGTGTGCGTCCTTTCATCTCGTCCAGCTCGCTTTTGATGGCTGACACCCTCTCCAGCTCCTCCTGAGTGTCGCTGTACCCTGAGATCCCCTTCTTTGCTTCAATGGACTGCTACACTCGCACACACCAGACAGACAGAGCAACAGGCAAAGTTACAACACATCACAGACATTGGGGAGTTGCTTATGTGTCTCAGATAAGATATGCTTTACTGTTCCTTCAGACACATCTAAGTGTGGTTGGATACATTTTGTATACCTTGCTATCAAAAGCATTTTTTATTACACAATTCACTGGAAGAAGTTTGATGAGTCAATGATCTCATTATGAAAAGCCGATAGCCTAGTGGCTAAGGTACATGACTGGGACCACTGAGGTTGGTGGTTCAAGTCCCAGTACAGCCACAGCATAAACACCATTGCTGTTGGGCCCTTGAGCAAGGCCCTTAACCCCACATTGCTCCCAGGGGAGATTGGCCCTTGGTTAGTTTACTCAACTGTAAGTCGCTTTGGATAAAAAGCGTCAGCTAAATGACAGTAATGTAATGAAAAGAACTTAAGGGGGTCATTGGTTGTAGTGTATGAACAAGTTGAAATCCATTGTGTCTTGCTGTTTCTATTTATGCCTTTTTGTTGTCATATACCCTGTCAAATATATCTTTGAGGTGCAATGTCATCTGATGATGACAGACAAATGTCTTGCAAGTCGTGCTTTTAGCGCGTTATCAGTTTATTTTTTTGCACACGGGTGGATGCACCATGACAAAGGATCCCAATCTGATTCGATCGCCGGAAAGTGTGATGCCACAAAATTGATGTGCAGCCCCCCCACCACCCCCGCCTGTGTGCCTGGAGCCGTGTGGAGTGCTTTGGCAAGGGTTATGTCCACACGGGTGTCCCAACATCAGCCCGACACCTGAGACTGCAGAGCACTTTGTCCTTTCAGCCTCCACTCTAGAATGGTGCCAGTGCAAGCAGCAGGGAGGGGGTTGGGGGGTTTCCACTTATGTGTGATACTCCGTCTGGGATTTGCATACCCTAAATCAGTGGGCTGTGCCCTTTTACATGAGCTAACAAGGGAAAAAAACTTGTCACAGAAGAAAATGTATATCCAAACAAAGAGAAGAATACAACAAGTTAAAAAAGTAAAGAAAGTAAAATATCCCGACAAATTATTAGTAATATAATTATCAGATTACATTTTTAACAAAGGATTGCTCACACCTGTCTGTAAATACTCAACACCATAGAAAGACCACAGACATAAAAAAGGAAAGCATGCAGTCTCAAATGTACAATTCAAACCAAGAAATTAAGGGTTGCCACTGGCCTGCACTGATCATTCAGGAGCCCCTTTCAGTCAGTCCCCCATGCCTCCACCCCCCCACCTCTCACAGCTGTGACAGTTTGCTCTGCACAGGCTCTTCTCTGGTGCACTGTATGCTTTTCCTCAGCAAGACTCAGAGGGACCTTAATCAGACACTCACAGCCAGTAGGTGATTTGTTCATTTTTACAGGGGGGATGGTCCAATGGGAGTACCTCCCTGCCCCCACACCACCAACCAGCACACACATGTGTAAAATTGGGATGGCAGGTAAACAAGGGGGATGTATTTTGGTCATTTTGCAAACAAGGGGGATGGTGTTCCCCCTCATCCACCCTCAAATTGCCTACTGCTCGCAGAACTACTTGGTACTGAGGCTTGTAACAGATACTTGAAGTACATGTAATGTGCATTCAGGTCATGTGCATGTTCTGTCAAAGGATGACCTGAGGTAAGCCCTTAAGGGAGGACGGTAAGCACAGAGAGCGCTGTGAATATGGGACACTGGCATATTGTAAAGTAGAAAGAAAGGGGCAGGTTGGAAACTAATCTGTCCCACTCTTGCAGCAACAAATTGCCCACCACTGGGTGTGGGAGGAGTTATGGGGTTGACTGACAGCTCATTGTGGCAGGGGCGAATGGTCTGTGATGAAAAAGCAAGTGGGGAGGGAATGGTCAAGTGCAGCTTGCGGCCTGATGAGGGGAAAAACGCATTCTCTGTGCGTCAGACTCTCGGAGCAGATGCAGCCTTCACAAATAGCAGCGGCTCAGCCTTCCTGCGTCAGAACGGCTATCAGCAAGTCGGGAGCAGGGAGGGTTAAGAGGTGTGAAATCATTTCTAGGAAGGTTGTGTCACTTCACAGTTAGGGCAATTTGCATCGACTGGCATGACACGGTCAAGGGGTGTGTATGTGTATGGGGGGGGTGACAGGGGCCTTGGATTACCAGCTGCTGCTGGACGGCTTCATGGCGCTGTTTCAGGATCTCCTCTGTCCTCTGCAGGATGCCATACTCTGCCCTCAGATCCGCTATCTCCTGCCTCTTCTTCTTGAACACAGTGCCCTTGCTGCGCAGTTTCACTACAAACCGTTTAAACTGCAACAAAGTGGAAAGACACATAAATGGCTACGTGAAAACATTATTTTGATGTTCTATCCCACTTCGTTCTGTGACTTGTAATTGTAATGCGATGGTGAGTACTGTGCACCACTTGTACAAAAGTGATTGGAGTCCTTTTGTGTGGATAATCAAAACAATTTGCAAGACATATCTGGCTTATTTTCTACATGGAAGCTGTTAATACTAACATCCCTAGTGCTATTGTGTTCAAAATTGAACAAATATTACACTAGCTATTGGTTGCTTGTTCTAATTAAACATGGACAGTGCTTTAATACTCTTGGATATTTCCCCTTGTGCTCTAGTTTAAGTCAATCTTGCTGTTCATTCAGAAGTGACAGGAATGCTGTGGGAATTGAACACCTTGTCACAAAGCCATGTGAGAAAAGGGTAGACCAGCCAGCACCTCAGTCAGACATCAGCCATGACAGGGGTTCTTCCAGGCAGGAAACAAACATACATCCGCCACTGCAAAATATGACCCACCGCTCCGTAAGAGCCAGCATATTTGAATTCACATGACAAAAGGGGACTTGACTTTGTTTGCAGAATTTAAAAGTTACACATGGATATCAGATCAGACCTTGATATAATAAGACAGGCAGGGAATGTGGAATATAATGGTGTTCTCCAGGACCACCTCTCCTGACACAGAGCTGGACTACATTTTGACATCCCTGGGCTCCAAGCTTCTATTGCACTAATTAGTGCCACTACAGCAATTTTTTGAGAATAAAGAGAGTGAGAACTGATGGAGGGAACAAGAGATGGAGAGGGGGAGGGACAAAGAGAGAGAGAGCTGCCAGAGAGCACTACCATGGCTTTGTACCCTGCAGTGTTAGAATACATGAAATGCACTTGGAGAAAACAAATGTTTGAGTGATGGGATGGCAGGGGTCGAGGTGCCCAGGGGACGTCTCTGTGATCTGTGGGAGAAACTCGACCCCTCGGGCACAGGGCCAGGGGTAAAGCAAACATCTTCATATGGCCAATCCCGAAAAGCTTGGCCCCCAGCATACTTGCCCCCACACTCCCCCCACCCTTTTTCAGTCTGGGTGCTGTGAGGCACCAGCATAGCCAACAGCTATAAATGTTGTCAGAGGTGGAGGGGAGAACGACCCCCAGAAATCACAGAATGTGCTGTATGCCACTTGGAGCATGCTGAGCTTGTGTGTGTGTGTGTGTATGTGTGTGTGTGTGTTATAGAGAGAGAGAGGGAGAGTTTATGGGTTTGAGTATTTTGGGACACCAAGGGCAGACAAGGTTGGAGAGAATTAGCTGGGGAGAATAATGCCGCATAGCACTCCATTGTCACATATGCCTACCAAACAACTGTGGGCAAATAAGCTAATGAAACCATTTTATTCTTTAAATTATTTATTGTGGCACACACTAGAGAGCTCTTCAAAATAGAGGCTGGAGCTGTGGTGTTAAAAGTTGGATCATAACTACATGTAAAATCCAAAACCTGGTAAACCGCTCCAAGACTTTCAGAGAAATAGTATTTGAAGAATGACTCATAGCACTGACTTGCAGTTCAACGCAAGCTGAGGTTAACACACCTGCAGAAAATGTTTTCCTTAATATTTTAGCTAAGATATTGACTGTTTCTTAAAAAAACATTGCTCTACTTTAGATTGGTTAAATATTTATGCCTTTACATTCAGATGTGTGCCAGTATCTATGCTGAAAAGATTTGTATTTATCTATCCTATATATATCCAAGAAAAAATCTAAGACTGACATCTCCTTTTCAAAATAGATCTACCCATGAAAAAAGCATGAACACACATTCACAAGAATACAACAGACAATTGTTAAATATGACAAGAGTATAATATAATTTATATTATATAGTATATATAATTTATAAATGACTCTCAGAAGCACTGCAATTCAGGTGTGGCTGATACTGTGTGATTCTTTTATACCAATGATACCTATGTAAAAACATAAATACAAATGGAAGCAGAGGCCTTTCAAGTTAAGCACAAGACCTTGGAGCAATTACAAGACAAACAGTCCAAAACTAAATCCTGAGTGTGCCAGCGTTTACTGTAGCTGGCATTTCCCTTGGGCAACCCATTCTGTAATTTGCCTTATTGTTGCCCAAGGAGGGAAGATATTAGTTGGCAACAGAGAATAACTCAGATATGACACATGCCTACAAATATAATTGAGCTTTTCAAATTGGGGAAGAAATTAAAAAAATTCAAGTTGATTAAAAGAGCTACCTTTAAGCTGTAACAAGAAATATTTGTTTAATATGTACACACTGTTAAGGTATATACAATTATGTACACATTTATATTGAGTATTATATAAACTTCAAAACACACAAAGTACAATAATTGTTTTACTCAATAAGCTGTGCCAAATTAGAAGGAGATCAACGTAATGGGCTAAAGGAAGATGAGCTCACAGTCAGTGTGGATATTGCTCAGATCAGCTACGCACTTTCTGTGCGACACATGCTGTTCGTCAATGACAGGATGGAACATACCTCTGATAAAACTCGCTGTAGTAACAAAGCACACACCAGTGCACAAGCTCTCAGAGTGTAAATAAGCACGGATCTTTTCAACCGCTTTAAAATAAGATAAATCCTTAGACCCCTTTCCCACTCTTTCCTTTCCCCCTCTCCACCATACTACCATAAAAGGGTGCTCTCCATCTCACCCTGTCATGGACAGCCCTATCTCTCTCTCTCGTGCTCTCTCTCTCCGACTTCAGTTATCCATCACTTGGCTTCCTCATTCTAAGTTTGGACTGGGGGCTTTGGACAGAGGTGACCAGTATCCAGACAGGCTGATAAAATCATACAGGGAGCGGGTAGGAGAACAGAGTGTGCTATTTCCCACATGCAGTCCCAGGTCCTCCCCTGTCTGACAACGTCTCAGTACGTTTAGAGGGAGGGGCGACGTGTCCAGAACATCTGCTCGTAAAACACTCGAGACAGAACTGACCAGGGCACAGGCATGGGCCAACATAGAACTGTTTATGGCCACACGCTGCTCTGGTTGGCTCAGAAGGATTAACGGCAAGGCCCCTGCCTCGATTTAAAACAATTGTTGAGCCTCTTCTCCTTCATCTTGTGCAGCCACACACTTCTGCACCACATGTCTCGAAGAGTTAACTTCTGCCTCGGCACATGAATCAAGTATGATACTGCGCTATATGTGAAAGACTACTTGTCACTCTGTCAATGGGCTGCTGCACTCCTCCTCTTTATGATCTAAGACAAATGGTCTACTGAGACAAAAATTCATTCACTGTAGATAAGATTTGTTTATTTTCTCTGAGGTGGTGGGGAGGGGGAGCTCTTTTTCCGTGTTTAAGTAGATATATTTAGAAATTGGATTATACAACCGTTTGTAGGAAAGAAAAACATTTTTGGTGATTTGAATGATACTGCCCAGTTACAGGGTCGTCTTTGGTGATCTATTAATATCCCTTTCATGGGAATGCAGAAGGCTGAGGCAAAAAGGATAATGGACGCTTGTCCAGTAGTCCCCTCTGTGTTTACTGAAGTACATAAATAGCAGCTATTAAAATCTGCCATGTTTACCTCATGCTTACGTACATTATGTTACGTCAGCTGCCTCAAGAAGTTTTTTTGAAAGGAGACCAAGGAAAGAAGAATGGTTGACACAAATGACCCAACATTCAGCAGGAGCATACAAAAAATGACATTATACCTTCAAGGCAGATGAAATGAAAACCTCTCTGCAGCATTCTCCCATTAAACATTTTTAAAGGCCATCCAGATACCCAGTGAAAGCTTTATTATGACAAAAACCACTGAGTTCAAATTACATTGGATCCTGTTTTCTGTCGCAAAATTAGAATTTGGAAGTTTATATTTTTATTAATCTTCAAACTAAGCTACATCACTTTCAGATTATTTGCACTGGCCTTATATAATTCATTTTGGAATCCTTGTCCCAGACCTGTCTAATCTTTTTTAAATCTTGTAAAAACACAACTATTGTCCTGGGAGGGCAGAAGTTGCCAATACAAACGATTATCATAAACAGAACATCATGTGAGTCTCCTTGAGATTACGGCTAAACAAATCTTACTGTATATGACAGGCAACTCCCTATGGCCACTGTATAGATTACCATTCAGTTCCATTTTGATGTTCACTATGCTGCTCAGAGTTGGCATTTGTAGTCTTGTTCAATCTGGGATGTTAAGTGTGTTGCAGTAACCTGAAGTTGGGGTCCATGTTTAGTGTGGAATGTTGTTCGGTGTAAAACAGGGTTTAGAATAATAATCAATGTTCAATTAAACAGGTTATAGTGTTGTGGTCTGTGTTCAGTAGGGTGTTCAGTGTGGTGTTCAGAGAGGCATAGAACTTAGTTTGTTGGTGAGATGGCGTGTGCATCTTCTGCAGGAGTGTGTGCAGCTTAGTATGGTGTAGTGTTAAGTGTGGCATGAGATTCAGAGTGCTGATTATTATTCATGGTAGTAATGGTGCTTGGTGTCCTGTTTTCCTCAGTTTAGTGATCACCGTCAGGTGCTGATATTGATGTGAAATAGTGTTTATTGTGAAGATTGGTTATTTGCGATCACCATCCACTGTGATGATGTTCAGTGTTATGAGATAAATGTGTTGTCATTGACACTATTGTGGGGGACATATTATGGTGGTGAGGGTGCTTAGTATGGCAGTGTAATAAGATGTTCAATGTGGTGAGTAGTGTTCAGTAGGGTGTACCGCTACCTCCTCTCCTCGGATGACCTCGGTTCCATCAAGGTCTCGGGCCTGGCTATTCTTCTGGTTCAGGTCTTTCTCACACCCAGCTAGCTCCTCGCGTGCCTCTTGTAGCTCCTCTGCCTTTGCCTCCTTCTTACGGGCAATGATGGAGGCCTGCATGGGTCAAACCATGCATTAATCCTGCACTTTGAAAGGTTTTCATACTTATCAATTTCAGTTTTCACAAATGTCCAATATTCAGCCCTCACAGAACCTCTCTCCCTTCCAGTCTATCTTGACTGGTGCAAGTTGAGAAACTTAGGGTCAGTTAGGGAATCTAGCCATGCCACAGACCATGTCAGGGTGTCCTAAGGGCTGCTTGAAGAATTGGAGAAATTAGAATGAATTTATCCTTGCAACCAAAGGAGATTTCCCTTGTTTCTCAAAATTGCATACTGCACATTAAAAACTTTCAAGTACAGATTAAATTTGATCAATTGCCATCTAACTAACAAACCAAGGCAAGACAATTACTGTAACTATTTTACATTGACCCACTATCTGTTCAAAGTTTGATACTTTCTAAAGTTATAATATTGTGAAATAAATTATTTCATTCTACATTAGTAGTAATAGTAGTAATTTTCCTCTCTTTGATAATCTGAAATGTATACGCATTTTCTACAGGTCTTCAATAAGCAATTCAGAAAACAAAAATATTCACTGAGTGGATTTAAGGTCTCCTTGTTCAGTCCATACATTTAGACACAGTCTTTATATTGACATATCAGAAGTCACAGGGAAACAGAGCTTAACATATTACTCATTGCTCTTGTATTAATGCGCACATTGTCAAACAACCTTTCTCTGTGTTTTATACAATCCCCACAATTTGAAATCCTTCCTTTATTATTTATTTTAATAAATTATTTCCTTGTTTTACTTTCACACAAAAAGAATGTGTGTCAGTGCTTACAAACCTTTCCCATATCCAGTCTAAATTTGGCATCAGACTGCATGCTGCATGCCATATTTTAGCCTTATATGGTACTGTTAAAAAGCCAGGGGTAAAGAATTCATCAAGGGAAGAGATAGTGAAACTCTCTGGGGAAAAGGGGATGGGAACTTTGGTCGTGCTGTCACAAAGGGTTGTACTTCACTGATGTTTATGCTGTTCACCTGGAATAGTGGGTTCTTACACACAGGGTCAGGTCATATAGTTCAGAAGATAAAACCAAAGACAGCATGTGCCTCAGTGCTAACGGAAAACCACACAAAGCAAACAGCAAACCCCTGCTTTGCTGGAGTGGTAGGAGCAGGATTGCGGTGTGCATGTGATGGGCAGTGAGCACTGCAGCTTCTTTCCTCTCTACCCTGGCTATAGAAAAGGTACAGCTTTGCAATATCAAAGAAACATCTGCTGGAGCCTCTGCATTAAATGCACAAATGACACAGGGCCATATGTGATTTAAATCTGGTTTCAAAGTGACCAAAATGAAACACAGGCCCCATATCATTACTTTAACAAATGAGAGAGGATGAATCGGGTAGCTCAAACAACCTTTTCGCTTGTAGGTTCAAAGCTCTGCATGGAGTCTTTCAAATGCTGAATGTTAACAATCCAGATTAAACAACTTTATACACACACAACAGAGCCAGCCTTGCTACACCCCACTCAGCTCCATCCCAGATTAAAATCACTGTGTCTTGCTCAAGGAAATATGTGCCTCAGAACATTATCAGCATTTCGAGGCATACTGCACCAAAAAAAATGGCCTCAAGTCTCTGCTTGTATTCACTGGTTGACCATATCTGATAGCTGGCATTTCTAACATACAAGCCCTGGTAATGTCATACTCTGATAGAGCCTGTAGGTCTGAGATAACACTTGTATTACACTTCCATTTCCTTGAAAGACAAAACAGACTCCCATTTTGTTTTTCAAGGCCATATCCAACTGAACACTATAAATTCATATTAAACCGGAGTGGATGTGGAGCAGATGTGCACTAAAACGTGTTTATAAACATAATTAAAGAAGCGTTTTGCTTTTGTTAGCGATAAATGCACACATGCTGTGGATAACAATAGCTTTTTGTGCACGTCATTTGATATTTTCAACCCAGCAAATAGGAATTTTAAAGTAAGATATTAGAGGTACGGCATCAGAATCCTAGTGTTAGAATCTAGCGACATCTACATGAACAACAAACAACTGAATATGTCTCAGTATAGACTGTAACATCAATACACTGGTTACACTGCGATATGCAAAGTCATACTGATGACAAAGTGCTATCTAACTGAACTGCATATCTGTAATGAAAACTATTGAACAAAAGACAGTGTAAATGGTCTCCAGGAGCTGTGTGAGAATATCACCTGTTGTCTGAAGAGAGAGAGCTTGTCATCCATGGGGTCATTCCTCATCATTCTCTTCTCGATCAATTGGTTAATCTGCATGTTTATTTCACGGATCTGGGAAAGGAAGACCAAGAGGATTGTTTAAAGATTTGTATCTGCATATCTCAATTCATCACATGCTCACGCAGCATGAGATGAGACTCAAGAGACCAATCACTCATGCTTCTCCATCTATGCTATTACACTTAGTGAATTCTATGTAGTGTGAGGATTTGTATTTACTTACAACACATTCATTTCATTATATTTAAATATATTTATAAATATAGAAACTGGATGGCAACCTTTTGGGAATTAAAGATTTACTTCATTAATACACCCAATTACTATCAGAATAGCTAAATCCCTGTTTTGTATGGTAAATGAGGTTTTTTTTATACATTTATTGGAAAAATAATGAGGCACTAATGATTATGATACACATTAACAAAATGTTAATCTCTAACTAGCTAACAAGATAAAAACATAAATTTTAAATCACTGTGTTTTACCCATCTAACTAAATGTTCTCACTTCATTGGGGATTACAGTTCCATTTAAATACTTTTTATATCTTCTACTGTGCAAAACAACTTTTAGTAATTTTTGGGTGGTCTTCTTCACCAAAGGCAATCACCATCAGGCCATCCAAGAAACACTAACTCATTACCCTCTTGTAATGTACAGTGAAGCTAACATTTTTACATGGTAGAGAGAGTAATGCAGGGGAAATTGAGAGTCACATACTTAACTAGATCCTTGAATTACGGTCACTTCAGTATGGCACCTATAACTGACAATATGTTTACCACTGGATTGCTTTTTATTCATACACTTTGTTTTGGTTGTGTTCCTATCAGTTTTCATATTCTTATTGCTGTTTAGTGAACCATTCTGCATGCACCACACATGTTGCCCTGAATTATATCTTCTGTAAGTGAGTAAATGTCAATAATGACACAGTTATCAGAGATAGAGATTTGACAAGTTAAGTGTCAGATGGCTGACCTTATCTTCCAGCTCTCCCAGCTCTGCCTGCCCCATGGCTGGCTCAGCCGCAACCTTCTGCAGGTACTGCACCGTTCGCTTCTTGTTTTCCAGCTCTTTGGGTAACTTATCAGTCACCATGTAGGTGTTGAACTTGATCTCCTCCTCGAGCCTCTTCATTAAGCCTGAGCGGGTTAAAGTACATTCTTGCATCTGATCTGACAGCTCAATGCAACATGGAAAAAAAAAAAATCCCATTTGAGTGGGCTTGAGACGAGCTTGCATCTAAGCACAAGTCTGATGTAACAGCTCATTTAAACTATCATGATGACAAATTAGATTGATATTATTCTTTCTTTCCTCTGAGGGATACTCCAAAAATTGTTGCAATAAAAGAGCCTTTAAGATTTAAGTACAATATAGCAACCCACTGGTACCCAGTTAGAAATCTCCTTTAAAATAATTATACCATCATTTCCCTTTCAATTTGGAATGCCCACTCCTTACTGCATGTACTCACTTAAAAATGTCTGCAGCATGCAGTTGCTTCTTTAAATTTCAAAGTCCACCACCCAAGTTGCACGGCTAGTGCATAGGAGGAATAGACAACTAACAAAGCTGGCACAGGAAGACTGGAAGCATTTCCATTGCTTTATCAGACAGGGGAAATACTGCCAACTAAAACCCTTTCTACTGGGGCGAAGCTGGACCCAATCATATGTCACCCCATGGGACTCCTTGTCACAGTCAGCGTTGGCCAAATGAAGATTTGATTCCAGTCAATGGGACATATAATGGCACTTAGGTCTTGGCCTTCAGCTGAATATGTAACTGAAGCAAAAATCGAATTATTTATCATTGCCTGAAAAAAAGAGGAAATCAATCAAAAACCTAGAAACCTGTCTTGCATGACCCTTGAGGTGCACCACCTAAAGGCAATGGAGTTTTCTTTGTAATTTTAGGAAATCCTAGAAGCATTTAAAAATACAAAAAAATGAAAAACAAATAAATGATTTACATAACAAGTGGCTGTCACAATAATAGTATAATTTGTGTAGGTGGTTATTCACCTGTAACAAAGATGCAGTCACCTTGAGAGGAATGACCTTGCTCTGAACATTACGAGTCCATTTGTGTTTTACTTCACAGCCCATTTTTAAAACTGTAAATGCGTAAATCCCCAATTTAGATTGTAAATAGGCTAGCAATGGATAGAGACAGGAGGAGGGCATATGAGGGGGACTAATGGAGCACTTCAAAGGTGCGCCAGATCACTGAGCCTAAATTGATCTAAATCAATTAGCGGCGAAGTAAGTCGGCCCTGGTCCTGTCGATGCTGTTCCCCAGGGTCTGTCCACCCTCTGTGGCATTAGTGGCATTAGCTGGATGCAGACGAACACTCACTCTCGGGCTTGGCATCTGCTGCTGCCTGTCGTAGATCCTTCAGCTGCAGCTGCGATCTCTGCAGTCTCTGCTCTGCCTGAAACAGCTACACATGTGCACACACACACACACACACACACACACACACACACACACACACACACACACACACACACACACACACACACACACACACACACACACACACACACACAATGAGCTGAATCAAACAACACAGCAAAATCAGCCCTCTCTCTGCTCATGTAATGCTCAGATTTCCCACACACTTTCCACTTTCCACACATTTGGTATGTGAGAGACAAATCCAGCTAATGTCTTTACAGATAATACCAGTTCTTGACTCGGTTATGCCTGACCTTAATTAAATTTTCAACAAATTTTCATCCTTTTTTGACCACTCCATTTTTCCCACCCTTACCTGAATTATTTCTCCACTGCAACAACCTTCTTCCACCAAGGAGGCAGCCATGAACAACACTAGCCCTCAGTTCTTTCCACACTACAAATGTGTCCCCAGTTACATACACCTTTGCTGTTGGAGGATCACAAAGTCATTATATACGTGGTTCATGCTCTTACCAGAGCCAGGCCAGCTAGGAGGACCGCTAAAGAGCAATGAGATCAACTAGCTTAACCTCTGTTGTCCCCCGATGAAGCTGAGCCAGTTGATACTTTGCCAATGGGAAACACCGGCCAAAGCCCATAATGGTGCAGGACTCAAAGCTGCACCACGAACATGTGCCTCTTTTGTGTGAACCACCAAGAAGCTTTCCTTTTCTTTTAAAATGCTCCACTGTGAAGCTACATTATAATAATACATGGTATTAATTCCTTCTGCCACTAGGGTGCAATGCACTCATGCTACATTCATTAATAAGGTTTACATCAACCCTGACCTGGCACTAGCCTGCACTGAAACATCACAACAAACAATACTTTGTTCTATTTAATTAACTAGATTCTTGGCCTTCAACCCTTATAAAACAAGTTTTGTTTGTTTAGATCATACAGACATTATAGAGATCAGAGATAACCTGTTACTTTGATGCATTAGTATATACAATGTAATTAATCACAAAGGTAGAAAGGCTCCACTTCAAAGGGTATCAGGCTATATCCAAGTACCTGGTTCTTCTGTTCCTGCTTCTGATGAACAAGTGACTCCTCCCTCTCCTTCTCCACCCGCAGTTGTCTTGCCAGTTCAAGCATGTGCTGGTGGTTGGACACCGACTCCACCTAGTGGACACAGATATCCATTACAAGGCAGTAACATCTTCAATTACCCAGATTGTGTTTCACTGAGCCTTCAAGAGCTACTGCCCTGGCATCTGGTTGCTTCTCCTGGCACCATAATGCATCTAGACACACTAAATTAGCACTTCATAAATACCTAACCCTGTCCTCTCACCAGCTAACTCCTTGGCTTGTCAGATGCATCCTGGATCTCATTAACGCAAGGAATCAGTTTTCACATCTCTGAGATCATGTTTTCATTCCTCTGTTCATGCCTGAGAGTGGCAGGAATTTGGGCAGCATGATCCATCCATTGATAACAGCCTTACCCTCTTCTTTAGGCGCTCCACTCTCTTAATTAGCTGGTCCTTCTCTTCCTCCATTGCACTAATGTCCTGAAATATGAGGAAAATGTTATAATTAGGACAATATGAAGAAATAATGAAATACCTGAGAATGCCTTTTCAATAAATAAAAGAATAAAGCAACAAAATCAGGTTAGACAACAGAATTAGTATTTCTGCCAATTGACATAATCATTCTGTTGGTTTATATGATTTTCTTACTCCATTTGTAAACAGACAGAGCTGTCAATACTTTATTAACTTTGTATTATATTTTATGGTATACTGTCCTTTATCCTTAGACAATTCCTCATCTAAGTTATTGATCCCATTGAAACTTAAGTGAAGTAATTGCTGAGGGCTGGAGAAACAGCAATTCAATGTTTAACTGAGTGACATTTAATTGGTCCCTGAAATGTATTTAGTACAGAAAACAGTCTAGTAAAAAGTATATACTAAATCAGGTAAAAGTAACAAGTTAAGGGGCAGGTAAGGGTCACCATTGAGACTTCTTGTGGATTCACAAAGCACTGTTTCTAATTTTACCCTCCGTATCTCGGCAGCGGAGAAGCCGGAAGTTTTCAGTTGTTCACACTCCTTGTGGTAGCCCTTGAATCCTTCCACCAGCTCCTCATACTGAGAAACACCAGGTTAAGAGTCTAGCATTAGGTTAAGACCACATGAAAAAACCTATCCATGAGATAGATATGTCAATTTCAATGATCTAAAATATGATCTAAATCTCACATATTACAACCCACTGTTAGAAATAAAAATATCTGAGAATGAAAATATACCTTCAAAATAAAAAAGGGTAAATCAAGTGTGTTATTGTGATACTGTATGCTGACTTAAGGTTTATTTGCCAATGGAGCCAGTGAAATGTAAAAAATATATAATGGAATTATGGTTAAAAACTACTGACCAAGTCATACTTGTGCAGTAAATGAAGTTACACCAGCTATACACCTGGCATATGTCCATAATTAAACTACTTAAAAATATTTAAAAGTTACTGCAAGCAAAGGAAGAGACCCCATTTGCATTGCATACTGCCAGCTCACCTGGTGGTAAGTGTCAGCAATAACCTCATCCTGCAGGAATTCAGCAGGCACCTCCAGCTTCATCAGGAAACGTGCCAGGTAAGCCCTCTTCTTCAGCTCTGGGATTCTCATCAATAGCCAGTGCAGGACAGGGTGCACGACTGGCTTACTGCCAGTCACCAGACCCTGTCGAAAACTGCTCCTGCAGGCAGAAAGGGAGCATATCCTGATAGCTGCTTCCTCAGCTAAGCTTCTAAGAGTGTTCTGCACAATGTCATTTCAAAATGCTAAACTCTTTTTTACATTTTTTTTAAAAGCCTAATATAAAGCGACTTTAGAAAACTCAGGCTTTCTTGTAAGTTACCCTGTTAAAGCAGACGTTTAGTAGCAGGATTTTGAGAGATATGGCTCACTGAGAGCACAGGCAACTGTTACAACAGCAAAATAATGTCAGCTACTAAAAAAATACACTCATTGTCCTTTAGTTGCACTCCCAAAAACCTAGTTTTAAACTTGTTTTATGGTCTTATTAAAACGGCACGACTGATGGACAAACTCACGCTTCGGACAAATTTCCTGGAGGTCTGTACTTCAGCATTCCCAGCAAAGTAAACATTCTTTTTGCTGTCTGCTCAGGCATCTCCTCCCGAATATCGATGGCTTGCTGAAATACATACATGTTCTGAATGACTTTTTTTTTAAACTAATGCCGCATTTCTTTGGAGGAAAAATATTTTAAGAGCTTCTTAAAAGAGTTGAAGCATATGCTAAGCTGCTTCAAAAAAGAAACAAATGAGTACATAGAAAAATCACTGTCCCATAGGACACAGGCTCCTGCTTCATTTGATACAAATGCAAGTGTCTGACCCAGAAACAATCTCTGTGAGTGCCAGTTTGCTAATCATTGCATGATAACTTTATAACACATACATGCCTATGATTCCTAATGCCTTCATGATTATTATTTTATGTTCGACTGTTGTACTCAAAATATTTTTAATTAATTACTCTCTAAAATACACAAAGTCAAGACTAACCTTGGGGTCAACCTCAGCTAGAACATCATTGAGAATCTGAAGCAGCTGCATGGGTTCCAGGGAGTCGAAAGTTATAAGATTGAAATTTTTCTTGAAGGGGTCTTTATTGAGCTGCTCCACTATAAACTTTAGTTGCTCACTCATCTTGAGCTAAATGAGAGATTTGAGGACAGAAAGAAAATATTTTTCACACTTAATGTAACATACACAAGGCAGCTTATCCTCAGATATCCTATCGCATATTAAATACCTGAAAACTCTTATACCATAATAGACAAAACAATATTAGGACATGTATAACGCACCGATAAGTTGCGAAAATTACGATAGCTTTGCTATATGTGTCGTGAACAATATGGAATTACAAACTGAACAGTGTTACAAATACTACAACTTGAGGAATACTGTAACTCTTGTAAAATGAGTAATGTCTGACTTAATATTTAATTAAAGCTAAACCCGAACCATGACTAATACTGGCCTTATACATAATCTTAACTAATTTGCCAAATTGACAGCTAATCAGACAGTCACTGATGTGACATTGGCTAAAGGCAAAATAATCGGTAACAAGAAAGTAAAAACGCACGATGGGTAGCGAACCTCGGCTAGAGATAGCTTTCTAACCTTAGTCTACTTAACTTACGAAAGCAAACTTTTCATGGGTCTAAACTTAGATCACTCTGTCAGCTGTAAAACAACAGCAAATTCATATCCTCATTAGCGTTACTGCTGCTTTCTTAGCATTCTAGCTAAGACAGTTCATTTCCAAATGCATTAAATGACTAGCGGTGTAATGTAATTGTTTATTAGAAGCACCTAGCTCACTGCTAAAATATCAGTAGCCACTTACTCTCTTTTGGAACGCTGGAGTTTTAAATTCTACCCAGGTAAACAACAGAAATAGCGACGAGTTTTTTGTTGCTCGGTCTTGGAAACCAGAAATAGCGTGAGGTACAAGATCGGTTGCTAACAGGAAGTTGGGGGGGCAGAACTTCCCGTGATTTTCAATAACCCTTTAGTGGCCACAAAGGGTATTTGAGAAAAACGAAACTTTATTTTAATATTTGATAATCACATGCCTATGTGATAATAACCACTTTATTTATTTATTATCAGCTTGGCCGCCTAATCACATACTGCTCTGTTTTGCTAATTTCTTTAATTTATTAATTTATTCAACTTTCTATAAGAGTGTATAATTAACGTGTTGATGCCATGTTCCAACGTTCCAATGTTTTAACTTCAGGTTATCAATCTGTCAATCAATCAACAGATCTTATTGTGTGAATGTAGAATTTTGTATTAAACAATAGTAATACAATTAAGAAAGTAATCGCAAATAATTACATTCATGATTTTAAAACAGACTCTAGTGAAACGGATTAATACAATTAAGATTGAACTAAGAGTTACTCTTCAATCTCTAGATTTTTAGGTGTCTAATAACAATTGCGGATCACAATGGTCAAGGAAACTTATCTGTTTGGTGTAGGTTTAACAGCCAAATATTACTATGAGTAAAGCATCACAGGAGGGCGCTGTTATATAAGACAAAGTTAACCCTCTTGCAAACTCATGCATGATAAGGAACGTGTTACAAACAGTCCATGTACATAAAAACTCAGATCTCTGCGGGTTTTTGTTTTTCTTTATTACATGCACAGTTCACAATCCCTTGCATTGTACATTTTTCAGCGATTCAGCAAAAGTTAGAATGAACTGTATGAAATGTATGAAACTGATCTGTCAGCGTCGACGAACACAGTCACAACCTTAAAAAATACAAAATTACATATAAGGTACATTGCCAGGTTAAGGTCAGACCATTATGCTTTGTATAGATGCATTTGAGTGTTTCCACATTACAGCCCTTTGGTGCTTGAATTGAAGTGGGATAAGGTCTGGTTTGTACATTGATGGGAGACTTATGAAAACAATGCTGTTTCTTGAAGTGGCATTAATACCCCAGTAGAGGGCACCTGCTCCTCTGGAACAAATGGATCAAATGAATGCTGCTGTGATGGAGTACTGTCCTGTAGGAGGGCTGCCATTTGGATTAAATTAAACTAAAATCTAAACTGATTGTGGTCTGATCTAAACATTGTGTTTTATTGTGTGGAGCAACATCTTTCAAAATTCAAACAATTAGTGATTGACATCTTGTTGTAAAGCCACACATTTTTGCTGTCATGATATTTCATTCTTCCATACCATGCATTCATCAGGGTTTCGACCCTTGTGTCCCGGCCAAGTGCTCAATCTGGCTAACTAAAATTTCCGCCCACAATAAGGAGGCTATGGCCTTGCATTCCTGTCTTGTTTAGGCGTGGTGTCACTAAAGGGTAGCCTACTTAAATTCTTTGTTGACTGATCTAATGAAATAAAGCATGAATAAACAATGCAAAATATTAAATACTTATTATGAAACACACACATCAGTGTGAACAGAGAGTCCAGAGAAATGTAACTGTTGTTTGCGTAAAACACTGCATTTGTTTATTTTATTATATTATATTCCATGTATGTCCTTGGTTGGCAGTATAAGAGAAAACTTCAGCAGGATAATGATTTTTTTTTTTTAAAGTAATATAAATGACTGTGGATTGCATGCTCGCTACAATCCAGTCCTGGTTCAAAGGCTGTTTGGAAAGATGTTATTTTACTTAACTAATCTCATGTAGTGTTTCTCGCTTGTAAATCTCTGATATGCATCTGACATCAAACCACACGAACATTAAAAACCGACTTAAATGCAGATTCTGGGAAGAGATTTGTGTAGAGAACGGGAAAAGTATGGGCAAATGGGGTAGCGAAGTAATTTATATTTGAAAAAATATATATAACATGTCACCCAGTTTTCATCATGAAAAAGACATTAAGCAGAAACGGACCATGTTCTGCCTCTTTAAGCAAGTCAAGTAATGGAGGGAGGCACTGTCGATCAAATCCAGACTAGTCCCTCCCTTTCCTGCAGCAACTCAGTCAGCAGAGCAGGACAGTGAAATGGGGAGAGCACAGAAGATCAGCGGCAAAGAGAACAGAGGAAATCTGGTAAAAATGCATGCTCATAATAATTGTAAAAACATGGGATAACGAGGCGAAAACGACAGCAATCCACCCGCGATTCCCCACAGGAACGGGAAAAACAGACTTTTTGGGTAAAGACGGAATTTTCCCGTCTTTTTTATTATTTAATTTTCTTGGCAGGCTGTCTACAAAAGAGTCTGAAACAACTGGAGATAACAGTGAATAATGTTTCACTATGAATGAAGAAGAGTCGACGGTCGTGGAATGAACTACACAAGAAGAAAATAAAAACACTGCATTCACTTTTTGCCTGCACAGCGAGAGTTTCATGTGTGGACCGTCGCCGTGAGAGACAGATGTTCTTGTATCGTGCGCTGGGATTTTTCCCCCTATCAATTCCGGACCAGATCGGGAGAAATACTGGAAAATGAGCATGCGCTATGGATTTTGACGAGCTTTTGACATGCATAAAAATAAACTGGTGAAACGTTCTTTCAATAGTACAGATAACACAAGCGACTTAAAATGTACGAGAAAGTAAGATTGGGAAAGATGCACTAAAAATTGCCAATGGACGGCTGTACCTTAAACGAGAACGAGGTAACACTTTATCTGTTTGTTGATATATTTTACCATGACCATAATCTGGGACATTGAGTCATAGCTGTCGGCGTATGTGATTCGCCAGTGAAGAAAAATACCTTCAAAGTAAACCCAATATTGAAAAAAGGGCTGAAATATATTCTCTTTGAAGAAGTACAGTTGAGCTGCCAATGATGGTGGAACCAGTAGGTTTTGTTGAAGCTTGGAAAGCACAGTTTCCTGACTCTGATCCACCTCAGATGGAGTTAAAGACTGTGGGTGATATCGAACAAGAGCTGGAGAAATGCAAGGCATCTATAAGGAGGCTAGAGATGGAAGTGAACAAGGAACGCTTTCGGATGATTTATCTACAGACACTACTAGCTAAGGAAAGGAAGAGTTATGACCGGCAGAGGTGGGGCTTCAGGAGGGTGTCCCAGATGCCGGAAGGGGACCAGCCTTCAGGCACAGATCCCCAGCAACCTCATGCACAGGAGCAAGGGGAGGGGGATCGGGGAAAGCATCACTCTGCTGGGGAGGAAAAGTTTAGACCCAGACCTCCTCCTGCTAGGAAATCCTCCACCCACATTGAGGGCCCAGAGCCTACACCTTCTGTGGAGGTGCATCAGGGAGATTTGACAGAGACAGACAGGTGCAGATACTATGGTGAGAGTGAGGCGGATGGCCTGTCACCATCCAAACAAAGGGGTGGGACCTCTTCTCGCAGGGCTGCTGGGGCCCAGGGGCTGCCTGAAAAGGAGGCATCCTCGGACTCCTCCCCGAAGGAGAAGATGGGTATGGGCATTGGGGTGGCAGCACTCAGGTCCAACTTCGAGCGGATAAAGAGGGCTAACTCTCACTCCTCTGCAGAGGGGAAGATGGGAGGTGGTGGGGCAGGAGGCATAGAGAAACCCTTCTATGTTAACATGGAGTACCATCACGAGAAGGGGCTGGTGAAAGTCAATGACAGGGAAGTGTCCGATAAAATCAGCAACCTGGGGAGCCAGGCCATACAGATGGAACGGAAGAGGTCCCTGCATTCCCTGCCTGGGAACTTGGCATCTGGGATGTCAGAGTTCCGCAAGCCTGTCAGTAGGGGCAGGTCACAGGAGAGCAACTGTGGCTATGATGTTGACTATGAGGATGCCGAACTTAACCCAAGGTTCTTGAAGGACAATCTAATCCGAGCCAATGGAGGCAAACAGGACCGCCACCAACAGCAGCAGCACTGGCAGCAGTCAGACTTCCAACCCTACACCAGCGTTTATGTCGGGGGGATGATGGGTGAAGGAGATGGGAAGGTCAACATGAGGGACCATAGCGGGGATGACAGACACCTCACATGGCCCAGGCGATCCTACTCACCGGGAAGCTTTGAGGACATTGGGGGTGGCTACACACCAGACTGCAGCTCCAATGAGAACCTGACATCCAGTGAGGAGGACTTCTCCTCAGGTCAGTCAAGCCATGTATCCCCCAGCCCCACCACCTACCGCATGTTCAGGGAGAAGAGCCGCTCACCTTCCCAGAATTCACAGCAGTCCTTCGACAGCAGCAGCCCTCCAACTCCCCAGTCCCAGAAACGGCACAAGCAGCAAGTTGTGGTTTCAGAGGCCACCATTGTGGGCGTCCGGAAAACCGGACAGATCTGGCCCAATGATGGCGACTCCACACCATCCAGCAGGGCCTCGCATGACAACAGTTACCATGGAGACCTTGGTAAGCTCACACGTTCCAAAAAAAAAAAAATGCTTTGTTTTTTGTTACACTGGATGTATGAGTTCTTGTGCCCAGTTGTGACTGGACTACAAGGAGGGCCTTGACCCACATTCAGGACATGAAGGAGTCAAAAAATAATAGCAGGAAATCTAAAATTGACTTTGCTGTATGGATGGAAGTGTGTTTCCTGCACTCACAACTGTGTTTTGTCCTTGAAGGCTTTGTATGGTCCTTAACTCATCATTATTAATTAATGTGTTGATATTCAAATGCCAGCCTCTTTATATGCTGATCTGCTGAACTATTGCCCAAGTGTAAGCAGTTTTGTGTTTTTGGGGTAGAGAGTGAGGAATAGGGCCTCTGTTGGTGAAAGGTAAGGGCCACTGATTTGTCATCTGCTCAGCCTTGTAATTCATCATTTTAAACAATACAAAGGCAACAGAGTCTGTGCAAACCTTTAGAAATTTTCAACAATAGACTGTCAGCATTGTTTTCACCCTGCTAGCTTGCCTGAACACCCCCCCACACACACACACACTCCTTTTTCTCTCTGAATATTGTAATGCTCTTGTGGAGATGCAGTTTTTTGAGACAGTGAATCCCCTGGGGCTGCCCAGTCACTCGCACTGTCCACCCAGAGTGAATTTGTGTCAGTGTAGATCAGTGTTGTTGTCCCCAGCAAGGGGTAATTAACTTAAAGGGTTTGTGTAGCGTGATGAAGACATGGGGGAGGGGTTTGGGAGGAGAAATGGTTGACAACACTCATAATAAAGGAGACAGGGTCCAAACTGTGTCACATTGCTGTCAGTCAGAGCTGTTTAGGCCTTAACTTCTCCTGTGTTTTTAAACTGGCAAAATCAAATGAAGAGTACCCTCATCTGAAGTTTGTTTACTTTGCAAATTTGTTGAGTGAGATTGGTGTGTTAATTATAAAATAGCAAGGTAATAGAATGTGTTAACATAAGAGTATGAATGAATCAGTTGAATGTAAAGATGAGTGTTTTGTGTGTCTGTCAGTAAAGGTGTGGGTGAGGCGTACATTTAACTTCACATGATGAAAGATTGAGCATTTTAATGTTTTCATGGTTAGGAACAGGAAGAGGACTAAGTTTCAGAAATTTGACTGAGAGGAGGAGGTTTAGGAACAGGTTTAAGACAAATATTCCTGGCCAAAAGTAGTTGAACTAGTCATGTTGAATAGTTCTAAAACTGGCTTACATTCAGCAGATAACAAGATAAAGCAAGACAAAGTAATGTATTTCAATACATGTGTAGCTTTCCAAACAATTTCAGGTTCAACAATCAGTATAAAAAGCCAGTGTGGGGTGGTATAGAATTAAAATCTATCAATTTATCACTTTTCCATGCATCCTTCACTCCCTTTCAGGTTGTATAGGTACCAGAAATATACGACACAGATCAAGCTGCCCTCTCAGGGTAGCAGATCTCCATCTCACATGATAATACTCAGGTTCATCAGGGAAAAGGCCTGCAGAAGTCAGCAGCTTTTATATCCAGTGGATTCTAAAGCATGCACTCTTGTGCCTCTGAGCCCCTCCCCTGGCACAGCCGTGGCCTCAAACAGAGGCCATGCGGCAGCACAAACCGCTCATCTACAAGAAGTGTGAAAATGGGAGCCGAGATCAACCTGGCTTGTGCGTCTGCTCCCTTATGCAGTCCCATATATATACTGTTAGTGGGCAGCTCCCAAGTTGTGGAGAGCGGGGGAGTAAGAGTGGGCTCTCCGGTCATCCGCGGCGTCTCTCACCTCAGAGTCTAAACTGCGGGGGTTGTGGTGCACAGATGGAGAGAGCTCTCCGTTGCATAACGGCATGAACTGCTCTTTCAGCTCTCTGTTCCCCACCAATCAGCTTCAGGCTGTTATGTGTGCACACCAGTACCAGGTGCAGGAGCTCAGACTGGCTGCAGATTTTTTTTTTTTGTTAATTCTGTCAGATGATGTAAAATAATATATTTTTTAAATAACATAATTGTCATTTGGACATGTTACATAAGACTCTGATTTGTGGTTCTGTAGTTTTTAATTTCATTACATAACAGAAAACTTTGGTTGCCTGCAAATTTTGATATTGCAGATTTCATAAAGGGGATAGTGGGTATGTAAAAATGTCCTGTTCAGTAAGCACCAGTAGGTGTGCCTTCTAAAAAGGACATGCAATATGATAATAAAAGTTTATTGCAGTCATGTTTCCCTGGGCAATCTTCAGTAAATTCACAAATGAGGAAGTGTGAATGTTGTTTATTTGCATCACTGTGGTAAAAGCAGGACCTGATAATGCAATCTGTTTAGCCACGTCCATTTTCTCATTTGTTTTTACATGGCTCGATATGTCAAAGTAAGATTAGCTTTTTAGTAAGGAAGTATTGTTATGTTGATATTTTTCAAGATGACTGAATTTATTTTACAAAATGTTGGGTACAAAGTTTTCATGGCTAGCCGTTAGATTGGTCAGGCATTTGGAGTGCAGTGTGTATGGGGTTAATATGATCCTGATCACTGAGTGGGGCCCTGCTACTGGTCATGTGGACAAACAGATGTTCAATACCATGGGAGAATAGTGAACCTCACTTCCACCGCCAGGAATAAGTATAAAGAGTTATTAGCATCTTGCAGTGTCAAGTCCATCAGAGCTACCTCTTTAACACGGCTTTGGTGTTTTTCAGCTTGACAAGACTGAGGGGCAGTGAGAAATGCTTTGTGTGTGCACACAGTGTGTTTGTTTTTATGGCTTTTTTTCCGTACAGCGGTTTCTGTCCATCTGCTATAGCTCTGCTCAGCTCATCCCCACAGGCTTGCCGCTGTAGTCCATGTTAGCCCAGACAAGAACTATAATTGTTTCATTGTGTCATGGTGGCTTTTCACATTGGTATTTCATGCTGAAACTTTTGTGTTGTGGTCTGTAGGGAATCTCTTTTGGAATAACAATGTTCTTGAGCAGCAAGAAAGGTTGAAATACCAAAAAACAAAATACACAACAAAACAATGCTTTAGTGGGGTTCCTTTATAGGTTACACCCTACTCCCCACACACACGCAAAATGATAATCAAGATGTACCTCAACCACCCCCTCATATGGAGTGTTAACTTGCATGACCACTTCTCTCAAGTACAGTTTTCCATCACATTTACAAGGTAATCAATTACTAAACAAACCCTGAACCTATGTAGTTTCCCATTTCATCAGCACCAAGATCAGTTCAGCTGTGATGAAACATTGATGAAATTGTAGAAATTAATTTGTTCTCTCAAAGACTTGGCTGGGTGAAACCCCAAGGAAATAGTGTACGGTAACGTGTGTTTAGAAGAGCATGCATGTGACAGAATTACAAGCCACATTTCATATCAGGCCTATTGTTATGTAACTAAGACCAAAAAAATATAAGACTGTAAAGCAAACACGCAACAGGGAAATCGCTTGTGAAATAATCAGTATAAGAGCCGTAAGACTCAGTACCCCTTTGCCCAGGGACATGTAGAAATCCAGACAAAGCCAATGGACTTAAGCACCGTCTGGTTCATGTCTGTGTGAAAACATCCCCCTTGTCTTTTTTTATTTGTCTGCAGATATGTTACCTGTATTAGACCCAATGGCCTGTGCTACTGTACCTGGTCTGTTAGAGAAGTAGGAAACATCACAGTCCTTGCATTGTATGCTGTGGGGTGATCCGTGGCCACTTTCAGCCAGCTGTATGGAGTCCCAAAAATGTCTCAAAGGAGACATTGTACAGTGAATTCTGTGGCAGGATCCTGTGTTTTGTGAGTGAGGGAAGGGGCTGCCAGTGGAAAAAAACACATCCAGGTACTTGAGGGGAAGGGCTATGTCAGTTTGCCTTTTTTTTGGTTGTTGTTGTAGGGTTTTTATTTTAGGAGACGGAAGTGGAGCACTATGGGGTGTTTGAGTAGGCTACATTCCAAAACCAAGAAGCCTGGCAATCAGAATTCAAGTCCATTTTAACAGAAAAAGCAGCCCTCTGCACACCAACACACTTTGTCTCCTAAATGTCAGTTGTTTAGAAAGTATGGTGCTGGTTGTGGTGTTTGGAATGTCACAGTTGGCATGGTTTATTTATCCATTGCTACATTTATATGCCTTTCTGAGCTCTTACAGAAAAAAAGATATGGGATGGAAGGAACAGTTTTGAATGAGTTTAGAAGTGACTGTGTAACACCGAATGAACATGTAGCAGGATGCGTGGATTTAGGATCATGTAAACTGCACAGTTGAACATCTGTAATCAGATTTCATGACGGAAAAACAGGACAGTCCTGTAAGTAAGTGGGCAGTGGTATGTGGGTGTGGAGCTGTGGAGGCCAGGGTGGTACATCAGTTTACACTTGAATAATCTGCAAGAAAAGCTCAGCATTCCTGCCTACAACTTCAGCAGAACTTGTACCATACCCTGAAATGGTCTTTTTCCCCTACTCAAGTGTGTGAACATGTGTGTTTATGTGTCCATGTGTGCATGTGGTATTGCCACTGAGAAGTTCACTCCACCATAAAACAGACATATCATGACATACAGTACCATATCGATAAACTGTGGTATTGATTTTATCCATCATATCTTGAATCCTACTTTTTGTCTGAAACAAAAGAACATCAAAGTGGGCACATGACCTTAAGGCAAACTCTGTTTTTGGAGAATTTGAGGCTATGTGTGTTTTCAGAGGTTATGGCAAAAAGAGGGTTTTCAAGGCTGGGGTGTCTTAAGGTCCTAGATACGTGGGCCTGTAGAGCAGTTATTTCTGAATCAATAAATATTTCTGCGTGAACATTTCCCTCCTGTCATGTTAAGATATGGAGCAGTAAATTATGAGTTACCAGTGAAGTGCATGTCTAAAAGCTTGTTCATTATGCTCCACAATCCAGGCAGGTGATTCTGCATTGAAAGTTCCAGCCAGTGCTTAAACACAATAACAAGCGCTGGAGCAGGGCTGATTCCACCCTGCAGGGAGAACGAGGGGGCAAAAGGATTTCCACGCCTTACTGCCGCTGTCTTCTCTACCTCTGTGGTGAATGACCAGCAGGCCTCAGCCCACCCCCCATCCACCATACCCACCAGCCCCTTTTCATTTTTCTGAGACCCTAATCTGCATTGCAGTCAATGTGTAAGTATTTGTCAAAGGAAGAAAAGCTGCAGCAGGAGGTAGCTGTGCATTCAGGATCAGAGAGCACACAAGCTGGGTGCAGCAGCACATGATCACGAAGGACTCTTCCAACACCAGATTTATGTTAGAAATAAAATTTGTGACATGCACAGATTGATGGTACTTTGTAAAAGTGTTATTTTCAATCAAGCTGTCCATTCTGCACAAGTACTAGTAGTCAGGTGGGACTGCAGAGATGGATTCATCAGCTGATTTTAGAACAACTCATGTTGCAAACAGCTCTTGTTTTAACTCCCACATCAAAAAATCACCTGGCTCATATACAGTGGGTACGGAAAGTATTCAGACCCCTTTACATTTTTCACTCTTTGTTTCATTGCAGCCATTTGCTAAAATCAAAAAAGTCCATTTTATTTCTCGTTAATGTACTCTCAGCACCCCATCTTGACAGAAAAAAAGAGAAATGCAGAAATTTTTGCAAATTTATTAAAAAAGAAGAACTGAAATATCACATGGTCATAAGTATTCAGACCCTTTACTCAGTATTGAGTAGAAGCACCCTTTTGAGCTAGTACAGCCATGAGTCTTCTTGAGAATGATGCAACAAGTTTTTCACACCTGGATTTGGGGATCCTCTGCCATTCTTCCTTGCAGATCCTCTCCAGTTCTGTCAGGTTGGATGGTGAACGTTGGTGGACAGCCATTTTCAGGTCTCTCCAGAGATGCTCAATTGGGTTTATGTCAGGGCTCTGGCTGGGCCAGTCAAGAATGGTCACAGAGTTGTTCCGAAGCCACTCCTTTGTTATTTTAGCTGTGTGCTTAGGGTCATTGTCTTGTTGGAAGGTGAACCTTCGGCCCAGTCTGAGGTCCTGAGCACTCTGGAAGAGGTTTTCTTTCAGGGTATCTCTGTACTTGGTCGCATTCATCTTTCCTTCAATTGCAACCAGTCGTCCTGTCCCTGCAGCTGAAAAACACCCCAATAGCATGATGCTGCCCCCACCATGTTTCACTGTTGGGATTGTTTTTGGCTAGGTGATGAGCAGTGCCTGGTTGTCTCCACACATACCGCTTAGAATTAACGGCAAAGGGTTCAATCTTGGTCTCATCAGACCAAAGAATCTTATTTCTCATAGTGTAGGAGTCCTTCATGCATTTTTTGGCAAACTCTATGCAGGCTTCCATATGTCTTGCACTGAGGAGAGGCTTCCGTCAGGCCACTCTGCCACCCTGACTGGTGGAGGGCTGCAGTGATAGTTGACCTTGTGGAACTTTCTCCCATCTCCCCACTGCATCTCTGGAGCTCAGCCACAGTGATTTTTTGATTCTTCTTTACCTCTCTCACCAAGGCTCTTCTCCCATGATTGCTCAGTTTGGCTGGACGGCCAGGTCTAGGAAGAGTTCTGGTCGTCCCAAACTTCTTCCATTTAAGGATTATGGAGGCCACTGTGCTCTTAGGAACCTTGAGTGCTGCAGAAATTCTTTTGTAACCTTGGCCAGATCTGTGCCTTGCCACAATTCTGTCTCTGAGTTCCTTGGGCAGTTCCTTTGACCTCATGATTCTCATTTGCTCTGACATGCACTGTGAGCTGTAAGGTCTTATATAGACAGGTAGGTGCCTTTCCTAATCAAGTCCAATCAGTTTAATTAAACACAGCTGGACTCCAATGAAGGAGTAGAACCATCTCAAGGAGGGTCAGAAGAAATGGACAGCATTTGAGTTAAATATGAGTGTCACAGCAAAGGGTCTGAATACTTATGACCTTGTGATATTTCAGTTTTTCTTTTTTAATAAATTTGCAAAAATTTCTACATTTCTGGTTTTTTCGGGCAAGATGGGTTGCTGAGTGAACAATAATGAGAAAAAAAATGTACTTTTTCGATTGTAGCAAATGGCTGCAATGAAACAAAGAGTGAAAAATTTAAAGGGGTCTGAATACTTTCCGTACCCACTGTATGTATGAAAGGAAATCTCTCTTGTTGGTTTTGTCCTGGCCCACTGTGTTAACAGGTGACAAAGCTGATAACTGTGGAGTGTGTAAACCCTTGCTACAATGATTCATGCACACACTTTTCTCAAAGGTGCTAAGAAGCAGTCCCTTGTTCTGCTGCTTAATCACTACAGTGGTTCCTGATCTCTCACAGATAGTCTTTTAGGCTGTACCCATTTATGCATCTATTTTACAATAGTAAAGTGAGGAAACTGTAATCTGTTCATCCCTTTATTTTAAATGTGTGTTTTTCCTCTAGACACAAGACTTAACATATAATCTAATTAGTGCATTTCATGATTTTAGGTATGTGCAAAAAGGCTCAATTGTAAAAAAAAGTATATTGTTTACATGCATTTTCACAGTATCGGTGGCATATGGTACTAGAAGAAAATTAAAAGAAAATATTCACAAAAGTAATTAAGTATTGCGGCACAAACAGGAATCAGCAAGGGTCCAAAATAAATCAGTATCTTAACAGTTTTTTATATGACTATTTCTGGTGTTTTTACTAGCATTTGAAGGTCTCCTTGTGAGGCAAACTAACTTGCGTTCCTTCTAAATATGAATGAGTAAAATGGCATAGTAGCACAACATTTCCAAAAACCAGTTCACAAGTATAAAGAAAATCTCACATGGACTATCTGAAACCAGTGCCGTGTGGGACTTACTCTTCAGCTTAACTGTATGCATTGGGACTTTTTACTTACATAGGTGAACCTATGTAAGGCAAAATGTATTTAACTTCTTGGGAGAATTCCCTTGTGCTCTGATGTAGTATGGTAGTGTTGTCCATCATAGGATATTGGAACGTGAAGTTTGTTGGGAGAGATGGTCAGGGCCAATGAACACAGTTACTGGATAAAAACTCTGGATAAAAACAGAGCAACAAGACAGATGGCAGTGGGAGAGAGAGAGAGAGGGGAGAGAGATAGAGAAAGGTAGATAGGGAGATCAGACAGTACCCCAGATAGTGTTTTGCCTAATGATAGTCTTCAAAGTGTTTTCTTTATGCCTGCCCTCACTTCATCATAGCAGCAATAAATTCAGGAGGTCACCCCAGATTAACACCAGACAGACTGGCTTTGCGTTAAGGGTACTGACCCTTTCCAAATGGCAAGCTCCGCTCACTGCATCAATACTGCACCATCCACAGCAAGGCAGTCACTGACATGGTCACCCCAGCTGACATGACAGTCTGTGCTCTTGAAAAAGAAAGGAAGTCATCCTAAAACATAAGCTGTCAAAACATTTAGCTTTCTACAGCCATGTGGCTCCCATGGACTGTGCCTCAGCTGGGGGAAAGGGGTCCTGAAATACTAGTCAGCTGTGTGGGCTAAGTGGGAAATGGCTATACCCCTATGCTTTACTGGTGTTAATCACAGATTATTACCATGAAATAAAGGAGCCTGTGTCTGTGACCCTGCCTTCTCTGTGCTGCGGTCAGTGCATGTGACCATGCTGGATCAAGGTTAATGCATCATTAGGGAAAAATGGAGAAGACCAGAGGCAGGGGATAATGCAAGGGACCGTCTCATACCACTTTCCATATTATTATTATTACTATTCATCATTAAGTCATTTAGCAGACACTGCTGATCCAGGGCTATTTTTATAAGGTTTGTAATGGATATTACAGCCCTTTCTAAACTATGATGCACTGTGTGTTTATGGTAACTCCCCTTTGTATTCTCTTTCACTAAATTAAAAATTAATTGGCCTATTGTTTATGTGTGTGTGTATGTGTGTGTGTGTGTGTGTGTATACATATATATATATGAAATAGGACTTTCTGTGGTCTTAATTTATCAAGGGTGTTTGTTGTTAATCATAAGGTGTGTTGTTAAGATGTGGTCTTTTTGATGAAGGGCGCAGTGCATTGCGTGGCACCACAATGAAAAGATCTGCAACAAATGTCAGCCGTGCCTGCCAGCCACTGCTTGGCCCTGTGAGAACAGACTCATTAAGATGATGTGAATTTTTGTTTAATGGCTTCTTAACCACACAGACAGAATTGAAAACACACAAAGAGTGACACGGATGGAGCCGTATGTACTCTACAGACATGGAAAATCATGTAGTCACATGGTTAGGCTATAGGTCCCACTGTACATGCAGATGTGTGGTGACAGGCAGTGAAGTTAATGTGCTGTGTTTCTCTGAAGGACAGCTCGGTAGTTAGCGACAGACAGAAATCAGACCCCTGGTGAGAGCACCATTTATGATTTATGTCTCAAAGGCAATATTAACATCATTTCTTCGTGTTCAACCAACTGGAAAATTCTGATGATGAATATCCAATATATTATTATTATTTTTATTATACAGTGTTGAGGGCCGTAATGTAGGCGTTGGGTGAGAAATGGGCAACTTCATATGGCAGCTTGCACACATTGCACAGCTCAGTGTTGGCTTCTCCACATGCTAGTATCTCTGCAAGAGCCTTCCAAACTAATCCCTTCTGCTTAGTGTTTTTAATCGACAAGTCTATTTAAAAATGTGCCTCCTGGCTTTGAGACTAATGGAAGGTCTTCAATTAAGCCGTCTGGCTGTGATCAGATCTTCCTGGCTGTCTGGCTCCATCACTGAACTACAAAGTGTCTTTTGCATCCGACAGAAGACAGACTTTCAGTGGGGTCCTTCATTTTCATCAGTGAGGCCCTCCGGGCTCATCAGGACTGTTTTTGAATGTAATTTACCTGAGCACCCCAGTAGCAATGTGGTCCACTAGGGATTCTGCTGACAATGAAAAATGTTCATTTTCAGAATTTTTTTATACATGGATATTTAAAAAAATGGCATACCATATATGTAGTAGGTTTTCAGAGAAAATAAACTTCCTATACTTCAAAATAAACCAAGCTCTTGGTAGCATTGGAATTGTTGCCATTGATTTTGCATTTATATTAAATACATTAGGTACATGTCTGCATATGATGTACTATTTTATGGGGTGTTTAAGTAGAGATGTGGGGTTTTGGAACCTAAGCTTCACCACATTAATGCTGTACTCCTGATTAATATTTGTTCCTCTCTCCAAAATGTGCTCGGCTTATTCAGTGAAGCACCCCAAATTTTTTGTGCTGTTGTTGAGAAAAGTGGTCCTGAAATTCTTCAACTTCTTAGTTGTCATGTAAAAAAACTGTCTGCATTGTCTGCAGTCTTTCTCATCAGTTAATGGTGCTTGAAATGATATGCTAGTAATTAGAGGGATCATTAGTTCTAGTTCTGTGTTTGTCATCTTTCACTGGGTGTACCTTTACAACATATAAATACCTTGGCATGGGGGAGGATTTTCTTTTGCAAGGGGTGTTTTCTTTTGGAAGGAAGTCTGCAAAGCTGTGTCAATAACTTGAACAAGTGAAGAGAGGATCTCAGATTGAGGAATGGATTATGTTGTTATACAGGGGGGGTTTTGCCATTGCCTTAGCCCTGTGACGTGATAATGTGGGTTAACCATGGAGGAGTCATATTATAGGGCTGACTTCACATTTCATGGTAAACTCCCCCTTGGGCTCTGACAGTCATTTTTCCCAGGATTCCAGAGTTGGGCAGGTCTCCTAAAGGAAGCCAGGGCTTTTCAGAAGACATAAAGAGATGAAAGGCACGTGTCGGCCTGACCAGACAAAAGGTGGTGTGCTGCGTGGGTTGAAGGCCTGTGTGGTGGATGTTATTAGTCTCTTGGAAAGATCTGTGCCTGGGAGGCTGTATCAGCTCCACAAGGAGAAGGCTCATTACAGGCAGATGGAGTGTGATGCTCGCTCTGTCACACACTAACTCATTCACCTACTTACACCCACTCACCCTCCCAGTCACACACTAACTCACTCACCCTCTCCCTGTAACACACCAGCTCACACACCCACTCCCTTAGTCACAAATGCACTTACTCACTAACTCCATCAATAATAGGCTCACTAACCTTGTCACACTTTCGCTCCCAAAATAAAAACCTTTCCATAAATTCCTTTATTCACTCATTTGCTCACTCAGTCACTTGTGTGCTCAGTAATTCTGCCATTTTTTCACATATTCACTCATTTATTTGCTCACTCTCATGCATTCATTCATTTGCTTGCTCTGTCACTCACTAAGTAGCTCAATCATTAACTTATTCATTCACTTGTTCCTTATTCGGCCTCCCTCTGTCTCAGTCGCTGTTCAGTTGCTCACCCCTACTGCTGGGTTTGTTTTACAGCAAGACACCCAAATATGTCTACACCCAGGGATCAGGGATCTAGGACCTGTGCCTTTGAGATGAATTTCATCCTATCCCTGCTCTGATATTCTACTCTAAGTCAAATTTTGCTCAAAAAAGAGTTGTGTATTCAAAGGAATTGGCTGTTAAACAGATAAACACATTAACAGATTAACAAGAACGATGGATGTGTGCTGGCTGGCTGATATCCCTTGAGAATTGATACCCAGGTCATTTTAAGAGTCTTTTGAGTTTGGCAGGGTCTTTTACAGTTTACCTATCCTGGCACAACATCAGTTGCAGACTTCCAGGAACAATCATTGGATTTATAGCTCTGGGGATGGGAGTACAGACCTTCAAAGCATAGTCACACAGGGCCATGCTGATTCCAGCCCTGGTCATCCAGAAAGCACATGAAGGAAAGAATTTTGGTGAGGACTGGGCCAAAAGACTGAGGTGGGAGGTGTTAGGATTTAGAGTAGTGGGAATTAAGCCAGTGGCACTGCCTGGTTAGGGGGGCAGACTGCTTCCCAGTTACTCTCCAGAAAGATCTGCTTTCACTTTCTTGCTTTGCACCAGTTCATGCTTTATGTTGGTATTGTCCTAAGATTCTGCCCTGGCCTTAGGCTCTGCTGTCGCCTCTAATGCTGCATTTTCCATACACTCTGCACTGGCTGCCAATATGGTCCTGTCCTTTAAACTCTTCCCAGTCTTCAGATGCTGCACCAGCTTCAGACGGTACCAAGACAGTGCCAAAGGAGAAACCACGCCCTGGCAGGCTCTGGACCTACCCCACCCTTGAATTTAACTTTTTTGTGTGGTTTTGAGATTTATGGCTCAGGACTTGGATTTAACGCAGGCTTGGCCTTGGACAAAGGGCCACAAAGAGGCAGTGTGCATGTCACCTGTCGGCCCCGGGGCGGGTGCAGTGGTGGGGCAGAGAAGTGGCAGTTTTGGGGGGTGATCTGGCAGAAGATCAGAGCTCTTTGGAGCAGACAGCAGCAAAGCACAGACCTCAGAGGAATGTGAATCTGGGAAGGACAAGTGGCTTGTCAATCACTCACCAGGTGGGAGGGCTTCAAACCAGCAGGCCACTTTCCATCCCCGGTCAGACAAACAAGGGGGAATGTTGTTTGGCTACAACGTATGATGTGATTGCTGTTTTTGTACAACTTTTTATAGTTATGTGGACGATACAAGAACAAACTGTGCTATTAGCAGAAAATCTCATCCCCACCATGGTGATTGACACTGCCTATTTTTTTGTCCACATTTATTTGTGTCCACAGTTTGGAATTTGCTGAAAGGGTCTATGGTGAAATAACTGGCTTGCTTTGATGCCTGTTAACCCTGACTCACCCACTCAATTTAAGTCAGATGAATTCATTATTATTTGTATAGTGCTTCTTACAACACAAATTGTCACAAAGCAGCTTTACATAGATCCCAGGCCTGAGACCCCCTCAGAGCAAGCTTCAGGCAACAGTCCCATGGAAAAACGTCATGACTAACAAGAAGAAACCTTGAGCAGAATCAAGCTCATAGGTGGAGCCTGCCTGTTTCTGGCCAGCACAGTAATGCAGTTTTATTGAGTCCATAAATCTGCTAATCCTTGTCATAGGTTTCCCTGTAGGATTGATGATTCCATCCCCCAGTCCCACCTTGCTCCACCTCAGCCCTGAACCCAGAACCCAGTCCCAGAGCTGCAGCCATTATTCTGGAGTTTCTCCTGGTTTCCCTGCTTTGTGCAGGAAATGTGTAATAATCTATTAGAGATGTCAGAATCTGTGGTCTATAAAACCAGAGGTGAATTAAACTACTGTGCACTGAGTGTCATTCTTACCACTGTGTGTTTGAAGCCTGTAGCCATAAAAACTTATAACAAGCTGTTTCAAACTAAATATTTGTTACTGTACATCCAGTCCATCAGCACTGCAGTACATCTGTGTATGATTCCTTTCAGTATTAGAAAGCCTCTCTAGCTTTTGCTGCTAATTTAAAGTGAATGTTGTGTATGGGGCATTAGGTAGTGCATTTAATCTTGTTTTTTTTTTTGATTGAAAGGGCTGTCAGTCTAAAAAACACACACACTCACTTCAAAGGAAAAACATTTCATTGGGATCATAAAACAGGAGACCCTTGTGACTATGGGAAAAATGTCTGCGCCTCTCCTTTGGTTTTAGTTTTTTTGGGGTCACATGACTGCTAGAAGGCAGCATACATCACAAGCAGAGAATTTCTGTTGTCACATGAACTGCTAGCAACTTGTCACTTCACAGAACTCAACTTGAAATTGATTCTGCTTAAACTTTCCATGAAGGAAATCCATAAATGCAGGGCTTACTCTTGGTTGCAGACCTAATGATCGACTCGAGCCTCTGAAAATTTCTGCTCTTGAGAAGACTCTTTGAGGACATGACACAAAGGTTATTTTGCTTGCAATTTATTGTGGGATTCATGGAAGATATTAGTGTAAACAATATGGCTGCTGTTTCTTACCCATGCTTACTAGGCTATCTATGTCAGTTGATGTCATTATGCATTGCTTTAATTGCCAATTTTGGTATAAACAACAAGGTTGCAATTTCACCCACAGGCACCAGATTGCCTACTAGGGTGTGGTGAAATCTTTATGGTTACCCTGTTCTCGTGCATTTTTTGTTTTCGATTGTTCCCAGAACATTATCTAGAGTTATACATCTGGTTCACAGACTCACTTAAAGCTTTTATTTACAACCTATACAAAGCATGTATATATTTATTTCCCATAGGGTCTATTTATGTTGTTCAGTTACAATCTGTGGTATGGAACAATCTGATAATAAAGGTGAAAGCTGACACAACCTTGAATAGGGATGTAAACAGTATGTATAGAGTGTGTATAAAGAACACTATTTATATGATGTGAAAAATGCTTTTCTTTACTGTAAATGCACCAAGTAATATTACACCAAGTAATATTTTAAAACATCATTTTCTTTAGTGTTTTGTTCCTTCTGCAATTAGGCCATGTGATATATTCACTATGTGAAATATTCACTATGGTCTGCTTTTGTGGTATGTTTAGTTGGTTAAATTCATTATTATTTCAGTTTTCATTGACTCTAACTTGATTAGCTTTGTGATATCTCAGATGGGAATTGATTCTGGTCTCTGTTGTTTACCAGCAGTCAGAATGATACACAGAGACCAGCTCACATGGACCATCTACACATCTGGGTAAAATCACTTATCAGAAATCCCCAACCAGAGACCAAAATATAGGAAAATGACTCTGATTTGTTTTGGTTTATCATGCAAATTAGTATTCCCACAGTACAGGAATCAGGTATAGCAAGTCTCTAGCTAAGACAAAATAATGGAAATGCCAAACAAAAACAAAAAAAAAACATATCTTGAGGTGACTAAATTTCAGGTGTCAGAAGGAATGAAGCTGTATTTTTTGAAGTTTCCATTATTTTGTCTACCCCTGCATGTCACACAGTTTTTCAGCGATAAAATAATTTCACTCCCTGCTTTTATTGTGCAATGTCTGAAGTACCCAAGACAGGATGAGGTGGTGGACTGTGTTCCATTGCACTCTCTCTTCCTCCAGTCTTACTTATATAAGATCTCTGATCATATTGCCCAACTGTTCAAAGTAAATGCCACACCCCCTAAACAGGTTTGTTTGGAGCTGTCGCTCACCTCAGGGACAAACGTTTAATCCCTGGTGGTGAATAACTTAGGTAACGGCCTTGGTGTTTCACTTCAGTTGGCTAGGTTTTTTATATTGGTTTTACATGTGTTGGTTCATAATTATGTCCACAAACCCACCATGTCCAACCATTTCCTTAATACTTTGTTACTTTGTTAGTCTGTTTTAACCAAGAAGGTATAGGGGCAGTGGTGTGAGGACAGGGGCTGGGAAAATGCCCTACCCTTCTCTCTCTCTCTCTCTCTCTCTCACTCTTACTCTCTCTCGCACACACACACACGCACACACACACAAACAGGACTGTACTACCTTGGCCAAAGCAGGCCCCTGAACAAAGGGCAGGATTGTGTGGCTTGTAGCTCTCGGACTCTGGCATGTGGCTGCTCACCACTTGTTTTCAGCAGCAAGTGTGGGTGTGGGAGTGGAAACTCTTTAGCTGAGATGACATCACAGGCAAAAATGGGCGGACTGGCTGAGATGAGGGAGTTTGCTGAACTGTGCCCCGATGAACAGCTCTGATGGCATACACTGTTCCGAGCTGCCCACGAAAAGTCTTGCACTTCACAGCTTGAGTCCTTCAGGATTAAATCTGCCTCTCCAACATGCCAGAGACAGCAGTGGGTGCATAGCTGGCATTGCATAGGGCATGATCTGGTAGTGTCCCCTCTAGCCTAGAGTAAGTAACCTCAGATGGTGGATTTTAGGCAGTGCCAGGTGGCATTGGGGGGGGGGAGGGCAGGTGGCCAGGATATGGCGAATGGGCCTGGCCATTCATTGGATGCCGCAGGGAGATGCCTGTTCTCAGTTTTCTGCTGTCAAAGGGTTCACCCCAGGCGCACTGGCAAGAACTTTAATAATATTATTACCTGCTTGTCCAGTTACAATCCACCTCTATGTGACATTTGCATCACGGATCGGCTCCATCCTCTCACAGTTCATAAGATAATACATAATGCCATACAAGATTATGGCAAGGGCAGATGAAACATTATTCTTGTCTCAGGAGAGCAAATTGTGGGTTTTCATGGGGAAGAGGAGAGTAGGGCCAGCACAGAGGAATCTCTGTAATCTGATTATGTGTGAGTCCCTCTTAAGGTAAAACAATTGTGGTGAAAAATTGAAATAAGTCCAATTAGATTTGCTTTTGCCTAAAAATAGCTTGGCTGAAAGGTGAAATCAATTCCTCACAGTCAAGCCCGTTTAAATAGAAAGGACAAATAAAATAAACAGGTGAGCTCAGAGAGGGACAGGTGCCAGGCTCTGAGTATGCTGTTAGTTGTTTTCATGCCCCTTCTCGAATGCAGCCTTGCAAGGTCCCACCCATCACTGACTTCAGCAGCCAGAAGCACTGCCCCCCCATCTGTAGTCATCATGCCCCTCCTCAGCGTAGACTGGGCTGGAATATCAAGTGTTCACATGGAATGTCTCAATTGCTCTAAGAGTGTGGTGAAAACACAGCTAATGAAATCTAAAGCCCAGTAAGAGCTCACCTTTCAGAGGGTCCTGACCTGGAGGAGGTGCTACATAATTAACTTGCAAGTTAAGAGCTGTAAATATAGCTTTAGGGTGCTCACACCTTAGTGTTTTCAGAGGTTACACATTCACAAATGCGCATGTCATGCACAAGCAAGAGTTGTGTGTAAATTTCTTATTTGTCGATCTGATTCTGTTTCAGTAACTGTGGAAATAACAACAGCTGAAAGCTTGAAAATCATTGTATGCTCTGATTTTATACCATGCTTTTTCTTGTTGCTTGCAACCTTTAAATTTTTTGTATTGTGGAGTTTAAACTTGCCCTCTCTCTCTCACTCCTTCCCTCTCTCTGTCAGCATTAGCTCAGCTGTTCAGTTGCAGGGCACGCACCTGGCCTGCACAGCACATTCACTGTTAAAACATCTAGTCAAGAGTCAGTCCATTCAATATAGCCTTGGTGTTTTCTGCTCTTTTATGTAAACACTGGTATTCTGTGACCTGACTCATAATTAAATGTCTTATGTCACATTGATGGAAGGTGTGTGAACATTGTACAAATCACAGGTAGTACTTTAGCAGAGCTTTTCCACTGTATCTCCACATAGCTCAACATGTTTTTTTTTCTCAGACTGGCCCGTTACCATAGGAACAGGAACAGATGTTCCTCTGGGATTTAAGTTTCCCTTTTGGATTGCTCCCTGTGGACTTACAATAAGAGCTGAGAAATTGTCTCCTTTGTGGGTGCGTGTGCATGTGTATGCATGTGAGATTGCATAATGCTCCTAGTGTGGATATTTTTAGTCTGCTTGTCTTGTTACAATGTAGGGACAGAGGCACATTTCATGGTGACTATTATTGCCTAAATTGCATTTCCAGTCACATCAGAGTGCTGTTTTCTTTTGGTGTTCTGGCTTTTGGGGGTCTCGATGACACCTCTCTAAAACTCATTGCTTGTCAGTCACTGGTGAACTCTGTCTGACCTCCCCTCCCCACTCCCCCCTTCCCCAGCCTGTCAGTCCATCTCTCAGTGATGGGTCTTCAGTGTAACACCTACTGCCTTTGGCCCCTGGTGCCTTTCCCAGCAGGCTGTGCTTCCCGTGGGAAGGGCATATATGACACAGCAAATGTTGAAAGAGCTTGCACCCTTTTACTGTGGGGCATGATGGGAAGAATGCACAAAAGAAAGAAATAAATAAAAAGAAATATCGTGACCATATCTTAAAATAAAACCCATGAGAAGCAGATCGTCAAGTTCCTTTTTCCGACACCGTTTTAGACCCCGGGCTATTTTTCGGCGGGGAGAAAACTGTTGAGGCTGCTGTGTGGAGGGTGCTCGCTCAGTAATAAAAAGTTTGATCAATTTTTTTTTCTTGGGGGCGTTTGGTAGGGGGAAGTGGGGAGGCTGAGTTGGTACTAATGTAGACCTCCCCCATACTTCCTGCAGCCTTTCCCCAGCCCAAAGGACATGTGCTTGTGTTTTGTTAGGTCACAGACTGGAGCAATTATTGAGGCTGTGATATCCCCCTATGCGCCACCCTGCTGTGACCACCCTGAGCTATTTAAACATCCTAATTACAAGGCAGGCTGAGCTGCTGATTACTGACCTGCGCAGCTCAAATTATTGGCACTAATTTTAGGTCGTCACAGATTTGAGCTGAGAGTCATCAAGCCCACAGCTCATCCTGCTTTCAAAGTCCAATACTCCCCCCTACAAATGCATGTTCTTTTGGTCTGGACTTTCTACATGTCCGCCCAACCCCACATTACCAGGTGCTTTGATTCTATGTTCTGACGGACCACAGTCCTTTGGGATGGCCAGGCTGTGTTCCCAAACACTGATGATACTCCACACCAGTGAAAAATCCATCTCAATGTCATTGGTCTATATGACATCAGAGGATGTCTGTATGAGTACATTTTTTTTCACATTTCCAGCACTATATGATTTATAAAAAAGAAAAAGTAATTCAACAAAAACTTTCAGCACAACACAGTGGGTCAGTTTTTTTCCTTGGAGGTTGGTCTAAGTGTGTGGCTTTCTTGCTCACAGGCTATCATTCATTTCAAAATCTAACCACTCAACACGCTTTCATTCTTAAATCGGCATGATGTGGGTTAACACATGGCTCACTGTGGCTCGTCTCCAGAATTCCGTCTCCCCAGCAGGTCGTCAGCCTTCCAGGGAGAAGATAGGAGCATGTCTTACCAGACCTGTTGTAGTTTTCTGCTTCCCTGTCATTCACTACAGAGCGATGCTTTGAATGCCACCGCTCTGCTATCAGCTCAGATGACGGCTTTAATGAAAGCGTTGATTAAAGCTTATGTGACCCTCCTTCCCTCTGCTGTCCTTGTTCTCTTTTGAACAGACCCGAATCATGTTGCCTGCTGTATGCGAAAGCTGGCAGTCACTGATTGCTGCCAGGTTCCTTGCAGGAATCCCTTTCACTGGCTTGCCATGTTTTTTTCTCATCTCCCAGCTGTTCTCTTGCCCAGAATCAAACACTGGCTCTGCTTGATCTCTTCCACCTATCATTTTTTTGTAATATTACTGTTTTACTCAAGGAAGGAAATGACACTCCCAGTACACTGTGGTTTGAGTCTTTCCAGGATTAATTTGTCTCACTGGAGCAGGTTAATGTAGCGAGTGGAATGCACCAGCAGGCAAGAATATTATCCTCCTCCTTGTAAGTCCAATTTGATATAGTAAGAATCAATTTTCTATACTGTGAGCATAACAGTGTAGAGAACAGTGCTATTTACATCCATTTCATATTTTAAGCAATAATCTTGCATAATTATGTCTGTTTTTTATATATTAACATGCATGTACACTAACCAGCATTTAGCAAGAGCTGGAATGGTTCACAATGTGAAACACAAAGAGTGCTGTTGTCTTCCCTTTTATATATACATGTGATATACAATATGTAATAATGCTGAGGTATATCTGTCATACTCATGCTTGCTTCTAGATGCAAGAAAACTCATGTCACATACTTTTACAGTTGTGAAGAAATAAATAATCATGTGAGGCTGTTTATTAATAGTAGATGTAACTGGAGATGATGTACAGTTTATTTGTTTATTATAAGGATCCCCATTAGCTGATGTAATAGCAATCAGCTAGTCTTTCTGGGTTCCACAATGAAATTCAATATAATTTCAGTAAAAAAGTCCATGTTAAAACATGCAAATATATCACAAACAACATTCAGTATTTTATGCATCATATCCAAGGGGAACAAATCAGTTGAAAAAATAAACAAATCACCAAAAATACCCCAAAAAACAAAAACATCTTAACAACAATTACCACATGCATTACCAACACTGGACAATCCTTACTCTGCATAACAAATACATCTTTAGGTGGTATTTAAATGATGATTTGTTATTTAATTGACAAATATAAAGGGGGAGATTCATCCAATCATACAATTCATAGTGGCTTGATAAATTACTGCTCTTTTTAGAGAATTGGTTTTGGTCCAGACAACAAAAAATTGCCAGCCATTATAGTGAAGTTACAATGAAAGTTATTCCATAAAGTTATTTGACTTTGTAAAAATTCATGCTTATTAAAATAAATTGTATTGCTAAAAAATGTGGCGATGCTGAACTTAAGCCTCTTCTCTACAAAAAGCCATAAGAGTCTGCTATGCATGATTTCAGTGCTAGTTCTGATAGAGCAGTGCAAGACATGTCTAGCAACTCTATTCTAAGCAGTTTGTAATTTTCTCAGCTCTCTTTTAGATGCTGAAGACCGTACAGGTGAACAATAGTCCATCCAGGTGACACAAAATTAAAGTTTTGCCATCTTGACCCAGGATATGTAATGGTACATTAGAAAAACATCTTCTTACCATGGAGATACCAGTACGCATTTTTTAACAATCCTCTATATGTGATCAGACCATGAAAGATGACTATTGATAGTTAAGCCTCAATATTAAGCCTAAAATAATACTTTTAGTCTTTGAAATGTTTAAAACCAACTTATTTAACTTTATCTACTCAAAACTATCTCTAACTCCTTAAACAAAACCTGATTTAGTTCTCTATATGTAGAAGCAGCATAATACAGTGTAGAATCATCTGCATATATCACTATATTTACTTTACTCAAAGCAGAAGGTAAGTTAAAAGTAAAGACGGAATAAAGGAGTGGTCCCAGGCTACTGCCTTGATGCACACCACGTACTTGACTATTACAGTCAGACAGACTACCATTGTAATAAACCCTCTGTGTTCTGCAGGAGAGATAGCTCTTCATCAATGAAATAGCAGATGGTTTGAAACCATAAAATTTTAGTTGCCCAATTTAAAGGTCATCAAACACAGTAACATCAAATGCAGCACTGAAATCCAGAATTACTTCAGCTGCTATCTTTGACTTTTCAATCTCCTTTAACCAGTCGTCTATTATTTATGTGAGAGCAGTACAAGTAGAATAGTTATGTCTATAAGCATGTTGAAATCAGGTGTTCAAACCGTTACAACCAAAGTAGTCTTGTGTCTGGGCATGATCAATCCTGTCCATCAGTTTGTTGAGCACAGGAAGAATAGTAATAGGTCTGCTGTCAGGCCCAAGTTAATTTGACATCTTTAGGTAATGGAATGATTTTACCCTCCTTCCACATTCTAGGATATACGCCACTTCACAAACATCAATTCAATATGTGACATATAGGACTAGAAATATGATAGGCAGTGACACTTAACACTTAATTGTCAAGGTTGTCTGTACCAGCTGAGCCATGTTCAGGAAGGGCCCTCAACAACGTCCTAACTACACTGACATCCACACAGCTAAATTGAAAGATACAACTTTTACTATTCATGATCTCTTATCAACTGAAAAGTGTTGAAATGAGTATAGACCATATTCTACTCTAGTCTTCATGCATTGACCTTATTGACAAAGAAGTTATTGAAGTAATTTGCTATATGGTGTATATACATATGGTTTAGTTAAAATCATGCCATCGTATTCAACATAGGAAGCTCTCACATTATTCTTCCTCCCCATTATTTAATTTGAAGTTCTCCAAAGTTCTTTTCCACCATTTTAACGTCTCATATTCTTCTGTTGAAGTTTGTCACCAGGTTTCTCAGTTTGCAATACTTTACTCTATCATCCAATAAACATGACTTTACGAAGATTTAGCAGTGAACTTCCTCAAAGGGGCATGTTAATCAACAATTTTCACAAAAATGTCCATAAGCATCTTCAATGAAGCCTCTGGCTCTTGAGCAGCATATACATCATTCCAAGTCATATTTCTAACATCCTCCAAAAAATGGTCATTAATTAATCTCTTGTAAGATCTTTTGTATACAATTTTGACAGCAGCTTTGGGAATCCTAGTCTTTCTTGTGATCACAATCATATTATGGTCTTTACCCAACAGGTAAAGAGGCTGGCTTAGAGCATCGCTCAGGAGTATTAGTGTAAATCTGATCAATGCATGTAGACAATGTATGGCCAAAACAATCAGTAGAAACCATCTGTGACAGATTATAAGCATTAGTCAATGATAGCATCCTCTTTCTCATTGGGCATTGACCTGCTAGCCAGTCAATATTCATATCTCCAAGCAAATAGATTTCTCTGTTCACATCCTATCAATCATTTCACATAAGTCATTGAGATACTGAGCATCGGCTCCAGGAGGTCTGTAGCAGCATCCTACCAAAATTGGTTTCAAGTGAGGTAGATGCATCTGTACCCATAAAGATTCTAAATTGTCCGACATTAACTCAGAACAGTTTTTTTTTTGCCGGAAAATAACTTTTTATGTATAGTGCTACACCACCACCCTGGTGGGGTCCAAAAGTCTGAGACCACTTGTGGAAGAGTTTCTTTTTTACATTATTTTACAGTTTAATTCATTTTTAAAATGACAAATTATTTTACAATATAAGTGTAAGGTTGAATCTTTGAAAAATGTACATGAATTTCCAAAATGCATTCGTTTTCAGTATTTCCCCCTTTAATGACAGTTTGCTCTGGAGCTAGCATGGACTCCACAAGCTTGTTTAAAATCTGATGATCCATGTTATCCCATGGTCTTTAAGTGCATGAAACTTTCTTGGCCTGTAAGTGCACCAATAAATCGTCAATGGGGTCTGACCTTTTCTACAAAAGGATTGACAGGGCCAGTGCCACACATTTGCTTAAATCTGACCTAGACATTGTGCAGAATCTTCAATATTTCTTCTTCATTTGAAGTGTCAAAATTTTCTTTGTTTTCAATATTTTAAAATCCTAAAACATTCTGATTATTTCCAGCTTTACATGAAAAAAGGTAGAAAAAATGTCCACTGTGGTCTCAGACTTTTGGACCCCACTGTGTATCCTTGGGTATTTCTCTTTTCCCTGTTGCCCATTGTTGGTGTTCTTTTATCTCTACTTTCATATTTTAATATGTTTTTAGCAAACTATGAGCATTAGATTGCAATTAAAGGCTTTTCTCATGCGTGATAAATGTAATGTGAATTTAGTGTTTCTCAATCCCCATGGATTAAAACCTTCATGATACCTCAGTGCACTCTCAATACTTACCAGTCAGATAGATCTAATTTACATAGCTACTGACAGGCAAAGCACTTGCCTCCTGTCACCTTTAAGGGTTTTCCTAATCCAGATCCTAATCTCAATCCCAACTGTTTTGAGAAATAGGAAAACTGATCCAAAGTCAGTGCTTAATCTAAGATTTAGTACATATATAAGATGGACTGAATGGTTCTCTCCCATAAGCCGTAGCAATGACCTGGTCTGTATGTACCTCAACAGATAAACTCAACAGACCATATGCATCTGGATAATTTCCCTGTCCCCTGTTTTGAGTTCTGGTGAGTCAGACCACTCCTGGCAGTTAGACTGCTTGTAATGTTCACTATGTTTCTGTAGTATCATTACCACCCAGCATAATCAAGGCTTTGTAAGATGGTAAGTGGACTGGCATCAATATACTCTTGCTTTTTACAGGCCATGCATTTTGCAAGTTTTGGCACCAGGGAGCCAAGATGCCATTAAACTCCCATTACCACTTTCCTCTTTAGAATCAGCCTTTTTTGGGGCCCATTATTACCTTGTTGATTTGCTGCTTCCTGTCTGATTGCTTTAATCTCCAGTGATTGGAATGATTGTGACCAAACTGAAAATCAATTCGTTGGAGGCATTTAAGTGACATGAAGCACCTCCTGTAGAGGGACATTTATCTGGCATTTCCAGTCATTTTTAAATGAAAAAGCATGGAAGATCTATACACATTGAGTGATTGAGGTGACAGAGGGTTCCCTTTTCAGGCCTTTGAATTCTACCCCAAAGTGGCAGAGTGTATTTTTGGAGATGTCACAATGCTCTATTGCATTAAATCTCTGGCAGCCAGTGGAAAATCTAAATCAGTCCAGCGAGATGGGCAATGTGCTCAAAGTGGTTGGATCGATTATCTCATTTGCTCTTTGCACTTAGCTACACATTTTTTACCAATACAGGACAAAAAATTCAGAGCTTTGCAATTCATCTATTTATGGCTCATTTTCTTTTCTTTCATGAGGTCATTTTGTTTATATGTCCAGACAAGACAGTGCATGGTTTTCACCTTGATAATTCAATCAGTAACTTCCTTCTTAGAGATGGTATCTTGGGCCAGAGGTGGTGGAAGAGGAATTAGGGGGGTAGATGTGTCATTGGTAACCCTCTCCACTCCATAAATAGTTTGTCGGCTGACCGATGCAGTGAAGTGCAATGTTCTGGATGCATGCACCTACTAGAAACAAATATGAGGAAAATAATGAGGATTTAAATAATTGAAGTCCCTCTACAGAGATCTGGCCTGAGATACTGTTTCCACCATGCGTGGGTGTTTGAGTGCATAGAGTCTGTAAGCCTTAAAGGCATAGGGGGTTGGTTTGATAATGGGGGAGGGGGGACCTTATCAGGCAGATGAACTCTTACAGGTGCTTGGTGTAAATCAGGGGTTAAAGCCAGAAGGGCAGGATGTGGCAGGTGCAGTGTTGAAAGGGAAGCTATGGTGTGGAAAACTGAGCTCTGAGCAACACCCCCTCCCCCCCTTTGACAGGAGACCATAGATGACCATAGATGATTATATTTTTTGTAATTATATATTTTTTATAGTTATATGTGAATTATATTTTTTGTAAAATTGTTTTTCAATGAGAGATCACTTGTAAAACAGACTTGTATCAATACTTCTGTCTGGTAAAACAAATATTTAATAAATAAAAAGCTGGTCTTTGTAAAGCCAGTGTACACACTTTCTGCAGACCTGGGCCTCAGTCACCTCCCTGTGTACCCCCTGTTGACCCCCTGGTCTGAAAGCAGTGCGTCACCAAACTGGTTGCACGTTTCTGAGAATGGGACTGAATGTTCCGGACAGTCAGTGCATCTTTGAAGTGTACCTGTTATATGACAAGTGTCAGCCTGCAGGGTGACCTTCATCTGCATTAGTTTGCCGCTGATGACATGCTAAGTTGATACAAATCTTCTCTGTGTTACAGATCTTCAAATGAGTTTTTTTCTCTTTTTTTAAACTTGCTGTTCCATGTTTCATGTTTGAGACGTTGCATTGGACTGGAAAGGGATGGTCAGATGTTCAGAGCATTGTTCCTGATCCACACTGTTGTGATTGCCTCCTCAGTCATGGTCTAGAATCTGCAGGGCCTGTAGCCTGACAAGAAGCCATTCCAGAACGACCCATATCAGCTCTCCTGTCAAGAATGTACCCCATACAGGGGGAGAATTGTGAAGGAGTGGGACAGGGCGTAGTGGAGGCGGGAGTTAAGGGTTAGACATGAGCTCTCCAGGGGTCGGTCTGCCAATGTTTTTCATCCTTTCATTCCTCCTTCTTCTGGCTCAGTACCTGCCGCTGTTCTCCCAGGGAACATGGAAAGTAATAATCGGAAAGGGGTGGGACGTGCCCTCGGAATGTGAGGGTCAGGCTTTAATAGATGGGCTGTCAGACCCGGTCTTTTAATATCATTATTAAATTCAATTAAGAAAGGACTGCTGATGTGGACAGAGACCCTCCCCCATTTTCCTGTGTGGTGCACCCATGTGTGTCTGTTTGCATGTCTGTCTATTCCCTTGTGTGCTTCTCTATGAGTGTGTGTGTGTCACCATGTCTGTGTGTGTGTGTGTGTGTGTGTGGGTGGGTGGACGGACTGATCACATGACAGAAGAGAATTTCTCCCTGCCAATGCTGCAGATAATCTACAGTTTTTCTGCAGAAGGTAAAAAATGTTTATTTTGGTCGGTTGTTTACACAGGATATCAGATACACCTAACATGTGAGAACTGGAGAAATTAACCAGGGGGTGTTTGTGTGATGTGGTGTTGATGCTGGGCGAGTGACAGAATGGGTGAAAGGCCAGGTTCACAGCTGTTCCTGCAGGTCACTCACTGTGTTCATGTTTGAACTCTCTTGCTTTGCCAGTGTAAGGGAAATGGAGGAATTTGAACCATTTTAATTCTACTGCAGCTTCAAGTGCCTACCGCTGCTTCTCAAAGGGCTTCTTTCTTCTGGTCTCCCTGCCTGGGGTGGGGAGTGGAGGCAAGAGAGAGGAGAGGGGGGTGGTGGTGTAGGGAGTGGTGAAAATGCCCAAATTTCTCAACTTTTCCCTCAGAGGGGCTAAAATTACACTACCCTGGGCTGTGCTTGTGGGGCTGTGCTGTTATTCGGCTGTGCTTGTTATAGACAGTTGGACCTTAAGGGGGGCGACAGGGGCTTATCTGTGCTGCACATGCCTGCCCCTATGGTACAGACGGAGAAGTCACTGTCGGCCAGAGCGTTGTAAACAGGAAAACCAGCCACTATTAAAATAGAAGCATGGATCCAATCACTGTCTCTGCAGTGAGCAGGTTTTTTCTGCTTGTTATAATTACGTCGACAAATCTGGAAAAAAATTCACACGAGCTGTGGCAGTAAGGTGTGTTGTAAACAAACTGTTGTAAGGGTTCTCTCCCCCTCTGTATCCCATTTACTGTAGTTCCAATTTTGTTTTGTTCAGTAACATGCTGACTTACATGATATCACTGCTTGTTGAGTTTCCAAGTAATCTGGTGCTTCTTAGAGATGAGGTACTGGAATACTGGAGCAGAAGAGATAAGTCTCCAGCTCCTGTCCTCTCTCTGCAGGTGACAGCCTGGCAGATGTGTGTTCTGTGGGGCATCTATATGTTGGGAGACCCCCGTGGACATTGAGCCCTGTTCCTCAGAGCTGTGACCATTATTCTTACTCAAACATCCGATGCTAACAGGAGAGGACAGGGCTGTGCGCAGTGGCCATGCATGGACACAGAAGTCAGTGCGCCAGCAAAGGAGCAGGATGATAATTAGAACCACATGCCTGTTCTCACAGCACCCAGTCATCCAGAATATCCCTCCAAACCAAAGATTGTGTTTATATTCGGGTTTAGGGGAGCATATTGGCTAACAAGTGCTGGCAGAGTGGTGTCCCCTCACTCCCCCACAGTCCCTCCTGATTGGTCTGTTAAACTGGGTCATATGAGAAGGGCTCGTCCCTCTCTTTGGCTTTTGTTTGCTTCCATTCAAGTGAAACTGTCACAGGCCTTGCCCATATTTACAATCGGGAGGTATATCCTAGGGTCAAGCGTAATGCTTTAGCCATAATGGCTGCTCCTCTTTTCAGCCAATGAGGTTTCAGTGAGTAGAATAACACCACTTTAAAGAGTATGGCCTGGAGTGGCATGATTCATAAAAAGGTTACAAAAACACTGTAACATTTTAACAGCATTTGCACCTTTTTCAGGTAATATGTCTCACTCCCAGTCCCTAGGATGACCTGAAACCCATGACCCATGGGTCACAACTGAAGGCTGTAGGCAGCAGTGTGGCAGAGTCTTTAAGAAGCTGAACTTGTTACACAAATGTTGCAGGCTCATGTCCCAGCTGGGGCTCTGCTGTTGTAACCCTGAGCAAGGTACTTAACCCATCTTCCTTCTGTAAGTATCCAGCTCTATAAATGGAGAGAATGCTTTGTCAGAGCATCTGCTTAACAAATAAATAATACAAGTCCCCTCATAATCTTGCCTTTTCGAGTTTGAGCTGCGGACTCAAGGAGCTGTGAAATTAAACGCATACCATTTAGATAAATAGCATCACTTGAAGGCTGTTCAGAGCAGTTCCAAGCCAAACAGCTCTCCAAATTGATTTAAGAGTCGTTTTTGAGTTGGAATGTTTAATGTAGCAGAATGGTCTTTCCTCATGGGGTGAGACTCCGGCTGGTGGCCTGTAGTACAGAGGCTGTGGATTACCAGAATAAAAACAGTTGTGTTGTCTTTAGGAAACACACAGGTGCACAAGCCAAACTGTGACATTTGTGCTTCTACTGAGGCAATACTGTTGGTTTGGGTTTGGCATTTTACCTTTGATATTACCTTTCTAACCATGTCTGACATGTACCTGTGTGGTGTTAAATGGACATCGGACCACAATTAAACCATAAAGGTATGAGACGGTACAAAACCAGCAGGTTGTATTTCTAGCAAACCAGTTGAAGTCATGCATTCCCAAATCAGATTGCTTTCCTATCTGTAATGTGATTTCCATGTCACATTTACTCTTGTTTAATGGTAATACAGATGATAATGTTTTGTAATCATATATGCCTGGATGTTTGTGGCAGGAGTTTAAGTGGCTTATGGCACTCTTTATCTGTGATGTGTCCTGTGTGAGCACAATACCCCTGTCATGAATCATTGATGGGCGTGGGTCGTGATGTCTGTCTGGCCCTGGTGTTTTCACCAATCAAAGTTATGATGTGAGATTCTCATGGCTCTAGGCCCTCCCAGTGAAGGAATGAGGGGAGAGACCCAGTGTTATTTTCATTCTCTGAGCCCTTTGTTAAAAGACTACCACAGTTGACTTTAACTAGAGGGTTGAGTAATAGTGTACTGTTTGTTTTCAGGCAGAGCAGTGACAAAAATTGACAGTGGGGGCATGCTCCCTTTAAATGTTTTTTTTTTGGCTTTGTTTTAATCAAGAGGGAAATTATAATATCAATCATAACCTCACTAATCGTAAGGTATAACTTTGCAGCATAGAACACAAATGGAATTTTAAAGAAACCATTTGGGAATACTTGGCATTTATCAGTATTACCACACATGACATTCTAGCTACCTAATCATGCTGACACTGGGATCCAGTGTGTAGATGCACCTTCCAGCCTGCTTTGCAGCCCTGATCATGCCAGTGGTGACAATGCAGCCTAGCAGCCCTTCTGAAATGAGGCTGTTGCAGTGGTTAGACAGTGCTATGAATACAGTCAGGCATTCCAAACGGGGGGAAGAGGAAATAAAAAATTTGCCCCAAAATGGGTCTGTATAACATATGCTCTGCACATTATCTTACCTTTCAGGGGCATATGGAAATGGTTTTGATTCCTCCTGGTCATTCTGGTTCAGGTAACTTTAGGTGAAAGTACTGTGAATAAAGCCCCTCTTTTGGATGAATTTCATCTCAGTTTTCCTGGGCCCTCCTTTCAGCGCTCCTGGGCGAAACAGAGAAAAACTCACCCAGACTGCAAATTAATCCTGCTGTACTGCTCTCATCTCTGTCTCCCCTTAAGCCAACTTTTGAAAATGGCACTTTGCAGGCTTCAGAAACCATTTGTTTTCACAGTAACTCTACCTCTTCCCTGAATGGATTTGGGGCTAGTAGGTGTGACGTCTGTCTCCTTTCGGGAACATTTCAGTTGGACACAGTCCACAGAGTTTTGGCTGGATTTCCTTCATTTTGTTGGCTCTTGTCACCCCCTCCATCACATCTTGCACCCTGTATGACTGTTTTCAAGGTTGTGGATGTGCAAGACATCAGATCATAAGCTTTTTTACTGATGTAGTAATGTGTGTTGGAAGAGGGAAACACAGCTCTTCCACATTTCTCTGCCTCTGTCAACAAATACCCATTATTTCATCTAGCACTCACTTTCCAGTGCACACTGGCACTCTGTGAATCATGCTTGAATTGGGGCAGCTGAGGAAACAAGCATTGATTTGTGCATTTCTATCTATGTGTCCGTTTGGCCATTTATCTTTCCTTCCCAAAGAACCAGTCAGCTGTCTGGGAGAAATCTTCAAGTGCGCCTGTGCCAGCTGTGGCCTGTAGCCCCATAGGGTGGACCATAATGGCAGGGATGATTGTGCCCGTGTGATCGGTCAGGAGTTACTCAGGTCGATCCGCTGTGCAGTTCTCCCACACAGTGTACATTCAAGTGTGCTCCATGGCCAAGACTCAACATTTTTCATTTACTCACAGTGGCATCTATGTGTTAGCTGTTTTTCTTCAACAGTTTTGTGAGTTTGGCTCAGCGATTACCAAAATTAACTGCATTTATGAAGAACATAAGCAATCACTTGCATTTTTGAATGCAAGTAAACATTAACAACAAATGTTAATTGAATCCTAGCCAATGACTGTGGATCAACTGGTGAACAGCAGAGTCAGTGTAAACAGTGACTGGAATATGAGCCTTAGAGGAAATGGAATAGTCTGTGTATATGATTGGGCATTTCACATTGGGAGGAAAATAAAAAACTGGAATTACAAAATTGTTAAAAGAAAAAAATGTGAAGGAAGAAGAGCAGTTCGCTTTGGGACCAAGTCTGCAGGGAGGGAGGGGAGGGCAGAGGTGTGCAAACATGCAGGTGTGCTGGAAAGAAGAAGCTGGGGTGGCCATGTGGAAGGGTGCATAGAGCAGTGCATCAGGGAGTTGCTTTGTGGGTTTTGTATATTTTGCCCTCTGGTGTCTGTCGGCATCTTCTTCTCCAAAGATGAGATCCCTCCTCCCCCTCCTCCACAGAAGAATGGTTACTGGGGCACATGCTCTTCATTTGTGGGAGGTGGGGGTGTCTGTCATTCTAAAAATAACCCATTTTGTGCCTTGCTGGGTGCTCTATCCCCAGGTCATTGTGGACCCCTCAGAAACGGCTGCACTCTGCACTGCATCATATGCCCATATTCAATGCCTGTCCATCATCTCCACCTTTGTGACGGCCTTGGCGCTTCCCTGTTTGCTCAGTGGATTCAATGTTGTCTTGAGGCCAGCTGTGGTTGACATTGCATGCTGTCAAAGTCATCTCTTTCTAGTCATCATCCTACCATACAAGCACTGGAACCTTGGGAGTATTGTGGCCATCACACCTAAAGTCACACATTAAAAATCAGCTTAAACCTTGTTTATTGCAGTGTGTTGTGCACGTAGCATCATTAATCGTTAATTTATCCATTAGAGGTGGACTCTATTGTATTTGTTTCTGCTTGGCTAGATTTGACAAGGATCGGTCTGGTGTTGGGCGACCCAGGTGCACCTTGATGTGTAGCTGAATGGGGCGAGCGGTCTGCCTCTGCTGAGGAGCTCATTTCTGAGGGGCAGTTGGCAGATCCTCATAGATGTGAGACACTGGGCCTGAAGTCTTCCCCCTTACTCAACCAGCTTGATAGATATTCCACTGCAAGTGTGTTCAGAATAAGCTAATACATATGCTAATGAGGGATAAATACAAACGGAGATGTATTAAATACCACTGACAGTGCTGCCAGTGGCTGTGTGTGTTGATTGCAATGCCATCGCATTTGGGGGGGGGGTGGCTGTCTTTGGGGAGGAGGCAATACAAATACAAAACCCACAGAGACTTTGGGAGAAAAAGAGGAATAGTCCCATATCCAGAGAGTAGCATCTGAAGGCTTTTTTTCCCCCATATCAGCATGAGTTCTCTTGCATTCTGGGAAATCACAAGATTAGCCGAGTATGCTGGGTTTTTTAATTAACTGTTTGGCTTTGTTAAGCTTTTAGAAGAGACAGTCTAATTCTGTTGCAATAATAAGGTAATCATTATCGTAATCGCCAATTCCTCAATTGTCAATCCCGCCAATGAAATCAGATTGGCTGGCTCAGAGACCCCCTTCTGAATAGCATGGATTAGTCCTAAGTAGTTTATGAGGTCTACTGTGGTAGCTCATTCCTCCTCTGCCCCTCTTTTCTGCTGTCTGTCTCATGTGATGTGCTCATGGAATCCTGTTTTGCACAGGGAGTCCCTGACTCTTTAAACCTTCATCTTACAGTTCATCTCAGTGGGAGGGTGAGATCTGAATGAAGCTGTTTCATGCCGCTCAAAGGAAAAAGGACACTCCTCAAGCTCCCTTTTGAGCACTAATTGGAAATGAATTGGAAGTTTTGACCAGTCCCTACAGATCTTGATAAGCAGTCTTGCTGAGGAAGAGATGCTTAATTTCAGATAAACATATTAGTACTGTGTGGTGATTTTGCCTCAGGAAAGATCTTGGCCCACTGTGACTGGATATAATTTTCATCCTTTGAAATATTGTCACAGTAAAAATAGGTTATAGGTTTAGGACCATCTAAGACACTCCTAGTGAAATTATGGCAAAATGGCTGCTGTGTTGCCTTGCAGGCATAGCCTAACATAAAGATTTCCTGATGTGGGCAACACCCTTTAGGTTTTATCAACACATTCCACATGACCTTTTGACCTCCCATGTAACAGAGTAAGGATGTGGAGTTGGAAGCTTCTGAACTGCTGAATGAAATCAATCCAGTTCAATCAATTTCATGTCTGATTTTTTACATAACACCCATCACTATAGGATGATTACAGTGCCCTAAATTGTTGAAAATGTATTGCAAGTATATTTTCAGCTTTAGTTCTAGTTCTCTATTCCTGGTGTTATTTTTCCTCTTCTGTGTTTCTAACCAAAATACATTTTTAAATAATCAAGGTGACAACAAAGTATGACTTCTACAACACTATGTTGGACATTTATCAAATTTTGCAAGGGACTGGAAGTTACCCAAAATTACAACTAGCCTACTAAAGCTACTAGTAGCATGTCTCTCAAAGGGGTCTAGTCTATTCCTGCTTGGCTATAGAAAATGTAAAATTAAATTGTTATTTCAACATTTTCTCACTGTGACATTGTGTTGAAATGAAAAACAAAAATTGGGAGGGGGAACTTGAAGTTTGTGGGGCTTTGATTTGATTTAATTTGGTAGCCAGAGAGTATGACCATCCTGGGTGTCTGGACTACCCATTTGTTCACCTGTGGAACAGAGAGCTAGTGTTATTCTCTGTTTGGCCGTAATGTTTGGTCACATATATCATCTTCCAACATATTCTGTGATTAATGCTTTTTTCATTTGCTGTCTATTCTTGTGAGCAGTGGAAACAGTATCCTTATGTAAGATCAATGAAGCAATTGAATCTAGGTTATAGTGTTTGCTTCTAGGGAGATTCTATACAGAGCTCTTACAATAGACCGCTGGTGTGACCCTCTTGAATTTAAGCTTTGGGGAGTTTCTAACAGCACATCACAGTCTCACCCTGAGCAGGCCAAGCTATAGAGCAGCAGATGGTTTCTGTCCCATCCCAGAGTGGTACTGCACCCACGCCCACATGTTCTTCCAGGAGGTGTGGATATCAGGGTGGAAAAACTAGAGCGCAATTCATCAACATCATCTTCTGGGGATGTGTGTAGGAGAGGGGAGATGGGGGCAGGAGTTGGGGGAGGGGTGCAGGAGTTGGGGGAAGGGTGCAGGGCCCCCAGAGTACGGGAGAGGAACGATTTTTGTGGTACATACATCACTTAGAGAGCAAACACGGTAGCCTCTCGAAATGTACTTCAGTTTCACTCCCTGAAAGAGCCAGCTCTATGAGCTTGGCTCCCGTGAACTATGGCTGAACCTTGCTCCTTTCACTCAGGTCAGTAACAGTCTCCAGGACTGAAACGCTGAATTACTGTGGGCTGTTGATTCTGTGCGGAACTGATCCTAGTTACACATCTGTCTCTGCCCCTTTCATGGGGAGCATATCCACTGTCAGATTAGAGGGGGGCAGCAGGTCTCTCTGCTGATCTGCCTTTGGTGCACTGTGTGTGTGCATGTGTAAGCGTGTGTGTGTGTTTGCATGTGTTTGCGTGTGAGTATGCTTGGTGGCTTAGATGCTGTATTCATATGTGTGTGTGGATATGTAGTTTGTGTGTGTCTGTGACTATGAAAGAGAGAGAGAGAAATGGGGCATCTCTCCATTCATCTCTTTGCCTTGCCACCTTCAGTAGATGTGTTTGTGTTTGCACGTGTATTAAATTGCCCCTGACAAGTGTGGCAGTGAGTGCTTTTGACAGGCGTGCAGAAAGCTGTGTGCGGAAAGAGAGGCAGAGCTGCTCCAGCTATAACCTCCCAGCCCTCCACAAACATGGCCACAAGCTGACAACCTTTCCACTAACCCAAGCATCTTTTTTAATGTTTGTGGAAACATGTTCCACTTGAAAATTGGTTTAATTCATGCTATTCACTAAATAAATTAATGAATAATTAAATACAGAAGATGTTATTTTACTTCAACAAATGATGCCTGCAGTTTTAATGAAGTGATTGTAGTTAAGTACTTTTTAGATGACAATGGGGACATCAATGAACTGTCACTCAAAGCAGTATAGATGACTGCAAAAATGTGTAAAATTACACCATTGTAAAGTTGCCTGTTTTTGCACTTCAGGTACATTTTTGTTTGTATGTCTGTAGTAATTTGGAATAGTACTGATACATAAATACTGCAGGCCTGAATGAAAAGAGTTGACATAAAGGGGCAGACCCTGGCTGCAGATGAACGGGGCATATCATTTTCTCTGAGCTGGGATGTTCAGACCATGAGCCTGGCCTACAGATAAGCCCTGTGTCAAGCTGTACAAATGGAGGGAAGTGGCTGTCCCTTGTTGCCAGAGTTTGTGAGGGAAAGCTACTTTCCAGAGAACTATTTGTGGTGTGGAGGCGTGCAGTGTCCTGACTTGCTGCACGCAAAGCTCTGGAAAGCTCTGGAAAGCTTGGAGAGAATTCAGTTTAGTCCCCATGGTGCCTACTGTACCTCTGTACTGCCCAGGACCCCAGCCCTCAATATCACTACTGTTATATAATATTAGAATATACAGTCTCAGAATTCTATTGGTTTTTGGGTTCTAGAAAGAGAAAATGTATGTGTGTGAGAGAGAGAAAGGCAGAGAGAGAGAATATGTTGCATTGTTAGGGTGATTAGAAACTGCCAGGTTTATTCTGCCAACACCCAACCAGCCGGTGTTTCAATAAAACCCCTTATCCTGAATTACTCAATTACAGCAGAGGGGAAACGAAGAAATTGCATTAGTGCTTAAATCTATGCCTTGTCCCAAGGAGCTATTGGAAAAAGATGATTTTTTTTCTCCCTGAAACTGAGTCTTTTAACCTAAATTGAGTTTATTAGCATGGAGAGACTCGAAGGGGAAAAAGTGCCGACTTTCATCCTCATGGGGCAGTGGAAGATTTTGTGATTTGTGTTATTTGATTAAATATTTACAGTGGCTTTGCCTGGGCTGGGGAGCACATTTGATTCTACAGCTGATAGTGCTGCCAGAACCTGTATATGAATTCAAATAAGAACCATTGTGGTGTGGGGCATCTCAGTATGCTGGTCGGGCCACGTGGTGTGGAGAGACACCCAACACCAGAGGTAGCCAAAAGAGTTCAGTTACACAGTGTGTACTAGGAGAGGGGTCAAATTCACTTTTACTGCCCAACACGATTGAATATACATTGAAAGGGTTATTCTTATTGAATTTAGACTGTTTTGATACTTTTTGACATAGACATTGGGGTCTAGTTACAAAATGGTGATAACTGACACAGCTATTGTATTTTAATACACCGTTAAAGGACTAAATGTTGCTGTCTTTTGTATGTGAGCAGAAATACTCAGTGTGAAAAGAGTTTGGTCCAAAGGCAGATGGGAAAGGGGGCATAGACTCATATAGACTAATTTTTAACCATCCGCCAAAATAAAAACAAAATCCCTGCTGCATAAGAAACATTTGGGAGCATTAATCCCCCTCCAGCTGAGTGCCTCACTGTCTCTGGCTCATTTTCAATTATTTTCCCTGCTTGTTTCCCTGAAATTATGACTCATTTCATTTAATTAGTGTACATTTACTTTGATCATTAAAAACATTTTACTGTCAAAAAAAAACAAACAAGAGGGAAAATAGTGATCCTTCTTTTTAACACACTCGAAGGTTTTCCTCTCTTAAATTCAGCATAAACAGATTTAAATCCATCAGGGCAGAAATTAAAACTGTATATGAGTGTATATATCTGTGAGTGTGTGTGTCTGGATGAATGTGTCTTTCACAGAGAAATTGTGTCTGGGTGTGTGTCTGTAAGGTGACCTTGCTGCAGACACAGGAGGCCCTGCCTCTGTTTCCGGTGGGAAACTGATAAAGCGCAGCGTGTCCCAGCCAGGTTGCCCGGGAGCTTCCTGTACACTATGCCTGGTTGTCAAGGAGACTGGTCTTCAGGAGAATCCCCTGTAATTAGGACCAGTTTCATCTCGCTCGTTGTACACATCGCTCTGACCATTTACCTGACAAAAGGGATTGCATCCACAAACCCATGGTCTGTCAGCCTTCCTTGTATTTTAGATAAATCGTTCATTTGTTTTTAACCTTGACATTGAGTGAGGGGGAAGATGATAATTGAAGCACTGTAATACAGATATTAATGTTCTATTCTCTTTCACACCATGCACCCCAGTTGAAACAGTTTGACCTCAAATTCAGAAACACTATTTGCTGCTGTTACCTGGTCTGGATGATATGTGGACCATGTGGTGTGGTCTGTACATTTGTACTAAAGATTTAATTAATTTGAGTGTACTTAGTGATGCAGGACCGTGGGCCTGTTGGCTGGCTGCGCTCCAGAGCTAGGGGGAGACAGGAGAGCCATCCAACTCTTCGATCTGTGCTTGACTTCTTAAGCAACACAACCCCACTCTGGTGGTATAAAGTTTCAGTGGCACAAGCTGAGCGTGCACGCACTGGATTCAGAAAAGTGGTCTCTGATCTCAAGGACAGGGAAATTGAATACTAGCATCCCATTGGCTCCTGATTATCTTTTGTGGTCTGAGCCGGAAGTTTTGGCCTGCTCCTCATACAGCACTTCAATGTGCATACAGCACTTCAGTACTATCAATGGGAGTAAATGGGGTGAATGCTACTGCAAGAGAGAGAGAGAGAGAGAGGGAGAGAGGTTGGGGGTTGATGAAGAGTATCATCTTACCTCTCTTCCTCTTGGATTCAGACAAGCAGCCAACCAAACCTGACTATTGAAACCAGGAAGTACATTGTGCTTACTCATTTCAAGGAAAATGAGGACATGGGCTTTGACAAAAAGGAACCAACCCCCCACATCTCCTCCTCCCTGGAAAAACTCACCTACGAACAGACTGTTTTAAAAGTCCAAGGGTCATGTTTGCAGAATAAGCACTTATCCCCTTCTATTGTTTGCAGCTGATTCAGTGATATCTCGTATTATCTTGCTGCTGTTTGTTGGTTGTTCGAATGGGGCATGGTTTGCTCTGCTGTCTATTGAACGACTTTGCCGGTAATGAAGGCAATGTACCGTATATTTATGGATAAGCTACTATGTTCTCTTGCAGTCGTTCAATTGCTACCGTATAAAATAAGGCAATTTGTTCAACTGAAAAGAGGAGATTGCCCTAAACTATAGGATCTACCATGTCAGCTAAATAATTGGCGAAACATTATTTGTTTCATTGTCTTGGGCAGGTTTGCTGTTTATTTCTGATCTGTTTAATGTTTGCCCTGTGATTAGCTGGTTTCATGACCCACTAAAGAAATCTCTACATACAATACAATACAAAATACAGTACAATAGAAAATATATGTACACAGCTTTTCTTATACTGCTGTCATTAGAATGACTAGCATTATCAGGTAGAAGGGGAAAGGTATTGTTTCATTGAATATGTATAGAAATCAATAAAAAGGTGTTTTTATTGAATGAAAAATGCCTTATCTGTTTCGCAGGATAGGCTCTGTGTAAGTGAAGAGTAAGCATTAGGGTCCTTCATCCCTACATCTTTCCAGGCATTCAGGGCTAAACTGAGGGCCGCCTGTGTCTTTGAAGCCAGCTGTGCTCTGGGAAGGCCTGTTATTGTTCTGTAATTGAGGGCAGACGAGACACTGAATTCATCCACATACACACACACACACACACACACACACACACATACGCATACATACACACACATAGGCTTCATTGTCAGCAGCAGGTCTCCCAGCTGCTTCCCAGGACCCTAGGGTGCCCAAAGCACTGTAAGCTCTGCCTCCTGCTCTCATACTGAATGGTACTTTCAGTCAAACTATGATAGAAAGATGATCCCATAAAAATGTTAAACAAGAATTGCTTTTGTGGGTAACTATGATTAGGTAAGTGTATTCTATGGTTTTTATTTTAAGAAACCACTAAGGTTGATGGTGTGTTGATGCTTAGGCAGTCAGGCTTTATCGCAGGCAAGAGGACATAACTGACGTTGGCCATCCCATCTCCCAATAGCACATTCCCACTGGAACTGAATTTTCCATGTCAATAGCACAGTGTTTTGCAAATTTATTTCCCCATTTTTTGAGCTTGTCCAGTGCAGTGGTCATTTCCTCCTACAGTGTAAACAGAGAGCCTCTCTCAAGGCCCTGTCTGTTTGTTCAGGCTCGGTCTGCTCCATAGGGCCAGGGCCACACTGCCGGCCAAGCCCCGTGTTTCCTCCCACTCGGGCCAGGCTTTATCCTCATTCAGTTCCGGAATCCTCTCTACTTCCTGTTTTCTGAAAAAAGGGCTGTATAGTAAATTAGGCCTTGTTGCCCTTTCCCCCTCCCTGTGAACAACAGGGGATCTATTTAATTACTGGTCTTTCTCAGCAGAGATTTGTTTTCTCGCCTGTGTCACCATATTATAAAGGCTTTGAAGAAATCATAAATTGAGTATTCTGACAGTTTGAAGCTATAGAAGCAAGCCTATGAGGCAAGCATAATAGCCTAATTCAGATGCCCCAAGGCTTCACTGGTACAGTAATCAAGGTGATAATTGACCACAGATAAAACAAGGATCTATGTTTTGTGCAGAAGATATAAAATTTCAAATTATTATGTAGCATCCCAGGTTTTAGTAGTGTAGTGAAGCAGAGGAGTAAAAGACACCAGAAGACACAGTGAGCCTGGAGGGACAGGAATAAATAGGTGACCAGAGGCTGCTCTGTAGGCCTTAGATTGTGAGAATGCGTAGGTGGGGAATGTCTGAATGATGACATTGCTTAAATCCTGACACCTTGAATTTAAATGCTTGCCAGAAACTAAATCAGCCAAAGATCTGTGGGATACAAAGCAGCCTCTGCTCACTGTTAATAAGCCTTGTGTTATCTGAAACTGGAGGGAAGTTTTTATCCGTATGTGTGAATGACCTGGAGGCCAAGATGTAGAGATGTTAGCTGCAGGTTTGTTAGATGCTGGAACTCTGCCTTCTTGTGGCTGCATATTAAATGCCCCTCTGATGAACGTTGTCTATTTAAGAAAATAATGAAACCTTATCTGTGTCTCTCACACTCAAGCTGGGGGGAGGGGGAAGGAGGCATGTGAAGCTCAAACAGTGACCCTGCCAAAAGTGCCCCCCCACTCCACTGGCTCCTGCCCCTTATCAGTGAGAGAGTCACCACTCTCATTAGAGGCTCTTGTTTACACAGGGAAACAGTTCTCTGATGATAGAAAGGCCAGACACCTGTAGTGATTCCCAACTCTCCCTGTATCGAGCCTTGCCTTGCCTTGCTGGGCAGATGTTCTGCCCCCTTATCACCAGGGCAGAGGACAACAGAGAAGATAAATCAATGGAGGAGCACATATCATTGATCGTTCTCACATTGTGTGCCCACCAACCCCCATTTCACTCCACCCCAGTTTGCGTTTCTGAGTGTGGCTCAATATGCAGATTGAGGAAAAAGGAATGGTCAAGCTGTACTTCATTTCCTGAGTGATAACACCCAAGGGAGGTGGGGGATGAGGTGCTTTTAGTGATAGTTGAAAAAATCTCATTGTTTATGTTATGTCGCTCTTTATTAATGTTCTCCTGCCCGGCTGAAACGATGTGTATGACGCAGCAGTAAGGTCAACCAGTGTAGTGCACGGAACCTGTGACCTCTGTCCTTTCTGAGTCCAGTCCACCTTTTCTACCAATCCTCACAACCAGAAATTTGAATTTCCTATTAGTTTGTTAGCTTGTTGTGCTTCTTACTACACCAGTAATTCCAGTTGGCATGCTGTAACTGTTTTGCTGTGGCAAACACACACATTTTTTTCTCTTAAATCATCTTCCTGACCTCACTATTTACCACTAACCTTTAACCCCTGTTCATGATATTATCTTCTTTCTGCTCTCCTCCTTGCTGAGGGAATGAGGAATGAGATCCTTGGTCATTTACAATTGATTTGTGTCGTCATGTTTGGAGCATTTCCCATTTAACCTACTTTCCTAAAATAAGCTCCTCTTTCATCCTTGCACAGCCTTCAACCCCCCACTCCCCAGTGGTGCCTCACTGAGCCCCTCCCCCCAGCTGCAGGGTTTTTTGAAGCTGCTAATTGAATGAACACAGAGGGAACACTGATAGTGGTGAAGATTTAGACTCTGTCTCCCACACAGATTGTAAAAATAAAGCAAACATCTCCATTTGTGCATCGCCTGGTTGGTATTTCCGTAGAAGCTCTTGTGACACATTGGAGTAGGTGGGGGGAATAAGTACACACTGTTGATTTAGTGTTTCAGTCACTGTTTATGGGGGAGTATTACATGCCTTCCACAAAAAGGGGAACGCGTTGGATGAGCTTTTAAAAAAGTAAATAAACACAAAAATTCATTCATATTCCATTACGGTCAAGAGCATCTTCCACACCACCGTCAGCTGTCGCCACACAGCATTTTTCAGTCTCTGTAATCACCCAGCTCCCTTTGATTTCTAGTTAGTTTTTTTAGCTATTTCTAACCCACCAAAGGTAGGAATCTGTGCCTGAACCAGCAGGGATAAACCCATGGGCCCAACTCAAAAATCAGTCCACTGTGTGGGTTGGGTTATGAGGCTGCTCACTTTTGAGGCTGTTGTAAAGTAATTATTGCTGATGAAAAATTAGCATTAGCAACAGTGCTGTTCATGATTTTCTGAGCCTGTCTGTTGTCTTCTCTCAATGGGGCTGCAAGGAGTCCAGATCAGGAAAAGAGATAGGACTCACTATTGAATTATTGTGTTAGATTTGTGGCAGAAGCCTTTCAACATTTATCAACATTTTTTGTAACAATGTTTTCTTTTACATTGTCATCATTTCTTTCCTAAATGGTTGTCGGAATTGCAACAATACTTCTGTTTAGAAGTATTGTGTTCCTAGATGGTTGGTAATTGTCTCCCAGAAGCTCATTAGGCTTTTAAGAAAATGCAGTTTAAATGATTTGATTTTATACCTCATTTGTGTGTGTTATAAATTCAGTTGATTTAGGGCAGATGCCTATCATAGTGCGGCTGTATAATTAATTGCTTTTTCGATAATCTCTGCAGTTTAAGACTTGGAGTTTGTACTCTATGAGGCCTAGGCTATGTAGATGATGGAGTGCTTTAATTATAATGTTCAGAAGCAGAAGTATTCACAGAGGAAAAAAGAAACAGTCAAACGCTCTGTCTTCCTATCTGATATGTAAGACAGATTCACAAAGAACTTCAATAATAACGCTGTTATTCAGGCCAATTTTGATGAATAAAATAAGTCATTACTGAGATGCATGTCCATTTTTAAAATGTGAGTTTGCTCCTGTCTTGATATTGAACTTCTTGTTGGCTGGGGGGTGTTGGGTAATGCATCTGACTCCATTTTGGCGGTTGTGTCTTGAGACCAGACTACTTTTTCTGAATGGGGTCAATCATTTATGGCCAATTGAAGATATTCCCATTGGCCTGTTGTGGTAGAACTCATAGATCATGGGGAAATTACATGTTGGAGATTGCCTCGGCAATGTGCCGAGATGAGTTTCACTTTGCCGCCAGACTCTGGCCCACTTCAGACTCCGCATGATGAGCTGCACTTTTTTCCGGTCCCTGCGATTCATCCATTTGTGCCAAATACAAATAAATACCACAGACATGGTTCCTCTTTCCTCTAAAACACCGTCATGGGTGTCACCATAGATACATGGAACAACCAGGCAAGATGTTTTTTAAAAAGATTTTTCCCACATTTTTTTTTGAGAAGAGGGTTGGCCTTCTGTCTAGGTGCTAACCTGCCCCATGCCAAACAAAGATGATTTACACACCAGCCTCTCTGGTTTATGTGGGCCTGGCCTCTGTCCCAGATTTACCAGACCGCCTTCCTGTTTGTGCTTATCACTCCAGATAATTGTGCTACAAAGCCAGGAGATTACCTCCGAAAACGGAGCATGTGGCAAGCAGTCCCATCTAATTGGCTTCATTTATTCATGATGCCTCTCCACTAAAAACATGAGGGGAAACCCATACGTTGTTTATGTTTTTTTCTATTGTTTTTACAGCACACCAAGAAGTAGCACTAATTTAATGCTGTCTAGACAGCCTTGTGTTTGTGGTTTCATTCTTTGCCATCCAACTGTACAAAATTTCAACATCCCATAATGAGCATTCATGCAGCCTTTCAATAGTACTCCATCCCCTATAACAAGAATATTAATTTCATAGTTCTCTGTCAGAAAAAAATATTTTGCCCCAGGAAAAAATGTTACTAAATATATTCAAATGATGTATCTGGCCCTTAACCCCTAGACTCATTTTATTTTGATATTTGCATACAGACTCTGAACTTCAAATTTTCTGTGCAATACAACTGCCTGTGATTTTCTGCCATATTATCTTTTGTGAGGTAAATTACCTCAAAATGAGATATTTAATGGTCAGAAGGAGGTAGACTACTTAAAATTTTCTTTTATCTAAAAACCTAGGACCCCCACCTCACAGCTTCTCCAAAATTCCTGTTAGGAGAATACAGAGTACCCCTGAGACAGTGTCTCCCCTTGCTGTTTCAGAGGTTTAATGAAACCTGCAGCACGCAAAGGACAGCAGAGCGCGTCCAATTTATCGCCTTCGTTCAGATCCCCACCAACCCCCTCCCGCTGCCTTATTAAATCTTACCCACAAAGCCCTGCTCACCCCATGTATAAGAACACTGAAGAGGATAATGTAGGCATGGGGAATTGGTGAAGATTTTGAGAGCCATCTTTTTTTTTTTAATCATTCAGTAGAGTTTTGTATGGGAATTGGCAGATTAATACAAAAATCCAGGGAGATAGTTAATGACAAGCCATAGGGCTTTGTTCTGAAATATGCTGTTCACTGCAGCCCCCTGATTTTCTCTCATTCTCTCTTTCGTATGTCAGGTGCAATATCTTTGAACAAAGATGTTAGAGTTTGGTTGTCAGTTATTTTCTGTCCTGCTTTTGACTACTGCCTTCATATCACCAAATCTCAGTGAATACTGTGGAGATTTGAGACTGCTCTTGTAAAACAGTTTATAAAAAGGTTTTCCTCTTGTGGCCTCGCTATTATGAAAAAAAACTGTAGCATTGCTGGGACGCTCCATTTAAAGAGAGGGATCTTCATACCGGAGGGGGAAGGGTGGGACTCGCCTGCTCCTCGGTTTCATTGTGATTCATGGCTTCTGTGCTGAAGAGGCTACAATGAGTCACACTGCCTGCACCAGGACACATCAGACTGACTGCACACCAAGTTCAGCACAGCATTCTTCAGTACAGGACTGTGCACTGCAGAAAAACACTGCACATTCCTGTGCAGCACTTATCACTCCTGTATACCACAGAGCACTCCTGTCTTTCAATGTATACTCCGAGACAGTAAACAGTACACAGTACATACTCCAGCACAGTACAGAGCCACCAGCAACAGAACAGAATAAATTGGCACAGCATTGCATAACACAGGACATGGTTGCCCAACAGCATACTCTGATACAATTCACTACACTCCACTACAGTCCACTGAGGCAGTATTGTTGTTCTGTTGTTGTGCAGAACTCATGTTGTAGTGCATAGTGCAATGCACTGCAAGCTTTACTGATGCACTAAGAGGTAGCCATCATTCAACCATGTCATGCGCCTCAAGTCAGGTACTTCACATTCTATTTCTATTTAAGTAAATACATGGATAAAAATACATATGTAAAGGCATCATTTTAGTCCTGCCACAGTATGAATCATCCTGGAATAGGGTCATGCTGTGAGCCTGTCCCAGGGTCTGAGGCAATGAATATGTTGTCTAAAATTGTATTTCAAGTCCCAAGTATTTCAAGTTTAATGTGTTTCAAGTCCCCCAAATATTCATCTATGCTGTCCATAAGCTGAGTAGCTGTTGACCATGTAACCACAAATACTGCTGACTGGTTGCTGCCATGTTGTGAGAGATTATGATTTGCTCCTTTTGAGAGCAAATGGGGTACTCTCCCTGACATTGAAGGAGGGAGGCAGAGTGATCCACCCTCCACACTCAGTAGAGTTTAACCAGAATTTAGCACCCTTTCCACCATTGGCAAAAACACATCTTTATGGGCAATCCCACCGCTGACCCCACAGTGCTCCTGAATTTCTCCATGGAGGACAGAGGTAATATGTACTTGCCATTATCCTTCTCTCTCCTGTCCTCCTCCTGAGAAATCCTCTGATCTTTAGCTTGCACAGTGGGGTCTAGTGATGCGTCATCCTCATCAAGGTTGTATATGAACTGTATGATCTTGACTGAGCCTGGGGGACTTCCCCTCCTGTGCTTCAAGTGCACCTACCAAGGGACTGCGGGAATCAAGACTTGAAAGGGTCCTGCACTGTGCTGAACCTTCGAGAGAATGCATGGGGTCTCCGGTAATTAGTATCAGCACCAAGCAGTGAATAAGGCAGGACAGCCTCTATGTGCCTGTCTGTATTGGGGAGTCAAGGGAGTGTAGTCAGAGATGGGGGGGCTGGTTAACAGGGGGTCCCAGACTGACCTGTCAGTCTCATGCACAGGGAGCCCAAATTTGTATGTGTGTGTGTGTGTGTGTGTATGCACATGTATGCATGTATCATGTACACTGAATTAATAGGCCCATGAATACAGTTAGACCACCAGGGCACAGTGATCATGTGAAGCAAAAATCAGGTGAAATCATGTAAAATGAGGTGAAGGAAAATGAAAAAGATAAAATGACCTTTGGAGATGCCTGACAGTTTTTAGCTCTATAATTTCCTTGCAGTTACAGTTGTTCTGCAGATTTTTTTTACAAGGTAGAGCATTGAGTTTTGAAACCCAAATGAGGAAATACCATGAATACAGGTCCTACATCAAGAAAGTTACAAACACAATTTTTGGTGTAAATTGTATTTTAAAACAGCAAATTTGGCAATTGAAATAAAAGAGCTGTTTCTTTTTCATTTGCAACTCTTAACATGTTTGCCAACTGACATGGCTAATTTTATGTTGTGGCAATAGAAAGGGAACATTAGGGCATAGTGCTATTATAATTTTCTGTGAGAAGAGCCCAGAGTTATCAACTAGTAGTAAAGAGGACCATTCCCTAGCAAGACTTAAGTGTGACCATTCACAGCTTTTAAAATATATTGTATTTATACTTAATGTTTATACATTATATAAACCAACCTCAACACCTTTAAAAACCAGCAGTGAATCCCAACCCATATTTTTGGGGACTATGGATAAAGTAGGCACCCTAAATCTGTATTAGCCTTTTATTATTTCTTTTCTTTTCTGCCCCTCTGCCTCTCTCTACAAGTCCTCTTGACTCACCAGTGTGTGCGTATCTGTCTGTGCCTGAAGCAACCTGTCCTGGGACCAGGATGGTCTATCCTGAGCAGTCATGTGACTGGTTTTTGTTTCCCACCCTGGTCTGTGTTTTGAAAAGACCTGGAGAGCCCCTCCCCCTTTCCAGTGTGTGAGCTTTTTCTTGGACCCATGAGGCCTGCCCGAAAAAATCGAAAAAGGCAAAGGCCCTTTTTTTTTTTTTTTTTTTTTTGGGGCGGCGTTTCTACGGCAACGGTTTTTAACGACCAACCTTTTACTACCAGTGGGAGAGCAGTCAGTCTCCCGTCACCACACTCAGTGGGAAATCTCGAGTCTTGCAAATCAATCAAATTACCTGGGTGTCATTTCTTTTTTCTTTTTGGGTGGTGCTCCAAAATTATACCATATTTATCCACACGGATGCCCTTGGGATGAGAAATTGAATTTGGGGTAATCGGAATAGGGGGGCTTGACTTGAATGGCTGATCTCTGTTTGGGGTCATCAGATAGAAAAGGCCTGCAGGGGAACAGCAGGACCTCCAACTGACGGACTGACTCACTGACTGACTAGTTGGCTAGTTGAGAGCAGAAGTAATGAGGTGAAGCTGGCTGAGGACTATTATTGCTGTACTGGCCATGCAATGTATATCTCTAAACACAACAAATTCTAGCCCTGTGTTGTATTGAAAACTTTGTTTGAATAAAGGCTGCAATACCAGAGGGAGAAGAAAGTTACATTGTTTTAGTAATAGTTGCTAAAATGAGAAGCTTTGAGAACAAAGACATTTCAAAAAATAATTATTTAAATAATACTGCTTCTTTTGGAGGGGAGGGGTATAGATTAGCTTTAGCTTGGCTTGCATGGTCTGGATTTCCAAGCAGGGGAGTGAGTCGGTAACCCGAGCCTCCATGTGCGGACAGGTCTGGGCGTCTGCATTTGCTCCTGTGTTTCTGGCAGAGCCTTTGCTCCTGAAGGTCACTGAGGATTTGAGCACAGCGGTTCAGTGGTATAATGTGCGATAAGCTGTAGGTTTGTGATGTTTTTGAGTCAGACTGTTTGAGAGAATGAAGAAACCGCTGTTGTATACATCTTAGAGCATGCACACTCTGAATGATTCATTAGCAGGCTGTAGACGTACTCTTGGCAATAAGAGAATGTGTTTGAAACTAGTTGGACGGTTTTATGACTTTGATTGACTGAGGGCTGTGATGACCAAACAGTTTTTAAATCAGGCCTGGCTGCATTGAAGTCCATTATACAACCATGTTGACGTTTTTGTGTAGTTTTTATATTTGTAATACTTTTTGGTTGTCAGAGAAGTTGCTGTTATTATTGTGTTTCTCTCACACTTTTGCTTGTAGTACTGAATGTTTGCAGTGATTAGACTCTACAACTCCAGAGACTTGCAGGTTGTTATATAACCTGCAGTATATATCGCTTACTTTCCAAGTAAATTTTTTGATGTGTTAAATTTTTTATTGTTGGCACCGCAATCTAATAGCATGTGTGGTTTCTGCTAAGATATTTTATCTTGTTAATTAATTCCTTTAGTTCTGCATTTTAGCCTTTTGAATATGGCTGGATGTCCTTTGTCGTTCAATGACAATTGCAGACTTGAAGGATTAAAGACTCCCAAAGATTGGAGCTGGTTTGTTTCTCCTTTTTGTTGCAGAAGAGAAACTCACTATCTTAACAAAGGAAAAATGATGTCTCTCAATTGCAGCATTTTACAACATCAAAATTTAATTTAGCTGTTTCTAAATTATTAACGAGCAGGATGCTTAATTGAGTCCGATTATCAGAGAAGGGGAGATATGATTCCTTGATGTTTTTTGCTTCAACTAGCTAGTAAATTAAAATGGGCCACTAAATGTCTAATGAGTTCATTATGTATGTCTTTAATTGAGAAGGGCAATAAATGGCTTCTTAGCATGCCTTGCGTCATTTTCAATTAGTGGGTGCAGCCTGTTAAAAACAATGAGTGGAGGCATGGATGAGAGCTTTGTCCATCATTTTAAATGTCAGAGAGAGTGGTTGTGAAGGCCTTTTCTCTTGATGATGTGGTGAGTGTATTGAATGCAAGTTAAATAGTGCTTTGTGTTATGTCCTGCTCTGTGCTCAGAGCTCTTGAGAAGGAAATTAAGAGGTTCCTGTCAAGAGATGATTCCTTCGGTCATTATTCCTCTATGCTCACAGAATTTGTAAGGACATTTTTAATTCTGAGGATGGATAACATGTTTATGGCACATATTCTTGAAACATGGGATAGGCAACATTCTGTGTGCCTGAATAATGAGAATAGAACCTTCTATGAAATAACAGAAACAGTACTCTGTTTTTATGTAGACCCACAGCCCAGTTCAAAGTTCAAACATAGCATATGTTGTAATGCCTGAAGGAAGGGTGATGACCTTTCATCTTTGACCTCTGGCTGACTGTTCTCTCCCCTCTGGTTTTTCAGATGCCTCCTTCAGTGGGACTCCGCCTACTTATGGCTATGATGCGGACCGGGCGGAGGAGCAGCGGCGGCACCACGACATGATGCCGTACATCGATGACTCACCCTCATCCTCTCCCCACCTGAGCTCCAAGAGCCGCAGCAGCCGCGACACACTCTCCTCTGGGTCTCTGGAGTCTTCCAAATCAGTGAGCATCCCCCCTGCCTTCCAGGGTTTGACACACAAAGTGTTTTATTTTCTGCAGCAAATAAAGTTATATATGATGTTTCACTGGCTTTGGGTGAACCAAGCAAACTGAAATCCCATCTCTTGGTTGCAGTCACATAGCATGTGATTTTACAACCAGGTTTGCTGAGTGATACATTCACCCACTGATCTGTGAAGACAAGTTTCAGAAAGGAATGTGAGGAAAGTGCTAACCCCTCCACCATCCTACTGGCCCCACACTGGTGCTCACAGAATACTGGCTCTGCCCCTTTCCTCCTCCACCTGTGGCCCCAACCAACCTCCCACCCAGTTCTTTCCTGACAGGTCATCAGAAATCAAATTGATTGATGCCTGTGTGCCCTCAATGAGTAATAGTCCCTGACTGGAAATAATTAGTTTTCTCCAAGATATATGGTGAACCTTTGACCCCTCCAGCAGGGTTTAATCAGATCTTCCTCCCCAGCCCTGAGCTGGTCCCCCAGAGATGGACAATCCCTCTCGGCCTCTGTCTACCCAGAGCGCACTGCACTGTGCTGGGCAGGGATTAGCTCAGCAAAGCCTGTTTAGAAATGGAATCCTCAGGTAAGCCCTTTGGATGTTTAACAGAGGGACCTGACAGAACCTCGTTGTCCTCCACTCCCAACCCTCAAATCAGTCATTTTTTTGCCCCCATATAAATTTCATGGAGTGGCAGCAAGTTAGGTTCCTTTAAAGACAGATGTGTTCACATACTGAAAGGTTCAATGCAAATTATTGGTTGTTAGTTGGGAGGGGAGTCTGGAAACAGCAGACCATGTCTTGAAATTTTATATGATTGACTAACCCTCCAAAATAATATGTACTTTTCCTGTATAGCAAAGAAACACAAGCTAGCTACCTTGTCATATAACTTTTGTCACATAAGTTTCTCCTGTGAGGAGATATACCAGGTAGATAATTTGAATGAAAGTCTTCCTGATACTTTAGAATGCTTGCTAAGTTCTGTATTTATTTAAATTATGTTTCTTGAAAGAGTTAGCTGAATGAAAAGGGATTCTGTGTAGTTTAGCAAAGTTGCTGGTTAGGTTTGTAAGTTGTTGTGGAAAATAGCAGCTTCTAAATGATAGTAATGTAATGTTATGCTATGTAGGTGCTCTTATTTGTTGTTTCAATTTTCCAGGCAGCTGCTCTGTGTTTTAAAACTAAGTCCTAGGCATTCACCACAGATCAGTGTAATCAGCTTGTTTCTGCTGCTGAGCAATATGTAATTAACTCAAGAACCACCAGTCACCATCACTCGAACATGCATATGTACTCAGGAGATAATCTACCTCTGCTTAGATCCCTCCTCTCAATGTACAAAAACACATTTAAAGTAGTCCCTTGATCTATTTATATGTATCGTATGAAAAAACAATTAGTTTCAATCAATGCCATAGTTGGTATTGACATCATTTCAATTGGAATATGAGAACACTGTGGTGGTAGATGTGAATGTATTCAAATTGCTCTTCAGACACCATACCTCTGATACCCAACAATTAGCCCCCAAGTTGTTTGCTAATGATATAAATGTTTGCTGATTTTAAAGATTTTATTTTTTTATAGAACAATCCACTTTCATAGCCTTCTGCTTTTGCCTGTGGAGGGTATAGTAAATGATCCTTCATGAACATTTCTTGTGGAGAGATTCCTCTGTTGTAAGTGCCATAACGTAAACTTTTCAGTGATTTGTTTTTATTTGTATGATCACAAAGAACAATCATTATTGCTGGAAATTTTCAGGAAACATGGACCACATCATTTTCTTTGAATCTTATGATAGTGAATATTTTATGAATAAATGGTGATAAATAAAAGATGACTGTCTGGAGGGGGACAGCCATCCCAGAGGAGAGCTTCTGGTGAGGGGATCATGAATAAACACTTGTGTGCCCTCCTCTCCCTGTTACATAATTAAAATGCAGTCGTCCTTTCATTGTCAGATGGTATAACAATGTGTTTAAGTTGTCTGTATTCCATTCATACTCAAAACAAAAGACTGTGGTTTAGCTCTTTCAGTTTGTTTATCCATGTTTGTCATTTTTTCTATAAAAATGTATTATAGCATTGTGTAACATTCACTATGCTATAATGATGTATTGAAAAGGATCAAACCAGCATTTTATTTTTGTGAAATATGGCCTGCTGAAAATATTGGATTCCAGTGAAGTTTAAACATGTTGATTTAAACATGAAGACAGCCTTGTGTTCAGGGCTGGTCTCCCAGCTGAGTAGAACAACAGGGCCTGCAGAGAGAAATGTGGGAGATCTGAAACTGAATGTCTCTCATTCTGGCCCAAGGCATTTTAAGACCAGCTCATGGCTGCTGCCATCCGCTGCATGGCAAACAAGTGGGGTGGCCTTTTACACATTGCTATCACCGCCTACTGTCCCCCCGCCCCAGTAAACAAACATCAGAAAAAATGGAACTGCTTATCGTTGCACAAAAATAGAAGCACGAATGAATGAGGGAGTGAGCTGTTTTCTGGCCTTGTTGTGTCTCTGGAGATTCTGTGCGGCAGTGACAACATCTGCTGTCTCCCGTACCTGCACTGCCCCACAGTGCCAGAAATCACAGATTTCAATGACCCTCTCATACTCAAACGCCTCCTACACCCATCTGCAACCCCCCACAGCTCACAAGCTTATCAAGCAGCTGTGGGGTGGGTTTGTATGGAGGTATGAACTGTGTTTTTTGGGTGCAAGTGTCATTTCAAATAAATGGTACACAGCACGGGTGTTCCTCTTCAGTTCTTAATTTCTTTATTGGGTAGTGATATGGTTGTCTGATTGGATTAACACCCCTTTCCCTTCACTGTAGGGACACTGTAGACTCATTAGAAGTCCGATGCAGTATTACTGTCTGGGTTTGAGGGCTATGTACAGTGCCATAGAGCCCTTAAGCCACCATTCAGGCTGTTACCTGTGACTTTCCTGACCCTGGCTCTCTGTTCCTCCTCCCCACAGACTGAGCTGGACCTGGAGAAAGGCTTGGAGATGAGGAAATGGGTATTGTCTGGGATCCTGGCCAGTGAGGAGACCTACCTCAGCCACCTGGAGGCACTGTTGCTGGTGAGGGTCGGACACACATCTCTTTAGTTACTTTCATACTGTTTGTCCACAGCGGTTTGTCCCACCCCCAGGTGATACTCTCTCCTCATGTGCCTGCAGTGTATGACAATGAATGGAAAAAAATGACAATTTTTGTTACATTTACACTGACCCAGCATGCCACTTTTCATCGTGCAGGGCTTTACTGAAATTAAAAAGCTGACATATCGAATGGCTCCATATCCTGCCGAGAAGACCCTAAGCGTACACGTTATGTAAGAGTGGAATTTTGTGTTCTCATAACTGAGCATGATTAGCAATCTGTCACTGGCTTCTGGGTTGAAGCAAAGGTCAAACCAGGATAAAAAATAACATTGGGAGTCCTTATCTCTTCATCACAGAGGAGAATTTGGCACGCAAATTTTCAGGGGGTTGTGTAGTCCTCCCTAAAAGGGACCCATCTACCTACAGTGTCTGCTGCCAGATTAGTCTATTCCTTAGACCCCAGTCATGTGGTGTCTGGTGTGTATTAGAATATTGTAGTAGCAAATGACTGTGAGCAGAGGGGGTGCCCTATGTTCCAAACTACACACACCTCTTAGCCACGCCATCTAGCCTTCATCTTCCCTCTCAACCTCCATTTTCCACTCTGGGTTCCTCTTCACTGTTAAATTGTGGTCCTGACTGTGGTTATTAAAGACACAATGGCACTTCAAAAAGGCAAGATGTATTAACCCCCAAGGCCTCTGCATCTCTCATCAACCAATAGCCCTGCCCTTCTTATTGGCTACACAGTCTCTCACATTCTTACCCAATTTGGCACCCCAGGTTTTCATAGCAAATGAAATGGTTCTCAATTCACCCTCCCTCGATAAATAAATGTAAGGAAACTATTTTTGTGCTGTTAGATGGCCATAGACATATACACAGTTTTGCTACACACTGCAAATGGATCCACATAGCGCAGTTCATTGGTGGATCTGAGAGTGCTGCTAAGAGAGGGACTCTCGCTCTCATCACTCTACACCAGCACTGTAGCTATGATGCACCTCTCTCTCACTGCCAACCAGTTGAGATGGAGAGGCAGGCATTACGTAACCAATTAAAGCTGTGGGCATGATTTGAAGACCAGATTGAGAAGTAGTCATAGGGTGCAAGTGGAAAAATGAGGCTGTGTAATGCATGATCGCTTTAAGATGCCCATCTACTGATACACTTACCAGCTGTAACTGTTGGTTTCCGTGGAAACAATTTGTTGAGTGATGGTATCAATGGTCCTTCAGTTTCCTACTTAGTGAGATATGCTTTTCACATAAGCTGGCACATATGCACTATTGCAGTCACTAGCACTCACTAAAACATGAATGCATACACACACACACATGCACACACACAGTAACACTAATATGTTGTATATCTCTCTGTCCCAGCCCATGAAGCCTCTGAAGGCTGCTGCCACCACCTCCCAGCCCGTGCTCACACTCCAGCAGATAGAGACCATCTTCTTCAAAGTGCCAGAGCTCTACGAGATTCACAAGGAGTTCTATGATGGCCTCCTTCCCAGAGTGCAACAGTGGAGTCATCATCAGCGTGTGGGTGACCTCTTCCAGAAACTGGTGGGTATTTTAGGCAGTCTGTAGTCACTGTACCACCCCTCTTACGTGGCTGATCAAAACTGCTTCAAACTGTCACTCAATCCGAGCATTTCTGTGCAATTAGAATTGTACTCTTACACATCCGGCATCCCACACACCTCTTAGGAATGTATTGCCTCTGCAACCCTATGCTGCAGGGATGGGGTGCATCTTATGCTTCCTCGCACACTGCACAGGGACTGAGCCAGACATCACCAAACTTCTATAAACCACACTAAGCTCCAGTCATGTGTGTAGGCTCTGTGCTTCGGGAGAATGAGCTCATGTGATCGGGACAGAAAAAAGAGAAGACAATGCATAAGACTTTGGGCCTTTCTTTAGTTAGTGACACTCAGGGAGACCAGTACTTTCTTGTACACATTGGTTCAGGTGCTGTAAGAACTTGTACAAGTAGAAAATCACTGCTCTTTGCTAAAGATGGAAGAGTAATACATGTCAGCATACTGTCATTGTGTCATGGGTTTAAACATGAGACCAACCTACCGTTCCTTGCTCTCAACCTCCAATCAGAGGCAGAACAAACCACACTTGTGTTTATGATGATGATGAAGAAGATGATGGTGATGGTAATGATGGTTGGGATAGCAGTTGTGGCTCTTGTAATACATAATTCTTTACATTCTGAATTAAGTCATGTATGCTGCTCATGTGGTTTCTGATGGGTATGAAGGAAAATGGCTGAAAAGGCCACATGGAGGGTATATTGACCAGTAAGTAGCCTTGAACTCACAGCAATGCTCAGCACATTCCTCACCCGGGCTGCTAAGCCATGTGCTTTGTACATGTCCCTGGGAAGCAGCTATTAATAGCACTCCTAGCTAATAGAATTGTTATTTTTTCATATTAACTTCAGAATGCTGTCTGTCTCAAGTGAGCATCAGCCCTTTTGTATGTTTTGTTGTGAAGGTTACCAGTTTACTGGAATCTTTTTTCCTTCACTCCTCCTTTATTTTCCACGTTGTATAAACTATCAACAAAAAAAGAGAGATTTCCCAGAAGATAGCTGTTAAAGTGGCTTTGTTCTGTGAGTAACGAGACATGAAAAACAGTCAGTCACTATCAGAGGATGTTTCTGTTTGCACAGAGCTCGTCCCCGGCGCGTTTCCCTTAATGAGCGCTTGCCTTCAGAGGTGCCTGAGAGTGCAGGCGAGTGTCGCTTTGATGGCTCTGCCGACAGGCTGCTGCTGTGGGCGGTAGGATAGAGGGCCCGCGCTCAAAACAGACAGTCGAGAAGATGCCTCTCACACAGTGTCTCTGTTCCTCACAAAAAGACTCGTACATAACAGCTATGAAAGGGGGAGGAAGGCTTTCAGAGACACTCATCTGTATGAGCTGTTGCTAACGTGCTCACAGTCAACCATTTGACTTGCTTCACATACTGGACTGTAATAAGGGAAGAAGATGGATCATTTTTATGTAGGCAACTGGATTAGCATTCAGGGCTCATAGACAAGCATGTGTTTTTCAGACCTCCAATTCCTGCAGTTGTTATTGTTTATTGGAATGACCCTCGCCTTTAACATATGAAACTATCTGTCCAACTGAGCTTGCAGCTTGATCCCAAGTGTCCCATGACTTCCTAATCAGGAAAAAATAAATTAGTAATAAAAATTATAGGGAAACAGATGTAATGTAACCTTAGTGCAGCCTGTTGGCTTCCATAGGCACACAGTAACTTTTCAATTGACTGTTTATTAGTATATTTTAGTTGTACAGTAATGGCCCATTACACATCAGGAAGATGGCAGCTACATACTGTCAAAGTTGCGTTTACAATTGTTTTCCTTCTCAGGCACCATCTGTGGCAATGCTGAGATTCTTATTTTTGCACTCTACCATTAGGGACAGTACCATCCCTGGAGATGTTTTGCCTGTTGCAGCATGCCAGAACGTGGGGCTGTGTTCACAGGGCTCAGCTCCTGTTTGTTTTGGAAATCCAGCACAGATCATACCAGTGTGCTTGAAACAGTTTCAGAGTAAAGGTGGTATTGTGATAAGCTCTGATTGTGCATGCATTCATATGGGTACATGGGTGTGTGTGTGTGTGTGCTTGTGAGTGATTGCACAAGTGCATGTGCGGGTGTATGAATCTGTATGTATTAAAGCGTAAGTGTGTGTGTACATGTGTGTAAGCACATCTACATGCTCTTCAGTTCACTTAAGGCACATGGCTATTTGGTTGCAGAAAGTTAATAATGAAATCACTGCACCCTGACCCTGATTGTCACACTCACAGCAGTATTAAGTTCCCGAATGAGAGAGGAACCTCCCACTCACCTCCCCACCCACTGGGTCCTGTGACTGAAGGCACTAGCAGGGGGTAGATAAACAGGAAGCCCCCCCACTTCAGCCACAGCACAGGACTAGCTCAGACTCAGACTATGCCCACAGAATCCCACAGCCTGTCTGTGGTAGAGTATGACATCATACTATGGTGTCTGTAAGTTCTGTCTGACCCATAAATCCAACATTGCTGTCAGGGTCATGTAGTACCACTATTCACATTGACTTTCTGCACAATGAAAACATAATACTTAAACACTGCACTAAATGACTAATTAGTCTTTTTGTAGTCTGAAGTGTGCTTGTTATTGTAGTTCTAGTCCATTTATATTGTGATTCAGTCGTGACTCAACTTTTCCACAGTGTGGATATGCATTGGACATTGTTAGAGAAATATGAAGGTGTTAGTTTGTGAGGTCTTAGTATGCAGCTCCTGGTCCATTTTCATCCTATGGCTGTGTGATGTTTTATTTGATATAGACATGTTTATGACAGACGCCCCCTGCTGGGTGTGGTGGTTATCGCCTGCCTCTGAAGCATGTTTGTAGGTTTCATGGGTCTGCATGATGCAAGTTCATTCCTCATGGATTCAGAGCAGCAGAGCAAGGCGTGGCCCACTGCAGGCTTGCTATATCCCCCACCCCTTTCCTTCATCATGATCAAGTTTCAACTCCTTAATTGCTCCTCCTTAAATATTTATTTAAGGAAATGGGTTCTTAAGACAGAGAGGGATAAGTTACTGCAGCCTTGCAACATTGATGAATTAGGGTGACTCAATTAAATTTCCAAATGAGGTAGAGTGGTGGTCATAGGCATGGATTGATCACCTCTGAGCTAGTCCCTGCTGTCATGACAACGCCAGAATGCCTGAGGCAGATCAGGGGAATGGCCTTGCCCTCAGGGCCGTCGACACTGGCTGTCTGTCACCCCATCTTGTCAATTTATGGTTTTTCATCATTATTTTAATATCCAATACAGAGGGATGATTTGGCTACGTCTGGTTTTTGTGGTGATCAAAGTAGCATCCACAGTCCACATGTCCACAGCAATAAAGTACTCAGCTAAGCAATTAAATATTATGCACATGGGAGAATAGCCATAAAAATTTGCCTCACTAAGGACTGACTTTTATTCGTCCTTCTCTCTCCTGACAGGCCAGCCAGCTCGGGCTGTACAGGGCCTTCGTGGATAACTACGAGGTTGCCGTGGAGACAGCGGAGAAGTGCTGCCAGGCCAACACACAGTTTGCCGAAATCTCTGAGGTATGACATCACTGACTGCAGGATTACAGAAGGACATTGACTGATCCTGTTCCCCCTCAGGTCCAGCCTGCGGGTAGGGAAGAATGGGGGTGGTTGGGGTGCAGGATTTAACTCCCCTGTCCACTTCTATAAAATACTCTGCTACATTTTAAAGTAACGCAACCCGCTGTGCCCTCAGTTCACACCACAGGAAGTAGGGATGTTATTCTGCTTCCATAGAGCCTACAACCTTGTTTCTCCTGAGGGAAATGGACCATTTTAAGCTCTCAGCCATGGATTCTCACCCCTAGTGTCCCCCTGCAGAAGGTGGCAGGTCAGTTGATCAGCCTCTCTGAGGGTGAGAATTGAGCTGTCACCCACAGAATTTCCTTTTAGAGTGAATATGGAGCTGCCATGGAAGCGATTGTGGGGTACATAAATGCTAGCCTTACCTGGTGGGTGGGTGACTTGTTACTTCCTCTAGCAGCAGTGTCTCTTCTTTAACGTGTTACGGTGATGATGTTTTTAGTCATTGCCCGGGAGACTAGATGTCAGTTCATGATCATGTGCCTTCAAAATCCAAACTAAAAAAAGAAACAGGAAGAAATAGTTTTGAGTACAAGTGTCTGGAAATGGTGACTTAAATATTGCATTAAACAGGGAAGTGTAGCTGCCTGGGGGTGGTGGAGGAGACAGTTCTGCTGTGGGCGAAGGAAGAGAAGATTTTCTGTTTGTTGGGAGCTGTCAGCTGCACTGCTTTAGGTGTTAAGGAACACTGCAGTTAAGGATAACTTTTATCTTCTCTGCTAAAGGAAGTGTGGCACTTCAGTGTATTCATTTTGTTTTTAGGACAGAAAAAACTGTGATTACACCCCCCCTTTTGCTCCCTGAGGCACTGTTGCAAAACAGTGAAATGTAATGTAGAACATGGAGAGTTCTTTTTAGAATAAATTGAAGGATAAAAAAATGATGTTCTAATCAGCATTAAAGAAAAGTTTATTTGTCGATGAAGTGGGTTATCAGAGAATAAATTGTGGGGCAGCTTGTGAATAATGCTAAAAGGAAATGAGTTCAAGTAAGGATGCATGCTCCTGATGGTCTTTGCAATCTAGGTGTGTCTACTCTACATGAAGATATGTGTTTTTTTTTAAATGTCTGATGTAGGCTGAACACAGGGTGGCTCATTCATATTTCGTTACAAAATTCACCACATTGAGGGTTTGTCTGGTATGTTCCCTAAAGCATGTCAGTAGGCATGCTCCTGGTTTAAAGGAGGACAGAGCATATTTCATAACTTACATTGAGTACTTTCTTGAAATACAGTCTTGTATAATTTTTTTGGTATATCAATGTGCAGTGAAGGCAATGTGGCAACTTCATTGTTCACAAGTTCACTGACAGCTATTATACATTTGCAATACAAAGAAAAGAGCGATGAAATTCACAGCTTGTATCAGTGGGGAGAGAAATAGTAAGCCTTGCATTTCACTCTGTTTCTAAACAGTGAAACTGCCACCTTGCAATAACTGCATGTTGATGTGCTCACTAAGGTTGTCAGAACGTGGGAAAAATGGTCACACAGGTAGGTACATAACACACATCATAAAAAACTCATTTTTACTGTCATTTTGCAGTTTTTATAGTTCTAGTTCTAGTTAGTATAGGCCAAGCAAATCCCCTGTTGCAGCAAACAAAATTATCTTTAATGTTCTGTAAATGTCCTAAATAAGCAACCTGTGTATTTACCTGAAGTATTTTGTATGATCTGTGTAATTGTAATTCTTCTAAAAAGTACATTATCAGGAAGTTTAATAGGGAAATTCCCTTGCTCTTATACAGAATAACTGCTGTGGCAGTTATTCTGTATAAATTAACTCCTGTCCCCTTTCCCCCTGCCCACACTTATATATAAATTCATCGTTGTCCTCTTATGTCTTCAGAACCTCAAAGTCAGAAGTTCAAAGGAGTGCAAAGACCAGACAGCCAAAAACTCTCTGGAAAGTAAGCCTGCTTTTCATTCACATTGTTCAGGGTCCGTTAGCCTCTCAGAGGGCCCGTACTGACTTGTGAATCTGGGAAGCGCCTTTTCGTAATATCAACTATTTCCTGTGCCCTCTTGTCCTCAGCCCTCCTATATAAACCAGTGGACAGAGTGACCCGGAGCACCCTGGTATTGCATGTAAGTACAAATGCAAATGCAGTGCTGAAGCTAATTGCAATGCCCATTCACTACCCCCATGACCTTTCCTATCATTTCCATATAAGCACCAGCAAGTCACTGCTGTACATTCAAGTCATGCTCTGAAGTCATGCGAGAAACTGATGACTGAAATCGCTGATAAAATGAACCGATGATTTTACAGTTCTAAGAAAAGACTTTGAGGTGGGGGGCAGGCCATGTCTGACACAGGCTATGTGTTTGTTGTCTCCATGGGGCAGGATCTCCTGAAACACACCCCCTCCAGCCACCCGGACCATCCACTGCTGCAAGACGCCCTTCGGATCTCCCAGAACTTCCTGTCCAGTATCAATGAAGAGATCACCCCTAGACGCCAGTCCATGACTGTCAAGAAGGGAGAGGTAAGATCATAATGCTCTTTTCCAGGTCCAAGGCTTCATTATTAATCTTAAGTAATCCCATTGTTTCAGGTACAAGTCACTTAATTGCCTTATACTGATACCCTGAAGATAAAAGCTAACTCTTTAGCTTTAGTATGTTAATATTGCAGAAGTGTACATTGCCAGACAATGGGTTCATACTGGCAGATTATAATTACATATGAGAGCGCTATGGCAGTATTATTGAAGTACAGAGCATGTTACATAATTCATTACTCATTGGTTTAGCAGACACCCTTTTGCTGGATGACTTGCATAGCTTACATTGTTCGAATTATTAATCCATTTATATGGTACTTTGCCCATGGCTATAACGGTGTCTTCTGAGATTTAAACCTTGAGGTTACGAAGCCCTCTGTTAGTTTAGTTCCTTAACCACTATGGGAAACTGCCACTGTATTTAGAGTCAGGTAAACCTCAGAAAAAGATTTAATTACACATATGCACCTACCTTTCTCATGGCAATAAGTAGGACTGTGTTTACAGAGCCATGTAACCTTAATGCACGTGTGCTTAATGCAACATGTAATTATATAAAGTAATGAAGATTTCCCATTGAATAAGTAAGTAGGGTGTGTTTACATACTACAGACAATTACACATGTTGGTAATTACAGGTGTATGGGCACTGTAATGCAAAGTGTTACTATTGTGCAGCCCTGATAATGATTACCTGAACTGACAACAGCACTAATGTGTGCAACTGCATCCCCAGCAGTGGCTTCAGGCTATCTCCTGTGTGTCCTACATTACATTTATGTATATGCATTTTATACAGAGAGAGGGCGCGGGAGATTATGCTGCAGATAGATGCAAAGGAAGGATACTAAAAATCCTAAATGGAATACACAATGTCTTTATGTTGTTCTCATGGCCTTGCAGTATATTTGTATCATTACACCAATACTAGAATAGTGATAATGAAGTGTTGAGGCCTGTGTGTATAAATGTAAGAGCATTTCATACATATGACCTTCTGCTTCTAGTGCCTCTACATTTTGCTAGACATTAAGTAAGAATTAATCCTTTTACCTCAACATCCACTCTGCTATGTCTGGACAGTTAATTAATTCCCTTCCCTGACCACCCTAAAAATTTTAAATCTTACTGCTGTTAGAGGCAAATGGGTATTTTGACATGAATCCAGTATATAACACAAGGTTTTTTGGAGAGAAATAGGTTAAACCAAAGCACAGATGGTACTCTGTGATGATTCTCTTCATTTTACATTTTTGTTAGTTGTTTTGCTTTTTTGGAAAGCAGTATCATGAAATGTATAAGCCCCAAAGAAAGCAGTGAAGAAAGGGATTTGAAGAGGGGGAGAGAGGACATGCTGTTCCTCCCATAAAAAAGGGTTTGTTTCTGCTGCCAAGGACAAAGTCAATAGATTGGTTGCTCTGGATACTCAGACTGCCACCCTTACCCCTGAAAAACATGCATGTGGTTGCTGGAAGAGGTGCCTGAGTTCAAACAAGGCCCACGGTCTGTCGTTCTCCCTCTCTCTGGAGTCCCTCAGCTCACAAGCCTGCTTTTCAACACTGGCCATCCATTAATTGGATCCCTCCCCCTCCCCTACTCTAGCTGGCAGGAGAGAAATGCTGCCTGATTGGCTCCTTCAGTGTGGGCACATCCCTAGGGGTCTCCTGCATTCACCCCCACCCCCCGAGCCCCCTGGCAGATAATAGCACAGTCAGATTGATAGCCCCTGTTGCACCATACAGAAATTCTGCAAATGAACCCCTCGCTCAGCAGGTTTGTGTGTGTTATCCAGGTTTGCGTGCATTATCTCCAGGTCTCTGGAATGGGAGGTCATTATTGGATTTTGTTCTTGTTTTCACCTACTCTCTTGCACGGTGTCAGCAGTTGGGCACAATGCAGCCAACCATCACCCATTGATTGTGGAGACATGAAAAGAGGTCGTGGAAGTCAAATCACTGCTTAATTGCTCTGTGCCATTTTGCATCTTTCTGAATGCAGGGCTTCCACTGGGAGCATGTACATTGCAAAACAAACTCTGATGAGATTACTAATGAATAGCTTATAAATTAATCACCAGAAATGCTTATTTGCCATTGCATATGGTCATGTTTGGTTGTGATTGATGTTTTCTGACTGATTATATGGAATCCTGTTCAAAATAGGATTACTTGGATGAAAGATATTCGCAACTACAATAATTTTTTTTAAATTGTCGAAGAGTGAATTCCTTTCTGATGTAGCACCAAAGAGACACAATTGTAATTTATTAGATTATTGGCAAGGTGTGTTAGCCTGAAGGTTGGCTAACGACAAAGAGCTGATAAATCATTGAAGGAGCACTGATGTTTGGGCTAGATTACTAGTGTAATCATAACAGCCCACATTCATCAGAACTAACCACATTTTGAAATGGAGGTAAACCGTTTATATCCTAGTTGTGCTTGCCCTCATGTTCTGCTTGCAGGGGTTACATCATGTGACCCCAGCCATGTAGCACTGACAGTAAGAAAAGTTGGTGAGGATTGTCAAGAGGCTGTTTGTCCACATTTTTCCCATTATTGTGGGGTCAGAAAGTGTCAGTGTAACTAATGGATCAGCCTGTGTAACCAGTGGATCAATCAAATGAGGCTTGCTCCTCTTCTGACTAGTAGAGGCATCACATGGGGTTAAATGCAAAATACTAGTAAAGTTTAGTGTTTACTCAGAGTAGCATACTATCTGATGGTTCAGAATGCTTCTTGTAGCATGTAGGTGTAATGGAACATGTGGTCATTCTTTAACATGGTGTAGGGTGGGCTCTGTGTGTCCAGCATTGAGCTGTACCTGACCTACAGTTCAAGGAAGACATTTGTGTGTGTTTCTGTTTGTCTGTATGTGTCTGTGTGTGGAAGATTCTGTATGTGTATGTGCATCTGGGTTTGCATGCCTTGTGTGCTTAGGAGTGTGCGTGTGAAAGATTCGGTTTCTGATTGTGTGTGAGACCTTGTCCGTGTGTGTGTGTGTGTGTCAGCGCAAGCAACTTGTTCAGTGTGGCTACTGCCTTTGAGTGATGTCGATCTCCTCTGCTGTCATTAAAGTGATTTATCAACACATTGTTACCACACTGTGGGCCTCACGGGTGGCAGGCTGCTGTCTCTCCTCACCTCAGTCCCTTCTATTTCCATCCAGTTCTGCTTCCCCCTGGCCCATCTCTGCTGGACCCAACCTTGCCTCAAATCTGGCATGTGACAAACAGATGTCAGAACTTCAGTATGTGACATTGTCTGTGGCTGTGAGGGTCGGGCTGTCTCTATGCAATCAGAAGGATCTAACCCAGGCATTGGAGTGGGGGGAACAGGGAGTGCTGTGTTCTCTGTGTGAAGAGAAGGGGGGGGAGGTTTTTCTTTAACATGGCTGCTCCCTGTTACCTGCTAACAAATCTGGTTCTCATTTGTGGACCATGGTGGACTGTCTCAGCACAGGGTTGGCAGAAATTGTGACCATAAATTATATCCCAAGTAGCTGTGGAGTGAAAGGACTCCCTAATGTCCTTGGGAACATTCAGGTCATTGTGGTTCTCAAACTGTAGAAACAGTACTGATGTGGGGGTCCTGTCTGGACCAATTTGGGGATGAATTAGAGGCAGGATGTGCCCAAGATGTCACAGCTGATCAGAGTAGGGTCATTAGACAGGAAAGATAGAGGAAATTAGGACGCCCATCCGTTTTTCCGATCTGTTCCTCTGGATGTCCGGGAGATGTTTTGAAGGGCCAGTGCCTGTGCTCGGCTCTAGTGAAAGGAGGTTGAACTCTTGAGCATGTGAGTCAGGCTGTCTGAGGTGCTGACTCAACTCTGACTTGTCTCATTTCAAGCTCAAATTCCGGCAGCCATGGGGTATGGAAACGGGTTATGGGGGTCATAAAGCACCAACAAAAACACAAAGCCATGGGTCAGCAACCCCCCAACAAATTCAGGCTCAGCTGGGAAAGCCCACAGCCTGCTTTCCTGCTCCTAGCCCCCCCGTCCCCCCCACCTAACTCTAAACTCTAACTCAATATCCTGTTTCTGCAGTATAGCCCAAACCCCACGCTTCACATTCCTGGAAGTTACCTCCAACCCTTCTTATCAAGCCAGCAGCTCCCCCTCCCATCCGTTAAGAGACACACGCATGCGTGTTAACCCCCCCATCCAGAGTGTCTGGAGACCAGTGACTCAGATGACCGGATTCAAAACCATTCCCTTTAAGTTTACTGGAAATATTTGTGGAAACACATCGGCTCAAGTGACCCCTTTGGCATTTTATGAATGAACAAATGTATGAATGAAATTGAGTGGACTGGGCTCTTTTTCAGAGCATTCAGAACCTCCTCCGTAGAACATTCTTTTTTATGTGTTTTTCCTGTGTGGAAGAATATCATTTTTGAGTATTGGGACAGTACAGTATATTTCTCATAGGACCTTTTTACACAATATTGAATAAATAAATAGCTGAACTCTATTCAGTCAGTCTTTACACTGCCTTTCATTACCTCTCAGCAGGCAGTGTAGCTTTTGATTAACTGTCAATATTTAATAGCAGTGAGCCGCTGTGAGTGTGCTGTGCGAGGCATTTTTCCAATAGTCCCGGCACTTACAAGTCAACCATTATGGAAGATTACCAATGTCATATTTCCCCTGGAGGCAGACACTGGTAAAATGTCATCTTGATGCACTGCGACAACTCACTCCATGACCGGGTTCTTTTTTTTCATCTTTCCATTTTTAAACCGAAGCCCTCCTATTAATAATAGACTGAAAATTAGGGTAAGTCCTGCAGTAATATCACAGTATCCCAGCAGCACAGACTGCATTGAGAATGGTGAGATGCATGTGACAGGGGTTTGCTGGGCGCGTATGTGTATATATGAGTGTGTGTGCATGTACATGTACATGTGCATGTGTATGCATATATGAGTGTGTGGGCCCCTGTGCACTGTCTTTTGTGTGTGTGTGTGTGTATGTATGTATATACATTTAGTAATTGCTCTGAAATGATGATTGATATGTAGCTCTTTGTCAGAAATGCTGTCTTTCCTTCCTCCAAATGGTAAATGCTGAGTATAGCCATCCAGCTGTCCTAAAATGGATCCCAGAGTTTGAGGTCAGTGACATAAAGCCTGGGTTTCCCTTCCTGGCAGCCCAGTCTGTGTCTGTGTAAATCTATGGGTGGGGCGGCCTTACTGCTGGGTCACATGACCCTGTGTGAAGTATAAATACACCCTGTTTAGGGTTATAGTAAACAGTGTGGAGGAAATCCAAACATCATGGTGTGATGTTGTCGACATCCGGAAGGATGGTGTACTGGACCTGAACGCTTATAGGAGGGTGGGTTCCCATCCCGAAATTTGAGCCCCTTACTGAAAATGAAGCAGACTCTGCCCTGTTTATTCATTTTGCTTTCATACAGTGGAAGTCTGGGGGAACAGCTTGGACCTGTCTTGTTATTTGTAAAAGGGATTTCCTGATTTTTTTCCCCACTGTTGTCCCAGAACAGCCCCTGTTCTTCTGAAACAAATGGATTGGAGAGGGTGCGTGGGGTATTATGGGATGGCCATGTGTCAGTAAACACTCAATCTGTCCCCTTTATCCCTTACTTAGAGTTACTGTGTGGATCTCTGTACTTAGGTCTACAGGGATCTGCCTGCTTGGTCTCATTGTCGAGCCGTGTGTTGTGTACAGTTCAGTAATTGACAGGGATGCATTTACAAGAAACCTTTATATATTTTTCCTTTGGTGCGTGGGTTGGTGGCTGTAGGGATAATCCACCCTAATCCCAGAATCTCCTTTAGTTAGCAGAGAGAGGTTGGGATTATTGGCTCGTAACTCTCAGGACCAGAGCCAGAGGGATCCTGGGTAGTTAAAAAGTAACATAAATGTGACGTGTACTGGTGTGATGCTGTTCTCCTTCTCTCTGTCCCCTTTGGCTGGCACAGTAAACCACAGTCTTCTGGACAACTTGGTGTTCCACAAAAAGCTCACATGACCTCATCCCTTAGTTCCTCTGTAAAGTTTACTCATTATTGTCTATCAGAGGATTGTATTATATTTAAAATGGATTAGACCGACCTCAGAGGAACTCTATATTGAAATATTACTCCTAGCACTGCAGTAGTCTACTGTTCTGCAGTAACCGCTGCTGTTACAAGAACATATGTGAAGCATCATGTGTGAGGTTGGAAGCAGTGTCTGCAGTGCTGGGGGCCTGTGTTTGAATGTTAGTCACACATGGCAGCATATTCTCAAAATCTGTGTTGTTATTGCTGTGCGTATGGCTGAATGATTTGGGGGAAAGAAACTGCACTCAAGCGTGGAGAGGTTCTGGATTGGGCTGGCCTTCTGTGATGTCACCCTCTCGTTCTAGCCCTGCCGCTCAGATGACTTCATGTTCAACGAGATGCAATGAAGCACAATCTGTGGTTTGAGCTGACGTCACTGCTGCTCAACACACCAGACATGCGTGTGGCTCACCCTGCACTTTCCCACAAGGCCATGCTTGGTGGACCTACTCATGTTTTACTTTGTGGCAGGGGGAGCTCAAACCACAGCATCTCTATGGGCAGCTGTTCTACGTGGCCTTCATAACAATACCAGACATTGTAAATAATGTAATAGCACCCTCTTCTGGGAAAATTTGGTAGAACAGGTCATGAAGTGATGTGTGTGCTTACAATACGTAAACATAAACTTGTAATGTGATAATGTGTGTTATCACACGTGATTACAAAATAATTTCTGTGCACCGTGTCATAATATGTGTTTGTCCATGTGTGTATGTAAATAAAACATACAAATGTTATTAAATGCAGAGTTGGATTTATTTATTGAACGTTTTTCTTTAGCGGACTGGTATTGTGTATGCCATATGGTTGGTTGATTAACTTGTGCATTTATTAATTGGTTAATTAGTGTGATTGATGAATAGACTGAGTGGTTGACCAGACTCCATGTCCCTCCCTTGCAGAACCGGCAGCTACTGAAAGACCGCTTCATGGTGGAGCTGGTGGAAGGAGCACGTAAGCTCCGCCATGTTTTCCTCTTCACCGACCTGTTGCTCTGCGCCAAACTGAAGAAACAGATTGGAGGGTAAGCTCACTCCCCACATCTCCTGCTCCTTCTTACTTTTTCCCTCTTTTTCTGCTCTTCTTCATCACTCTTGCCCATGTTTCTCCTATTCATTTGACTGTTGTAAATGTTCTGTGTTTTCAAGGACACCTCATGTTATTGCTTTTCCTGGATGGTCTAAACAGACTTATATTATGATTTTGGTTATTCTCTTTTGTTGCCTCATTCTATGGTCGGATGAGTTTAGAATCAGCACTGATTTGTAGGCATTTCAGAATGCAGTCATGGACATATAAAAGTCTCTGTTAAAGAAAATGTATTAGCTGCAAGTGTCTGTATTTAATGTGGATAATGCTGATTTGTGACATTATGATCTGTGCTGTGGTGAGACCTGGGTCTGAATAACTGTCTTTTCCCTGTGGTAAGATTAGGTACTGTGATGCTGCTTGTTTAAGGACTGTTGAAAAGGCTCTGTTCCACTCTATGTGATGATTTCCCTGTCTCCACCCTCACAGAAAGAGCCAGCAGTATGACTGCAAATGGTACATCCCCCTGTCTGACCTCACCTTCCAGACCATCGAAGAGTCCGACTCCTCACCCATCCCCCAAGTACCAGACGAGGAGATTGATGCCATGAAGATCAAGATCTCACAGATCAAGAATGAGATCCAGAGAGAGAAGGTGTGTAGAATGAGAGAGGGAGAGAGACAGAGGAAATTGGTAAAGTAATCAGACTGAACTGCTGTCTGTATTGTAGTAAGGCTGCAGCCATGCCAGTGGCAGCCTGTGTTTTAAAGGGTATTTGAATGTGTCAGCAGAGAGCCAACAAGGGCATGAAGGTGATTGAGAGGCTGAGGAAGAAGCTGTGTGAGCAGGAGTCACTTTTACTACTCATGTCCCCCTGCATGGCCTTCAGGGTGAACAACAGAAATGGCAAGGTGAGCCTCACAGCAAACTGCACCCACTGCCCTTTCACCTAGCCTGTTATACGATCACATCCACTCCTCTGCTCTCCTTCCTGTTCCCTGACCACACCCACTGCCCCATCCTGTCGTCTGTTCTCTGACCACACCTACTGCCATATTCCCATCCTGTTCCTCTCTAAAGCTGACAGGACAGGTGCTGTCCCAGTGTATCATATCAATCCAGCCCTACACCCATTTGCTCAGGAGTTCCCAATCTCAGTCCCTCTGTAGCCCCTCTAGATTAATTATTTTGGTTAGGTTGTTGGTTAGTTAAAATGTGTTTATACCCCATAATCTTGCTCGTAAACAGATTGCAACATGATCCATTTTTCACGAGATACTGTTTACTTTTTCTTTGAACTAAGCAGTGCTAATAGCTTATTTTTAATAACCAGGTGTCCATGTGGTCTGCATTTAAGCCCTCACAGAATTGAGCTGTAAATCTACCAATAAATCAATTAAAAATGCAGTCTCATTAAAAGGGAATCATTTGCCACAGCACATTAAAGAAAATGATGAGCATTACATATCTAGAAGTGGTTTGACTGATTAAAAGCTTAACTCAATATGGAATACATGTTTTTTGTTATATGAGCAACTATTTCTGACATAATGCGGCAATAAGAGGGTTATTCCACATTATACAAGTGTCTAATTGAGACAATTAGCACCTCATTATGTCTCAAGAATTGTAATCATGGTTGGAATGAACAGCAGAATACATAGGGGTCCACACAGCATGCATAGAGCTTGGGGATACTGCATTAGCCCAAAGCCCTGACCCTGGCTGCCAATCAGGAACTATATATCCCTCTGTAACAGCATGTAGGTTTTGGCTTTTGTAGTCCTACTCCCCTCAACCTTGTAAAAACAGTACAATAAATCTTGTCTGTGGTGTTTGTATTCATGAGCTCTGAAGGTGCCGGTGTCAAATGCAGCTGACGGTACTTACAGTCTCTGCATTACTATAATACATCAAAGTAAACCTTCATATTGACCGGATTACCTTGCTGAACTGTACAGCTGGCATGACCTACATTAGCTTCAGTGAGTCTGTGGCCTAATTGTTCTCCTATTGTTTCCTAGCTGGCAGTCAGTGTGTAAGTTGATTTAGTGCTTAAGACTTTATCTCACTTGCATTTAGTGCGGTGAGGCAGGCCAGGGGAGGTGGGGATGTGGGGGCAGGGGTGGTGGTGGTGGTGGTGGTGGGGGGGGGTGTTGGTGTATTGAAAGTGCTTACTGTATTAATGGAGAGGGTTTCTGTGCAACCAGGCGGTACTTTGCTGCAGTCACATGGTCATTGCAGTGGCGGTGCAGGGTTAGCTGCGGGTGCCATCAGGAGCTGCATCAGTGACACATATATCACTCGCAGAAAAGTAAAAAAAATCATTAATTTATTCAGTGGGGAAAAAAATCACAATCTCTCAGCAGCATTTTGTGCATAGCAACTAGAACTTCCAAAGAGCCTTTGAATGGCTAACTATTCTGTGGCTGTAAATCCTGCAATTCATCATTGTGTTTCAGGGTTACATGTTCCTGATTTCCTCTGACTATGAGCGAGCGGAGTGGAGGGAGATCATCCGTGAGCAACAGAAAAAATGTGGGTGTCTCCCCCCCACACCCTCCACACACACACACCCCCACTGCATCATTGGTCACTGTCAGGCCTGTTAGTCAAATACGCTGTCTTAAAGATGCATGTATTATGTTGTGTATTTGTGTGTTTGAGTGTACGTGCACATATATCTGACTATGAATGCATGTGTCTGTGTGTGGATATCCCTGTGCTCACCCTATCCTATGCTTCTCACGCAGGTTTCAAGAGCTTCACACTCACCTCTGTCGAGCTGCAGATGCTGACCAATTCCTGCGTCAAACTGCAGACAGTCCACAGCATCCCGCTGACCATAAATAAAGAAGGTACCAGAGCCAGAGAGCTGGACTTGGGGACGGGGGACGGGGGACGGGGGGGGACGGGGGGGACGGGGATGGGGACGGGGGGGGGGGCGTTGATGTGCTATTACCCTCAAGCTTTTGTTCGAAATTTCATTTTTGTGTCGTTCTGTTCTGTGTTTTTTATGAGCGTTCACAAGCACTTGATGAGTCATAGAGCCTTTGTGGCTGCTAGCTCCTTGTCTGACAGACAAAGCATAACTAACTATCCCACAGAAACAAGCACACAAACACACACACCCACAAGACACACACATGCACATGAGTACACAAAAACTCTCACTCACCCAATATGTATCCTATCATTTGCTATTACTTAGTCATTCATAGAATCACCTTCATAGTACATTTTTGTATTTTCTTACCACCAAAGACTCTAATTTCTTTTATTCAGTTCACTTCAGTTCACCAAATGTGTAATATTTTAAAAAGCGTTTCAAAAATTTTGATTAACCTGTTGCTCTGTTTTCATTAACCCAGATAGGGAGACAATAATTACAAGATTAATGTTGTTATGTAGAGGCCTATGCATTCGAATATAAAGTGTTATATATCAAAAATCTTGAAATCGGAAGATGGGGTTGCTGTTGAGAGAAAAATTACATTTTTTGTGGTGAAATTACATATTTGGAGAAAGATACATAAAAGGAGACTTCACTCCTTTCCAAATGTGCCCCAGACCAGCACTAGGTCAGTTGAATGATTCTTTGGGACTTCCTGTTTGACGTTAAAGGGAGTTTTCCTCGTCACTGTGCTAATTTTTGTTGGAACTGGGACTCTGAGACGAAACTGTGGTGAGGTCACTGTGTTCCAGATGGTCTTTGATCCCATGCATTAAAATCAGACTATGGCAAAATGTGTGTCTAAAAGACACAATGAACCAGAATGTACTCTGTTCCTGTTCATCTCAGAACCTCCACAGCACTCTATTTAAACAGTAAATATGAAAGTAATAGTTATGGGCACACAGTGCATTGTACAGGACAGGCACATGAATGATTATGTGTTAATTCACTTGCTAGGGGGCAATGCAGGCCGAAGTTCTTGTTAGCACTGACTCTTCCTTCTCTGTTTCAGATGACGAATCTCCTGGGCTGTATGGATTCTTGAATGTAATCGTTCACTCTGCCTCAGGGCTCAAACAGAGCTTAAGTAAGTGCTCCCTCATTGGGGGTTATGTTTCTCCTGTCATTTGATGGATGGTAATGGTGCCACACATGGAGACAGAAGCAGACACAGTGCCCATAGCCTACATCCTGCTCCCCCCCCACCATCACGCCAGCTTGGCTCTCTCACCCTCTCTGCCTGTCTCTGGGCAGACAGCAGGAATTCCCCTGTGGGGCAGCCGCTGATCTGCAGAGCTGGGATTAGGAAGGAACATTGTGTTCCGCTCTGACACATTGCATTTTCCGATGTAGCACAACTTTTGCAGATGCACCAGTGAGGGGCTTGGGATGCCCCACTGCCTGGGACATCCCGACAGACTTTCCTATGACTGCACTAATTTCCCCGTGACAGCTTTGGGCCTTATATTAACAGCTGACCTGATACAGTCTTGATGTGGGTCAATGCTTGCAGTTTAGGAACCCAAACATGATAGGCAAGCAGATCTGTGGGTGTTACAATGTTCTACTTTGTTAAGCAAAATGTGATGTTTCTTTTAGTACTTAAATGATCTATTAAATGGATTGCCTGGTTTGAAGTAGCTCTCAATGCTAATACTTTTATTCAGTTGTGTTTACACTTAAGCATTTTTGTTTCCCCAATTCAGCTGTATTCATCCTTTCTGCCAGTTGTTACACAAGTGACATCTGGATCCATTCCAATCTGGTCTCTTTCCTATGATGAACTTCATCAGTTTTCCTCGCTCATTTTAACTCTAATCTGTGTGTGCTGATGGATTCTTTCCCCTCCAGATCTCTACTGTACTTTAGAGGTGGACTCTTTTGGCTACTTTGTGAATAAAGCCAAGACAAGAGTTTACAGAGACACTACAGAACCCAACTGGAATGAGGTAAGGTTTTCCAAATGTCGGTTGGTCATCTGTCATTGGCACGTGACTCCTATTATAATTAATGTTTCACTACGCAAAATGTCCCCTGTCATGGTTCCCATGCTCCTTGAAAGTAATTTTTCAAGTTTTCAAATTGCTACCAAAAAAATCAAAGACTTGAAAGCTCTTTTTAATGTGGTTTAATTTTTAGCAGAAGTTTTGGCAATCATCTTGAAAGGCTTCATATCCATGTTTTATGTAAATTATACACTTGCAGACTTACCCTAAATCCACATTCAAATGGGGATGGTCTTGGTCATAATCCTGGAATGGAATATATTTTCAACAATTCTTTGGCCATTTTTACTTTACTTTGTTGTTGGTCTTACTCATTCATGATGTAGCCTACTGTAGTGTTTTTTCAGGGGTTTACTGAGGGAATGGAAGCTCTTTAAAATTTTGTGGCGTGATGGCGCAGACAAGTGTGGAAACCTTTCTTTGTAAACTGTAAGTGTCTGGTGAGTTGAGTCTCAGGATTCCCCTGAGATTGGCCTCACTAATAATCATTTCTGCATCCAAATCAGGAGTTTGAGATTGAACTGGAGGGATCACAGACCCTGAGACTGCTGTGTTATGAGAAGTGCTACAACAAGAGGCTGAACAAAGAAGAAGGAGAAAACACTGACAGAATCATGGCCAAAGGCCAGATCCAGGTAGGGGTGGCACTTCCTCAACCAACTTCTTCCCACTGGGGCTAGCTCCTTGGTCCACTGCAAAATACAATTAATGCTTCCTGTCAAATGGCCAGGGCTGACTGTAGGCTTTTCAACCACTTTTTAGAATCACCTCATGTATAATTAACTCTGAACTGTATAAAGGTCTGAGGCATTTTTAGCAGTGCCAGTAAGTGAACGGTGGAAGACTAGATAATTTAAGAAACATATCCAAGATGGCTGGTGGTAGTCACTGTAAATTCTGCCTCAGACCACAGTCAATAGCGTAACATTTTTTTCCCTCATCTTGGCATCTAGCTAACCCATAATGGACATCAGAGAGAAGGTGGTGAAAAGCTAGTTTTGGCCTCCATTTCCAATTTCCATAAACTTTAAAATAAATGCTCTGCAGGCTTCACTTGATGTTCCAAAACTTCAACTAATTTATAAAAAGTTTCATATTCAAATGTTCAAATATTCAATTCAAAACCTGCAATGATGGAAAACCTGTAGTTTTTCAGTTTTTTTTTGCTGCTGCAGCCCTTGAAAACGATCAGTATTCCTCACCACTTTGACTTTCCTCACTCAGGTTACTGGTTGACATCAGTGATGAACGTGCAAGTTCTCCTGTAGAATGCAGTGTGGCTTTAATTTACAGGATAGTCACAGGCTTTCTGTGGCTTGCAACTGTGTATAACACAAGGATGCTTACCCTTCAGCAGCAATGCTCTGTACAGGTAGTGAGAAATGGTATAAAAGCCCAGTTCAGTTTGTAACCCTGCAAAAAAAAAAAAAAAAAATTTAACATACACAAGGACAAAGAAGAAAGACACACATGCTTCTCATCAGTATGTACCGGTGAAATGTAGTTAGCAGTGAAGTGTGAAAAATCAATCTCTATGACAAAACAGTGCCTGACTTCTTAACACACAAACAGACCCCTCCTATGGACAGATGGCATAGATTTAATCTTTGATGGACCAATGACCTCTTGAGACGAATGATTTTCCCATGAATAACCCCAGCAGTACATCGCATCTGATTACTCCCATATGATAGTACAGTCAACTTTTCACCCCACAAATAGTGTGGGTGATCTGTGTATACATAGTTTATTACTGTTAGTCACTGTTTGGTATTAACTAGAGGTTAATTGCTAGTGAACTGAAACATTTAAAATGATTATGGATTTGTATCAGAGTAACAAGACTCTTTGCTCTTAATAACACTGAGGATTCAGTGAAATTAGTGCTGATATGTTTTTCTTGATTCAGTGTAGTTTAAACTACATTTCTACTGAAAGATGAAATCTAGGTGAGCACTAACCTGACAGCAATAAAAAACAAACAACATTGAAGTAGGACAATTCATAGATTAAAGAGCAATGCGATTAACTGCTTGAAGGCAGCTGCCAGAGTTCCAATTTTGTGAGCATGTATTTATTTTTATTTTTTAATGTAATTTTCTTTAATTTCGGGACTGAATGTCCTGATATTACCAGACTCGGTGATGATTTCAGTCCTTCAGTTTTATCCTCCTGTAGGACGTCCTGCATTCACTCTGTTATCTGAAAGGGTATATCGGTCAGAAACAATGAGAACCAAGCCAAAAAATGTGTCTGCTAAGCATTAATGGACAGGTTTTCCAGGACAAAACAAAATTGACATTGCTGAAGGTGAGAGGAGAATACCTTCCTATGGACAGTGGGGTCAAAGGGTCCATAAAGATTGGGTTGTTTTGATCTCTGGAGATGTGGCATCTGAGGGTCTTACGAGTTGAGTTAACCTTGAGACACACATCTTGGAACCTGGCATGCAGAGCTCTCTCACCTCTGACCATGTTCTTGGGTGCACTGACTCTGTAGCACCTCAAGACTCATGCTGATTGCATTACCTGTCATCCTTCAAAGAAAGGGATGTTGGGGTGGAGACCCCTCCCAGTGCAAGGACCGCCGTTCTTGCAGTACCATTTTTTGTAAACATGGGGGTGCTGTGGGACAGGGTTTCTCAGTAAGGGCCCAGGTTTATGTGCTTTTGTGGTAAGGCTGTGAAGATTGATCTGCTAGCCTTTCTCTGGTGTCCCATTTAGCATCCCGCCTCCTTACTACCGCTGCCCCAGGCCAGCAGGAACACATGAATGGTAGCCACTATGTTGAGTGGTGTCCTGTGACACGCTTATATCCCCTCCACGAGAACAGGCTGGCACCTCTCTCCCAGAGAGACATCCTCCCTGTCTGGGGATTCCAAGGGCCTTTTCTCTTAGCCTGTCACACCACATCCTGTTCCCCTTTGGACTGCACCATACCAATTACCTGCCACATTGTCTGAGTTTGTGTGAAAGGAAGCTTGTGGTCTTCAATAAGGTTTTTTCCCTTTCACAAAGCATGAGCATGGCTTAGATATCTATTTAAACAACAGCTGGGAGAGGAGCCAATCTGATGGTCCGACTGTATGTCTCCTTATTAAAATACCAATTAAATATCATTGCAAAAGGAAAGTGGGCAGTGTGGCTTATCCATTGAGGGTTGTAACCCAGTGCTGTGATCTGAAACATGTTGCCTGTGCTGTAGGAAGAAAAGGGAAAGAGGATGACAGTATCACTCGTAGATCTCCCCAGCAGGCTGTAGACAGGGTGTTGTGACAGAGGGTGGATTACACGTGCCAGAGGGTGAGGAAGGCTTGTTGACTCAAAGCTGCTCCTGGAGGAGCTCCAGCCAATGGGGCAGAGTGGAGGCAGGGTCCCCCCTGCCTGGGTAGTTACATGGGTATGCTGGAGCTAGCAGGTGGACCAGCTGTGTGGTGGGCTGTATGTCCAGATGTCTCTTGAAGCCCCTGCCAGGGCAGCAGGCTTAATGTACCCATCCCCCATTTTCAGTTGCTACGACAAGGATCACCATGCCAACAGACCTGGGGCTGTAATGGGAGATGGACAAATGTCTCTTCTGCTCTATAAATGGAAAAGCACTGCTGTTATGGACCCTTCCCCCCACTGTCTTAATTTATGCTGTGTAGTTTATGGATGATCATAGTTGATCACATTTTAATGGGGCTTTCCTGCATCTACATCCTACTGCACTTCATAGTAATAACACAATATATCGAAACATTTGATAGGAACCTGTTTTTGGCCAGTGCTGAGTACGAATTGATTATAGTTTCAAGGAGATTAAAACCAAATGCACTCAAAGCATTCATTTTTTCCATCTGTAATTCACATCAGACAGATTTAGCTATATCTGAATTAAAAACCCAACCTGAAAGAACACTTGGCCAAACAGGTCTCATTTAATTTGCCTGAATCACCACTTAGTTAATCACTCAGAATGGCAAGCCTGCACAAGAGCGTCCTGTGAGAGGTTTGTGTTGTTAGCAGACACTGTGACTATTATTGATTGAAAGGTTTCAATGTAGACAGTTGGCATAGAGTACAACAGTCTCTGGCACAGATATTGCTCCACTTTTTATGCAGTGTAATTACAGCGGGATGGGATGAGAGCTGGTCACCCTGGGTTTGCGGCTCTAGCCCACTGACCCCGACCCCAGCTCATGTCTCTGTGACGTGATTGGAGCAGCCTGAGTAATCGGGGGAGTGGAGAGGGAAACGCTCCCCCAGGGCCAGAGTAGCACTGTGGGGACAGGAAGAGAAGGGAGTGTGTGCAGCGGTGTGAAGGCGTGTGACTGCTAATGTTAGCAGGGGGGATTAGTTCTGCACAGGAGAGGAGAAGCAGGGAGGGGCAGGAGGCGTAGGGCAGGAAGACACTCAGAACCCATGAGCACTGTGTCATGGTGCACAAAAGCAGGACTCCTGGACACCTGAGGAGGGCAACAGGGCAGCCCTTCTCCACTGTTTCCCTCCACCCAGTCCTGTGTCCCCACCCCCCTCCAGTGCACTCAGCTGTCCGTCATCTGGTTACGTGAGGGGGATTCTTGGGGCTTAAAGCAGGCCGGGGGTTGTAATCCGGAGTTCCATCTGGGAGCGTGAACAAAAGAGGAGCTGCGTGGTGAAAGACTGCTTGGGGGAGACGAGAGAGAGAGAGAGAGAGAAGAGAGAGGAGAGAGAAGGATAGAGGCATTGCACAAAGGTCGAGCCAAAGGTCTGGGGTGGAGAGCCACACGGTTTGGTCTACAGGGCGGAGCGATGAGTTCAAGAAGGCACACAGGACATTGGAAGACCTGAAGAGAGAACAGGAGAGGAGGCGTGAGTCTGAGCAGGACATTCTCCAACACTCTCAGAACCACTGGAGAGAGGGGGGCTATAGTCTTCTCAGAGTGATTGGCAGATCACAACAGAGCATGCTGGGGTGCTTTTGGGTGGGATTGGCTGAGAGACTTCCCGTTTTGTGAGGGGATTATCCACTGGACAGGATTTTGGGAGCTTTTAGTTTGTTTGTTTGTGGACTCTTTTGTTGGGCACTCGGGTGGGTGCGAGTATGAGCGAGGCACAGGCAGGTGAAGGGACTGTGGACAAGACCTGCGGGCAGTTTTTGGTTAGCTGCTCCCTGGAAGGCGAGGAGGATGGTGGCACCAACAAGCCGGCTGGCACTGGGGCTCGGCTCTGGGGCAGAGTGCGTAACACCCTCCTTAGACAGAAGGTAATGCCCTGGCACCAATAGCTATACCATGGAGCCAATACGCTTGAGCCAAGTGCTAGAACCTAGACTGGCCAGTCTGCTAGAACGTCATTGAAAGGCTTTTTTTAAATGTCTTAATTTTAATCATTTTAAATCAATTTAAATAGTGCATAGACTTGTTGTATTTGACCATTTAAATTCAAGACTTTGGAAATAACTGATTAATGATGGTATATGATGTTGTCTTGGGTGAACATTAACATTATTAGATAAAGCATAACTTTATCAAACTTGCTTGTTCCAATCAGGTTTCTCTGTGTTTAGAGTGATTAGCAACTGCTATGCTGACCCAACCACGATGCTTATGAGAGCGGAGAAAAACATGTCACAACAGTGACTCAGTCTCTGCAGATGAACACTGACAAACAAGTATTAGGTTTATCAAATAAGGATGTGTGGCAGCAGATGACACTATATAACTATATGGCATTTATATAAGGACAGAGGAACAGAGGCACACGGAACTCTGAGAGGTAGAGAGCAGGTTAATTTGGTGGACCCTTGTTTATTTCATGTCCCTGTGCTTGTATTCTCTCAACAGCTAAAGGGGTGAATATTGTCTTTGTCTGAGGTGTCTTGTTGAAAACAGGACGTATGTTGATTGCCAGTTACCTATGCCTAAGTAGGAAAAGCAGATGCTTGTCACAATATCATTCATTTTCTCTGTGTTGAACTCTGAGGAGATTACTTTAATAGGTGTAAATTGAATTTACCATGAGTAATGAACAAGGGAAAGTGTGGTGAGATCGGTAGAAAGTAGCCGCCCATATTTAAGTGTATGCACTTTTTATTTGCCTTATATTTTTATTGGTTTTGTAAGCATTTTCTGTGTATTCGCAGACAAAGAAAGTGAAAACGCATATTTAGTTAAATACTAACATGCTCATGTTTCCTGTAAATAGAAAAATGTGTTTCTATGCCAGCTGGAAGCGGGCCGGTAAGGGTTTGGTGCCATCCTGGGTTAATCCAACTTCGGTTAACTGGGGCAGGAGGATCAATGGTTTTGAGTGCGTGCCTGCCTCTTTCATTGTTACTTCTCCAATAGCAGATGCAGAGTGTGTTCTACTTTCACTGGCAACTTCCTGCTCCCCCCATCAAGCCTCACCTGAGTCCTGCAGAGACAGGCCAGGTTTGGTCCACCCCTTACACAGCAGCACCCCTTTGAGTTGAGGGGAGCTCATCAGGATCACCTGATAATAAAATCTGATTGGTATCATGGCATTGATCATGCCATTGTGCCATAATACTCATATTAATATCTAACATTACAATTCATTTCTGATTTTACACCATTTACATGCAGAATGAAGAAGAGTTTTTGTTGTTTTGTTGTTCATGGGTTCCTGTATCCCAAGATTTATTAACCTTTGTCTCATCTCAAATGAACTTTTATTTGTAAATTGATAAAACAAGCATTTGGTATTGGGTAGTTTAAATATTTGCTTTTTTCTTTTCTTTTCACTCTGAAAATGTAGTTGCAGTTCACTTGAAATTGCATTTTGAATTTACTTCAGTTTTGTAATAACAGTTAAAAAATTCTCAATCTAAAAGTTGGCTGAACGTTAACATATGTTAAAATATGAATAAAAATAGTTCATTTTTAGAGGTGGCATATCAGTGGTTTAGGAATCATATTACCAGAATATTTTTGGTTGTGGCTGTGTTTGTTTTAGTGTGCTCCATGTGCTTCTGATTTGTATACGCCATTGTACGATGTCTTGATGCTGGCAATCTGCCATTGTTAGCATTAGCCTGGAGGGCCATTGGGTGTGGGTGACAGTTTACTCTTTCTGGTGACAGAGAGCTGGTGAGAGGAGGAGTTTGTGATAGGAGCTAGTGTTTCAACCCCAGCATATTCAACAGGAGCTGCACTGCACCTGTAGGAGGGTGTGAGGTTTCACCTCCTATCCATTTTTCTGAGGGTCTGGATTAGTTTCTGTCCTATTTTCCCCGAGATGAATAACACTAGGACAGTTGCAGCTCTTGTTTGTCTGATGTACTGTTATATATTTTTATGCGAAAATAAATAAAAACATGAAACCCAAAAAACCTCAAAAGAGCTGTCTGTCTGTTTTAACTAAATAAGCACAATTTTTCCCAAAAACATATATTATTGTATTAGTACCACAAAAATGTCCTGCTTTTTGGGAGGGTAGAGGGAGCCATTTTTCCTTCAACACTGGTTACATGGTGTACTGTCCTCGTCTCAGTGCTGGTGACAGTTGAGACTAATACGCATTCCTCTGATTGTCTTTAGCTGGACCCACAGACGCTACAGGGTAAAGACTGGCAGAGGACCGTCATTTCCATGAATGGGGTGAGTACTGACTACCAGAAAGATGAGTCTCCCGCTAAGAACCACTCAATTCTCAATAGAGTGTCACAAAATACTGGCATTTTTCCTTTTTTTGATTGATGATTAATGACTGGTGTTCATTTTTGCCCCCTGCATCCAGATCGAAGTGAAGCTCTCCATGAAGTTCACTAGCAGAGAGTTCAGCTTGAAGAGGATGCCGTCACGTAAACAGACTGGCGTGTTTGGGGTGAAGATTGGCGTTGTGACCAAGTAAGCCAGCCAATACCTTCACCCATATGAAAGCCAAGTCATTTTTCTGTCTTAGCACTGACTTACAAAAACAGCTACATGTTCCATTGATATTCCTGTCAGACTGTCGGGGTGCTCTTTAAAGGTTTGGATTTGAAAGTGATACTTTACCTCAAAACTCTTTTCACTGATCCAAAAACAACATACAGGAAAGGGCAAAAAAGGGAATAAATCTCTGGAACAGAAAGGCCTTTTTTGGGTCTTTATTTTCTCAAGGGCATGGAGTACTTGGCTCTGATGATGGGCTGTAAAATAACTTCAAACCCAGCAGGGAAAATGTAGCTATTTAAAAAAAGAAAATCCTTTTATAGTGCTGAAGATAGAAGTCTGAAGCCTGTCTCAACCTTTCATTTAGTCTGTGAACAGAAAAGAAAATAAGAAATGGATGTTCTTAATGACAGGCCCAGGAAAAGCTACTGCACCTCTCAGAGAAGCCTCTGCTGTTTTAGTGTGATAGTTTGCTACAGTTAGAATGGAAACATTACTGTACTGTTCAAGGTACAGTTGGAAAATATGACATTAGCTTTGCTGACACATGCTACAGTGAAAAAGATCTGTAAGTATAGCAGCTGAATGGGTCACTGTCATTTAAACAGATAGCTGTACAGTCTAGTAACCACAGCAGTAAAGACAGTGTGAGAGTTTAAGGCTGTGTAATATCAATCACATAGATGGAAAAAGCAATTTCATGGCACATAAATGTGAGATATTTATTTATGCCTACATTTCATTTTTATTATTATTTTTCTGCCCTCACAGCCAAAACTATAGCACATAAATGTGACATTGTTATCATTTATTTATGTATTTATTTATTTATTTGCTTCAGTACTTAATAGTACCAAATTATCAACATCAAATAGGGTATATATTATATAGGCTGGGATAGTAAATTCACCAAACTTGGGATGCCTTCTACATTTTACAATCTTCAACCTTTCAATCCTCAGAAAAAAAAAACTTTTTCTGGTTTGTGACATTCATTCTTTCTCTTGTTGTATTGCACCATATGGAGATTCTTCTTCCATTGCAAACATGGGCTTTGGCCTCATTTCAGTCAGTGAGCACTCTGCCTATTAGAAACACACAAATGTCACCTGCTGCCTTCACTGACCATTATAAGTGTATCTGGTTGTGATTATAGTGTAATGAATGTAGCTCCCAATGGTAGTGTATGGCCACTGTGCTGGAGGGAGGCTAACTCTCGAGTGAGTTGCACCCCCTGCTGGTGACATGTGCCTGAGTCTCCTGTCCCCAAGTAATGCTCTGTACCTCTTCACCAGGGTAATTCCAGCGGTGGTGCATCAGTACAAGTTCTTTCTTTCCTTAAAAATTATAATAATCCATATATTTAAATAAGCAAACTGTGTCAAAAAGAAAACAATTTTAACATTTCAAGATTCCAGCATTGACTGGTGTTTTTATCCAACAAGCACAAGTGTCTGGGGAAGGGGTATATATTATGTTACACCTCATTACACCTCAGTCCCACTCTTGACCCAGCAATTAATCAATTTTTATGGCATATAAATAGTGCTAGATGTGGCCACCAAAAATAATTGTACTTAACATACCCAGAGACAGTTGTCTCAGTCTAACCCTCTGATCATGGTGTATCAAGCATGTATTTACTGTTTTTTTCACCAGAAGAAATAAAAAACAAACAAGCAGGTGCCAAGAGGGCTTTTCCTTAATGCAAACTCATTTACCATGGCATTTAGCCAGAGACAATGAAAAACATATCCCCACAAACTCATGTGGAGAGGGAGTCTGCCTGGTTCATATAACTGTTCGGCAGTGAATGACACTAATGAAGATCTTTGCATGGGAGGCTAACTGGTTTAGGAGCAGGGCCAATCAAGGGAACAGTGACAACATAGCACTAATAACAACAAACAAGCTACTATCTACAGCAGAAATCCCCTACGATTCCTTAGTGCTATCTGCAGCCAGATTTTTTCTGTTTATCATTTTTTTCAGTTGTTGGCTGATTTTCTCTACATGATACACTAATGTGATATTCACAGAAGTCCTGTAAGTGCTATTTAAGGGCATTAATAGTCTAGATAAATAAATAAAAAGGGAACATTGAGATCATTATTATCTTCATTGTCTTCAATAATGTGCACCTATGTGTGTAAATAATGGTCTCAGTGTGTGCAGCATCCAGGATTTTTACTGGACCTCAGTTTCAGTCTCCTTTTCCATTGTTTCAGCAATATTCCATTTCCAAACAGGAGTTCATTTCAAGTAAATTCCAAACAGAGATCAATACAAAATCTGAAATGTTTAGTGCAGCAACCCAAGGAGTTGTTTAATGCTGAAAAGCTTTGGAGAGAGAGCTGGAGCAGATGAGGGGCAGAGACAGCAAAAAGAGGAGTGGACACAGTGTCAGAAGTGGGGGCTTTCCATTTCTCTGCAAGAGCAGGGTGATGAGCAGTGGTGGTGGCTTTGCTGTTCCCCATATGAGTGAATAGGATAAGGGTCGGGGGGTGGTTTACCCCCCAGGGTGATGGAATTCTGCTCTCAGCCTTTTTTGGCGACCACCTCCCCACACTTCTGCATGTGTGCTGCACACTCAGTCCCAAGCACAGGGACGTGAGGAAACATTTTAGTTAATAAAAATAAATATGGTTTGATTGAGCACTCTCTTTACTTGACTTCCACAACATTAAGAATATGTAACTGCGTCAGTGTTATTTTTAGATGTAAATTTTTTTTTTTTTTTTTAAATCAGTGTGCACCATTTGCAGGGCCAGCTGGCATTGTGCCATCCTCTGTATGTGGACCCACATTCCTATGAGCCTGCTTCTATTCTGCTGTTTACTGGTCCATATACATCTAGTGGTCAACCTCTTTTTGTTTCAGCAACTTTCATAAAAGCCTTCACCCTCAAAAGGCAAAGCTCAGCTCAGGTGTACAATGTGTATTTGAAGTTTTGGATGGCACTGTAATGCCTGTGTGAATGTGTGTGTGTGTGTGTGTGTGTGTGTGTGTGTGTGTGTGTGTGTGTGTGTGTGTGTGTGTGTGTGTTTTTGTGTGTGTGTGTGTGTTTTTAATTCTCCAGACGGGAACGTTCTAAGGTACCTTACATCGTGAGGCAGTGTGTGGAGGAAATTGAGCGGCGTGGCATGGAGGAGGTGGGCATCTACCGTGTCTCTGGGGTGGCCACGGACATCCAGGCCTTGAAGGCTGCTTTCGATGCCAGTAAGTATTGATGCGCATTTCAGTCCCCTTAATACGATACTTTAGAGCAAAATGTCAGCCACTTTCAGACTCTGTCCATGCTGGCAGAAGTGAAATATAGGAAGTTTGTCTGCTATAGCTCTCCCTATTGCCAAGCCGTTTGTGAAGTGATTTCAGTAATGTTTGGTGTTAAAACAGATAAAACAACCCTTTTATTTCCTCCTCTTTGGTAATGTTTGTCTCTTTGTAGGTGAACTACAGACTCGGGCGGTATGTTGTTTTGTCAGATTTGCTAGTGCGTTCATTTCTGATTTGGTGTGTTGAGCCAGTTTATTGGCAGCATTAACTATCCTCTCCCCATACTAATCTTCTGAGGTGTGTGATGTGAGTGGGATGTATAGACCCTCTGTTGAGAAACAGCATGTGGGTCCTGTTTGAGCTCCAAAGACAGCCTGTCTTCTCAAAATGACAAAACAGAAGACTAAAATAAACACAAAGCAAACAAATAAGTGAACTGTTGTGGTGAACGATTCCTTTTTTCTGGATAGATTTATGTGGTGGGAGAAGGATGCTTTCTATGCCTGCCTGAGATTCTGTGGTTACCACCATTACATGGCCTGCATGTGTGATTGAGCCCTGTCTTCTTTAATTCACAGACAACAAGGATGTGTCGGTGATGATGAGTGAAATGGATGTGAATGCCATTGCTGGGACCCTCAAGCTGTACTTCCGTGAGCTTCCAGAACCCCTCTTTACCGATGAGCTGTACCCCAATTTTGCCGGAGGCATTGGTCAGTCACTGCCTGTTGTTTTTTTTTTTAAATAGATTTTTTGCTTTACCGATAACTTCATCTGAACTGAAGTTATCAGTAGGCTTACATACTGACACTGTTATCCATTCATTGAGCTGGATGTTTACTGAAGCAATTCAGGTCAGGTCCCTTGCTCAAGGCTACAATAGCAGCACTGTGTTTTAAGCCTGCAGCCTCTGAGTTGTGATCCTATCTTATTTACTACTACACCACATACACTGAAGCACAGGTTCCTACTGTCTGTATTTGACTCTCAATTATTGGACCCTTTTCTCAGTGGTCTAATGTCAGGATTAAGGCCATATCTTGTTAACAGCTGTTAGATCCTGAGGTTTATTTAAAAGGGAAAATGCTTTATGTAAACTTTGCTTCTCCATTTTCAAGCATGGAAAAGAATTTTACAACATAATCTGAACTGTGTGTTGTGGAATCAGCGCCATAGTTAACAGGAAGTGAAAGGGAATTTCCTCTAATCAAAACCATCAAAAACATTTTTGATTTAAAATGTGACCATTGAAATGTTCTTTTTCAGTGTTTATTTAATCTGGCTGTTCAAATATTATTTATAACACATTTATCTTGGAGTATTCACTGTACGTCCGTGTGTTACATGGCACAGACATCTTGCTCTAAATCGCTCTCTGTTCTCATTTTCCAGCCCTGTCAGACAGTGTGGCAAAGGAGAGCTGTATGCTCAACCTTCTACTCTCTCTACCAGAACCAAACCTGGTCACGTTTCTCTTCCTGCTGGACCACTTAAAAAGGTATGATCCCTCTGCAGGGGTGTGGCCATTGTATATTATGTGACCTCTGGCAACCTAATGACACTAATGCCATGCAACTATTCCCCTTCCCCCATGTGTCTCTCCAGAGTGGCTGAGAACGAGAGCATCAATAAGATGTCCCTCCATAACTTGGCCACAGTTTTTGGGCCCACACTGCTCCGCCCTTCTGAGAAAGACAGCAAAATCCCAACCAATCCCACACAGCCCATCACCATGAGTGACAGCTGGTCACTAGAGGTTATGTCACAGGTACTAACTCACTCTTATATAATTATTAATTCATTAAAGGAGTTTCACATTTGCTTGGCAGAGATTTGGTTGTAAGGATCTTCACAGTAGGAATGTTCCCTGTCATTACCACTTTGACATAAATTCCCATTACTCTCTATCTCCATCTGTCTAGGTCCAGGTCTTGTTATATTTCCTTCAGCTGGAGACTATCCCCACACCGGACAGCAAGCGGCAGAGTATCCTCTTCTCCACAGAAGTTTAGACAGAGCTCAGTCCCATCTGCCAGCAGCACTGAAAAGTGAGAGCAACACCAGACTGAGATTTCTGTGGATCACACAGTGGCCATGATCAGCAGTGAATGGACTGGATTCCCCTGCTGGAGCTGAAAATTGACATATGTGCACAGAGTGACCATCAGAGGGCACCATTAACTTTCTGAAGCCATGAAGAGGAACCTCCTTGAAATCACATTCCTTGAACTATTGTTTTATTTTTCTCTAAAGGCTGAGCTGTTTGTGTCTTGTTTGACACATAGCCTCTTCAGCATTCATCAGATATCCATGGGCTTGTGTTCAGTTGTGTCTTTGGTTGGTTTGTGCACCTGAAAGACTCTGGTTTAAAGATAAACAGTAAGCAGGCAATAGGGCACAAGCATCCTATTTTTTTCTTGTTTTCTTTTCCTCTGTTTTTACCCTATGTGGTAGAGCAGATTTTCTCTTGAGAATATGCAATTCTGCAGTTTTCCAAGGGTATAGTTTTACACACTGTGCACCCGTCCTGTTAAATTTTCTTTAATCATTGGTGACTGCAGTTTTTTTGTAAATCATTGACGGTTTATGTAGAAAGGCTTGAAAGAGTATGAGAGAAAGTAGAACATATACTTGCATCTGCTTCTAATTAACATTGTCTTAATTGCTGGATATTTATAAACCTGAAGCTCCAGGTTGCCAGGACAACTTTATTTTAAGACAATCAGGCCATGCAAGAAGCCTTTGGTGTCATGAAGATGAGATTTCCTGAGAATAATGTCTTTGCTCCAGTATCAAGGCTTGTGCAGTTTCAGTCTGGTAGAAGCAGAGTACAAATGTTTATCGCCTGTGGATTTAGACAAGGCTTTTGAAAGAACAGGAATGAAGTGTCTATCTGCATACGGACGCGGTTTCTCACTGACAGATGTTTTGGAAAGTTTGATGTGAGCCAATCTTGAAGGGAAAAAGGGCTGGAAAATATTAGTAGCCTGTCTGAGTTTGTAATCTGTCACAGGAATTCGGCTGTGAAGGAGATTAAAGAAATTGTTTGCGTTAAAACTTGGATTGTGCCGGCAAGAGCAAAACAGACATGGGAGACCTAGAGCACTGTAATTTAGAGCGAGAATATCATCACATTATGGGAATAGTGTTAAGAGTGCAAAACATTTCACAAGATTGTTTCTTTATGGCCTTGAGTACAACTTGTGTTTCCTTTCCTAGGGATATAATGAGAAATAACTGTAGGTAACCTTAGGTGATTGAAAGCCTTTTACTGTTCATGGTAATTCAGTGTATGTGCGCTAATTGGCTTTGCTTTAATCTGCATAATAATGAATATCTAGGAAGCAATATTTTCAAAAATATGGGCTATTTGCATTCTCCTGTGTTTAGCCAATTTGTCCACATACTAAATGTCATATGGTTATATATCTCATGTAAGTGTCCTGCCAGAACATGCTGTGGTTACATTCAGATACGTACTTGACCTTATCATTTGGAATTTGAGATTCATGCTTATTTTGAATGTGTTTAAGTAACTGTATTTCATTCTTTTCTTTTGAACATGTCAGAAGTTCAATACATTCTCATTCTTAAAATCGTTTCCACATTGAATGCAACAAGGGGTTAACTTTATCCTTGATTCGGTTACTGTAAATGAAAAAAGTGGCACGTCCTGATTTAATCCCTCATCATAGTTGACTTTTTCAGTACATCCTGAACTGTTGTACAGCAGTGTGAATCAAATGTAAAAGGCTATGCTAATTGAAGTGCCACCTACTAACCAGCACCACGTGCCCCTGTGTGTTAGCATTCTCCTTACACCATGAATCCTGGCAATCAAAGAGCAGATCTGGGGTGAATTTTGGGGCACAGTGTTGCCCTTACATTAGGTCCCTGATTGAGGGTAGTTCCCTGTGTCCACAGACTTCACCAGTTCACCAACTTTCCATCATTCCAGAGGGTGTGTAGCTGGCAAAGGTGCATTCTGTTATCCATATATTAGAGGAGATTTTCCCAACACTGTAAAGGGTAGGGAAAAAAATGCACCATCGTATGGAGTGAGCAAAATTACCTGTTATTATCACCCATCCCCACTTTTGACTCTCATAGGAACAGTGGTTTCATATCACATCAAACTAAAGGAATTAACACAATTTAATTATTGTTATTTAGTATTGTCTTGTGAGGATAGTTCCATATCCCCACTAGATTTTCTTTATTTCATTATTTTTTATTGTATTTTTTGCCTTCTCACCAGTCCTCCTCCAGACAATTCACAAAACCTCAGCTGCAATACCTAAATGTGCCAATGTCTTTCACTGTTCCAAGGTCATATAAATCTAGACAAGTTCAAATGAGTGGGTTTTCTTGGCAGAACGTTTAAACAAGTAACTGTGTTGTCTTTATTTTGTTAGATACAAACAAGAGGATGGTTATATTGATATGGTTAACATTAGTGGTTATTAACATGCAGGCATGTTGATTTAAAGTTTTTTTTATATATAGTTCTTTCTGCGCAGACTTCAGTTTTTATTGTTAAAAACATAACAGTTTTTTATTGTTATGTGTTGCTACCCAAAGCTGGTTATTTTGGGGTGGTAAGTTCTGGATAGAAATATGTTGCATAATGTTTGGAAAAAACTGGCAAACACAGAAACTGTCCTGTAGTCTGAATTACTTTGGTTTTCACACAGACAGCAGGGAAGCTGCACTTACAAAATTAGTCCCTTCCCTGGCAGTCAATTGCTGATGTTACAGCAGCCGAACTTGGGCTGGCTCTGTAGGGGTCATCCTTTGGGGAAATTGTTTGAATCAGAAAAGGCATAGTGCAAGTTTTCATTACATAATGCAATTTCCCAGCTCTGTTCCCTCCTCCACTGCACCCAGAACTATTGTGACTGTAGTTTAACACTCAGGAGCTGCAGAAACAATTCAAGGAAATGTGTTATGCGTGACATTGCTAAAGCATTTTACTTCCCAGAGGACACACATCCTGAAACCTGTATAGTATCCTCCTGTGAAGACCTCAGATTGAAGAAAAGATGGCTGAGTTGTAAACCTCATTATCCTCAACCATGTTTCTCAAACAGGTTCTTTCTTTCTTTTCTTCCAAAATGTAAAGACTCAATTCAGAACGTTAATACTATAACTCTTTCCTTTTGGAAGTCAGTCACTTGAACAATGTTCAGATTTTTTACAAAAGTTATGTTTGCTTTTAAGCTGGGCCAGTGGTAGACTGCTAATTGAAAGACCATGCCCCCATTGACCTCTGAAATGAGGAAGATATTAGTGAATGGAAGTCAATTTTCACTGTAAACAGGAGTAAAACTGTCTGTATTTCCATGGATTATTTGTTGAATATACACAGTTCCAAAATATTTCCTTTTGAAATAGTTTTTTCTCCTTCATAATGCTTTGTATTTTCTGTGCAACTGAATAAATTTACCAATAGCAGCCAGATGGAGTGGTTACACTGCAAAAAGGAAGATTTCCTTAATGGTTCCGTCTTTATATCTCTTTTGATCTTATTTTATTTCAGATAATTAATTGTAACACTCCAACCATGGGTTTCAGTATTTACTTTTATTTAACATGTTTTTTCCCCCAAAAAGTAGTGGTTGTGAGTGGTTTGGAGTTGCTGTGAGCAAACTCTCAACAGAGCTAAATCTATGTACTGTTCATTCCTCAATAGGCTGATTCCCAGAAAGTTTCTGCCCAACTTACTTCCTCACCATGTCCAGATCTCCTTAAAACGTGTTGCGCTCCATTAACATTGTCTGTGACACCAGCATCTGTTGTGTTATTTTATGTTCTATTTATTTGTATCAATCTAGAAGTCCACTGTGATCACAGAAACGTCTTTTCAAGAATGAAGTCCTGAGAGAACGTTACCTTTCCTTTTCCATATGTATGCGCTTGACAGTGGACCACGCTGTGACCCTGTTAAATGATCATTCAGTATGTATCATTCCAAAATGATTGGAGGTCATTGTTATGGGTTTATTTATTACAGTACTAATCAAGGATTAAGTAAATAATTAGTTATTAATTTAAAAAGTACATTATGAAAGAAAAATTAGGACTTTCTGATTGATTGTCTGCACAGTTCAGATCCGTGCTCTGTGTATGAGATACTGTGTTGCAGTACGTGGCCCAGGCCCCATTCTGAGTTTAAACAGTTCATGTTGATTCAGAGATTTATTACTTTTATCTTATAAGTCTGTTTTGTGAAGAGATGGAAATTTGCCAGCCACAGAGATAACATTTGATTTTTTCAATGTGCTTTTTTAAAAATTTTGTTCAACATTTGTGTTCTGATCATGTAGCTGTAAAAAGGGATACTGTATTCAGAAGACAAAAGAAATGAAAACAATGTTCGAAAGGCATTTGTAGCCTCTGTTTGTACACAAAGATTTAAATAAAAACTCCTGTATCTATGTAGCCCTGTTCACAGGCCCACCTTATTCCAGCAGCGTTATATGCACACCCTCAACACTTGCCTTGTGGGAAAATCACCTGACACAGAGTATTGGGGAAGACATTGAACCTTGACCTAATTCTTAGACTTAAAACAGTGTAAATGTGCTCTCTTGATGTGCATAGGAAATACAGCAGGCTTAACTGAAGGTACAGATACTCCTAATGTATACAGGATGATGTATATAAACCTCTGATGTATAATGAAGCCTGTATGTATAATGTGAGCATACAGGCAAAATTAGAAACAATAAAAAACTAAGCGATTCAGTTTTTTATAACTTATGTGGCCAGAAAGGGTAAGTAGAACTGCAGCTTGCAGGTCTACTGGAAAAATACTCAGAAGAGACTACATAACTTATGAAGTCAGGTGAAACAATGTTAAAACAAATATTATTGTGGGTGCAGTACTTCTCAATGAAAATGAATGAGGTTTGGTGGATGTAAAGTAAACAGAAGTACTGATGTGCCACAATCAGAATTAAGTCAAAAATGTTAAATTAAAAGGAGACCTTTAACCAATAATCACTTATAAATATATTGTTTTTTCCTTCTCTATATTATGAATTAAATGGCATACACACTATTTTCCATGTATAATTATGCAAACTAGACCAAACACCAAACAAAGATTCCCACTTCAACCTCTGGTTCAGCTTAAACTGAAACTTCAATCTCCCATACTTCTTTTTTTTGTTGTTGGGCTCTGGTCCTGAAACAGAAATTTAATGGTCATCAATACACTGAATTTGCTAAACCATGTATGAGGTTAATAATGCATTGAAGTACAAGAAGACACCAGACTTCTACACTAAATAGTCAACCAGAAGTAGTAAACAGAATGATGCCTTACCAAGATCTTTATTATTACTGATGCAAAAAGGTGATGAGTAAATGAAGAGGAGCTTCACTCTCTATTAATGACACGATAAATATTACTTGAATTAGACAAGGTGGTATCTCTTTACACTACTGCTAAAGAAAATGCTGTAGGGAAAGTCAACATGTAAAGAAAGGGCAAGAACCAAATAATACAGGTTGGAAAACATGATCACTATAGGAACTGCATTGTTTGAATCACTGATGTAGACAAATAACTATTACTATTACTGATTACTGCTGTCAGACTACATTATGCTGATAATAACACAGCAACATCCTGATCAATAAAACTTTGATATTTTGTTTATTGCCATTTGGGTTATTTTCATGTCACTTCAAAAGACCAATTGGACCAAAAGGAACAATTGAATCTCAGAGGTTCAACCCGCAAAAGGGCAGCAGTCCAGGGGCGTATCCTGACTTTTGGTACTTTGCATGCATTGATTGACTACAGTCCACACACCTTTTTTTCAAGGCCTGACTTGGTTGATCAAAAGGAAATTGGAAGACATTGCAGCCTTCTAGGACTGAAGTTGTGCACCACCCTTCAACTGTATCATGTATAATTCATTTCAAAATACCTGTTGGCCATCACTTTCTTGAGTAGTTCTTGACTCTGATTGAGGAGACGCACATGAAGTGTGTCCTTTGTCTGAATGACTCGGGTCAATAGCTGTCTGGTTCTGTAATTGGCACAGATACTACTAAGTTTTTCAAAATTCTGTTCTTGCAGGATTATGTCAACAAACCTGATTTCCATCACTGGTCGCACCATCATTGAGTATGCTTTGAGCACCTGGTCCTTCTGCCTGATGTTCAACTGTAGATTTCTGCCACACATTGTGCTTCCTCTGGAGAATCTGGTTATCCCATGAGCCATCCATTCCTTTAAATTTGTTAATGGTGCTTGTATGGGTCACGCAAATACCTAGTCTGGCAAACTGGTCAAAGCACTGTTTCCTTGCTTTGCCATGGTGCATGACCAGTGAATTTCGGTACATGGGGGCACACATATTATTTGCCCGCGCTCTCAGAAGTGCTGCTCCAGCCATAGCCATTGCACACTTCTTTGCTATGCCAACTTGTTTTCCTTCAGTTGTATTGGATTCACTGGAGACTGCACTGGCGTATTCAAGAAACTTGGGAAAGACTGGTGCATGAGTCCTCCACTCAGCCAAAACCTTCATCCACTTGAAGTCTTTAAGTTCAGATGGAGTAGTCTGTCGTAATACAGAGTTGAATTTCAGACTTGATAATTGCTTGCATTCCTTCTCCAAACATTTGAGAACTTCATTTACCACTAGACGAGACAGACCTGGGACTTCCATAATAGACTTGCAGGGACTTCTGTATTGTGTTTGAACAATATTAACCACAACATTCTCCAAGGCGCCAGTAAGGATCCTGCTTTTCACTGAAGCTGCAGTTCTCACACTGACCTGAAGAAAACAAAGAATAGCCTTGCATTATGATTTACATTATTCAGCTGACAGTTTCTTAATTAAAAATGACAATACCTTGTTTAACAGTTCTAGACTTCACTTATCATTGTGCTTCTTTCTTGAGACTTTGTGGGCTGCACAACTGTTTTCTAACAGTGCCCTATGTTGTGACTATTCTCTGTTATTGCGAATGTAATAAACTAATGTTTTCCCTCAAAATATGCATGCCAAAAACAAGTTGCACAGGACAAAATGTATTACTATCTAATACAGTTGAGATAGAGCATTGATGTATGATTTGTGTCACAAATTCACTATGGACTGACCTTGGTTTCTCTACCTTTTCCCCTTGAAATAGTCTGAGTTGGGGGCTGGGCAGGGGGAGAAACAGGAGCTGGGCACTGGACACTGGACTGGGCAGCTAGAAAAACAGGAGTTTGGCACTGGATATCAGGCTGGGCAGCAGCAAAAACAGGAGTTGGGCACTGGACATTAGGCTGGACAGCCAGAAGAACAGGAGCTTGGCACTGGATGCTGGGCTGGGCAGCAAGGAAGACAGCACCAGAGGTCTGGGTGCTGGGTTTGAAAACAGAAGCCTTAGTAGATGAGAGAAGAAATAAGGGAGGATGAGTTGGTATTACTATGAAGAAGATCTGACAACATAGGGAAATGCTTCAGTGTAAGTGCATGTTTGCAAAAGTATCTATTTCAAAAACGTTGCATTTAGCAGGCAAGTATATGATTACTGGGTATTTGGCATTTTCTGGGTATCTGACACCCAGAAAAAAACACAGCCTGGTATTTTGGTATGCATATCTAATGTATGGTAAATCACTAGTGTAGTTGCATACTTGCATGTACTACCTATTAGCTTTATTGCTATTTATACAAATTGGGTTTGTACAGTATCTAATATCTGGCCTAAACATCCAACCCTCAATCAGAACTTGTTGTACATCTATTTTGTGTTATGTATAATCATGTTTGTATTATTTTACCATTATATATAATTATGCATCATTATAATGTTAATGTATTCATATTTAGATTTATATTCATGTATTATGTTTATTTGTTAATTTTATAATACTAATTTTATAATTGCATATATTTTATTTGGCTATGTACCATTCTTCCTGGCTATGTTATTATGACTTAGATTTAATTATTAGATTTACTGTAGCATTATTGATAGATGCACTTTTAGATTTGTTGATGACTGTATGTAATCCTTGTTCGTTGTTTTGGATAAAAGCATCTGCCAAATGAATAAATGTAAATGTAAATCTACATAATAAAGCAAGTTTGTGTTTCTGCAGGCCAGAGACATCCAGTGGTCAGAATCACTGTCAATCTTTTTTTAGGTCCACAAATCAGATGTCATGAATAATGTGCCAATGACATAATAACCGATTATAAGAAAATGTTAGTGCAGGTATATCACTTCATGGTCAGGCATTGTTACACGCAGTCTGTCTGCCTGGCTGGTTAAGAATAGTTGTGGAATCGCTGACTGGATGCTGTCCTGCAGCTGTGCTGACGGCTTCTCCAGCATCACTTGCCCATGGACAGACTACTTAAACGTGCTATATTATCAAATGACAAATAGCATGATAATAAACGAGTCGATAAATCAAATCTAGTATTTTTAATTAATCAATGAATTAGGAAAAAGATCGTTTGTTATAGCACAATTCACAACGGATTTGTTATAAAGTGCTAGTTATAGATAGCCAGGTCCAAAGCACTCGAGTTTGAACGAATGTGATGATTTAACCTCGCTGATGCCTCTATTGGTGGTGCGAAGGGGGATGACCGACAAAAAACAAATAAATGGAATAAATCTGCACATGAAGTCTGTTTAATTATCTAGAGGATGAATCTTTTTCCCGATGTGTACAGCTTGCACTCAATTTTATCTGCGGAAGTTACATAGCCTGCAATGCCTTGGTTTTTAGATTCGTCTTTCTAAACGAGGATCAATCGCCGTCTGATTCTGACAAAAGTTCTATACGCATAGCTATTTATGTATAGCTATGTTATTAGACCTTAGATGTTTGCATAGCTCGATACCTTGATGGTCCTTGCAAGTGGTAACAGCAACACTCCCTGCTGCGTCATCGAAGTAGTGTTGATTGGTTTGGCTGGACAGTCGGTGTCTCTGGCGTTGGTCTCTGACAGACTAAGCCTCGCTGTACGTGAAATCGGTCCCTTTCTGGACCTTTCCGTCTCCTGGGTTGGCGCTGAAGCGGCACGCCTATTCTGCATGAGAGGATTGTTTGCAGCAAACGTCTTTATGATTAAACTGCTTATTCTCAAAACTTCAGACTTACACATGTGATACCGGTTGAGAATATTACGACATGCATGACAAACCGCTCTCGGCAAGCCATCTCCTATTATGTCAGGTCCAGTTAAATCTTCTAGCACCATTGTAAAGTCTGGTTTAATTGAAAAATCCTTTCCTTGTAGTAAATTATTTTTTTTTGTTTTTTAGACAAATAGCTATCCCCACATAGTCTACATACATCCAGGATCGTCTCGATTGGTATTTTCTGAGCCATATCCGAATAGCTAGTGCAAGATAACTGCAGGTTTCCCTACATGTCGGACTGTAGCACGGGCGACCCTTGTTTACATGGGCACCTTCTTTACTTTCCGGTTTGTACAGCTGCCCTCACCTTAGAATATAGCCCCGCCTTGACTTGAGGTAGTTCGTTCCGATTCGTTAGAAGGTAATGTTTATGTTCCTAAAAGTGGGCGGGTTTGTCGCTTCGCTAGGATAGCGGAGACAAGGCGCGCTCGATTTGATTCCACACTCGCCCACTTTTCTCGCAAGCGGCAAGGGTGGAATAAACTACCAAATCACAGAAACTGTCAGCTGATTAACTAAAATCACGTCATGTTGTACTACTGGGACAGCTGCATTGGAGGAAAGGCCCGAGGTAGCTGAACATTATGTTATTAGTACTATAAGCTTTACATGTCAGTTTAGCTTACTGTTTTGGAGATCGCTTTAGCTGACACGTTGAGAATCACACACACACCATAAATATTTTCAAGTTCGTAAAATGCTGTAGCCTACAAGTGATGTCGATTTTTTCTTTTTCTCGTATTTTGTCTCCTCTACGTAAATGTAATGATAAAAATATTCATGATTATGGGCATACATTGACTATGCAAAATTTGGTCCAGCCTCAGCAGTTATGTTGGTCTCATTGTTCCTTAGAAACGATTCCTGGCTGGTCATGTGCATGCAAGCGCATGAATCAACCATATGCTGACATCATATTTATCTGGCAACAAGCTTGGTTCTGTTGGTTTTTTCCAAATTAGGAGTAAATAAAAAGAACCAAAATGAAAACATGTACAAAGAAAAATACATGGTAGTGTGCTGTTAATGGTACGTGTTTCTTTATAGGTAAGAATATCTCTGCTAAGTGCTGTCAAATTGTTTCAGATGCCAGCAGAGGGAACCATGCTGTGGTGGAGATTCAACCTGCAGAAGGAGCAAGCATCAACCTGCTGTGTTCAATAGACTGACGGTTGTAGGGGATGAGGCTACATTTCCTGAATGCTTTCTCGATGTAGGGGGTCATTATTGTCCTTTCGTCTTTTCGCATTGCCTTTGAAACACCTGGAGGAATTCCCTCTTTGATACAATGTAAGAGGCGTTGCATTGTGTCAGGTTTCCTACCAGCTTGTAAAGTTCTGGTTTCAAAGAAACAAAAACTCTCACATCCAGTGGTTGGAGGACACAACACATAATTAATTAGAACCTCTTCATCCTCCTCTTTTATCTTTGTTTCAGGCTCCATGTAACCCTGCCCTTCAGCCTGTCATACAATGTTTTGTGAGGGACAATATTTTGTCCTCAGACCTCTGGCTGCATTCATACATCTCCTGCAAGCCTAACTTGCCCTAGATAGCTAAGATTTTTAGATTTTACTCTTGTGGGAGATGTAAAGTGTATTGCAACAATATTGTCAATCTTTCTTATCCATAGTTATTTGTTTTACAATACACATACATTTACAATACAATACAATACAATTTTGTAAACAGAACATATTAGTAGATAAGTAGCTGGATAAACTATACCATGATAACACTTGTATAACAGTTTAATCATTTTTAAGGGCATAAAATATTTCTTTTGTACAATAATAAGAAACAACAAAACATAATTTTACAAGTCACGCATACACTGTAAATGTGGCAACACTAGTAGGTTTCAAACATTAATTCTCCAACTGCTAAAAGCAATTATATATAGATGTCCTATATACTGTATATAGGAAATCTACATATATATGCCTATCAGGTAAATATATGATTCTTAGCATGCCAAGCATGCTTGGGAGTCTGGAACCTTATCAATGGCACCTTTCCTCATGTTTGTAAGATGGAACAGACAAATTTCTCAGCAACGTCATTGTGATGATGTCGCTTGGGTTGATGTGATGCAGCTAAAATTTTGTTTTTCAAAACTAAACTTTCAAAACAGTTGTGATAGCAGCAACTTTTGGTTCTTGCAAAAAAGGACAGGGTGAAACCAGGACATTTGCACTTGAATCACTTGGGACAGCTGTTTTGGAGTCCTTAAATAAAGGACTCTCCCTCATCACCTGTGTTTTTGAGTGACTTGATTTGTGCATAGACTACATTACATGACACATTTTGAGCCATGGAAAATGCAGTTGTCATAAACAATCAAACAATATTATATTGGCTAATTGCCTAAATATACTCCTCATTGTTAGTTTCTCTTTTATGTTTGTTGTTGTGCCTAATGTTGTCTATATGACAGAAAACAGACAAAATTAATGATAAATGGAGGCACGATGGTGCAGCCAGTCTGATGGAAATAATGTGTCCAGCACAGCTTACTCAGAAATGGTGTAACTTTATGCCTATTTTATTTAATGCCACTGCTATCAATTTTACTGTCACTGTCAAGCAATTGTTATTTTCCTCCCACTGATAATTCAAATTGGATGGATTCAAATTAGTCAACTATGTCATGGCATTTGTGATAGAGACATCTGCTGGCAAGTGAATGTCATATCAACCTATGGCATTTTTAAAAAAAAAAAAAAAAAACATACCAAAACAGTTTATTCTAACATATTGTATAATATTTGGGCAATACTAGTTGACATTATACACAAAAATATAGAGGCCTAAAAAGTTATAAAGTTATAACTGTTATTTGATACAGTTATAGTATTTACCGCTGTGTGTTTCCCTGGCAGGTATGAGTACAGAAATATATAATTACAGTAAATTTACCTTTTGTAGGTTATTTCATTTGCAAGGGACATTAGGAGGAGGCATGACAGCCTCCTCCTAACATAAAAGACTTGGTGGTACATTTATGGTAATGTATGGAGGACTGTCCAATGTATGGAGTGTCATTGACCTGGCCAGGCACATGTTACCTGCAGAATTGTCTGTATCACTCTCCCAAATTGGGAGGGTTTCGTCTTTTCTCTTCCCACCCCTGATGGAATTACCCCCTGGATGGCACAACATCTTTAACATTGCAATCACAAAGCCCACAACCAGGGTATAACTACCCCCATAAAAGTTCCTGCAGAAGGGGAGATGTGACACAATGCTTTAATTTGGTCACTAAGGTAAATTCAATTACCTCACTTCACTTTTCTTGTTCTCTGGTCAGGTTACATCCCTTTTTTGATTAAATATTTGTACTATAAATGATGAATAGGCTGTCATATTCACAAAGTGAAAAGGACGAAAGACAAACTGCCTTGTTCAAAGAAGAAATAAAACCAAAAGTAAAATGAATGTATTGTGTTTCAAAGTGCGTATTCTTCTGAATATACAGTATGTACAATATGCAACTTTTGTTAATTAAAAAATGAGAAAAGGAACCTTCCAGGAATTCAGTCAGCCTGCATCCCATAATTCCAAGCAATCCATAGATATAGTTGTGGGCGGTGGATATCATAGGTATAGATATACTAGATCCGACACAACGTTAAGCTTGCATGATAGAGTCGTACCCATTTTTTTATTTAAAAAGCTGAAAAATTGAATGTAAAACAAAAAAACAATCATTTTTTGTCGTAGATCTGTTGGAGAATACGTGTCCGATGCGGCATCCTACTTAACATAATGTACATTCATTCTACCATTGTTCTGAAACTGTCTCCCAAGGCTTATACTAATCGTAGTTCACTAGTTCTATGTCTACGTTAGGATCGTGCTCTAGCGCTGCGAAGACACATTGCGTCCAGTGCTGTGACAACTAAAAGAGAAACCCAAAGCCGGAGACTGAATGCCGGAGCTCAACAATACGCTTGTGTGCTGTGGTAGGAAAGGGAATCGGTGAACTCCCCTACCAGGGATCCATCTTTCCAAAGCAAGAGACAGCAAGAGAGGTAAGACACGAGCTACCAAACGTTATTCATCTGTTTTTTTTGTTAACTAGTTCATAACACAGTAAACATCTGAAGGCACCAATGTGTCTGATTTTAGTTCTGCCAGTACCAGCTGAATCGAGGTAGCTAGCTAGCGCTGCTTGTGTATACATGGAAATTCAGAGGAAAGCGGACGTCCCTGTGTTTAGTTTCAGATTGTTTGGAGCATCGCCTTTATGTTCATAGCAAAATCGTTTGAGAAAATTAGTGTAAGTGCTTACATTGTTGGCCAAGTTACAGTATATATCTAAAAGACGTAGCGGTATATTTTTATTCCCTATAGCAAGTTTTCACGCTTTTACTAATCATTTTCTACATATGTGGCGTTTGGTGGCAGGTTACAACATAACACAAAACAATTTATTCTGTCAATTTTGGATTACCACAGACTGGCGCAATTCAGTTTGTTTTGCTTCCCAAACGTAATTTTTCAAAGTTATCATAATGAAACACTCATTAACTAGCTAAATGACGTAGCTAACGAATAGCTATCTGCTAGTTTGCTAACATTTTGGATTGAACTTAGTCGGTGATGTAACAAATCGTCTCTTTATCTTATGATGGTAATTTTAAATGAGCCTCAAATAGTTCGGTGATTTAAATAGCTGCTTGTGCTGTCCGCTTTGGGGATACGTTGGCTTATTTATTTAGCCATGTTAGCCTTAAGTTCGCTTGCTAACGTTTCCCACATTAGGTAGCGGTGGCGACGTTTGATTGTAATAACGTGAACGTTACAGCGTGGGGATGCCCATTTGCACAGTTTGGCTAACGCGTTAAATGGCTTGCCAGCTATTTAGTTGCATGAAAACGGTGACTTTTGCAATACCTTGCCAGCTACTAGTGGACGACAGTTGTATGAATACTGCCGCCGTTAAAATGTGAGCTTAATGTGTTAATGTAGGTGGCTTGTCAGTTGACAATCTAAATGTTTAATAATGAGGGTCTTTAGGCCGGAGATCCCAGGAGCATTGGCCGAAATCAGTCAACGAATTAATTGTTGGTAGATTTTTTAAATGTTGGTGCGAATTTTGACATGAATACATTGTGTGGTTGATGTTTTTATTTGCAGCCATCCTGGCTGGTTGACGAAAAACGTAATTTCGGACCTTGCCTTTGGGCAGGAGCGTGTTTTTAACCACGTTACCATATTAAACTACACGCGATTAACTTGACAATAACAGTTTCTTCAAATAGTGTAGTTCCAGTTTGCTGGCGTTCGTTCTCTCTTTTCCTTCAAGGACATTCCCCTTTACTTGGTCACATTGTTTAAATGTCTCTAACATTGCTAAAATACGTAAGTAATACAAAATGAAGTGAACAGAATTAATTTTTCCTTCAACGTAGAATTTTATATTTCAGTGAAAAGTAACGTCAAAATTCATCGACTTCAACGGGCTATGCCAGTATAACCAAAAAGAATCATACCTACTATGTAGATTAAAGAAACACATCCTGACGAAAAAATATTAGGCAGTATTACTTTTCGCTGGTTGGTGTAATGGATAGGTATTTTATACCCGAGCTTCAGTATCCAGATCAGTGCATGGTAAGTTATTCTTGGTCCCAATGTAAATTGTCGGCAGGGGTTATATTCAGCAATGTGTAGCGAAACATTTTGACACAGTGGAAGCTTCGTTATGTCATGCATTTGGGGAAGTCGTGTATCAGGCCAGTGAGTAAAATGCGGGACACCACAGTTTTCCCACGTTGTATGGGCTTGCCAGGGACATGTGTAATTCACTGAGGTATGACAGTGATGTAATGCAGAACCTTGGTCTACATTCTTTGCGTCTTGGTGTAAAAATGACTCTGCACCGGTCCCACCCCTGTGGTGTTGCAGTGGGGTCCGATACCCCAATCAAGAACGGTCATCAGTACTATCACCATCATTTGTTACTTCATTTTAGCCAATGTAGTTATAATTGACTGCATTGCACAGAAATCCTTTGTTAAAGATCAGCCTAGATGTACATAGAACTGTTTACTCACCTGTAAGTCTGTCTTTGATTTCTGCCATGATGCAAGAGATACCAAAAGAAATTGTTCTTCTTAGAGGTGTAGATATCCTTCCTGTCTTAGTAAATAATATTCTGTGGATGTATATCCTGATGCCCTTTTATGGAGGATATTGCATTGATTTTTGTTGTCCATAGCCATAATATTTGAAAGTGTTTGCTGACTGGTTTTTCGTTTGCTTTGATGGGGCAATCATGTAGTGAAAAAGCTTTTCCTCATTTAAAGAGTCTTGTAGTCCTTGGACGAGATAAATCTGCTGCATTATTTCCTCCCATCAGTCTGAACCAATCCATCCAGACTGTTTTTTACCCAGATCTGGGATATGTAGTGTGTGAAACCCTGAACCATATATATGTATACAGTGTTGCTGTTATGACATCCCTGTTCTTGTCGTGATTGCTCCATGATGTCCATGCAGTGACATTAGGAGAGGGCTTTATAATATGGTGTCACCATTTAGCCTGCCTCTACTGCCAGATTTTAGCCTGAGCCTTTCTTATATGCTGTTTGTTATTCTGTATGTATTTGTGTTTTTGTAGCTCTTAGTGTGTATTACTTGGCATGATAAGTCATTCTGAATAAGACCGTATGCCAAATAAATAATACTGTTAAAAACTGATCTTTAGGTATTGTTATGCTGTCCTCCCAATGTGCACTAGCAGATTATCTGTCTCTGTCCAGCAGCCATCAAATTTCATCTGTTTAGTTGGACAGATCTTTTTTGTAATGAAGTCCTGTCTGTTTTTCCTGACTTTTTTTCTCTCAAGGAAGAGAATGAATCTTTCATCTGAAGCAATATTTCATTACTGGCCCCTTCCCTAGCCCTGTCCAGGGAATGTAGCTTATGCAACAGGAATTACAGCCTGCTGCTGCCTCTGAGGCTCTGTGCCCAGGGAGAAAAAAATCTAAGCCAAAAATCTGGAGTTTTTTTGGAAACCCGCCTTTTGCCGTTTTAATAGTAACTCATCCAAACAAAACACATTCCTAGAGTTTGGAGCAATGCGTGGGCTTCCGGAGGGGGTTTCAGGATTGGGGGGGCCGTGGGGAGCGTGTTTGAAGAAAGCACGAGTGTAGCATTTTCAGGGGATAGTCAAGGAGGGGAGTCTTGTCTGGTGAGTGAATGATCTCTCGGCCGGAGCATTTTTGTCTTAGAGAGATTTGGATCCTGCGGCTGCAGGTTGTGCAGCAAGCGTTTCTGTGCCCCGCCCTGAGTCCCTGAGGCCTTTTGCTCCTGTGAGGGGGGACCACAGATGGGAGGGGCCTGGGCATGAGGGCCACAGAGCAGAGGCATACAGATGACATCGTCATGCATCATTGATTGCCATTAGAGTTAGCCTGGGATTAAGACACAGGGGTAATGGAGGACAGTGTGTGCTAGGTTAAAGGTGAGCTCTGGAAGTAGAATGTCATGTACCCCAAGGTGTCCATATCTGTGATGTGAGCAATGCTAGTCACTGAATTTGGTTTTATTTGTTTTGATGAATATGTTTTTGAATTGGTTTTTATTTTTCACTTTACTGTTCATTTGTGTTTAGGTGAATTCACATCCCTTATTTGCCTTTACTATATATACATATAAATATATATATTTCATATATATATATATTTATTTTACTTTGACTATAGAAATGACTCAGTGCCTTGCTAAGGTTTTTAGATGTTGTGTGCCTCATGAAAACAAGCTTTCAACCTTTTGGTTTTCCAGGATCTATGCCATATGGCTGTCATACAGCTTTGTGGAGCCACAAGCATGGAGAAGGGAAAATTCTGTTTACTGTCAGTCTGCATGATCAGAAGCTGTAGTTTCGAAATTAAGTTGATATTATTATGTTGAAGAACACTCATAGATGTGCTGAAATTAAGGTGCTGGTAGCATATTCAAACCATTTGGCATTTTGTTTCTCCATTAACTGTCATGAGAAGAATATTTAACACAGCTATTACTTGAGGATGATTTCCCTGTTCCAATTTTAGATCACATATCCTGTGATTAACAGGTGTCACCACTTTCTGAATCTGCTATTCTTCTCTTTCTTGTCAAATGAATTGCTAAGTTCCTTGATGATGATTTTATTTATGGGTTGTCCCAGGCTTTTGATGTATTTTTTTGCAGTGATAGGACAATGAACTCTCTAATTGGTTCACTTAGTGTTAAATCTGTACTTGCTGCTGGTTTCACTTTAAAAGGGGCCCAATGCTGGCTTTGGCACCACCCAGGTCTGCAGAAGAGACTGTTCACTCTTCACCTTTGCTTTGACCTCTGACCTTGCAAACTACTACACACTGTGCCTGTACCTCTAAGTGACATCAGGACTGCAGGTTCTTTGTTTATTAGCCTTGGATTCGACATGTATTCTTTCCTTCTTCAAAGGAGCACACAAAGTTGTTCTTCACTATGGTGCATTGTATCATGGCTGCTTCTCTGTGCATGGAGGTCTTGATATAGGCCTAATGTTTTTTTGGATGAGTCTCGCTTGTCTTCATTTACTACAATTATCAGTTTACTGGAGAAAATTTTTAAAGAAGATAGGCAAAGGCAAAGCTTTCAGCTTTTTTGGCAACAGCTGTGTCCAAGACAACAGAGAAGCAACATTTGGCATCGTTGCGTACATATTCCAAACAGCTGAAGATCGAAGAGTTCTGGAGTCATTGTGGGGAGTGCAGGGAGGAGGGGGGTCCATAGGAAGCAACTGTTTTCTTTTAAAGCTTTGTAATTAATAACCGACACATATGTGGTTGTGTGGTTTGACTAAGCAGTTTGAAAAAACCAGTCAGGTTTTTTTAAATTCAGGGGTTGTGAATGATGAACAGAGCTGAAAGCGAAAGCAGTAGTAACTCAAATACTTTCCCAGGCATGACCTTGACTCCCTGATGCACAGTGCCGAATGTCAGGGGGCGTCCTGGATGAGTACAGCAGAGCTCCTATGAGCCTGGCGCTGCAGTGTGTCTTCTGGGCGGGCGCAGCCTGGTTTGAAAATATTGGACATTTGACACTTTCACACAACTTTGTCTCTCTCTCATACACACACACTTTCACACAAACATCAATGCCCCCCTTTCCCTTACAGGGGAACTCTGACATTTTCCAACAATTAAGTCTTTTATCTGCTTTAGAGTGAAGCAATTTAGTGCTCTTTCTTCCCCAGAGACAAAACTTTTTCTTTACAAAAACACATGTCTAATGTTAGGACTTGCATGATGAGACTATTTCCTCATTTCTTATTTGAGCTAGGCAGTCATTCCCAGAACCTCCCATAGATTTACAATCATTTTGTTAATGCAAAGTGTAATCTTGTGCATTTGTTTCAATTATATCTCCATAATTCAAGCACAGAATTTAAAACTGTACTGATGGGATGTGCTGCTTTTCGTAAGTAGACATAATGGCTTAATTGCCAAAATGTCAGCGTGTCCCTTTAAGAATTCCTCAAAGAGGCAGCCGCCACAGGAAGCTGATGTTATGGAAGGGAAGTGCCTCCTGGGGCAACAGCCCAGTTAATGAGGAGGAGGAGGGGAGGCATGGGCTGAATCATATGTGACCCTCACTCTCTGCTTTTCTGCTACATTGGACCCAAATAAAGCCCTACTGGAGAGCGCTACACTAGCCAGCCTGGTCTCTGCTCCGACAATCCCCTGCATTGATTTTGGGGGACTAATGAAACAGAGCTCGTCCAGTCAGCTGCTCGAGCAGAAAGACTTTCACTTTGTTTCTGTCTGTCAGTGCTGGAGCTTTTGAGCCCAGGTTCAAGGGAGAGAAGGGCAGTGCTATAGGTACAGGTAAGTCCTAGCTGTCAATCCACACTGTCTCACGTGGTATTGCCTGACCTGGAGTAAGCTTTTTTTTCTGGGGTCTGGCTACACAGAATGACACCCTGCGGCAGTGTCCATTGTGCCATTTTAGCAGTGCACACATAATCCCACTTGCATACATGCAGCCATGCACATAAGCACACACAGATGCACACACGCCTACACACATACAGCCACAGCCATGCTCATTATCGTGGATGCACACGTACACAGTGGGAGCTGGGGGCCAAATGAATGAGGTCACGGACAGCTGGCTTACAGGCACACTCCCCTCATATCCCACAAAACTCTAGGGCAAAGGAGTGGCCAGACTGGGCAAATCATTAGCTGGCCCTCCTCCCCTCTGCTGCTCATACCACCCTGACACCAGGCCTGAGCCTGGCTTGTGATCACTCACCCTTCTAAGGGTTGTACTCTGTTCCAAATTAAAGCTTTTAGTGCTTTGTTTTGTTATGTGATGTAACATCGGACTGGGCTCCATTGGACAGTGGGTTTTCCAGTGTGTAAGAGTGTGTAACAGCCCTACCCAGTCTACAGACCAGTATTCTGAATGAAACCCTTGCTGCATTCTTCTCATACACACTGATCTCACACAATATGTTCCTGAAAGAATAGAAGGAACTGGAGCTCTGTCCGTGTTGGCTCTGTGTTTGCAACCACCCATTCCCTTACAGGCAGAAAGGGGGAGGTAACTGCAATGGTGTGTTGTGTTTTTGGTAATCTGCTGTGACCCACATTTGAGTGTTTTTGGGGCTTTGCCCAGGGAAGTGTTGAGTATCCTTGTCAGCACTTGGCAGGATGCCCCATGCTCTCCAAATGGGGGTCAGGTGTGGGTGAAACTGCAAACCCCTGCTCTTTCCGGTCTCTGAATGGAGAAGAGGCACCCCAGCCCCCCTTGCACTGCACTGTGGAGCTGACACGCCCCTCTGTGGCATCCCATGGGCTTCGTTAAGTCAGCTGTTGGAGGAGAGGTTGCCTGGAAGCAGTAACTTCATTGGTGAAGAGGAAGACAAAGGCTCTCCATTTGTTCCTGTGGTTTGCCCAACTGGTGTTTGTGGCACCATGTGGCTCAGAGTTACGGAGGGGGTGCAGCTGTGCATGGTAGTGGTGGAGGTCTTCAGCTCTTACCATGTTTGCTCTCTGGAGTGTACCGAATGTGGCACTCATGTGGGAGTCGGACCCTCCTGTGAGCTCTGTGCTGGGAGCTTTCTTTGTGCACTTGTGGGTTAGCTGGTAATGGCTCAAAGCTCCCCACAAGCAGATATGCAACTGCATTATACGGTTTCTTTGCACAGGCCATACCCCTGAGTTTGACTGAAAACTCCAGAGAAGAAAATGCAAAGCAAGCATCATTAGCACCTCGGTTTTGAAAGGATGTTTGGTAATTTAACATGGACTCTGTGACCACATCTTTAAAAATATAGTTTTATAAAAAAAAGGATTTGAACCGTCTGAAACATCTGTTGTTGTGTAGGTGTTAGTATGACAGACAGAAATCTGCCAAGCAAGCTCACAGTAAGCAGAGTTCATGTCGTTAAGCTAGCACGTCTTACAAATATTTAGCTTGTATAGAGTTTCCTAAAGCCTGTAGAATACATGTAGATGAAAGACACACCCCCCGTGCCAAGAATTTGAAGCACTTCCCTCAGGGCGATGCTTCCGGACCTTAGCATCCAGAAGCAATAGGTCAAGCCAGTCACTGTGTCTCTTAAAATAGCTGTACACAGTCTCTTATCAGAAGTTATCTGTTTTTCATAGATGTGGAAATACCCTGCACTCCACAGAAAATTCACACGATGTACTTCCTTGAGTTTTGGCGGGTCAGCAGATTGGTAATTTGGTGAATGAAAAAGGGCCTTATTTTAAAGTGAACATTCATTACCGTATGTCTGCATTTGTTCCCTTTTCAAATATCAGGTCTTTATGTTTTGTGCGTTGTCTTCTGGCTGTAAACTGTATGTATCATGGTACAAAAAATGGTAGATTAGGGATAGTCCTTGTCTTCATCATTATCATAATCATGTTCTTTTCAGTACTCCTCTGTATGGCAGTGCTTGCATAGTCCCTTATGCCAGAAGTACAGTGAGTTAATAAGGAAAAATCCAAATCCCTTTATTTTCTCCACTGCTTTCTAGGTTCCCTCTCTGTCCTCTGTGTCCTTCTCTTTCTGCTCTCAAATAGCTGCTCTGAATCCCTATATATGAAGGAATAATATCTCCTACAATCCCAAAGCACTTGCACCTGAAGGGACAGATTTTTTCCTTGTGCTATTCTGCTTTGATCAGAAGTGTGTGTCTGTTCGTGTGTGTGTGGGAGGTAGAGATTAAGCAATGTTGAAGTATAATTTTAAAAAGCCCCTTTGAGCAATGTTACCAGAGGGATTTTTTTATGTAAATACAGTTTTTAAAGTCTGTACCTTGGAGCATGCCATTTAAACACTCGCAGACGTTCATGTGACATTCAGCCCACATGTTAGTACTTCTCAACCAATGAATGATTTGTCTTGTACTCAGCAGTTTGTGCAGACTTAGTCATTACCTGCCTCTGGTCTCATAATGACTAGAGAAGTTGTTTTAAATCTAACCCCCCTCCACTCCCAGTCCTTGTGGTTGTTTACACGGGAAATATTTCTGTGGAGGGTCCGAGAACCAGTGAACGTCTCCCCCACCTAAGAGCCCTTGTAGCTGCTGCTAAAAGCCCAGGCTTCAGGACTGTGTCATAAGCATATGAAAGACATTAGACTCTGTTCCCTCTGAGAAAGAACCTACTGCCATTCTCTCAGTGAGGTCACAAACGACAACAGGGAACAGTTATAAAGGTCTGGAAAGAACTCATAACTCTGAAAATAAGAACCAAGAGAGCAAAGAAGTGAAAGAACAAAACATTTTTTTTTTTTCTCTTAGTACACATATGAACAGAAGAATGGCCATGTGGGCTGCCTCCTCCTCCTCAAGCATATTCACCTGCCTGAAAAAGATGTTGTTGTGTGAGGATAAGTTTGTGTATAGTGTCAGCACTTTCAGTGCCTCCGTGCAGTTTGGGTTGGCGGTCATAACATGGGCGTGAGCCCTGGGAGATCGTGAGCACCCCCCCCAATTTCTGTGAGTGACTGCAGAGTGAGGCTGCGTGCTTTGCTCATGCTCCTCAGCTGACTGATATTAGTTGGGCTGCCCCTCCCCCCCCGCCCGCGACCCCCACCCAGCGCTGCAGAATTCAAGCTATGTTATGATTTGTGAGGCCGTTATTGTCTGAGCAAAAGCCCAGGGGAAACAATTGTTCAAGCTTAACGAAAATGGCCTCACCAGTGATGCGCTGTCTCTTTCATCTTTGAAGCTGAAATATGAATACTGCTGTTTAAAAGTTTGTGAGATTTTTTTTGTATTACTGAAGATCCTCTTTAAATGTCATCTGTCTATGTATTGCCTTTGGTGTCAATTTGGAATTGATTTATGTTTCTTGTCACTTTTTGTTTTTCTTTGAATACAGCCTTGTTTAATTTCCTGCCAGTTTACTTTTGGGGTGAAACAGTGGTATTCCATGGCTTGGTGTTGGAATGCTGTTTTCCTGGGTACCTAGATTTTCATCATTAAACTGACACTGTCTGAACTGAGTGTCATTAGTTGATTCAAGATTGGACAATTCAAATGGCACTAAAACTGCAGCCCTCCTGTGCTTTTTTTAAGCTTGTGAGACTGTTAATTCAGGTTTCAATGAGTTCTCTGTTAACATGTTATGAAGGTGGGCAGGAGAGTAGAAAAAAGATTCCTGTTACAGATAATGTTTAGTGTCTCCAAAAGAAGCACTGGTATAGGCTGGGCCTGGATGGTGCTGGAAGGGTCTAAGAGTTGTACATGGGGCTTGTGATCCATGAGCTGGGATACTGTCAGCTGTCTCAGCATAGATTCACACTGGCTAAGATTCAAAGCACTGACAAGCAGAATCTGTTTGAGGATGCAGGGTGGGTTGTAGCAATTGACAGTTAAGCTGCATCAGAGACAAGTGGTCAATGAAGAGTGTGCCCAGGTGCTGGAAAAGAAAAAGTAAAAGTCATTCCTACTAGATTCTGTAATCATTCATCAGTTGTTTCTGATAAGGCCATAACAAGCCACTTGAAATGTGGCTGGACCACGCGAGAGAGACTCACTGATTCATCTGCCTGTGTTTGAGGTCACGGCTGCCTACATGGATAAGCAAACAAGAATGTTTTGTTTTGAAATGAAGCTGTTTTGTCTGTTACCTACCTGCCCCTGGGCCTCCGGTTCTGTCAAGCCTTTTAAGGCATGGAACAGCTATCTGCTAAAGCCGTTGTGAGTGTGTTTGTGAGTGTGTGTGTGTGTGTGTGTGTGTAAGTTTTTTTTTTTTTTTTTTTTTTTAAAAGAGGCTGTTACTGCCCTCCCTGTCTCCAATCAGATAGCCCTGCCTGTTTTCATCAAGGGCTGTAGCCGCATGTGAGCATTGCTATGAAAAATAAGTTGTCATATTTTTCCATTACCAGTCCCACTGCTCTTTGTGAAGCAGGTTAGTCCAAGTGAGGTAGATTTTTTTTAATCATAGGGTTATTATGATCAGCTACAACAGAGGCACCAGATGATGCACGATGCTATTTATCCAGGCTTGATTGTTGTGAAGGCTGAATGACAGGTGGTAACTTTTTTACTTCTTTTGTTTGGTTGTTGTAAACTTATTTTTCATTCATGTCTTCACTGTGGTTTGACACATTGATGTATGATGCTTTTACATATACTTTGTTCCTCAGAACAACTGGACTAAAAAAGGTTGTAAAAGTCCATAGTGAGTGTGAATGTCTTCTTAATGAGCATGTACAGAATGCTGTGAGTACGCATCCATTCAGACCAATTAAGCCCTCCTTCGATTGCTGATCCAGTGTTGTAGGTAAGCTTTTGGTATGAAGTGAATGGCAGCAGACACATTGGAAGTCTATGAGCAGAGAGTCTCTTTCCTGGCTAATGACAGTGTATCTGAATAGCCGCTGGGTTCCGTTGTCTGGTACAGGGAAATGTGAAAGTTTTTAGTGTGAAAAGATGGAGTCTGTTTCCATGGCAAGGCTCTGTGGGGGGCGGCATTCCAGTTTGGTAGTTGGGAGCTGAGTGTCCTGTGTGTAGCCCAAATGCTGCTTATGTCTGCCATCTGGTGGAGCTCATGAGCACTGGAGGAGCATTGCAGGTCCTTGCCACTGCTCAGATTGAGTTGGAGTAGAAAGATTGAATGAACTTTATTGGCGAAAAATAACCCATCTGCAGGAGCTCCTTCTGAATTATTTCTGTAACAATGGAATGTTTTAAAAGGCCAGAATTCACCGCAAATGGCAGTTACTGAGTGTATCCAAGTATGACTCACTCTGTGGGAACTCAGTGTCATGATGTCACCCCTCAGGTTCCGCTGTAAATGTATCAGAAGCCGGGAGCCCAGCATGAAGAAAGCAAGCAGGCCAGTGGCCGGTAAGACCCAGAGTGGAGAGCGGGGGAAGGCCGAGGGTGGCACCACGGGCACAGCTGGAAAGACCTCTGTCAAAACCTCCACTACAACATCATTGCCCAAGGTAAAGCATAGTATTGCATAGGCACAGTTAATGCACAATTAGTCATATATTAATTGTGATCAAAATTTTGGCTGAAAATTAACCAATGAGATTATTACAATGAATTAGTACAGTGTGTGTGTGTGTGTGTGTGTGTGTGTGTGTGTGTGTGTGTGTGTGTGTGTGTGTGTGTGTGTGTGTGTATATATATATATGTGTGCACATTGTACTCCACTGCCTAACACCACTGCTGCATCAAGTGCTGTTGATTAGCTACAGTTAAAAATGACTTGTAAGTTTATTTAACACTGATTTGATTTTAAACACCAGAGGGGCTTGAATGTTGAGATAATTTGGGAATAATTAACAGCTTTACTTGCTTTTACTCTGTTCTTAATAAATGTTTTGATTGCAGTGGTCGACTCTTTTCGTGTTCTCTGTATTGAACTGAATACTTGCATTCACAATATTGAGTGAAGTTATTATAATGAGCATTTTTGTTATAATCGTGAAGCCTTATTATTAAATTGTATTACATAATTATTTTGGATGCCCTTTTCCAGAGTAACATTCACATCATCTTTTTAATATTATCCCATTCACATAGCTGCATATTTTTTCAATTTTTTTGGAGTTATTTGTGCCTTCCACAGTGCTTCGCTGCTGCTTGAGCATTTCTGATGGCCCACTGGCAGGTGTGCAGTGACTCTTGCTTTATTGTCATCCTGCAGGTGAAAAGCAATGATGATCTGCTAGCAGTGATGGCAGGGGGTGTCCCAGCCAGCAACAACACCATCACCAAGGGCAAGAAGAGCAGCTCTGCCCACCAAGCTATGGCGATGACTGGCACCACTAATCCAGACAGCAAGGCTAAGACTAGCTCAGGTATGGCTGTCTGTGCAACCTCATGTTTTCAGGATTAGATTTATCCTTATACAGGATAAATCCCAGTTTGCTGTCTGTTGATATGTCAAGGCGGTTCTGTTTTTTGTTCTTTATAATAAGGCTCCTCGGCCAAACGGGGATCATCCTTGGCATCCAAGGAGGTCAGCTCCACTCGGGACCGCCTGCGGAACTCCAGAACAGCCACCAGCAAGAAGGTGTCAACTGCAGCGCCAGGGCTGACCGACACAGCACAGCTTAAGCGCTCCCGCAGCCGGGCCTTGGCAGAGTCAGAGGCTCGCATGAGCAAGTCTAAGTCAGATGGGCAGATCAGTGACAAGGTAGTCCTGGAGGCCAAGGTGAAAGACCTGTTGGGTCTGGCCAAGAGCAAAGATGTGGAGATTCTGCACCTACGCAGTGAGCTACGGGACATGCGAGCACAGCTGGGCCTGGGGGCCGAGGAGGACATCCCTGAGGAGGATAAGCCTCAGGAGAAGGAGACGACCGCGATCAGCGCCGCTGATGTAGAGTCCACCCTGCTCCTCCTACAGGACCAGAACCACAGCATCCGTGAAGAGCTCAATCTGTTGAAGAATGAGAACCGCATGCTGAAGGATAGGCTCAATGCTCTGGGCTTCTCTCTGGAACAGCGGCTGGACAGTTCTGACAAGATATTCTGTTACCAGTCGCCGAGCCCAGACCCAGCAGTGGGCAATGTTGGTGGGGTAGTGCCCGGGGGTGGGGCCTCCTCAGCTGAAGGTTCGGCTCCGGGCTCAATGGAGGATCTGCTGGCAGACCACCAGCGCAGCAGCTCAGTGGACAACCTGGACAGCGAATCCAGTGAGGTCTATCAGCCCGTCACCTCTAGCGATGATGCCCTGGATGCTCCCTCGGGCTCCTCTTCGTCCTCGGAGTCTGAGGGTGCCCCACCCAGCCGTGACCGCTCCCGCAAGGGCAGCAGCGGCAACACCAGTGAGGTATCGGTGGCCTGCCTGACTGAGCGCATCCACCAAATGGAGGAGAACCAGCACAGCACGGCTGAAGAACTGCAGGCCACACTGCAGGAGCTGGCTGACCTTCAGCAGATCACACAGGAGCTTAACGGGGAGAATGAGCGGCTGGGCGAGGAGAAGGCAATCCTCATGGACTCCCTGTGCCAGCAGAGCGACAAGCTGGAACACTATGGCCGGCAGATCGAGTACTTCCGCTCATTGCTGGACGAGCACCATGTGGCCTACGTCATTGACGAGGACATCAAGAGTGGCCGCTACATGGAGCTGGAGCAGCGCTATGCAGACCTGGTAGAGAACACCCGCTTCGAGCGTGAGCAGCTGCTGGGGGTGCAGCAGCACCTCAGCAACACACTCAAGATGGCTGAGCAGGACAACAAGGAAGCACAGGAGATCATTGGAGCTCTAAAGGTAAAAAAAAAAAAAAAAATTGTAATGAATACCCAAAATGTATTTTTATGAGCTGTTCCAGGTCTTACTTAAATGTGGTATCTCAGGGTATGCTAACTTGCCTTTAACAGAAAGATATCTGACATTGAGGGATGTCTCACTAACTTCTTGTATCCCCTCGTGGTAGGAACGCAATCACCACATGGACCGCATTGTGGACTCAGAGCGTCAGGACAAGGCAGCCATGGGGGCGGCACTAGAGGAGTACAAGGTGGCTGTTGGCAACGAGCAGGCGGAGCTTAGCCGCTGCCGTGCCCAGCTGGAGCAGGAGAGGCAGAAGGTGGCTGAGCTGTACTCCATCCACAACTCTGGTGACAAGAACGACATCCGGGAGCTACTGGAGAATGTGCGGCTGGACAAGGAGCAAGCCGAGGGAAGGGCTGCCAAACTGCAGGAGGAGCTGAGCCACACCCGAAACGAAGCCACGCGGCTGCAGGATGCCCTCAGCAAGGTGATAGCCGCTTACTGTCAACCACCGCCTTGTCTGTGGTCATGACAGAGAGTGTAATGACATAAAGAATTGAAGAATACAACCAGGTCCCCTGCCCTACACATACATCTGCAGACATTTAAAGATATTACTCTGAATTCAGTCAACAGTTTTCGTTAACATTGACTTACATTGCCTTCTACAAAATGAAATTTCAGTTTGTCTTCAAGGTAACATGAAATTACTGCCTATAGCTAAAATTAGGCATGATTAAAAACATAATATTCCCTAACTTCCCTCACGTGCTACATTGCTGCATCTAGCTATCCTTATGGGCTCTGTGAGGTAGATATGCATTTTTGTAACCTGTCATATCCTATAATGGTTAATCTAGATAGCTGCATAAATAAATTTCTTTTGATGTAAGTATGTTTTGGTTTTACTAACCCAGTGGACCTGTCAACCAATTTAAACATGAGGTGTTTTATACATTTCATTAATGGCTAAAACACCTACAAGTGAGTTCTGGCAGCAACAATTACTCAATGAGATCTTGTTTAAAAATGCAAAGTCCCACACTCAACTGTTTCCTATTGGTCGATGCTCCACTACCTGTCAGAAAGTGCTGAATTTTCCAGTGGACCATGTAGTGTTGTCCATGTGCTGTTCTCCCTCATCTGCAAACACTTTACCCTCTAACAGCAGTGTGAACACAAAAGAAGGATGCTTAAACCATAAGATATATGTTTTTATTTAAACATAAACTGATATAAACAGATTAATTTGAGGCCTAAAGTTTAAGATTGTTAGTATTTTTATAATGATAATGATAGCAGTCATGGATGGAATTTTCATGGTGCCTTTCCTGCACTAAAAAATGCAATTGAAGAAAACGAGAGTTTTAATACATTCCAGGCAACACAAAGTTTGTGATTTTTTGTATGTGTGAACATGCTTTCCTCAACCTGTGTCTGCAGCTGGACGGGGAGTACCGGAACTTTCGGGAGGAGGCACAGAAGCAGATCACTGAACAGAAGCACATGCTGGAGAAGCAGCAGGTGGAGCTGGAGGAGAAGGAGACAGAGATTGGAGACATGAAGGAGACCATCTTTGAGTTAGAGGATGAGGTGGAACAGCATCGAGCTGTCAAACTCCATGACAACCTCATCATCTCTGACCTAGAGAGTAAGTGGGGTCGGGAATTACACAATCAGACCTCATGGGTGCAGCCTGAGCGGGGAGGAGCTTTATGTATGGAGTGTGAGGATGTTGTGGTAAAGGTGGGTAGGCACTCAAGTTTTGACTTTTGGTTTAGGTTGATCCTGATGGGAGTCTGAACTAGACTTTCTATACAATGTCCACATATACAAATGTCATCTCTGCTATTTTGGATAATGAAAAGTATTCTTAATTGTTGACTTATTATAAATTCAGATAGTGTGTTGGACTTAGTTATATGTGCTTAGGGATTTTAGTATAGGTGGAGGGCATGAATATTTTGGTTTGTGCATGTGTTTTTTTTCTTATGCTTGGTAATGCTTCAGTATGTAAGTGTATCACTGGGAACCACTGCATTTGAAAGACAGCAGGACCTGCAACATTCCAGAAACCTGCTTTTAGTTGTGAGCCCTGGGGAAAAACTTACACAGTCTGAAATGGAGGCTTTAGTAGCGTCCCTCAAATGGGAGTTAATATAAAACAGTCTTTTGCATTCAGTTACAGTGTAAAAAATGTTCCCTATTGAAACAACAACTTGTTGGTAATAGCTCTTGGTATTTCATGTGCATGCTGTGGTCTGATTGGGATGTGGGAAAAAAAAATCAGTGAGTACAGTTTTGCGCACAAGGTGGTGCTGTAGGGCTGTCCTTGCCCTGTAACCTTAAGAGTGAGGTGACTCTGCTATGTAACAGAACCAAAGTCTGAGAAAGTTTGACTGTGAAGAGAGTGCCCCACAAAAAGGACACTCCTAAACTGCAAGATACCAATTCTGACTGCCAAAACCCATTTGTACCTTATTTCCAAATTGACTCAACATCAAAACTGTAATTTATATTTTATTTATATTTATAGTTATTTGTATTTATATTTCCAGGATCAGTGTGAGCACCCTTTTGTTTGTTGAAAGAGGAAAGGGAGCCATTCAAGGTTCAAGTCAATCATGCTGGCCCTCATTCCACTGTGCACTTCACAGGTTGGATAGATTAAATGGTTGAGTCATTTGATTTAATTTGATGGAAATCATTTTTTGTAGCTGTGATATGGTGCAGTGGAATTTGCTGATGCTGTGTTGTGAGAATCAGAACAAGTACCATGATATCAGAAGCACAGTAGTTTATAACGGTTTTGTCTCTTTGGATCACTTATGCTGTTTAAAGGTGGTTGTGTTATCTATCCTTGTTATCCATAAGATGATTTTCACATAGTCAATACTGTTTCTTATTTTCCCTGTCAGACTCCGTAAAAAAGCTACAGGACCAAAAACATGACATGGAACGGGAGATAAAGATTCTTCATAGGAGACTACGGGTGAGAAGGGACACTCATTAAATAAAACTGCAATTGTCATTGATTGGTTGACTTGTGTGCATGTACATGTATTTGTATATGTTCATTTGTGTGCATGGTTGTGCCTTGTATATATGTGCAAATCAGTTTCTTAATTTGCTGTGTTTGACAGGTAAAAGTAAAAGTTTGTTCCAACATATTTCTAAGCATATTTAAAGAAAGCATATACAGAGGATAGGAGAGATCAGTTGTGTGTCACAGAAAAGCCAGTTGTCTGTGTGGGACCCTGTGGCTGGGAGAGAGTGAGCCAGTAATTCCTGTGTCTCGGTACTTGTGCCGCTGCAGGAGGAGTCGGCAGAGTGGCGGCAGTTCCAGGCCGATCTGCAGACGGCTGTGGTCATTGCAAATGACATCAAGTCTGAGGCACAGGAGGAGATCGGGGACCTGCGGCGACGGCTGCAAGAGGCTCAGGAGAAGAACGAGAAGCTGGGCAAGGAGCTGGAGGAGGTGAAGAATCGCAAGTAAGAGCAAGCTGTGTTTTGGTATGCATAGCTTTGTGCTTGTTTTTGTATATGTGTAGAGCTCTAAGAGCATGAAAAGGTGTGTGCAGATGTTTTCATCACTTGCCGCACGTCACGTAGTGTGCATCTGAATGAATCATGAATTACTATGTCACCCTACAAATATTGTGTTATACCATTTCCTACACAAAATTATCCTATAAAAGTTCCATGCCCATTGAATGCCAATCACATGTCTAATCAGTGGGATGTTCAGGTGTTTGGCTGAAGGTGGGAAGGGGAAAAATAAAACAAAAAAGCATGAGTCATTTGTGTTTAGAGGATGAAACTGAAAGAGTGGTGACAGACTATCCATCTGATCAATTGACAAAAGGAACATTTTAATTATCTGCTAATAAAAACTTGTTCATTAACCACAACTAAATTAACTCGCTCATCAAGAGTTGGTACTGTTTTACAAAACCTATCTTCCAAACTGTTACTCAATAATCCCATCTAAACTTCTACCAACAACATTTTTCCATTGAACCCAATTTTGGACTATGCAATTGTACCTTTTGTTCATCACTTCAGACAGTAATGACCTCTTATTGAAATGTAGCTAGCACCTATCAACTCCTCAAGTGATTCCAGGAACCATTGAAGCATCCTGTAATTGGATGGTTCCCATGCTATTTGTTTTAAATAGAGAAAATTCTAACTGCACACTGCAAAAAATTAAACCAGTCTTATCTGTGAAAAGATCCCATACATTTTGTGCAATGGAAAAGTCTGTAAGTTGCTCCTTTGCTCTGTGCTTATCTCCAGGCAGGACGAGGAGAGGGGGCGGGTGTACAACTACATGAACGCGGTGGAGAGGGATCTGGCCGCCCTCAGACAGGGAATGGGCCTCAGTCGCCGCTCCTCCACCTCCTCTGAACCCTCGCCGACTGTCAAGACCCTCATAAAGTCCTTCGACAGCGCCTCACAAGGTACCCCACGATGCTTACCTGCATATTTGCACGTTCTTCTGCATTCACACTTGCATGCTCCACCCACTTGCATGCATGCGTAATAATAATAATGCATGCATCCTCCCTCTACTCACATGCCTCCATCCCTCTACCCACTGCCCTCCCTCACCCACACACCCTCCTCCACCTGCATTCACACCTGTGTGCTCCACCTGTCTGCCTGCACCAGAGACCCACAATGTGCACAGGAGTTTGACAGAATCATGATTCATCTGTGTGTTTATTTTAAGACTTGTATAATCAGCAGTCTTGTTCTTGTGTCATTAAGCCATTGTTCTAGTTTTGCAAAAGATGCCCTTCATTGCTGCAGGGTAATGTGTTTTTCTTGCACATTCTGACCATTTTATCGCTGTTGACCAGAGTGTCTGCCCTTAGGTCCTGTCCCGAATGCCGCAACCGCCACCGCAACTGCTGCTGCCACTGCGCTGCCCCGCACCCCCCTGAGCCCCAGCCCTCTGAAGACCCCCCCAGCTGCCGCCGTTTCGCCCATACAGGTGAGACCCCTCACAACATGTGGATGGGATAGTGAACAGGCACATTATGACCTGAGCCAAGATTTAGTTTAGACCCCAGGCCACCTTGATCACCATTCAATACCACATTCTGACCAGGTAATTTGGCTTTTTGTCCAGTAGATTTGCAGAGAGCACAGTGAACCCTGCACTTTTGGGGGGAACATTTAATTAATGCGTAATGCTAATTGTTTTTATATCAGAGCAATGACATTGTAGTGGTTATAACCAACATGGCAGAAACTTGCTGCTGATGATTTAGTTTTAAAATTATTGGATGTGGTTTGCAGTTTTATTTGTAGTCCATCACACTGATGCAGTTTGTAGTACTAGAGTACTTTATCAAGTAACTGCGTGTGTGTGTGTGTGTGTGTGTGTGTGTGTGTGTGTGTGTGTGTGTGTGTGTGTGTGTGTGTGTGTGTGTGTGTGTGTGTGTGTGTGTGTGTGTGTGTATGTGTGTGTGTGGCTGTGGCGTCACTTTAATTTGATGGACACTTCCTGACCAGAGTTCAAGAGCTTTCCTTCCCAGTGTTTTTATAGACCTCCAGTGCTGCACAGATAGCCTGGCTTCCCTTTCCTGTTGCAGTTTGTCACAGTTGACAGTCTGAGGTCTTGTTACTTCTGTCCTGGTGACACAAATGGGATTGTGTCTTGCAAACTATAGCACCACTGCTCATTTTTATTTTATTCTATTGTTTTATTGTTGTTGTTTTTGTTATTACTCTGTGAAATGGGACACAAGCTATATTGTCTTCTTCCATTGGGGGAAAGCTCTCATTGCATTTGTGGTGTGGACATGTTTGAAGAATGCATTACATTACCTGCAGTCCAGCCTCTTCTCAGAACCCTATATGAAAAAGCCAATCTTCCTTGACTCAGCTATCTCTTAGGAAAGCAGGCAATAATGCACAAATACTCCTCACATGTACTTAACATTGATGTTGAGGAGCCTTTTATTTCAGCTGTTAAGATGTTCATGTTTTAGAGTTCTGTAAATATACTGAAAATTACAATGACTGTAAATATGAAGCATTAGTGATCAAATACCCAATAGTGCTATCTTGTTGACAAGTGATTGATAATATGTTGTTCATGCAACTTCATGGAACCTAGATTCTGTATCCACATTCACCACTGGTATTCTCAAACACTAAGTTCAAAGACTAGTTCACCCGAATACCTGGGTGGTGTAAAAAAAAGTAGATGATTCATAAAACATTAATGGGCCTTGCTAGATATATTAAAGGACTTTTCCTTCCCTTTTTAATACCTAGGAAGGTCAGGAAATACCCTCTTTTCTAATGCTGAGGGCAATATTAACGTTTTTTTTATTGGACATCAAATATTAATATCTATATTGAAGCCTTTCAAGGAAATAGGTCTGAGAGATTTGAAAGATAGTAGGTTTTCTCCTCTTAACCAGTTTGAGGCATTACAGGTAATTCACAGATATAAAGAAGCTCTTTGTATTCATATAGGGGTTGCAGAGGGCCAATATTAAATGAGTCTTCTAGTATGGCGTTAAAGTTTAAGGTGGCATTAATATATCCATATGCTTAAGCACAGGAAAGTAATATTGCATAAATGTGCCCTTGAGTTTTAGAGATGATGGTTGAAATTCTTGACAAAATATGTTAGGAATTCTTTCAAGCAATCAATCTTCTGTGGTTATCAGTTAAACCCTCCAAAATATTTCAGAAAAAATCAGTCTTTCCAAGTGGTTCAGCAGATTGTCGATTGGAAAGAAGCAATGGGGATAAAAGGATGATTATAGGCAATAAGAACAAAGCAGTGGGTACTCAGAACGAAGATCCAAGTGTTTCAACAACTGCCTCAAAAAAAGTTTCTTTCTGATTGGTTCTGCCAAAATGAATTTTAAATCCACTAAAATTTTCTTTGTCTTTCAGGGAATACTGACAAATTGTAGACTGTGTAAAAGGATTAAAAGATTGTTATGTCCCAAATTAATGTAAGAAACTGGTGTATTTCAGAGGCACTCCGTCACTGGACCCATCTCCACCCCCAAACCCCTCTCCTCTCTCAGTGACAAGAGACCGAGCTACACTGAGATCAACATGCCAGGTGAGTTGCCATAGAAATCTAGTGCACCTTTCCTTGCACAGTCTTTTTTTATGTTTATGTAGCTGGAGAAAAGCCACTTTCCAGCTATCCAGTTTAATTTTCAAGTGATGTAGCTCATCAGGATTAGCCTATGCAATGAGTAGTGTAAGTGACTTCAAATTCATAAAGTCTAGGAGTCCGGTTGGTTTGCATCGTCTTAGGTCGGTATAACAGTACAAAATGTCGTAAGTGCTCTGTGCTTGTTTGTTCATTTCTTGTTTGTATAGAAATCCATGGCATCCTGTGTTTTTAGCTACTGAAATTACTATATCGTCAGTGTGGTTTTACATTTACACAGTGTTCAGTTTTACATTTATGGAGATCTCGTCCTGAAATTCCGTATGTGTTTTTTATTTTACATATTTGTGTCCATATTTGTTTTACATCATTTGTCAGTATTCGTAGGCCTTTTCTGTGATTTGGTGGAATTCCCAATGCTTAAAATAATTTTTTGTCGTAAAAAATTGACTGCCTACGTACTTTCCTGTGGGAAGGAATTGTGATTGTATGCTGTAATGGTCACAGTGTCCCAGCACAGAATTTGTATGCGTTATGCGATTCTGTGTCAGGCCCTACATCTTTTCCCAGTTACGTCTGTCCTTGTTGTGTCATGCGTTGCGGCTGAAGACAAACAAGTGGCGCCTCTTCCCTGCCAAGTCACAGGCAGCTCCCTGAACGCAGTGCGTTCCAGGCCCTAATCTTTCCCGTGTGGGTCAGGACAGCTCAGACAGCAGGAACACACAGCTGGAAATGTCATCTCTTCATTAACGGAGGGAGCTAGTCGGGGCTGAAGGTCCCACCAGTACCTCCATCATGGTGCTCTGTCTGGGAATAGCACAGCCGAGAAGAGAGGAGAACCAGAGAGAGAGAGAATGCATGAGAGTGACGCCCTGTCAGAAAGCAGCCATCAGCTTTGCAGGCCTAGCTGGGAAATTAGATTCTAGACGTCTCCATTTCTTTGTGAGACCATGTGTGGTGGACGTGCAAAAATGCAAATTAGGAAACCGTCTCCTTTTGTTTCTGTTTTTAATTTCCCATTGTCTCCCCCATCCCCCCAGGCGTTGTCGTCGGTTCTCCAGAGAGGGAATATGGTGGTTTGGTCTGGCAGGGCAGAAGACCTGACCTCATTTTTGAGTGTCAGGTGTAATAATGCGACGGAAAGATGCCAGGGGCAAGAAATTACCTCTTTTAAATCCCTCTCTCCCCCTTTCTTTTTTTAAATGAAAATGCCACTGAGGGTTCAGCTCCATCAGCGGGGGCTTTAAGTACTTCTGAGTGGGAACGTGCAGAAGAGGACGTAGCCCCTCTCAGAGTATGGCCTCAGAGGAATCTAACTCTTACTGTAGCATACTGTATGAAGTAGAGCTTCTGTGCTTTGAGTCCACCTAACATGCCCTCTGTATTGTGCCTTCTCCCCCAGTTTTGAATGCCTGATTAGATTTCTAAAACCCATAGAAGTACAACATCCTCGGTGCAGCTGCTTAGCTGTTACTTCAATGCACAGTCGTATGTGCTAATGCACAATCATCCTTTTACAAGTGCAGTACTTTGTGCTGCTGAGAAATATCAGTAAGAATAAATTATTTTTTATCATTATTATCATTACAATACTAAAGAACCCTTATTTAGCTTGTTTGTCCAGACATGTTAAGCTCATTAAAAGAAGAAGTTGTCTGTGGGTTTTTCAGATGGATGGATTAGTGCTTCAGTGTAATTAGTGCTGGCTATGTGACATCTACCCACACATGCATAGTCTGGAGGGTCCAGAGCCAGATTACTTGCTGATGGAGGAATTGAGTAACTGCTTGTTTTAAATACCAGTGTCATACATGGGGAGCCCGTGTGAACTATGACCTCAGCTTTTATTTGCCCATTAAGGGAAGATGAAAGAGTCCTGCATGTCAGCAAAACTAAAGGTGGCTTTTAATCAAAATGACTACAAATCCCAACATTATTGAGTTTCCTGTAAACTGAAGGTTTCCCTGGTTAGTCATTAGAAAGAGTAGCAGATTAATAATGGCCCAATCCATTTACATGTATAGGAAGTAGATGAAAATATTTCAAACCCTATGGTTTGTTGTTGGTTGGCTCTTATAGACATGAGGTATTTGCTTTAACATTGGCAAGATGGCACTTTTGGGGTATGTCTCATGGGTGTCTTTTCTTTACCCGCAGCAGAACATCTCCTCAGAGGGTCACCTGGGAGCCGTCCTGGCTCCGCCCTGCAGAGGGTCTCAAACATGGACACATCCAAGGGCATCTCAGGTGTGTCTAACAAAATCTAAAATTGTATACATGAAACAAGACACAATTAAAAAACAAATAAAAGAAAAACACAGGCAGTTGATATTTGGCAAAAAAATGGAAAATTGTGAGGATGATGGATTAATGATTTAATATCTGGCCTCAGTCTCCATCGCATATTCTGTAACCTAAAAACCAGTTCTGAGATTCGATCAAAGATTGTAAACATTTTAAAGATGTATTTGGCTTGTGTTTGAATGATGTGTTAAAATGATCCAGAAAACATGTATAAAATGACATGCAAATGGTGTATGCTGGTGCATGATGTGTTGTGCTGGTGTTGGCGTTGTTTTCAGTGTCCCGTCGGAGCAGTGAGGATGTGAAGAGGGACATTTCAGCCCCAGAGAGCAACACCTCCGCCTCCCTCCTGGCCATGGGCTCTGCCTCGCCTCAGCTGTCCCTGTCCTCGTCCTCCCCCACTGCCTCTGTCACCCCCACCGCACGTAGCCGCCTCCGGTGAGACCTGGCTTCCTCACTGCCTCCACCCCATGTGCAGCTTGAATATCTGCTTCTACTGCTACTGCTATCCGTATTGTTAGAGGGACAGTCACAGTTACAGTGTTACTCTTTCTGACTTTACCTCCTGTATCAACAAACAAGTTCTCTGCTCTATATTTCTTCTTCCTTCTGCCCTTCACTTACTTTCCTGATTTGTCTGTCACTTACTCTTTCTTTCTTCCCCCTCACTTGTATTATCTTTTCTCTTATGCCTGTGTGGTGTAATTTATAAGAAACTGATGGACTGATGATAACAGTCCAGTAGATTAAACAGTCAGTTGTGACTGAAGTTAAACTGGCCTGTTAGCAGTTGTCTAAGGTTCTTAGTTAGGATTGACAGTAGTTTAAGTGCTGTCGGTCCAACGATATTAAACTATGACTGATGTAAAGCTGATCTTACATCAGCGTTAAAGACTAGCTCCCCTTCATGCAGAGACAGACATTTTATAGGGGCCAATGGAGCACTTTATGTGCATAGCGTTATTTTTTGGAGTGACAGCTCCTCACCTCTTTGCTGAACTCTCTCACAGGGGTACCCTTTTCAGTTACAAATGTGAGTCTGTCTCATGCGTGGTCACTGGGTATGGGCTTAGGGAGAAACCTGATGTGTGCGTCTCCATGGGTTACCCCTCTTCATGTGTACAGCTGAAAATGGGGAAATGCTTCCACAGACCTGAGAGAGATAGGAATGTGGCAGAAAAAGGCATATGACGTGGAGTTAGAGGGAGTGAATCCCGTGGAAGCTGGTCTGGGGTCAGCGGTGGAGCGGATCGGTCTGATCCTTTGGGAAGAAGAAAAACGTTCTGAAGTGCTGGAATATGTGGCCAAGCTGAGTCCCACTCAGGACTCCTAGAATTCCCAAATATAAAAGTGTAAAATGTAAAGTCTGTCCTTAGAGCAAGCGAATGTGTGTGCATGTCTGTGTGTTCGTACATGTAGTTTTTGTGTGTTAGCACGTGTGTCTGTGTGTGTCAGCATGTGTGTCTCTGTGTGTGTTAGCACACGTATCTGTGTGTGTGTTAGCAAGTGTGTCTCTGTGTGTTTGTAAATGTGTCTCTGTGTTTGCATGCATGTCTCTGTGTTATCATGCCTGTCTGTGTGTGTTAGCATGTGTGTCTGTGTGTGTTTGCATGCGTGTCTCTGTGTGTTTGTAAATGTGTCTCTGTGTGTTAGCATGCCTGTCTGTGTGTGATAGCACATGTGTTTGTCTGTGTGTGTTAGCACGCGTGTCTCTCTGTGTTAGCATGCCTGTCTGTGTGTGATAGCGCGCATGTGTGTCTGTGTGTGTTAGCATGCGTGTCTGTGTGTTAGTACCTGTGTCTCTGTGTGTTTGTACATGTGTCTCTGTGTGTTAGCATGCATGTCTGTGTGTGTTCTCATATGTGTGCGTGTTAGCACATGTGTCTCTGTGTGTTCGTATATGTGTCTCTGTGTGTTAGCATGCATGTCTGTGTGCGTTATCGTGTGTGTGTGTGTTAGCACACGTGTCTGTGTGTGTTAGCTTGTGTGTCTGTGTTATCATGTGCGTGTGCCGGTGCAGGTGATAGTTTGTCTGTGTGCAGGGACGAGTGTGTCTGTGTTTGCACTTATGCTAGTGTGTGTGTTTATTAGTATATGTGTAGAGGTATGTTTAGAGGGAATATAATAAAGGTGTTGAGTAGGTAAAACAGGAGGAAGAAGCAAGTGAGAGAGGGAGAGACAAAAATCTGGGAGGAGGGGGGGCTGTGAGGCAAAGATGTGCACGTGCAGTTTTGCACACAGACCAAGGCCTGCCCTGCGTCTCTCTCTCCCCTGCTGCCTCTCTGCCCTGCTTAGAGTGATCAATTTGAGCCCTGGGCCAGCAGTGACAGCTTCTGACAGTGACAGCACAAACCACAGCTGGCTCCTAACACAAGTGCAGTGAGCAGGGAGGAGCAGGGGAGTGGGGAGGGGGTCACTGAGGTAAAAGGGTTATGCATTGTATTGTCAGCTTTATCTGATCTTCTCCCTGTATTATATTCAGGCTTATTTCCATTATAGCTACTCTGCTATGCCCTTGAAAAGGAAGGGTTTATCTCAAACCCTTTAAAAAATGATGCAAAAGTGATGTTAAAATGATGCTCTCTGGCCGATTGAAGTAGGCTGAGAGCCCGCTGCTCCCCTCCCTGACCCCCAGTCCATCTCTCACGGTGGCTGATTAGACAAAGCACACAGTGCTGAGCTGCAGCGGAGCAGCCTTTGAAAAGTAAAGAAAACAGATTGAAATGGCTGAATTCCCATTACACTCCTGGGTGATTCTTATCTTCACTGACGTGCTCTTCACTCACCCCCTCAGCCCCTGCTCTGGCTTCAGTAGAAAACAGGGGGCCAAACCTGGTTCACCCGGGGCAATTTATCAATGAGTCCATGGGTACAAGTGTAACAGCTATCATATCATTGATTTCAGCATTGATCTGACTGTATAACAGCAAGCCCAATCCAAACATACACACATGCAAAGTGCTTAAAAGAGGGTAAACCTTGCAGGTTGAGTTCATGCAGTTCAGTTGATTTTGAATGCAGAAAATTCAAAGTTTACAATTTTGCACTGAGTACTTAATTTTTAATTTTTTTTTTTTAATGTAACATTATTTTCAAAAATTTCAGAGATCTTTGAAGATATAAAATGCAGAGTTGTTGTCAAAATACATTGAGTTTTTATTGAAGTTTGTTATAAGATCATAATTTGCAAAATGTTCCTTGAAAATTACTCATGAAGATCAGACAAAGTGTGATTTCTTGATACTTTTGGAGTGCAGTTTGATCGTTGCAAATCAAACCCGCTGCAGCATTATGGAAGCAGTGGGATGAGGTATTGATTAAGCAGTGATTGTAAAAATAAAGATGTGAAGACTACCCTTGACCATGTTGTCCTGGGTGTCTGTCTTCTGTCCAGAGAGGAGCGGAAGGACCCGCTGTCAGCGCTGGCTCGGGAGTATGGAGGTTCTAAGAGGAATGCCTTGCTCAAGTGGTGCCAGAAGAAGACTGAAGGGTACCAGGTGAGTGGTTGGTCAGGTCAATGGCTCACTGAAGATTCGATGTATATTATTTTATAAAACACATAGACACACTTACATACATACATACATACATACATACATACATGCACCCTGAATTGACTCATATATGACTCACATGAATTTGTGTTACAAATTATTTGCATCAAAGTGTCCTGGTGTATCGCTAGAAAAGTTAAGTTGGAACTGAAGTACACAGGACACAAGAGAGTTGATCATAGCAGAGTTGTACACAGAACAGAGATTTGATCAGTCTCTCAAATGACAACCATTTCAAAGTTTTTCTAATCTTTGAGACAGTTCAGTACTATCCCTAAACAATTATGTAATAGTACTTAAGGCAAACAACTGCAATGATAGCATTTAAAATTTCCTCATGCAAATACATTTGTGCTTTTTATCTCCAACGTTTTACCTATCTTCTCGGGCTCACAGCAAAACACACATTTTTAAATTGGGTTTGTATCTAGAATCACATGCAGTGAAATACAATCACCGCATAACATGCCTTTAAAAAATGGAAATATTACTGTCTGTGGTCTTGGAATTCATCTCAACAAATTCATTGTTTGAGCTTAGTGCTGTACATTAGGCTTTGAACCTGTTTAAAATGCTTGGTAAACCTGACTCATGGCTGGTGGAGATCTCATGGACTGATAATAACTGCTTTTCCTACTTCACTTCAGAGGCTGGATTTAGCTGAAGCATTCCCTCTGATCAATTTCACTGCAAGGTCAGATACATCTGAGGATTTTACACTGAATAAGTGCAGCCCAAAATCAGATATACAATGTTTTATTGGACCATATGGAGGGCAAAGTCTAACTGGCAGTTTTCTGATTTGCAACAGTTGAATATTTGAAATTGAAATGCTCTCATAACTTAAATTTACATACTGGTGAATCAGTGAACAGATCATATGCTTTTATGAATTATTTACTGGTCAACCTATAAGTTCAGAACTAGCATATTGGAGCCACTTGGTTAACAGGCACCAGAATGTATGGGGTATGCCCACAAGCAATAGGCAATTGGCAGCCAGTCATCACATGGCCTCATTGCTTGCAGTGAAAGTGCAGGAGAATCCTACTTTTTGCTGTAAGTTTTTGAAAACTAATTTGTGGTAGACAGCACCACAGTTGGTAAACTTTAAACATGTGTTAGAGCTTCAGCTTGGCTATGACACAAAACACTGTTTTGATGAAATCACTTTATTGTTGTAACTAAGGCAGGTCAGCTGGACCTCAGGGTTTATATTATTATATATGATGAACTTGTGTTGGAACAGTTATACGAAAGATACATTTCAATTTCATAAGGAGAGGTCTGTCAGCAAGAAGCAGCACAGCTGTTTAATTCAAGTGATGTATTTGAGTGGGAGGGTCCAGTACTGAAAAGTTTTTTCCATCATGTCCAATATGAAAGGGAATGCGTCAATATAAATTTTAATTTGTGTGAAGTTTCCTTTGTTTGCAGCCAATATATACACTTTTATATATATTTTTTTGGTATTTTACTTTCTTGCCCTCATTAATCTGTCCTTCACAAATCTGGCTGAATATGATAACACTTCCTGGGAACTGCAGGCAACACAAATAGAAGAAAAATAATAAAAAATAACTATGTAGTTCAGCTATAACAAACTGGGTCAGAGGCTACTCATCTCGCTCCTCATAGTAACTAATACATTTGCATTCTGGTTTTAATATTTGGATTCCTCCCCCTGTCAGCTGCCATGGGTTGTGATGACAGCACTTGTTTTGCCAAAGGCTTGTCTAAACCCAGGTGGTGGAGCTGTGGTGTCACTATGGTTCCCCTTTATGGGTGCCCTTTCCAGGACGTTTGCCAAATTACACCAATCTCCTGATAAATGCAAAACAATGAATGATGTACTAGTGGTATTGACCAATCATGAGAGAGACAAATAAATGCAAATGACAACATAAAGGACAATAACGTGTTGAGAATCCACCTGAACATTAAAAGAAAGGTGCTTGAAGTAAAGATTTTTAGCTTGTTAGCTAATAATAGCTGGACCAGCTTAACTGGAATCCTGTCCCATGTCCTTGTTGAACTCATGAGTGTGTCAGGGTTAGAAGGAAGTATTTACAGGAATTGAGACTTGTGGCCAGTGAAATCTCATGTATCACATTGATATGCACTTCCGTGATCCTCATTTGAGTATCCTATTTCTGCACACCCTGGAGAGAAACTAGACCATTGTGATGGAGGTGAGATCGTGTTTGTCAGCAGGGAGTTAATGAAACCGTGTGCCCTCAATCCCCTGCCGCTGTTATGTCTGACAGCCCTCCCTGTCATAGGCTGTTGGTAACCCATTATAAGTTGTATCAGAAAATTAGCGTTTGGAGCCTGAAGTGATGAATATTATTCTCAGAGGTTGGTTTGGCTCTGGAGGAGGTGGATGATTACTGTGAAAACATGGTGTAAGAATGTCATTTCTGGGTATTTTGAGAATATAGTAGTAACAAAATATGATCCCTCTCTGAATCTGATGTTTTCAGATGGGAAGCTGGGTTGGCTGTAACATGGACATCTCTCTGTGTGTCAGGGAGGGTTTTGTTTCTCTGGGATTTGTATATTCTCACTGTCATGTAGGAATTACAGCAGAAAAACAAAATATTTAAATGAGAATTTTTTTAATTTCAAATGCTCCCCCTTTTGAAATGCATTTTAAAAATAATGAGTTCCTTAGTCCAGGTCCACAACTGGGCAGGTTCACAGTGGAGGAGGAGCAGATGGGGAGAGAGAAACAATTGGCAGTGGATTCAGGGAATGGTCTCCCCCCTTTCTCGCACATCCTTACACTAAGAGGTCCGGCCGAAGCCCTTGTGATATCTGCACCATGGGCGGTCTTTTGCCTCATAGTGGACAATGACCCTTGATCCCTGGTGACATGGGCTGATGTGGGGGAAGAGAGACAGATGAGGTGCAGCGGACAAAAACAAGACTCTTACGTGATTTTCCACGAGTGAACTCTGGTGGGGGGGGTACGGGTGGGATATCCTTTGGCAACAATATCTGGTGGATACATGCAACACTAAAGTCAAGTGACAGAGCAATTTACAGGCATGGTTTGGGGCGTTGGATATCTCTGTGTTTTCTTCCTGGTTTGTTTATTGATACTGAAGCCATTAGACATGTTTTTACTGAAGGTTTTTTGCAACATCAAACCCAGACACCCAACTTGGATCCAGCAGGACATTATTGGTGATCAGTTCTATTGGTGCTGGGTCAGATTTATAACACACACACAGAGTGCATTACGCTGTACTGCTGATCCTCTTTGCTCCCTCAGTTCACCCAGACAGAACGTTGTTGTTACGGCTGTGGAGGTCTGACTGTATCCATTGCACCAACATGAAAGAACACCGAACGTAATGATTGAAAAGGTGATGCGTACTTGGTAAAAGCTTTTGACAGAGATAAAGAAAGCTTGTAAGTAGCCTGATTGCAGGGTTAAGTATATGAATGAACTCACAATGGAGGGAGGGCAGGTTAGGTGATATGAATGAATGGTGTCACCCTACAGCCATGAAAGGGGACAGAGTGGTTTGTTGTTAGGGAAGCAGTTGAATGGAAATTACCTAAAGTCTCCCCATTCATCCACTTTTGGAAGGCCATCAAAGTCCAGCTCTGAGAGTGTAGAGTAGGCATTTCTTGTATCTATGAGACATTAAAAGCTGCCTGATACTCTATTACATGCCAAGGAGGTGTAGTGAAGATCTAATGAGGTTTAAAAACCTAGTTGAAATTCCAAGTTGATGACTCAGCAGGGCACAGCCTTCCCTCAGAACTGAAATATAAAGGCCAACTGACCCTGTGTCAAACCCTGCCCAACTTCTTTCTGCCTTAGTCACTGTTGTTAAGTACATCAAGCATTCTCCCCAAGAGCGGTCTTCCATTGAAAACAAATCAAGGTTTATCACCACCTGTATTTTATTATAATCAATCAATATAAGCTTAAACATGCCACTGTTTATCAGGAGGCTTTCTGTTACATCGGCCACATTACATTAATAGTATAATTGTAGTTGTTCTCCTTATCCTCAGTTAGGTGTCTAATTCTGTTTATAGCCAGCTGCACCCTGTTCACTGAGTTCCCACTGGCTTATGCCCCTTATAGAAGCCAGGGCTTTCACCAGACAACTCCAACATTAGCCAGCTAGCCATGGTCACATTCACATCGCGATGATAATGTTTGATAATTAATAATGGATTGGCATTAATTATCAGTGTGCCAGATCAGTTATATCAACTGAGCAAAAAATTGGGGTTAAGCAGTGGCACATTGAATGATCCAGGTGGAGAATTTTTCCTGGAAACTGCAGAAACCGATGCCTTTTGCAGTAAGTGCCATTGAATCTTTAATGACCATAGTGCATCAAAGCCTTTCTATCAATACTGATGTGAAAGACCACCTCTCCTGCAGCATACGTTCCCATCTTTGCACTGGGGTGATTGTTTTGAGCCCAATGGAAGAACAGCCCAGCAGCTCCATTTCCAGTAACTTTGGCTGTGTACCAAATTGCATACCTGCGTACGGTCACCTGATCAAGTGCATCCCAAACTCAAGTATGCAAGTACGCAAGTATGCATAGAATTCACCAGAATTTCTCTTAGCGTACTTTTCCTTCTCAGTGGTCATTGTGTTCTCAGAACTCACGGTGAAGAAGAATTTTGAAGTTTTTAAACAAAATTATTTGGACATCCGTATATGTACTGAGCAACTTTTTTTTTTCTGCATTGCTAGTTAGTGGTCAACTACGATTTCAGTCGCTGCTACCATTACGGGATGAGTTTCTCACAAAGGTCAGAAGAGATATGATGTGTTAGTAGAAGTATGTCTCAAATTAATGAATTTTTACCACTGTATGTACTTGCATACTAAATAGTACACACTAATTAGTGTACTTGAAAGTATGTACTAACTAGTACGCAAGTATGCAATTTTGGACACAGCCCTTGTATTCCCCTTTCTACTCAAGCAGTCAATGAGCCGGCACTCATTAGTACATCAGCTGTAGAGCAGGAGCAGGGTACATGATTAGCTGCTTTTCATGCATTTAAAAAGCTGACTCAAATCTACTTACCTTCAAGCACAAATGGATGACATATTGACCTGGTAGTGAAGTCATTTGCTGTGTCTAATTCACAGTCTCCCTGTTCTCAAAACTGGGGCAGGAAATAGATATTATGTAATAGCTCATTAGTGGCTTGCCGTTAGCATAGCTGTTGGTCCTCTGTTCAAAAGCTAGTGTTTTAAAAATTATGTAATTTTATATAATATGATAGTTTAGCTATGAGCTATATTGATTCTTTGCAATGACAGGGCTAGTGGCTGAATTGCCTGAATTGAATTCAGAGCACAGGACAGGCGAGTTTGGGTTAATGATTGTGACATTCTTCCATCCTTGTTCCTTTTGTGTATGCTGCGGTAGGAGAGCTTTAAGCAGCAGCTACCTGCTTTTGTTAAGAATTCAGTTTCTCTCATAATGTTACCATCCAGTACACTATTCATGTTAGTAACTCTATAAATGTACTGTATTGTTAAAGCCATTGATGAACATGTTACAAACGTCTGTTCCTGACTAGGCTTCATGTATTCCATTGTTGTATGCCTTTTAAAGAAAAATAGTCACATTTTGTAAGTCTACTTTTCATGGGTGGGCAGGTATAAATTGGACTCGTTGTTTTATGTACGTAATGTTTGTTCAGTCAAAACTCTCTTTGAAGTGGAAGCTTCAAGGAGTCAGTGTCATTAGCAACAAATGAATGTGTAGGAGAGCTTATTAATTAAATGACCCTTCACTGGTCATTTAAAAGGTCAGAGAAGGGTCAAATGCCCCAACTGACAGGGACACTGCTTTTGGGGAATATATCTTCCAATGGCAGGTCCTTTAAGAGCAGAGGGGTTAATCCTGGGGTCCTGGAGAAATTGCCAAAACTGGATCTCTCATTGTAGCAGTGAATCTTCCATCTGTTTATCCAAGGTAGTCTCTCAACCAGGTGCTGACCTACTAACCAAGCCAGTCCAATTTAGCTTTGCCCCTCAGGTAGGAAAAAGCTACATGGTGGTATTGTATGATCGCTAATGACAGAAGTTAGACTCTAATCTCCACGTGCAGTATGCACTTTTGTAGACAGAGCCACTCCGATCAATATTTTCTGTTTTCTTTTGCTGTCATTCTCATTTTAGTACTGTGCTGTACCAGGCTACTGCTCCGTTCTAACGCTTGACTAGTTGTAATGGGGCCATTGTGTTTGGGTTGCCTTGCATAACTGTAAATTCCCAGCACTGTTTATCCATTCTTAGATCAGTTTGGTGATTATACACACTTAATTTCTGGCTTTGAAAACCAGAATCAGTCATAATTACAATCATGTGGGTTATTTTCTATTAATGTTGCTGTTGTTATGATCTGAGCTAATGCTGTAAATCTAGTAGGGCAATGCAAAAAAAAAAATATTTCTTTGTTTTTTTTTGCTGCTCGCATTTTGCACTTGCTCATTTACTGTGCAGGCTTGAGTTCTGTAGTCTGTTCTTGCTAATGTTTCTCCAGTAATCTCCATAGCTTGAAGATGTAGGTATTTTTCCTGTGGCTCAAGTTGTTTTCTTACTGTATTAAAATTACTTGTATATCTGTGACTGTGTTTGTTGCTGACGCTGTGCTTCTGTGCTAGCAAAGGCAAATTGAACATCCATCTGTAATAAAAAGCAGTGGCAGTAAGATGAAGTAGTGTTGATGAGGGATACTGCCAATGACTGCAGAAAGAAATGCACAAATGAGAGTAAACACCACCATCGTAAGTCTGTGTTAGGACCTTTTTTTAATAAGCCTGGACCAGTTGGCCTTGTCTTCTGTTTACAATTACCCATTTTTAATAAGTCACCAAAGGCTGGGAGTGTCTGTAAAGCCCATGTGGCTCACAGTGGTGTGCCGCTGTTCGACTTTAACAAGCAGCCCATGCCTCTTTCACTGCCGTGTGTGTATTTTTGTGCATGTGGCTTTGCTTGCATGTGTGTTCAGGTGTGGAAGGAGAGATAATCCCCAATCGAATGTGTCCTCCCCACCTGTAAGACAAGGAAAATTGGCCTCCTGCTGGGTGGCAGGTCTTGGAAGGGTGACAATTAGGCTTCTTGGTGACCTGAGGGGAACTGCTGAACCCTGTGCTGCCTACTAAACTGGTGCTCATTGTTTCCTGAAGTGGAAATTGTTTTTCCTCCCATCTGCATATCCTGTGGGACTTCTCCGGCAGATTTGTCACTACCACTGGAGGTTTGCTCCCAGCACTGCATTCTGAGGACTCTGCAGGACAAACAGCATGAGAGCCCAAATTGTTTTATACTGTGATCTCATCAGTGTTAGCACTATATGAGGTGATAATATGCCCTCACTGACCCTTGTCTGTGTCTGTGTCTGTGTCTGTGTCTGTGTCTGTGTCTGTGTCTGTGTCTGTGTCTGTGTCTGTGTGTGTGTGTGTGTGTGTGTGTGTGTGTGTGTGTGTGTGTGTGTGTGTGTGTGTGTGTGTGTGCTATGCCTGTGCATGTGAGTTTGTTTTGTTGCTGTTTTGTAAGAGGTACATTTCTTAACGTTGGCTTATGAACATAAAACTAGATTTAGCCACGGTTTACAGGTCTCTGAACAGTTTATACATGGAAATGTAGGTTGTGTAACCTGTGATGTGGAAATAATGAAAGATGATTTTCCAGGAAATTATAAGGAGGCTCTTGGGTGCCTTCAGTTATTTTTATTCCTATTCTTATGAAGCACATCATTTCTGAATGTAAGTCAAAGTCTGTATTCTTATAATGTTAACCAAGTGTGTTGTGCAAATCTCAGCATGACTCACTGATTATGACCAGAGCATATAAAAATTCAAGATGAAGATTTCTTGGCCAGTACTGACAGTATTGGAGCCAGTGAATTTTAAAAGACTCACCCAGTCCCAGATGGCCAGTGCAAATTTACCTGGACTTCAAGCCCTGTTGATAACATGCGCAACTGATCACAAATTGGGGATGAAGAAACTATTAACATCTTGCTGCAAATAAAACCTTTGAGTGTATGAGTGTGCAGCGACTTGAATTGAACTCTGTCCAGCAGTTGGCTGCATTCTCTATTTTCTGCCTGTAATTCAGCTTTAGTTGCTATTATTACACCCTGTGTTTCCCCCTCTGTGTCGCTCGTGTCTTCCCTACTTTAGGCAGCAGCATGGCTCCTCAGAATGTCAATGAGCTGCCAGGGGACTGTGAGCGCAGACACATAGGGAAAAAAACCGCCTGTGAGACGAGGTGAAACCCCTAGCACAGCAGCTAGCCTCCTCACTGGACAACAGGCGGAAGGAAAGCTCTTTGGTGTGGGGGCACAGAGGCGAGGGCCGGGGGTGAGGCAGAGTGGTGATACTATGAAAAATAAGTGCAAGCGAGGCTGTTTTTAGGGCGTCTGATGTTGCCATGTGACGTTTCCTTTGTGAGGTTCTGGTCCCAGGCCCAGCTGGTCATTTTTGAGATGTGTGGAGACCTGCTCTCATTTGTTCCTGTGGAGTTCCTTTAATGTAGTACTCTCCATGGTACAGCTTTTGCACCTAAGTTTATATAGCTATCTGATTATTCTTGTTGATTAAATATTTATTTTAAGGGTGTTCGTTGATCTGATTAAATGACTAGGCCCTTGGCCACAGTGTCCCTGTGGTCGGTGGACAGCATTCATTTTGTTATGAACACATTATAACATGTTTACTGTATAAGATTTTTGAAAAAATTACCCCCATAAAAAAGTAATAACCCCCATAAAATACAGATACTACTGCAAAATCTGTGGTTTCCAGCAGACTCCGACCTCCCTCAGCCACTGTTTTCCAGTGTTAAAAAAATGCTGACGCATTGGTCCCCTTCCTTGTCCTTTTTGTTACGCTTTGTCACTTGCTGGGCTAATCTAATTGCTCACCCCTGGGAGTCTGACAAGTGACAATTAACTTCCCTTCACTTGCTGCTTTCCTCCATTTATTGGACCTCACGTTTGAGAAACAAAGCCACAGGACCAAAAAAAAGAACAGGAACTTGCCAGGCCAGCAGTCTCTCTCTCTCTCTCTCTGTCTTCCTCATTACATTTCATTTAGCAGACAGTCTTATCCAGAGCTCCTTAAAAAGTTAACATTTCTGCACACTATCCATTTATACAGCTGGATATTTACTCAAGCAATTCGGGTTAAGTACTTTGCTCAAGAGTACAACACTTCTCTTCCTGGGAAGTGAACCTGCAACTGTGGGATTACAATCCCAGTTACACTAAACTGCTGTCCCTTGTCTCTATCTTGCTTTTTCTCTCACTTTGCTCTCTCCTAGTGTCCTCCTGTCTTTGTATGAGCCTGTTCAGACTTTTGTCTGGACAATACTGTGGCAGGGGGCTTCTGAGGGCACTGATGGTTTTGCCCTCCCAGCACCAGAACCCCCTCGGGCCCTCCTCCCATTGGCTCCCTGAGAGGAGAGGAAGCTGGGAGTCAAGGGCCCGGAAAAGTGCCCATAAAAGAGTCTCCCCCCCCTTCCTGACCGTGTCGTGCATTCCTTCACGTGCTCGCGTATTGCTTCAGCGTTTTCCCTCGACCAGACAATTCAAAGAATAGAGGGTGGGGCTCACTGTAGAGACGTGACACCTAACTGCTGCTTAATTGCAGAGACGTGACACCCATGTCCAATGATTGTCAGCTGTGAATATTGAAAGTACATCCTGCTGTACATTGACAATGGATGGAACACCAAAACTACTCATCAGACAAATGATTGGGGCTCTGAAATTCTCTATAGGTTTCTGTCAAACATTGCAGCTGCATAATAACTGATTTTTTTTAAAGCATTTCACATGCAGGTTAAGGGAAATCAGTTTCATGCATCCCTTTTAAAATGGTTGTGCGAGTCTAAACACCACACATGGATTAACTGAACCAAGCACTGGAAAGTATTTTGTGAAGTTTAATTCTGTATTTCACCTCCTCAGTGTGAAGAATTACTTGTAGTCTATTCATTTTTCCCCTATTATCCCTTACTAGGGTTACTGGATCACCTGTGGACCTTCCCTGTATTAGCTCCCCTTGTGATTAACACAGACACGGATAGTGTAGTGGCTTAAAAGGCCAGTCATAACGCCATAGACATTCTCTCATAGCATTGATATGACCACCAAAGATTTACCATAGTTACAGAGGGACTGAAGCATAGCCCAGGGTTGTAGAGTGAGAAGAAGAGTGGGATAAACATTCTAGTGTATGGGAAAAGTACAGATCCTTTCACAGCAGGAACATTTCCTAGATGCACTGTCGAGCTCTTTTACTGCTGACTGTTAGTAATTACCAATGTCATCTGAAGCCCAACCACCAACCTGGTGTGTCCATCGCTGTGTAACCACTAAAGTTGGTACAGTCCCCCATGTGAGGGGGAAGCGTTGCTGTAATACATCCCAACACATATCAAATGCTATGGTGTCTTGCCATGTCTCCTGCTTTGGAGCATTTTGCGTGATGACTTTTGGCCAACTGTTGGCCACACCCACAAATGTGTTTGTGATGGTATTATACGACTACTTTATATTTTGTATTTTGCTTTTGCTATGGAGCTTGAAGAGAGGCCTGAAGAATCAGGCAGGAAGTAGAATGCAGGGGTCAGATGGTGGATTGGCACCTTACATCATTCTAATACTATTTGTGTCTCTCTCCAGAACATCGACATAACCAACTTCAGCAGCAGCTGGAATGATGGACTGGCCTTCTGTGCTGTCCTGCACACCTACTTGCCTGCCCACATCCCCTATCAGGAACTCAACAGCCAGGATAAGGCAAGGAGCCATTCTTACTGACTCACAAGCTTTACAACCCTATGTGGTCAAACATTCCTTTGTGGAACCGCAAGACCTACGTGTGATGATTATTTCATTATGTAAAGAATTTACGTGATGGAATGTACATTTACAGTACCTGTGGGGTAAAATTTCCTCTGTAAAGCCATTTTCACATGAACTCCAGACAATGTCCGTAGAATCATGTCCGGACATTTTGTGGAGTTGCCCTTTCACACATGTAGCACACAACCAGAGATTTTCCGTGTCAGATTTTCACGTTTCCGCAATATCAGCGGAAGAGTGGAAAGTAATATACAGACAAGCAGAAAAGTGTACTAAGCAGCTACCCTCGGATGCTTGTATTCTTCCTGGTTTCGTGGCAGTTTTGTGATAGAAACATTATAAACATGCCCACTCGCTTGCTGTGAATTCTCCAGACCGTTACCTGCTGTATTCACACATGGGCTCAACCAGACATTACCTGGACTTTGTACTTGGGAGCTATGAAGATAAAGTCTGTTTAATGTCCGGAGCCACTGATTCGAACATTCCTGTTCTCACATATGGCTTCTCCGGGTAATTTCTAGAAAAGTACAGGGTTACAGTGCATGTGTGAAAGGGGCTTAAGATATGAGTTTTAAAATGTCATTCTGTTTTATGAAAAACTAATGACAGTTCTTCAAAAAAACATTGATTTATTTTTTTGTTTGTTTGGTTTTTTAGAGACGGAACTTTACTCTAGCCTTCCAGGCAGCAGAGAGTGTTGGAATCAAGTCCACGCTGGTAAGATCTGAAGGGTTGAAGAAAACACATTAGTTTTGTCTGCAAATGCAAAAAACACATGCAAATGATCATTCAGCATGTTCCTGCTGTGACATAGGTCGCTCAGGCACTACAGAATCTTACTCCTCCAATAACTGCCGCATGCACTTTCCTCTTGACACTTCCCTGAGCCACGTCCTTATAAGGAAGCAGTCGCGTTTTGGCAGCGTGTAGGACGGATGTAGCTTTAATGAGAAATTGGGTGTTTTGGAGGGGACAGATCATCTTTGGTGAGCTAGTTTTGAAACGATAACTGCATTCACACTAAGCCTGGTTTCCAGTGAATATACAGGTAGGGGTCAGTAGATTTTCAAAAGGATGGTACTGATACTTCTATGCTTCACAGTGAAATGAGAGATAAATATGGAATTGGATAAAAGAGAGAAAATGAGTCTGGCAAAAAAAGGCAAAGGTGTGTGTGTGTGTGTCTGAATCTGACCCTTAGGGACAGGGACACAGCAGTAGAAGAGATGTACTCAAGCAGCATCTCTTATGGGTCACAGCAGATGTAGAGATCATGCTGATTTATAAAGAGTGTGTGCAGCATGAACTATCACACTGTCTCACTCATTATCACTCATTCAATCATTCTATCTATCCTCTATCCATCCATCTCTCTCCCAGTCTCTAATATCCTAGAGCATAGCACAGAATAAGATTTGTCATTTGATGAAGGAGCATACACTCCTCTTGCTTGTCTTTGCTGTTCTATAAACTTGCTCACACTTTTACACTGTTGTGAACCCCATGTAGAGGAAGAACATTGTATAGTTTTATAAAAATACCAAAGAGTAAAACTGGGTGTCCATGAGCTGGTATTGAGTCTTAGTATATGGGAATATGGCTCACTTTTTTAAGACTGCAAACATACAAATGGGCTGTACATTCACAGAATGTGTTTAGTACTTGTAGCAGACCAGGAAGCTTTTAAAGTAATACAATGTACTTTTATTGTTTGTAATATTCCCCTTCTAAATCTCTTTATATTGGGGCTTTAAGAAGGTGAGTGTTACAAAACACAGTCTGACTAACTGCTGTGGCATTATTTCCCTCTGGTGGGTTAGAAACAATGGCCTCTAACATGGGTCTCTCCTCTTTGGGATGCAGGACATCAACGAGATGGTGAGGACGGAGAGGCCAGACTGGCAGAGCGTGATGACCTATGTAACAGCCATCTACAAGTACTTTGAGACCTGACTCGACAGATTGCCCAATCAACCAGCTCTCTGGCCCAAATCTATACAGAAGCCACTCTTTCTATATCTAGCCAATGGCATCACTCCTAATCATCATCTGGCAAAATTACTGGCCACAACCCATCGACAGCCCCAAAACCCCCACCTCTAAACAACATATATGACTTCATAGTGCTTTGATTTACATGTACTGATAGCATGCTGTTTCCATGCTCTTTGGCTGTTCTCCTGAGGAAGGACGATGGTGTGAACTTGGATGGTTTTTTTGGCCTCCGCAGTCACCAGTTTTTTTTTCTGTTCTGTTTGAACACCCCCCAGTCAGGTAGCTCTTCAGCTCAGCTACTTCACCTTGTTCCTCAAACTGTCCTGACCTGCTTTGGCATGAAAGTACTGTGTAACGGATGTCCCTTTCACCCTACCAGTTCCTGAATTTCACCGTCTCATCGCCAAGCATACCAAACACTAGCCTTCACCAATGTAGTTTCCTGTTTATGCAGAACACCCTACTTCTGTGCCTTTCTCCTGCTAATGAGTTTTTGTTTTGCCCCATCTCCCATACCACCTCTTTTATCCAGAAAACTTAAGCAATGTAAAACTGAAAAATGTGAGCTGTTTGCCATACTAAAATGTGGATGTAATGTGTTGTAGAAACCTAAAAACACTGTCCTGGGACTTCCTGCCTTTTAAAAATGCCTTTATTAGACTTTGGACAGCTGTAGGTCCCTCATGGAAGACTCTGTGCCTGAGTGAAATGACTCTCAAGAGGATTAACAATTCCAAAGAGTGGGCTGTCTCAGAGGCAGAATTTCCTAGGCGGAAAAGCCTTTTCAGTTTCAAGACATGCTTAATTGTGTTCTGCTGAAATAGGTGGGTTCCCTCAAGCTGAATGATACCCTTTTCAAGGTCAGAACAGAGTTTTTTTTTTTTTTTTGTTTGGGGGAATTAATAGGAATTTTTTCAAAGGAATTTAGTGAACTGGCAAAAATACTCTGTAGCAAAAAATGTGAAGGGGATGGTAGGGGGACATAGGTGGACCAGTCACAGTCATAAGCTTTTTGGAGTTGACCTCGTGAGACATTAAATAGAGTTAGATTAGCTGTATTTTGATTTCTCCACCAGTGTTGTCTGCAAGAATAGTATTTTTAATGATCAGCAGTTCGAGTTTTTGCACTGCAAGACAATTTGCTAAATATATCAGAGGCTATGAAGTGTTTATGATCAGCATTTTGAGGTTTTTAACAAATGAACAGACTAAAACAAAACAGGGTTTTTCCCCCCTTGTGACAAAAACAAACATAAAAAAGGTAAAATAAGAGTGTTCCTCTCTGGTGTCCTAGGAAGGAGGATAAGCTGAATGGCATCAACTTAATTCCAAACTTTGGCCAAGGCCTGGGTAATGCTGTAGCTCTGACACACCTGTTTATTCTCAGGCTTGGAGAAGGTTAGGATTACTGTCACCACCACTATGTTCAATGTTGGGAATTCTGGTAGGCCGATTCAAACCTGCAAGCCTGGAGGAACAGTCATTATACCTTTTAGTATTTGTGAAAAATGAACAAATTTTCATGCATAGTTGCTTTGTGTTGCCTCTTGAAATGCCTGTATTATGTTGTAGAAGCACATCTTTTATGAATTTGTTGTTAAAATGCTCCAAGCACAAAAAAAAAAAAAAACAATGGCACGTCCTAAGCTATTGACATACCTACTGTTATTTAGATTCCACATTTGAGAATTTACAGCATTCTGATGCCTTATACAAACATTATTTTATAAAGCTATTGAAGCCAAACTACTGAAATCTCTATTTAGATCTTGTCTTGATACATTAACGGAGAACTTACATCTTTCATAATTAATCATTTCAAACAGTTCTCAAGAGTTTCCAATGTTGCATTGAAATGAGCTTTCCACCTTTAACCGATAAGAAAATGAGTTAAACGTATAATTATAGTTACCCATTCTGCAGTTGTGGATGGATCCTTTTGAGCTATCTCTATGTGGTTGGAGTGACAGGGGCCTTCATTACCTCTTCTTTACTATTTCTAAAGCATTTGGATAAGAATCTTAGTTAAGTGTTTGCCTTATTTATAAATGGCAAATTAGCATCCATGAAACATACCACTCGTTATCCTATAGGTAAGTTGAACGATAATACGTCTTTGGTTGATGACCTTGAGATTGGATACTGGTATAATTGATGAAACACAGGTATGCACATACCTGTCAAAAGATTCAAGCTGCATCCCAGTGTACCATTGAAATGCCTTCTGACAAACTTTTGACTTTACCTGGTTGCATAAAATTGTAAATTAGATGGATTTGTGGGGCACTGGGGTCCATTCACAACATTAGCAGGATTGTACTTATGAATTTATTGCAAAAAATGAAATGATAGTTATTTTGAGTGTGTCTGTTCTAAGGGAATGATCATGCGTGATGGTGTGAGAATATGTGGTTCATAGCAGCTTGATCTTTTAACCCCAGTGTGATGTGTGATTTAGAAAAATGACCATTAGATCCCTATGTAAAGGATACTATCATTCCTTCCAACTTTGTAATTGCACAATTACACAAAAATAGTTTAAAAGTACAAAAGTAATTTCTTTTAACTATTATGTAAACTTGTCATTTTGCATTGTTTTCAGATTTGAGAGGTGTTTTTTTTTTTTTTTTTTTTTGGGTAAAGAAGATATGATTCTGATAAATGCCTTTGTAATAAGATAAATGATTACGTTTTTATTAGTCCTTAGTTGTTTTTTTTTTACTGATTATGCAGCATCACTGCAATTACCAAATGAAAGAACAATAGGAGGATTATTTTCATAGCTTTAATTTTGCTTAATTGCTCATGAGGAATTTGGCATCATCCAGCTGGAATGGTCTTTTTAATGCTTTCCTTTATTTCAATTTAAGAAAAGCAGTTTGTGTGGTGTGACTAATCATTAACTCTTTGCTTTCCTTGTTAAAGAATGTTGATTTAATGATATAGCAGACACCAATTCAAACTGATTATAGAAGTTGTTTTGTAGGCACACCTGCTTCAGTATCAGTTTGTAGTGTTTCCAGTGGAAAGGGAGACACTGATTTGTGGTTTGCTGTTAATGGATGGGTAGAGGATTGATTTTTGAATGGCAGAAAACCCAATCTGGGCAACAGGTGTGTGAGGCTCTTCATCATATGTGTTAGTGCTGAAGTGTGGGCTTCTCTTCTGGCATAAAAAAATTACTCCTATACAGTCCTCCACCTTTTCACATCCCTATCTTGTTCATGCTTGTTCTTAAAACCTCAGCTTGTCCCTGCTGATATATGCTGTTTTCCTTCATGAGAGCTTTTAGAAAATTAAATTAAACACTTTGTGGATGCCAGGTGACCACCTCAGAGGAGCAGTTTGCACCATGGACCAATGGTTCACCTCATCTCTCGCCACCCCGCCCATCCCCCTTTTTTTCCCGAGTGCAGTGTGATCAAAAAAGCAAGACCTGGACATTGCATCCCTGCCTTATTTGCTTTGATTCACTCTGGCCACTCCAGCAGAAAGCATACGTGCTGTTTGCATCCAATGCAGCTTCAGAACCTGCCTCCCTCTGCCAAGGACATGTGCAGAAAGAAGCACACTTTCACCTTCAGGAGGTGAATGCTATTTTTATTCTGCCTGGTGTAGCACAGTTAATGATAAACTATATTTTGGATATGTTATCAGTTTTTGTTCTTTTGTGTTTGTGTGTGCATTTTCCTTAAGATTTAATGGCAGCTGAGTTCATGTAGAGCTGCAGGAGGCGGCAGTCAGTGCAGTAAGACTTAGGGCAGAAGTCCCTATTTGGCAGCGGTTGCTCTGGAAGTTGTCCAATGGGGAGCAACGCCCCCCAGACCAACAGAATGGAAATGTACTCCGACCATGTCAGTGTTTACCCTCTTTTGTGTCTTTATCATGTCCGTTGTCATAACACTCAACACTATTGCCTTCTACTCAGCAGGACAGCAAGGGATTCAAATGCAAATAAAGTCATGTATAAAAATGAGTATCCCCTGAAACTACCTTGCTACATCATGCCAGCTAGCATATAAAAATCTTATATAAAATATATAAGATACTGTTAGGATGTGATCATAGAGAGTGGAGTTTTTTGTTTTTACATTTGGGCATGTACAGACTTGGTTCTGCTTCAGGGAAGGCATGCACAGGGTTTTTTTTTTTTTTTTACAACAGGCAGAGTGCACATTTGGCATATGGTATGAGTATTGAAAAAATGAGTGATGGAGAAATATAGAGCAGAAAATGATAACATCTTGGAGTTATAACATAACTCCATCTTGAAACAATAACACTTTATATATATATATATATATATATATATATATATATATATATATATATATATATATATATATATATATATATATTTTTTTTTTTTTTTTTTTGAAAATTTTTTTTTTTTTTTTTGAATCACATGTATCTCAGTATCTACTTCTTGGATCATCCAGGCAAATTAAACTTCATGTACATCTGGCCAGACAATACAAGCAGCCAGCTTCTAGGGGAGTAGAAAAGCTAATGGGAAAACAAAACACAGTAATTGTATTCTGTTTTCTCTCTTTCAGTATACCATTGTGAATGTAAAGAAACATAAAGCTTTTTTTTTTTTTTTTTTTTTTTTACCTTGTGTTCACTACATTTTGTGTTATTCTGTGTTGTAAAGGCATGAGTATGCAAATTACACTGTTTAAATTATGTATTGCCTTTTGTATTTTATTTCTACTCATAATGCTTATGAATCCATACTTTTGTGTTTGCTGTTTTATGCCTCTAATGGTTCAAAAAGGAAAAATGAACATTTATTTAGCCTTTTGTTTGCCTATTATCTTTTTAATTAAAATGTTTTGCTGAATGACATACAGTTTGGTGTGTGTTTCCTTTGCATTACAAGGCTGGTATATAACTTATTATAGGCCTGCATTCTTTGGTCAGTTTAAATTTATGTTTATTAAACTGAGGCATGCAGTCAGCTGTTGTGAGATTGCATTTTTTAAATTCATTTTTGTCCCTGTTGATTAACCAGATGTACATTTAAAGCCAGACTGCTTGGCCATCATAATTCCCATATATAACTTTTTAACCTTTGCAAGTTATCACAATTTTTTAGCATGTCTATTGAAGGCCAGTAGTTTATGTCCACTGTGCTTTAGTTACAATCCCAAGAGAGAATTTCATACAAGCCATTAGCAAAGCTAAGGCCTTTGAAATACCCAGGTGTACATATATAAAATACAATCTCTATATCTATGAGAATCTTATATTTCTATAACCATTCTGATGCAAACCTGCTTATGTGTTTCACATCAGATTGTCTTGCTGCAGACACTTTTGTGAGCCTTCATTTCAAAGGCTCTTGGGTTGATGTGTGGTTGGACATTTTCCTGTAGAATTCCCTGGCAGAGAGCAGAATTTATGGCCAGTCATCTGGGTTCTGATGCAGCAAAGGATCCCCAAACCATGGTAGTATCAGTGCCATGCTTCAGTGTAGCTATGAGCTTCTTACTGTGGAATGCAGTACTTTCCAATGACATAATGGTGTCCATGTTGGCCAAACAGTTGCATTTTTGCAATTTATCTTCAGTTGCATCTTATCTTCCACAAAACATGGGCCAGACATGCCCTTCAAACAACTCCTGAGGATTGCCCAGGTGCTCTTTGGCAAACCTGAGGCAAACATTCAGGTTGCTAGAGAGCGCTGGTTTTTACCTTGTTACTCTGCCATGAATCCCATTTTTTAGCACTGACTTTTCCATGGCAAGAGGGGCCTGCCAGTCCCTGGATGCTGTACAACTTTGTCTTTGTGACTTGCTCATGAAAATATCTTGGCACTCCTTAGAAGATTCACTGCTGTCCCAAACTTCCTCCATTTAGCCAATATGGAGTCCCACAGCCTTGGAAATCATTTTGACACACTTTCAAGACAGGCATCAACAGCTTCTTCTCTGGAGGTCTTTTGGAATTTAGCTATGACCACAATATGTGCTCTTAGGAATAATGTGCTGACAAGTTCACCCATGGTAAAGGCTGAAGTTAGATTAATGTTTGTTATGGCTGGGATAAATCAGGCCTCCTTGTTTTCCAAGGTATTTGAATGACTGATTCTAAATGTTTCTTTGTTTATGTGGAGTACACAAGGAGTTAACGACTTTTTCCACACCTGAAGATTGCATATTTGATAATCTTGCACACCAAACAAATTAAAGAAGGCCTTGATGTCATTCTGTCCCTTATGGCATTTCACACTGGCGAGACATTTTCTCGTTTAAAAGAATACGTATACACAAAAGCAACACTATACCTGTTCATGTATTTTAAATAACAGTTTATTGATCTATGTAATATTTTGTTGCATGTCGAAATGGCTTATACCAGTATGAAGATTGTGTTGTTTCACAGTTTACGTCCAACAATAGTAAATGTTCAAAATACCCACAGAATGAAAATGAAGGCGAATGTGAAAGAAAATTAGCTTCGATCCCATTATTCATTATCACATGATAGTGACAGATGTATTGAAGAGCATCAAAACGATATTTCGGCAGCATTCATTCCATAATGTAATGCTAATGTATATATTGCAATTTATCAAGGGAAATTAGACGACGTCGTTGCAAGATCTTTGCTGTAGACGTGCAATCCAAATATCCCAATACTTTGGACAAGCTTGGAATAATAACGCATTATTCTATAACTCTTATGGTTAAGGTTGCTCCCTAATTTGCATGCTTTGTTGATGTAATCAGTTTAGAAACTGAGAAAGTGAGGTCAGCACTGAAGTAGATGCAAAAGCAGAGCTGAGGAATTTGCGGTAAAGCACCATTACTAATACTTATTTAAAGTTTACCTTGCACACTGGAGTTTATCTGGATTTTCCGTGCTGTTGAGAGCAATGTAAGTAATGTTGGCAATTTCGTGCATTTACATTTCTGCGCGTCAAATGTTTTTTTTTTTTTTTTGTAATGTTAAAAAGGAATTAACGTGTTAATGCAGGTGTGTATTATATATCAATAAATTGCTTGGACCCATTATATTATTATTAATACCTTTCTAAGAAATATTGTTTATTATGTAACCCCTGTATCCTTTATGTATGTTCTCACATGATACTTCAATAGACATGGTGGTACAGTAGCCTGCTGCAAGTTTATGATTTTGGATATGTCATTCTTAAACAACAAAAGCAAAGAGAACATATGCATGTAAATGTCTCGTTTAGCTGATAAATTGGCATTATCTAATTAAGGTGCGACTATACATATTTAAAGTCGGATGATTTCAGTCTGTGTTCCCAAAATACAAACAACATAAAACATGGTTCAGTTTGGGTTTTGATTGTTCAAACTGCCCCATGTAAAATGCCCTTAAAATTGGTTTTGAATCGACGGCTTTTCTTCCAGAACCTATAAAGTAATTAGAAACAAAGTGAGAGAAATAAGCAAGCACAGGATGCTCATAAGTGATATGCGAGTAAATCCTAATCGTGATTTCCTTCCAGTAAGAGATTTAATAGCAGCCGTTTTGAATTTACCGGTATTGGCAACACATGTATCAATGTATCACTTCCTTTTTTCATTTACAGGCAAACTTAAAATATTGTTGCTATCTTTGAAGACACTCCAATAACACTAAACAAAGTAAGGCTATTTGTATATTAATTTGATTGTCTAAAGACTCCAACACGTAGGCAGTGGTATGGTAAACGTAACTGATCACATGAACAAAGTCACCATTTGATTGGCCGGCTATGATCTCTTCAGACCCTCACTCGTGCTCGGCTCGAAACTTAGAAAGAACACCTCCAGAGTTGAGAGAACGGCAGCGTTACAAGTAGGCTTGTCCTGATAGTGGGTGGCTGTCGAATCTTTATGGACATTGATAACGAACTTGTATAAGAAAGACTAAGTCATTGCAAATGACCCAGACAACCGCAAATGAAATTCTTCAGTTCCTGTTTTGCATATTTTTTCTTTGACATATATCAACCACGGATTATTGAAATAATGTACCGAATCCCAGGAACCTAATATGCTGCATGCGAACTGCTTTTTTGTTTTTCACCATCGCTCCAAATTGTAAGTATTCGTCACGTTTGATTTTGCCCTTTCGTTCAAAAATTAATTTTTAGATCTATGATGCCTGTTGTGGTAATAATAATGAAAAATATGTAGTTGCCTGTAACTAGAAATAAGAGCTTTGAATTTGTACGGTAGCCCATAAACAAAAACATTTTCTTGCTGTGTGTGTGTGTGTGTGTGTGTGTGTGTGTGTGTGTGTGTGTGTGTGTGTGTGTGTGTGTGTGTGTGTGTGTGTGTGTGTGTGTGTGTGTGTTGCGCGCTCATTAATTAGCCTATATTCAAACCCCTTGAGTGATTTTTTTAAAATGATGCTTGCATGTGCACTGGGAATGCTTGTATGGACCGGGAATTAGGTTTTGCACTATGTACACGTTGGTGAAATTATTGAAATTCCCGGAGTATGTGTGTCGCTTAATTATTAGCCTAGGTTATTATTACCAATGGTCTAGTGTTGTATCTCATATAGCCTGTCTGACCAAATTACATTTGTTTAGCCTATCTCATATGAAAGACTAGAAAACAGGGGGATAAATGATTATAAATATTAATATTGAATAATATATGACGTATCTGAAAAATGTGTGTGTGTGTGTGTGTGTGTGTGTGTGTGTGTGTGTGTGTGTGTGTGTGTGTGTGTGTGTGTGTGTGTGTGTGTGTGTATGCTCTTAATCGTTCAATTTAAAAGTTAAATTTAAAGCAGTTTCCATCAGTATATAGCAGGAAATAACTGAACAAGAGAAATGACGGAAGAGGAGAAGCTATCCTATCTGCTTGGTTCTAAAGGGTTTGAGTGTGAAATCCAGAACGCCGCTTGCAGCTTCAGATATGTATCAGAACACACTTAACTAGTCTTCGCCTGCTTGATTTACAGTCACAAACTAATTTCATACAATGCGATATTTATCACCGCTTGACTAAATGGATGGGTCTGTCTTTTCATAAATTGTTTATAGGTGACTGTCTTTCCTCACCTAATCGAAGATCACCTGCATGGTATTAACAGTATGAGCTGTTAATTATAATGGTGTGAGAGCAAGTTTATTAGAGGTACATGGGAGTCATTGTTGGCAGTCGCGCTGTTGGGAGTCTTAGGACATTACTGTGTTTTAACAAATATTTAATATAATCGGTTTTTTACCTGACCGAAAAAAACTCTCTGGCCAGCATCGTTTTGTCATGTGTTATTATTGTATTACAATCTTTGATTAAGTAACAGGTAAAGGTATTATTATACATGAAATAATTATAGCAACCGTGAAGTTGAAATAATAGGACTTGATTTATCGTACTTTGCATTGCTGATTAAATGTAATCACAGTTTAAAAAATGTCTCAACTTCAGCTATACTTTAAGTCTTTAAATATACTAAAATGATAAAGGGCTTCTTACCAAAATTAGTGGTTATCTAGGGATCTGTCCTGTAAAGATGGATTTTAATTGTAAATACACTTCATAGTAAATAAAGTTTACAGCATGAAAAGGCGGTGTGTGTTTTGTAGAGTGTGTTTCATTTCACATAAATGACTAAGAACAAAATCAGGTACAATCACTATTCTATAGATTCATGTTACAATAGTTTTTGAAGGCCACACACAGACAGGCTTGAAAATGTCTTAATCCTTTTAGGTAAAAGTCCTGCCTGGCTGCAGTCTGAGCTTCGAAGGTGTACTACATTGCCAGATTTAGCTTTAAGCTGTGAGCAAGCATGTCTGATCATAAGCTTCCATTGTTGACACTAAAGTTCAAGACAAGTCAAAGGGATTAGAGTGGTGTCAAATGAATGTTTAGACCAGGTCTTGTTTCTTCAGCAAACACTTTAACGAAACAGTGGGCCCTCCTGCCAAAGTTGTTTCCGTACAGAAGATTGATGGTGTTTAGAGCACTTGTCCACCAAATGTTTCCATGACTGGTACCAGAAGTTGTTACACCTACAATGCCATCCTTAGTTGTAAACAATTTGAAGTTTTAGAAGTAGTAAAAGCTACATACCACCAGGACTGACTTTTAAACACAAATCAAAAAGGCCCACATTCAGATTTATTGTGCTGATGATAGAAACACTTATGCAGTTAAATTGAATTTATAAATGTGTACCTAATGAGGAGTCTGTTATGGTAATGCACATAACATTAGTCATAGTTCTCACTTCTAGTGTCCCAAAGAGGACCAAAGCATAGCAGCCGCCTGCAGGAGGACAGAATTGTTCAAGGAGTCCTGAAACAGTCCTTTCCGCCCTACCAAAAATACTTTGTTCTGTTCTGGTTTGGGCCAGTTAGCACTACTGGCTGTTAAACTGATAGATGACAGCGCTAGGTCTGCACCTGCACTGAAGAATAGCCTGAGGCCACACCTCTTCCTAGAGCAACCTGCTGTTGATCTATCGACCTTCCCACTGAGAAAGGCATGATGGGTCATATATCACACACTCAAGGAATCCCAGTCATAGAGTCATTGTTTGCTGTTTATTGTCTCTCTAGAGCAGCAACAATGGGAAAAAAACAAGAGAGAAAATATTTCCCCCATGATTGGTCCTGTGATAGCTGGCTTCGCCCCATCATGCAGTTCTCACAGTGTTTATTATGTCAACAGATCACATCTTACCTTGACAAGGAATCCTCTTGTCTGGTCATTTAAAGATGGGTTGCTCTTGTTTTAGGCAAATTTTCATCAAAGCTAGTTTGAGTTCAGTGGCAAAATACATCCTTGGAGGCATCAATAGTAGCATGGAGGAGGGATTGGAATCACTTTGTTACCTGTGTTGACCCTGTGGGAAGACATTCAATTTCACCATTACACTTTCTAAGTACTGCTCTGTCTCTGGTATGTCCCAAAGGATTGGCACATAACTTTGTGTTCTGTCATTATTTCAAGTAGCCTCAGGTATTTTGTAGTCTAAAGGTGTCAGAAGTGAATGTCACATAGTACAGTAGCCTCAGTGGGACAGATTTTCATGTATGTTTGGGATAAGCTGCAGTGGTAAGCCGAGAGCTTCAGCTCCCCACTGTCCCTGGTGGTTATCCATTGTTTTACGTGAGCCATCCTGTGAGCTGCTTTGTTGGTTCCTGTCTGCAGCTGCACTGGCGATGATGGTTTTTTTTTGTTTTTTTTTTTTAAATTCTGCTGCAGACTAGGTCATATCAGGGCACCAGTCATGGCTTGTAGGTCCTGGATTCCTGGAGCCAGCGTCTCATGTGTGCATCCTTTCTTAATTAACCCCCCCAAGCTCCACCTGCTTTACCTGTCAGACACTTTGACTGGACTTAGCAACCATCTGCCTCAGGGTGATGTCATTGTTCCTGATATTTATCTGATTAGTTGTTACATTCTGTATGGGCATTTCCTATGGTCGGGATGTCTGGAAGGCAGAAGTGAAGTATTTCTGGGTGCCACTTTGCAATGTGCAGTTCTGAATTTAATATACAGAAGCATAGCATGTAACATTGTTGCCACCCAGGGACTGTAGTATTTATATTATGAAAATGTGGTCAAAATGAAGCATGTGCTTTTAGCTTACTAAACAAAAGAGTCAGAAATCAAAACAAAAAGGTGGACTGCCTACTACTTAATTCTATTCACATGTCTGCTATATTAATCCCCTTTTCCTTGTCTTTCTATCTATCATGCACTTCTTTATTTGTTTAAATATAGCAGTTATTATAATTCATATAACGTCTGATGTATTTTTGTCTTAACCTTTTAAAATGGCATTGAAGACTCATAGGACACATATATAGATTTATAGGGACATGTAAATCTTTGGCATCTCTGAGTCAACACAACTCTTTAATAATCTAGATTTAGTATTGCAGTTTTTCCCTGAAGGTATTGGAGCATTTCAGAAAAAATGAAGCCCAAAAAAAACGATTCCCAGTAACAAAGCATGAAACATCTGTGGTGATTAAAGGTTCAGAAGAGCAAGCAGCAGGCCCCAAACAACTCTGATTTTGACTAAATTCACAGCATGAGGAAAAAAGAAAAGTAGTTTTAGGACTAAAACCAAAGCAGTCCAATGTCACAGCATAAAACAAACGTTTGTTGTGTTGTGACGAGCATTTGACAAGCATGGTATGAGACTGCTGTCCTCGGGGAGCTTCCCCTGAAGGCCTTGTGAGTATATTGATAACCAATCATGTCCAAAATACAAGGAGGGCAGTTATCTGACCAGCACAGGCCCAGAGTTCTGTCTGCCTTCCCCCCAATAATGATTCTTCAACTTACTGGAAAACAGGGGTTGGGGGGGAAAGCATTCTCTGTCCCACAAGAACAAAATTCAGTGGATGGTAAGGGGCTCCTATCTTCGGATGCAGCTGCTATCTCATGAAACCATGAGCAACCTCTGAAATCATCCCATTCAGTCACTGTGGGAATTCTCCTCTGTAAACAAGGGTCTGGGTTGAAAGTGCTCTGGCCACTCTCGGCTTGCAGTCACAGGAAATATTAGAGATCTTGAACACCTACTAACTGCAGACTACAAGGAAAATTGTGTATTTTGATACAACAACAGGAACATACACTAAATGCTTGTCCTTCTTTATGTTTTTCTCAGTTTCTTAAGCTGCCAGCAAATTAGTTTGGCTTTTTATAATCCTTTTTTAAAAATCAGTGAGAATTCCTTCTGTGAAGTAATGTGATTCCTGTCATTCTTATCGTTAAACTTCAGGAAAACTTTGAGAAGTTCCAGATAGCCATAGCATTGCATAAACTATTTCCTTATTTTTTAATGTTACAGGCAATTAAGGTTTTCTCCCTCAGATAAGGCAGCCACAACAGGAATGTTGTCTGCACAGAAATTCTCAACTGGTTACATTCTGGATAAAAGTATTATTCCATCAGTTCCTGTTTCTCCTTTAGTGACTTTTGATGATGTGTTTGACCACTCACGCCCTGTGAAAGGGTATATCTTACTCAAGTGGGTCCTTACATCTCTGCCTGTAGCTGGGACAGTCACAAATTTAATCTCTCCTGAGGGGTGGCAGAAGGTCTTTTGCTCAATTTTAATGTGGTCTCCCAATCAATCCTCTATTTTTTGGTGGAATTAGTGAAAAGAGCTGTGTTAGAAAAGTCTGCCGAGATTTATAACAGTGCAGGGGCCATCCAATTCTTCACACATTCCCTGCACAGATACTGAGGACCCTTCCATTGACCTCTATTAACCTCAGGGCCACATGGCTCCCGGTTGCAGTTCTCAGCCTTCTGGGCAAAAACAGTCATAGAAGACAAGGCCTTACTAGCCGGCAAGCTGCTAATCCTGCAAGATAAAGAGCATAGCAGGATTTGTAATCACAAAAAACAACAATGGCAAAGTTCAAACCTGACCCTTGCATAAAGGAAAATATAAGATTTAGTTAAACTTTTTAAATACTTATAGGTTTCTTTGTAAAGTACATTTAACATATACACTGTAATTGGTTACATTAAGATCAAATGTACTGGTGCGTTGAAATGAATTGGCTTTTTGTCCATGAGTGCAGTTTTCTGCATTGATGTATTTCTGTTTTTCTTCTTCAGTTTCAGAATTGTGACTTCCATGTGATTCCCACCTGATGCCGTTCCAGCTTTGCTGGCATTTCATGGAAAGAATTTGTGATCCAGCCCTGTAGGGCTAGCCTGAGAGAAGAGGACTGTGTGGGGAAATAGAGCAGCACAGCAAATGCAACAGAGACAACACAATTGATATCACTTTGTGGGAGGAGCTTGATAAGATAAAAAGGGTGTGGGCCAGTTGACCAGGTAGAGGAAGATCCTCTCTGGTTTGTTGTGAACCCCATTGGATGAGGCAGTCTCCTGCTGCATGGCTCTGCTGGCCGAACCGCAGCTATGGACATTGAGGTGATGCCCCATCCCTCATGCCTGGTGACCCTGCGTTCTCCCCCAACATGCTGAGTGATGCCTCTGTAAGCTACATCCTGCTAGAGCTGGTGATCGCGGTGCTGGCCGTGCTGGGCAACGTGCTGGTCTGTTGGGCAGTGTGCCTGAACAGCAACCTGCAGAGCATCACCAACTTCTTTGTGGTGTCCCTAGCAGTGGCAGATATTGCAGTGGGTGTGCTGGCTATTCCCTTCGCAATCACCATCAGCACGGGCTTCTGCGCTAACTTCTATGGCTGCCTCTTCATTGCCTGCTTTGTTCTGGTGCTCACCCAGAGCTCCATCTTCAGCCTCCTCGCCATTGCTATTGACCGCTACATCGCCATCAAGATCCCTCTGAGGTAATGCAACCAACCAATGAATTCTTGGGATTGTAGTGTCTGTGTGTTTGTGTGTGTGTGTGTGTGTGTGTGGGTGAGGATGAGGATGTTTGTGTGTGTGTGTGTGTGTGTGTGTGTGTGTGTTGGTGTTGGTGTTGGTGGAGAGGTGGGTGTGATTTTATGGATTGAAGCAATTTTAGTTAAATATTTTTACAGTAATTCGCTGTAAGTTATTTGTGGGACAACTTTATAGCTAGAGGTATATTGATTCTGATAAAAATGTAAGCAGGACCTTTAGGTGGTGTTGACACAGTACTTCTATTCAGCTATAGTCATTTGTGCATCACCCCACAGCACTCCAAGACATATTCAGCACTGGTAAAGTCAGGATACTGTTTTGGACTGTGGAAAAAGAAACATGCCAATTGATGTGAATTGCACCCAGAATCAAGCTTTCTGTCATATCAAGTATTCAGCCACCAGCTGCAGGTTCTCGGATTAGCACCGCTAAATTAGCACAGAATGCATTTGTTAGTGCATAAAAGTTAGCTAATTGCTTGGTGGTCAGGGCAGAGTGGAAGAAATCGCTCACTGCCAAAAGGCATATGATTTATTACTGCTCTACTACTTATTTAGGAGGAGTAATGACCTGAATCACATGAGTTGCTTTGAGCCTTATCTTTTTAATCAAAAACTGAGAAATGCCTATAGTCCACCTGCAAAATGTTCAGCACTGGCTTTTTGTTGTGTGCATATGGGGTCCCAGAAAATGACAAATCACAGTGTTCTAATCAATAAAATGGAAAGGCACAGCATAGTATCATGGGGACAAGAGCACAGACTCTGGCAGAAATCAAGGGCAGAAGCCCATTGTATCTGTATTCTTGAGGTGCATGTTTTAAATAAAACACTCCTGTTCTGAGCCCAGCAGGCCACAGAGATTCTGGATATTTTATAGGATATAGCAGTGGTGTTGGTGACAGTGGGATCTTTATCTTACTCTCTATTGATTCATGAACCCAAGGAGTGAGGAGTGGTTTATCCTCCTGTTCACAAACAACAGGACATCTGCTGCACGTCCTCTCAGTATCTCCAATGTTCTCCTGTGTGAAAAGATCGACAATTTGACCTATATATGGAAAAATATTTTGGGGTCATGGTCACACTGCATCTTTTTTTCTAGAGCACTTTAGGTTGCAGGACCCAAAGTTCAATCAAAAAAGGGCTGTGTTAGGGGATTGTAAGATTGCAGAACAAGCATATGATATCCTTGGTGAGAATAGCTGTGCTTTTTTCCCACAAGACTGGTCCACTCAGGAACTGTAAATCAAGCGCTCTGCAGGCTAATATATTAAGCAGACTACAGCCTTCGATACATAGCCAGCTCCACATTAAAATAAGTCTGTCACTGTGTGCAGTCTTGTTGGTCAGTTGGATTGGACTATTTAATAGCTTACTGTAGGAGGAGATGGACTTTAAACTCCAGAATGGGAATCATTCTAAAGAAAAGTGCAGGCACTTTTGCGTTAGAAAAGATGTTAATTTGTTCAGGAACTCGTGTTAAATATTCTGTGTAAGTGTGCTTTCTTTATCAAGATATCTGCAGAGAAATCCTTTCTGTTTTTTCACATATTGCAAATTAAGTGTAAAAAATAATATTTTTAAGAGCACTATGGAAATATAAAGTCTAGACAGCTGGTCATTTTAATTTTCAACTTCTCATTTTTTCATTTTCTCCTACATACTCTGCAAAGTGTTATAAACCCAGAGAAAGGCATTTTTTATCATTGAAATGATGTCTGCTTTTCTCAGTCTTTGATGTGTTAAAGGTTTTATTTTTTCATCTCTAATTATGTATTCCTGTGTCATGGGGAATTTGTTTGCTTAGGGATGACCTTTGAACTATAACATCTCGAGAATGTGGTAGAAGCCGGCCAAAGAGCTCAGCTGTTCTCCCACAACGATAAAAAGGCAGACTGAAAATAGCTCTCTCTGCACACTGACTTTTTTCTGTTGTTGTTTTTCATATTTATTTTCAATTAAGTGTTATTTCCCATCAAAGATTTAATGAATGAACAGGGTTTGCAAAAGGCTATGCAGAAGTTTAAAGCTCACTGCATGTCTGAGGTTTCATTTGTCTCATCATGTTAGAGTATTGACATATTATCAGTTAGACTAATTGTTTCATTCACCCTTAGTTCTTTGCTCATCTGTGATGCTGTGTTGTATTCAAACATTTATGAAAGATGTTTTTTCTAATACAAACAGAAATAAAAAATGAAATATTCAAACAAGCTAACAGTATCATCTGTATCATGGTTATTATTCTTCTTTTAGCTTTTTATTTCTAGTAAGATGTACTTCACCACCATGGTAATGTTCTTTATTGAGTTCTGGGAATTTGTTTGAGGGTGGTGTTGATGGTGGCAGCGAGGCCTTGACAGGTGCTGATTGCACAAGAGTCAGGGGCCTGTGCCTCTGAGTGGGGTATTAGTGTTAGTCATAGCTCTGGAACAGAGACTCTAAATCTAGTGTTTAAAAAAACTCTGTGGTTTAGTTGACATGTGGTGGCTGGGGTGGCATCATGTTGGCACATTGGCATCACATTCTCAGTGCAAAGACAATTGGTGCATTACAACAGTATTAGCCTCCCGCCCCGACAGAGGCTAGACAAGGGCATGCACTTACAACTGCTGTTTAAATTGAGTTACACACACTCAGATAATCCAGAGTAAAAATCCCACCACACACATGGAGAATTCTCCCTCTATATATACTCATAGTCTATTACAGGAAGCCTGGCTCCATAATTAACATTACAGTACCATCAGTAATGTGTGATGTCTGAATACTTATACTAGCAAGAGTCAGAGAACTTTGTGATTTGTCAGTTACTTTTTATGAATTTAAAATGTAAACATGTAAACAAAATACCCCTATTTCAGGTTGGCATGGCATTAAAATTATGAATATAAGGCAAAGAAAACCACAAAATGCTACAGGGTCCTCTAATTCTCAGTCAGAAACAGTTGGTATATTTATGTATTATGTGATACCAGTTGTTGATTTTGAAGATGATCATTGTTATTGATTGGTAATTTTAAAGAGAACATAATGAAATCCAAATGAAGTATTCAGCAAACAAAGTACATAGTGACTACTGGCATTGATTTTCAGAATAATGGCAAGCTATGCAGCTACACCTCCATGATTCTCCATAATATGAAAGGCCAGGCCTCCTTTGGCCCCTTTATGCTTTAGCGTTGCTAACTGGGTGTTATTACCGGTGTTTTCGTTGTCTGTAATCAACCATTAATACACTCTATGGGTGCCAAGGGACAGATTAGTGAGATCAGTGGTAATTCTGTTGGACTACCCTCTGTCCACCTTCCATGTCCGGATGCATTATTGTAAATGACTTGTTAATATGGTAAAGGGTAATAACCTCATAGATGGCTAGATAGCCAGCACTATTATTGTTGCTCCATACCCAAATTCTGGATTAGTATTGATTTATATATGTTTTTCACAGTCAGTTATGGAAAATTAAACCAAAAACCCTGTCATGAAAGCCTGCTCAAAAACTATAAGGTGCCTACTGCTTTTTGATGGGTGGAAGATTTTTACTGTATGCTTTATAATGAAGTATATAAATGGCACTGTAAAATTTCCTGTACTGGGTTTATTTAAGTATATTCAATTCAATTAACAACTGTGAGCTATGCAATTGCTTCTTTTAAAAAAAAGTGCTGGGTTTATCATCTTAACAATGACTGGAAGGAAGATTCACCATTCATGAAAGAAGGTACTTTTCTTCAGCACTCATGTTGGTTCATTCAGAAATCCAGCTACTGAACAGTAAGAGGTGAAAAACATTTTACCATAGGTAGTAGAAATCACTGCTTGTCCTCAAATGCCTGCCAGTAAATTCTCTAAGTCTCCCCATGGCATTCGCACATTCTATGTACTCTGCAGAGAATCCTGGTTCTCAGGAAATTGCTGTTAGTTCAGTGGCAGGAAGTCCATAAGTGCACTTCACTTCACAACTGGGGGAAAAAAAGAGACCTTGTGGCTTTCTTTCTAATTATAGGAGCTCTGTCATCCCTCGAGGATGCCATATGTGTTTGCTACTAGAATGGAAAAACTTAAATTTCTGTCTTGTACCCCACTCCCTGACCCCCATCACCACCACACTTTTTTTTCCAGGTACAACAGTTTAGTGACGGGCCAGCGGGCCAAGGGGATCATCGCCATCTGCTGGGTGCTGTCCGTGATTATCGGCCTGACGCCCATGATGGGCTGGAACAAGTACAACAGCCTCGCCAACACCACCTGCCCCGCCGGCATGATGAAGTGCCTGTTTGAGGAGGTGGTAGTCATGGAGTACATGGTCTACTTTAACTTCTTCGCCTGCGTCCTTGTGCCTCTGCTGCTGATGCTGGGCATCTACCTGCGCATCTTCATGGCGGCCCGCCACCAGCTGAAGCTTATCGAGCTGAAGGCAGTGCATGGAGAGAAGTCACGCTCCACCCTGCAGAAGGAGGTCCATGCCGCCAAGTCGCTGGCCATCATCGTGGGACTCTTCGCTGTCTGCTGGCTGCCACTCCACATCATCAACTGCTTCACCCTCTTCTGCCCACAGTGCGCCCGTCCCAGCGTCTGGATCATGTACCTGGCCATCATCCTCTCCCATGCCAACTCGGTGGTTAACCCTTTCATCTATGCTTACCGCATCCGCGAGTTCCGCCACACTTTCCGCAAGATCATCCACCGCCACGTGCTGCGGCGACTCGAACACTTTGAGAGTGGTGGCAGCACCCGCACCTCGACCCGCACCAGTGTGGCTGACACCTGCAGCACAAAGGTCAATGGATTTGCCTTAGACTCATACGCTGAGAGAAGCAGTAATAGCAGTTGTGCTTCAGGAGCTCCTCCTGGCCCTGGTAGCACCCAGAAAACTGGCAGGGGGAGCCCGGCTTTGGGTGTCAAGCCTGGTGCCTCCCCTGCTTTATCAGGGTTTATCCCTAACACTAACTTTGTGGATGTCCCACTGTCACACCGACCACTGCAGCAGCCGCATGTCACAGGGTTTCCTGCTCAGAACGGGAGCAAACACCACCCCACTGGGCCGTCAGAGGTTATGGAGGTGAAAGAGAGCAACGAGTTCTCTGCTGCCATACAAGTCAAATCACTGTTCAAACAGGCAGCCCTCTGTCCTGAGCTCACTCAGGTGTCATGAGGGCTCCGAAAAATGGATACTCCAGCCTCAGTGTAGTATTCATTACCTAAGAAGGGACCAAGAAATGATAACACCTGCAGAAACGGGGCAGAGGAATTGATTTTAGTTCACACCCCATACTGAACAGACTGGACAGGGGTTCATTAAGTTAACTGGACCTCTAACCTTGCTTGGACAACTGCCCCAACCCCCAACTCAGTTGGTTTTGGATATGAGGGAGAAGGGGTTGGGGGTCAAGACAGGTAATGAATGTTAAGGCTCACAGCCACCGATTTTCAGTGTATTAAACTTTCCTGACTCAGAGTTGTTAAAAATGATCTTAATGTGAGAGGAGCGGGGCCAAAGTCAGATGGCCTGCAGTGGGGCTCCCGTGGGCTGGGCATGAGTGGGAGGGTAGGGGCTTACCCCATCTTGTGTCTGGCGACACTCCCTCCCCCATTCTTGTCTTGTGAGGAATTCCCACAAATCGCTCAAGGTCTTAAATACCCCTGCAGATCATCTATCATAAAAAGACCAACCCTGCTCTCAGACAAGGATGCAAGCCCTGACAAAAGTGTCCTAAAAGACAGGCCAAGTCACTTTGGGGTGTGATTCGATCGCCACTTTGGCCTGACCTTTTTGAGATTTTTTGTGATCCATTTTCTCTAAGAGAATTTCTGGCAAAAAAGTCTCATGAGGCCATTGTTGTATGTAATTATATTTTGTTGTTGTTATTGTTAAAATTGTTGTTTTTTATTTATATTTTGTGTCAGGTGACAAACTGCTTAATGGCATAATAGCGTTCTGCACATGATGTCACACTACTCTGTCATGCAAGGCAGTAGCTTTGGAAGGCTTTCCATTACAGTTTAAGGGGCATATTGAGATTGATATATAAATTGAAAATGGTAATTAAATCAGTTTTTGTGACAAATCACTGCACAAATAAGGAGGAGAAAGCTAATTGAATCTATTTGAATCAATCCCCTACTAATGACAGAGGAAGGGATCTGTGATTCTTAGTGGCTTCCTGTTAAGATTTGTTACCAACAACAAACTCTACTCTGTAGTTCACATTTCTTCAAATGTTGCAAGCTAACCAGTGATGTCCTTGTGGTTGTTAGTGTAACTGTCATTATACAGCTTTTTGACTAATCTGGTCATCATGGGGTAGCTAGCATAATGTTACATTTAAAATGACCTAAATCTTGGTAGACAGCCAGCAAATGACCAGTAAAGGTGGCAAGACAGTTATTGTCAGATAAATATCTGGCTACGTAACATGAACTGACTCCCAGTCCCCTTTTTCAATGGAACTGAAATATAATTGCAGTGTATTATATATATATATATATATATATATATATATATATATACACACAGTAAGATATTTGCTAGTAAGATGTCTGTACATAGCTGTGTATTGCAAGTTCTGAGCAACTTGCACACAATCATTGGGGTTACTTGAGCTCAAAAACAAGTGCAAGGTAACAAGATGTTTTAGGCAGTGCACTTTATTTATTGAGGAAATCTTTCACATATATAATTTTGTGAAAACTTTGTTGCCCAGCTTAGAAGTCACAAACACTTATGTGACATTGGTGGTGAACCACAGTAAATAGTGGTTTGGACTCCACTTTTAAGTTGTTAGCTTGTAAGTATGTGCCAATTTGACCTGCCTTTTGCTCAGTGGTGGAAGGTGACTTAGGAATTAGACCAACTGATTAACCAGGTTACGGTCAAATATATATCTCTATATATAAAAGTACCGCAGCAGTGATGTGTTGCGTATGAGCAAAAGAAATACATAACATGTGGTTAAATTGACTTTTACGTGTTTACATACAGTGCCAGACATCCTAATTATTACGGACTGGTGTACAGTATTTTAGTTTAAAGTATTTTAAGAATGTCTGATGATAATTTATGACGGCTTGTAATACCTTATATCTGTCTTTGCCCTGCAACTTGCCGAAGCATGTTTGAAGTACTGACTGACCCTCAACCATCTGAAGAACAGCAGTGGCTCTTGGATGAGAATTCCATTACTGATATAGTTGGAAAGTTCCAGTCATTTCACAGAATGTTGTATTCCCTTGTTTATTTTGATTTATCTTACTGGGTTTATTTTCTGTAGGTCCTATTAGAGCCTCTTAAAGAGGATTATTGGTTATGCACCTCTCCACTCGTAAGCCCCCTCCCCCCAAAAAAGAATTGGGAAACAAAATATGAAGATGAATGTTGTTAAATGAAGTATTTTTGTTTGTGCCTCTACAAAAATTATATTCACACACTTGTGACCTTATAGTGTACAGTATTTCTCAGATTTTGACAAGGTCAAAAATGTTGAATACCTCCATGTTCCAAAATGATTGTTTTTATTTAATAAATATGTATTTAAAAAATATATATTTTTAAAGTGTCTGTCAACTAATTACACATCTTTGTTAAACTGAATACACATCTTTGTTAGACATTAAACATCTTTGTTAAACTGATTACACGTCCATGTTAGACATTGCCATTCAGCTATTCACATTTTACATATAAGGTTAATCTTAAGTGCAGATGCAGTCACACAATGGATTACATCCAGCAATGCTGAATAAAAGAGCAGACTGGAATGCTGCCTCATGGGAGGTTACATTTGGATTCTGTTTATGGAGTTTGCATCTGACATCATAAGCTACAAGGTCTACTGAACTTCCTCTGTGTTCCCAGCCTTTCCCTAAATAATATTCCAGGTTGGTGGTACACTGGAGTATAGATTTCCCCCCTGAGGTTTTTTGAATAAAACAACACTAAAGACGCTCTTTTTCCCAGCCAAACTGGAGACCTAGAGCACTAAGCCTAAAGCATCGCTCCGCTCTGCAAAAGCTAATAAACAGGAATACGAGACTGTAATATTAATCTGCCTGACATGTCATATCACTACAAAAAGCAGCAACCAGTAAAATGGGTGTCCTGTCCAAGCTTGCAACAACAATGCTGTCCCTGTGAGTCAACAAGGCATGTTCTCTCCCATCATTTTTCCCTGTTTTTTATTTTCCTCAGATTTGGAAAGTGTAGTCATGTTTGTCAATGGAACATCTTAAGTCAATTCTGCAGATCAATTATCTTATGGAATATTACTCTAGCTTTTCTACTCTTCTCACACACACACACACACACACACACACACACACACACACACACACACACACACACACACACACACACACACACACACACACACACACACACACACACACAGATAATATTTATTTATGTACATACATAAGAGAGGGAATTTTAAAGTAATTTTGCAATAACCTGGTACCATAAATGCAACATACCAAGGGATATAGATGGGGATTTCAGTTTTTTTTATTGTGGTTTTGAGACATCAGTTTGGGTGGGTAAAAATGGAAAAAATAATTATTATAAAAAATGCTGTCAACCCATGTTCATTTCTGTACACTACTGGTGGTGTTTGTATTTTCACAAGGTACCCTTAAATAAAGAAATTTTAATCTCAATTTTCAAAATAATAAAATGTGATATGGACATTTACTAGCCAATGAGGAATGCTATTGTGTTTCACCCACTTTTCATGCCTTATGTGGTATCATAGTCCCATACATATGGAACATGTATCTGAGTCAAGATGCCCTCTTCATCCAGACTCAAATAATGTGATCTTTGGATTGTGGGCTGGGCATTATTCTTTACATCATTAATAATCAGTTTCACATTAAAAAAAATCATCGTACTTTATTCGTAACATGAATGAAAAAATATATGTATTCATAATTCATTTACTGGCAAATTTTATCTTGCATCTGAAAGAGAGATTATTTTTCTAGCCATAATGATACAAGAAGTCTACTTCCCCTCCCTGCCAGTAGTGTACATGCTAATCTCGCTAATGAACACCGATCATAGGGGCCCCTAGTGACTGTGAATTGTATGAGACTGCACTGGACAGCCGCCAACATACCGTTTCATTTAATTGCCCAGACTACCCTGTTGCCTCTTGATCAGATGAGTCTACACTGAAGACTAAAACGTTAAAGGAAATGTTACACAAGGCAACTTCCAGACTGGATAATTTTTGTCATACTTCTGAAGTAAAGTTGGGTCTTCATGACCTCTGTGTTGTCTCTTGATCTACCCACTATGTGCCCATGGAAAGTCTGCACCAGGCCCCTTGAGCTGAGAGCAGCAGGTAAGCCATTGCAAATTTATTCATCATATATTTATCCCAAAGGCATAGTTCTCACCTTTGGGAGAATTGTATCTGAAGTATGACTCCATCCTCCTGAGTTAATGGGTGTGCTTCTTATTGGATAAGGGACATAACAGCTTGGCAGTTAAATATGTGCCAAGTGTTCGGTATGTACCTGATATTACCCTTGGTGCCACACTTGTAGGGCATGGGGCCATGCTGACCAGGGTCAATACTCCTCATTAATGGTGAACTCTGCATTCAATTCTTGGGGAATGCCTCCACAGCATGTTGTTGTGCTCCTCTCATTGTTATACTCCCACAAAATAAATCATTATTCAGCTAACCCCTTTATTCTCAGCTGGCTACTAGACATGTGACAAAGTCCACACCACATACACAGTCCTTCTGCATGTGGACCAAGTATGCAACAGCTCTGCTCTGCCCTGCCCTGCCCCTCACCGAGCACTAATCAAATTAGTCACAATATCGTAATCATAATAATTATCATACAGAATATTTAAATTGAATGTGAGCCATGATGAAAAGTCTGTAATGGGCATTTCAAGATCTGTGTGAGAGCTTTTAAAAAGCAACCACAATAGACTGATATGAAATATTACACAGCTGAAAGACATTTGAAAAATATTTTAAAAGGTGGCTTGTAGAAAGAGCAAGCCTCATGTTCCACTCAACTCCTAAACAACAAAAGCTGTCACCAAGAACAAAGCTACATATTGATAATTTACTCTAAAGATTTTCCGACATGATTCTAAGTGGTCTGGATGGGGAAAGAGCTGCCTTTTCCTCAATGGAGTTTCAATTTTCTCCTTTCACTGTGTTGAACATTTCTGGAGCCTGGTTTGTATCATCAACTGGTAAAGGAGGGTTGGACTCTACAACTAAAGGATGAGCTTCAGAATGTTTAATCATGTGGGCATGTACTCTATACATATCATAAAACTAAATTTGACAAGAGCCTTCTCATAAATCTGCTTGCTGGAACAATAAATAACAGCCACTGTTGGTGATCCTCCCACTTAATGAAAAACTACAACCAGACAAACCAACACTGGATAGATGAACAATGAATGCCTTCCCCATGTCCCATTGAGATCATAAGTCCTACTTTACAGACAGCACCACACTGGGGGGTCTGAAAATGACCTAGACTGTAAATGCAGAAAACCACAGCTAAATAAAATCAATGTGTTTAACCCATAAGTACTGTATTTAATGATCAGCAGAAGAATGGATGCACTCAGGGGCCAAATATCATTGTATTTATGTCATTTGGCCTTGTATTGTATTATGGGTTTAGTAATTGTTGAACTGGCCTTAGCGCCCACTCCTCCTGCTTTCTTTCTTTGATATACACACTTTTAATCCTGTGTTATGATGCATGCCCATGGTCAAGGACACAGAGGTAGTTGTTGGAAATCTTTGTGCCTACAGCCCAGTTAGAATTTACAACACTTAATGCTGACGATGACCTCATTGATAAAAACAATTGGGACACTAAAAAATGACCAGGTACCGTCTTTCACTCTGGTGCATATACATCCCTTACAATGATACCAGCTAGAACACAGCAAGCGAGAGAGAGAGAGAGAGAGATAGAGAGAGAGAAGGAGATGGCTAGGCTGGAGATTCTTCTTCCATTTCATTCGCAGAGGGCATTTTATATGTCTGTTCAAACAAGAGTGGCAGTTTCCTCTCTGGAAAACACACTCATATACTATACATAAAGTGACGTGTTATTGTGCTGGAGGGAAGGCTGTTTACACCAGTTGTTAGGCTTAATGCATTGGAAATCAAATGAAGGCACATTTGATGATGGCTTTTATTACACCATTAGGTCTGTGCCTTTTGCCATTAAGTCCTCCTGTAGGGTGGGCAGGGGCTGGGCCAGGCCTGGAGTGTGTGCCTGCATGAAGCATCATGGGTGGTGTTGCAGGTTCTCCCTCTCAACACAGAGCATTA